>OY728166.1:826224983-827560608 GCA_963277665.1 Viscum album
TGGGTAAATTTTTGGTATTTTTCTGAAAATATTTAATTTTTGATGAATAGTGAAAAACACTACGTTATTGTTTAAAACAAACATTCAATTTAAATAATTAGTTTTTTTATTAAAATTTATATTGGGTTAAAACAGATACATAATACTTATATAAGTAAAATGTAATTCATTGGTTTGTTTTTATAATATGTTTAGATATATAAAATTGTTTTGAACTTTTTACTATCTTTTACACACATACTAGGCACATTTGAAAATTTGCATAAAACAAAATTTTAATTCTTCTTTGAATTGAATTACAAAAATTTGAGATAAATGGTTGATATCAGTATGTGAAATTTGGTTCAATGAGATGAAAATAATTTCTGGTAAATAGTAACTTCTGACTTTTATTTACCATGGTTAAAATTAAATAGGGTAATTATAGGTAAAAATGATATTATGTTTACCCTAAACCTTGTCCTAATTCTATTGGATAAGTTTATTTCAACCAAAATATACCTTATAAATAAAATATGATCATCTTTAGTCCACTTGGATTAGACTAGGACATTTATTATATTCTATTTAAGGAATAGTTAAAATTATTAAATTAAACATTTAATAACTAATCAATTTTTAATACAGGGTTACACAAAAGATAAATTTGAATTAAAATATTCATTATAAATCTAAAACAATTTCCTACATAATTATATTTTATTCATAATTTTTAGAGATTAAATAATCTAATTTACATAAGACACAATGATGATGCAATAATTACCTTATAAATGAAAGATTAAAATAATTGAAATTATTAATATCCTAATAATTGTTATTTGTGACTTTTGATGAATTTCACTAATTTTATAGGTTAATATGACATGTTTTGGTATATTAAACGAATTTTTTTATAAGTAATAATGATGTTATTCCTTTAACAAAAAAACATACCAAATAGTGTCAGAATTGGCATAAATTAGATTCTAAAACATATACTATATTATTAGTTGATATAATATTTTTAAAAATACATGTTTCTGACAAAGGACATAAATATGGTTATATATATAAATAATTAACCACTTCAGGTTCTCTTGTCTTTTTATAGTATGTTTATTAACCATTTATTATAATAATATAAGAATACATGGTAAAAGTTAAACTATTTAACTAAGAGTTAAATCTAGAAGATAAGGTTAATATGGTGACATAAAACTGTCTAAAACCTATTGGTTGAGTGGTGTTTGACCCATCCCCACCTTATCCTCTAAATAAATAATTTGTTAGCCATTATAAACTGAATATGATTGTTTAATAAAATAATATTTCAAGCTTTTCCTAAAGTGACCCTCACCTCTCTTATAAAGGGGTACTTCCCCTTCTATCAAAATCACACCTACAAAACCCTTTGTATCGGCCAAATCCTACTCAAATATACTCCCAACATTCCTAAAATAAAACTAGAGGCCTTACATTCATCCTAAATTCATCCTAATGAGACCATTTGTTAAAATTAAAAGAAAGCACTTGAAGAAGAGGTAATAAATTCATCATCTCTTTCGAAGTTCTTTTCTTCTTCCACTTCCAATTTATTTTATGTTTCCATAACTAAATAATAAATCCAGTAACTTCTATATACTATGATGTTATTATAAGTATGTTACAACCATATTCATTATTCTATCTAGCCTATGAATGACAAAGTCACCACACGTGCGTACATACGGCTTACCGTCTCCACATTGTGGTGTTGTTTGTTAATCAATACTTTATTATTTGGATGAGTATAATAATGAGTATAATTGTTGAAAATAATAAATATAACATTTTAATTATTCTTTATATATGTTATATAATCAAATTATATATGATTTCACCATAAAAAATGATATTTTCTCTCATGCGTACATACGGCTTACCATCTCCACGATGTGATGAGATGTTATTCCCCATCATAACCATTCAAGTATAATTTTAATATTATGATTACAAATAATGTTTAAAGACTTAATATAATTCTGGATATGAATAAGATACATCCTATCCATAACAAACATGACTTAAGTAAAAAATTATATAAAGTAAAACAAATCAGTTAACACCTGAAATGATGATACTACTAAAATATCCTTAACAATGAAATATTAGAAGATCATATATGATATCATATTAATGTATATGGTTCTTGTATAATTTGATAAAAATTATTTCACCATTATAAATTAGGATAACCTACCCTTGACCAAGGAAAATTACATGGTAATGGTTAATTTTACAATCTCTTTATATATCTGAGGTTGATAATACGTAAGAATCTACTGGGACCTCTTTATCATCCACATCTGTGTTTTCATAAAAATGTATCTCAAAACATTTTTACTATTTACTATACTAGGGTTTAAAGTCATTTATACCCTTATTTTACATTATATGTTTTGAAAGAAATCATTCTGTCGTTTTCCAAACAAGGTACTTTATAACCTTTTCAACAAAATTAAGGTAAAATTGCTTTTTTAACTCATACGTTGGGTACAAATATTTTTTTCTGTTATAACATCATCGAATCTTCCCTTAAAATCATATAATGAATATTTTCAAATTAAATTTTTTTCTCTTATAATTATGTGAATCTTAAAGGACTTCAAAATACAAAGAGATATTTCTCTCAAATAGTTTTGATTTCATCTATGTCAATATCTTTTGATAAATTTTTCAGTTGTTTGAATTTGATTTATTATGATACAGATATTCCATATTGTATTTAAAGTTTTGTGATATGTTTGATTATAGATGTTTTATTTTTATACCATTCATTTTTTATGGTTAAAGTATTTATATTTTTTCTGCTAGTTTAAATGCGAATGTTTATGTTATGTTTCAGCCTTTTCATATGAGGATTGAATTGGACTTATTAAGTGATGGGTGGAGCCTGCTATAGCTCCTTGGTGCATCAGTAGGTCTCATGAGACTATTAGATGTGGAATTGGTCGAGTCCTTTCCCAATTTGATATATGGATTTGGTTGAGGCCTTAATCATTTTTAGACATCTTGGCTGAGTCCTTCATAAAATGTTTCAGAATGTCCGGCATTATACATTCCCTAATTATAAAAATAATATTTATGGATAATGTGATTATTCGACTAGTAGAATACCAATTATTATGTTTTATTATGGAATTATTTAATCAACTCATATTCCTTACATAAATTGTTCATGTTTATTATGTGTAAAGGCATGTGTTTTCAATTATTCACCATGCCAAATGTTTGTGTAATCTTCCACTGTATTGCTTAATTTTTCTGAGAGTTTGAGATCACCCATTTCTTATTTTTCATTTTCCCATGATATGAATAAGTATTTTTTGATTAACTTGAAGGCATAATCTAGGAGTCATGGATATTCTTAATGGAATAAATTAGATTTGTATTTATTTTCAAGTTGTAATGTTGAACTTATGTATGAATATTGTTTCCAATAATACTAAAATTATCAGTCTTTTGGGACATGATTCCTTGTATCACGCCAATGTTATGTAATAATACACCAAATCGGGGTAACTGGGGTCGGGGCCTTATCGTTGGTATCAGAGGAAATTTAGTACAAACCTTGGAAACTAAATTTAGAAAAACTATGATTTTAGAACATTACCCTAAGATTGAAATTGAGGATTAGTATAGAAGAACTTCCTAGAATTTTGGAAATGTAGAGATTTTTTGAGTTTTAAAAGAAATACAACCTTATATGGATTGGACCAGGTAGAGGTGGCTCTGTAATAGTTGTACCTAGGTGTGCAAACTCCAACAAGGAGTTTCAGGCTTGACCTGAGGTATCTTGGTACACGACCATGGGCATTGATAAACTCTTGGTTACAACACTCCTGGGGGATATGATTAGGATAATTAACATTTTCTTTATAAACCATTATAAAGGATTTATGATTATGTACTTCCTCATGGAAAACTATTTTATTATCATGTATCATATCCACAAACTGTTCAATTTATGTTATGTGTTTTACAAGTTTGGAATTATGTATTTCTATTCATAAACTAATCTAGTGTATGACATTGTTTATAAATGGTTCCTAGTGGAAGGAATGGAATCTGTATCAATGTACATAATCCATGTAGGGACTACCCTACTACTCAAGATAATTATAGTGGAGCTTTTGATGCAACAGATGTTGATCATCTTATCACCATAGTAAGACAACTCACTCAGGTTATGAATAATAACCTTACCCATATGGAGCACCCTAATCCACAAAGTGGAGGATCAATGTTAGACCCCACCATGAGGAAACAACTACCAACATTAAATGGGATTAAAAATGCATTTGTAGATAATCAATGGATAAGTTCCATAGAAAATATATTTCATGCTTAGGGGAGTAGTTAAAGGTAAAATGTTTTCATTGCAGTTTATTGCCTCATTGGAGATGCGGATCAATGGTGTTCATTGATTCAAAATACAAAGGATGATGAAGAGGTATCAAGTATGTAATGGAGGGAGTTTAAAGATCCTTTCATAGAAAAATACATTCCTCATGACCATCGAGTGGATATGGAAAGGCAATTTACGAGTCTAAGGAAAAAGGAGGATAAGAATATCACAAAGTATGAGGCTAACATTACATGGTTAGAAAGGCATGAAACAAATTATATATCTAACCCAAGGAATAAGAATTATCAATTATTTGATGGGTTAAAAGCATTTATCTATCGAGCATTAGTCTCAAAATCCTTCTCAATGTACGAATATATTTTCTCATGTGCTATCAAGAAAAAAAATGAATTCTCTAAGTCTTAAAAAATTAAAGAAAAGAAAGAGAAGAAGTGATCTGGTGAACACTCTGGGAAAGGAAATAAGGAAACAGGGAAGAATGGAAGAGTTGAATTTCCACCATGTGATAATTGTGGAAGGAAGCACCCTAGTGCCAGTCTAAAAGGAAAATTAGTATGCCATAAATGTGGAAAGAAAGGACATCATAATGGTGATTGTAAGGGGAAGAAAGAAGCTACCATTGTTCAATGCTAAAATTGCAGGGATATGGGACATTAAGCACATGAATGTCTTGACTTCCAATAAAACATACCTCAGAAAAGGCCAAAGGAGAATGTCCAAGATTATGTGATCACTACTGTAGAGGTTGAATATCTGAAAGACGTGGTGGTAGGTAATTTAATGGTTTCCCTATGTTTAGCCAATGCTTTATCTGATTCTGGATCATCTCATTGTTTCATATCTTCCCAGTTTCCTAAGAAAGATAGATTTTTTCAATTTGATTTTACATGGGAGTTTTTAGTCAAAACTCTTATGGGATGTATCATTGCAACAAAAGTTTTGTGAATCAGTTCCCATTAGGGCTTATAAATGTTCTTTATTCTCTGATCTCATCATGAAACCCGTGATTGAAATTAATATAATCCTCGGTATGGATTGGATTTCAGACCATGATGCAAAATTTTATTGTAAGAAGAAGGAGGATACATTCTTCAATGATGATAAGGAGTACCTTATCATTAGATTTGAAACGTCACCATCTGATTATTATCTAGATCCACCCCCATTAGCTCTTCTAAATACAATTATTGGGGAGGAAGAGAATGAAATAACTTTGGGTGAGAAAAGGAATGTTCAAATAGAGTATGATCTTATTGTGCAAGAATATGTTGATGTGTTTGCAAAGGATTTACCTAGACATCTTTTAGAATGAGAAATTGAGTTTTCCATTGACTTAATTCCTAGTTCAAGGCCCATATCAAAGACCCCTTATAGAATGGACATTGTGGAATTAGTAGAACTAAAGAAACCACTATAGGAATTTAGTAATAATAGATTTATTCTCCCTAGTCTTTCTCCATGGGGATCCCCTATGATTTTTGTTAAGAAAAAAGATGGATCTATGAGGTTATGAATTGACTATAGGGAGATCAATGCAATAACAATAATGAACAAGTATCCCCTACCTCACATTGATGATTTATTCGATCAAATTCATGGAGCTAAATACTTTTCAAAGATTGACCTTTGATCTGGATATCATCAGTTGTGTGTGATAAAGGAATGCATTCCAGAGACATCATTTCGAACCAGTAATAGGCATTACGAGTTTAGAGTAATGCCTTTTGGACTGTCTAATGCACCCTCTTTTCTCATGGATCTAATCAATAGAGTTTTCAAGGAATATCTTGATGAATTTGTAGTGTTATTTATTGATGATATCTTAGTATACTCTAAAATCTATGAAGATCATGAAAATCACTTGGGCACCATTCTGAAAACCCTCAGAAGAAATGAATTATATGGGAAGTTTAGCAAGTGTGAATTCTAGCTTCATGGAATCTCTTTTCTTATCCATATTTTCCCTAAAGATAGAATCTATGTTGACCCTTATAAGACAAGAGAAATACAAGAGTGGCCAGCACTGAAGAGTATAACTAAGGTATGTAGTTTTATTGGTTTAGCATGTTATTATTGGTATTTGGTCCAGACTTTTTCCCATCTGTCAAAACCATTAACCATTTTCACACGTAATGGGGTTAAATTATTTTGGACAAAAGAGTGTGAAGAATTTTTTGAAGAATTGAAGAGAAGTTTATTCAAGGATCCTATGTGGACTCTACCATCAGGGAATGATGTGTTTTTTATTTATATTGATGCTTCAAAGAAAGTAATTGGTTGTGTCCTTATGAAGAATTATAGAGTTATTTCACACACATCGTGATAGATATAAATTCATGAACAAAATTATCCCACTCATGATCTTGAGTAATAATCTGTAATCTTTGCTTTGAAGATATGGAGACATTATCTTTATAGTGAAAAATGTGAGATATATACCAATCACAAGAGTTTAAGTATATTTTCTCGTAGAAAGAACTCAACATGAAGCAAAATAGATGGCTCGAACTACTCGAGGATTATGATTTGACTATACACTACCACCCAGGGAGGCAAATAAGGGGGAAGATGCTTTGAGCAGAAAGGATCAAGGTGTTTTGAACAAGATGAGAGTTGAAAGTGATCCTATGTTGATCGATCTTGTAAAAGGGGATATGGTAATAATCATTGATGATGAAACATCAATAAATTTTCAATTGATTTCCAAACCATCTTTACTCGAATGTGTTAAAATTTCTTAGACTGATGATGTGGAGTTTCAAAATAAAATTAAATTTGTGAATGATGCGATATTGATTGAATTTTTATATGAATATGGAATTTTGAAATTTTAGAAGAGAATTTTTGTTCTTAATATACCTGATCTAAAAAGGGAATTGTTGGTTGATGCTCATAGCTCTGATTTCTCTATACACCCTGGTAGAACTAAGATGTGTAGAGATACGAAGGAATGTTTTTTGTTGGAAACATTAAAAGGGAGATTGCTGATTATGTGTTAGGATGTATGGTTTGTCAATAGGTGAAGGCTGGAAGACAACAACCTAGAGGATCATGCAACCTCTTCCTATACCTGAGTGGAAATGGGATGATATTACAATGGACTTTGTCATGGGACTACCAATGAATCCTAGAAGGAATGATTCAATATGGGTCATTGTTGAAAGTCTTACCAAGTCATCACATTTTCATGATATAAGAGAAGATTGAACACTTGAATGTTTAGAAAGACTATATAGTAATGAAGGTTTAAGAAATCATGGTTTACCCCTATTAATTGTTTCTGATCGTGATCCCTGTTTTACATCAGGATTCTAGAAAAGTCTTCAGAAATCCCTAGATATGTAACTTTGTTTGAGCACTCCCTACCACCCTCAAACTAATGGATAATCAGGACAGACTATTCAAACCTTAGAAGACATGTTGAGATCTTTCTCATATGACTTTCAATGAATATGGGATCAATATTTACCTATGGTATAAATTTACTATAACAAATGCTTAAAATCATGTATTCAAATTGCACCATATGAAGCATTATATGGGAAGAGATGTCGCACACCAACTTTTTGGGATGATGTTGGTGAATGGAAACTCATAGGCCCAGAACGTGCTGAGGAAACAATGGAAAAGGTAAATATTATCCAAACCTGCATCAAATCAGCTCAATTTATGCAAAAGATCTATTCTGATAATCAAAGAAAGGATTTGGAATTTCAAGTAGGTGATCATGTTTTCTTGAAGGTATTTCCATGGAAGGGTGTTATACATTTCGGTATGAAGGGTAAGTTATGACCCAGGTACATCAGACCTTTCGAAATTCTAGAGCAAATTGGAGTTGTTGCATACCGTTTGGTAATGCCTCCATGTCTCTCCAAAGTTCATGATGTGTTCCATGTATCCCTTTTGAGAAAATACATGCCTGACCCAACACATGTACTCATCTATGAAGAAATCGAACTAGAACCTGATTTTTCTTATTGTGCAGAGCCTGTCAAGATTCATGATACAAGAGAAGAAGTGTTGATAAACCGGATGACTTGTCTGGTAAAAGTTCTATGGATAAAAAATAAGATAGAAGAGGCAACATGGGAACTTGAGGAACTAATGATGAAGAACCATCCGAATCATTTTATGCTGTAATATTCTATAAATTTTGATAATGATATTATTTTAAGGAGGAATGAATGTAACACCCCAAGCTTCCACAGTACATTCCCCTTTGAATAATATAGTAGCTTGCGTTGTACGCAACTTGGAATATTAACACACCACGGTCAATCAAACTAGCCTTTATGAATAGTAATACCCACTTTTCGAAATTTTATAGATTTTAATTTTCATGATAGTCTTCATTTTTTCGATTAGGAATATCAAAATTAGCTTAGGGTAAATTTTTGGTATTTTTCTGAAAACATTTAATTTTTTATGAATAGTGAAAAACACTGCGTTATTGTTGAAAATCGACTTTTTATTTAAATAATTATTTATTATATTTAAATTTATATTAGGTTAAAATAGATACCTAATACATATATATGTTCAATTTAATTCATTGGAGTAATTTTATAATAATTTTAGATACATAAAATTTTATTGAACATTTTACCCTCTTTTACCCACCTACTTGGCACATTTGCAAATTTGCATAAAACATAATATTACCGCTTCTTTGAATTGAATTTAAAAAATCTGAAAGACACGGTTAATATTAGTAAGTAAAATTTTGTTCAATAAGATGAAAATAATTTTTGGTGAATAATAACTTTGACTTTTATTTACCACAGTTAAAAGTAAATAGGGTAATTAATGGTAAAAATGATATTATACATACCCTAATGCATGTCCTAATTCTATTGGATATGTTTATTTCTACCAAAATCAACCTTATGAATAAAATATGATGCTATTTTGTCCACTTATATTATATTAGGAAATTTATTATATTTTATTAAAACAATAGTTAAAAGTATTAAATTCAAAGTTTAATATCTAATAAATTTTTAATATAGGGTTACACATAAGATAAATTTGACCATAAATATTAATTATAAATTTAAATATATTTCCTAAAAATTAGTATTTTACTTATAATTTCTAGACATTATATAATTTAATTTATTTATGACACAATGATGATGTAGTAATTAATTTATTAATGAATCATTAAAAAAAATTGATATTATAAATATCCAAATAAATTTAATTTTAAGATTTTTATGAATTACATTAATTTTATAGCTTAATATGACATTTTAGGGTTTATTAAAATAAATTTTTTGAATTAATCATGATATTAATACTTTAACAAAAAGAAAATAACAAATACTGTCAAAATTGACATAAATTAGTTTTAAAAAAATACTATATTATTAGTTGATATAATATTACTAAAAATATAAGGTTGATCCAAAGGAGATAAATATGGTTATATATATCAATAATAAACCACTTTAGGTTCCCTTGGGTTTTATATTATGTTTATTAACCATTTATTATAATAATACAAGAATACATGGTAAAAGTTAAACTATTTAAATAAGAGTTAAATCTAGAAGATAAGGTTAATATAGTGAACTAAACCGTCCTAAAACCTATTGGTTGAGTGTATTTTGACCCATTTCCAACTTAGACTTTAAATATATAATTTTTATGCATTATAAATTGAACATGATTATATAATAAAATAATATTTCAAGCTTTTCTTAAGGTGACCCTCACCTCTCTTATAAAAGGGCACTTCCCCTTCTCTCAAAATCACACATCCAAAGCCTTCTGGATCGGCCAAACCCTGTTCAAATATCCTTAAAACTACCCTAACTTGATCCTATAGTCCATAATTTGATCATAAATCCAACCTAAGGAGACCTTTTGTTCAAATCAAAAGTAATAACCCAAAGAAGAGGTAATAAATTCATCATCTCTTTCAAAGTTCTTTTATTCTTCCACTTCCTATTTCGTTGTTATTTCCATTCAAAAAGTAATAAATCCAGTACCTTATACATACTATTATTTTATTATAAATATAGTAAAACCATATTCATTTTTCTATCCATCCTATGAATGACAATGTCACCACACGTGCGTACGTACGGCTTACCGTCTTCAAGTTGTGGTGTTGGTTGTGACTCAACACTTTATTATTTTTATGGTTATGATGATGAGTATAATTGATGTAAATGATAAATATAACATGTTAATGATTATGTATATATGATATACCATCCAATTATATACTATTTCACCATCAAAAGAATGATATTATCACTTGTGCGTACGTACAGCTTACTATCTCGACGACACAATGAGATGTCATTCCCCATCGTAACCATTCTAGACTAAATTTCATTTTATGATTAAAAATAATGTTCAAGGACTTGATATAATTCTGTATATGTATAAGATACATCTTATCCATAACAAACATGACTTACATACAAATAATATAAAGTAAAACGAATCAGTTAACACCCGAAACGATGATACTACTGAAATATCTTTAACAATGAAATATTAGAAGATCATATATGATATCATATTAATGTATATAGTTCTTGTATAATTTAATAAAAATTATTTCACCATTATACATGAGGTTATCCTACCCTAAAATAAATAAATGTACAAGGTAAGGGTTAATTTCACATTCTCTTTACTTATCCAAGGTTGTTAATACGTAAGTATCTACTGGGACCTCTTTATCATCCACATCTTTGTTTTCTTTGAAATGTATTTCAAAACATTTTTAATATTTAATAAAATATGGATTAAATTAATTTATACCCTTATTTGAAATTATATTTTTTTTAAATAATCTTCTCGTCGTTTTCCAAACAAAGAACTTTACGACCTTTTCGGAAAAATTTAGGTAAGAATGTCTTTTTTAACTTATATGGAGGGTGCAGCTATTTTCTATCGTTATAACATCATTTAAGATACCCTTACAATCTTATAATAATATTTTAAAAATAAATTTTTTCTTTTATTATTATGTCACTCTTAAATGATTTCAAAATAGAAAGATATATTTCTCTCAAATATATTTTATTTCATATATGTCAACATCCTTTGATAATGTTTACACTTGTTTTAAGTTGATTTATTATGATAAAAATCTTTTATATTGTATTTAATGTTTTGTTATATGTTTGAAATGTTGATGTTTTATTTTTATACCATTCATGGTTTATGGTTAAAGTATTGAAATTTTTTTTGCTAGTTTTAATATGAATGTTTATGTTATGTTTCAACCATTTCATATGAGGATGTATTGGACTTAGTAAGTGATGGGTGGATCCTTCTATAGCTCCTTAGTGCATCAGAAGGTCTCATGAGACAATTAGACATTGAATTGGCCGAATCCTTTTCCAATTTGATATATGGTTTTGGCAGACACCTTAATCATCTTTATACGTCTTGGTAGAGGCCTTAAAAAAATGTTTCAGAATGTCCCGCATTATAAATTCCCTAATTATAAAAATAATATTGATGGTTCATGTTGTTATTTGACTAGTATAATACCCATGACTGTGTTATATTATGGAATTATTTACTTAGCTCATATTCCTGCCATAAAGTGTTCATGTTTATTATTTATAAAGCCATGTGTTTTAAATTATTCACCATGCCTAATATTTATGTTATCTTCTGCTGTATTCCTTAATCTTACTGAGCATTTGACCTCACCCCTTTATTATGTTTAATTTTCCTAGTATATTAAGAAGTTAGATATAAGTGACGTATAGGAATAATCTAGGAGGATTGGATGTCTCTAATAGAATAAATTAGTGTTGTTTTTCTTTTAAAGGTGTAATGTTGAATTAATGTATGTATCTTTTTTCCAATAATACTAAACTAATTGGTCTTTCAAGACATGATTCCTTTTATCATGCCAATGTAATGTAATAATGCACCGACTCTGGGTAACTGGGTTCGGTGCATTACATTTCACCTTTAAGAAGTAGTTAATATAAGTCACTAAATATAGTTTCATTGCTTACCCTTTTTATATCCAAAAGATTACTACAAACCCATAGAATGAAACATATGACATATATAGTATTATTGGGACATAAACAAACTTAAATGGAATTACCATATGGTATACCTCCACGAATATCACTAAATGGAATAACTATAAGACCAACATTCATACCCAATGTATTTGAGGTAATAATGTAACCACTCGTCCTTGGTTTATCACAGAACCACCTTCTTTAGTTCCACACGTAACCACCCATATTTGGTGTATCATGTAACCACATATCAAATTTCCACATACAATTATAAAATCATAACACATAAAATATTGAAAATATCAACATTTCACTATGAAAATTTCATTTTCAATCACAAAAAAACATTTCAAGATAATAAAATCTTCAATCCATTTCAAAAGAACATTTAAAACATTTAATAAAAATAATTTTTAATAAAAGAGTCTCATACCAATTTGAATAATTTATCATTTTAAAACATTCATTTCCATATGAATAAATTAATAAAAACCCATTTTTAAAAAATGGATATAAAATAGGAGGTTTTAGAAGAATAAATCAATATAGCATTTAAAATGATGTTTTAGTTATAGAGTCCCTTACCACATGAAAAACAATTGAGTAAAAATAATTAAGGAATAAAATTAAAAAAACATATAATATCATTAGAATAATTATATTCATGATATGATATGTCAAAGGGCAGTTTATACACCATAAAAGTGAATTGGTGCATAACAAAAAATAAGTCTCTATGGATTGTAAATTGAGACGAAATTCCTTATAAAGATCATATCATTAGATTAAGGATAAATAAATGAAATAATTAAGTGTGAAAAATATACACCCAATATATGGGGAAATTCAGTGTAAAAAAATCAGAGGTCATTCACACATATTCTTGGAAGAACAAAAACAATGACATGGATATTTAACTCAATGAATGAAGATTGAGTTAATATTTCCCTTACTTTGAGTCCGACTCATCACGTACAATAGTTATGTTCCTGAATAATAAAATTAATTTAATTTACACTTACTTTATAACCTTTTTCATGTTTATTATTCCATTTATATCAATTATTACCATGTTATAATAATTACATAGTTATTTAAGTTCATATTGGTCATTTTGTCGATATTCGGTACTTTAGTCAAAAATGAACTCGTTTTGATGTAAATTGTTTATGTGGTAAAATTACTTCATATGTAAAATATAATTAATTATTTAAATATTATATATATTCATTATATATTTATTTATAATAGTCCATAACATTTTATGATAAGAAATGAAATGCACCATTCATGGAGAGTATAGGTCGTACGTACGGATGAACACTACTTTCATTTATTTGTCATATTAAAGGGATGAAAAATAAATGATAAATTGGTATGTTTTAATGAAAGTATAGTATATAAGTTATATATTTTACATAATTTCATTAACACCATCCTTTATACATTCCTTGTATGGAATGAACAAGTATATCACTTTGAGGGGCGGTAGTCCGCACTTCCTCAAATGGAATTATCGTATTTACAGATTATGGAAATCATAAAGGTACGTTGTAAATAAAAATTAAAGAAGAATAGAGACAATAAAAATAAAATATATCTCATATATAAATAAATTTCCATCATAATATCTACCATGAAAGGTGGTTGGAGAAAATTGAACAGTCATTATTTCGTGAGGTAGTAGTTCACCGTACGCAGAAATAGTATGTTTGTATCCATTAGATGGAGGTGTGTGTAAGTGTAGTTCGAAACCATCTCATAAAAACATCCTAGAATATTGAGGATACAATTTTTTTATCAAATAACATAATAATAAGAGAATATGGAGTGGAGAAGGAATACAATGAAATAGAACTTGAGAGAGTATGCTACCTCTAAATCAGGTAACTTCTTTTGATTTGAGACAAAAGGATTTCTTGAATTTCTTTATACCCAAGGTAAGTATTATAAGAGGAAGTTATGGATGTAGGAAGATTATTTGATTAGAATTCAAATGATCCAATGGTCTTGATAGGTGTGAGTATGTGGGTAGAGGTGGTGGCCTTTTATAAGAGGGAGGAGGGGAACTTTAGGGAAGTATTGAACTATTATTTTATTATAAATTTGTTTTCAGTTTCTAATGGTCCCAAAATAATTTATTACAATGATAAGATTATTTTGGTTGGTAACCCTATAATACAATTAATATTAGACATGGTTTGAATATTTTTCAACCCTTAAAGGTTTTTTTAATCATTATTTTACCATTTTTAATCATACCATGATATTTTATTTTTTACATTTTGTGGGTTAATTTAACAACCATAAGAAGTCAAACGACCAAAAAAAGATCTATTTATCATATTTTTAGAATCATCATATCCATTTTTCTAAATATTATATTTTTATAAATTTTAAAAAATTTAATAAACTATTTTATATTTTAAGTATTGAATTATGTCCATTTTGACACTATTCATACTTGACTTTATCAAAAATTAATAATAACATGATTAATTCAGCAAAAAGGAATTAAATCATCCATCACATTTAAATGACCTCTAGAAAGTTCAGTTGTGGAATAAAAATATTAAAATTATATTTATTTTAATATTTATAATATCATTTATTTGAATCCTTCATTAATAAGGTAATCACAACATGATCATTTTATCATATGTAACTTTACTTATATATTTTATAAACTTTATAAATAAAATACCATGATACAGGAAATCATTTAATATTTATAATTACTCTTTATATTCAATGATATCAGTTAATAACCCTATATTAAAATATGTTTATTAAAAGATATATGTTTAGGTTATATTTCTCTTTACATTAAATTAATTCTTATAATATGTCATTATCAAACCCAAATGGATCAATTGGGTCCAAAAATCGACCCAAGGATGCCCATGGTTTTAAATAAACCATCATATGATATTATTATATGTTTTATTGTAGTTTAATATTGTTATAATATTATTTTTTACACTTATTTACCTGACTGAACCTTTAAACATGGTAAATCAAATAATTACATAAATTGCTATTCATAATTTCCAAAAAAAGATACATATTTACACATATTGGACCTTATGATTCCAAATATGAAATCCATTTTTCGAAATTACAAACACAGAATTTTCAGAAATTAATTTAAAAGTAATTCACATTGTCAAAACCAAAAAGTGTGTTTTTTAGAATTAAAACCAATCAAAAGATTGACATGTATTTATTTCCAATTTATATGTGATGTTACATATAATGAACATAGTTTTTTTTTAATTATAAAAATATAATCAAATTACACTTTAAAAATAATTAAAAAGATAATCTAACTATATAAATAAATTATATGAAAAGGCATTTTTGAATTAAAATGCAGTATTTTTCACTATTCATTAAAATATGAATTTCATCATATTAATACCAAAATTTCATCCAAAGTAAAATTTGATGTCCTAATTCTATATAAAAATTTTATTTTGTCAAATAAAGTATATAATAGTGATATAAACTATATTCCAAAAGGGTTTATCATCAAAAGGTGGTAAATTGGCCTTTTAAAAATATTGTAGGATTTTATGCCTGTAAAATTTATTGGATATATGTAGAAACATTTAAAAAAAAGTGTAGTCCTATTTTAGTATGTTCTGTCCATTCCATACAATACAATGGATAGGTGTTAACTACCATTTAAAATAATAATAATATTATTATATTATTTTTCAGCATAACTCAACGTTGTGTGCAACATAAGATTTTGGAGAAACCCATTGTTGTGTATCGACTACAATATTAAAAAAAGTTCCCCTTTTAATGTAAAAATAATATATTATGCATAAATATTAGTATATATGAAAATGTATTATTCTATAAATACCTAGGTCGTTACAATTATGTAGCGCAATCTAAAATGGAGCCACCTGCCTTTATCAGAGAGATCATGAATCAACAATACCCACAACAAGATTTTCCTAATGCAGAATGATGGGAATAGTAATATAAAAATAAAACCATGAATCAATATTTAATCAAGAATAGGTGAATCCATCAATAATGTGATGATCAAAGACTCTATAATTATGAGAGAAACTAGAACTAAGAAAGACACACAAGAGAAGATTCACTTAGTTGGAGGAGATCGAAAATGATCTTCCATGCTTCAATATACCTTGGAATGGGTTTGGGACACAAAAATCACCTCTAGAAAGATTTTCATGGAATGGAATTTGATTTATGTTGATATAGGGTTGATCATGGGCATAAAAAGGGTTCTGGGATATTTTTAAGAAATCACATAATAAAAATAGCATACAAACACGGTTTCTTATAGAGGGATGTAGGGTTAGAAAAAACATACACCCTAACCATACACACACATTGTAAACACTGTCCAAGACACATTGTTTCTACTAGGTGGATGCTTGATTTTTCTAACTATTCCCCAATTGTGAAAACCACCACTACCTAGGGTTGGATGGTTTGCATTGGAGTTGTGAATGGTTTTAGAAAATAGTACGGAAACCATTCACAGTCATTTAAACATTAAATATTTTCAAATATCAACCCAAATCAATATGATAAAAACCCTAACCAAAGAAATATCAAAATGAGGGTTGACAAGTACCTGAAAAAATAGTAACATGATGTTACAACCTCCTCACCGTAAAACATTTTCGCCCCCAAAAATTATATCAAGAATTTTTCATGTAAAATAAATGATGAAACTACTCTCTCATCAGTTCCTCACACTCACATGTATCATGAGAATCGTAACCATACTTCCATAGAACACATACCAAATTTATCAACCTCCCATGATGTACCTTTTTCTCAAAATCAAATATTCTAATTCTTTACTTAGCCACTAATAAATATGACTCAACATCCAGATCCTCCTAGATCAAGACATTATATGGGTCAAAAAGATACATATAAATATGTTATACATATAAAACAATATGTATTGATGTGAACTTGGTAATATAAAAAAAGTAGTGAGACACTTTTCACACCTACTCAACAACCTCAAAAGGTTCTAGAGAATTAGGATCAAGCTTCCCTTTCCTCCCAAGATGATGATGACCCAAATAGAATGAATCCCTCAAGAACACCCAATCACCAACACATAAATCCAACGGTCAATGATGATGATCATTATAATTTTTCTATTTTTTATGTGTCATTAACATGATATGATTAATCAATTGAATCATTTATGTCATCTTTTTTACGAATCTTGGACCAACTAGGGAACATTAACCAATCTATGTACAACACAACATATATTTTCAAAACGTGCCATACATGGCCTCAAAAGGATACATCAAGATCACAGATTGGTTACTCTTTTTTCATGAGAACTCGACCAGTCAAATATGGCCATAAAAATTTCCACAAAAATCGAGGACGCACACAGAAAGAAAATCATCAATAATCTATATTGCCCTCTCTAACTGGCCATCCATATACATGTTGTATTCCATACTCAAACGAACATGAGATCTAATTACCTATTAGAGGCCTCACTATAAATGAGATGTAAAATGGGGATATCTATCAGAGCATGTATCATATAAAACTCCATGAAAATATGAAATCACTTTTTCATTAATATATACTAACTCCTAAACTTTGGTTATATCATTTATGGTTATAAATTGAATTCATTTTCTCACCCTATCGATCACAACCTATACCACATTATTCTTACAAAGGGTATGAGGTAACCCGACCACAAAATCCATATGAATTTCATACCACTTCCATTTCATCCTTAGAAGTGGCTGGACAAAACCTAAAATTATTTAGTGTTTAGACTTGACTTGGTGGAAATAATATCAGTGAGAGACAAAAATCAGTAATGTATTGTCATATACCTAGCCACAAAAATATATGATGTGTGCCATAGAACATATTTATTGTTCAAGGGGAACATCCCACCAGGAATAATGAAATTACACCATCTTCAAACTCCTATATAATAATGGGAAAAATCGATTATAAAAACATAGAATATATTATTGGAGACCTACCACATAGCAACAGTCTCCCCATCATGAAGAGAGTCTCTAATTCTACCGAATTCAAGATCATGCTGCTTCTCCAAAAGAATCATCTCATGAAGAGAAACTGTCAACTAAACACTATCCATGGAAACCTCATACTCTATTTTTATAACTCCTATACGAAATTATGAAATATATCCATCAAATTCTACTCTTACAATGATTATTTCAGGACCTAGGTCATAATTTTCCTACAAAAATCATATTCAATGACATTACCTTTCCCTGGGGTATATGAAATTTCAATGTCAAAGACTAAAGGTAATACACCCAATTCCTCTTGAGGAGAATCAAATATTTTTTTAGAATATATATCTCATGATTCTCTTGTTGGAATACACAGTATTCATCTCTAGGGAAAGTTAGTTCTACAAGATTTTAATTTCATGCATGAAATTAGTGAGTTCGAGGTTATAAATTGTGTAATTATTCCTATGTGGAATATGCTATTGAGAACCATAGGCTACCACATGAACACCCCTATAAGAACACCTCACAAACTGGAACCTAAAATGTCGTAGAAGGCCATATAGAGTTGATCAAACTCTAAAAGAGTCAAATTTGATGCAGAAGTCAATATTTGTTTCATCAGAAAAAAATAACTCTGATAATTTTCATCCCAATAAACATTACTCCCTTCTGAGTGAGAGTGGTGATTGGGTAATACAAATTCAATAAATCCATAAAAAACCAATGATATTATACCCCTAAACATGAGAATCTCAAAATATCTAAAACATTTCATAGTTTCTTCCATGACATAACAACTTTTTGATTTTCATCATCAACTGAGATACCAAGTTTTGAGACCACATTACTCAATTACATCACTTATCAGATATAGAAATGACATTTTGATAACATGGAATAATGTTTGTGACTTATCAAAAATTTCATAACTACTCTCAAATGACATGTATTATCCTGCTCAAACATAATGTAAACCAGGATTCCATCCACAAAGACAACCACAAACATATCAAGTCACTAATGGAACATCCTATTCATCAAGGCCATAAAGACTACCAAATAATTGGTTAGACTAATTGGAATGAAAAGATACTCACAATGTCCATAATTTCTCTAGAATGTAGTTTTTTTATTGTTACTTTCTTTTATTGTCAACTGTTGATATCCAAATTGAAGATCAATTTTCAAGAACCACTTCACTCATGTCAACTATTTTACAAGATTTTCAATCTATATAAATAGATACTTTTTATTTTCCATGACATTATTGAGTATATGATAATCAACACATTGTAAAAGTGTCCCATAATCATTCTTAGAAAAGAGAATGGGAACCTCCAAGGTAACACACTTGGGCGTATAAACCCTTTATCCAACAGATCATCAAACTGAGCATTCAACTCTCACATTTTTTCTAGTTCTATATGATAAGAATGTATAGATATTGATTGAGTACCATGAAATAAATCTATAAAGAACATTACCTTTGTTATTGGTAAAAAAATAGAGAAATCGGAAGGAAAAACAATGAGAAATTCAATGAAAACTAGAGGGAGATCATCACTCAAAGGTACCTGCCCTTGATTAGAAGTATACACTAGCATTACACTCCCAAACTCTATATTACAAGGTCCTTATTTACTCAAGATGAGGTCTCATTCTACCTCAATGATAAGAAACCCCCCATTGGGTGTATTAAAGGATAGAAGTCAAATATAGCAGCCAATTAATGCCTCATTATAAATGAGTCAATCCGTCCTGAAAATGGAATCAAGAGGATTCAGGTAGAGAATCATAAAGTTATAGGTAAGTTCAATTTTTGATAAATAGAAGACACAAGCATGAAAATAAATTCCATGTTCTCTCTTTTCCATGTGGGGTGTAGTAATATCTGTCACTAAGAAATAATATCCATATAATGATTTCATGTGGTCAAAATATTGGTTGATATAGATAAATGAGATGAGCAAGTATCGAATAAATGAGTCACCAATGATGAATCTATAGTGATGGTACCTCTCATAGTCGATGGACTCATACCCACTTCTTTCTAAGGTTCTTACTATATTCGATGGATCTTCATTAACGATATATGTGGCTATTAGACCTTTTTTCATGAAGCATCCGCATAAATCATAGTAATTTTAAGTGATGATGAGACCATGACATTACGTGGGGAAGAAAATATATAACAAGACATCTATAAGTGACTTTAGAATCCATGAGAGCTGTAAATATTTGGTTCCTCTGTGTAAATCCATTATCAAATTCCTAGGATTTCTACAATTGAAGAAACTTAAAGGTTCTCTACCTAGTACTACCACAACTAGAAAATTGGCCTATTTCAACGATTAAAAACAATGGAAATAGGGCCCAAAACCAAGGTTATGGCTTGCGACCATGGGTTTCATAAATAAGGGTTTCTTTGGCTATTGAAATAGCATATGGATTATTTCCAAGGTTTAAATCACGGTAATAGTCTTGTCATTTTCAACTGTGGTGGTTGACCTATGTCCATGGTTTAAAACGTGGCCATAGGTGTTATTTTCTTAGTTGAAAACCATGTCAATAGCCCCTAAAATCATGGATATAGCCCAAATATAATATTCCACTAGCCGGATTCAATCTATGTACCTCACCTATAGGATTTAGCTTCTTAACCACTACACCACCTAGAGAATCAAGTGTGTGTGTGTGTGTGTGTGTGTGTCTATATATATAATGTTATATGTATTATTAACAATCATGAAGGTAGAAAAAAACCACATCAATTGAACTTCCATCTCTTTTTTCGCCGGAAAATATTTCTCCCACCCAAGGGAAGAAGACCTATAGCCATGGTTTTTAAAATCTTGGTTATATCCCTTAAAAAAGTTATATATCCATGGTTTTGAAAACTGTGGATATAGGTCTGTGGAAATAGCATATCTTTCTACTTATGTACATGGGGTCTAGAATAAACCTTCAATTGAGAACCATAATGAGACAAATCAAACTATCTATTTCCATTATAGTAACTCAATGAACTACCATGGATAGATAAAAAATCATGTCTACCATGACATAACATCCAGTTCAAGATCAAACATTAACTCCCTATCCAGCATGGGAGAAGAAGAAGAGGTATTCAGCAAGAAAAAATGAGAACCGGTATCAGATCAAAATCCCATATCGAACCCTCGAGTCATCACCTTCTAATTTGATATAATATTTGGTAAAAGGTTCACTATCTTGGGAAAGAGTTTTGTATATTCTGTCAGGGTCATGTCAACCAGATTGATTTTGAAAAACTCTATAGATAGAGCCAACACCATAGACTCTAGATAATACTGATCAGTGAAAATAAATTGAACGTCCTTCCACCCTAAAACCTTTCGCATTTTCACCATCACCATTGAGTCCCACCATCTCCAGCTATGTCCCTTTTATATTTTAGGTGGATCATTTCAACTTAATCATATCATGAATTTTAAAGAAATCAAATATAATCTCTATATTTCTCATCCAGTCTTTCGCCTCTTGGGGAACATTAGATCCTTAAAAGGAATGTTGTTTTCAGAGATGGATCTCTTAAGAAAGAGTACGAGATTCATCCCATTTAGGTTTCCTAACGTGTGACTGAATATGAATGAGGACAGGTTCCTATATATGATCTTGGAGCTATTTCACAATAATCTCAACAATATGATACTCCATGAGAGGGTTCTCTCGCTGTGGTTAAATAGTAGATTTCTCCTAGGACATATTGACATGTATCCATGAAGGCATTATGCTGTAAAACATTAATAATGAATATTAAATACATATTCAAATTACTCATATCAACAACTCAAACAGTGCAAAAAAAAAAAAAAATTCATTTGACAAGATAACATGATTTGAAATTCGACCTATCCAAATCCAATGTAGGTAAAACACTATAATAAGCTCAAATTATTCCCCAATATTCATTTCCCAAAAAACCCATGGTTACATAAGGCTCGTTATGATGAGTGTTATTAAGAAAATAACTCATAACTACCTCCTATATCCTGAAAAGACACTCCATATTGCACACCGACATCATGAAATGATGTCGAACAACCACCTTTCATACTAAATTATCTTCAAAAATTATAGATACCTTTATACCCTGATACTTGATCCTGAACTAATACATCTTGAAGGGTGTTCCTAGTCTCCAAGATCTGTTGACTAGAAACAGGTATCATAAAACATAAAATAGGGAACAAATTTTTCCACAATACATTAGGAGAGAAAGAAACATGTCAGTATGATCAAAATTCCAAAGTGTGAAAGTACCAAAAACCAAACAGGTATATCCAAAACCCAAAATAGTACATTATCAATTTACAAAACAACTTGATAGATAAACTCAATCATCCAAGGGAATCAACACTCTAATCCAAATAGATTAAGAACATATGCCACCTACTAGTGGAACTTTCATTTTTATTGGACTTGGTATAAGGAAATCTATAAATTTTTTAAGGAAATGGTAGGGTGTATTTAAAAAATCTATGTAGGTTCTAACCATTTGTTCCATTGTAATATTACATAGTAATAAACCAAATAATTCTTTCAATTTTAAACAAAATAGGGCATGACGTTGCAATTGTATATTCACAACAAAAACATTTTTTCATTTTGAAATTATTGAAAACATTTCAAACATGGCTTAAATAAATAATTTATATCAAATAATTTATATAAATAGATTTGCATGAGTAAGTTAGTTTCATAAAAAATGGCATATATATATCAAAATATTTACAACAAGTACCTTTTCCATCTAACATTTGGTATTATAGTTCATGGTTATAGGATCCTCACGCATTTCCCTCAGGTTAGGGCCAAATAGGACTCATCAATATCCCATAAAATATTATATATGAATAAATAGGTTTTTTTAGAATTTTTATAATCATTACATTTCTAGGAAAAAATTATCCTAGGTTTAAAATAAAATCCAATAAATACTTAGGATCACATGTCCTCAATTATTCAATCAATCAATAAATGTATCTCATATCACATAAAATCAAATCATCATTAACAATTCAATTGAAAAGAACTCCATTCCATTATGTAAAATAAATTTCAAACCCATAACATGGATTTTTCATCCTATTATTCCTTTTCAATACAAAATAAATCATTGGTTATAATCATTTAAATTTAATCCTTTTTTTCCAAAACAATTCTCAATTCAATTTATCAATTCCATAAAATTCAAATTATGCCCCAAATTCTAATTCTGTTGGATTTTGTTGTTTACCCTAAAATTCAAACCATTTCAAATCCCAATTTAAATTTGAATCATATTGGTATTTTTAAAATTAATATAATGTTATTGGTCTGTCGTTTTACCGATAATATGTTACCGGAGTCCCAAATTCATATTACCCATTCTTAAACTTAGTATAGTGCAAGTGTGGGGTAGATCCACAGGGAACATTGGTACGTGCGTGAATTCAATTGAGTTTAGAATTAATTTAGTGAGTCTTACTGAATTTATAGTGTCTTTTCTTATTTTCGATTATTGAAACTATTTTGTTTATTTGAAATTATGATTAACAATTTAAAAGAAAACAACAAGTGATTTTTATTGTGTTTAGTAGGAAACAAAGTGTGTTAGGGATATGGTGATTATGGATATTTAATGTGGATTTATTATATGTTTGTGTTGTTCATGATAATTCAACATTTTGGATCTTATTAATGACAAGATTCCCTTGGTCTGGTTGATTTTGTCTTGGAATTGAAGAAATTTGACTCCTTGGTCTAGTAGTCAGTGTTTCACAATTCTCACTTTTAGTTTAGTCCATTTTTGAATCGATTAATCCATTCAATGGTCATGAAAAAATTCACTATAATTCTTCTTTTAGATCCCTGAGAATTCTGCCCTTGGTCTGGATCAGAATTCTTAGTGGTATTCAACAAAGGTTGAAGAATAATGAGAAGAATGTAAAAGAACAAACACAACCATGTAAATCAATCCAACATACAAAAGATATTCATCATTCACATCCCCAACACAAGGGGTGTTTAGTTACACATATAAGAAATAATGGAAATAACACCTTTGATACCTGATGTGGTCATCGAATAAGCTACGAGGAGAGGTGTCGGAAGGTGGAATGTTGTAATAGTGGTACAATGGTGGCTCATAAATATGGTATTATATGTTCCCTCTCTCCAAGTGTTCTGTCTCTCCATGGTCCAGAGTCTAAGGCCTTAATTTATAGAAAACTAAAGTACACGGTGGGTATAAAAGTACACGCCGTGTAGTCTTGTCAACAGCCCTTTTTCATGGTTTTTCTTCGGTAGGTGGCCAGCCGCACCATCTTTGACTCCCATGGCATCGAATACCAGTTGGTGTCCCGTACACAGCATGTAGCGCCACCATACACAACATGTAGTCCCTAGAAAGCACCAAAAACCACATCTAGAAGTAGTTACATGCTGTGTAGCACTGCCAAACACGGCGTGTAGTCCCTCGTAAGTGCTACCAACCACATCTAGAAGTCGGTAAACGGCGTGCAGAAGTAATTTGAATAGTGTGTAGTATCTGGCTGGAGACTTGGGTGTGTACTCCCCCTTTTGATCTGTGTCCCCGTCTAAATGTACACGGCGTGTATATAGGTACATGTCGTGTAGTTGCAAAATTTTTATAGACTTCCATTGATTTGTGTATCTTGACCAGAAATCACTGAAAATAAAAATAATCCCCAAAATCAAAGAATATATTCATGAAACAAAATATATTTTCAAAAAACTTGTTTTTATTTTCAAAAATATATATGAAAATGTATACACCAATCGGGTGCATCAAAATCCCCCATACTTAGTCTTTTGCTTTCCCTCAAGAAAATATCAAAATCAAATTAAAAGATTTTATATTTTAAAAGGAAGATATTCAGCTAATCATAAATATAAATGATAAGTTTGGAGGAGAAAATTTCAAAAAGAAAACAAAGCAGTTTTAATTCATAAATATTCTAATCATGCCTAATATATAATTTTAATTAACTTCTTTCATCCTCTTTTAACACATGTTTCAACCTTTCAAAAATAAGCAAGCCACTTGATGATTTACCTCACAAATAAAATAGTCAACACTCAATACAATTTTAATCAATGTTATGCTCATTCAAAAATATATACACTCTATCCATATGTTTGTAAGAAATATACTTCTCCACTTAAGAAAAATTGACTTAGAAAAAACATTAGGGCTTTCCAATGAGGATCAGATGTTTCTATGGCTAATGGTCGGTAGGTAAGATATGGAATTTTCTCTGAGGCTTGAAAAGAGGAGGATAAATTCATTAAATAATAATGCATGATATTCAAATTTAATCTCAAAGTAAAAAACTTTTTCAACAAGCATAAATGATATCACCATCTTCTTTAGCTGAATAGGAGTCACAAACCAATAAATGTGTATAAGGCCCCATTGTTTGTTTTTTTATCAAAGGGAACCTTTCTGAATTTCCAAAATAGAGGTTTCAAACTCTTTTTACCCAAGATGATCAAAAGGCTCTCCCCCATACTTAATTTCATGACAATTCACGAATTTATACCATTTGTTGTCAATCACTGCTTTTGAGCTCAAATGAATAATCATGAAAAATCATAAAAGAATTAGGGAAGGAAGGGAAATAGTCTTGTAATATGACTTCCTATAAAGGCTATACATGGTCTCTAAGGCTGCATGAAGATAATATATTGGGTAGGTTCAAGATCAAGGGGTTAACAATATTATACCTCAATCATTTTAATGTAATTCAAAAATTCCTCATGTTTCGAAAAGAAAACATGCAAATTCTGGTAGATATGTATATTCTAAGAATGTCTCAAGAAAGAGGGTTTGAGAAAGAATATGAAAAATAGGTTTAGAATACCTCTCAAGAGTGGAAAAAGAAATAAATACAGTCAGGTCATGAATTGATAATAATTTATTAGTCTAGTTAATGTAATTATCCAAGGATTTCAAGTTTCAATTATATTATATCAGCAATCATTTTAAAACACATAAGAACCAAAGAAACACACAATTTGTTTTTAAATTTCTCACTTTTAGCTTATTATTTAAAAATATGATTAACAAAAAATATTCTCACAAATTAAAATATATCGGAAAATAATGATGTCTCCTAGTATCTGAAAAGGGAAAAGACTAAAGAGGTAGAGAGATTCCCCCCCCCCCCCATACTTAAAAGTGCACATGGTCCACCAAGTGCTGTAATAGAGGAATAAGACAAGGTGGGGACACAAAAGTGTACCAGACCGAGGGGAGGCAAGGAAAAAAGTAAATAAAGAAAGAGAATAAAAAAAATAAAAATAATACTCCCCTCGTGTCTAGGCGAAGAAAAACGAGATGTGATGTGAAATGTAGGCCAAAATGTGCCAAGGTCCCTGTAAGGATGGTTAAAAGAGAACACAACAAGCATATACAATAATGACTGGCACAAGAGATTACAAATATATGTATGGAAAACTAAACATCCAAAAACTAGTCAGGGGGTCACCTTAGATGAGGCATCATCCAGTACAGAACCAGCCGAGAAAGAAGGCGCACGAGTCGTGGAAACTAGAGGGGCTGAAGCTGCATCTAGAAGGGAAGTTGTGGAAGGAGTCGCAACATCTAGACTCAAGAAAGGAAGCTCGGCATACCCCCTATACCAGTTGTAGTAGCAGTAGCTGCAACTGGACCAACTATAGAGAGGATAATGGAATCTATGGCCACTGCAGAAAATGCTGGTGGAGCAGCAGCAGAAGGACCAGGAACCAGAGAAGAGGCAGGCGGTAGAGGTAGTGGAATACCAAGATGCTAAAGAATAAGCCTCAAAATCTGCTCAATGTGGGCCTAGAGGCTATCGAGACGAACTAAATGCTGCTCTAGAGCAGCTAGGCAGACCGAAAGGGCGAGATCAACCAAGGGTGCGGGGGTAGGTGGGACTGGTGGTGTGGTAGAAGAAGGAAGGCCAGAAGAAGTGGGGTCAGTATGAAGGGGGTGGGGAGGGAGAGGCAGGTGTAGCAGCTGGGTCAAGAGGGTCAGCAGGTGGGTGGGGTCGAGCCTGGGAAAGGATATAGGCACCCCCGGGTCCTGGACCATTCCCATGCGAATGAGCATGAGAAAGTACATCCGCTGGGGAGAACCTAAAAAGTCATGGGGTAAAGAAGGCTCGAAACCCCCCAAGGTGGTGGGCGAGGCGAGTGGCGTAAAACTCACCATTCAGGTTTCCCTGATGGTGGATAAACATAATATGGAAGTAGGAGGTGGTGAGGTAAGGGAGGTCTGAGTTGTCCTGCCGGATGACACAGGTAATGAGATCCATGTCATGACCGATCACGACCCTAATATCCTCATGGCTGGGAAAAAGAATGGCGCTAAAGCACCGGTGGGTAAAACTAAGGATGGGATCGATGATAAGGGTGCTCTTAAGAGAGGGAGGGGTGTAGCAGTGTTCAAGGCCAGCAATCTCACTCCACATAGTCACGATCTCAGAGCGCTCAGGTCTGGTCAGGGTGGAAACATGGGGTGGGGTAATATGATGGGGATAGAAACAGCACCCTCAGCCAACATCGGTCATGGTGAGGGAAAATAGTCGGCTGCCCAGCCAGAACCGAACCACGGGCACCGCATCCTCAGGTTTCTCCTGGTACTCAGCACCATCAAACTCAAACGAGGCCGCGAACTATAAAAATAAATCGTGGAAGATAGGAGTGCTGACCTGGAAAATAGAGAGTAGTGGAGTATGTCTGATGAGATCCTCTAACTCCCCCCAGATACTGATCTACTGTGGAATGCTGTTGTCGAGGTAGCGTCCACTCAACGGAATCGGTTAGCGAGAGAAATGCCTGACTCGGTCATATGCCAGATTGGTGACCGGGAAAACCATGTAGGGGTAGGGAACACATGCAGGTCCCGACCCAAGTAGAGGTGCAACAGCAGGAGTGGGCTCTGGGGGTGGATCTCCTAAAGTAGAAGGAGGCTCGGTGGATGGTGTGGACGATGATGGATCAGCTGCTACTGTAGTAGAAACGGGAATGGCAGAAGCTGGTGGGTATGGTAGAGGTGTGCTCGGAGGCTCGGTGCGGGGTGGAGGAGGTTCGGCTGAACTAGAGCCAGCCTCAGTGAAGAAAGAGGGTGGTGGAAGGATGGATAATGGTGGGATCTCATAGACCAGAGCGGCTAGGTCTGGCTATGTAGGAGGTTGGAGTCGAATCCGCAGAAAAATGGGCCTCTCTCCCTTAGTGGCGGAGGCCAGCCGCTTCCCCCAAGTAGGATCGTGATATACCATAAACAGAAATAGAAAAAAAAAGAAATAAAAATAAAAACAAAATAAAACAAAACAAGGAAAAGGTGAGAAATATGAAAAATATAAGTACACGGCCTGTACATCCAGAGTACACTGCATGTAGTACAAGTTGAGCAGCATCCCGTGTTCTTTGGAGAAACACGCAGAGGGTGAAAACTATTGACCATGTAAAGGTACATGGTGTGTACTGAACATACGCACCATGTTCATGGAAAGTGGACATGGTCATGTATGACAAACGACACGGCCATAATGTTATTAGTTCGAAGAATCAACAACACGCCGTGTATGGGACAGACACGGCGTGAACTGGATTTGAGGAACATGGTTGTGTGTTAGTTAAACACGGGTCTGGCCGAAAGAAATAGAGTACACGGCGTGCAGCGAACACACTTGACATGTTCATGAACTTGGGATGCAATACCGTGTTAAGAGGTACACACGGTAGGGAGAAAAGAAACGACATACACGGTGTGTACAGAAAATACACACTGTGTACGCAAAAATTGTGTGTGAGGCCATGTGCAAAGAGATACCAGGGCATGAGGGGGAAAGCCACATGGTGTGTACTGAACATAGACACCGTGTATTTTTTAGTTTCGAATTTGTTTAGAGTGTGTCCATGTACAAGAGTACATGGTGTGTGTTCTTTATGCGTGCTCGTGTACTGTCGGAAGCTGAACGGTTGAAAAATCAAAAAACACCCTAAACGCTTCTAATAATTTAAAATAGAGGGTGTAGAAGGGTGTACCTGGTCCAAGGATCACAATGCAAGAAGAATCAGAACCAAAAATGAACTAAATCGACAGATTGAGCGAGGTGGTTCCGGGTGGCGTTCGGGAGAAGAAGACGGGAAGAAGGGGAGGAAATGGGGGATCCGTGAGACCCGAGCTGAAGCCGGGTGGCCCGCGGCTTATATAGCTCAGGTACATGGCGTGTACTTCTAGACTACACACCGTGTATCTCCATTTTTTCAGATATAATTAATACGCTAAACTATATATTAATTAATATTAATTAAAATAATAAATGTAAAATAGGTATATATATGTATATACAGAATTGAAAAATAATACTATAAAAATAATGTAGTCGGAAAATACACATCGTGTGGTTAAAAATTGTAAAAAGAGAAGTACAACCATTGGTCTGGTGCTTGGGGTGAGGTTTGAACCTGCGATCGGCCGCTCCGAACGAACTCCCTCAACCACTGGAGCGAAGGTTGTACTGCTGCCCATATTTATTATTTATATACATTTAATCTATATAGCCTATAAACATGGGAAGAAAGAAATTCATGGCATGTGGTTTTTAATTAAAAAAGGAGGTGATGAAGTGGGGAGATCAGTCGAGGTCGAACCCAGGTCTTTTTGATCCAGGGCCGAGATTTTGACAATCTTCCAACTTCACCCACTTGAATTAATTTATATAGAAAAGTTTTTTTTGTATTTTTGTTTTTATAAAGAAAACAGGTCACACACGACATATATTGGAAGACACGCCAGGTGGGATTATTAAAAGGGTAAATGATGGAAATGGGATGGTTGTCCGGATTCGAACTCGGGTCTTTTGGATACGGTTTACGATCTAAACCAATTGGGCCATCCCCATCATGGGTTTTCTTATTATATATATATATATATATATATTACTGCACAAGTCGTGTGAGAAAAGGAGGAACCTCGTGCTGAAGGTAGGTCAGGAGGATTCAAACCGGGGACAGCTAAGATAATCTCCAGTGACTTTACCATCGGCACCAGAATCATCCCTGGTTATTTATTAGTTATTCTATAGATTTATAATATTAAGATTATAAATTAAAAATATAAGTACACGTCATGTATATAAGTGGGACATGGCGTGTAACCTCTGGGTTTCCCCCCAGGAAGCACCTTTGTTTTAGGTCATTGGCTGGACCAACTCACCTTTTCTTACATGAGAGGGGTGGTGGAGATTGTTCTAAGAGTAGTCGCCCTGGCCTTTTAGGAATTGCAAGTTCTCTGGCTCTTCGTCAATGAGACTATCTGGAATGATAATGTTTTTAGAAATAAAGGAACATACTAGTTCTTCTACCAAGAGATCATCCATGGTAGTTATCGCAGAACAGTCCTCATAATCGGGCGATGACACCTGCTTGATAGCCTTGAAGACATTGTAGGAGACGTTCTCATCTCCTACCCGGAAGATCAGCTCCCCCTGGTGCACGCCGATCAAGACTTTTTTGTGGCTAGGAAAGGTCTTCTTAATATAATAGGTGACTCTTAATCCTCCTCCATGTCTAGGATAATGAATTCAACAGGGAGGGTCAATCTTCCCACCGTCACCAGGACATCCTCCAGTATCCCCTTTGGATATTTAATGGATCTTTTGGCAAGTTGCAGGGTGACTCGGGTAAGCTTCAGATCATGGAGTCCGAGATTTTGTAAAACTCATAATGGCATGAGGTTGACACTGTCTCCTAAGTCGCATAGAGCTTTTCCAAATTCACAGGGTTCAATTGTACAATGGATAGTAAAGCTACCTGAATAATGGAGTTTCGGAGGAATGAAATGTTGCATGACTGCGGAGCACTCCTTTGTCGGTTCTATGGTCCCCAAATCCTTTATCTTCCTCTTATTCGAGATGATATCCTTCATGAATTTTCGATATGTGGGCATTTCAGTCAGAGCCTCTACAAATGAGATGTTGATGTGTTGCTTTCTAAATAACTCCTTGAATTTTCCAAACTGGTGATCCAGCTTCCTTTGCTTCATCCTCTCTGGAAAATATAATGCAGTCTCGAATGGTTAGACTACATCCTTAGCTTTTCTTAGTTGAGCCTCTGGTGATGTATTTTCGGATGAAGAGGGGTCTGAAACCATACCTTTGTTGTCGGCAGGGAGTATAGGTGTAGTTGATTGTGCTGGTTCCTACTGGTTAAGATTCATTCCACTTCGTAGTGTTACGGCATGGGATTCCTCCCTCGGGTTCTTCTCGGTGTTTCCTGATAGTGTACCAGGCTGCCTCCATGAGAGATTGTTTGCTAATTGGCCGATTTGGTTCTCGAGAGCTTGAATAGAAGCCTCCTAGTTTTGAAATCTAGTCTCATCAGTTGATATGAATTTTTTCAGAAGATCCTCTAACTTTGAGGTATTCTCTTGCTGAGGTGTCTGTTGATCTGATGGAGGTGTTTTCTGCCTTGCCTACTGCGGTCGAGGGTTTTGATACACTTGCTGATGGTAGGAGACCTGCTGGTTCTGTTTTTGCCTTGGGTATGGGTTCTGATATTGTGGCTGACTGTAGCCGGGCGGTCACTGGGGCAGAGGATTTTGCTGCTGTTGGCCCCAGCCTATGTTCTAATTATCTTTCCATGTAGGGTTCTGGTACTGTGGATACTGGTTTGACCCTTTGTTTTTAGTAACATATCTCACCTCACTTGTCTAATGGTCAACTGAAGGTCCCAAGAATTCCCCCATGATGTGGTTGTTACCACAGTCACCGCATGTTGGATGGTTCACCGCATGGACTTGAGATGTGCCTTTGAGATTCAGTGCATCGATCTTTTTGGATACTGCATCCAACTGGGCAGCAAGCATGGTAGTAACATCAATACTATGCATACCTCGTTTTTGGGTACGCCGCTTGGAATTCCACTGGAAGTTGTTGGAAAACATATCTTCAAGTAGTTTGAAATGTTCTTCGGGGGATTTTCGCATTACCGTACCTCCAGTAGCTGCATCGACCACGGACTTTGTATTCAATGTTAGACCTTCGTAGAAGGTTTGGGCTTGCATCTAGAGTGGAAGTTTGTGGTGTGGGAATTTATGTAACATTTCCTTGAAATGTTGCCAAGATTCATGCAGCGACTCAGAGTCATGCTGTTGAATGTTTTGGATCTCATTTTTTAGGGTTGCCGTCTTCAAAGGTAGAAAATATTTGGACAAAAATTCCTGGGCTAGCTCCTCCCAGGTGAGGATAGATCTTTACAACAACCCTTTGATCCAGTCTTTCACCTTGTCCCGTAGAGTGAAGGGGAAGATGCGAAGATGAATGGCGTCCTCAGACATGCCATGGTAGCGAAACATGTCACAGATCTCCAGAAAGTTGGAGAGATGGGCGTTCAGGTCTTCACTGGGCAGGCCACCGAACTGAACGGTGTTTTAGATCAGCTTCATAATAGCATGCTTGATTTCAAAGTGTTGGGCCTGTATTGGAGGACGAACAATTCCCGTATCATCTCCATGGATCGAAGACGGGATGTACTCCATAGGAGTACGACGTGGAGGTGGCTGCTAAGAAAGTGGAGGTCGCATGTATTGCTGCTCCTGAGGGGAGAAGTAGGGCTATTGAAAGAGTTGTCGCTACTGCTGGGGCTGGCCGTACTGCGGAAGTGGTTGTTGTGGCAGTTGCTGGTATTCCCTCAGGAGGAACTCCATGAAACCTCTTGGTTGGGCTTGCTCTGGTATACCAGCAGTGGGAGGCTACTGGTCTTGGAATGGTTGTCCAGCTGCAGCTTTAGTGGCCGGTTCTTTCTCCTCCTTGTTCACCATGGTTTGTGGATTCTGTTTGTGTGTTTCCACCAGTGTACGACGATGACGAAGAAAATTCTGTTCGATTTCTGGGTGAAGTGGTAAACGATCTGAAGACTCAGCGCTCCTGGACTGTGTGAGGCATCTTCTCATGCACCTGTGATCATGCACAATCCCAAAACAAAACTGAGGCATAAAAGGGAAAACAAAAGATAAAGAGAAACGGGATTAGGAAATAAATTTTTTGTGAATTTTTAATTTTTATTTTCACTTAATTAATTTCTAACGCAATTAAAATTCTTCACTTAAACCGTCAGTTCCCTAAAAACAGTGCCAAAATTTGGTCGGTCATTTAACCAAAGGTATGTTATCGATGTCCAAAATTGATATTACCCATTCTTAAACTTATTATAGTGCAAGTGCGGGGTCGATCTATATAGAACTTTGGTACGTGCATGAATTCAATTGATTTTAGAATTAATTTAGTGAGTCTTGCTGAATTTAGAGTGTATTTTCTTATTTTGGATAATTGAAACTATTTTGTTTATTTGAAATTATGATTAACAATTTAAAAGAAAACAACAAGTAATTTTTAATGTGTTTATCAGGAAAAATAGCGTGTTGGGGCTATGGTGATTATGGAGATTCAATGCGGATTTCTTATATGGTTGTGTTATTCATGATAATTCAACATTTTGGATCTTATTAATGACAAGATTCCCTTGGTCTAGTTGATTTTGTCTCAGAATCAAGTAAATTTGACTCCTTGGTCAGGTAGTCAGTGTTTCACAATTATCACTTTTATTTTAGTCCATTTTTTATTCGATAAATCCTTTCAATGGTCATGAAATAATTCACCATCATTCATCTTTTAGATCCCTAAGAATTATACCCTTGGTCTGGATCAGAATTCACAGTGGTATTCAATAAAGGTTAAAGAAGAATGAGAAGAATGTAAACAAACAAACACAACCATGTAAATCAATCCAACATACAAAAGCTCTTCATCGTCCACAGCCCCAACAAAAGGGGTGTTTAGTTACACATATAGGACATAATGGAAATAACACCTTCGATACCTGATGTGATCAATGAATAACCTACAAGGAGAGGTGTCGGAAGGTGGAATGGTGGAATAGCGGTACAACGGTGGCTTGGGAATATAGCAAAAAAAGTTCCCCTCTATCCAAGTGTTTTGTCTCTCCTTATTCTGGAGGCCAAGGCCTTTATTTATAGAAAACTAAAGTACACGGCATGTATACAATTACACGTCGTGTACTCTTGACAACATCCCTTTTTCATGGTTTTATTCGGTAATTGGCCAGCCGCACCGTCTTTGACTCACATGGCATCGGCTATGGGTTGGTGGCCCATACACGGTGTGTAGCACCACCATAAACATCGTGTATTCCCTAGAAATCACCAACAACTGCATCTAGAAGTAGGTACATGGTGTGTACCGCCGCCAAACATAGTGTGTAGTCCCTCATAGGTGCTACCAACTGCATCTACAAGTCTGTACATGGCGTGTAGAAGTAATTCTCACGGCATGTAGTATCTGGCTGGAGACTTGGGAATGTACTCTCCCTTTTGATCGTTGTCCCCATCAGAATGTACACGGTGTGTATATAGGTACACGCTATGTAGTTGCAAAATTTTTACAAACTTCCCTTGATTTTTGTATCTTGACCAAAAATCTCTGAAAATAAATAGAATCACCAAAATCAAAGAATATATTCCTGAAACAATAGATATTTTCTGAAACCATGTTTTTATTTTGAAAAATATATATGAAAATGTATACACAAATCGGGTGCATCAGTCATTCCAAATAATAAAGAAGTTCAAAGTTTAATTTTATGGAATAATCTAAAATGAAACCACATACCTTTATCATGGACATCACAAATCAACCACACTATCAATGGGATGTTTTAATGATGAGGGGAGGTGACATAAATATAGAAATCAGACCTAGAATCCTAATTTAATCAAATGATGTTATGATCAACTAAACACATTCATATCGAATTCTCTCTAAGGAAGATAAAAAGATATAAGGGGAAAAGGAAAAAAACTAAATATTTACATACATAAAAAAGTCTTAATGAGATCTACCAGGATTTGATCAACTGATGAATGGGTTTTTAAAATCCAAAATCACCCCAATAGTGTTTTCTTAGCCAATAAATTTGAGTTATGACTAAATAGGGTCGAGTGGGGGCCTAAAGAGGTGTACAGAAAAATAAAAAAACAATAAGAATATACATTGTGCATGGATTCCCACTAACGTATGAATGGTAAGAAAAATAGTGTAACCTATTCATGAACCCCATTGGACTCATTGTCCAACGACAATAGAATCTACTAGGTGAACATATGGTTTATAAATCCAAGTGCTAACTGGGAAAAACCCCACTACCCATTTTTTCATGGTTTTTATTGGAATGGTGCTTGTTTTGGGAAAATAACATGCCAAAAATGAACCTCCTAGAAACCCTTTGATAATTTCTAATTTCAAGCTGAAACAACCTGATAAAAACACCAACTAATAAATGATAAATCGGAGGATCCAGAAGTACCCCAAAACTAATATTATGATGTTACAATATGTAACACCCTATAATGATAAAGGGTTAGGTAAATAAATGATATGACTCATGTGAAAAAGGTGTACCTTTATATTTTGGGGATTAATAGATTAGATCACCACATTTAAAAATTATTATTTTGGAGTAGTGATCAGTATGGGGGGACTTCTAGGATGTTATAAATGGTATATTCAATTGATGAAAAATCACGCTGGGAAGAACATGGGTTGTCTTATGGGGACATTCATTAGTCGGATGACCTATTTGGTGTTTTGGGTAGGCCCTAAAGATGGGACAATGTGTCCATGGGGAAACTTTTTGTACCTAGATGGCTAGGACCCCCTGGCCAGGTTATGAATGGATGTATGTACTATTAGCGGGCCCTAGTTGTAACATTAGTTTCAAAGGAAGTACCATTTCATAAGTGTAGTGGCATTGCCTGGGTTGAGATATAGTGTCCAAAATGAGGTTTTTGTTCTCTAAATAGTGGGTTAATATAACACAAAATAATGATAAAGGGTTAAATAACTAAAATTACAATACTCATGTTAATAAGTTGTACTATTAGTTTTTAAATACAACCTTATTATAACCACATAATTAAGTGTTCCTATCCTGGAGAAGTGATCGGGTGGGTTAATATTCTAGGAACTTTCCTAGGGGGTGTGAGAATGAGGAAAAACCACACTAAAAATAACATTTTTTAGCCTGTGGGGAAAGAAATTAGTCAGATAACCTATTTAGGCACTTGGGTGGGCCTTAAGAAGAGGAACAAGTGTCAATGAGGAAACTGGTGGTATATAGTGGTCTAGAACACGAAAATTAGGTTAAGGTGAGGTGTATTTATTATCATCATAGAAATAGGTGGTACCTTTTATGTTAGGACCCAATGGAAAAGATAAGTAGAAGTGTTTTTAGTATTCGTGCGGCCTAGTTGTTATATTTTTTCAAGGGGTAACACTAACTTAATTTCAGTTGTATTACATTGGTTGTTATGTAGTGTCCATAAGGAGGATGTTGTACTCTAAAGATAGGGTAAATATAACCCCCCTTAAAATATAAAATTTTAAATGACTAAATGATATGACTCATGTCAACAAGGTTCACCTTTCTTTTCAGGAGCCTATGTGATTAGAACTCCATAGTTAAGAATGATTGGACTAGATTAGTATTATGATCGGTTTAATTCTGGGATGTTTTCTAACGCATGTGAAATAGATGAAAAAGCACACTAAAAAGAACCTATTTTATCATATGGGGACATTCAATGGTCTTATGACCGGTTTGGGTTGATGGGTGGGTCCCAAGGAGGGTAAAATGTTTATATGGGGCAGTTAGAGGTACCTAGTTGGCTAGGAACCTATGACCATGTTAATGTCGGGTGTCTATGGTATCAATGTGGCCCAATTGTTATACCAATAGTTCTAATAATTAAAGGAGTGTTTATTATTATTAAAACTCAAATAGTGGAAATAAATTCAATCCATCAACATTCAATAAATCTGGTAATGATCGTCATGTTAATTTCATGAATAGAACTAGGAGGTTCCTTATATGATTAACGGCAGGACAAAAAACTCATAAATGGTGGAATATGATTAATTAGGAGGGTAATGAAATAGGGGACAATAGGATTCCAACTACTTCACTGACCACACTCCAATGTATTAATTTCAAATAGTTTTATCATTATGTGAATCAATTCCCCAATTAAAAAGATAATGTAAATGATAAGACACAGTAACCTTTGAAGACAAAGGAAAAATGGAAATCTTATAAAATTACAATGGATGAAGTGAATAATGATAATTAGGGAACACTTTTCTTCCATTTTTAAATTGTAAAATTCATGTTTTCATTTGTATGAATTATCTAGGTGAAAATTTTATCGTTCATCCATTAGTGAAATTTCATGTGATTTTCTCACTCTAGATGGATTTTGGAATAATTTTATATTGCATCAATAAAATGATGATCCCAATACACGAATGAAAATTTTCTCTTATAAGGTATAATCTTATATGAGGAATAAAGGGTGAATTATCGTTTTGATGTGTATATGTTTCTATGTAATATTAACGTAATAGTTATGGATGCAATCATGGGTTTATGAGTTTAAGGTTGATAATAATATCAAATTCATTGAAATCTCTTTTTATGTTTTATGTGATGGGAGTTTATCAAAATACAGTATATTTTAGGAGGCATTATGCAAATATAACCATTTTTTTGTATATATTTAGGTAAAAAAGTTATTTAAGGGGATTGATTTACACTTTGTGGGAATATGATCAATGTTAGTGTTAACCATTAGGATTTATCTTATTTATAATATTGAGGAAATTATAGGTTGTAGTTAATAACCATATGTAGTTAATACATTTAATTTCAATATAGGATATTTATCCTTCACTCACCTTGATAGAATATAAATTAAGTAAATGATAAGCTTTCATAGAGTATCATACTCAATTTTACCTAATTTGAAGATTAATTTTACCATTAATTTATGTTTATTTATTCATCAAGATCTTTATATTTAGTTGAGTTTGATAAGAACATATCATCCCCATAATTATGGATAATCTAAGAAAATAATTCACACCCTATATGATATTTTAATATCTTGTTCCATGTATTTAAAGGGTGTTTGGGATACAGACCTTCCTCTAGATAAATTTTCATAAAAAAATATCTTTTAATTAAATAATAAGATAGATCATTATGAATCTATTTATGAAAATTAGTGTACAAATACAATTTACTATAATGAAGTTGTAGAAATCATGATATTGGGACCTGAAAAATCTAACAAAATTGTACGTAATATTAGATCCATTCAACAACATGTAAGAATAATAAAAATTATTCATAAATGATACATTGAAAATTATTGACGCGATAAAGACTTTGAAGTTGGTGAGAATGTATTTTTATGAATTAAACTTTGAGGAAATAATGGAAAAATAAACCCTAGGTATATTGGTCCTTTTAAAATTCTTAATCGTATTGGAATGGTACCTTATCAATTGGAACTTCCACTGAATATATCTTAAGTTTATAATGTGTACCATGTTTCTCTCTTAAAGAAGTACCCGATTGATCCTTAACCTGAAGTAAAATTTTGTTTCATACTACTATAGAAATATTTTTATTTTGAATAACAACCGATAGAGATTCTGGATCATTAAGAGAATGTTCTACAAAATAAGAACACTTGCCTGATTAAATACTTATAGTGATACCACAAATGTGAGATAACTAAGTAGAAAACTTAGGATGTGATGATAAATAATTATCATCATATGTTTTTATCAGAGTGATGAGTTTGTAAAATGAAATTCATTTTAAGGGGGTATTATGTAACACACATCATATTTTTATTAAATTTTTTCTTAAATTAATTTGATTTCCCTAATAGTTTCCACAACATGTAACAAAATGTTTAAATGAACAGTGATATAACTTTAAAATATTATTATTTTAACAAAATTCTAATAACATATCTTTTTAATTGGTGGGTATGAATAGTAATCACCATATTATCAAATATAGGTGAACATTATATTAAATAAAAATATATTTATTAATTCTTAGGAAATAAGCTCTCAATTTTTGGTAATGTCATTTCATTCCTTGAAAATATGTTTTCTTCAAATGTAATTTTTATTTATTAAAATAAAAAAATAAATAAAATTAATTTTTGAAACATTTATAAAATTTATTTGATAAAATGAACTTTATTTTTTAATTTATCTTATCAAAATTAACTTAGTGTGAATTTATCTGATGTTTATAAAAGGATTAATTTTCTCATGAATAGTGAAAAATATTTTTTTCTATTGAAAATTGTATTTCCATTTTCAAAGTATCCTTGTTTTTTAAAAGAGTTTCAATGTAAAATTGTTTCTATTATATTTTAATTAATTACATTATGTTTATTAAAATCAATTTTACGGTTGAATTTGGTATGAAAATATTTACATACCAAAAAAGTATTGCTCTCAAAAACTGTTTTCCAATGTGTGTTTCGGTATAATATTAAATTAAATTATTTTAATTTTGTTTTTCTTATTTTTAAAAATTAAATACATATTTAGAATCAGGATTTTAAAATATATCAATTAATCTCCTTTTATTTTTTGTTAATTTGAATAGCAGCCTTTGGAATTTTCCTTCTTAGTGTAAAGTGTAAATCTGGTAATTTAGGTTAAAAAGAAAATTATAAGAACTATTATTTGACATCAAAACATGCTTAAATATAATTTTATGGCTCAACCTCGATCATAATCATCTTAGTATCATATATATGACTTTATGGGACCACTTGAATGATATTATTACCTTTATAAAATTTTATTTAAATAAAAGTAAAACATGCCATACTCTACTTTTTATAAGTGTAATATTTTTAATATTGTGTTATTCATAGTATATGTTTGAATATAAGTATTATTTTTAAATATAAAATATTTATCTATATTATGGTAATTTTATTTCAATTTATAGTAATGGAATAACTACCATAAATTCTTATAAAACATTGAGGCAATAATTATTCAATTAGTGTAAAATATAAATGATATTAAAAATATTAAAATAACATAATTTGGGATATTCAAGTTCATATAAGATTTCTATATGTTACAATGATATTTTTAAGATTTAATTAAATAGTTTTTTAAAATTTTACATTTTTTAATGACGTTTTAAAATTCAAAGTAATGAATATATTCAAAATTAAAAATAATGGTATTTTATTAAAATATTATTTTATCAAATTAATTAAAAATAAAAAAATGATTTAAAAAAATATTATTATATGTTATATAATTTTGTAAATTATTTATTTATGGTCTAATTTATACCATATAATTAAAAATTTCCACTTTCTAATATTGAAAACTATGTTACCATGATTAAAATTAAAATAGGTTAACTATAGATTAATCAAAATGATAAGGTTTAAAATTGCACTAAAAAATGTCTAAAATATATTCTCTAATTGGAGTAAAACCCTATAACACCTTATCATAAAATAAATTTACATTTTGTTGTATTTTAATTGAGATTTAATTTATTATAATTTAATCATTTGAGAAATTCCAAGAGTGCCCCTCCCCTAAGTTAATAAAGGACAGCTACTATGTCACATTTTTACACCAATTTGATCATTATATCTCGAACACAATAAAAAATCATATTATAAACTACCCTATCCACATTATATAGTTCTCTTATTAAAAAAAATAAACCCTATATCCCTTTATAGAATATCTGATGGAGTCATCACAAAGATGGGGTAATCACTCAAACCGATCACTTTCTTTTTCTAATCTTCTTTACCTCCAATAAATCTTTGTATAATTATAATAATATAACAATTTCTATATAAAAAATATTCAGAAATTTTATTTTTATTTTTAAATTACCATTATATACCCTCTTTTAAATCAAATAACAAGGGAATGTATCTCTCATGTGTATGTATAGCTTATTGTTTCTACATAGTGATAAAATTCATTTTTAATCACCATCTTCTATGGATGATAATTATGTTGGGTTAGATGATTATATATGATATTTATAACATTATTATGCTTAAATAATTATAATATCATGGCAGCCATTTTATCCTAAAATCATTGTTGGAAATGATAATGTTGCTCGTGTGTATGTATGGGTTTCCATATCTATGATACGATGTGATTCATTTTTCATTTGAATTTATCATGGATTGTAAAAACAATGTATCTTATGAATATATAAGATATATATCTGAAAAATAATGATAAATAAATTTGTATTATTGTTTTCCTTTCTTTCTTTCTATCATTCAAAAAATTAAAATAGGGTTCATTCGTACATACGGCCTATTGTCTGCATCAACACTGTAATTCATTTTTCTCTATTCAATTTTTATGAGTGATTATAAATATGTATATAATGAATATATATATATATATATGATTATTATTTCATTATTAACATTCTTTAAATGGTGATACCATGATCAAATTGTATGGACTGATACTTCCATACATAAACATGTGTTGAAAATGAAGCAGTCATCCACCAGAATAGTGAATTTAATAAATATAATATTAATAAAAAGGTGATAAGATGTTATAAATAAATAATTCATGATATGATATATATATGGTCATGTAATAAAATTATAATAAATAAATATTTATTATAAATAATTTTTGAATGTGAATAAGGAATGGTGAGATTGGAGGTAATAGTTTATTTCACAATTTCATAATTATTATAGATTTTATAGGTTTAAGTATCCACAAGTGATTTTCATCGTCCATTTCCATGTTTTTTTTTAAAATCAATTTTTTTAATATAGTTGAAAAATATTTTTTTCCATGTACACTTTTTTATAAAACTATATGAAAGGATTAATTTTGTCTTTTTCAAAAAAATGTTTTTGTGTCTTTTCCAATAAAATAAAGAAGGAATATTTTTTAAAATTTATATGGTATCTATGTATATTCCCACCGGCATGACTTCATAATCATATGAAGATTTATTTAGAATAATAAAATTTTATTTTTTTATTAAATTTGTTATTTTATAATTTTGGGTCTTTTCTAAAAAAAATATTTCTTCAAAATACAGATAATATTTTCCAAAATAATTGTAAAAAGTGATATTTAAAAATCATTTTCCATATGTGGTAAAATTTAATGATGAATTTAGGTTTTGATAGTCAAGTGATCCAAGGATTCTATCTATAATCTCTCTCTGATTAATTTATTTTTATGATTTCATGATTTTAATGAAACCCATTTCATTTCCATCAGTAATACTATGATGAAATGCCCACAAAACCCATTTATTTTCATGGGTTCTGATACGATGAATGATTTATGATCTTATGGAACACACACACACACACACACACACACACACACATATATATATATATATATATATCTGTGTGTGTGTGTGTGATTTTCATCATGTGATGGGTAGGACCCATATCTCCCTAAAATTCAATGGTTAAATATTTATATCTAATAAGATAACAATGGGAAACACGTTGACTGGATTGATCCACTATGGAAAATACTTGCATCCTAATCCACAATGGGAATAGGTTCTTCCCAATCTGATATGGGAAATAGGTGTATCAGAATCCACTATGTTGATGGTATTTGGTAGTTATGGTTGAAATATTAAATTTGTTCTTTATTTAGTATAGTTCTAAACTATTATTACATGATATTATGGTTCATTATTAATTTATGATGATTTCTAACACTTATGGCTCTTGTTTTATGAAATGGAAATGTTTTATGACATGAATCATGTTTATAATATATTTCATGTTGGGTATGAATATATTAGGTAATTTTCATGATCACATACCCTTGTGCTCATCATATTCTTTCATATGATTTATATTTACGTCTCCTACGTTTAATCTTACTAAGTATCTGAACTCACCCTTTTGTATATTTTCTTCCCCATATTATGAAGAGAGGTTTATATTGGGTATTCATAAGATGAGTGATATTTTATAATATCTTTATGGGATATGTTCAATACCATTCATAAAACAATAATATTATATATCTAATCTATAAAGTCTATAAAATTTTATAGTTATGTAATGGATTGAATTGTTATATATTGAATATTCATCTAAACGGATGTGATAATTGTGTATAAGAAATTTGGGTCATTATACTCATTTTATAAATACTACCCTCACCGCCCATTCCAATCACACCTTTTAGGCCTTGGTGATTTACTGTACTCTAATGAACTCTTTCCTCATATCACTCCCTATTACCCTAAAATACATTCTCTCACCAAATACCATTCAATGGATCCTTAAGGGGTACTCTAAGAGGAGACATCCAAAGTAATAGGTAAATTCTCAACTAAAACTCTTTAAATTTTATTCTTCTCATACCACCAAAATATGTTTTCTATCTACATATACATAGTATCATTTGTATACTAAATACAATTAAATTTTATTATTATGTTTTAATATCCATATTCTACCCTCAAATCAATTGATTCTAAAAAGAAAATTTTATTCATAATGTGGTTGGTTCACCGCCACAATGAACAACATTAATCATTTTTTCACTACATTCAGTGAAATTTATAGAAATATTATTGTGGTTAAATATGATTATAATAAGTAAACTATAACCTATTTAATGTTATGTAAATTATTATAACCATTGAATTAAATAAAAAATCAGTTCATGATGGTTGGTAAAACCACCAAAATGACCTGATTATATATTTATAATATTTATAAAGAGTGAACCATCTTATACCGAAACCCTTATGGATATTTTGGAAATTTTAAATTTTAATAAGTACATGAATATTATTTCATTTTACTAATGTATTTTTAATCTCCTTTAACTAGAAATAAATAATAATCCATAATTGATTTGACATTAGAACAATGAAACGAACACCCTCCAATCAACAAAATTACACATTATATATAATTACATTTGTTTTAAATTAACATAATATAATTATATTAAATCCAAAGTATTTTTAAATGGTTCTAAATTATGTAATTAATTAATCAAATTTTATTATTCATGATTTTAATTGTATGTGATGAATGACTTTGGAACCTATTATGGGATCTTCGAAACAACCCTACATTATTTTGTGTCATACATACTCCCTCTAAAACACTCTTAATCACTATATAATTACCATTTTTTACTTAGTATTATATATATATGATCCTGAAATATATATATATTTATTTATATCATGACCTTTCTTTCATTAAAATATACTTGTTTTTAAGGTTTCACTCTCAATTTAATTCGTCGATTCATCTCAATTAATGGGAATTTCTCTGTTTCTTACACATTTTTAACTACCACTACCTAATTTTTTTTAATCCCTCCATGGTTTCTAAATATAATATTTTATTATGGAAACCCTTCTAATTCATTTCTTGTTTTCTGAAAATTATTATTCCCTTACCCACTTTAATGATTGTCTACCCTTATTTAGAAAATCCCCCATAAAAGAATTTTTTTTCTAAAATTATTTCTCCACTTTATTTCATGTATTTAGTGAACATGGACGTAATTTTCATGTCATATTATTTTTTCTATAAATATTAATATCCCAATATTATTTAATCCTTTATTTTATATAAATAATTATGAAATTTCATTTGTTTGTGCTATATTATCTGATTATAAAATCCATTCATTTTTCATGGGTAATATTTCTGTTTAAGCCTTAGGTTTAGTTCCCTTATGTGGAACAGATATATATGTACATGTTTTGATGGATGTTTCCAGATATCACTCTAATTAATTGGGTAATGTTTTTGTCGCATGAGATGATATGTATGGGATTATTGAGTAAAAATAATCCATAATGGGTCTTTGTATGTTGTTATAGTGGTTAGCCTTGATTTATGATTATGGAATGTTTTATGTCATTTAAAAATTCTCATGTTTTCAATGATCTTAGGATTAAATGTTATTTATGTCATTGTCCCACAAGATTATCCATGATCCTTATCTTTTATGATATCATGTTATGCATTTTGACTTGTATATTATGCTTTTTTATCATTCTCATTCCCTTATTTGGATTTTAACTCACCAATTTCTTTCATCTATTCATTGGGTTATCCTATGAATTTTTATGATCTCATTATGGTGAATAAAATAAAAATGTTTTCTTTTTGTTTCATTTTTATGTATTATAAACCCAGTCAACCAATGGCACTAGGCTATCAGTCCTTGGTTTATGATTATTGTTTATTTATATTAAAAATAATATAATAATATGTTCATGTGGGTTGGGTCACTATAATTATTCTAATATTGTGCTCATTAATGATATCCAATTTTTAGTACCAATGTTGAACCTTTATATTCATTTGAGGTCACCTTTATTATGTTTCTATTTCCCCAAGTTATGAATAATGATGTTACATAATTTATATTTTGAAATAATTCATATGTTGGTAAATTTATGTTAGTGTTTGATTACTAATCATGGAATCAAAAATATGCATATAATGTCATAAAGCCACATTTAGATAAAAAGGAATGGGTTTTTTATTTATGGGTTTTTTCTAATTCATGAATACTCTAACCCTAAATGGTATTGAGTATGTAGATGACTCAAAATTTCCATTTGATGTTGTAATTATATATTTTTAAAATTATATGAATTTATTAATATAAAATATATAATTATAAAGTGTCTTTTTTTTTACTATAGTATCGGAATGTACGATTCTATGATTTTATAGTAAAATATTTAAGAAAATCACTTTTATGTTTTATCATCCAGTTTCATCTCTACATCAAACTAAAATACCTAATTCGGAATAATGGTTAAATTAATGATAATGATTATCCTTTAAATTATTTTATAATTCTATTATAATAATTAATTTTAGTTTTCAATAAAAATAATATTAATGGAATTATATATGATACTTCGTGGAAAAGAAATGAAATTCAGTTTCCTGTTACATGATATGTTAAATGATTTTTTCATGTGGCATGCATATGTGTTGTAGATCATTATGTTATGGGTTGGACATATATATCCCTCTAATGTATTGGGTAGCATTAAATCAAATAATATAATTAAGGGAAACATGTTGTGATGTTCTACCCACTATGGAAAATTGGTAGTGGCACCAAAAACACTCTCTGAAAATAGTAGTGATATCATATGTACAACGTTATGATTGAATTTTTAGTAAACCATGAAATATGATATATGTTCAAATATAATGTTCAAACAAAATTTTAAATTTATATTGTAATATAAATTTTTGATAATATGACTATTTTCAAATGATTCCAAAGTGTGTTATATATTTTATACTTTCATGATGGTCCTTTTATGGTAATATTACATAATTTATGATGGTATTTTATTTATCAGATATATTCACCATGTTTATTCTTTACTATATATTATGATATGGTTCATTTTATGAGTCATTAATATGTTGTTCCCTTAATGATCAAATGAGGTCAACCATTCTTTTTGTCCCACATCCCAATTATAGTTTATATAGGAAAATATGTATAAGAATGTTTTATAGGGTGATGTTCATGGGAACTTTTGATGTAATGTATTGTAATATGTTTATTTCTCTAATTACCAAATACATTAAACCTTTGGGTAATTGTGAAATTATGGATATTAGTGAGATATATTGTTAAAATAATGTAAAAAATAATTATGTTTACATTGGGTTATATAAGTTGATTTAAAATGATGGTTTACTTACTTTTAGGGATTATGAGAATAAAACATTAGTGAAAACTATTGGATTCAGGGTCCTCAGACCAACTAATAATACATTTATTGCATTTATATTTTATTTATTGAATATTAGTAAAACTTCTTATTACATATTTTTTTTTTATTATATATGACTCTAATGTAATAATTTCCTAGAGTATACATCGCATTGATATGGTCATAGCAGTTTTCCTCTATTATGAAAAACTTGATGTGCTACGATGATATTCTCATGTAATGCTCTTCTGTTGGATAATGTACTATGATGGGACGCATAGTACATATATTGTTAGGTGTGAGTAGTCATAATCATATGTTGCTTATTTTGATGATGTTCGTACATGGTAATCTCCAATATAGTAGATTATGATAATAGACCAACTAGTAGGAATTCCACATGTTTTAGTGTCATCAAATATTATTATTTACAGGTGTATGTTATGGTCCTTATACTTTACAATTTTTATTAATACTTGTTACAACATTAGTACATAGATGAATTTTTTCAACCATGATGATAACAGTTCATGGATGAGTATGATACATTGGTTGTGTCATGAGTGACAAGTCATTGATTAATTATTTGTGGAATTATTTATCCTTTATATCTTTATGAAAGTTAATATCTCAGTATTTTTATTGAAATTGAACCATCACAATAAATTTCATGGACATGGTGTAATGTCGTGTTTGTAGCAGATAGTCAAAGAAAGACATATCGAGAATACACGTTGGAGACATGGATGTAAAACCTAATTGATTACATATTATGATAAAGGTATTATATTACATAGTTTCCATTTTTATGTGGTTGTTGATGAGGTGACATTAAGTTATTTCTCTTGGGTGCCTTGACCCGTTTCAAGATAGTACTCTTGGACTTTTGTTAATCCTTCCTAATACCAATGAGAAATAATCCTAGAGGGTCACACACTATGTGTTTTTTTATCTCAATTAAATTCAATTTTAGTTTAATTAATGGAATAAATATTATTCTCAAGTCTAAGGAATAATTTTATTCATGTAATATTGATCACATAAATTAAATAAATATTTATTCACCGGATTGGGAATGAAATATTTATTTTATTTATGGAATATTTTAATAAATATCTACTCTCTATATTGTAAATAAAATATTTATTTATTAATATAATATTTTCAGACATATTCAATAAATTCTAGAATATTTTGAATATAAAAAGACTGAGTTTTGTGATAAATATTAATTAACAAGACCATTATATAATTTGTTTTATTTCCCAAGTTTCTATATGAAGCAAAATAATAATTATATTATTATTATTATGCATCTTTGGATTTATTTATTAATTTTTTTATACCATCGAAGACATGAATTGGTCACCCAATTTATACCCAAAATAAATTTATTAAAGAAAAATTTTTATGATACATGGTCAAGGTGTAATGAGTTTACACCTACAAAAAGGTTTTAGCGATATATGATGATATATCAAAGAAGATAAAACTAGATATCATGACTTAAAGAAAATAATCACAGTAAGATAAAAGTGCAGTAACTCCAAGAATGATTCAAGGCCCCAAGATGTGCACTATCCCATCAAATAAAGACATTTGACTCGTATTTCTAGCACCAGAAGATTGAGTAGTGTTTCTCAAGGATCATAAGGGAACATGTAGATTATCGCAAGATATATTATATCCTTTGATTCTCAGATCTAAATAAAGGTAATCTGAATGTGTGTTTTTTAATTATCAATTCTCTCCAATAAAGAACGTTTCAATTTCTAGGTATTTATTTCTTCATATATTAACTAAATTAATTATAAATTTTACATGCAATATCCTCCCTCTTGGATTCCGGGAATGATTATTAAAATAGATTTTAATATATCACCGACCAATTCACACTTCCACTATGTATGGAAACATCAAGTGGTATTAGAGAGAGGTTAAATTTATATTTATAATTATTTATTTTATTATTGATCTATGTAAAATTGTTGTTATATTTTCATTTCATTGTATTATTTATTTAATAAAATTTGAATTAATATCTTATCTGCATATTAATCTTGTTTGTTAAGTGTTTCATTTTCTTAAAGGTTTTACGAACAAATGAAGAACAATCAAGATTCCATCGAGAAGTGCCAAATCATTGGTTGGTAAAACTATGTTACATGGTGTGAAGTCGGAGAACACACCATATACCCATGATAATTGTACCTAGATGTGCTAAGAAGTCAATTACACAATGTTATTTTAGGGAACACTATATATTGATTAGTCCATCCTGGGACACAACAGGTGAATATATGGTGTGTAGCTATCATGTAGGCATTGTGTGGTCTGATAAAGTCAACATGCTAATACAGTAGGTATGTGACTTGGATATAGGGAAATTGAGGTACATGGCATGTTGTTACATATACACACAATGTTGTCTCCAATTAGGGGAAAAATTTAAATTATATTAAATTGGACAATTTTATAATTAAAAACATTTTTTATTAATTTTCACACCATTTTTGGTTAGAAAATTTAATAATGGTTTTAAATAATTTTAAATTCTCATTTAATTTCTTATATTTGATATTTCATTATTTATTCTTCCATTTATTTTTCATAAATTCCAATAATAATGGGTATCTACATATATGATCAGATGATCACTATTGATGAAAGGAAATAAATTTATAAATTCATTCATTCATTTATTAAAGCATGTTTAACTTAAATAATAGATAAAATAATAATGCAATGAATATTATCCATTTAGATTTGCATATTTGTTGTATGTATGATCGTTGAGGAGATTGACCAAGACCCGTGTATGGGTTGGATGTTTTAATTTAATTTATTTATTGAGTTTGAAATTATTTAGTATTAAATTAAATGATATAATGTGAGTCATTCAACCATCCATTATTATGTAGTACCTTCATGTCCTATCAAATTTTGGTAATCCCCTTGAACCAATCCTTTGGTTCCGCTAACCTATGTGTGGGTAATAACTATTTTTTAATTAATGGAGCATCCCAAGGAATGTGGAAGCACTTCAAGATGAAATGATAATGACAACAACACATGTGATGCACATGTGAATAGAAGGAATGATATAACTTATGCCAAGACTGGAAATAAAAGTTATTTCCCATGGTTAAATGGTTGATTTAATATCTACACATTAAATCAACCATTAGAAAAATATCATTAAAGTGTTATTTTAAATATTTATTTATTTATATCAATGAAATTACTTTTTTTATAGATGAAAGGCCATGATCACATAAATAAATCAATTAATGGGAAAAGATGAAAATTAAATAAATTAATTATGTGTTAATGTTTTCTCCAAAATGGTTAATCAATTAAGTGAAATTCACCTAATATTAAAAAGTTGTGTAAAAGATAATTCAAGATAAAATTTATGTATAATATAGAAAAATCCCCCAACTAAATATTAAGTTTGTATATAATTTAAATTTCGTGATTGGGAATGAAACCATAGAACTATGTGTAGTACATGACCATGTTCTAGAAACATACTTTTATTAGAGAGTTCACATGAGAGTTTTGGGTTGACATAACCCAAATTATATTGGTTTTAATGGTCAATGTCTTTTCAAAACAAATTTGGAGGCAAGTGTTGTAGAAATACAACCCAGGATTACAGGGTAGGGGAATACACTCAACAGATCAAAAAGGTTCATTTCTATAGTTGGCAAGACCTCCTACCTAATTACTATATTATGTTTTTCATGGAAATTTTTTGATAATTAAGTAAATTAATGGGGATAATTTCCATAAGAATGATAATGTAACTATAAATTATGAAATTAATGATGAGGGTTATTGATACTTAATAAAATAGAGGGAGATTTAAAAAACTAAATAAATAATAATTTAATTTATTATATATAAAAAAACTAATCAATAAAAGTACTAATAATATGTTATTTTTAATTTTATAATAAAATGAAAAGTTCATCATCCACTCTATCCTTATGATCAATATTAGAGAAAGATAACCTCATGATGAGAAGTTTCTTCCAAGATTGGTTTAAAACCCATTGGGTTGTGTTATGCCATGAACAGAAATCTTATATACTAGAATCATCCATTCCTGATCCACCTATTGCAAAGGTGAGTTATTAATATTTTCTTACCTATGAGAAATATTTGAGATATGTGTTCGACATTCATTGTTGGATGATTTCATAAAATTCTTGTAAACTAATGAAGTTTCATGAAAACATGGATTCGTATAGCATTCTTGAGAACATCAAGGGTATTTACTAGGGGATATTTAGATAAGAACAATTTATTATTCACATGTCACTCCTTCCGATAAATCTTGGAGAGGGTTCCCTTGATAGTTCTCATGTAGTCATGATCATTGGAAACATTTAGTGCCTATATATTCTAGGGTTTAAACTGCCTGAAGAACTGGGAACTGAGCACTTTCTATCATCAATCCCTCAAAGGTTCTCCAACATTTTTGAGAATTTTAATATGATAAATATTGAGAAGAATATGTTAGATATTCTTAATATTCATCTTTAAGTAGATAATGTTACAATGTGTGAAAAACGTTTTTCCTTATGATGAACACAAGGAAATGGAATGTAAAGATCATTAAGACCAAGGATTCTTCAATCCCTTCCATGAAGAGGAAGATAAATGGGAATGTAAGGGATCATAATGATTTCAGTTTCACATGTGGAATTAAGGGTCACATTATGAAAAAATATACCAAACCAATGATATAATGGGATACTTCAGGATCATATGTTAATGAGTATAATTGATCTACTTCTAAAAATTGGTTTCTTGATACATCCACTTATGATCACATGTGTATTCAGAAGTTGGAACCATGTATATTCAAAAATATTTAATGAGGAGTAGTATATCTTAGACCACCCAACAGAGGTAAACATGACACTATAACTACCAGGGACTACAACCTCACGTTACCAACCAGAATGATTTTGGTTTTAAAGGGTGGTTATTATGTTAATTCAGTTATAAAAAAATTATTTACATATCGTTACTTGATATGGATTGATTTATTTTCAAATTTTGTAATTAATGTAGCTACTTTTATAAAGATAGAATTTATTATGGTAAGGCATATTTTAATAATGGTTTTTAGGAGTTAGATTACACGAATCAAATGATGGAAATTGATAACACATTTACTTGACATTACTAACCCCACACCCAACTTTGGAATCACTATCTAGTTCATGAAAATAAAAAATGATTGACTAAGTTACATCAATATTGATATTTAGATTCCTTTTAACTAAAACCACTTTGTCTATGTCACACATGTTTATAGTGGAACAATGACCAAACATCCATTTAGTGGGAAAGGTGAAAGAGCTACAGAGGTTGTTGAATTATTTCATATTGATGTGTGTGGACCATTTTTTGTTCAATCATGGGGTGTATAATCATAAATCCTGAATTTTAATGAGTATTTTGGTAGATATTTATATGTCTAATTAATGATGTATAAGTCAGAAACTTTTGATTAATTCAAGGAATACATTAATGAAATCAAAGAATCATCTTGGTAAAAAGATTAAGAAAAATCGCTCGGACTGTGGTGTATAATATCTTAATCAAGGATTTATTTATTATTTATGGGAGTTTGGGATTTTAACTCAACTCACTCCTTAACATATGCCTCAATGTAGTGGTGTAAATGAAAGATGGAACCACGCCTTGTTGGACATGGTGAGATTAATGATGATTCATGTGAGTCTTTTATTATCCTTTTAGGGATAAACAATACAAACAACATAATATGTAATAAAAGGAGTTCCAAGTAAATTAATATATGGTATACTATCTAATTTATGGAATGGATAGAAACCAGTGTTGTCTTACATACATTTGCGGGGTTATGACGAATTTTTTAAATCCTATTTAGGTAAAAAGATTTCACCCAAATAAACAAAGTTTATATTTATCAAATATCCCAAGGAAATAAAGGGATACTACCTATATAATATTTCAGATAAGAAGGTTATAGTCAACAGAAATCCCATATTTATTGAATAGGATCTCACCTATAAATGAGATAGTGGGATCAATATAGACTTTAATGAAGTCCAGGGTCAAGATGCATAGGAGTTGGCACATGAAAAAATTCCAAAAATACCTATGGAAGAAGAATTTGTTCCATAGACACAATTACTATGTATGAGTACTAGAGATGTTATATAATTAGAATGGTATGATTTTATTTTCACTATGTATGGTTACACATTATTAATCAATAATAATTATCCTCTATCCTATAAGGAATCACTAAGTGGAAAATATGTTTCTTAGTGAAATGAAGCCATGAATTTTGAAATGGATTCCATTTACCATAAAGAATATTTTATTTTGGTATAACCTATAGTATATCTAAATATACTTAGTTAAAGATGGGTATTCAAGACAAAACCGGTTATGTAAGGAAAATTCAGTACCTATATGACATGATAGGTTATAAAAGGGTTTAAACATTGCCAAGGAATTGAATATGAAGAAAGCCTTTCACCAGTTTCATTGCTGAAATCTATCATAATTATACATACATTTGTAGCTTTCCATGATTATTAAATTTGGAAATTTGATGTTAAAATAGCCTTCCATAATGGGAACCTTCAAGAAGATTTTGATATAACACTGCCTAAAAAATTTTTGACTCAAAAGGATTCCAACAAGGTATCTGTGTTAAAAAGAACCATTTATAGATTAAAGTAAGAATCCAAAACATTGAAAATTTATTTTTATGAGGCCATAGTGGAATTTGTTTCATAAATAATAAATTTGAGCCATGTGTCCATAAACATTTTAATGGGAGTGCAGTAATTTTCATAATAGTATATGTTGATGAGATATTACTTATAGGAAATAAAATACTATTCTTATAATATGTTAAGGTGTAGTTGAATAAATACTTCTTTATGAAGTACAAGGTTGAGACAACATATATTCTTGCAATCAATATCCACTATGATAAATCCTAGAGGTCGCTTGCCCTATGTTAAAGTACATACATTAACAAGGTATTAAATAGGTTCATTATGGAACAATACAAGAGTATATTATTTAAAACATCACATTGAATTGATATTTTTAGGAAAATGTGACCTCAAGCACAAGAAGAAATAAATAGAGTTATAAGGATTCCATATGCTCCGTGATTGTTTCATTCATGTATGGAATGATATGTATTGGGTTAGATTTTTCCAACACATTATGTGTGGTAGGAATATATCAAGATGATCATAGTAAAGGTCATTGGATAGAATTCAAGACTATCCTTAAGTATCGAACGCATACTAAGGACTTTATTCTTTTTTATAGAGGATATGAGTAACCTTTCAACATAGGATATACATATTCTATATTCCAAATTGATCAAGATTACCTGAATTCATAAATTGGATATGTACTTACTTTTAATGGAGGTGTTGTGATCTAAGAGTATTCAATACAGTCTTTGGTTACAGATTCTATAATACATTATTAGTATATTGAGTCTTCTGAGGTAGATAATGATGTGGTATGGATGAAAAATTTTGTTAAAGAGTATGATGTGGTATCTAGTAGAAAATATCATATCACACTCCATTATGATAATATAGCATCATTGGATCTTCCAAAATATCCAAGGTCACATCAATGATAAACCACAAACATAGAAAGTTTCATCTCTTGAGGGACTTTTCCCAGAGAGGTGAAGTTTCAGTGAGAAGTATTTCAGAAGAAGACAATGTGGATAACCCCTTTACTAAATCCTTGACTCAGTATAAACATGAATATCATGTGAGGACTAGTGGACTAATGGTCATAGGTAGTCAGCTCTTGTCTGAGTGTGAGTTTTTTGGAGTTGGTGTCCTAGGACAAAATTTTTATACTTTGATTATATATATATTATAAATATTGAATATTAATAAAACTTCTAATTACATTTTTTGTTCTATAGGAATCTAAAGTAATATTATCCTTGAGTATACGTCACATTGATAAGGTCATATCATTTCCCCTCTATGATGAAAAACTTGATGGGTTGTGATGATATTCAAAAAAAATGTTCTATGGTTAGATAATGTACTATTATGGGACTCATAGTACATAGACATTCATGAGTGATTGCTCATAAGAAAATGCGGCTTGTTATCATGAATATCAAACATGGTAATCCTCAATATTAGAGATTAAGAGAATAGAACATCTAGTAGGAATTCTGCATGTTTTGGTGTCATCGAATATTCCAATCTACGAGAATGTGTGATAGACCTCCTAATTTTAGATTATTATTAATGCTCATTAAAAATCACGTACTTATATGTATTTCCTAAATAATTATGATAATAGTTTAAGGATAATTTGGATATGTTTGGTGTGTTATGAGTGACATGTCATTAATGAATAATTCAAGGAAGTGTTTGTCCCTTCAATATTTTTTGAAACTAATATCTCGACCATTTTATTGGAATAGAACCAAAATATTAAATTACATGGGAATTGTGTAATGGGGTGTTTATTTCTGATATTCAATGAAATACATATCGAGCATATAGGTTGGTGAAACTGTTGTGCATCTTGCTTCATGAGATATTGTGAAAAATGGATTATATTACATAGTGATAATTTGTATGTGGTCATCGATATTGTGACACTAAGTTCAATCTCTTGGGTGCCTTGATGCATTGCTAGAAAATAATCATGGACTTTAGGAAAGCTCGCATAATGACCATGATAATAAACCCTAGAGGGTCACACACTAAGTGTTTTTACTGATCTTAATTAAATTATATTCTAGATTAGTTAATGGCATAAATATTATTCTCAAGTTTGAGGATTAATTTTATTCAAATTATATTGATCACATAAATTAAATAAATATTTGTTCTCTACAATGTGAATAAAATATTTTTTTATTTATTAAATATTTTAATAAATATTTATTCACTAGATTCTGAATAAAATATTTGTTTGTGAATAAATTATTTATTTGGTTGTCCAATAAATTATGTGTCACGACCCGCCCCCTGGGGCTCGTGTCGTGATTCACCCAAGCCCGCCTCTTAAAGGCCAGGGTTTAGCGACTAGCGCCAAAGGCATCAACCTTCAAGTGGGAGAAATTTTCCTAAGTACTTATACACACGTACATATATCCAAATCCCAAGAAAACTGGAAAAGAAAACATGCATGGTACTAAACTACCAATGAATGTAAAGGTACAACTAAAGGTAAATGATCTAGAATACAAACCCAGCAAAAGAGAACTACACCCAGAGTAATTACAAGATCGATGGAAAGTCATCCACTGAAAACCCCACTTCATTGGTAAGTATAGGTTAGTTGCTGAAAGTCATAGAATCATTTCATGCCTTCCTGATCTCCTTAGGCACCGCCTGGTCCTAGGCCATCATGTCCTCTACCATATCGTCAGTCATCTGCACGAGAAAAAACACATGTGGGTGAAACCTGTGCAGGGTTGAGTAAAAAAAATACTCAATAGGGACACCAATCCAACAAAGAAAGACCACAAAGGAATCCATGAAGCATACCATGAAGTACGATCATGAATCATGATCACGAAGCAAGACAGATCACACAAGGTAAAAATTAAAGTACAGAAAAAAAGACTATCAGTTGTAACACTAAACACCATGGAATGTTGAGGTAATAATCCCAAATGAGTATTGTGGTTCTACTAGGTCACACAGAGCCACTATGATATGATCTTCATAGTGTCTCTTGAATTTGATCCATAGAGGGTCACTAGGAGCTGATCCATAGAGGGTCACTAATACCTGATCCACATAGGGTCCCTAGGAGTTGATCCACATAGGGTCGCTAAGAGCTGATCGACATAGGGTCGCTTGGACCTGATCCACACATGGTCTCTAAGAGCTGATCCACAAAGATTCCCTAGGATTTGATCCACTCAGGGTTGATAAGAGATGATCTACATAGGGTAATTAGGAGCTGATCCACATAGGGTCTCTAGTCTTTGGGTCTCATCCAGCCATGAGATTCCTCCATGAAGCGTGCTTGATTCTGGGAGAATCTACTCCTTAAGACAATCATCGTATTTAAACTTCCATTAATGTGTATTTAGATAATTACAAAATAACCTCCTCATCATGAGGGTTCCAACACTGCGAAAGGATCATCAATCGGACGCCTCGTTGGAAAGTAATAGCTATTTTTTCCGAAAAGGGGCTAGTCAGGTCTGAGTTCGGTCCGACCTGGTTACACTGACCTAACCCAACCCATCCTGGGATCCACTGACCAGACCCAGGTCTAAACCAACATGTGTCCCACCCGAACTAGATCTTACCCCAATGGGCCCGTTGGGCTATGGGCCCCACCCACCTACTTCCTGACCTGCAAGTGCGGTCAGGTACCTTCCCTATCTCGGACACGCGGTGCATACGGGGCACACCGATATGCGGATGATAGTTGCTGGATTCCTTGAAACCCCACACACCGTCACCCGACCACATTTCAACCTCTCCACAGCCCGCAACTGTGGTCACTCAACAGATATGGCCACCCGGGCGTGTCTGCCTCCACCAGCCGTCGGAATGGGAAACGACTCCAATTTCTCTTTCAAGGCCCGTGATAGCCACGGACCACCACTCAGTTCACTATCGGGGTGCACCACCACTCGCCATTTGGGGCATGCCTCCACCTGTTGTTGGGGCGCGCCGCCACCTGCCGTTGGGGAGCACCAACGTATAATTTCACGAACCACCGAGTTAGCTTCGATTGTTCATTCTTCACGTTGTCTACGGCTCTAGCCTCCATGGGATGTCACCTTGTCTATTATGGCCTAAAAATATCCATTCTGTCATTTTGAAAATTCAACCATGAATAATGCACAAAAACACACACAACATAGGGGCTTTGGCCTTTTTCATGTCGGCTCGCACCCACCACATTAGAGGTTTTCTAAACATGGGTAAAAGGATTAAATTTCTATCAAAAATTAACCTTTATGAAATCCTGATAAAAGAGTACCCTCTTTAAAGAACAAGCGATATCTGGATCAACTTCTTCATGGTTTGATCGGCGTCCATTGTTTTAGAATAAATAATGGGGGAACTGAAGCAAAAAAGAAAACCCATACCTGAGTAACTCATTCATTCGAGATGATCCATTTGAAGGGTGGAAGAATAACTCATCTATTTTTCATTGCTCCACGATCAGTTTTTTGGAGGTTATTGGTATTCGTCATCATCACCCACCAGAGATTCAAGTGAAAGTAGGATTGTTCCAACAATCCTATATTGTTTTCTCAAACATTAAAGAATGAAATGTGAAACAACATTTCAGTTATGTTCTGTTACGAAGTTGTTACATTGTTTCATTTATGAAATACCATATTCGATTTCATTCTATTATACATAATTTCATTGAAACAGTTCGAAAATTTAGAAAAATAAAATAAAACGGTTTTAAATTATTTTTAATTTTTTTCTCTTGAAGACTAAAAAATAAATTTTCCCTCGACCTGTGTTAGTCAACTTTAGTTTCATTCTAGGTGAATCCAATAATTATGTGTTCAAAATTATTCTTGTATTTTTGATCTAAGAAATGGTTTAAATGTTAGAAAAACCCACTCACACGTTTTTTAAATGATCTAAAAAATGATTGAAATTCTATTCTTAGCACACTGGGCCATAGAATTAGGTGAAGTTAGAGTTTGTGGTCTCAAAATAACTCCTTATAATTTAAGAAAGTCACATAGAATTTCAGGGACATTACATTCTCCCAACCATAGGTTCTTATGTCTGGAAAATCTAAAACAAATACTAAACAAACAAATGGGGTTACTGATCATGAATCTAAACCTCTCACTCCCAAGTGCTCTCGTAGAGATTCCCATGCTGCCAATGAACGTGCACCAGAGGTATCAACCACCCATGAAGGACCCAGTCCCGTCAATCCACTATCTCTACTTGGAACACCACAAAAATCACCCCATCATCAATTTTTAGCTCCCCCGGTCAATGACATGTGATGGATCATGCACGTACCTCCTCATCTGCGACATGTAGAAAAAATCATGCACTAGGTGCATTTGTGGGGGAAGATCTAGGCGGTATTCCACCTATCTAACTCTACTCATAATCTAAAAAGGTTAGATGAACCTCAAAGATAACTTGTTCCCAAACCAAATCTCTACAATCCCCATCAGGGTGAAACCTGAAGGAACACATGGTCTCCCTCCTCGAACTCCAAGGGTCTCCATCTTCTGTCAGTATAAGACTTCTGTCTACTCTGTGTAGTCATCATCCCCTCTTGGATGATCTATACCTTCTTAGTGGTAGCCTTTTCCAATATTACACCCATGATTACGGACTCCCCTAGGTCTGTCTAGCATAGAGGTGATCTTCAAGGCTGCTTGTACAAAGCCTCAAATAGTGCCATGCCAATAGTGGAGTGAAAGCTATGTTTTCATGCAAACTCTACTATTGGCAGTTGATCCTCCCATCTACGACCAAAATTGAGGACATAAGCATGAAGCATGTCCTCCAAGGTCTGTATAGTCCCCTCCATCTGACAATCATTCTGTGGATGAAAACCTATGCTTGAGCACAACTGAGTCCAGAATGCCTCATATAATCCCTTCCATAGATGTGATGTGAAGCTACCATCACGGTCTGAAACGATTTTCAAAGGAACCCCGTGAAGCTGCAATATCTCTTGGACATAGAGGCATCCCAAGCCCTCCATAGATCCCTACTCTCAGATGGGTCGGAAGTGAGATGACTTGGTGAGTCGATCAACGATCACCCAGATAGAATCATGACCCTTGGATGTGCATGGTAATCCTATCATGATGTCCATTGAGATATTATCACACTTCCACTCTAGTAACTCATGTGGTTGTGCCAATCCTACTAGAACCTGATGCTCAACCTTCACTTGCTGACAAGTGAGGCACTGTGAAATGAACATGGACGCTGCTTTCTTCATTCATGGCCACCAGTACTTACATCAGAGATCCTGGTACATTTTTTCCACTCTAATATGTGTTGTAAATGGGGAGTTATGGAACTCCCTCAAAATATTCTCTCTCAATTACATTGGAACTACTGTGCACCCTCTAAAAAGGATGTCATGCTCCCCACCTATTAAAAATCTAATAGGAGCCTATCCATAGGATAACTGAGCACGTCGGGCCTCACAATCAACATCCACAATCTATGAATCCCTAACTCATTGTAAGAGTGGGGGAGTGACATCCATTGACTTAAGGTAAGATACTCCATAATTTTCCATGAAGGATATTTGTATCGCATCTAGATACTTTGTCGCCTCACACAAAAACTACAAACTGGATCTCCTTTTGAGGGTGTTTTCCACCACAATCCCCTTCATAGGAGTACATACTATCTCAAAGTCAAATTCTTATAGGAGCTTTAGCCATCACCATTGTCCCAAGTTCAGGTACTTCTTGGAGATGATATACCGGATACTCTTGTGTTTGGAGTAGCCGGTAAACTATTCACCCATCCAGTAGTGCTACCACATATTTAGTGAAAGGACCGCTTCTGCTAACTCTAGTTCATGGGTCACATAGTTTTTCTCATGCTACCTCAACTTCTATGAACCTTAAGTAATCACTACTTGCTCTTGCATCTAGAAACAACCTAGTCTAGTCCCGGATGCATCACATAAAACCACATACCCAATTCCCTCCTCTGGTAGGTTCAATATGGGGGAAATCATCAGTCTCTACCTCATCTCTTGGAATATATTCTAGCATTTCTCCATCTACACGAAGTGTTGTACCTTTTGTTTCAAGCCAATAAGAGTGATTCTACTCAGGAAAAGTCAGGAACAAACCTTCGGTAGTATTCAAAAAACCTCAAGAAACATTTCACCTCATTCACTTTCATAGGTGGCTCCCAAGAAAGAACTGCCTCTATCTTCATTGGGTCCACTACAAATCTAGCCTCTGAGATGACGTGTCCAAGAAAATGAACCTCCAGAATCCAAAACTAGAACTTCAAGAGCTTCCCAAAAACCAGAGCTCTTAGAGTGTATCCAGGACTATCTACAGGTGTGAAGCATACTTCTCTTCTAATGCTGAGTACACCAAGATGTCATCAACTAATACTACCACAAAACGATTGAGGTAGGGCTGGAAGATCTTGTTCAAGGGTTCCATGAACACTGTTGGCGCATTGGTCATGATGAAGGGAATGACCAAGAACACAGAGTGGATATAACAGCATCTTAAGGTTGTTTTTTGTACATCCTCATACCGTACCTAATGCTAATGATAGCCAGACCTGAGGTCTATCTTCGAGAACCATCATGCTCCCATCAACTGATCGAAGAGGTTATAAATTCATGGAAGTGGATAGTTGTTCTTCAAAGTCACCCGGTCCCGATTCTGTAAGACTACACATCACCTTAATATTTCATCTACCTTCTAGGAAAACAACACTGGGGTTGCCCATGGTGAAACGTTGGGCCTCAAAAATCCCATTCCCTCCATGTCCTCTAACTATACCCTCAATTCATGAAGTGATTTAGGATCCATCTGATATGATGGAGTGGATATCGTTGTTGTCTTAGTGTACAGATCGATGCATAATTCTACCTCTCTTCGATGAGGTAGTCCTAGAACATCCTCAGAAAATACATCCTCATACTCATCCACCACTGTAGGAAAACTTGGACTCCTCTCATCCACTACACCGAGGGTGAGGCTAGAAAACTGATGAGTGATTAGCTGCAACCACCTTTGGAAAAGTCCATCATATACTGAAAAATTTCCCTTCTCACCAGTGAAGGAATACATGGTCTCATCCTCGTGGAAACACCACACTTTACGCCCAATAAAATCAATTTTATCATTAATAGTTGATAACCAGTCCATACCCAAGATGACATTGTAAGGCCTCAATGTTGCTAATAGAAGATCCTAGCTGAAGCTATTTCCCCTAGAGTAAGATCAGACTACTGGGACTAGAGTGAAATTTTCAAATATCTTTCTATTTGATTCTCTAATTATAAGGATCGAGGTAATAGCTCTACCAGAATCTTGGTGCTACAAACACGGTATGTGGCACGGAATGAGTGACAAGAACCTGTGTCTATAAGAACTATAGCCAAGGTGGAGAATATGAAGATGATATAACTAATCATCTCTGGAGTGTTGGGGTCGTAATCCTCAATCTCTTGGAATTGGCCTTGCCCCTGTCCCCCGGCTCCCTGAGCCCGTGTTGGACCACCTAGGGGTGGTGGTGGTAGAACTTTGAAGCATCATCCACAACATGTCACTTGGCATGTTTCCCTACCACATCCACCTCCCAATGGACTACCCCGCTCAAACCTCTATTGCAGCATCAGCGGCCCTTCAATTTCATTTTGATCGTCAGTATGTATAGTTAGGAAATCACGAGCCATGTGTCCTTTCCCACCACATGAGTAGCATTCCCTACTCCTCTGCTGACCTATACAGCCTTTGTGGACTCACAACACTGATAATGTGTCCTAGTGTCACCCTCAGATGGTCTTTCCTACTTGGACCTCTGTATCATCTGTCAGATACCCTCCACGAATGACTTGGGCACCTGTCTCCTAGTGGTAGCTCCCACCGTCGGTGCCTTCTATGTGAGGAAGATATCTACTAAAATATCTCGGTATGGAACTTCATCATAAGTGGGGATGTTGAGGGAAATCATTGACACCCTAATCACCCATCGGAGTCGCTTCATAAAGGTTCGATACTAGAAGAAAGGGTCTCAAACCATGTACGGAGAGTAGTGGGAGAGGTTTGTAAACCTCACAGAGTACTCATCCACTAACATGCTGCACTACCTTTGGTGAAGAAGCTCTTGTATGCGCACTGAACCCATGGTCACAGGGATGAAATCATCCCTGAAAATCCACTCCAAGTTAGACCAAGATAGGCTCACCTCATCATGAGTTTTAATGGTAAAATTCCACCATCTCCTTACTGGTCACTGAAGAAGGCTCGTGGATAAGATCACCATCTAGTCAAGTGGAATCCACACTATGTGAAATACCCACATCAATGCCTCCATCCAATCCTCAGTTACCAGAGGATCTATCTCTCCCCTAATCTAGGGAGGATGATGTCCCTAAAACTCATTTAGGGCACTGAGCCAACGTGCATCCTCTACTGATAACTCCAATAATAGATGCTGAACAATGGGTGGTGGTAACCCTAGTTGCCAACTTTGTGGGGACATCTCTAGAACTGGTCCCTAAACTGACACCTCATCACTTGGTGGGCTATCCTCACAACCACGTATTGGAATCTTGGTTGGCTGTCTATGTGAAGGCATCCTAATATAGATCTAGATGAACCACAGACAAAAGAGTATACCTGGTGAGCTGAATCAAAAAGGTCAAGAGAAAGAATAATCAAAATCCTATATAGCGAATGTGCGCCTTTATTTTCCAACAACCAGTATTTCCATGTACGGATTTGGAAAGCAGGTATCTAGAGTCCTGGTTTAGGGATACGTCATCCACCACAACAACACTAGAGTCCATGGACTAAAATCAAAACTCGAAACACTTAACCATGTTTTCCAAAACCAAAAACAACAAACCCCTAGTCTTTAGGTAGAACTGACCCCCTTTGATGCCTCTTTTCCTCGACTCTTCCCCCAGGGCCCATGTTGTGACTCCCAAAAGCCTGCATCTTGAAGGCCAGGGGTTGGTGACTAGCACTGAGGTGTCAACCTAAAAGTGGGAGTAATTTTCCTATGTAACTGTAGACACACACATAAAACCGAATCCCAAGAAAACTATAAATGAGAAAATTCATGCTACTAAACAAACACTTAGTGTAACGGAACAACTGAAGTTAAATTGTCCAGAATACAAACCAAACAAAATACAACTGTAACAAGAGAAAGTACAAGATTGATGGAAAGTCATCAGATAAAAACCCACATGATGGGTAAGTATAGAGTAGATATTGGAAGTCATAGAAGCATTTCATGCCTGCCTGATCTCACTGGGCACTACCTAGTCCAGGGCCACCATGTCCTCTGCCAAGTCCCCAATCTTCTGCTCCTGAAACAACACATCCGAGCAAATCCCATGCAGCGGTGAGTAAAAATTACTTAGAAGGGACCCCAAAACAACATGGAAAGATCAAAAATTAAATCCACAAAGAAAAACACGAAGTATGATCACAATTAATTATCATAAATAAAGATATTTCACACTAGGTATAATCTAAAGTACGTAAATCAAGACTATTATTCGTAACACTGAACAACTTGGACTGTTGAGAAACTCATCATAGATGAGTACCGTGGTTATTATAGGTCAAAAATATCCACTAGGATCTGATCCACATAGGGTCTTAAGGAGGTGATCCACATAGGGTTTCTTGGAGCAGATCCACATAGGGACACTAGGAGCAGATCCACACAGGGTCGCTAAGAGATGATCCACACAGAGTTTCTAGGAGATGATACACATAGGGTCACTATGATCTTCTCCTCCCAGGGTATCTTGGATCTGATCCACCTAGGGTCGCTAGGATCACATCCACACAAGGTCTATAGGAGCTGATCGACATAGGGTCACTAGTCTTTAGGTCTCATCAAGTCGCAGGATTCCCGTACGAAGTGCGCTTGATTCCAGTAGAATATACTCATCAAGTCAATCTTAATATTTCAACTTCCATGAAAGTCTCCTTAGAGAATTCCAAAAGAATTGTATCATTGTGAGGGTGCCAACGCCATAAACAGCTTGTCAATCGGATGGCCAATTTGAAATTTATAGTTGTTTTTTCGAAAAGGGGTCAGTCGGGTTGGGGTCCAATCCAATCTGGCTAGACCGACTCAGCCTGCGGTCCATCAACCATCCCAGGTCTGGCCCGACTCCTATCTGTCCCAATAGTGTGGGTTGTTTACTTCCCTAGTCCAGACACATGGTGTGTCTGGGCCACACCGCTATGTATCCGGTCAAAGTCATCCACTTAGAAAACATGCTTGTGTTCCCCCGACTCTATGCTAGCCACTCTGCGGCCCACAGTCGCGGGCCCCTACATCGATATGGCCACTCATCTTTGTCAGCATCTTCCAGTTTCCTTCACAGTTGGTGGCTCCTGCTTCTCGGTCATGGCCTACCTCTCAGCACGCCTTCACGGCATGCTACCACCCACCCACGGTCGCCACTGACTGTCATTGGCGCATCGTCGGATCATTCCTCGGACCACTGGGTCTGCTTCGATGGTCTGTTCATCACACTATTTGTACCTCCTGTCTCCACATGATGTCACCTTCCTTATTATGGACTCCAAATATCCTTTCTTCCATTTCAAAAATGTGTCCGCGAAGAATGCACAAAAATGTACAAGGCTGAGGGGTTTGAGCCATGTCTGTGTCATCCCACACCCTCCATGTTAGAGGTTTAGAAATATTGGGAAAAAATTATTTATGTTCTATCACAAATTAACATTTATATAATCCCATAAAAAGTGTACCCTCCCACAATAAAAAGATATATTAAGATCAACTTTTTTATGGTTTGATCCACGTTTGTTGTTCTAGAATGAAGAATATGGAAACTCAAGTACAATGAAAACCCCTACCTAAGTAAATCATCCATTGGAGATGATATATTCGAAAGGTGGAACAAGAATGAGTCTATTTTTCATCGCTCCATGATCCATTGTTTTTTGATTTTTGGCATTCTTCATCCTCACCCACTAGAGCTTCATAGAAAAACTAGGATTGTGCCACCAATTCTACATTGTTTTCTCGACCATTAAAGGAAGAAATGTGAAACCATGTTTTAGTTAAATTTATTTACGATGTTGTTAAATAGTTTTATTTATGAAGCAACATTTTTAGTTTCACACTATTATACATCTATTCACTGCAATGGTTTGACTATTCAGAAAAGTAAAAGAAAACAAGTTTATCTTATTTTTAGTTTTTTCTCTAAAATTCTAGAAAAAAATTATTTCCTCATCCTATGACGGTCGAGGAGAGATCCATTATCAAAGAATCCTTCTATTATGAGTTCAATGGAGCCCTCATATTTTTGATCCAAGCAATGGTTTAAAAGTTAGAAAACCATATTCGCACATTTATTTAAATGAACTAAAAAAAGTTCAATATTATATTCCGAGATCACTGGGCATCAAAATCAGGTTCCATTAGAGCATCTGGTATCAAAATAATTCCATATAATTTTAAAAAAAATTACTTGGAATTTTTGGTACATTACATTATATAGGAGTTTGAAGGCACCAAGATCCAGTTTGGTGACAAATATTAATTAACAAGACCATTATATGTTATTTTTTATTGTGCATGTTGTGACACACAACAAAATAATAATTATATAATTATTATTATGAATAATGTGAATTATTAAATTTAATAAATGTTATATAATTTAAAATATATAATTAAATAATATTTTAACTTAAATCACAACTATATAAATAGGTGGTTATTTCTATTATGTAGATAATCCAAATTGAGATTAGATATTTTTTGTGCATAGTGAATTATCTACAAACTCTTTCCTATCACTCAATCTCAAGAATGTGAAGTGAAAGAGATAATTTTTAAAGGATGAATAATGAGTAATCAAGAATGAAAAACACAAGATAGTTGACTCTCTATGCTACCCCCATGAGATCGAGTGGTGTTTCTCAGGGATTAATGGACCATGTGTGGATCACTACTAGAGGGATTCTATACTTGGGTCCTCACTGTGTGATAAAGGTAATCTAAAAGTGTCGTTTTGGAAGATCAACATTCACTAATGAATAAATTTCATTATCCCATGTATTTATTTCTTTAAATATTAAATAAATTAGTTACAAATTTGACATGAAAGATCATCAATCTTGGTATTATGAAATTATTAATAAAAGAAATTTTAATATATCAAAAACCTTTGGATGCTTTTTCTAGGCCAAGAACCATCAAAAACACTAATGATAAGTCTATATAATGGAGAAACATATTAGTTTTTTATACTAATAATTGTATGATCCATATAAACAACACACTTATGAGGATAAAAAATAATTGGATATGAACTCTATCATAGACGAGCCTTGGGTTAATGATATCTAAAAAGGGTTGATTGATTATTTTATTGAACTTCACTTGGTTCCCAATAAGTGGGACTAACAGCCCAATTAGTTTTACACTTCTGTGGATATTATATGATTGATTTATATTTTCATTACAATCCACTATGAAGGATTTTAAAATATCATTATGAAATTTTATATATAATTTGGACAAAAACGTAATAAAAATAACCATGTATAACATATATTAAACTATATAATATTCATATGTTTGGGTATATATTTAATTTATGATTTATTTCATCTATTTTGATGGTTTTCCAGTCTTATTCCCATCACTTTAGAAATTTCCATCCCTATCTTTTGTTTAGTTTATTTAATAGATGTAAATACATGGGACCATGTCAAAATGAATTTATTGGATAATTTAATTATTTTCCTAATAAGAAAAAAATGTAGTTCAATATATAATGTAAAAACATATGAGAATTATCACTCAACTAACCAGTGTAATGAATAAAAATGTGAACTATGTTAATCTCCAAAATGCATTAAGGATAGAAAAACATGTTATTGAGTATTTCATGAAATAATATCCTCCATCATTTAGTTGGTATTCTAATCTACTGGTTTCAATGAAAAGTTTCAATGTAATAGAGAATATTTCTTTTCTTGAGTGCTCTGATATTTAGAAGGTTATCTAATCATTGTATCATTTGAAGAGAGATTCTAACGAATGGTGGAACATCAATAAGAATACAATTAAAATAGAAATTTATTACTGTATGAAATGGTAAGAACTCAAAAAAAATATTATTCAAAAAATATTTTCATCGAAAAAAACACACTAATGGGGAGTTGGAATTTCTATATCTAAAAAATGGTGAATATATCCATTGGTACATATTAGAAAATTATCATGACATGCACATGGTATGCCTCTAGTTTTATTAATAACTCTAAATGAAATATCATATGATTATTTAATGGATTAAAACAAATTTTTCTAAAGGCTTTATCTATAAAATACTTAATTATCTATGAGTAAATTTTTGGATATTCTCTAGTAGTGTAAAGGGAAACCAAATAATCCCATTATTCCCAAAACTTTTGAGAAAAAAAATTGGATAATTGATTTTCCTTGAAACTAAAATTTAAAAATCATGTTGTGGGATGATAACCTACCTGACTATATGAAAAAAAATGTTGAAGGAATTATAATCATTGTTTCTTTAAAGGGATAAAAAGTGATTCAAATATATAAGGTTTGTCCAAAATTCTCTTGAATGTAAAAAGGGATGATGAGTTTGGTCAATGAAATTTAAGAGAAGAAGGACCCAAATAATTCTCTATGAGCACATCGGTCCTTCATGTGTAAGGAATTCTGGAATTAAAAAATCAATTCCCAAATGATAGGGATAACGATGAATATAAACATCAGCAACATCAAATACCAAGATAATAAGGAAGATCCAACACACTAACTATGGTAAAATTAGAACATGATGTGGAAAATGGTACAATTTTTCATTATTATAGATATGTTAATGTATTATTTGGTTCTAGTTTTTAATTTTCTTTAATAAATTTCAAGTAAATTAATAATTTTGATTACTCACCTAAAAATATTGATATTGGATTATTATTGCAAGCACTAGGTAGTGAGACAATTACATCCATGGTATATAACTCTTCTCTAATTGAGGTTTATGGAATGATATTTCCTATAAATATTGATTATCTTTCCTATGTAGAATTCAATGTGATATTGGACATGGTTTAGATCTCTCTACATATAGTACAAATAAATTTTTCATATAGAGAAATCTCATTTAATTTCCCAAATCAGCATGTTATCAAATATCAGTGCAAGGATTATTATAGAGTCTCATTAGTAGAAAAGTAAATAATATGGGTCTTATAATTGATAAAATGGGGACACCTAGATCAAATGGTTGAGGAGGAAATAAATATTGTAAATATAACAACTATATGTGATTATATTGATGCATTTCCTAAATAATTCCCTGGTCTTCCGCAATAGCACGAATTTAAGTTTTTAACTGGACTCAGTAAAAGATCTATTCCAATATCAAACAATCTGTTGACGCTCATTTTCATCACATTGTCTAAAAGAATGGAAAGGGAAATGACTTAGCACAAATTGATTCATCCTTTGAAGACAACATCAAAAATCGACAAAGGAATGAAAAAGGAGTCAAATGCACATGCGCCATGCAAGTTCCTTTCCTGTCACGCAAGTATACTTGAACGCTGCCTAATGGTCATGCAAGTGACTTGAGAACCCTAAGTGATAACTTCTCGGGCTCTTCTCCAGCCTATAAATAGACCCAGTGGGCCCCCCATTTCAGGAGAGGAATTTTTTCCCGAATTCAGATACAGAGCTCTGAAAGCCCAAGTCTCTTCTTCAAGTCTTCCAAACACTTCTAAGGTAATTCTTTACCTAGAATGGAATGTCTAAGCAAGAGAAATAAGGTCTAAGTATTAGAATTCACTAAAACTTGTGCGCCTAAGTGTTTTACCCTTAAGGGAAATGGATACACTTGCGTGCCTCCTTACCTACTCACTGAAACTTCTGCGTCACTTTTCTGGAAGTACCTCTGGATAATTCTAAGGGCTTTGCTCAAGGATCGCCCAAGTATTACCATGCTGTTTTACAATCGCGCAAGTACCTATGTGCCGCGCAGGTATACCTGCGCGGCCAGGACTTGCGCGCCCACGCAGTACCTGCGCAACTCCCCAGGACTTATGCGCCCTTCTATTTTTGGGTGCCCTTCCTGCCCATTTAACACTTCATATTCCATTCCACCTCTCCTAGTCAAGATTCAATCTTCAAGACACTCTTCAAATCCATTTATGTACTTTTTTCTTGGTTGACTTCCTTATCTAAAAGGAATTCTGTGGAACATCTCTTAAAACAAAGTGATTCACATATCTTTATGTCACTAATGTCAGATATTTCGTTCACTCAACCTAATCCTTTAAGATGAGAGAATCTTTAAACTCTAGGACTCTTTTTTAGGAGTAAGCCACAGTCCTCCTAATCTTGGTCCTCCTTTTCAGGAGTAATCCCCAGTCATAATTCCCCTTAATATGGGCCTCTTCTTCAAGAGTAAGCCCCAGTTCAAGTTCTCTTAATTGGACCTCCTTTTCAGGAGTAAGCCCCAGACCTCCTAATCTGGGCATCCTCCTCAGGAGTAAGCCCCAACCATAATTCCTTTAACCTGGGATTCCTTTTCCTTTTCAGGAATAAACCCCAGTTTCAAATAAACTATTGGGAATCCTCCTTAAGAATAAGCCCCATGTCCTCATTAATTCGGGCCTCCTTTTCAGGAGTAAGCCCCAAATCCCATTATCTGGGCATCCTCCTTAGGAGTAAGCCCCAGTTTCCAAGTTCACAAATACAGGCATCCTCCTCAGGAGTAATCCCCTACCATAATTCTTTTCAACCTGGGCTTCCTTTTCAAGAGTAATCCCCAGTCTAAAATATAGGCATCCTCTTCAGGAGTAAGCCCCAAGTCCCTTAATTTTTCAAATCCCTTTAACCTGGGCCTCCTTCTCAGGATTAAGCCACAGTCTTAATTTCTCTTAACCAGATCTAATTTACTTTTGATCCAGGCTTCCTTATCAGCAGTAAAACCCAATCATAAGTCCCCTCTTAACTTGGGCCTCTTTTTTAGGAGTAAGCCCCAAGTTAGAGTATCCAAATCTCTATGAAGCACATATACCTTTATGAACCCTATTCCTGGATTTCTTCCCTAAAGTAAATACTAATCTTCATTTATCTAGGCAGTCATACATACATAAGTCCCACATCATTTCTTATGATTTCATATTTCATGGCACAATTGTCTGGTTTTACCAATACCTCTTGTTTCTCACACCAAGCATGAATCACGTGAGCTAAGAGTGTAAAAGTAATTATGACATCCTTCTTTGAGCCGTCAATCATAAACATCATACTCTCTTACGCAAACTACATGGTTTTTGATTCCTTTTCTAAACAAAGGATACATAGGCAGCCCATCTGTGGGTTCGATCCCAACTCTGAAATAATCCATGTCCTTTTGAATGACAATAAACTGCAAGTACCCCACTGAGTGGATTTAAAATCTAAATAGTCATAATAATGACCAAGAGACTTTTATATAATGTGTCGAAGGATACCATTGACCAATAATCTCTAACAAATATAGATGATTCTATATCGATGAAGAACCTCGAATACATATAAAAGATTCTCTAGATTTCCAACATATTTAATCATTGATTGTCAGATCTAAAGGAAAGCTCATTTTATACTTGGTAATTAAATAAGGATTCACGAACATAACTTAAATATATAGAGTCCCGGAGTAGACAATAATTCCCCTCCAATAGGTGTGATGAGTCTGACCTCCCATCCTCTCGACTAATTCAAATTCCTATGCCTCATCAGTCCAAAACTAATGAGCACCTACCTTTGGAAAGTAGGTCCAAATGGATATGGAATCATTGGATGTTTCCGGTTCTACGAACAAACCCGTTAGAAACAGATTGGAATGTTTGAACCTTTAATCAATGAGGTCATCCCCAATTCCAAGGGAAAGAAAAAATGGTGAACCCGACGTGAATCCTTAAGAAAGTTAAAGTGAGGATTTGCTTATTTGTTAGGCCCCTATTTAAACTCAATGAGAGGTCCAACAAAGAAATCAATAACATATGTGCTCATCCAAAAGATGTAGTGGCTGGACTTATCTTGATTATGTCTGTTATATCAAACAGGAACTCTTTTCCAAGATCTTCTGCATTTCCAGAATGGCTTCTCTTAAGTTCACTGCTGTGAAAACCTCTACTGCGAATGCCACTACTGCTACTCCTGCTGGATCGTCGTCCGCTCTGAGGATGAAATCACCTACTCAGCATCTTCAATGTTGGGTTTCAAATGCACTGGTTAAGGAGTACCGTCAACACGGTACAATTCCAACTCTGGAGGCTCCCCGACAAGCCCTCCAAGTGAACAATTCTCACTGGTCGTCCAGACAGTGACGACCAGGGATTAAGAAGCAGGCAGTGCTAACCACCGTCTCCAACCGTTTCGGGTCGTTATCCACAGAACGCAATCACCATTCACTCCCATATTCTGAGGAGGTGAATGAGCAGGTCCCTTAGGGCCTTAATTCAAGGAGATGGGAGTCCTTCTTGAGGGCTCCCATCAACAATCGCCGCCAGACTCGTGCGGCAGTGCGCCCTCAACATGATGAGGGTATCGACTCCAGGTGCTTGGCTCAGGTTCCTCGAACCCGAGCAGGCAAGACGAATCACCAGAGGCGAAATCTGGTCAACAGTGAGTAGGTTCTCATCTCTTCCATTTTCAAAGAAGTCCACCAACCTAACTTGGTGGCCAGCAACGAGCGGGAAAATATACCCATCTGTTTTAATTCCGCTTCCCAGCAGACTCATCTGGCAGTAGCACGCCAATCCCGCCAAGCAATTCCAGCGGAGTACTGTAGGCAGGAACATAAACCTATTTATACATCATTAGCTAGTCAGCAGACTCGTCTGACTACATATGATGGAGCTCGTCAACCACGTTTGGTGAAGTGCAATCAGCAGGCACATACACCTACTAGTATTGATCAAGCCTACCTACAGTCTCGTTTGGTATCGTTCGGAGAAGTCAGTCGGAAAGATCTGGTGAAAAACAGGAGGTAGACTCAACTCTCTGCCCCCACACTTGAGTACTGTCAGGATTCATTGTCCAGAAAAGGAGGAAATGAGTAGGCACATACACCTACTCCAAGCATGGAATAGACGTATATCCCTATTCCGACAGTTGAAGTCACTAAGAATATACTATCAATGGTGAAAGAGAAGAAGCAAATCCCTGCTCATATTCTGGATTCCTACCAGAATATTATAACTACTTCAGCAGCATCACAGGGAAAGAAATGAAAATATATCCCTACTAGTGTAGTGACACATCAACAATTCACTTTGGAATAGACACACACATATGTTCCAGTCTAAGAGGGTTATGGGGCATACTCCCCCATATCATATGGACAACCAAGTCAGGCACATACACCTGGTTTGAGCGGAGATAATCAGACTAACCTGATCATTTCTTTTAATCAGGCACACACACCTGCTAAATTGAGTAAGAAGGTGTCTAAAAAGAAGACCCGCCCAGGAAATTCAAGAGATCAAGAGACAATCTGTAATAAGGCCTTGCTCGATGTTGGAGTTCTTGAGGCCCTCAGACATTTATCTGTTGGAATCGAAGATTCTACTTCCTCATTTCCCAATAGTGGGAATATTAATTCCAAAGGTCTTCAACAGACACTTCCTCATGAAGGCTTGCTTTATGACAGTTCGGTCGATCTTGAAGTTTCATCTTCAGATGAGAGCTACAATAACCCTCTATGTGGCCAGAAGACCAAGGAGAAGGAGATCTCATCTTTTGTTGTAACCAACCATGGTGGTCCTCCCCATGATGATGAATTTCACTGCGAAAGTCCTCTCTACATTAGTGATGCACATTTCCCAGAAAATACTCCAATGGACAATGTAGTGCCGAGAAATCGCTCTTATCTTAAGGTACTTGCAAATACGAAACCAGTCATGTCTAATGCTTCATCTCTAGTTGGTGAAATCCTTTCTCAAATAGAAGATAGCCCAGGGTGTAGGTCATTCTCCAAACCACCCCTAAGTCACGCATCTTGTAGTTTAATCAGTGATTTCTATACCAATATTGTTGAATCTGATGAAGCAACAAGGAAACACCAGCTCTAGTCAAAGAATGTAGAAGAATATTCATTGAATTATAAAGAGGAAATGTTGAACATGAAAAAACAACTGGAAAAAGTTGAACTTCCATTCATGTTTTAGCCTATGGATGACTCTCGGTATGAAATTCCAGAGATGTTTACAGAAGATGGAATTCATGATATTTGTCTCAACATATGGAAAACTCTTTGTCAGTTGAAAAATAAAGTATTATCTTATGGTGAATATGAAAATCATGTTAAGTTAATAGAAGGGTTACAACGCCATATTGATTTGGCATCTCTATCAGTCTCTTGATATCCCAAGGCTAAAAAGCAGCAGAGATCCCTTCAGCGTTCATGCCTTGGTACACTAAGAAGATTATGCCAGTTAATTGTCAATTCCCCATCTGGTATTCATGTCAAAGGATGGGGTGTTCATGGAGAACTACATTTCACTATTCTCTCCAGTCAACAAAGCCCACCGAAAATGGTCTCATGAAATTTTATTGCCCATGGCCAGTCACAGTCAATGGGTTTTGTTTGTAATCAAAAGCTTGCCCAAGAATAGGCTTCAACCGGTTCCTCTCAAAATCAAGAATACAGAGAACAAGTTGTTGAATTACTCCTGCATAAAGCAAATGTGAATATTGAACATGCCTCTCGTATGGATAAAGCACATCACCAAGTGACAGAAGTGTCAGAAATCATCCAACGGTCTTTTGAACCGGGTGATAAAAGTGGGTGTCGATTGATGCATCCAGCTAATTTCAGGACTAAATTCCACATGATTCAGAGAGATTTCCAGAAAGTCTCAGACATATCATGTCAAGAGCCACCCCAGCTTGCCAGACTGGGGACTCTTTTAAACCAACCCTCAGAATCAACAAATATGGTTCGAGGAGTTGAGCAGGAACAGCAAGAATAGCCCTAGTCCACCGGACTAGGGACTTTTTCAAATCCTCAATCCTTCCCTAAAAGAAAGTCAGTCTTCTCTTGATTGGGGAAGAAGCCTCAAGAGGAATGAAGAGCCCAATTATCAGCAGATTCCCTCCAAATTATGGTTCGTCAAGAAGTTCCTGAGGGATCAAATCAACAAAAGGCAAGGTCTCATCAAGAACATAGAAGAAGACAATATCATTGAAATGCTAATAGAAGGGATGTGATGCGTTATGCATAAATCAATTTCATCAATGTCGTTGTTGTTGATCCGCCAGATGAGGCTCACTCAGGGGAATCAGATGAAGAAGTTCCTTCTCAAGAAGATGTATGCATAGACACAAATGAAGAACGTGTCCATACACGAAATCAAAGTATTACTCAGAACCTAGGTAATCCTTCAAGTAACCCACTTCCCCATCTCCGAAAAGGATCCAACAATGGGAAGGGAAAGAATCAAGTTACATATCCTTCCTCTGGAGAAGGAAAATCGCTCTCACTAGAGCAAAGATTTTCTCAACAAGAGGAAGAAATGAAGGAGTTAAGAAAGATGAATGTAGAACTAATTCAGGGTAGTCTTATTCTTAAGAGTGCTGGATTCAGTAAGTTAAGGGAATTCTTTGCAGCTACTGAGATGGATCAAGAATATCCTCCTCTATCAGTACACCCTCACAGGTCTAATCCTACGGGTCAAGTGCAACAACAGTTAGTGGTGCTACCATCAGTTTCAGCACCAGCCACCACATCTGTCCAATCTCCCGTCATTGTACCTGTCTAAGTCCAAGCTCAACTGGATATTTCTCAAAAGTTAATAACTACCATTGAGTCATTAACAGCTCAGTTGGAGACTATGTAAGGGAAGCGTTCACAGGTTCAACCAGAAAAGAAAGTGTACCCTGAATGGGTAGATTCAATTCCTCCCCCATCAAGTTTTGGGAACTCTATATTCCCTATTTTCAATGGATCAGGTGATCCTGAATAGCATTTCACACATTATGTGTCTTGTTGTGATCCTATGATGGGAACTCCGGAATAGTAATAAGTAATGAAACTCATATGCTTCATACGAACCTTGCAAGGACCAGCTTTTGTTTGGTATACAAGCTTGCAATCCCGGTCAGTTACCAAATGGGAGTATCTTCGCCAAAAATTCCTTCTTTAGTTCAACTCAACTTTTCCAAAGACAACAGTTTTTTATCTTAAAAACTGTAAGAAAGGGGAGAATGAAAGGGTCTCAGATTTCATTGCTCGCTGGAAGGGATTAACATATTCCATAAGCTTAGAACTCCCTCAAGAGGAACTATTGCCAATCTGTGTGGCAAATCTGCATGACGAATTATGCACGACGTTGATCCCTGTGAAATACACAGGACGGTTTCGAGACCTTACTTCAATCGCTCAATATATTGTAGATTCCCTTATACTGGATAAGGCTAAATCTCATGTAATTCCATCAATTCTAGGAAGGAGAATGGGTAAATCAGAGACTACTACATTTATGCTTAGACAAGCACCTGTACCTACTTCTACATCAAAACCTTCATCTTCTCGAAGGGCTCCGCCTCCTGAGAACCAACACCAAAGGCCATTTCATCAAGATGATCAAAGAGATAAAAGAAGAAAACAATTTGAGGATCTGAAGAGCAAAACATACTCTTTTCGAAATGAACATGTTCCTGGCTACTTCATTTCGACTCTGTAAAATAATTTGGTTCAGTTTCCATGTTCCAAAAGGCCAAACAAGGAAGGAGATGAAGACCGTCCCAATTATTACCCCATTCATCAAATGTTGGGGCATCCCATCCAATAGTGTTTTGTATTCAAAGACCTCCTGTAAAAGATGGTATACTCAGGACAATTCAAACTAAAAGGCTCTTCAGCCTTGGTAGCATGTGTTACTACTATAGTTCCAGAGGAAGAAGGCGAATAGAAAGAAGTCAAAGGAAACAATTCACAAAAATATGATGATTGGATGGTCAGAAAAATGATCAACCGAACACATGCTATTTTGCAAACGTAATTGAAGAATCCAATTGTGTCTTTTTCCATGAATGTCCTAGAAAAACCTTCTTCATCAAAGGGAAAATCCTCAAAGAAACGGCATGATTCAAAGATGAAAAAAGAATCAGAAGAATATGAGTATGTATCAAATCCTAAGTTGTCTTTGACTCTGGTAGACTTCATGCCATCTACTTCAAATTTATGGGCACCACCCCCACCAAACGGAATAGCCTAAATAGGCTAATCAGGAAGAGTCTTCATCAGACGAAGAGTTGATCTTCAGTTATATTAATATGATTCAATTGATAGATCTGTATGCCAGTCGCAGTTTTGATTTTGATAAACCCGAATTCCATGTATCAAACAGAGGAATCGGAGGATGTTCCAGAGGATCAGTATACAGGGGAAGACGTGGATATTTTAGAGGCCACTACTCCAATTCAACCCCTGCGAGAACTGTGTATGCGGCAGAAACTCGTGGTAGAGCCCTTCAACGATCTCAACAAGAACAAGCATGTTCTTCCACACAAGGCAGACTCAGCCCTGGGACAATTATTCTGGAAGATCGGTTGAAGGTTCCATCTTCTTCCTTTCATCATGTAAATATACCTAATCGGTCTAATCTTCTAAGTCCAAGAGTATTACCAACTCCTATCCCGATACAAGATGCATCAAATTCCAAAACATCAACTTCCAAGGTACCTGTTAAACCACATGTTCATGTTGGGAAATGCATACCTTTGGATCAAAAGTATGATGTATTGAAACACATGGCCCAAGTACCGTCTTAGTTATCAATTCTGGATGCCTTGAATTTATCAAAGGATCTTTGGGAGGCACTCATTGAGGCTTTTTCAAGTCCTCAAGAGTTTGAAACTGAAATTGTTGCAGCTGAAGTCTACCATGTGGAGAATAATCTTGCAGAATTCCATGCACTGATATCATTCACAGATTAAGATGAAGATGATGTCGTGCATGGACACATTATACCTTTGTATTTATCTGGAAAGTTCAATGGTGTGGACATCCAAAGGGATTTCATTGATAATGGTTCAGGAGTCAACCTCATCCTCATTCGTACACTTAGTCTATTGGGCCTGAAGGAATCTAATTTATCTTCTTCTACTATAATGTTATAAGGATATGATAAAAATGAACAAGAACCACTGGGTGAGATTAAACTTAGAACTCAATTTGGAGATCTTATATCCAATTCAGATTTCATGGTGGTTGATCAAGAATCAGCCTTCAACATCTTGCTTGGAAGGCCCTGGCTACATCAACATGCGGGTATACCTTCATTATACCATCAATGTCTCAAATATTATTTCGATGGTAAAGTTTGGACATTGTATGGTGATAAGGCCCCGTTCAAGACATGTGAATCTCAATACATTGAGGTGGAATTCTATCACATTAAGGGAAAGAAGAAATCCACAACAAGGGAGCTTACCAAAGTTAATGCTCCATATGGTTTGGAGAAGATTCCAGTAAATCCATTTTCACAAGTGAGTACAAATTATGTGTTTCATATCAGTCAAATTGACAAGATAGACCCAAATCAAAATACTCTTATTGAAAGATCCATAATTTCAATTATGAAAATCGAGCCAGACTACATGGGAGAAATCGGTGAGCCACCAAGTAGTGATGAAATCCCAAATGGAGATGTCTTCATTGCATCCGCTGAAATCTAGCAAGTCTATACTTTGCCAATCAGGCCAGAAGAATTTATAGCAATGTCAGAGGTGAACGATGATGTCGATTCTCAATCCATCATCTCCTCTATATTACCCAAGGAAGACCCTTCATCATCAATTGGGTTTGAAATGGAATCTTCTTATTCAAGATGTTCAAATTTTAACATTTCTTCTGATTATGGAAATTTTGCTTCATCATCTACTATGCAAGTAGAAACAGAAGAAATAACACATGTTGACAAAGAAGAGGAAGATCTCAAGGATGCTCCTCCAGCATTTGAAGAGGGTATCTCTACCACCATGGATGAACTCATAGAAATAAATCTGGGTACAAAAGAAGATCCACACCCCACTTTAATTATTGCGGCCATGACTCTTGAAGAACAAGAGATGTATATTTCCTTTCTAAAGAAAAATTGAGATATATTTTCTTGGAACTATACAGAGATTCCAGGTCTTGATCCTGATGTTTCCACTCATCGTTTGGGTTTACCAAAAGATCATTGAGGTTTCAAACAAGCCCCTAGAAGAACACACCCAACCTATGCTTCCAAAATTGAAGCCGAAGTGGATAAGCTCATCAAAGCTAACTTTGTCAGAGAAGTTCAATATACCAAATGGTTGGCTAATATTGTCCCAGTGAAAAATAATAATGGGAAAATTAGAGTTTACAATGATTTCAGAGATCTTAATCGGCATTGTCCTAAGGATGATTTTCCAGTTTCAATTATAGCACTTTTAATCGACGCAACAGCAGGCTATGAAGCACTTTCCTTCATGGATGGATATTCAAGATATAATCATATACGAATGGCTCCAGAAGATGAAGAATCTACGGCTTTCAGAGCCCGTCAGGGTGTGTTTTGCTATCAGTTAATTCCCTTCGGCTTAAAGAATGCAGGCGCAACATATCAGTGTGCCATGAATCGTATCTTCAAACCTTTTTTAAGGAAGTTCGTTTAAGGTTATGTTGACGATTTGGTGGTCAAATACAAACAACGTTCTGATCACTTGGCTGATTTGGAAGTCATATTCTGCAAGCTTCGACAACATAAATTGAAGATGAACCCCTTAAAATGTTCTTTTGGTGTAACATCAGGAAAATTTCTCAGCTTTGTTGTACGCCATCATGGTATTGAACTCGATCCTGAGAACACAAAGTCAATCCTTGGTATGTCACCTCCTCGAAATTTAAAATAATTTAAAGGATTTGGATGACACTTAGCCTATATTAGGCGTTTCATCACCAATTTGGCAGGAAAAAGTTTACCCTTCACCAAATTGATGAATAAGGGAGACACTTACAAGTGGACTGAAGAATGTCAAGAAGCATTCAATATTCTCAACAAATACCTCTTGAGTCCACCGGTACTTATGCCACCTGTTGAAGGAAGGCCACTTATCCTTTATGTGACAGCCTTAGAGAGATCATTGGGTGCCTTTCTTGCTCAGAAGAATGATGCTGGGAATTAAAATAGTCTCTACTATCTTATTTGGACTATGCTTGAAGCAGAAACCCGATATTCAAGTATTGAGAAGTGCTGACTAGCATTAATCTTTGCAGTTCAGAAGTTGATACATTACCTGCAACATCACGAGGTCCAATTGGTATTTCTCAATAACCCACTCAAATTCATCCTTAGTCATCCAATGCTTATAGGATGTCTGGTGGGAGGTTATTTTGAAGCAATTTGACATTCAGTATGTGTCTAAAAAGGCAATAAAGGGCCCATCTCTAGATGATTTCCTTGCTGAACATCCTTTAGTGGAAGATAAATATTCAGATATTGAACTCCCTGATGGGGAAGTATTCTCTATTCAGAATAGTCCTCAAGTATGGGAAATGTATTTTGATGGTGCTTCTAGAAGTCCAACAGGGAAGAAAATGGAAGATCCTAAATTCAACAAGGTTGGATTATGAATTATTCTTATTTCCCCAGAAAAGGCAGTGTTACCTTATTCCTTCTCATTGTTGGGAGGTGGTACAAATAATGAAGTAGAGTACCAATCTCTCATTGCAGGCTTGGAGTTGGCACTTCAAGCACAAGTGAATCACTTGAAGGTGAAAGGTGATTCAGACCTGGTAACCAAACAAGTCAATGGGGATTATGCCATCAGAAAAGAAGAATTAATACCTTTGTATGATTATGTCAGAGAGTTAATGGAGGAATTTCCTACAGAACCGACATTTTCTTATGTCCCACAATTATAAAATTCTCAAGATGATTCATTGGCTAACATATCCACAGCTATAGGAGATCCAAATCAGGACTAGACAACCATCAGTATTGCCCACCATCATACAATTTCACCTTATGTTTGAATCAGAACAGAGGAGATCAATGAAATTAGTCCCATTCCTGAACCATACGGTCATACTACAGGATGGATGACACCTATCAGGGAATACCTTCAAAATAGAACACTTCCACCTCATATAGCCGGGAAAGAACAAATATGGAGACGTGTGGTCGATTTCACTCTTTATGATGGACCAGATCACTTAGGTAAAGTTCTCTACAAAAGTGGTTTTGATGGATTTATCTTCAGATGCATTGATGGTGAAGATACAATGGCCATCATGAATGAAGTGCATGCAGGAGTCTGTGGTGCCCACCAGTCTGGACATAGATTGTCTGATCAGATTCAAAGGCTTGGATACTTTTGGCCTTCAATGATACAAGATTGTGTTGATTTCACAAAAAAGTGTCATTCATGCCAAATACATGCCAATTTCATTCATCAACCTTTATATTTTCTTTATACAGCTAAATACTTTTGGCCATTTGCCACATGGGGAATGGATGTGGTGGGACCTTACCCTTTCGCTACGGCCAAGCAGTTTAAGTATATTCTTACTGCTACTGACTTCTTTTCCAAATGGGCAGTGGAAATACCTCTTAAAGAAGTTAGTACTAAATGCATTATTAGATTTATCAAGTCTAACATTATTACCTGATTTCGTGTCCCTCATACCATACTGATGGACAATGGGACCAACTTCTGTTCATCTGAGGTAAGGAAGTTGTATCAGGAATACAACATCAAATCTAATCATTCATCTCGGTATCATGCGGCGGCCAATGGCCAGATAGAAGCCTTCAACAAGACTCTATCAAATATTCTGCAAAAGATTATGGATAAAGATAAGAAGTCATGGCCTAATAAAAGCTTTCATGCTTTATGGGCTTATCGGACCACCACCTGCACTGCAACGCGATCAACTCCATATTCACTGATATATGCAACTGAAGCAGTCTTTCCCATTGAGGTCCAACTACCTTCGCTCAGAGTATCCATTTGAAATCAATCATCTACATATGAACAATATCAAAAGTGATTAGACGAATTGGAATGGTTAGATGAGAAAAGATAGTGCAAAATGCACCACTTGGAGGTCTATCATAATCGAATAGCACGAGATTTCAACAAACAAGTTCATCTTCGTTCATTCGTTCAGGGGGAATTGGTATTAGTTCTCAAAAATCCAATGATACTAGGAAATAAAACTCCCAAGATTGATCCAAAATGGGAAGGAACTTATTCAAAACATAAGGTCTACTCGAATCGAGCTTATTCATTAATCTCAATGGATGGAGAACTCATCACTACTCCAACCAATGCCAGATTTCTGAATAAGTATATTGTATAAACACAAAATACACCAGCAATGGTCCATGCATATGACCTTAAACTATTTGCATGTCCCTTATGTCCAGCATGACGTTAAACTGCACCATTATGGTCTATACATACGACCTTAAATTATTGGAATTTTATATTTTCCAGCAAGACATTAAACTGCACCATTCACGGTACATACATATGACCTTAAACTATTTGTGTCACTTTCGTCCTGCACGATGTTAAACTATGACGTCCTAACTACATGACGCTAAACTGTACAGAAGTCTCTTATGTCCATCATGACGTTAAACTATCAATGGTCCATGCATATGACCTTAAACTATTTTCAAGTCCCTTACGTCCCGTAATATGCTAAACTGCATAACCAACAGTCCATTCATATGACCATAAACTATTCGCACTTTCATCCAACATGACACTAAACTGTATCATCCCTTTTTCGTCCAACATGATGTTAAACTGTGAAAAATTCCCGAATACTTCCAACATGATATTAAAATGTGTTCTCTTTTTTCCTTACAGTATGACATTAAACTGCAAAGTCCCCCTTTTTCCAATATGACAATAACTGTATTGTCCCCATCGTCCTAGCTACATGACGCTAAACTGTACAAAAGTCCTTTAATATTTCCTACATGACATTAAACTATACATCGTTAAGGTTTTTGTAACCTCTTTTTTCTTACACTGAGTATGAATCACATGAGATTAGAGAAAATTTCAACCATAACACCCTCATTGGGCCGCTAACTATGCATAAGTCCAAACATAATTTATTTTAGGTCATTGTCCCCAAGAACAACTTGATCATTAATTCATTATTTAATTGAATTACGCGGACTTTGATCCTTTCCTTCCAAGCTGGGTACGTAGTCAACCTCCCAAGGTTCAAGCCCAAAACCAATCTATTCACATTGGTTCACCTCCATTTCATATGATGCTGATTCGTGAAACCGTCCCCAAAATCAATGTCTTTACAATGGTTCACTTTCATCCTTGCTATATGACGTTAAACTGTACAACATTTTTTGTCATGTACGACAATAAACTACAATATTCTTTGATACCCTCACCTGAGAGGGAATCATTATTTACATTGAGTTTTCAATCATGTTTCATTCCCAAGACTACGTGCATACATGGCAATGCCCGAACCTTTTATCTTGGGTTAAACCATCATTGCGCTAAAGTCCCCTTTCACCCTTCACATGTACGAACCAAATTTGTATAGAGGGTATTTCTAGAACTACGTGGGCTTGATTCCCAACTTTATGGGATATGTAAGAATGTTCGAGTGTCCCTCGAATCCAGCCCCAAGTCTTTTGGGCCTAACCCCAAATTCAACTTTCAGTCCCCTAGCTGAAAATTCCCCATGAAAACACACACTGTGTATTTCTTATAATGGTCCGAGCTCTATGACCCTAAACTAAGATCTCTCATACTTTCATCCCACATGATGTTAAACTGTAGTTCAAGAACTACGTATGGCTTGATTCCCATCCTTATGGGATACGTAGTGAAGTCCAATATTTCAATTCAAGATCTAGCCACAAAATGATTATAGTTATCATTGATCCTTGTATCTCTGCATATATTGGACAATACCCATCTTTATGTGTCATAATCCTAATCTTGAATACTTCCAGATCTTCATAACCCTTTTCTTGACTTCTGGTAACAAAATGTCCAATTTCTGATAATTCTTTTTCTTGACCATGCAGCATGTGCCCTTAGGTGGCCTTACATAAACAGTCTATATAACAGACGTGTCATCCAAAAGATGCTATTATTTGACTATGTAGCCAATTCCCTTAGGCGGCCCTGCATAATTCAACCCCCTAACGGGTTTTTCAAATAGTGGTAACTTCATTCTTGGGAGGAAAATCTCTTTTGTCCTTGATTGTCTTAATGACAATATGTAGGGATCTGAAAAAATGGATATCCTTAACATATCTTTCCCATACTCTTTTTCATGATCTGAAATTATCAAAGTCTATGGTTTATATTTTCCTTCCCTATGTTTTGGTCAGACCTTTATTGGAGTAACAGTCATCCAATTCTTAGACAATCGTATTTGGAAATATCTTCTCCATATTCAAGTACCCTTCTCCATACAGCAAACTCTATACTTTGGAAAATTTTAATCTCTATAAACTTCCACTGGCTTTTAGCAGTAGAAAGGAAAATTTCTGAGAGTTTTTTTTCCTAACTATGTAGCACGTGCCCTTAGGAGGCCTTGCATAAACAGTCCACATAACAGACTTTTCGGCCAAAAGATACTATTATTTGAATATGCAGCCAATTCCCTTAGGTGGCCCTACATAATTCAACCCCCTAATGGGTTTGTTAAATAATAGTAACTTCATTCATGGGAACCACTTCTTCAAATATCTTTTAGTCCTTTTTCATATCATTCCTCAGATTCAAAATTTCTAAGTCTTGGTTTAAATTTTATCCTCATACTTGAGTGTGGTAATATGTTTTCAGATAAATTGTAAAGGAATTGAGTCAGTTTTAATCCATTTCAATCAAAGCTATTTCGACCTTAATCATTAGCCTCTTTATGACCGACGTGCATGACTTTAAACTGCCCACAAAAGACAAGGGAACTCTGAATAAAAGTCAAGTTCAAGCTCACTAAACATACATTTTGTATGATTTAGGTTATATTGAGAAATTAAAAGATTCATAGTTTGTAGGGTTATTCATAATAATCCTAGTAAAAAATCGAACTATGCTTACTAGGCCCATTGTCTTAGGTAAAATTTAAAGCAGGTAGTAGGAAAATACGTGGAAACGTAATTGAAGATGAAAGAATTATTTCCATTTGATGCACAATAATTGGAAGGACATCCAAAGATTGGAGTCTTTTATCTTTCCTAAAAAATTACAAGAGCCTTTCAACATAAGTCTTCACTTAATGAACAACATCCCAAGCTTCATCAGCAGCTACTTGAAGCTCATGCACCCGACCAACTTCACTCTTTTCAGCATGATGGAGTGCTTTCTTGGCATCCACAATGGCCTTCATACCATTCATTTGAGCTCCCTCCAATGAATTATTGAGTTGGTTAAGTTCTACAATAATAGCATCTAACTGTTGCTGGAGGAGAATCTGCTGGATGACTTTATCTTTAATTTTATGCTTCAGCTCTTTTATCTTGGTAGCATAGTCAGCTTCAGCTCGGGATACTGTAGCTTCGAATTCACCAATATTGGCTAAAAGTTTCACCCAGGTCAGATCTTCACGGCACTTTTTCTCTTGTTCCCTCCCTAAGATGACTTGTTTCACTGCAGCATGGATCTTTTCATATCCAAAACTGTGAAGTCCTATCATGACGAATAGGGATGACAATCGAGAAATCTTTGATGGAAGCTCTTCAAGAGGCACTTCATATATGATTTTCTATATGTTGTTCCAGGCCTTGCATCGTGAAAAGCTGGGCACCGTAAGCACCTCCGGGTCTGATTCTACATCATCATCATAGGGGGGCATGTAATCTGGGATTAATGCACTTAAAGAAGTGCCCTGTTTTGCTCCTTCCCCCCTGACCTGTGCTTCTTCGCATTCAATTCCTGTTGGGGCAGAGGTAGAGACATCACCTCCAGATCTAGCCACTGTAATTGATGGCCCTGCATAATTAATTGAAAGCTTTGGTTAGTTTCAAAGGATAAAAAAAGAATTGATTGTCTTGCAAATTAAGTACAATCACAAATATTTTTATCCCTTACCCAATGATAGATCAACAACCTAAGAAGACTCCTCCCCATATTTCCCAGTCTCAATAGGATCTTCAAGATGGGTCTCAGGGGGGTTTACTGGGTTTAGCTCCACTTGAGCTAATGTTGCTGCAATGGTAGGGTTGACATCAATGTCCACACCCTCTTCAGGTATAGGTAGTTCAGTAGCTTCCTCAGATAGAACTGCATGTTTGAACCAATCATTATTAGACAAGTAATAAGAAGTTATTCTTAATGGGATGAAGGATAACACTCAGGTCCATAATCTTCTAAATTACATAGTAATTTAACATGATTTATAAAATATTCGAAAGATGTGCCAAGTTCCATTATTTCATCTATTTTCATCTCAAAATCCTAGTTAGTCTCACCAGTGGGAGCATTTGATGTGTCTTCTTGGAGACCTACGTCATGTGGTCCCTGACCCTAGACAACATCTATGGATAAAATTGTGGTATCAGTTGCAATAGCCGCCAGAAGCTCTAATGCAGAATTTGAACCTGAAATATCACAGAATGGAAGTCATTCGGTGTTTCATTCAACATTTTTATGAAGCATTATTAACTTACCAGAAGCAAGTTCTTCTCTTCTTGCAACAGTAGTAGGAGGGATGCTAGGAATAGATGCTAGCTCTTCTCCAGAAGCTGCTAAGTCATCCTGAACTTGTGATTGTTCCGCAGCATCCTCTGTGGTCCTTACAGGAGGGTTAGTCCTCTCCCGTAAGGGGGAAATTGAAGATGCCCCTGCAATCCTCAAAAATATGAGAAACCTTTTCATGGGTATAGACTCATGATTACCCGAAGGAATTACCGCTTCTAATGAAGTGATTAGCTGTGGACTTCCTCCTTTGTTGCCTTTGCTTCTTTGGTTTTTTGGGAGTATCGACAGTCTCCCTTATTGGCACCTGGATTGGAGAATGAAAAGTCATCGCCAGCTCCTCATCCATGGCCTACTGGCCTAGAGATATCTCACCCGGTTCGCAAGGAGATTCATCAGCAACCTCGATGGCAGTACCCCTAGGGCTATACTTTGGTGAAGGAACCTCAGTAGTTCCTTTCTTTGCAAGCTTCAAGATGAAGAAAATAACTTCCTTAAGTAACAATTCTTCAACTGGAATCAAGTAGAAAAGAAAATAAAGAAAGAAAACTTACATCTTCAGGAGCCACGTAATTGTGCCACTCCTCATCAGTCCCCTCAGCGGCGCCATGATCAATCATTTCCTTCACCCGCCTGGTGATAGGAACAGACTCATCAGTGGCATATATGAGAATTTCCAGCTCTCTAATGCAAGCCCGCACTTCAATGGGGTTATCCTCGTATTGGATATCTCTAGAAGCCAGAAGATTCCCTATTCCAGGAAGTTGTAGACCCTCACAAAAATCTAGCCAGGCAGTCTCAGTACCACAGTATAAACTCTGCCATGTCTGGATAGCCTCTAGTATTAGATATGAAGGTTGCGAGGAAGGTCCTACAATCTTCTACTTCAATTTATTCCTAGCTCCTGTAACTACAGATAGAGAATAAGAAAATAAGACTTATTGCTTTATAAGGTGATGGTGATTAAATTACTACAATGAAGTAACTCACTAGGAGTTGATGGAGTTGGTCTTTTGATTCTAACCAGACGATTATATCAGGCATGAGGCCGCTTTGACACTTGTTGAGCCTCATCATCACCATCGTGGGAATCTGGTGAATCAGTCCTAGAGGAGGAATCTGGCGAATCAGCTTCAGGTGGGGAAGCATCACCATCATGAGGAAGGGTTTCTTTCTCTGCAATCCTCTTCCTTTTCCCCACCTGATAAACTAGGTGATTCGGCACCCCTTTAGGGTATGATGCTATCCAGTTCTCAGCATAATATGTGGTCAAGTTATGTGCCGCTTTTTCAAGTGGTAGATCAAATACCGCCCCAGTCTTCTCCCTTGACGTTAGGAGCCACAGTTGCCAGGAAACCATCAGATGTTGCTCTAACCTGACATGTACTGGGGGAGATACAACAATCTATTGCAAACACTTGAATTGATGTGCAAATCTATATGGATCATAGTCCTCACATAAAATTTCTCTATCAATCCTGGCAACTAGCATGCCATCTCTGCAAGCTAGCATGTATGCCCTCAAATCCAAATGGGTTGTTCCATTATCAACAAACCACCCGGTTGGTGGATTTCCATAGGGAAAGAAGTTTAGTTCCTTAAACAACTTCAGCCTCACTTTCATGTCATAGGCATTAAGATCTAATGGAGCAACTCCAGATAATTCTTGAACTGACAGCCTGAAAGAACTTCCAGGAATTTTTAATCCATTCTTTACATTGTAAGTCCTGAAGTGAGTGGTGATCTATCCCCATAAAACTTGGAATGGTCCCACTATTCTTTAAGGAGATTTACCCATTAAGACATTAAGTAAACTCCTTTGAATATTTTCTAAAATGGGGGTAGCCAACCCAACCATTTTTCCCTCATCCAACTTTGCTGCAATGACGAAGGTCCTTGGCCTGACGCCTCTCTTCGAATCCCTGACTGGCAAGAGATAAACGCTGAGCCACAAAGCCAAGAAGCCCACCAGAAGAGTCTTCTTCAGTATCCTTTGATTCACCTCATATCCCCATTTCTCAAACTCTCCTGCTTCTAGAGTTGGACAGAATGTTCCAAGAGCACCCCTCTTCTAAGTTTTTGCGCAGGTGGTAGGACGGGTGGGCCTCTTATCCTTGGATTTCTTTTTCTTGGATCCTTTCTACTTCGGCTCCTTCTCCTTTGGATCGCTCTCTTTCTTCTCAATAAGAAATATATTCATCCACTCCTCCGTATGAATATCCTTTCTAGAATAAGTTAAGGAGGTCTTTAAAATCTTGATCTTGTGGAAGATTTTAAATAATTCTTGAGCTAAAGCAGGAGTCTTCTCTAAATCATTCCAAGTCACCTTGGGAGGAATGAATTCATCATACATGTTGCCCAAAATTGGAGCCCCGGAGATCTTGTGGACATACTACATACTGATTACTACTTCTCCATGAGTCATATGGAATGAATTAGTTTCTCATCTCTAGTGGCTGAGTATCTCCGACATGAAGTTATCATGTCTGTAAACATATGTTTGCCCAACCCAAATAGCTTCGTATATCGCCGCTCCTTTCAAATCCTCGACAAACTCTGCACAGGTTTTTCGCACCCAGTATGCCCACATCCAAGTTGGATTCACACCTACCCCAGGACGAAAGTCCCAACTTTTCTTCCAGCCTTTGGATTGATCCATCTGAGAATTTCAGAAGATTGGAATATGACAATGTGGTTGTAGCTCAGGCTTATGAGGTTTTAGATCTGGCGTACAAGGGCTATGATGCATCATGTGGGCCTTCTCCACTATTCCACCACTTATAAATCCTCCTCCCCATGAGATATTTGCTGGAGAAAAGTTGGTGTAATTCTGAAACCACGAAAATGGGAGATAGTTATTTGCTTCTAGAATAGTGACTTCTCGCAGATGACCATAGCCATACAAAGGCAGATAAATGCTTTGGGGGAAGTCGTGATGATATTTCTACAAATGCTTATCCAAATATGGAAGAGTGATATCTTTGAAAGTATAATAATCATGTCCAATGATATCCATCATATCATCAAGAGTTTTTCCTTCCAGTTCATCTGCTATTTCGATTCTCCTGAGATCTATTGATTCTACACAAAATTTGAATAATTAACTCTTAAGTAAGTTGATTTTTCATAAAATTTGTGAATGAATTCATAAACAATATGTCAAAGGAATTAAGGAGCGCAAGTCTAAACATGGCGCGCAAGTGTGAATGTGTCGCGCATGTATTTGGCATGCAAGTATCACCACGTAGGTCCGGATACCTTGACAGCAGTGCGACAACAAAGGAAAATAAGAAAAGAGAGAAACTTGTGTGGCAGAGATGACCTGCGCGGCCAGAGCTAATAAATCCGAAGATCTGTGCAATGCGCGACAAATGAGCACATAAATATAGGCCAGGACGACCACCTGCGCGCCTACGGCCAGCGCGCTCCAGCCCTGCGTGACTCTCACCTGTGTGATGATGGTTGCGCGGTGAACACCTGTACGCCTCTTTCCCTTGTGTTTTCTTCTTTTCCTCAGAGTCACATCCTTATTCTTTCGGATCCAACTCTGAGGGGGGACTTTTTTGGACACTCCTTTTCATCACATTGTCTAATAGAATGGAAAGGAAAATGACTGAGCACAAATTGATTCATCCTTTGAAGAAAACATCAAAAATCGACAAAGGAATGAAAAAGGAGTCAAATGCACATGTGCCGCACAAGTTACATTATTATGGCGCAAGTATACTTGTGCGCCGCCTAATGATCGTGCATGTGACTTGCACACCCTAATTGATAACCACTCGGGCTCTTCTCCAGCCAATAAATAGACCCGATGGGACCCCCATTTTAGGATAGGAATTTTTTTCCAGGATTCAGTTACAGAGCTCTAAACACCCAAGTCTCTTCTTCAAGTCTTCCAAACACTTATAAGGTAATTATTTACCCATTATGGAAGTTCTAAACAAGATGAATAAGTTCTAAGTGTTAGAATTCACTAACACTTGCACGCCTAAGTGTTTTACCCTTAAGGGAAATGGATACACTTGTGCGCCTCCTTACCTACTCATTGAAACATGCATGCCACTCTTATGTAAGTACCTCTGGATAATTCTAAGGGCTTTGGTCAAGGATCGCCTAAGTATTACCATGCTGGTTTACAATTGCGCAAGTACCTATGTGCCGCGCAAGTATACCTGCATGGCCAGGACTTGCGTGCCCACACAGTACCTGCACGACTCCCCAGGACTTGCGCGCCCTTCTATTTTGGGGTGCCCTTCATGCCCATTTAACCCCTCTTATGCCATTCCACCTCTCCTATTCAATATTCAATCTTCAAGACACTCTTTAAATACATTCATGGAATGTTTTCTTGATTTACTTCCTTATCTGAAATGAATTCTGTGGATCATCTATTAAAACTTAGTGATTAACATATCTTTATGTCACTAATGTTAGAGATTTCATTCACTCAACCTCATCCTTTAAGATGAGAGAATCCTTAATCTTTGGGCCTCCTTTTCAAGAGTAAGCCCTAGTCCTCATAATCATGACCCTCCTTTTCATGAGTAATCCCCAGTCATAATTCCCCATAATATGGGCCTCTTCTTTAGGAGTAATCCCTAATTCATGTACTCTTCATTGGGCCTCTTTTTCTTGAGTAAGCCCCATCCTCCTAATCTGGGCATCCTCCTCAAGAGTAATCCCCAACCATAATTCCTTTAACCTGGGATTCCTTTTCCTTTTCTGGAATAAACACCAGTTTCAAATCAACTATTGGGAATCCTCCTTAAGAATGAGCCCCATGTCCTCTTTAATTTGGGACTCCTTTTCAAGAGTAAGCCCCAAATCCCATAATCTGGGCATCCTCCTTAGGAGTTATCCCCAGTCTCCAAGTTCCCAAATATGGGCATCCTCCTCAGGAGTAATCCCCAACCATAATTCTTTTTAACCTGGGATTCCTTTTCAAGAGTAAGCCCTAGTCTCAAATATGGGCATCCTCCTCAGGAGTAAGCCCCAAGTCCCTTAATTTTTCAAATCCCTTTAACATGGGCCTCCTTCTTAGGATTAAGCCCCAGCCTTAATTTCTCTTAACCAATCCTAATTTATATTTGATCCAGGCTTCCTTCTCAGGAGTAAAACTCAATCATAAGTCCCCTCCTAATTTGGGCCTTCTTTTTAGAAGTAAGCCCCAAGTTAGAGTATCCAAATCTCCATGAAGCACATATACCTTTATGGACCATGTTCCTAGATTTCTTCCCTGAAGTAAATCCTAATATTTGTTTATCTGGGAAGTCATACATACATAAGTCCCACATTATTTCTTATGATTGCATATTTCATGGCATAATTCTCTGGTTTTACCAATACCTCTTGTTTCTCACACCGAGTATGACTCACGTGAGCTTAGAGTGTAAAAGTAATTATGACATCCTTATTTGAGCCATAAATCATAAACATCATACTCCCTTACTCAAACTATGTGGGTTTTGATTCATTTTCTAAACAAAGGGTACGTAGGTAGCCCATCTGCGAGTTTGATCCAAACTCTAAAATAATCCATGTCCTTCTGAATGACAATAAACTTCAAGTTCCCCACTGAGTGGATTTAAAACCAGAATGGTCATCATAATGACTAAGAGACTTCTATATAATGTGTCGAAGGATACCATTGACCAAGAATCTCTAAAAAATACAGATGATTCTATATCAATTAAGAACCTCAAATACATATAAATGACTCTCTAAATTTCCTACATATTTAATCATTGATTTTCATATCTAAAGGAAATCTCATTTTATACTTGGTAATGTAACAAGGATTCACGAACATAACATAAATCTATAAAGAGAGTCCCAGAGTAGACAATAATTCCCCTAAAAAAGGTGTGATGTGTCTGACCTCCCATCCTCTTGACCAATGCAAATTCCTAAGCCTCATCAGTCCATAAGTAATGATCACCTACCTTTGGAAAGTAGGTCCAAATGGATATGGAATAATTGGATGTTTCCGGTTCTACGAACAAAACCATTAGAAACATATTGGAATGTTTGAACCTTTAATCAACGAGGTCATCCCAAATTCCAAGGGAAACACAATCCTGATTGAATAGATACCATTGAACTTGAAGAAATTAACAAGAATTTTTGAGAGATTATAGAAAATGTTTTTATATTCCCAATTGAATCTCCATAAGGTGGAACATTTTTTTTGTTAAGGAGAAGGATATATAAATGGATCATGATAATTAATTATCATGATCTCAATAATATAATGATCACGAAAAAGTATTCTACATCCCATATTGATGACATGGTTGATCAACTCAAGGGGATCAAAGCTTATCAAATATTGAACATCAATATATATATCATTAATTAAGGGGAAAAAGGAGAATATGCCTAATGGAGTCTTTCTTATGAGGTATGGACACTAAATTTATAGTAATTTCATTCAAAATTGAATGTTCCCATGATATCTTCTTGGATATAATGGATGGATTATTTGTAGACAACATTGATCTATTTTTTGTAATATACATATATAATATTCTCATATATTTTAAGATAAATGAAGAAAGTGAAGATCATTTGAAGATTATGTTTGAGATATTGACAAATGATAAATTTTATACCAAATGAAACAAGTTTAATTTTTTTTCCAAAAACACTATCATTCTTGGATCGTATAATCACATTAGAGGGAATATTTTTCGATCTATCAAAGAGGGTGGTTAATGAATAATTCCCTATACCAACCAGTTTAACAAGAATATTTTTTCCCTTGGGTTTTATGGTTATTATAAAACATTAAGATGTATTTATCATGATTATTAAATATACTATATTAGTTTTCTAGAAAGTAAGTGATTTTTTATAGATATAGAAATGTAAAAAAGCTCATTAGGGATCATTACAGATGTATTTAAAGTACCCAACAATGGGGAAGGATTTTTAATATACATTGATGTTTTAAATAAGGGCTTCAAATGTTTACTTATAAAAAATAATAATGTAATATCTTATTCCTCATTTAAAGTAAATACCCATGAGTGAAATTACCCAACACATGATCTTGACCTTGAGGGATTTAGTGTTGCATTACATATTTGGAAGAATAATACTTATTGTGAAAAGTGTGAAATATATATATATCAATAACCAGATAATAATTTATATATTCACATAAAAAGAGTTGAACAAGTGATAAAGTATATGCATGGAGTTTATCTAGTACTATAACTGCTTAATACATTACCACCCAAGGTAGGAAAACAAGCTGACTGATTCTCTTAGTAAGAAGAATCAGGTAATTTTATTTGTGATGAGGATTTAAAAACACAATACTTAGTGTATTTAAAAATATGGTTCTTACAGTAAAAAGGTAAGGGTATAAACAATATTTTAACCAAGTTATAGCTACCCCATCCATCCATATTAAGATCAAGTAGGTTTAGATAGAGGATGTGGAACTACTGAAGAAGGTAGAGAATCTCTTAAAGTTCAAAATTGGTATTAATGGGATAATATGGTCTAGGAAATATATTTTTGTCCCCTAAACATAATTATTAAACATTTTTTTGGATTATGAACATATATCATCATTTTTTAATAATTATGGAAGAACAAAAATGTATGGATTTCTTAAATAAATTTTATGGTGGGACAATATGAAAGGATAGATTTAGGAGTATATATCATGATGATTCGTATTTCTATAAGTTAAGACTAAATGATAAAATTCTAAGGGGATGATAAAAGTATTACACATACGATTATGGAAATGGAAGAACCTAAAAATGATTTTATTTCATAAGACTCCATAAGACATCTAAAATCTATTACTCCAGTGGGGTTATACTTTATAACGTTACAAAAAAATAACATTTCATTAACATTAAATAAGATTTATCTCTTTAATAACTAACCATGATATACATAAGGGATGTTTTAAGTCTTCATAGAATACCAATCTCCATTTTATTTGATCGATATCCAAGTATTACCAGTAGAATTGGATGAATATTTAAACTGAAATTGATGATGGAGATGAGATTCAACACAGATTATCACCCTCAGCTATATGTTTATCTATTAAAACCATCCAAAATATGGGTGATGTGTTGAAATCATGCCCAATGTTCCTCAAAGGATGTTGGGGTCAACACCTTCCCTTGGTAGAGTTATCATATTAAAATTGTTTTCATTGTAACATTCCAATGGAACCACATGTGTCAAAACCAAAGTAATAGTAATGCAATTTACTTCTATATTGATATTCATTAATTATATTTTATATATTTATATGTAGTACAATAACTTTATAAAAATTCAATTAAAAATGAAAAGTATTTATTCTTTCTAAATTTGTTATCATGTATTATATAGTGTTATTTAGAATCTTTAATACTAAATATTAGAATTTTAATATGAAAAAATGAACTTTATTTTTTAAATAATCATTTAAAAATTATTTTAGAATTATTTTTTAGTATTTTTCAAAAAAATCTGTTAAAAGTTAAAAATACCATTATTTTGTAAAATTGTTATTTACTTTCATTAAATATACATTTTAAAAAGTCTCATTATATATTAATTTGATATTAAAAAAACATAAATATCAATTAATTTGAAATAATATAATTAATCATATTGGAATCAACATTATTCATAATTTGATTATAATTTCATTTATGGGCTTAAAAACTCATTTTTTTTTAAAAAAATTGGTTTTTATTTTTATTTAATCATTTTTTTAAAATATATTTCTGAAACTTCTATAAATTGGATCATGAAAACTAGATTCTATATTTTTAATTAGGTGGTTAATATTTGGTTAATAGATCCCTTTTATTGTTTTTCATTATGAATAGTAATCTTGGTATATATTTGTCACATAGATAAGGGTAAAATAGATAAACTTTGGTTAAAACTATGATATAAGGACTAATATTGTCAATAAAACCTGCCTTTATTTATTTTTATTAGTGTTTTTAACATGACCAAAATGGATTTAAAAATTGATGATCTATTTCAGCTTCACTTTGATAATGACTTTAATATGATTTCAAATAAAAAATAAAAATATCTCACTCTCTTTATTTAATAACTCTAATATTTTTTCATAGGAATAAAAAGTAGTTATTTATAGTTATATTTTTTTTGAAATAAAAATTAATATTATTTATCAGGTTAATTTATTTTTAATTTTTTGTGTTTTAATAATTACCTTAAGTTCTTACGCAATGCCAACACAATACTTTTTCATGTTAAAGGAAAATCATGTAAATGACCTTTAAGAACATTAAAATTAATATAATTTCAATTAATTATTGTATTCTATGATTTTTTTAGATAAATATAAAATATTAGTGATGTTTTGAAACATTATATTCTAATTCAATTAATAACTACTATTCATTAAAGTCAAACAATGTTAATAGTCTCAAATGTGACTTTAATGTTATATTATGATACATAATCTTTTATTTAATGATTTAAAATTCATAAAAATTATATATGCCTAAATGAATTATATTTTGTTAAAAATAAAAATAATTTTCACTTATGGGTCACTTTTATTTTTATAATAACATCCTTCAAACATGTGGGGTAAAGAACTTTGATATTGAAATAGTCATCAAAAGGGAACAGGGGGGATAAAACTAAGAGTCAAGGGTAAAAACAACACATAAACATGTCGAATATTATTTTATGATAGGATTTCGACTCATAATAATCTAATATATGATATATGTCATTTTTTTCACCTGAACATAAAAAATAATTCAAATTAATTTAATACATTATGTGATTCAAAGGGTGAGCCTCCCCTAATATATAAAAGGAAACCTTTTGTCCTCTCTTACTCACACCTTTTGAGAACTCTATTTCAGCCAAACCCTAATATAATCTATTCAAAACATCCATTCCCACACCCTATATTTCCCTATCTCACCAAAAGGATAAAAATAAAAAGATTATTGTGTAATCCAAAGAGGATATCTGAGTAGAAGGTATAAATCATATCCAACTTTTTTCATATTTACTTATTCTTCTTACTTATTCAAGTATTCTTTAATCATGATGTGATAATAAAATATTTATCTCAATTATATTAAAATTTTATTATTATTATGGTACAAACCTTTTCCTTCTCTTTTTCTATATAATGGGATATTTTAACATTGTAAGTGTTTACTTGTGGATTACCACCTCCTCAAAGTGGTATGTTTCATTTTCCATCACCAAATCACAAGTTTGGTAGTTATTGTGAATCTTATTAATAGTTATTATATACATGAAATAATTATGATTTCTGAATTATAATATATCATCAACTTCCTTAACTTTTTATCCATTTAAAATTGATAACTTCATTCGTTCTTATGGTAGACTACCACCTCCATGAAGTGATGTGACTCGTTTTTCTTGTATGAATTTCGTGTATGGTTATAAATAGTAAGTAATTTATAAAAAATGATAACTATTTACTGAATAATATTCTATGGATTATAGAATAGTTTCCCATTTGACTATGGTTATTCTAACGAAGTTGTTTTGGGATTATTAATTTAACATCCTGCAAACATCTAATATAAACTTAACTGATGAATCCACTAAATATATTATGTTCATAAATGAAAAAAATGTATCATGATAATATAATGAACTAGATTAATGTTTTTAATAAATTAAATAACCAATATAATATTATTATTAGGTTGTTAAATAATGTATGGTTATAAATGATATTTAATGTAATATGTTTTTATAAAAGACTTATTTAAAAGTATTCCTTTAAAATATTTTTCTTCCAAATCCATGGACATTAATTTGATTCAAGAATGATATTTTTTTATTTAAAAGTTTTTTCATTTTCATTTTCATCAACCATTTACATTCCTTTAAAGGTTTAAAAATTAATCTTCTTGTTCTTTACCTAATGATGTACTTTTACCAAAGTTGTGAAAGGAATTGTTACTTTAACTTTTTTTACTAGAATATAATTTCCCACAATCCTAAATTTTCATTTATTTGAATATTACTTTAAAATTTTACATAGTTATGTTCAAATAAAATCATTTCCAAAATATTTTTTGAAATTCACATTTTAATTATTTCTTAAAAAATGGGTGTTTTCACTATTTTCATCATAAAATTGACAGTGCATTTCTTGTTGGTTCAAAAGAGTTTTGAAGTGTTTTATGATAAAAAGATGAAATATTATGAAACTTTTGTTCATAATATGGTACATGATCATTATAGATTATTAAGCATGATCCTGATGCATCTTATATAATGTATGAGCCCAGTAAATCTTATATGATGGGTTATCCCTATAAAATTATCTATTTTATTAGGTAATGTTCCTTATCTTAAATATTAAAAAGGAGGGAGTTAATCTAGGAGTTTTATCATATGGATTTAACTAGGATGTGGTTTTTTCTATGATGTGTGAACATAAGTTATGAATAAAATTATTTAAGATTCCTATAAAGGTTTCTATTTTATTAATATGGGGTTTGATGGTTTTCATTGAGAGAGAACTATTCTTTTAATTAGGATATAATTAATTTTATATACTCAATGATTAATGTTGAATAGGTATAAAAATTATGTGTTTTCATGTTTTTATGGGACTATTGTAGTTCCTTCCTGTATATCGCTTATTGATATTTTTGTGTTCATCCCAATTTTTAAAAAGTTTTTCATTGTGTTTAAGGAATAGTGTAGACAATAAAAAAGTAATGTTGAAATTCATGATGACTTTTCATGAAATTAAAATGTGTTTTTTTTAAATAAAAAATTATATTGTGGGAAGAATGGATTTTGAGTGGAAGTGTCTAATTTGTAATCTTCTAGTTTTTATGTAATATTTATGATATATGTTTCTAAAAATATAAACATAAATTGTATTTGGGAATATAAAAAGTGAATTGAATTCTAATGATATAATATTATTTAATTTTTTACGGATGGTACTTATAGTTGGGATCATAGATAATGTTTAGAAAAAATTAGAGTTTTGGTTAATATTATTAGAATATAATTGAGGGATAATAATTTATCATTATGTTGAAAGAGATTGAATTTAAATATTACTACATTTATTAATCTAATATATGTCTATTTAGAATGGTTTTGCAAATAGGAAACGTGAAAAAAAAATTAGGAAGGTGGTAAGGGAAAAATGTCCTTCAAAATCAACACTAAGAATGCATATAATTTTAACTATGTCTTTTTCAGTGATGAATAAATTACATAAGGATATAAATTGTTTTGGAATCAATGTTATAGAGAATTCATATTTAATATAATGGAAAATGTAAATAGGTATGGATTTTATGAAACAAAACACTCTGGATTTATTTAGAACCTTGGATCCTGTCGTAACCAAAGGATGGATATAGATCTAGAAAATATATTCAAAACCATGGGATGTTCTAATCATCAAAAGATAACTTTTTTACATTTATCATTTTGATAGAGAATTTTATCGATGGTGGTCATTGGTTAAGAATACAAAATATATAAGATTATGATTCCATGAAAGGGGATACATTCAAAAATATTTTCCGAGATAAATATTTCTATAAGTATATTTAACTCAGAAAGAAGAAACCACTCTTGTAATTGAGGCAAAATGAAAAGGATTTAGTATATATATATATGAAGTATGTTTTACAATATTCAATGGATATGCACTAAATTGTATTCAAGACTTTGATATTAATATTAATATATTTTAACCATGAAATAAACTTTGTTTATGATGATAATTTTCTTAAAATGAATTTTAAATTTAGTAGAACTTTTTTAATTATGCTGAGAAATTTGAGATGAATTTGTCTGAAATTTATGTTCCTTATAATGAAAAGAGTAAGAAGTATTCAAGGTGGTAAGAAATAAAGAACAAGTCAACTAATATCTCTATAGGTAATCCCCTAATATTTTCAAAGTGTAGTGAAAAACGTTTTTTGTAATGTTTGATAGGATATAGACATTGTTATTGATTAGGTTGTTATTGTCATAGGAATAGTGACATCAAAGAAAATATTCATGAATAGTATACGAATGTGGTATCATATATCCAATAATTGTTGAGTTTTTTTTAACTGTAAAGAGTTGTGTAATTATTCTAATTTGTGACCCAAGTTAGTTACACATGTTTTAAATAATCATGATCAAAAAGAGTGTGTCTGAATATTTTTGTACTTCTGTGGTGAATGTTGGTCTATCTAATAATGTAGAGATTGCTACATCACTTTTTGGATGAAAATTATAACAACACATTATTTGAAACTAGATCTTTGTATTCCTCTATTTCTCAAAAATGACCAGGTAAAATGATAATGTCATCTCATGAAAAGAAAATATATCTTTTGGTAAAAACACCTTGTGGAAGTATTTAATAAATCAAGATTTATAAGAATCTTTGTATTGTTATTAGTGGGATGTTCTTCCAAGAAATATTATATTTTGAAATTTTATATGTTTAGAATGGATTTTGATTTATAATTATTAGATATATTATAGTGATTATAATGTAATATTCAATGATTTCATACCTTTGATAATATATAAAGAAACTGATTAATTAATTAATTTTTGTAGTTAAAGGTACATAGATAATATTTTTTAAAACAATTAAATTTATCAATATTGTGATGTGTTAGTAATTAATGAATATATTCATGTATTTAATTATAATATTACCGATTCTATTACTAATTGGGAGGTTTATTTTTCTATTGAATTAGTTCTTAATGTTAAGAAAATTTCAAAAATCCCTTATCGAAAGTATCAAGTAGAACTTTTGGAATTGAAAACATAGTTTCATGAGGTTCTAAATAAAGGTATCATTCATTAGATAACTTCACCATGGGGTGGTTATATTTTATTTTTAAAAAATAAATATTTTTCAATGGTGATTTTTATTGATTATAGATCCATCAATAATATCATTGTTAATAATAAGAATCCTTTACCTCATATTGATTATTTTTTAGATCATCTCTAGAGAGCACAATATTTTCCAATGATTGATCTACGGTCATTGTGCCATCAGTTTAAGGTGAAAGAGGAAGATAATCCCCAGAAATGTTTTTATATTAGATATGGTCATTGTGGTTTGGGGTTATGACCTTTTAGTTTTCTAATGTGCCATATATATTTATTGATCTTATAAATATAACTTTCTATGATTATTTGGATAATTTTTGGGTTTTATATATTGATTATATTTTTTATATTCTAAAATTCATGAGGATTTTGAATGATAACTAAGGACTATTTTTTAAACTTGAATGAAAATAAGTTATATGAATAATTTAGTAAATTTGAATTTTTTTATAGAAAATTTTCTTTCTTTGGGAATATTATTTATAAACATGGCATAATAGTTGACCCTGGTAAAACTGAAGTGGCTGATGAAAAAAAATAACTAAAAATTCCATATATATTCATAGTTTTTTGGTATTATTAGGTTACTATTGGTGGTTTATTGAAAAAGTTTCTCAATTATCTAGCCCCCTAACTATTTTAAGTCAAAAAAGGAGTTCAAATCATCTATATGAAAGAGTGTAATGATTTTTTACAAAAAATATAGATAATATTTTTTAATTATGTAGTTTTTTCCCATATTTCTAAAAATGATTATTTTTTTCATCTACATAAATGTTTCATTAAAGGGTCGTGGTTATATAAGGTATATACTAATCATGTAATTTCCTATGTTTCAAACCAATTGAATCCTTATGAACTAAATTATCTTAACCATGATCTACATCTATATTTCATGTTTTTTATTTACAAGTATTTTTACATCAATTATATAGATTAAAATTTCAAATATATATTGAATGTAAAATTTGTAATTAAATATTCACATAAAAAGAGTTGAAATGACGTTGAGAAGATGGATGGAACTGGTAAAAAATTAGGATTGCTTGATTCATTACCATCTTGGAAATTTAATCTGGATAGATAACGCACTGAGTCAAAAATAAAATGAATTATTAACTAAGATACATTTTGAACATCATACAATGGTAAATTATGTAATGAATTATGAACTAGAAATTATTAACACTAAATATTTCTCTATTTTATATTAGGTTTTAGTGTATTCCTCATTATCAGATATAATTAAGAATATTCTAAATGAAGAATAAGAATTTTAATAATAGGTGGAGCTAGTAAATAATGAAAATTTAATGAAATTTATCATTGAAATAGAATTTTTTGTGAAATATAAAAAGGTTTTTTGTTTCATTTATATCTCAATTTGAAATGGAATTGTTGATTGAAACCCACATCTATCCATTTTTTGTTCATCCTAAAATTAATAAGATTTATGGAGACCATATGGGGTATTTGTGGTGGGATATAATAAAGAAAGATATTGCATGTTTTAAAAGGAAATGTTTGATTTTTAAATGGTTTAGTGTTATATAGAAATTACCAAAAGGAATTATTTAACCATTTATAGTGAAACAGTGGAAATGAGAAAATATAACCCTCGATTTCCTTATGGGATCTCCGAATACTTCTTGAGGTAATAATTTGTTTTTATTAATTATTTATTTATCTAAAAAATCTAAAAATTTCATTTTTTATTTGAGCTATTATGTCTATATATTGGTATCCTTAACTATATCTCTATGAGATAGTCTAGTGAAATGGAATTCCGTTCTCTATTATTTCCAACTATGATCATAATTTGACTTTTAATTTTAGGAAATTCCTTATAAATTATTGGTTATTGAATAAAAGTTTAGTCAATATTTTCATCATAAATCTAATGGACAGTTATCAATAATATTCAAACATTGGAATACATAATTAAATATTATTCAATGGATTAATAGGAATATTGGGATCAATATCTTTCATTCTATGAATTTTATTATAATAACATTTTTAATTATAATATAAATACAGAACCTTTTGATCCATTATATATAAATTAGTTTCATACTCCCAATTTTTGGGTTGAAGTAGGTGAAAAGATGTTGTAGGGACTATAGTTGATAAATAAAATGGTTAAAAAGGTAATTATGATTTAGAATCACATGAGTGTAGCTCAAATTATACAAAATAGTAATGTAGATAATTAAAAAAATAAATTTCATTCTTGGTATTAAATAATATTTTTAATAATGTATCTCCATGAAAAGTGATATGAATTTTGAAAAAAATGAATCTTATGTTCACATTTCACGGGACCTTGTGAAATTTTGGAAAAAGATGAATCAATTTCTTACTAAGGGGCCTTTCCTTTGAGATTATCCTATATACTTGATATATTTCATGTTTCATTATTATGGATATATGTTTGATATGAATCTCATATTTTGAGCCCTAAATTAGTAAACAAAGAAGACTATATTTTATTATCGATACAACTAGTACAAATTATTGATCTTAGAGATAAAGTGTTGTGGAATAGGTTGATACATAAAGTAAATGTTTTTTGGGGAAACCATGTGGTTTATATAGGAACATGGGAATCAAAAAAAGTTATGAAAGAAAAATATATCCACATGTATAAGTAGTGAATAAATTTATGAGGATATAATTTATAAAAGTGGGGAATCATGTGACATTATAGGTAAAAGTAAAAAAAATTAATACCTCATTATTATTCATGAATTATCTTTTATATTTTTATATTTATTATTAAAATTTTATTTCATTTTACAACCAAATAAGATATTTTTTTTCCTAACTAAATTAATTTTCATGTATTATGTTGTTTAATTTAAATTCATAATTTCTAAACTTCTTAATTTTTAATGTTATCGAATGAACATAATTTTTGAAATCATAATGGAAAAATTATGTTAGAATGAATTTTCAGGGTTTTTCTAAGTGAAATATACCACTTTTCTGAAACTTCAATTTATATTCATAAAATATTTAATTTAAAAGTACAATTATGTTTTAATTTTATATTAATGTAACTTATACCTCCTTTAATTTTAAATAATATAATTAATTACATTATAATCAGTTTTGTACTTGACTTTTATATAAGTTTATATTTTGTTATAAAAATTTTGTTTTTCAAAACACTGTGTTTCATTGAATTGTATGCATTTATGTTACAATTAATTTCAAAAACATATAGAAATTGAATATATTAAAAGGGATTTCATATTTGGATGTTGGAAGATCAAATTTTTTATATGGGACCCTTTTATTGTTTTCATTTAGAATAGTAACCGTAATAAATATTTTTCACCTAAGTGTAAAACTATTAAGACAAGGTTAAAACTATGTGATAAAGCCTAAAGGTCTCACTAAAAATTGTCTTTATTTTATTAGATATGTTTTTTGACCATAATCATAAAATTTTTACATTTCTTCTATTAATTTCCACTTGGATTTGATAGTGGCCATAATATGAATTTAAATAAATAATAAAAAATATTCCTTGATATATTTCAATATCTCTAGTATTTTTTTATATGGATAAAAATATGTTTTGTTTTTTTCATAATAGTTATTTGAAAGAAAAATTAATTTTATAACTTTTTAATTTTATCTTACATTTTAGTGTTCAAATAATTACCTTATGTTCTTTAGAAACACTAACATTATTCTTGTTTGAGTAATATAAAAATCAAGTAGATTATTTTTAAAAACATTACAAATAAAACAATTATGAATAATTATTATGTTCAATTATATTGAAACTTGGAAGGGGAAGACCACGTCGCAAGCTGGACGAATATTATTGGTTAATTCAGTTATAACCTCCATGTTTGATTGTCTTGTTACTCTTTACAAATTGAAAAAATCCATCCATAAGGAGTTTTAGGCCCGAGTGAGAAACTTCTTTTGGACCGGATCAATCCATGAATTGAATCTTGTAACTATGGCATGGAAGGAGAGTATAAAACTAGTTGATATGGGAGGCTTGGGTATCTAGAATCTGGGTCTTTTCAATGTGGCCCTTCTTATTATGTTTACTGGGAATCTGTTAACATCAAATTATAGCTCCATGGAATTCCTCTCTAGCGGATTCACTTAGAAACATTAGAGAGAATAGGCATCATATATTCCATCTTCAATATGTTTATCCATTAAATCCTCTAATGAAGATATCATGAAGTGCTTAAAATGGGTGGTTTTTAGGGAATATTCCTTGAATTTTGGGAACACACCATGGTTGAGTAATCCTATTCGTAAGATATTTACAGCTCCTGGTCACATGAATCATTTCTCTATTCAAGAGGCTTTTCCTGATGAACATGTGATGGACTCTTTGCATCCTTCAATGTTGTGGAAATAAAGAGGTTTGTATTTGTTTATTTTGACATGTTGATGTGGATCCCCGACCATGTTGGATCATTCTCTCTTATGAGATTCTACAGGAACAATTCTATTGAAGGAACTATTTTCCCTTTATTGCAATGAAATTTCAGGCAATGCTTCATTACAACATCCAACATGCTCCTCCTGTGTAGAATCTGGAGATATAGGCTTCCACTACAAGGGAAACTATAGTGATCTGAATTTTAGCTTCCACCTGTATGATACCTTTTATTTTCCTAAGAAGAAACATATGAGAATTTATTCACTTACTTTACTCTCGTGCACCAATAGTGGCTTTCCATTCAGGCTGTTTTTGATGTTAAGTTGTGGATAGACAACTTTGAAGACATTATTATGTATTTATTCGATATGGGTTGTAGAAAGAAGATTCATGAAATGTTGTATACAACAACCACTGCCCACATTTCCTTTATTTTGAGAGCATGAAATGATCTTACTTTTGATCATCAATGTATGTCACTGCATAGTAGTATTATAGCTATATACAAGGAGGTTCTTGCTGCCTCCAAGGTCCAAACAGGTACAATGAACTATGCGCTCTCTAATCTTTTTATTCTGAAAAATTATGGTGTTCTTAGTAGGATCAAGAAACCTTTGGTGCGCAAGTCTATTAAATAGATACCTCTGATCTCGACATGGTAAATAGTTAATGTAGATGGTGTTGTATCGGGTTCAGCAGGTCCAATGGGATGTGGTGGAGTCTTCTGTATGAATCGTGTCTTTTTGATAGGATACTTCTATCATTATATTGGCATTAGTTCTACTATTGATGCAAAATTATGGGCAATTATTAAGGCCATCAAATATTCAGTCCAACACAACTAGAGATGTATTTGGGGGGAATCTAATCCCAGTACCATTGTTCATCTTTTAATGACTCAATAATGATGTGTCCCATGATAAGTGCTCCCATTGTTGATTGAATTTATTTTTCTCACTAAGAAAATTGAACTGGATGTCACCCATGTATATACTGAACCCAACCAGTTTGGTGATGCTCTATCCAAAAGAGGAAGTCTTGAATCTACCTTGATATGGTCCTTCAAATAACCATAATTTTTCTCTACATTGGTTGAATCTGACTTTTACAGTGTCTTTAATTCTTGTTTTTGTAAACCCCTTTTTAATTCTACTTGACCTTTATTTTAATTACATTTTGTTAGGAACATGATATTCCCGACTCTTGAACCTTGTTTCTATATTATAATAAATAATATTTTATATAATCACTTAAATTTCATAAAAATATTATATATGGAAAAGTAAATTCGATATGGGTGATCATATCATCTAATTTCCAATTATGGGTCACCTCTCCTTTTATAGTTACTTTATTGAATTCTATAGAGTAAAATTATTTGATATTGTGGTAGTCATCAAAAGGGTAAATAGAGGTTAAAACTAATAGATATGGGTAAAAATATCACATAAATATTTAGAAATTATATTATATGTGAGTATTTTGACTCATCTTTATCCTATCATTGAAATATTTCAATTGTACTACCACATAAATGAAAAAATTTATTTATATTAACTAAAAAGTAAATATTTTATTTGAAGGCCCCCTTATGGTCTGGGTGGTCTAAAGTGATGAAGTCTTACTGATTCCACCCTTACAATGATAGTTTTTTCCCATATAAAGGATACCTGCCCAATTAATGAGACCTTTAGGGTACCCTTGAAAGAAATATTTTCCACCTCTTTGATCCCTCCAACTAAGAGTTGTATATTATAACCCGGTTTTCCAAGATTTTTATGCATTCTCTAATCTGATAAGAAAAAATCTAATGAGGAATCACATGACCAATAATAGATCTATATATATGAGTGGAATTCATCTCAAAATATTCTAATTTTATGTTATATATCTTATGGATGATAATAATACTTACTATAGCTTTAGATTAGACTGTAAGGGGGGACCTATCCAGTAAAAGGAATTGTAGGACATCTCCACTGAGCCATTATTGTTTCTTACCAAACCCCAAACTCTCATGACACACTAGATATAATAATAATCTCTATTGAGTGTGTTTTCAACCTTGGGTAGCATCCAGCGAACCAAGTGACCCATCATGTTTGGAGTGTTAAAAGATTTATGGATGTGGGAGGTAAATATGGGTGGCATCTTTGTCTATTTCATGTGACACCCATGATTAAATATAATTATTCTATTTCTTATCATTAGGAAATGTTGAGAGCATCATTTAATTCGATTCCAAATGGTATTTCTAGCCTCATAGAAATCCCATCACCCAACTATTATTGATAAATTGTTGGATTTATATCCCACATTACCTTAAGTGAGGGGTTGATGATTGATAAGACTCCTAAAGTGGATAAAAAGTTTTTAATCCCCACATAACCATTCATCAACCTCTACACATATATCTTGTAGAGACCCGAAGCTTGACGTACATGGACATTACATTACTTTTGCGGAATACTTAGTACATAACAAAAACACACACACAAGGATCGTAATAGTTTAGTGTCTTTGGAAACTCGGAATATAATCTTCTAATCGTGGTGAAAGATCTTCAACATCTCCCATAAAGATCTTCCTTTTTTGTTTTACCTAAAACCTTTATTTATATCCTGGGGAAAATAAAACATAAAGGGTGAGCTCAAATGCTCATTAAGGGTAAACAAAATAAATATCAATCACATCATATTCATAAGAACATAACATTTTGGAAATCTTATCCTGCAAAAGAGAGCATAATTTCATAACATGGGATAAATCATAGTAGTGAAATGAAATCCCAATAATCATAACTTAAAACATGAAACTTTGTGGAATTCACACATAATCATATATAATCATATCTTATTAGTCAAGAATCATTTCCAAGACTATCTTAGTGGACAAATTCCATTTCTGAACCGATTCACCCTCGTTTCAGTCCTGTTTCACGGAACTGGTATAACCTACCGTTCCAGCCATGTATATCTCATGAGATATAAAATCTTTACCCAATGCATTGGAGGGAGATATAGGTCCCACCCATCTCATAATGATACCATTCTTATGTGTGCAACAAAATCATAAATCATACATCATTTCATAACCCATGTAGTAAAAATGGGATTCTTAAACAACATGACATCATAAAACAATTCATATAAGATAAAGGAATTCATAAAAATATTTCCATCACAACATAATCAAATAAATGTAATAATAGGGATATAAACAGAACCCTATATTATCTTAGATGGAAAATAATTTTGATAAAACACTTGAACTCCATTCTTGAGGAAAATATCCTTTCTACTTCAAAAATATATTTCCTTTCTTAACATGTCATACCGTTTTAAACTAAAATAAGTTGATTAAAATAAAACTTGAAAACTTGTAAAGTAATATTCTTGGAAATAATGTTTTAAAAATCCATTCATGCCGTATAAGTTAAAAAAACATTCTTCTCGTACCTTTGTCGGAAAAGTCAAAAAGTACCTCGTACGAAAAACGACAAAAGATTCGTTTCATATCCTTTACTAAAAACTCACCAAAGGGTAAAATTGGATTTAAACAATTGAAGGTGGATGGAGATAATATTACATATTGAGGAAACATGGATGTGGATGATAAAATACACCCCATTAAATGCCAAGGTATAAACAATCTCGAATAAAAATGAGATTGTGATATTTCCCTTACCTTAGGTCCGTTTTGATTCGTAAGTGTCCGAAACTCATGTATAATTATTTAAATAATGTCATTGAATTATTAAAGAATCATATTATTTGTTATGATATCATATATGGTTCACTTATGACTTTATATTACCCGTTCTTTTGTAAATTCCATGTTAAAGATCGTTTTGGGTAAAATTGTTTCATTTGTCGTCCGTGTTTTGACTTGTAATTATTCATGTGATTACTTAGATCATTATTACATAATTCTAGAATATAAAACATGATTTATATATAATATATATTCAGAATATACATATATATAATAAATCGGTAAATGGAAATAAATACACCGTTCATGGAGACGGTAGGTCGTACGTACGCATGAATACTATTTTCGTTTCCTTATTGAGTTGAATGGAGTTAAGTAGATGACACATATATATATATACACATAAATCAAGTATCATTATTATGTCATATATTTCATGATTACTTATTATATATACTTTATAATCATTCATGAATGGTTAAAGTGGAGAATGAATCTCATCGCGTCGTGGAGACGGTAGTCCGTACGTACGCACGAGTGATGATATCATTCTCATGATTGTGGGACTGTATTGGAGTCTATGTATACTATTTAAGAATCAATATCACTTTAAATTCATCATCTATAATTATTATTTACACCATTATACCCATCCAAGTAAGGTGTTGGTGGAAAATAGATTACACCACGGCGTGGAGACGGTATTCCGTATGTACGCACACGCGGTGATTTCCTTTTTCCGTAGGATGGATAGAAGGTTATTTAGAATTGTTTCATATTTAGAATAACATATCAGTATATAAGAAAAACTGATGTTATTACTTTATCATTAAACAACTAAATAAGAAGATGTTGAAGAATAAACAAATTGAAAAAGATCGGTAATGGATATTACCTCTTTTTGATGCGTCTTCACTTAACCTCCACTTAAATAACTAAGGATGGTCTTTCAAGAAGACCAGGACCTATAGGATGATACTAGGGAAGTGTATAAGGGATTTTGGCAGGGTTTTTTTGAGCTTTAATGCTCAAATTGGTGTGAGGAGGAGAGGGAGGAGGTTCCCTTTTATAAGGGAGGAGAGGGGCACCTTAGGAAAATCTCAAAATATTATTTTATATTAAGGTCAAATTCGGTTTATAATGGTTCCAAAGGGTCTTATTTCGAAGCTAAAGAGGGGATGGATCAAAATCCTCTCATCCAATAGGATTTAGACAAGTTTAGGTTATTATTTTAACCTTATCAATTAGATTTAACTCTAAGTTAAATAATTTAACTTTTACCATGTCTTTTTGTTTTCTTACACTATATGGTTAATAAACTTAATATATCAAGTCAAAAGAACCCCAAGATGTTTATTATTAATATAAATAACCTTATATAAGTCATTTTGTAGAACCTTAGATTTTTAGGAATAAAATAACAATTAATAATATAATATTTGTTTTAAAAACTAATTTATGTCAATTTTGACATTATTTGGTACATGATTTTTATGAAATTCATAACAGAATGATAAGTTCGAACCAAGTTACTTATATCAACAATAACATGTCATGTTAACCTATAAAATTAATTTAAGTCATAAAAAGTCTCAAATTACATTTATTTGGGCATTTATAACATCAATTATGTCAATATTTCATTAATAAGACAATTACTGTATCATCTTTGTGTCATAATAAATGATAATTATTTAATCCCTAAAAATTCTAAATAAATTCCTATGATGTAGATATTTGTATTAGATTTCTGTAGAATATTCATTTTCTAAGTTTTATGAAGTTTTTCACTAAATTAAAATTATTATACTTATAAGATTTAAGAAAGTGACAGGTTGTCACATTCTTTGGTTTTAATAATAATTAAATTATTTTCATAGCAAAAAGTCCATTAAATGAATATAATCCGACACTTAGGTTATATGGGTCGACTTTTAGTCATCCAATAGGATTTTGACATGTGTTAGGGTAATTTTATAATCTTATAATTACCCTTAATTACCCGATTTACCTTTAACTATAGTAAATAAAATTTACCGTAGTTACTATTCACAATGCCCAAAAATAAAAAGTAGCTTATTAACATAATTTGGACCCACTGATTCCAAATATGGAATCCATTTTTCCAAATTCAATACAAAAAATATGCAGAAATTAAATTAAAATTAATTCCGTTGTCGAAAGAAAACGGGTTTTTCTTTAAAACATTGCAAAAGATTGAATTGATTTAACCTAAGAATTCAAGGTAAAATCAATGCTAATGACATAAATTATATTAAATGGTAAAAATATATTCTATTTATACTTCAAAACCATTCAATATTATAATTTAACCACATAAGATATTATGATGAAAAAAAGTTGTTTTTAATTAAAATATAGCGTGTTTTTACTATTCATTAAAATATGAAAGTTATCGGAAAAATATCAAAACTTTATCTAATGTAAATTTTTATATCCTGATTCAAAAGAAGAATATTATTTTATCAAATTGAACATATAAACATGTCAAAAACTAGATTTAATGTGGGTGTGCCATCAAAAGGCGGCAAAACTACATTTTTTAAAAAATACTTATTTTACCCGAAAAATTTATTTTGTTCTTGTAACATGTTCTAGAAATGTGCAAGATGAATAATAATGTTATAAAATTCAAAATTTAGTTAACACTATTAATAACGGCTAGTTCATAACAATATTATAATAATATATCGTTGTTTAGTAAAACCCGGTATTGCGTACAAGACACACTATCGAGGAAGGTCGTGATTGCGTATACTGCAAGCTAATACAGTGTTTTGTATAGCGCAAGATAATCTTGGTGTGTCGTACAATAGAAGATATGAATGAAATTAAAAAGAATGTATCTTATAAAATCTCGGGTTGTTACATTCTACCCCCCTTAAAATGAATTTTTCCCTTGAAATTCGTCGGGGTTATAAATGGTTTACTATTTGAAAGTTTCTTTAATATAAGACCACATCGTAAAAAGTAATACCAAAACCAATCTTTAAAAACAAAAGTATGAAACATAACTGTTACCCAAATAAACTAATCACTGGGTTTCCACATAGTTGAAAATATCGATATGGAAGAGAAATCTAACCATCATGTTCTGATGGAGAGTGGTAGAGAACAAAGCCATAAATTTGTGACGATCTAAGGTACCATCTGATTAATCAGATATAAGAGCACTAGGACAACATTTTTGGTTTTCAAGATCATTTCCCTAAAGTTGATGAAATTGGAATTAGAAGAAATACTTTCGTGATTTTGGTATAGTCTCTCCGTTTTTTATTCTTTGGACAATTTCCACTTCATCTCTTAAAGAAATGAAGTTGAATTTGTCATTCGTGATGTGTTAGCAGATCATGTGATAGAATGATGGGTCATTCCATCTGTCTCAAACAAAAGGTTAGAAAAGTTATCAAAAAATACATAAGTCCATCTATAGTGAGATTAATCATATATAGTTCCTAAAATGGACTTATACTTCCTATATCATACTGCTTAATATAATAAAACTAGTTTCTACTAAACAGGGACTTCCTATAAGCCAGTGGTAGGCGATAAAGGCCAGTCGCACTTCGGTTGTGGGTTCGATTCCCACGGCCTTGCCCGACGTGATGGGTTGTCGCTCGTCCTGCAGGTTGTCCTTTTTCTAAAACTATATTACTATAACATCCCATCAATAATATCGAAAAATACTAACTTATGTCCAACATAATCCATTCCAATCTTTAGGCTTATCTAAAATACTTCGGTCCAAGCTCATAGTATAAAGAAAATGATTACTTGAAATGTCACAAAACAATCACGTGAATTCCATAATTTATCCCCATATATCATAAGATATATCTTGTTGGTCAAATTACAAACATGTTAATACCTTAATCATGTATTCTCTTGAAGAATGAATACCCATTAAACCTTAGTGAAAACATGAATTCAGTTAAAAGTTAACACTTTCCACATTCCAAAATCCTCAAAATTCTATATACTCAAACCAAGATATCACTTAGTCCTTACATCAATCATGAGCTCATGAATACTGTTAGACATTTCATTTTCTCGTTTTCCCTTCATTATGCGCATATCATCTTATTTCCAAAAATATCTCAATCACTTTGAATACCACATAAATATTCCAATACTCCATGATACAACATTATTTTGGAATCCCATTACATAAACACTTAATCATTCCACCACATCGTTGTCATATTCAACATCGCCAATAGTGATCGCATGTGACTTCCCTTTTTCCTTTTCCTTAAGCAGTTGCTCATGTCGATCATCACTAACCCTTGGATTAGGGAATTTATTAGCATAATGCCCCATTTCCTTGCACTTGAAGCATTGAAGTGTTGGTGGTGCGTTCTCTGCAGTGTTTGCTTTATTCACATCATTAGAAACCCGTTTTCCATTACTTAGACACTCAGCTGCTCGATGACCTTATTTTCCTCACTTAAAACATTTTCTAGTCCCTTTAAGACAATCTCCACCATTCTTCTTTCCACAATTTGTGCATAAGGAAACATTCATCTTCTTTTCACCATTATTCTGAGATTTCTCCTTGAACTCCATCTTTTGTTTCTTGTCAAAACCATGAGATGGATATGTAACACCAACTTCCATTTCTACCTTGATAGCACAACGCACAATTTCTTCATAGCTATTGAAGTCTTTTATAGCTAATGCCCTTCGAAGACTTGGTTTAAAGCCACTGAAAAATCAATCAACTTTACTTTTAGGTTGGATGATAATGCCAGATTCATACCTTGCATGTCTTGTAAAATTCGCTTCGTATATACCAATAGATTCATCATCCTTCTGCTTCATCTCAAGAAACTCCTTTTCCATCTTTGTTTGAAGAATACGAGGGAAGTACTTACTGAAAAACAAGTTCTTGAAATCGTCCCATTCCATTGACTCAATTTCATCTCTTGGCCTCGTATTTTTGATAAGATTCCACCATTGATCAGCTTCACCTTCCAAACGATATACTGCTAAGATGACTTTATCATGTTCTGAAAATTGAAGAACTGAAAATATCTTTTCAGTGGTACTGATCCATTGTTCAGCAACAAGTGGATAGGAAGACCCACTGAAAGAAGATGGACGTTGCCTCATGAAGGACTCAATAGAATATTGTTCCCTTCTCTGCTCATTTGGAAGTCCAGAATGATTCATATATTGTATAAGTATCGCAATAAGATTTTGCACTCTATCTCCCATAACATTTGTTTGTTCAGGAGTAAAATCATTGCATTGTCCATTACATTGATCAACACGGTTCCTTCGGGTTCCAACCATCATCTAAAACCCAAAAAGAATAGTGTGAGAGGCAAAAATCATGATATAAAAAACAACATAATAAAGGGGGAGTATCCTCAATATCTAACATCTTAGTTTAAATTCTATGATCGTTACTGTAGTTCTAGGACTGTATCCCATACGTATACTTATCCTTAGGGACATCCCTAGACATACCATTGAAATATCTCTAGGGATCTCACTAACGTTTTCGCATCCTAGTTTCCAAAGGTTGACTAATCATCTCCTCTGATACCAACTGTAGAGACCCGAATCTTGACGTACATGGACATTACATTACTTTTTCGGAATACTTAGTACATAACAAAAACACACACACAAGGATTGTAATAGTTTAGTGTCTTTGGAAACTCGGAATATAATCTTCTAATCGTGGTGAAAGATCTTCAACATATCCCATAAAGATCTTCTTTTTTGTTTTACCTAAAACCTTTCTTTATATCCTGGGGAAAATAAAACATAAAGGTTGATCTCAAATGCTCAGTAAGGGTAAACAAAATAAATATCAATCACATCATATTCATAAGAACATAACATTTTGGAAATCTTATCCTGCAAAAGAGAGCATAATTTCATAACATGGGATAAATCATAGTAGTGAAATGAAATCCCAATAATCATAACTTAAAACATGAAACTTTGTGGAATTCACACATAATCATATAGAATCATATCTAATTAGTCAAGAATCATTTCCAAGACTATCTTAGTGGACAAATTCCATTTCTGAACCGATTCACCCTCGTTTCAGTCCTATTTCACTGAACCGGTATAACCTACCGTTCCAGCCATGTATATCTCATGAGATATAAAATATTTACCCAATTCATTGGAGGGAGATATAGGTCCCACCCATCTCATAATTATACCATTCTTATGTGTGCAACAAAATCATAAATCATACATCATTTCATAACCCATGTAGTAAAAATGGGATTCTTAAACAACATGACATCATAAAACAATTCATATAAGATAAAGGAATTCATAAAAATATTTCCATCACAACATAATCAAATACATGTAATAATAGGGATAGAAAAAGAACCCTATATTATCTTATATGGAAAATAATTTTGATAAAACACTTGAACTCCATTATTGAGGAAAATATCCTTTCTACTTCAAAAATACATTTCCTTTCTTAACATGTCATACCGTTTTAAACTAAAAGAAGTTAATTAAAAATAAACTTGAAAACTTGTAAATTAATATTCTTGGAAATAATGTTTTAAAAATCCATTCATCCTGTATAAGTTAAAAAAACATTCTTCTCGTACCTTTGTCGGAAAAGTCAAAAAGTACCTCGTACGAAAAACGACAAATGATTCGTTTCATATCCTTTACTAAAAACTCACCGAAGGGTAAAATTGGATTTAAACAATTGAATGTGGATGGAAATAATATTACATATTGAGGAAACATGGATGTGGATGATAAAATACACCCCAGTAAATGCCAAGGTATAAACAATCTCGAATAAAAATGAGATTGTGATATTTCCCTTACCTTAGGTCCGTTTTGATTCGTAAGTGTCCGAACCTCATGTATAATTATTTAAATAATGTCATTGACTTATTAAAGAATCATATTATTTGTTATTATATCATATATGGTTCACTTATGACTTTATATTACCCGTTCTTTTGTAAATTCCATGTTAAAGAGCGTTTTGGGTAAAATTGTTTCATTTGTCGTCCGTGTTTTGACTTGTAATTATTCATGTGATTACTTAGATCATTATTACATAATTCTAGAATATAAAACATGATTTATATATAATATATATTCAGAATATACATATATATAATAAATTGGAAAATGGAAAGAAATACATCGTTCATGGAGACGGTAGGTCGTACGTACGCATGAACACTATTTTCGTTTCCTTATTGAGTTGAATGGAATTAAGTAGATGAAACATATATATATACACATAAATAAAGTATCATTATTATGTCATATATTTCATGATTACTTATTATATATACTTTATAATCATTCATGAATGGTTAAAGTGGAGAATGAATCTCATCGTGTCGTGGAGACGGTAGTCCGTACGTACGCACGAGTAATGATATCATTCTCATGATCATGGGACTATATTGGAGTCTATATATACTATTTAAGAATCAATATCACTTTAAATTAATCATCTATAGTTATTATTTACACCATTATACCCATCCAATTAAGGTGTTGGTGGAAAATAGATTACACCACGGCGTGGAGACGGTATTCCGTACGTACGCACACACGGTGATTTCCTTTTTCCGTAGGATGGATAGAAGGTTATTTAGAGTTGTTTCATATTTATAATAACATATCAGTATATAAGAAATACTGATGTTATTACTTTATCATGAAACAACTAAAGAAGAAGAAGTTGAAGAATAAACAAATTGAAAAAGATCGGTAATGGATATTACCTCTTTTTGATGCGCCTTCACTTAACCTCCACTTAAATAACTAAGGATGGTCTTTCAAGAAGACCAGGACCTATAGGATGATACTAGGGAAGTTTATAAGAGATTTTGTCAGGGTTTTTCCGAGCTTGAATGCTCAAATTTGTGTGAGGAGGAGAGGGAGGAGGTGCCCTTTTATAAGGGAGGAGAGGGGCACCTTAGGAAAATCTCAAAATATTATTTTATATTAAGGTCACATTCGGTTTATAATGGTTCCAAAGGGTCTTATATCGAAGATAAAGTGGGGATGGATCGAAATCCTCTCTTCCAATAGGATTTAGACAAGTTTAGGTTATTATTTTAACCTTATCAATTAGATTTAACTCTAAGTTAAATAATTTAACTTTTACCGTGTCTTTTTGTTTTCATACACTATATGGTTAATAAACTTACTATATCAAGTAAAACGAACCCCAAATTGTTTATTATTAATATAAATAACCTTATATAAGTCATTTGGCCGAACATTAGATTTTTAGGAATAAAATAACAATTAATAATATAATATTTTTTTAAAAAACTAATTTATGTCAATTTTGACACTATTTGGTACATGATTTTTATGAAATTCATAACGAAATGATAAGTTCGAACCAAGTTACTTATATCAACAATAACATGTCATATTAACCTCTAAAATTAATGTAAGTCATAAAAAGTCTCAAATGACATTTATTTGGGCATTTATAACATCAATTATGTCAATATTTCATTAATAAGACAATTATTGTATCATCTTTGTGTCATAATAAATGATAATTATGTAATCCCTAAAAATTCTAAATAAATTCCAATGATGTATATATTTGTATTATATTTCTGTATAATATTCATTTTCTAATTTTTATGTAGTTTTTCACTAAATTAAAATTATTATACTTATAAGATTTAAGAAAGTGACATGTTGTCACATTCTTTGGTTTTAATAATAATTAAATTATTTTCCTGGAAAAAAGTCCATTAAATGAATCTAATCTGATTCTTAGGTGATATGGGTCGACTTTTAGTCATCCAATAGGATTTTGACATGTGTTAGGGTAATTTTATAATCTTATATTTACCCATAATTACCCGATTTACCTTTAACTATAGTAAATAAAATTTACCGTACTTACTATTCACAATGTCCAAAAATAAAAAGTATCTTATTAACATAATTTGGACCCACTGATTCCAAATATGGAATCCATTTTTCCAAATTCAATACAAAAAATGTGCAGAAATTAAATTAAAATTAATCCCGTTGTCGAAAGAAAACGGGTTTTTCTTTAAAACATTGCAAAAGATTGAATTGATTTAACCTAGGAATTCAAGGTAAAATCAATGCTAATGACATACATTATATTAAATGGTAAAAATATATTCTATTTATACTTTAAAACCATTCAATATTATAATTTAACCACATAAGATATTATGATGAAAAAAAGTTGTTTTTAATTAAAATATTGTGTGTTTTTACTATTCATTAAAATATAAAAGTTATCGGAAAAATATCAAAACTTTATCTAATGTAATTTTTTATATCCTGATTCAAAAGAAGAATATTATTTTATCAAATTGAACATATAAACATGTCAAAAACTAGATTTAAAGTGGGTGTGCCATCAAAAGGCGGCAAAACTGCATTTTTTAAAAAATACTTATTTTACCCGAAAAATTTATTTTGTTCTTATACCATGTTCTAGAAATGTGCAAGATGAATAATAATGTTATAAAATTCAAAATTTAGTTAACACTATTAATAACGGCTAGTTCATAACAATATTATAATAATATATCGTTGTTTAGTAAAACCCGGTATTGCGTACAAGACACACTATCGAGGAAGGTCGTGATTGCGTATACTGCAAGCTAATACAGTGTTTCGTATAGCGCAAGATAATCTTGGTGTGTCGTACAATAGAAGATATAAATGAAATTAAAAAGAATGTATCTTATAAAATCTCGGGTTGTTACATTCTACCCCCCTTAAAATGAATTTTGCCTTGATATTCATTGGGGTTATAAATGGTTTACTATTCGAAAGTTTCTTTAATATAAGACCACATCGTAAAAAGTAATACCAAAACCAATCTTTAAAAACAAAAGTATGAAACGTAACTGTTACCCAAATAAACTAATCACTGGGTTTCAACATAGGTGAAAATATCGATATGGAAGAGAAATCTAACCATCATGTTCTGATAGAGAGTGGTAGAGAACAAAGCCATAAATTTGTGACGATCTAAGGTACCATCAGATTCATCAGATATAAGAGCACTAGGACAACATTTTTGGTTTTCAAGATCATTTCCCTAAAGTTGATGAAATTGGAATTAGAAGAAATACTTTCGTGATTTTGGTATAGTCTCAACGTTTTTCATTCTTTGGACAATTTCCACTTCATCTCTTAAAGAAATGAAGTTGAATTTGTCATTCGTGATGTGTTAGCAGATCATGTGATAGAATGATGGGTCATTCCATCTGTCTCAAACAAAAGGTTAGAAAAGTTATCAAAAAATACATAAGTCCATCTATAGTGAGATTAATCATATATAGTTCCTAAAATGGACTTATACTTCCTATATCATACTGCTTAATATAATAAAACTAGTTTCTACTAAACAGGGACTTCCTGTAAGCCAGTGGTAGGCGATAAAGGCCAGTCGCACTTCGGTTGTGGGTTCGATTCCCACGGCCTTTCCCGACGCGATGGGTTGTCGCTCGTCCTGCAGGTTTTCCTTTTTCTAAAACTATATTACTATAACATCCCATCAATAATATCGAATAATACTAACTTATGTCCAACATAATCCATTCCAATCTTTAGGCTTATCTAAAATACTTCGGTCCAAGCTCATAGTATAAAGAAAATGATTGCTTGAAATGTCACAAAACAATCACGTGAATTCCATAATTTATCCCCATATATCATAAGATATATCTTGTTGGTCAAATTACAAACATGTTAATACCTTAATCATGTATTATCTTGAAGAATGAATACCCATTGAACCTTACTGAAAACATGAATTCAGTTAAAAGTTAACACTTCCCACATACCAAAATCCTCAAAATTCTATATACTCAAACCATGATATCACTTAGTCCTTATAACAATCATGAGCTCATGAATACTGTTAAAGATTTCATTTTCTCGTTTTCCCTTCATTATGCGCATATCATCTTATTTCCAAAAATATCTCAATCACTTTGAATACCACATAAATATTCCAATACTCCATGAAACAACATTATTTTGGAATCCCATTACATAAACACTTAATCATTCCACCATATCGTTGTCATATTCAACATCGCCAATAGTGATCGCATGTGACTTCCCTTTTTCCTTTTCCTTAAGCAGTTGCTCATGTCGATCATCACTAACCCTTGGATTAGGGAATTTATTAGCATAATGCCCCATTTCCTTGCACTTGAAGCATTGAAGTGTTGGTGGTGCGTTCTCTGCAGTGTTTTCTTTATTCACATCATTAGAAACTAGTTTTCCATTACTTAGACACTCAGCTGCTCAATGACCTTATTTTCCACACTTAAAAAATTTTCTAGTCCCTTTAAGACAATCTCCACCATTCTTCTTTCCACAATTTGTGCATAAGGAAACATTCATCTTCTTTTCACCATTATTCTGAGATTTCTCCTTGAACTCCATCTTTTGTTTCTTGTCAAAACCATGAGATGGATATGTAACACCAACTTCCATTTCTACCTTGATAGCACAACGCACAATTTCTTCATAGCTATTGAAGTCTTTTATATCTAATGCCCTTAGAAAACTTGGTTTAAAGCCACTGAAAAATCAATCAACTTTACTTTTAGGTTGGATGATAATGCCAGATGCATACCTTGCAAGTCTTGTAAAATTAGCTTCGTATATACCAATAGATTCATCATCCTTCTGCTTCATCTCAAGAAACTCCTTTTCCATCTTTGTTTGAAGAATACGAGGGAAGTACTTACTGAAAAACAAGTTCTTGAAATCGTCCCATTCCATGGACTCAATTTCATCTCTTGGCCTCTTATTTTTGATAAGATTCCACCATTGATCAGCTTCACCTTCCAAACGATATACTGCTAAGATGATTTTATCATCTTCTGAACATTGAAGAACTGAAAATATCTTTTCAGTGGTACTGATCCATTATTCAGCAACAAGTGGATAGGAAGACCCACTGAAAGAAGGTGGACGTTGCCTCATGAAGGACTCAATAGAATATTGTTCCCTTCTCTGCTCATTTGGAAGTCCAGAATGATTCATAGCTTGTATAATTATCGCAATAAGATTTTTCACTCCATCTCCCATAACATTTGTTTGTTCAGGAGTACAATCATTGCATTGTCCATTACATTGATCAACACGGTTCCTTCGGGTTCCAGCCATCATCTAAAACCCAAAAAGAATAGTGTGAGAGGCAAAAATCATGATATAAAAAACAACATAATAAAGGGGGAGTATCCTCAATATCTAACATCTTAGTTTAAATTCTATGATCGTTACTGTAGTTCTAGGACTGTATCCCATACGTATACTTATCCTTCGGGTCATCCCTAGACATACCTTAGAAATATCTCTAGGGATCTCACTAACGTTTTTGCATCCTAGTTTCCAAAGGTTGACTAAACCTTTCCTCTGATACCAACTGTAGAGACCTGAAGCTTGACGTACATGGACATTACATTACTTTTGCGGAATACTTAGTACATAACAAAAACACACACACAAGGATCGTAATAGTTTAGTGTCTTTGGAAACTCGGAATATAATCTTATAATCGTGGTGAAAGATCTTCAACATCTCCCATAAAGATCTTCCTTTTTTGTTTTACCTAAAACCTTTATTTATATCTTGGGGAAAATAAAACATAAAGGGTGAGCTCAAATGCTCAGTAAGGGTAAACAAAATAAATATCAATCACATCATATTCATAAGAACATAACATTTTGGAAATCTTATCCTGCAAAAGAGAGCATAATTTCATAACATGGGATAAATCATAGTAGTGAAATGAAATCCCAATAATCATAACTTAAAACATGAAACATTGTGGCATTCACACATAATCATATAGAATCATATCTTATTAGTCAAGAATAATTTCCAAGACTATCTTAGTGGACAAATTCCATTTCTGAACTGATTCACCCTCGTTTCAGTCCTGTTTCACTGAACCGGTATAACCTACCGTTCCAGCCATGTATATCTCATGAGATATAAAATCTTTACCCAATGCATTGGAGGGAGATATAGGTCCCACCCATCTCATAATGATACCATTCTTATATGTGCAACAAAATCATAAATCATACATCATTTCATAACCCATGTAGTAAAAATGGGATTCTTAAACAACATGACATCATAAAACAATTCATATAAGATAAAGGAATTCATAAAAATATTTCCATCACAACATAATCAAATACATGTAATAATAGGGATAGAAACATAACCCTATATTATCTTAGATGGAAAATAATTTTGATAAAACACTTGAACTCCATTCTTGAGGAAAATATCCTTTCTACTTCAAAAATACATTTCCTTTCTTAACATGTCATACCGTTTTAAACTAAAAGAAGTTGATTAAAAATAAACTTGAAAACTTGTAAAGTTATCTTCTTAGAAATAATGTTTTAAAAATCCATTCATGCCGTATAAGTTAAAAAAACATTCTTCTCGTACCTTTGTCGGAAAAGTCAAAAAGTACCTCGTACGAAAAACGACAAAAGATTCGTTTCATATCCTTTACTAAAAACTCACCGAAGGGTAAAATTGGATTTAAAAAATTGATGGTGGATGGAAATAATATTACATATTGAGGAAACATGGATGTGGATGATAAAATACACCCCAGTAAATGCCAAGGTATAAACAATCTCGAATAAAAATGAGATTGTGATATTTCCCTTACCTTAGGTCCGTTTTGATTCGTAAGTGTCCGAACCTCATGTATAATTATTTAAATAATGTCATTTACTTATTAAAGAATCATATTATTTGTTATGATATCATATATGGTTCACTTATGACTTTATATTACCCGTTCTTTTGTAAATTCCATGTTAAAGAGCGTTTTGGGTAAAATTGTTTCATTTGTCGTCCGTGTTTTGACTTGTAATTATTCATGTGATTACTTAGATCATTATTACATAATTCTAGAATATAAAACATGATTTATATATAATATATATTCAGAATATACATATATATAATAAATCGGTAAATGGAACGAAATACACCGTTCACGGAGACGGTAGGTTGTACGTACGCATGAACACTATTTTCGTTTCCTTATTGAGTTGAATGGAATTAAGTAGATGACACATATATATATACACATAAATCAAGTATCATTATTATTTCATATATTTCATGATTACTTATTATATATACTTTATAATCATTCATGAATGGTTAAAGTGGAGAATGAATCTCATCGCGTCGTGGAGACGGTAGTCCGTACGTACGCACGAGTGATGATATCATTCTCATGATCGTGGGACTGTATTGGAGTCTATGTATACTATTTAAGAATCAATATCACTTTAAATTAATCATATATAGTTATTATTTACACCATTATACCCATCCAAGTAAGGTGTTGGTGGAAGATAGATTACACCACGGCGTGGAGACGGTATTCCGTACGTACGCACACGCGGTGATTTCCTTTTTCCGTAGGATGGATAGAAGTTTATTTAGAGTTATTTCATATTTATAATAACATATCAGTATATAAGAAATACTGATGTTATTACTTTATCATGAAACAACTAAAGAAGAAGAAGTTGAAGAATAAACAAATTGAAAAAGATCGGTAATGGATATTACCTCTTTTTGATGTGCCTTCACTTAACCTCCACTTAAATAACTAAGGATGGTCTTTCAAGAAGACCAGGACCTATAGGATGATACTAGGGAAGTGTATAAGAGATTTTGGCAGAGTTTTTCCTAGCTTGAATGCTCAAATTTGTGTGAGGAGGAGAGGGAGGAGGTGCCCTTTTATAAGGGAGGAGAGGGGCACCTTAGGAAAATCTCAAAATATTATTATATATTAAGTTCAAATTCGGTTTATAATGGTTCCAAAGGGTCTTATATCGAAGCTAAAGTGGGGATGGATCGAAATCCTCTCATCCAATAGGATTTAGACAAGTTTAGTTTATTATTTTATCCTTATCAATTAGATTTAACTCTACGTTAAATAATTTAAGTTTTACCGTGTCTTTTTGTTTTCTTACACTATATGGTTAATAAACTTACTATATCAAGTCAAACGAACCCCAAGTTGTTTATTATTAATATAAATAACCTTATATAAGTCATTTGGCCGAACCTTAGATTTTTATGAATAAAATAACACTTAATAATATAATATATGTTTTAAAAACTAATTTATGTCAATTTTGACACTATTTGGTACATGATTTTTATGAAATTCATAACAGAATGATAAGTTCTAACCAAGTTACTTATATCAACAATAACATGTCATATTAACCTATAAAATTAATGTAAGTCATAAAAAGTCTCAAATTACATTTATTTGGGCATTTATAACATCAATTATGTCAATATTTCATTAATAAGACAATTACTGTATCATCTTTGTGTCATAATAAATGATAATTATTTAATCCCTAAAAATTCTAAATAAATTCCTATGATGTAGATATTTGTATTAGATTTCTGTATAATATTCATTTTCTATGTTTTATGAAGTGTTTCACTAAATTAAAATTATTATACTTATAAGATTTAAGAAAGTGACATGTTGTCACATTCTATGGTTTTAATAATAATTAAATTATTTTCCTGGAAAAAAGTCCATTAAATGAATCTAATCCGACACTTAGGTGATATGGGTCGACTTTTAGTCATACAATAGGATTTTGAAATGTGTTAGGGTAATTTTATAATCTTATATTTACCCTTAATTACCCGATTTACCTTTAACTATAGTAAATAAAATTTACCGTAGTTACTATTCACAATGCCCAAAAATAAAAAGTAGCTTATTAACAAAATTTGGACCCACTGATTCCAAATATGGAATCCATTTTTCCAAATTCAATACAAAAAATATGAAGAAATTAAATTAAAATTAATCCCGTTGTCGAAAGAAAACGGGTTTTTCTTTAAAACATTGCAAAAGATTGAATTGATTTAACCTACGAATTCAAGGTAAAATCAATGCTAATGACATACATTATATTAAATCGTAAAAATATATTCTATTTATACTTTAAAACCATTCAATATTATAATTTAACCACATAAGATATTATGATGAAAAAAGTTGTTTTTAATTAAAATATTGCGTGTTTTTACTATTCATTAAAATATGAAAGTTATCGGAAAAATATCAAAATTTATCTAATGTAATTTTTTATATCCTGATTCAAAAGAAGAATATTATTTTATCAAATTGAACATATAAACATGTAAAAACTAGATTTAAAGTGGGTGTGCCATCAAAAGGCGGCAAAACTGCATTTTTTAAAAAATACTTATTTTACCCGAAAAATTTATTTTGTTCTTATACCATGTTATAGAAATGTGAAAGATGAATAATAATGTTATAAAATTCAAAATTTAGTTAACACTATTAATAACGGCTAGTTCATAACAATATTATAATAATATATCGTTGTTTAGTAAAACCCGGTATTGCATACAAGACACACTATCGAGGAAGGTCGTGATTGCGTATACTGCAAGCTAATACAGTGTTTCGTATAGCGCAAGATAATCTTGGTGTGTCGTACAATAGAAGATATGAATGAAATTAAAAAGAATGTATCTTATAAAATCTCGGGTTGTTACATTCTACCCCCCTTAAAATGAATTTTTCCCTTGAAATTCGTCGGGGTTATAAATGGTTTACTATTCAAAAGTTTCTTTAATATAAGACCACATCGTAAAAAGTAATACCAAAACCAATCTTTAAAAACAAAAGTATGAAACGTAACTGTTACCCAAATAAACTAATCACTGGGTTTCAACATAGGTGAAAATATTGATATGGAAGAGAAATCTAACCATCATGTTCTGATGGAGAGTGGTTGAGAACAAAGCCATAAATTTGTGACGATCTAAGGTACCATCTGATTCATCAGATATAAGAGCACTAGGACAACATTTTTGGTTTTCAAGATCATTTCCCTAAAGTTGATGAAATTGGAATTAGAAGAAATACTTTCGTGATTTTGGTATAGTCTCACCTTTTTTCATTCTTTGGACAATTTCCACTTCATCTCTTAAAGAAATGAAGTCGAATTTGTCATTCGTCATGTGCTAGCAGATCATGTGATAGAATGATGGGTCATTCCATCTGTCTCAAACAAAAGTTTAGAAAAGTTATCAAAAAATACATAAGTCCATCTATAGTGAGATTAATCATATATAGTTCCTAAAATGGACTTATACTTCCTATATCATACTGCTTAATATAATAAAACTAGTTTCTACTAAACAGAGAGTTCATGTAAGCCAGTGGTAGGCGATAAAGGCCAGTCGCACTTCGGTTGTGGGTTCGATTCCCACGGCCTTTCCCGACGCGATGGGTTGTCGCTCGTCCTGCAGGTTGTCCTTTTTCTAAATCTATATTACTATAACATCCCATCAATAATATCGAATAATACTAACTTATGTCCAACATAATCCATTCCAATCTTTAGGCTTATCTAAAATACTTCGGTCCAAGCTCATAGTATAAAGAAAATGATTACTTGAAATGTCACAAAACAATCACGTGAATGCCAAAATTTATCCCCATATATCATAAGATATATCTTGTTGGTCAAATTACAAACATGTTAATACCTTAATCATGTATTCTCTTGAAGAATGAATACCCATTGAACCTTAGTGAAAATGTGAATTCAGTTAAAAGTTAACACTTTCCACATACCAAAATCCTCAAAATTCTATATACTCAAACCATGATATCACATAGTCCTTATAACAATCATGAGCTCATGAATACTGTTAAAGATTTCATTTTCTCGTTTTCCCTTCATTATGTGCATATCATCTTATTTCAAAAAATATCTCAATCACTTTGAATACCACATAAATATTCCAATACTCCATGATACAACATTATTTTGGAATCCCATTACATAAACACTTAATCATTCCACCATATCGTTGTCATATTCAACATCGCCAATAGTGATCGCATGTGACTTCCCTTTTTCCTTTGTATTAAGCAGTTGCTCATGTCGATCATCACTAACCCTTGGATTAGGGCATTTATTAGCATAATGCCCCATTTTCTTGCACTTGAATCATTGAAGTGCTGGTGGTGCGTTCTCTGTAGTGTTTTCTTTATTCACATCATTAGAAACCCGTTTTCCATTACTTAGACACTCAACTGCTCGATGACCTTATTTTCCACACTTAAAACATTTTCTAGTCCCTTTAAGACAATCTCCACCATTCTTTTTTCCACAATTTGTGCATAAGGAAATATTCATCTTCTTTTCACCATTATTCTGAGATTTCTCCTTGAACTCCATCTTTTGTTTCTTGTCAAAACCATGAGATGGATATGTAACACCAACTTCCATTTCTACCTTGATAGCACAACGCACAATTTCTTCATAGCTATTGAAGTCTTTTATAGCTAATTCCCTTCGAATACTTGGTTTAAAGCCACTGAAAAATCAATCAACTTTACTTTTAGGTTGGATGATAATGCCAGATGTATACCTTGAAAGTCTTGTAAAATTCGCTTCGTATATACCAATAGATTCATCATCCTTCTGATTCATCTCAAGAAACTCCTTTTCCATCTTTGTTTGAAGAATACGAGGGAAGTACTTACTGAAAAACAAGTTCTTGAAATCATCCCATTCCATGGACTCAATTTGATCTCTTGGCCTCGTATTTTTGATAAGATTCCACCATTGATCAGCTTCACCTTCCAAACGATATACTGCTAAGATGACTTTATCATGTTCTGAACATTGAAGAACTGAAAATATCTTTTCAGTGGTACTGATCCATTGTTCAGCAACAAGTGGATAGGAAGACCCACTGAAAGAAGGTGGACGTTGCCTCATGAAGGACTCAATAGAATATTGTTCCCTTCTCTGCTCATTTGGAAGTCCAGAATGATTCATAGCTTGTATAAGTATCGCAATAAGATTTTTCACTCCATATCCCATAACATTTGTTTGTTCAGGAGTACAATCATTGCATTGTCCATTACATTGATCAACACGGTTCCTTCGGGTTCTAGCCATCATCTAAAACCCAAAAAGAATAGTGTGAGAGGCAAAAATCATGATATAAAAAACAACATAATAAAGGGGGATTATCCTCAATATCTAACATCTTAGTTTAAATTCTATGATCGTTACTGTAGTTCTAGGACTGTATCCCATACGTATACTTATCCTTCGGGTCATCCCTAGACATACCTTAGAAATATCTCTAGGGATCTCACTAACGTTTTCGCATCCTAGTTTCCAAAGGTTGACTAAACCTTTCCTCTGATACCAACTTTAGAGACCCGAAGCTTGACGTACATGGACATTACATTACTTTTGCGGAATACTTAGTACATAACAAAAACACACACACAAGGATCGTAATAGTTTAGTGTCTTTCGAAACTCGGAATATAATCTTCTAATCATGGTGAAAGATCTTCAACATCTCCCATAAAGATCTTCCTTTTTTGTTTTACCTAAAACCTTTCATTATATCTTGGGAAAAATAAAACATAAAGGGTGAGTTCAAATGCTCAGTAAGGGTAAACAAAATAAATATCAATCACATCATATTCATAAGAACATAACATTTTGGAAATCTTATCCTGCAAAAGAGAGCATAATTTCATAACAAGGGATAAATCATAGTAGTGAAATGAAATCCCAATAATCATAACTTAAAACATGAAACTTTGTGGCATTCACACATAATCATATAGAATCATATCTTATTAGTCAAGAATCATTTCCAAGACTATCTTAGTGGACAAATTCCATTTCTGAACCGATTCACCCTCGTTTCAGTCCTGTTTCACTGAACCGGTATAACCTACCATTCCAGCCATGTATATCTCATGAGATATAAAATCTTTACCCAATGCATTGGAGGGAGATATAGGTCCCACCCATCTCATAATTATACCATTCTTATGTGTGCAACAAAATCATAAATCATACATCATTTCATAACCCATGTAGTAAAAATGGGATTTTTAAACAACATGACATCATAAAACAATTCATATAAGATAAAGGAATTCATAAAAATATTTCCATCACAACATAATCAAATACATTTAATAATAGGGATAGAAACAGAACCCTATATTATCTTAGATGGAAAATAATTTTGATAAAACACTTGAACTCCATTCTTGAGGAAAATATCCTTTCTACTTCAAAAATACAATTCCTTTCTTAACATGTCATACCGTTTTAAACTAAAAGAAGTTGATTAAAAATAAACTTGAAAACATGTAAAGTAATATTCTTGGAAATAATGTTTTAAAAATCCATTCATGCCGTATAAGTTAAAAAAACATTCTTCTCGTACCTTTGTCGGAAAAGTCAAAAAGTACCTCGTACGAAAAACGACAAAAGATTCGTTTCATATCCTTTACTAAAAACTCACCGAAGGGTAAAATTGGATTTAAACAATTGAAGGTGGATGGAAATTAATATTACATATTGAGGAAACATGGATGTGGATGATAAAATACACCCCAGTAAATGCCAAGGTATAAACAATCTCGAATAAAAATGAGATTGTGATATTTCCCTTACCTTAGGTCTGTTTTGATTCGTAAGTGTCCGAACCTCATGTATAATTATTTAAATAATGTCATTGACTTATTAAAGAATCATATTATTTGTTATGATATCATATATGGTTCACTTATGACTTTATATTACCCGTTCTTTTGTAAATTCCATGTTAAAGAGCGTTTTGGGTAAAATTGTTTCATTTGTCGTCCGTGTTTTTGACTTGTAATTATTCATGTGATTACTTAGATCATTATTACATAATTCTAGAATATAAAACATGATTTATATATAATATATATTCAGAATATACATATATATAATAAAATCGGTAAATGGAAAGAAATACACCGTTCATGGAGACGGTAGGTCGTACGTACGCATGAACACTATTTTCGTTTCCTTATTGAGTTGAATGGAATTAATTAGATGACACATATATATAAACACATAAATCAAGTATCATTATTATGTCATATATTTCATGATTACTTATTATATATACTTTATAATCATTCATGAATGGTTAAAGTGGAGAATGAATCTCATCGCGTCGTGGAGACGGTAGTCCGTACGTACGCACGAGTGATGATATCATTCTCATGATCGTGGGACTGTATTGGAGTCTATGTATACTATTTAAGAATCAATATCACTTTAAATTAATCATCTATAGTTATTATTTACACCATTATACCCATCCAAGTAAGGTGTTGGTGGAAAAATAGATTACACCACGGCGTGGAGACGGTATTTCGTACGTACGCACACGCGGTGATTTCCTTTTTCCGTAGGATGGATAGAAGTTTATTTAGAGTTGTTTCATATTTATAATAACATATCAGTATATAAGAAATACTGATGTTATTACTTTATCATGAAACAACTAAAGAAGAAGAAGTTGAAGAATAAACAAATTGAAAAAGATCGGTAATGGATATTACCTCTTTTTGATGCGCCTTCACTTAACCTCCACTTAAATAACTAAGGATGGTCTTTCAAGAAGACCAGGACCTATAGGATGATACTAGGGAAGTGTATAAGAGATTTTGGAAGGGGTTTTCTGAGATTTAATGCTCAAATTGATGTGAGGAGGAGAGGGAGGAGGTTCCCTTTTATAAGGGAGGAGAGGGGCACCTTAGGAAAATCTCAAAATATTATTTTATATTAAGGTCAAATTCGGTTTATAATGGTTCCAAAGGGTCTTATTTCGAATATAAAGTGGGGATGGATCGAAATCCTCTCATACAATAGGATTTAGACAAGTTTAGGTTATTATTTTAACCTTATCAATTAGATTTAACTCTAAGTTAAATAATTTAACTTTTACCGTGTCTTTTTGTTTTCTTACACTATATGGTTAATAAACTTACTATATCAAGTCAAACGAACCCCAAGTTGTTTATTATTAATATAAATAACCTTATATAAGTCATTTGGACGAACCTTAGATTTTTAGGAATTAAATAACAATTAATAATATAATATTTGTTTTAAAAACTAATTTATGTCAATTTGGACACTATTTGGTAAATGATTTTTATGAAATTCATAACAGAATGATAAGTTCAAAAAAGGTTACTTATATCAACAATAACATGTCATATTAACCTATAAAATTAATTTAAGTCATCAAAAGTCTCAAATTACATTTATTTGGGCATTTATAACATCAATTATGTCAATATTTTATTAATAAGACAATTACTGTATCATCTTTGTGTCATAATAAATGATAATTATTTAATCCCTAAAAATTCTAGATAAATTCCTATGATGTAGATATTTGTATTATATTTCTGTAGAATATTAATTTTCTAAGTTTTATGAAGTTTTTCACTAAATTAAAATTATTATACTTATAAGATTTAAGAAAGTGACATGTTGTCACATTCTTTGGTTTTAATAATAATTAAATTATTTTCATGGCAAAAAGTACATTAAATGAATATAATCCGACACATAGGTGATATGGGTCAACTTTTAGTCATCCAATATGATTTTGACATGTGTTAGGGTAATTTTATAATCTTATATTTACCCTTAATTACCCGATTTACCTTTAACAATAGTAAATAAAATTTACCGTAGTTACTATTCACAATGCCCAAAAATAAAAAGTAGCTTTTTAACATAATTTGGACCCATTGATTCCAAATATGGAATCCATTTTTCCAAATTCAATACAAAAAATATGAAGTAATTAAATTAAAATTAATCCCGTTGTCGAAAGAAAACGGGTTTTTCTTTAAAACATTGCAAAAGATTGAATTGATTTAACCTACGAATTCAAGGTAAAATCAAGGCTAATGACATACATTATATTAAATGGTAAAAATATATTCTATTTATACTTTAAAACCATTAAATATTATAATTTAACCACATAAGATATTATGATGAAAAAAATTTGTTTTTAATTAAAATATAGCGTGTTTTTACTATTCATTAAAATATGAAAGTTATCGGAAAAATATCAAAACTTTATCTAATGTAAATTTTTATATCCTGATTCAAAAGAAGAATATTATTTTATCAAATTGAACATATAAACATGTCAAAAACTAGATTTAAAGTGGGTGTGCCATCAAAAGGCGGCAAAACTGCATTTTTAAAAAAATACTTATTTTACCCAAAAAATTTATTTTGTTCTTATACCATGTTCTAGAAATGTGAAAGATAAATAATAATGTTATAAAATTCAAAATTTAGTTAACACTATTAATAACGGCTAGTTCATAACAATATTATAATAATATATCGTTGTTTAGTAAAACCCGATATTGCGTACAAGACACATTATCGAGGAAGGTCGTGATTGCGTATACTGCAAGATAATACAGTGTTTCGTATAGCGCAAGATAATCTTGGTGTGTCATACAATAGAAGATATGAATGAAATTAAAAAGAATGTATCTTATAAAATCTCGGGTTGTTACATTCTACCCCCCTTAAAATGAATTTTGCCCTTGAAATTCGTCGGGGTTATAAATGGTTTACTATTCGAAAGTTTCTTTAATATAAGACCACATCGGAAAAAGTAATACCAAAACCAATATTTAAAAAAAAAGTATGAAACGTAACTGTTACCCAAATAAACTAATCACTGGGTTTCCACATAGGTGAAAATATCGATATGGAAGAGAAATCTAACCATCATGTTCTGATGGAGAGTGGTAGAGAACAAAGCCATAAATTTGTGATGATCTAAGGTACCATCTGATTCATCAGATATAAGAGCACTAGGACAACATTTTTGGTTTTCAAGATCATTTCCCTAAAGTTGATGAAATTGGAATTAGAAGAAATACTTTCGTGATTTTGGTATAGTCTCACCGTTTTTCATTCTTTGGACAATTTCCACTTCATCTCTTAAAGAAATGAAGTTGAATTTTTCATTCGTGATGTGTTAGCAGATCATGTGATAGAATGATGGGTCATTCCATCTGTCTCAAACAAAAGGTTAGAAAAGTTATCAAAAAATACATAAGTCCATCTATAGTGAGATTAATCATATATAGTTCCTAAAATGGACTTATACTTCCTATATCATACTGCTTAATATAATAAAACTAGTTTCTACTAAACAGGGACTTCCTGTAAGCCAGTGGTAGGCGATAAAGGCCAGTCGCACTTCGGTTGTGGGTTCGATTCCCATGGCCTTGCCCGACGTGATGGGTTGTCGCTCGTCCTGCAGGTTGTCCTTTTTCTAAAACTATATTACTATAACATCCCATCAATAATATCGAAAAATACTAACTTATGTCCAACATAATACATTCCAATCTTTAGGCTTATCTAAAATACTTCAGTCCAAGCTCATAGTATAAAGAAAATGATTACTTGAAATGTCACAAAACAATGACGTGAATGCCATAATTTATCCCCATATATCATAAGATATATCTTGTTGGTCAAATTACAAACATGTTAATACCTTAATCATGTATTCTCTTGAAGAATGAATACCCATTGAACCTTAGTGAAAACATGAATTCAGTTAAAAGTAAACACTTTCCACATACCAAAATCCTCAAAATTCTATATACTCAAACCATGATATCACTTAGTCCTTATATCAATCATGAGCTCATGAATACTGTTAAACATTTCATTTTCTCGTTTTCCCTTCATTATGCGCATATCACCTTATTTCCAAAAATATCTCAATCACTTTGAATACCACATAAATATTCCAATACTCCATGATACAACATTATTTTGGAATCCCATTACATAAACACTTAATCATTCCACCACATCATTGTCATATTCAACATTGCCAATAGTGATCGCATGTGACTTACCTTTTTTCCTTTGCCTTAAGCAGTTTCTCATGTCGATCATCACTAACCCTTGGATTAGGGCATTTATTAGCATAATGCCCCATTTCCTTGCACTTGAAGCATTGAAGTGTTGGTTGTGCGTTCTCTGCAGTGTTTGCTTTATTCACATCATTAGAAACCCGTTTTCCATTACTTAGACACTCAGCTGCTCGATGACCTTATTTTCCACACTTAAAACATTTTCTAGTCCCTTTAAGACAATCTCCACCATTCTTCTTTCCACAATTTGTGCATAAGGAAACATTCATCTTCTTTTCACGATTATTATGAGATTTCTCCTTGAACTCCATCTTTTGTTTCTTGTCAAAACCATGAGATGGATATGTAACACCAACTTCCATTTCTACCTTGATAGCACAACGCACAATTTCTTCATAGCTATTGAAGTCTTTTATAGCTAATGCCCTTCGAAGACTTGGTTTAAAGCCACTGAAAAATCAATCTACTTTACTTTTAGGTTGGATGATAATGTCAGATGCATACCTTGCAAGTCTTGTAAAATTCGCTTCGTATATACCAATAGATTCATCATCCTTCTGCTTCATCTCAAGAAACTCATTTTCCATCTTTGTTTGAAGAATACGAGGGAAGTACTTACTGAAAAACAAGTTCTTGAAATCGTCCCATTCCATGGACTCAATTTTATCTCTTGGCCTCGTATTTTTGATAAGATTGCACCATTGATCAGCTTCACCTTCCAAACGATATACTGCTAAGATGACTTTATCATGTTCTGAACATTGAAGAACTGAAAATATCTTTTCAGTGGTACTGATCCATTGTTCAGAAACAAGTGGATAGGAAGACCCACTGAAATAAGGTGGACGTTGCCTCATGAAGGATTCAATAGAATATTGTTCCCTTCTCTGCTCATTTGGAAGTCCAGAATGATTCATAGCTTGTATAAGTATCGCAATAAGATTTTGCACTCCATCTCCCATAACATTTGTTTGTTCAGGTGTACAATCATTGCATTGTCCATTACATTGATCAACATGGTTCTTTCGGGTTCCAGCCATCATCTAAAACCCAAAAAGAATAGTGTGAGAGGCAAAAATCATGATATAAAAAACAACATAATAAAGGGGGAGTATCCTCAATATCTAACATCTTAGTTTAAATTCTATGATCTTTACTGTAGTTCTAGGACTGTATCCCATACGTATACTTATCCTTAGGGACATCCCTAGACATACCTTAGAAATATCTCTAGGGATCTCACTAACGTTTTTTGCATCCTAGTTTCCAAAGGTTGACTAATCCTTTCCTCTGATACCAATTGTAGAGACCCGAATCTTGACGTACATGGACATTACATTAATTTTGTGGAATACTTAGTACATAAAAAAACACACACACAAGGATCGTAATAGTTTTGTGTCTTTCGAAACTCAGAATATAATCTTCTAATCGTTGTGAATGATCTTCAACATCTCCCATAAAGATCACCCTTTTTGTTTTACCTAAAACCTTTCTTTATATCCTGGGGAAAATAAAACATAAAAGGGTGAGCTCAAATTCTCAGTAAGGGTAAACAAAATAAATATCAATCACATAATATTCATAAGAACATAACATTTTGGAAATCTTATCCTGCAAAAGAGAGCATAATTTCATAACATGGGATAAATCATAGTGGTGAAATGAAATCCCAATAATAATAACTTAAAACATGAAACTTTGTGGCATACACACATAATCATATAGAATCATATCTTATTATTCAAGACTCATTGCCAAGACTATCTTAGTGGACAAATTCCATTTCTGAACCGAGTCACCCTCATTTCAGTCATGTTTCACTGAACTGGTATAACCTACCGTTCCAGCCATGTCTATCTCATGAGATATAAAATCTTTACCCAATGCATTGGAGGGAGATATAGGTCCCACCCATCTCATAATGATACCATTATTATGTTTTCCACAAAATCATACATCATTTCATAACCCATGTAGTAAAAATGGGATTCTTAAACAACATGACATCATAAAAAAATTCATATAAGATAAAGGAATTCATAAAAATATTTCCATCACAACATAATCAAATCCATGTAATAATAGGGATATAAACAGAACCCTATATTATCTTAGATGGAAAATAATTTTGATAAAACACTTGAACTCCATTCTTTAGGAAAATATCCTTTCTACTTCAAAAATACTTTTCCTTTCTTAACATGTCATACCGTTTTAAACTAAAACAAGTTGATTAAAAATAAACTTGAAAACTTGTAAAGTAAGCTTCTTGGAAATAATTTTTTAAAAATCCATTCATGCCGTATAAGTTAAAAAAACATTCTTTTCGTACCTTTGTCGGAAAAGTCAAAAAGTACCTCGTACGAAAAACGACAAAATATTCCTTTAATATCCTTTACTAAAAACTCACCGAAGGGTAAAATTGGATTCAAACAATTGAAGGTGGATTGAGATAATATTACATATTTAGGAAACATGGATGTGGATGATAAAATACACCCCAGTAAATGCCATGGTATAAACAATCTCAGATAAAAATGAGATTGTGATATTCCCCTTACCTTAGGTCCGTTTTGCTTCGTAAGTGTCCGAACCTCCTGTATAATGATTTAAATAATGTCATTGACTTATTACAGAATCATATTAATTGTTATGATATCATATATGGTTTACTTATGACTTTATATTACCCGTTCTTTTGTAAATTCCATGTTAAAGAGCGTTTTGGATAAAATTGTTTCATTTGTCGTCCGCGTTTTGACTTGTAATTATTCATATGATTACATAGATCATGATTACGTAATTCCAGAATATAAAACATTAATTATATATAATATATATTCAGAATATACATATATATAATAAATCAGTAAATGGAAAGAAATACACCATTCATGGAGACGGTAGGCCGTACGTACGCATGAACACTATTTTCGTTTCCTTATTGAGTTGAATGGAATTAAGTATATGACACATATATATATATACATAAATCCAGTATCATTATTATGTCATATATTTCATTATTACTTATTATATATACTTTATAATCATTCATGAATGGTTAAAGTGCAGAATGAATCTCATCGCGTCGTGGAGACGGTAGTCCATACGTACGCACGAGTGATGATATCGTTCTCATGATCGTGGGACTGTATTGGAGTGTATGTATAATATTTCAGAATCAATATCACTTTAAATTAATCATATATAGTTATTATTTACACCATTATACTCATCCAAGTAAGTTGGTGGCGGAAAATAGATTACACTATGGTGTGGAGACGGTATTCCGTACGTACGCACGCGCGGTGATTTCCTTTTTCCGTAGGATGGATAGAAGGTTAATTAGAGTTGTTTCATATTTATAATAACATATCAGTATATAAGAAATACTGATGTTATTACTTTATCATGAAACAACTAAAGAAGAAGAATTTGAAGAAGAATGAAATTGAAAAACATCGGTAATGGATATTACCTCTTTTTGACGCGCCTTCACTTAACCTCCACTTAAAGAACTAAGGATGGTCTTTGAAGAAGACCAGGACCTATAGGATGAAACTAGGGAAGTGGAGAAGATATTTTGGCAGGGTTTGGCCGAGCATGAATTCTCAAATTGGTGTGAGGAGGAGAGGGAGGAGGTGCCCTTTTATAAGGGAGGAGAGGGGCACCTTAGGAAAATCTCAAAATATTATTTTATATTAAGGTCAAATTAGGTTTATAATGGTTCCAAAGGGTCTTATTTATAATATAAATTGGGGATGGGTATAAATCCTCTCATCCCATAGGATTTAGACAAGTTTAGGTTATTATTTTAACTTTATCAATTAGATTTAACTCTAAGTTAAATAATTTAACTTTTACCGTGTCTTTTTGTTTTCTTACACTATATGGTTAATAAACTTACTATATCAAGTAACACTAACCCCAAGTTGTTTATTATTAATATATATAACCTTAGCTTAGTCATTTGGCCGAACTGTATATTTTTATGAATAAAATAACAATTAATAATATAATATTTGTTTTAAAAACTAATTTATGTCAATTTTGACACTATTTGTTACATGATTTTTATGAAATTCATAACAGAATGATAAGTTCGAACCAAGTGACTTATATAAACAATAACATGTAATATTAACCTATAAAATTAATTTAAGGCTTAAAAAGTCTCAAATTACATTTATTTGGGAATTTATAACATCAATTATGTCAATATTTCATTAATAAGACAATTACTGTATCATCTTTGTGTCATAATAAATGAAAATTATTTAATCCCTAAAAATTCTAAATAAATTCCTATGATTTAGATATGTGTATTATATTTCTTGATACTATTCATGTTAGATGTTTTATGAAGTTTTTCACTAAATTAAAATTATTATACTTTTAAGATTTAAGAAAGTGACATATTGTCACATTCTTCGGTTTTAATAATAATTAAATTATTTTCATGGAAAAAAGTCCATTAAATGAATCTAATCCGACACTTAGGTGATATAGGTAGACATTTAGTCATCCAATAGGATTTTGACATGTGTTAGGGTAATTTTATAATCTTATATTTACCCTTAATTACCCGATTTATCTTTAACTATAGTAAATAAAATTTACCATAGTTACTATTCACAATGACCAAAAATAAAAAGTATCTTATTAACATAATTTGGACCCAATGATTCCAAATATGGAATCCATTTTTCCAAATTCAATACACAAAAGATGCAGAAATTAAATTAAAATTAATCCCGTTGTCAAAAGAAAACGAGTTTTTCTTTAAAACATTACAAAATATTGAATTGATTTAACCTACGAATTCAAGGTAAAATCAATGATAATGACATACATTATATTAAATGGTAAAAATATATTATATTTATACTTTAAAACCATTCAATATTATAATTTAACCACATAAGATATTATGATGAAAAAAAGTTGTTTTTAATTAAAATATAGCGTGTTTTTACTATTCATTAAAATATGAAAGTTATTGGAAAGATATCAAAACATTATCTAATGTAAATTTTTATATCCTGATTCAAAATAAGAATTTTATTTGGTCAAATTGAAAATATAAACATGTCAAAAACTAGATTTAAAGTGGGTGTGCCATCAAAAGGCGGCAAAACTGCATTATTTGAAAAATACTTATTTTACCCGAAAAATTTATTTTGTTCTTATACCATGTTCTAGAAATGTTAAAGATGAATAATAATGTTATAAAATTCAAAATTTAGTTAAAACTATTGATAACAGCTAGTTCATAACAATATTATAATAATATATCGTTGTTTAGTAAAACCCGGTATTGCGTACAAGACACGCTATTGAGGAAGGTCGCGATTGCGTATACTGCAAGATAATACAGTGTTGCATATAGCACAAGATAATATTGGTGTGTCGTACAATATAATATATGAATGAAATTAAAAAGAATGTATCTTATAAAATCTCGGGTTGTTACATATCTCCCCCTTAATTATTAAAGGGAAACTCCTCTCCTCTCTTTATCACACTTTTTGAGCACTCTAGTTTGTACAAAACCTACCCAAATATCTACCCAACATCCCTTCCCATTTCATAGAGGTCTTGTTCACTCAATAACATCAATCCTATAATTCTTGAGGTCTAATCCAAAAAGGATATATGAGGACAAGTTATATGTTCTAATAGATCTATTTCATGTTTTTTTATTCTTCCACATTCTTCAAATCTTATTTAACCATATTGAAATAATATCATAATTATGTTTTATATATTTAAATGTTATTATAATTATGTTATAAACAATTATCATCTACGTTTCCATCATATGGGAAATGAAAACATCACTCATGCATATAGGTGGATTACCACCTCCACGAAGCGATGTGTTTCATTTTTCTGCAATATCTCAAAATGATGGTTATTAGGAAGGATTAGAAAATATATATTTTATTTATTATATAATTATATTTTTTAAAGATATTATATAATATAATTTCATACAATAATATCCATTAAAAAATGATATCTCCATTCATCCATATGTGTGGACTACCACATCTATAAAGTGGCGTGATTTATTTTTTGTGTCTAAAGTTCTTAAGTGGTTATAAAATTGTATTTAGTTTATAAAAATAACAATCAGGTCATGATTATTATTTAAGTGATTATGTGATAACAAACCCTTTGAGTATAATTATCCTTCCAAAGATGTTTTGGAATTATTAACCAAACATCTGAAATAAACATAACTGATGAAGTAACTAAATAAAACATAGTCATAAATGAAATAAAAAAGGTATAGTGATATTATAATGAACATAAAAAAGAATATTAATAAAGTAAATAAAAAATATATTTTTATTATACTAGAGTTAAATAATTTACAATAATATACAATATTTATGATAAGATATTTCTCTTTAAAAAAATATTTTAATTGTATTTCATCAAAAAAATCTTATATTTACATGTTATTTAAATTAAATTAAAACATATTTTTACTTCAAAAGATATTTAATTAAATATTCAACTACAATTTAATTTCTTTAAAAGGTTTAAAAATGTAATCTTCTTCTAATTTACTGAATTAGTTACTTTTACTAATAGTGTGAATGTAATCATTTTTTTATGTTTTAAAAAATGAATGGAATTAATCATTTTTATGATTTTTTATTTCATTGAATTTTACATTACATGTTTCTATGGTTATTTTCAAATAAATTCATTTTAAAAAAAACTATTTTTTCATTTAATTATTTTTCAAAGGAAATTGATATTTATAATTATTTTTATGTGAAAATGGAAATTTCTATAACTATGCGTTCAAAATATCTTTTTCAAAGTCTTTATAATGTAAAGGTGAAAATGTTCTTTTCAAGACATGGTACTTGATAATTGTATTTGATAATGGGTGATCCTAATACAATTAATTTGATATGTGATCCTGATATAACTCTCTAATACTTTGGTTAACATAATTTGTCTTTAAATGAAATAATTAGGAATCCCACTGAGGAGGTTTCATTAAAATATTTGAATAGTCTATAGTTATTTCTAACATAAGTGAACAACATTTATGAATATAATCCTCTAGTACTTATAAAATGGTTTTTATTTTTATTTTTTATCAATTTTTACTTTTTTATTTGATAAAAATATATGTGTTCCATGTTGATGTGACTTATTTTATACACTCAAAGAATAATGTGTAAAATAATTACATTTAATGGGTTTTCTTGTTTTTAATATACGATTAGATTTATTTATTTATTTCCCACATGGATCTTTTTGTGCTCATTCCACAATCTGAATTTTTTTTCAAAGAGATTTAGGATGAGTAGGGAAAAGATATAATTAAATATGAAATTAATGAATATTTTTCATGAAAAAGAAAACATTTTTTATTTTAAAAGTTTTATATTGGGAGAAACTTCATACTGAGTATAAGTTTCAACTTTATAATTTATGGGTTTTTATGTAACGACTCGAACTTTTATCAATGAAATTTATCCCTTCTTATGGTAATTTAATATAGTTAAATAACATAAAATATTATTATGAAAAACAATTCTACATCATGAATAAATGAACTACTATATTTTATGTGTCCTTTAAACATAAATTTTTCCACTTTTGTGATTTTATATTTGAAAATGTGACATAAATGGTTGTGATCAATAAGTAGTTTCGAGTCTAATAAGATGAACCTTATTTTTTTAGTAAATTGTAAATACCATTATGAATAGTAATTTTAACCTAATGAATAACAATATCCCCCTTATGAATAGTAAATCAGCCAAGTGAATGGTATCTTTACCAATAATTGTATAAATAAAATGTATCCATCCTTTAAATGACAACATGATATAATTATCGTATAGTGTTGGTATTTTTGTAAGTCATGAATTTTTAATGATTTATCAAATAATATAAATAAAATATTTTCATAAAGTTTAATAGAAACTTGTGTTTTTATGTCTTATGGTTATATGGTAATTTTACGAGACCTTAATTAATATTTCAAAGTGTTAGAAAAACTTTTTAAATCATTAAATTTTTATTTTGATAATAAATTATGATTTTAATTAAAAATTAAATAACTCATATTTAGAAAAAAAATTTAAAAATTTAAGTTCATTTTTTAATTATAAAATTCAAAAAATGGATAGGGTTAATTTTTGATATTTCTCAAAAAATACTTTAATATTGAGTGAATAGTGATGTTAGATAATTTATGACATATGATAAATACATGAATTTCTACATCATTATTGATTCATGGATAATATAAATAGACATTCATTAAAACTCACATACAACTATTATATTATTTAGTCACAAGAAACCTCACTATTTCTTGTCATGTTGAGATATAATAAATTGATGGATATAATATTCAGAAAACCCATCTCCCCTCTACTATAAATACAACCCCTCACAACCCCATATCCTTACACATCTCAAGACTAAATACATGTCCAAATTATTACCAAATCTCTTTCTTATCCCCTACCCCATGTCCAAAATCTCTTGGTCTCATCCAAATACCAATCCTAGGTTCCATAAGGAGAATCTCAAGAGGATAATTCAATAAGTAATTCCTCTCTCTCTTTTCTTTCAATTACCTTTTAAATTTTATTTCTATTCTTCTCTTATCCTCAAATTTTCTTATCTAAATGTCATTAAAACTCCAGTATGATTTATATACTTCTATTTCATCATTTTAATGGAATGTGATTCATTATAATCCTCCCCTCTCTCTTTTTTTATAAAAATGAAATCGTTTTCTGTGATGTGTTAATTTACCTACATCGTGGGCGATGCACTTCCATTTTCCATCAATGCATTCAAGGTTATAAATAAAACCATTAAATGGATAAAAAAATATAGTAATATTTATTTTTTAATCCATTTTATGTCCTAGAAACAATTCATATACATAACACTAAATGATAAAACAAATTACGTTCGTTGTAATCCCAAAACCGCCCAAATTAACCCAAAACAATTATAATTAAATATTAACTACTGATTCATCCTCATGGTATATAAGAAATTCATTATGATATTATTTCACATCTTCTAGGATCATTATTGACATGTAAGATCAATTCTATATGTTTATTTATGTTCTAAATGAACTTTCATTCATGTGTACAAGTGAACCATTCATAAAAAATTAGAAAAAGGAACACTCCTAAAAATGAATTTAGACTCTATAACTCATCAAAAGGACCATAAAATAAGTTAATAAAATTATAATTAATCAATTAAGAGTATAAAAAGTTCAATAAGTTTTCATTAATGAATCTAATTTTATTATACATGACATTAAATTGAATAAAGTTTTCATACACAAGGTAAAGAGAATTCTTGAACCCAACTCTCTTTCTTTAGGTTTCCCCACTTTCACTACATTTTACATATAATTATTCCTTAAAAATTATTTATTATGTGTTATAATACATTTTCTAGAATAGTTTTGTTTTTAATGGAGTTTATCTCAAGCATAATGTTTTCCAAAATAACACTTCTTTCAAAAACATACCTTTTACTTCTCACTCAAGGTTGATGACCCGTGTATTAATTATGTTATTCCATCTTTCATTTGGGGACCTAAAGTTTATGAATGTAGGGTTAAGAAATAAAATCCATTACATTCCATTGGTTACTATATTTTCAATATTTACATATCTTTTATGTTGTATGCATGATAATGTAAATATTATCATGTGACAGGTGCACAAATAATTATATAGCGTAATGTAAATGTTATGATGTGACATGTGTGTCCAAAATTATATAGTGCTTCAATGAATTGGTTAATGTGAAGGATGTAAATATTAAATTGAAAAATTCATGAAAATGGTGTTATTTTCTCACAACTATGTGTTGTAGTAGACAACTAAGACCTGATGATTTATTTTTATGCATTACTCATTCTATGTTATTATCTAATGATTCTTATCATGATTATGATAATGATGTCATTCTCACTCTATGTTACTTTACATTATGTTCTTATCTATCATCTTAATAGGATTTTAGATCCCTTTTTTTTATTTATATCCTTGAGTGACTACTTGTACTATGTAGAAGATGAGATCCAATAAGAATCTAGAAAAATAATGAATTAAATAAATGATTATGTTTTATGTTGTAAATGTTATGTATGGTCCAAGTTTTCCCAAGACATTAAAACTTTTGATCCTCATGGTGTAAGTTTTTATGTTTATTATCATTAAAATGATGTAAAATTATGGTTTTTAAAGTAGGGTCTCTATAGATGGTATTAGAGGCACGGTTTAGTTAATTTGTAAATTACGATTAGAGAACCTTAGTAAAAACTATAGTATGAGACTAAGTATATGTAAGAACACGAGAATATTTTCTAAATATAGGGATCCCATAATATATTATTTTATTTTTGATTGAACAATGTAATAAGATATTAATTAATTGATGACTTATGTTTTCTAATATTCTTTTCTATTTTAGAAAATAGTAGGAACTAGAAGAAATCGGGCCAACAACCCATGTGAGGGACAATTCAACTATTGCACAAATGAAATCCCAAATTCTTTAAGAGGTGGAGTTCAAAACATCATGGTGATTATTACCCAGTTGTCTCGTGTTAGGAATAATAACCTCAATAATGTGGAATATCCATCTTCACCTAAGTGGGAGAAACTGGCTATCAATTTTTTGTTTGCGGCAACAACCACCAACATTTATTGGATCTTCTGATCCACTAGTTGTGGACCAATGGGTCAAATCTATGGAGACGATATTTTCTATGATTTACTATTAAAATATGGAGAATGTGACTCTAGTGGTTTATCATCTCTATGGAGAGGCCAAAAAATTGTGGTCATTGATTAAGAACACCAAGTCGAGAGATGAAATTGAAGAGATGGAGTGGTAAGACATTAACATAATGTTTTTGAACAACTGTTTCCCATGAAATTTTAATATTAATATGGAAATAAATATTATAGAGAGAAAGAAAAAGGATTGAGAATCATTAATATCCTATGAAGCGAATTTCACAATGACTTCAATTTATTACTAGGTATTTTATCAAAAAATTCTCTCAAAATTGATTGATTCTTTAGTGGATTGAAACCACACCATTGAAAGGATATTTCAATTAGAGACTTTGGGAGTTATAAATAAGTCATTTGATGAGCTCTCAAAGTGAAGATAGAGTTTGGAGACTTGTCCCATGGACATGGTGTTAAGAAAAAAAATTAGTTTCATGTTGGAGGATCTAATGAGAAATGATGAAAGAAAACTCTACTACTCACATATAAAAAATGTGGGTAGAATTATCATGGGAATTTCCTCAAAGGGATAAGGAAATGCTTAAAGTGTGGTATAAAAGGACACCAAGATCAAGAGTTTCAAAAAGATGTGAGAAGGAAGGAGAATGAGGAGGATGAACGGAGAGCACCACCCATGGTCCAATTCCATAACTATATTGAGAAAGGGAACTATGCTAGACAATTAACTAAACCATGATCCCTCAAGGGTAATTAGTGTCATCATCCACCAAATCCAACAGAGAAATAAAATGATTATGACATCACTACTATAGAATATGAGCAAGAAAATGATTCTGTACAATGTACACATCCTATTGAATCAAGAATGGTAAAAGTCTTATTTGATTCTAGTTCTACGAGTCCCTTTATATCTATCATGTTTGATAAAAATATATAATTTAATAACCAAAAAAATCATATAGAGATATCTATAAAAACACAATGTGGTGAAATTATTGAAACCCATGTGTTGGACTCTTCTTCTATTGGTGTATTTGGTATGATTCTTCTAAAAAATCTCATGATACATCCCTTGGTGGAATTCAATGCTATAATGGGAATTGATTGGTAATCATTATATATATCAAATATTAACTGTTGGGAAAAGGAAATATCTTTTCATATGTTAACTTCCCATGCTCCTATAAAAATGAAACTAACATCATTAATCTTATTTAGAAAATATTTCAATGGTTTTGGTGTTGGTCACCTGTGAAGAAGCATTTCTCGCTCAAATGGTTGAGTCAAAGGAAAGTGTCAACCTAGTGGAAGTACCCATCGTGATGGAATACAGAGATGTATTTCTCAAAGGTTTACCTAGACTTCCACCGAACGGTGAGGTATATTTCTCTATAGAACTCATACTCTGATCTACTCTTATTTCAATGTGTCCCTATAGGATGAATCCTATCGAACTAGATGATTTAAAGAAGTAGTTGCAAGAGAATTTGGACAAAGGTTTCATATGCCTTAGTGCATCACCTTGGGGTGAGCTAGTGATCTTTGTGAAGAAGACTGATGGAGTAATGGGGATGTGTATTGATTATCGGTAACACAAAAATGTCTCTATAAATAACAAGTATTCCCTCCCAAGGATTGATGACTTGTTTGATCTAATACATGGAGATCAGTTCTTCTCAAAGGTGTTTCTTCATTCTGGATATCATTAGCTGAATGTAAAGAAACAACATATTCACAATCCTTTCTTCTGTTCAAGGTATGGGAACTATAATGTTTTAGTGATTCCCTTTAGTCTTACTAATTCCCCAGTAATACACTTGAATTTGAAGAGTAGAGTCTTTAGAAATTACCTTGAAAAATTTGTGATGGTGTTTATTGATGAAATTTACATCTACACCAAGATAAATGTGTAATGTGAATAATATCTAAGACTTGTGTTGGTGACATTGATAAAGGAGAATTTTTATGCCATGTTTATCAAGTGCGACTTTTGGATAAATAATGTCACATTCTTGGTACATGTGATCAAAAGTGAAGGAATTTCTATGGACCCTTTAAAACCCAATGCAAATAAGGATTGGCCTAGATCCTCTAGGGTCATGGAAATCCTTAGTTTTCTTGGATTAGCTGGGGAATATTGATGTTTTTTGAGAAATTTCTCATGATTTTCAAGCCCACTAACTAAGTTAACAAGGAAAGGGGTAAAGTATATCTGCATGGAAGAGTTTGGGGGAATGGTCAATGATATAAAAATGAGAATGGTCACTACACCTATACTCACAGTACTGAAAAGTGGAGAAATTTTTGTGATATACAATGATGCTTAAAAGAATTTATTGGGTTGTGTACTTATGAAAAATGTTATTGTGATATCCTGCACCTCATGGTAGTTGAATATTCATTAACAGAACTACCCAACACATGATATGGAGCTAGCAGCTAGGATTTTTGACTTGGAAATATGGAAACACTACCTTTATCATGAGAAGTGTGAAATATATAACGATCATAAGAGGATAAATTATATATTTACACAAAATGATATCAACATTAGTCAAAGTAAATTGATAAAGATAATAAAAGACAAAGATTTATCTATTGACTATCATCCTAGAAAGGCGAATATGGTATTTAATTCTCTTAGAAAAAAAAACTTCTACAATATCCATGATGCAGATTGAGAAAGGCCCTATCATCAAGGATATGAAAAGGATGGATTTCAAAATCATTGTAGTGGGGAATAAATCCTACCTTTCCCAAATGTTTGTACTACCATATAACTAATAGAAGATTAAGGAGGCACAAACATATGATTGGGAGTTGAAAAAGAAGGTGAACGTGGTAAAGGAATGGAAGGTGCAAGAGTTATATATCGATGATGATGGTGTGATTCGGTTTGGAACAAGGATTTTTGTGCCTTCATCACTTAGGATAATGAATGATCTATTGGAAAATGCACATAGATCAACTTTCTCTATCCATACCAATAGCACCAACATGTACTAGGAAATCTGAGAACACTTCTATTGGGATACCATGAAGAAGAAGACTGCGTAATATATCTCAAGGTGCTTCATATGTCTGAAAGTTAATGAAGAGTGAAAAAGGTACAAAGGGATGATGAAAACATTTCCTATACCATGTGGAAATGGGAGAATGTCATTATGTACTTTTTCACGAGTCTCCTGAAGACATTCCAAGGAAATAATGTGATACAAGTTGTGGTGGACCAACTCCCCAAGACAGTCCACTTTATCGCTATTCAGCAAGATCTCCCGCTTGAACAACTTGAAATGATATATGTGATGGAAGTTGTTCGACATCATGGGTTTCCAATCTTGATTATCTCTGATCATGATCCAATGTTTCAATCTAAATTTTGAAGGATTCTCCAATATTCCTTGAGTACTTAATTAAATTTTAGTAAGACCTATAACCCCCAATTTGATGTTCAATCTGAAACAAATATTCAAACTCTCAATGATGTGCTAAGATAATACTCTTTAGAATTAAAAGGTGGATGGGATCAACATCTCCCATTGGTTGAGTTCTAAAATAAAAATATATTCCACTCGATTATTCAGATGGATACATATAAAGCTTTGTATAGAAAGCGATGTACAACCCCATCCTATTGGGATGATGTTGGAGAAAGAAAGCTACTTGGACCTGATCTTGTATAGGAGATTACAGAGAAAGTTCAAGTCATCCGAAAACATATCAAATCTATTCAGAGTCAGAAAAAGAGCTATGCTAACAATTGTAGAAGGTACATGGAGTTTGAAATTAGAGATAAAGTCTTCCTTCAAATATCACCATGGATGAGAGTCATGTGATTTAGAAATAAATGGAAGATATGCCCAAGGTATATTGGCCCCTTTGAGATCCTTGACCACATAGGAGTCATGGTCTATCATCATGCACTTTCATTGAATATGGATCAAGTTCATGATGTGTTTCACATATCACTCCTAAATAAGTACATACCAGATCCCTCACATTTACTGAAAATAGGGGTGGTACAGTTAGAAAATGATCACTCTTATGAGGGAAAGCTAGTTAAGATTATATACCAGAGGGAAAAGGTTCTACATAACCAGCCAACCCACATTCTCAATGTGTTATGGAGGAACCATAATTATGAAGAAGAAACTGGGGAAACATAGGATGCGATGAAAGAGAAGTATCCTCACTAGTTTTTGTAAAATGAAATTTCGAGTGTGAAATTTCCATAGGGGAAGAATTTAACGACCCAAACTTCTATCAATCCAATTTCTCCATTCTTATAGAAATTTAATATAGTATAATCACAAAAAATAATATTAGGAAACACAATTCCATGTCATTTTTAAAGGAACTAATAAATTATATGTGACTTTTAAACATAATTTTTTCACTTCAGTGATTTGAATTTCAAAAATCTGACATACATGGTTGCGATTAGTAAGCTATTCAAAGTCTGATAGGAAAAACATTATTTTTGGTGAAAAGTAACATACACTTATCAATAGTAATTTTACCCTTATGAATACTAATATGACCCCTATCAATATTAAATCATTCAATTGAATTGTATCCTTACCAATGATAGTACAACAAAAATATATTCATCCTATAATTGATTATATGATATAATTATATTATAGTGTTCTTGTTTTTATAAGTCATGAATATTTAATGATTAATTTAATAATTTTAAAAAAAATCACAAAATTTATTTAAAAACTAGTATTTTTATATCTTTTCATTATATGATAATTTTATGAGACCTTAATTATTTTTTCAAAGTGTTAGAAAAATAGTTTTAGTTTAAAATGTTTTATTATCCATGTAAATTATGATTTTAATTAAAAATAAAATTACTAATATTTAGTAAATTATTTTCAAAAAATGGAGTTAATTTTTAAATTCTACAAGTTAAAAAATGGTTAGGTTGAATTTTTGATATTTATCTAAAATAATTTAATTTTTGGTGAAAAGTGAAATTCGATAATTTATGAAATATGTTAACAAAATATTTATGGCATCATGCTTGAGCCATGGATGATGTAAATGTCCATCGGTTCGAACACCCATGAAACAGTTACTGTATTTATTCACAATAAATCTCATTAGTTCTTGTCTTTTGGAGAAGTAATATATTAATGAATATAATATTTTGAAAACCCATATCCCCTCCACTATAAATACCACCCCTCACAACATCATTTCCTCATAGCTCTAAAGCTTAAATCCTTGTAAATATTCTGCCCAGAGAACATCCCTAGGCCCTCCAAAATTTCTATGGTCTATTTTTCTCATACAAATGACAAACCTCAATTCCTTGAGGAGGATCTCAAGAGGAGAATTCAAGAGGTAATTCCTCTCTCTCTTTTCATTCAATTTCCTTTCCAATTGTATTTATTTTATTCTCTTATCCACAAATTATATTATTCAAATTTCATGATAATTACATTATGAATTATATACTTGTATTCAACCATGTTAATGTAATATTATTTAATATAATTCTCACCCTCTCTCTTTGCCTATAAAAATGAAATTGTTTCCCATGATGTGTTAATTTACAAACATCGTGGGAGATGCACATCCATTTTCAATCAATGCCTTCAAGGATATCTATAAAACCATTAAATGGTTTAAAAATATAGTAATAATTACTTCTTAACCCCTTTTATGTTCTGGAAATAATTTTTATACATAATACAAAATGATAAAATAATATATATTCATTGTAATCCAAAAAACGCCCAAATTAACTCAAAATGATCATCATTAAATTTTAACTAATGTGTCATCATCATCATATATAGAAAAATTCATTATAAGATTATTTAAAATAATCTAATATTATTAATATAATTTAATATAAATTCGGTATTGTTTTCATTTTCTACACGGACATCAATTCACGTGTGCAAGTGAACCATTCTTGAAAAATAAGAAAAAGGAACACACCCAAATAATAAATTTGAACTCAATAACTCATCCAAAGTCCTATAAAAGTGCTTAATAAACCTTTAGTAATCTATTCCATTTGTAAAATTTTATTTAATTGTTAATTGATGAATCTAATGTGTCTATACCGGACATTAAAGTGAAGAAATTATTCAAACACAAGGAAAGGGTAATTCTAGAACCCTGCTATCATTATATGGGTTTTCCATCTTTTAACCAATTTTTCAGTATTTTTATTCCTTAAAAATAATTTATTAGTCTTTATATTACCTTTTTTAGGATATAAATGTTTTTTACTAGAGTCTATGTCAAACATAATGTTTTCCAAAAGAACTCTTCTTTCAAAAAAAACTCTTTTTAATTCTCACTCAAGGTTAATGATTCTTGTATCAAGTATGTTATTCCCTATTTCATTTGGGAACCCAATGTTTATGAATGTATGATTATGAAATGATACACATTAATTTTCATGGGTTACTATATTTTCATTATTGATATATTTTCTATGTGGAATTCATGATAATGTAAATATTATGATGTGACGGGTGTGCCCAAAATTATATAGCACAATGTAAATATTATGATGTGACGGGTGCACCCGGAATTATATAGAACTCCAATGAATTGGGTAATATCAAGAACCTCATGAGTAAAGTGAGGTATGAGTAAAATTTATTCTTGATTTGTTCACAACATTGTGTGGTAGTTGACCACTAAGACATGTTGTTTCATTTTTTTTGCATTTCTAAATTCCAATCTATTATTTAATGCTTCTTCTCATGATTATGATGATGATGTTATGATCACACCATGTTAGATTTCTTTATTTTATTATATATCCTCTTACTAAGATTTTATCCCACCCATTTTTGACTTATATCCTCAGGTGACTACTTTTTATACGGATAAGACAACAGCCAATAACAAGATATTGATGAAGGAATTAAGTAAATGTTTATGTTTTAAGTTGTAAAAGTTATGTATAGTCCTAGATTTCCCAATACAATTAACCTTTGGATCCTTATGGTGTAATTATTTTATGTTTTTTATCATTAAAATTATGTAAATGTAATGTATGAAAAGTATAGTATCTATATTTTATGCTATATTTATTACAAAATTATCTAAAAAAATAAACATAAGAGGTGTTTGGGAATGTAATAAAGTGAATTATAGTCTAAAGACATGGGATTATATAATTTTTTAAGGATGAGTCTATATAATATGAGTCACTATGTGAGAAGTAGTGTAAAACTTCAAAATATTAGGAAATTTATTGATAGGAAGATGATAAGACCAGGCCTTAACCATAAATGATATAGAATGTTAAATAATAGTGGAATATGAAACAAATGAAAAATTGAAATGAGTGGTGTACTAAAAATAATCGATGATATCTATATTTTGAGGGTAGTTAAAAGGAATTTTTCCAAATATATCTTTAAAATTATGTTATGAGGTTTAGTAAGAAGAAAAAAATTGATCTTCAGGTGCACTGGTCACATCAAGATTGTTGATTATTTCTTGGTTGCATCTTCCTTCTTAAAACACCCTCCACATATATCACAAGTGCATGATGTATTTCATGTATCTATTCTAATAAATTATATACCATATTTATCACATATACTATACTAAACTATTTTGTTGTTGGAGAAAGATCACTTTTTTTAGGAACATCTAGTAGAGAGCCTAGGTCATAGGGAAATCATGCTGTAGAATATGAGCACCCACATGGTAAATGTTTTTCCAAAAAAATAATATATTTTTTGTAGCTATGTACAAATAGGAATATGTGATGAGACAAAATTCTCTTAACTTATTTCTATCCGAGAAATAAAATTATTAAAAAAAATTATTCTAAGGGGTGAGACTGTATGATGAAATGAATTTTGGTATAGATTTTTCTTTTAAAAAAGTATTAATTTAATGGATTTCCATAGATAAAACACCAAGATAAAATAATCTATAATATATTAATAATATAAAATTATTAAATAAGATCATTATAACATATCCATTGAATTGATGGGAATAAATAGAAGTAAAAAAATTATGAAATTTGTTAAAAAGGATAAGTAATTGAATTAATCAATATGATTCTTACTTATGAATATCATTTATTTGAAATTTTAATGGAGATAGTATAATCATGGATTTCCCTAGACCATTCCAAATCAGAACATCAACAATAACGATATAAGAGAAATAATCTATGTGATTATTTCAAACTCATGGAAATCTATAAGAGATGTATTCTAGTTGAACCACCATATAAGACTACCAACATTACTTTTCTAACCCTTATATATTATGAAGAGTAATGAGGGGTTATGTATCTCGGTGATATGCACTAATATAATGTAAATTATTTTATAAATTAAATGGTATTTACTCATATAAAAAATTTCTTGTAGATGAATTTGATTACATATTATGAACCTAGAAGATAAAATTAGCTAATTATGAAATTTGGAGAAATAGTAAAATGATATTTGAATAAACTATAATCTAAAAATATGAGGAATTTATGAAATAAAAGTTATAAAATATGTTAGAATAAAATTTTGAAACTAAGAATGTGTAACTTTACATTAAATAAAATAATTATGTGATTTTGTCATTAAAATAAATTTTCATATTCATTATAAATAATTAAAAAACATCTTTTTTTAAAAAAATTATAAAATAATATTTATTTTTATATGAATTATTATATAGTTTTATACAATCATGAGTGCCTTTCCTAAGGGTTTTAAATTTGATCGTGTCATAAAAATTTGTATTTTTAAATAAATAAGTGTTTTATATTAAAAGAATGAATTTATCATAAATAGAAAATTATTTTCATGAGATGTATTTTTATTTTTCGGAATTGGTTGATAGAAATTTTCCATGGTTGAATTTTCAATATTTTTATGAAAATATAGAATTTTTAGGTGAATATTAAAATACCATATAAGTAACATATAAATATTATTTCTAATAATAGTATATATAAATGAATTGTCTTATATTATATATTATATATGAATATTTTAATAACCATTTTATTTTAAACTCACTTGCCCATTTCTATTGATTCACTAGATGAATCATTATTTTAATATATAATTTTTTATTATAATAATTTATTCTAAAATAGTCTCTCTCCTCCATTATAAATACCTCCCTTCACCAACAAATTTTTAAACTCATTATAATCCTTATCTCATCACAAGTCAAACCTTATATATCCTCAAAATATCTTCCCATATACCATAATCATTGGCCTTACCAAAAGACCAATACAATGTTCCTTAAGGTGTTTTCAATGAGAGGACATCCAAAGGAATGGGTAATGTTCCAAACCTACCTCTCTTAAATTATTTTTTCTTCAATTTCATCAAATATATTATATAAATTATAATTTGACGAATTAATTATTATTAATATTGTAAAATGTTATTATACTAAAGGCTTATTAAATATCTTCCCCCTCTCATTCTAATTCAACATGAAAATGTTTTCCATATTATTGTAGATTCATCTCCTACATAAACAATGTATTTCATTTTTCACGACCTCATACATGGATGCTTGAAAATCAAATTTTATTTTTAAAATTTTTCTAAATAATTATATGTTATATTATTTCATATCCTTGAATGGAAAAATTGTGATAAGGTTAAATTAAACCAAATAAGTTCATCAAGATCAGAAAAAATAACCTAAAAAATCATATAATGATAAAAATTATGATAAATTAATCATCCCTATGTTAGAAAACATATGGATATTTTGGAAAAAATATAGCTATATAATTATATTAAGGTCATATCAATTCATGTTTAGATATTTGGTCACATTTGATACGAACATACGTAATTACAAAAAAAAATTGAAGCGGCCTTGATATCATGAAATGAACACCCTCAGGGTAGTAGGAATATACATGATGTATTAATAAAATTATTATAAAATAAAAAACCCTATTAGTAATAAATTATGCATATATGAAAAGTTTATAAATTAAGTATTTAATAAACATAATTTTGTTATTCATGATACTATATGCACACACTGAGCAAGTCGGGACCTAGGTTAAGGGTTTCATCCATAAACTTTTCTTTCATTATGTTATAAAATATTTTCCTTGAGTATTATCCTCCATGTTTCATTTATTAAACCATTTTTATATTATATTTTTTATTTTATCTATGTATTTTAAATTTCCACTTTAAAATCCTCTCATTCGATAAACTATTTTCTTCATAAAATTTTGACATTATTAACAATATTTTTTATCCTTGGTAATGACCTATTTTTCAAAATGTCAATATTATTCCACCTCACCAATGTTCTCCATTATTTTTTGAAAACCCAAATATATGTTATTTCATATTATCTTCATAATTCACTTTACTAATTTTTAGAAGGAATCGTTATTTTGATATTAAAAATGTGTGTTTTTATAAAGATTTATTAAAATATTAAAATAGAATTTCATTTCACATTTGAATTTATTTAGTTTACACATTTCATTTATTTTTTTCACTATAATTTATTTTTAATGTTTAAATAACTATAATTATTTTAAGATTTTTATATTTAAATCTCCTATACTCACCCATTTTCAAATGGGTTTGTGAAATGACTTATAAATTGTTTTTAAACTATGTTGTAATGGCTTTATGAAAATCCTTATAAAGTTTTCACTTCAATTTAAATATATACCTACATATAAATTACCTTTTATGGAGTAATTAACATGATTCTACTTTTCATTATTTTAAAATCTTTTTGTAAGATTGGGTTCTGGGTCTTTATTAATCTAATTGTAATGTCATGATATGCGGCACAACATTGAACAGATATGAAACCCATTTTTCCTTCCATTTTTTTCATACAATGAATGATTATTTTCCTGTGGAAAATGTAGATATGGTACATTATTATTTTATGGTTTGTAACTATATATCCTTCTATTACATTGGTTAATGCTTTAAATTTCATGAGATAATTAAGGGAAATGAGATTTTAAAATTGATCCATAATGGGAAACATGTGGTAATGCTTTATCTTCTATGAGATATATGTGGTGATACATGATCTACAATGTTATAATGGTATTGATAGTTAGCCTCCACATTTGATATGGATTATATTATTATTATTTTCTACATTTACATGTCAATCCATATTTTAATGTAATGCTTATAAGATTATTTTACATGTATCCAAACCAAGGTATACATTTTATACTTTCATAATTTTTTGTTTATGATCTTATGAAATAATTTATGATGGTATTTTTTATGAATTATGTTCCCATATTCGTGATTTCCCACATCCATATGGTCTAATACCTTTTATGAATGGTAGATAAGTTTTTCTTTTACTGCTTTTTTCATCTTACCCCTTCTTTTATTTTCACTACCCTAAGAGATTATATACCAGAAATTATGTTGAAGGATGTTTTATGAGGATATTCTTGGGTTAAATTTTGAAGTAATGTGTAATATACTATTTATATAACTAATTTCAAAAGACACTAAAACTGTTGGTCCTTGGTATTGTTAGGATATTATGGAGATAAATTGTTAAAATAATGTAAAAAATATTTATTCATTGATTTACGTGTCTCATTTAACCTCAACGATGGGGATATTAGTTGAAATATTTCAAAATACCTACCGTGGTTGGGTCGATAAAATTTTTAGAGTGAATAGTTCAATAAAATTTTACAATGGAATTTGATTTAATTAATATGTGAATCACTTAACATAGGTTTTTTTCTAGAATATTATGATAAATTTAGCACTATAGTGATAAAAATGTTGTAATTTGTCAAGACAAAGAACACTCGAATGAAAAAAAGGACCAAATACAACCTTAAAAAATACCAGATTATTCAAGAAATTAATGTGATTGGGGATGTAAATATTGGTTGGGTGAATATAAAGAGAAATTTGGTATATCCATTAACTAATATATTAATATTGTTGAATTATGATGGTCCTGTAATTTATTTAGTTGTTAGATACATGGCATACTAAAAGCAGTGTTTTTATAAAAGTAAATATATAATGTTTTATATTAAATGAAATTACTTTTAAAATTAATTTATATGGGTTATATGTTTTACATGAGAAAAATCATATAAATTATGGTTTTGAGTTTTCATAAATCAATGATCATTATAAAGTATAATTTTTAATGATGGTTTGATAATATTATTATGAGTAGAGGATCATTCATGTTAAATAATAGAATTATGGAATAATATTTTATCTTTTTATATGGATTATAACTCCAAGGTATATCCTATTAAATATCATACATATATTCATTAATATTCATAGGTGTGTATGCTTATATTATTCCAAATTATATTGGGTTCTCATCATTCCATAAATATGAACCTCATACTTTAATAACATTCTTATACTAATCTTAAGGATGGGAAAATTAGGGTGTGGATTGGTATGTAACTGATCTTGTGGTAGGTTTTTTAACCAGGATTTTTTTCCATACAACATGAATGATTTTTAATCTATTATATTTATTAAATTAAATTGATTAAATTCATGTCTATTCATAGAAATGTAACATATGATAGTATTAAGTAATTTGAAAAATAACTTATGAAGTTTTTATTTAATTTGGTCAATATAATTTAGAGATTCGATAATGTATGAGTAAACCTATAATAGATTGAAAGATTATATTTCCCATGATTGACTCAATATCTTGGAAAAATGGATTGCATTTCTATAAATAATATTTATTATGATACATCATTTAGGAATGTTCACATGAATATATAAATGTGTTTGACATAGATCATTCTAGATTTTCTTATTGCATGAGTAACAATGACATTTGTTTGGAGGCCAATCTTTGTTTATGAAAATATATTATGGAATTTATAATCATTATTAACACTATTTCTTGTAATGTCACACATAAGGATATGTAATAAATGTTAATTTTGGGATTATTTTTTTCCTAAATTTATAGGCAGTTTGTGTGATAATTATTTCCATATAAATTTCTGGTTGATACCCAATGATTTATAGAAGTTTGTATAATGTTTGAGAGGAATTAGTGATAGTGTGGTATTATTGTATATAAGTTATAAATAATTAAACATTAACTTGTGAAATTATCCATGTTGTGGTTCATATTATAGTGTGATTTTTTATACCATTTCATGGTGTTCTCCATGAAATGTGAAGCTCCCAGATGAAGTGATTTAACAAAATGGGAATTAAAGAACCAAAAATGATGCATGGTAAATAGAGTAATTTTATTTTCATAGTGTTTGAGTACACCCAAAAATATTACTCTATCTCATAATTTTTTGTGTAAAATTATCTCACATTAGAAACAAATTGTGAATTTGTTTCAGTTTCTGTTAATTCGTTATGTTTTATGTTTTTTTCATGTTTTTCACCATGATCATGGATTTTTTTATGTATTATTAGAGTTAAAAATCCACAATGTAAGGAATAAATTAAAATAAAACAAAAACTATAGCATGGTGTGTTGAAAAACATTTCACAGTTATATTTTTAAGAAAATGGATTATAAAGAAAACTGCAAAAAAACCCATAGTGTTGTATATGTTGCCTATAGAATAATAGTATCACACTTTCATAACCATAGTGATAAAAACATGCCATTTTTATCACCACGTCATTATTTTTTTTAAATGATATTTTTGTCTAACATGGTCTAATTGAGTTTATCCACGGAGATTGCATCTAAGGCTGGTTGTGATGTTACTCCCACTAGGTTAGTTTGAGACCCCTGCTTGCACTGACCCCCCAAATATAAGTATGAATGATATTCCTAATGCAGGCTTGATACGTGATGTGACTTTTGAGTTGCCTCCTGAATCTGGGCCTCCTAAAAATGTTGATTGTCATCAGGAAATTCAGAATCTTTTGACTTCCTCTGAGATTACTAGGAAGTGGGGTGACATCACTGAGGTAGAAGAGACAGTGGCGGACAACGTTCCTATTACTTTCAAATATGCTCTCCTTTCTGGAAAGGGGAAGGTAGGTGATTTTTCCTCCATTCCTAATTCCTAGAAGAGACGGCCAAGGAAGGACTATTCTAACAAACCTCACACTGTGTCTACGTGATATTCTAATCCATTAGGCAAGTTTAATTCTAATATCCTTAAGATTCTCAATCACGGTCGGTCCCAATCTGAATGGGAAACTGCTGATGACTCTGATTATTGGAATGACATGTCATATTATGATCTGTAAAGTTGTGTGTGATGGATGAGGAAATGTTCCTTTGTTTGACCCTGTCCGTCGTCTCTATACCATTTTCTTTTATTTAATAAATAGTTAGAAGCATAGCTTCTGGATGGACTTGTTGGGTATACATTTAGATGTGATCGTCGTTCACATTTAATAATAATTTTCTTTATGTCTCTAGTCACCACACATGGTAAAACCTAATCATGTTTTGGGAAACAATGCAATTTAATATTGGAAAAACAACCATGGTTTAATGATCGTAGAGATACATAAGAAGAATATATCATATTCTAGAGGAAAACACACAATGCTTTCAGTTATAGATATGAAAAGTATGATTGAAGTGGACTCAAGGACTAAAAGGATCTGAAGATTCTCATCGTGGTTTTTATATTTTATTTTGAAAAAATTATACCACCCCATGGTTATATAAACCATTTCATAGATTAAGTGTATTTTAATAAAGAGGGGATATACATGTTACTACATGATGAAATGAAAATATGTCAACCATAATTTGTCGTATGTTTTCTAGGGAGAGAAATGGTCATGTTTCAAAGAAGAAGAAATTTTATTCACCATCCATGGATCGATGTCCCTTGATAAGGATTTAAGAATATCATATATTCTTTCTTGAACTAATTAATGATATTTATACCCATATAATAAATATTAATAAATTTAATAATGTCCAAAAAAATATTACAGGTCCATTCATTTTCTCTATATATAATAACACAAGGATGTGTGTTGTGGGATTATAACCATTGTTCACCAATGATTCACCACTATATCAAAATATGTGGTGAAGATTTCAATAACTTCATGTGTTTTTGCATCATTCTTCATCTCACTATTTCTTGTAATCATTGATTTTATGATTGAGTAAATATAATACACACAAACTATCATTGGAATATAATGAATAATTTATTTAGAATTATTTAGAAATGATGATTTATCCCCCCTTTTAGTGTTCCTCATTCTCTTACTGAGAACATTAATTTGTTTCCTAGTAAGGAATCACGCAAAAATATTTTTTAGTTATTCTTATTTTATTATATCTTTTTATGAATGTAACATATCATAGAGATATTAAATCATATTAATAATAATAAAAACATTATTCACATTATGGAGGGATAATATGGTTTCACATTTTCTATATTTGGGTTTGGATGTTTTATGACCTCACTAAGAATGGCTTCAATCTTTTTGAAGTAGAAGAAAATTTTAATTTATAGGATTAAAAAAATAAATAAATTGAAAAGATAATTTTTCAATGTGATTCTCTAATATCACTCTATGAAGGAATTGAAAAGTTATGTGGGATTTGAATTGTGAATAACATATGAAATGAATTATATGAAATTATTGAACTTTAAATTTAGTATAAATTATCATGTCATTAAAAATTTCATGACCAAATCAAAGATATATAAATGTTTGAGGATTAATCAATTGATAAATTCATTTTATGGTTTAAAAAATATTATTTCTATATGAATCTATGAAAAATAATTTTAGATCCAAATATAGTTAACAAGATAATGAGGATTTAACAAGATAAATTTTATTTCATGATTTTATTAATGTATCATTACATGGATGAGTTGTTAGTTGAAAAAAAATATAAATATATTGTTTGTTATAATTTTTGGTGAGGTTTTTACTTGATGAAAAAAAAGAAACATTTCAGTTGGAAACTACATTAAAAACTTCTAAATTCATGAAAATAAATTGATAAAACAAGTTTCACGGATGATGAATTATATGTTGATAATGATTTCCAAATATTTAATGATTGTATGTGTTTTATTATTTTGTATTTAAAAAATTATAATGTAATTATAATGTGAAATTTCATTTAAAATTTTTCTTATATGAAAATATTAGAATTCATTTAGCTATTTATAGGAAGGTAATTTATATTGAGGATGTGTATAAGGATAATAAACACAAAATGTCATCATTGATGATAAAAAAACATGAAAATTGATCAAAGTTAATATAAATTCATTATTGGAATGATAATGGACTATTCTTCTAAGAATAGGAATTTTTTCTCAAATAATGATGTGTAATATTCTACTTAATAAAATTAAAAAGGAAAAAAATACTTAGAAGGTGGATCTATTTATGATTTTATTTAAAAAATAGATTACTATAAAAAATCATTTAGATAATAGGTATGTAGTGAAGATGGTGATGAAGAAGAATAATATAAAAGTAATTTTCAACTGAGAATGGATCTCATGTAATATCTTAAACTTTAGAAATATAATACAACGCTAAAAAAACTCTTGATACAAAAAATTTCATTATTGATATAGAATATCAAGGTGAATACATGTGAATGATTGGTGATAAAAATTTCATAATAATTGAATATGAAAAGATATTTTTATGTTGTGATAGATAATCTCATTGCAATGCATGAATTTTATTTATCACTTGGGTAAATTACAACAATCTAAGAGTTCATAGAAATATATTCTATTTTGGTTTAAAAATATATTAATTTATAGGGTTAATCATGGAATTCATTATTTAAATTATTCAATTTCAAAATGAAATTTTATTATTATATTAGAAATTTGTTTATACACACTTTATTTACTCAAGGATATATAGAATGAAGTGAAAGTGATGAAGGTAAAAATTTACAATATCACCATGAAAAATTGATGCATATTGAGATAAATAATATGATTATTATAAAAATGGAAAAAATAATATTACATAGAATAAATATAATGTAAAAACACTGCCTAAAGAAAAATTCACTTTTAATAAATACCCAATTAATTAGATTAAATTTTAAAAAACAAATAGTAGAGTTTAATTTAAAAGATAATGAAAAGAATGAAACTTTTAAAGAATGTAATTTCCAACCTTTAAGAAGATTAGAAATTTCATATAATATATTATTTTTGTGGATTGTATGCCTATATTGAATATTTTTTGTTATAACATGAATTATTCTCAATAATGAAAAGGATATTGTTTAAGGGAGATATAACCTACAAATTTATTTAAGAGCCAATATAAAATCCCAAAGTTGAAATTAAAATGAAAAATAAATTTGATGCACTTTAAGAGACACGTGGAAGGTGTGATAAACCAATAAATTCAAATAATAATTATCTTAATATTGTATCAATGTTTCCAATTTAATGGGTAATGAAAAATACCATAATTACAAGAATGATCCAGATCATGCAATGAATGTTAAAGTTGAATAAAATCCATTGAATAATTAAATGACTAATATATTGGATAGTTTTTACTCATGAAAAAATGAAAAAAATAATAGGAGGATAAAAATACGATCGCGATATTATTACCATTAGGAATGGTGTTCCTTTAAATTTTAAACATGTTAGTGGAATTTAAACAAGTGATAATAAGAACATTTCGATGGATGTATTTTTTATCGATGGATTGAAACATTGTTTCTTGAGTATATCAAAAAATTGATAAAAATGAATAATGGGATTCTTATTTTGATTGATATTTTGTTATAATATCAAATGATGGATTAATTATAATGTGAGTAAAATAGCCAAGTGGCCTTATTTTCCAATTTAATAGAGTTTAAAACACTTTTTAATTGGGGTGGAAGGAGGAGAATGAGTTATCGCATTGAACAGTCAATGTCTTTAAAGAAAATAATATGATTATAATCATCATGTATAATTCAATGAGAAATATTAAAAATCAAAAAAATGAATGGATATCTCTTGTGATTTTTTTTATAGTGGTAATATGATGAAAAAAATTCATAAATTGGTGGATATCAAAATAAAAAGGCCACTTAAACTTGTTCATATAAATATATGTGTCCTAATGAGTTTAAAATTTACAAATTTTCATATTTATTTCATAAAATTTTAATATGATTTTGATATTATCCCATATATTTCATTAATGTAGAGTAAACCAATATATTCTTATAAATATAAAATATATCAGTGATATGTTGAAAAATAAACAAGATATTTCATCAAAATATTATTACATGAAAATGGATCTGTATAAACAAATTAAAAATTTGATATATTTATAGACAAGAATTAGTTAATAAATAGATATATGCCTTCATAGAAACCTCTAAAATAAATATTAGTGGAGTGGGAAATAAATTGTTCATTTAAATTTAATGATTCATGTTTTCAATTAATTACATATAAAAATTCCTTTGGAAATAAGTTATATCATATGATGTCTATATTATATATTGATATTGACTATGATGATTTTTAGTATAAACATATTATTAAATTTGATTTAGAAAAAATGAAAATACAAAGATATCGTGAGTTCCAACTATCCCATTCTTCTCCAATATTAAAGAAAGCCATTTGGGGAAACTTTTTGAATTGTTTGACAAAGGTATCTTTATTTATTATTCAAAATTATAGGTGTTATAACTGGAATTTAAATGAAATCATGATTTAATAGATTTGAATTTCATGGAGGGACACGTTACTTCTCAAAAATCATATTCATTTAATAATTCAATTTAGGAATATAATAATGATGAATATAATCAACAAGATACAACATCTATTGAAAAAATAAGTCTAAGTGCTATTGAAGCTGATTTAAAATTTAAAATTGATGAAAAATTGTCTTTATAAAAATTATATTTGTTCTAAATACATTAAAAATGTATAGAGACTAAAAATATCATTGTAGACTGTATTAGTAGAGGTTAAACCTAAAAAAACTTTTCACAAATCTAATAATATGATATTTCATTTACAATAAGATCTAAAAGTTTCAGAAAAATATATATATTATAATGATTTTATTTTTCCCTAGTGTATGGGATAAATAAAATGTAAAGTAATGTCAACTTTGAATTAGTGTATTTTTAAAAGTAAAATAATATGGTAGGGAATATTTTAGTTTCAAGAACAAGATTAATGAGAAATGTGAAGTGTCGTGGATTAAATGTCATCATTTTTGAAGAGGATGCACTAAATTTAATGGAATTTCATTCAATAATACTTTTATTTTATTTACAAAATTTTAAAATATATAAATTTGTGTTTTAATTTATGTTCAAATGAATTTTAAATTTATCCAAAAGGATATATATTTTTTATTCATAATTTAGAATTAGTTCAGGAGGTGTGAATTCAACAACTAAATGTAGTTATTCTATATGGTAACTATTATCTCGTTTGAAATATAAATAAATCTCCATATAGTTTTAAAAAGGTTCCTCGAGTGTGGTACTAAACACTAAATATAAGATTTATGGGAATTAATTTAAAGAGATTAAAGGTATATTGAAGTCATTAATACAAATAAAACAACACTAACTGAATAATCAACACCATGTCCATAGATTTGGTTGGTTTGATGGTGCTACTAACTTTAGGTAACATTCCCATGACACTCTAGGTTGTAAAAAAGTACTAAGGGGATACTTGATCATTTGTGGATTATTTTCCCTAAGAAAAAATCATATTGAAAACATAACAAAGGTAAACAATGAAATATGATGAGTGTAATGTAAAACAATAACACTCTGACAAGAAAGTAAAATTAGAGTAGCAAATAGAATAAAAAGGTACAAAATTTTTAAAATAAGGGAAAACAGAACTCAATGACATCAATGTGGAATCAAACCAAGAATCACCCTACCAAATAACTAAGATATAACACCAAGTCCCAATCTCATTGAATCATGATTCATCACTAGCGATGTCAGACACCATTACTTTACCTATATCTCAGTATACCAAATCATCAAATGTACCTAAGTGTCTAAGAAGGGGGTGATTGTAAAACCAAATATGTAATCCAAAATAACATTCCAACACACACCACTTGGAAAAATAACAATTTATCTCATATTTATATTTATAACAAAATATATTCATACTTAGTTTAATGTAATTTCATTTTAAAATAATAAAAAACCTTCCCAAAACAAGAACCACACGGTGTCATCATTACACACCTCTCATAACAATGTATGCACAATTACAGTCCCAATACCCCTGGGTGGTGACTTGTCCCTTCACCAATTCATACCCTAATATAATCTACCATGTTACACTTTATAACCATCCCCATGTATAAACCAACAAGGTTATGTAATGAAAAATTCATAAACTCATGCCAACCACACATGGCATGTTATCAACGAAAACCATTTCTATAGAAAAAATTCTTAAAAAATTAAATTCTTTATTTTTGTCAATTAAAAACATAAAATTTTGTTACTAAAACCAAGAATTTTTTTTACAATAAATTATGAGATATGGATTTATATATAAAGACTTAAAGTTCAAGGACATGTAGTGTGGTATAGGTTTTACATAAAACAAAATGGATAATGAGAATAAATAAAATCCCATAAAACCTCAATATTCAAGCTTGAAACTTATTCTCTTTAATATATCTAGTCATAAACTCATCAAAAAATATCATCAATTATAATGAACCTGGACCAATTAGCATAGAGCCAATGGTTACTTTATAACATTGGAACAAGATATAATAAATCCTATTCCAAAAGACTAAATAGTTTAGTAGCCATTGTAAAATGGATACATACTTGAAACTCCCATTGTATTTTTTTTTAAAAAAATGCATACTTTTTTTATTTTCTAATTATCTTATTCCAATTATTATATCCATGAATATTGATTACAAAACACTTCTTGGTATCCTTGGAAAAACAAAACATAAGAAAGGTGTGATCTCAAATGATCAGTAAGGATTTGAGTATAGTGGAAGCTATCATGAATAAATAATCATAATCATATTGAATGGGGGATAAATAAAACAAATTTTATTTAAATAATAATTTAAGTATAATGTGGTAGGAATAAATGATGAAAAGAAATTCCATATAAATTATAGAATGTTCTTGAAACATAACTATATATATTCTAAAAAATCAAATAATCACATGAAATATAAATAAATAATCTAAAAGTGAGGGAATTAATAATGATGAATATCATAAGCAAACAATAAATTCCTCTTGCCTAGATATCTTAAAAAATGGGTAAGGGCTCGACCAAAAATATAAGATAGTTTGTCAAATGGGACATTTAGAGGCATTGAGGGGTTATAAAAAACTATTTCAGCCGCTAACTATGTAAAATTCATTACACATATTTAAAGGGGTAATACATAATCAACATAAACATTTATATTGATGAATTATCATAGTAAATTTTAATAATTTTCCCAATAAATAAATATAATCACAAACCATTTAGAGTAATATGGTGATTGTTATCAAAATGATAAATACCTAGTCAAAATGATTAAAATACATCAATATAAATAATAATTATAGTATCTTTGTAATGTATTCCAAATGGAGAATAAGTAAAATTAGGGTTACCTCATCGATGAATAGAAATACAAAGAAAATTACGTAAAAACATTCATAGAGAAATTATCCTTTTCACAATGAATATCTCCTTCAAAAACTAAAATATTACATTATGTTAGGAGAAATATTTCCATTAAAAAACATTTAAACATGTAGATAAATATTCAAGATAATGATTGGTTAGGATTATAGTAAATTATGTACAAGATGACTATTTTAAATCAAAGATTCCTTTGACAATTATGGGTAAAAAGTGCAAAAATACATTTTTTAAAAAGAAACATGAATATTTATTTTAAATAATTTTTCAAAAGTAAAATAATCATAAAATATGTAATTAATAAATAATTTTTATAATTTTAAAAAAAGTGAAAACATTTTTAGAAAACATGGACATGGAAGAAAAATTGTGTTTTGACCAAAAAGAGAAATAGAATTGGCTTCTCATAAAATTATTTTTTTTAATTATTTTAAGAACCAAAAAGAGGAAAACAGTTATATTAATTGAATAGTTCATGAATAAAAATAGGATAATAAAATTAATTAATTTATTGAGTGATATATCAGAATATAACATCATCATAAATTTAATCATAAATAATCTTGATAAATAATGAGATTATAAAATAAACCCTTACCACTTTCGTATCTTTTGAATGTTAAGCCCCATGAAATAAATAACATAAAATGAAACAAATTATGGAATTAATTTAAATGAATTAATCATATAAAATATCTAAAAAGATTAGTATATACACCTCATAAAATAAATAATTGGAGAATACGATATATGTATCACGTAAGTAAACGTTTAGCAAGAAACCATTACCTATGATCTGATTTCCTTTTAATGTGTCTATAAATCATGAATAATAAATATATATTTATTATAAAAATATTAGAGATAAAAAAACATATATTTTATAATATATATGATTTATTTTTAATATTTTAGTACATGTTTCTTAACAAATGTAGAGACCCAAATCTTGACTTACATGGACATTACATTAATTTTACAGAATACTTAACAAAAACAAACACAAAAGGACCGTAATAGTTTAGTGTCTTTGGAAACTCGGATCATAATCTTCTAATCATGGTGAAAGATCTTCAACATCTTCCATAAAGATCTTCCCCTTTTGTTTTCTTACCTAAAACCTTTATTTATATCCTGGGGAAAAGAAAAAAAATAAAGGGTGAGCTCAAATGCTCATTAAGGCTAAACATAGAGAACATAAAACAATCCATAAACATTTGAATGCAAAAAACTTGAACATAAAATCTAAACATCAAAATATTAAGCAAAGACATAAATCTTGGAAGTATGTGAGGAATATATCACAAAGGAACATCAATTATGATAAAATATCATGGGAATAAAGCATGTAATTGTGTCAACCATTAAGCACATGTTATGATTTCCATAGTAGCCAAGGCATTGCTGCCAAGACCATCTTAGTGGACAAAGTCTTTTTCTGAATCGAGTTCAATCCTCGTTCCAGTCCTGTATCACTGAATTGGATTAACTTACTATTTCGTCCATGTCTATATCATGAGATATAAATCTTTACCCAATGCATTTTAGGGAGATATAGGTCTCACCCATCTCATAATGAAATCATTCTTACTTGTTCCACAACATAAATCATTCATCATTACCCAAAGTGTAAAATGGTTTTCATAAACATCATCCCATCATAAAATAATCCATACAAAAAAATGGATATCATTTCATCATAAGAAAAGTGAAACCATGTAAATAATAGAGAAATTATACTTGAAACATACCCATATGAAATAATTCCATCTTATATGGAAAATAGTTTTGATAAAACACTTGAAATGAATTCTTGAGAAAAATATCCTTTTTTCTTCAAAATCATTTTCTTTTCACAAAATTCCATGAAATTTTAGAAGAAAAGGATTTTGTTGAAAATATTCATTAAATCTTGTAGAGTAAGCTTCATGCAAATGAGGAATTATGAAACTGTAAAAATCAGTTCACACCGTATAAGTTAAAAATAGCATACTTCTCGTACTTTTGTCGGAATGGTCAAAAAGTTCCCCATGTGGTAAAAAAAGTAAGATTCCTTTCATAAAAAGTAGTAAATTTAAAAAAATGTGTAAAAAGGAATTTAAAAATACATGAAAACATTTTTATAAAACATGGGCATGGATGATAAACATAACCCCGGTAAATACTTACGTATAAGCAATCTCAGTTAAAAAAACGCGATTGCAAAATTATCCCTTACCTTAAGTCCAATATACTTCATGCATATCCGAAAATCTCTTATAATGATTTAAATAATTTCATTTAATTATTAAAGAATCATATTCATCGTTATGATATCATATATGGTTCACTTATGAATTTATATTACCCGCTCGTTTGTAAATTCCATGTTAAAGCAGTGTTTTGGGTAAAATTGTTTCATTTATCGTACGTGTTTCGACATGTTGTTCTTGATATTATTACTTATATCCTGATTTGATTAATTACAAAATGTAAAACATGATTTATATATAATATATATTCAGTATATAAATATAAATGATAGATCGATAAATGGAATGAAATACACCGTTCATGGAGACGGTAGGCCGTGCGTACGCATAAACACTATTTTTATTTCCTTATTTAATTAAATGGAATTAAGTAAATGAAAAATATATTTACATAAATCCAGTATCATTATTATTTAATATCTTTCATTATTATTTATTATATATACTTTATAATCATACTTGAATGGTTAATCATGGAAAATTAATCTCATCGCATTCGTGGAGACGGTGGTCCGTATGTACGCACGAGCGATGATATCATTCCCATGATCGTGGAGTTGTATTTAAGTGTATGTATAATATTTAATAATCAATATCACTTTACAATAATCATATATAGTTATTTATTTACACCATTATACCCATCCAAGTAAGCTGGTGGTGGAAAACAGATTACACCACGTCGTGGAGACGGTATTCAGTACGTACGAACGTGTGGTGATTTCATTTTTCGTAGGATGGATAGAAGGTGAAATGGGGTTGTTTAATATTTATAATAACATATCAGTATATAATGAATACAGATGTTATTACTTTATATTGAAACAAATAAAGAAGAGGAAGTAGAAGAAGAAAGAAACTTGAAAGAGTCGATAGAAGAGATTACCTCTTCCTCGACGCACCTCCTTTAAACTTCTTCTTAGGGCACTAAAGTTGGTATTTTGAGAAGACCAGAACATCTATGATGTAACTATAGAGGTTTAAAAGAGGAATTGGTAGGGGTTGGCCGAGATTCAAGGCTCAAAAGGGTGTGAAGAGAAGAGGGAAGTGGTGCCCTTTTTATAAGGGAGGAGAGGGGCACCTTTGGAAAAACTTAAAATATTATTTTATAATAAAGTCATATTCAGTTTATAATAGCTTAAAATTGATTTATTTAAAATATAAAGTGGTTATTGGTCTCAATACTCTCAAACAAAAGAATTTAGACAAGTTTAGGTTACTATTTTAACCTTATCATTTAGATTTAACACTAAGTTAAATAATTTACCTTTTACCGTGTCTTCTTGTTTTCTTAAACTATATGATTAATAAACATACTATAGAAATACAACCGAACCCCAAGTGGTTCGTTATTAATATATATAACCTTATCTAAGTCATTTGGCTGAACCTTAGATTTTTAAGAATATAATAACAATTAATACTATAATATTTGTTAAAAAAACTATTTTATGTCAATTTTAAAACTATTTGGTAATTGATTTTTTTGAAACTCATAACAGCATGATTAGTTCAAATAAAGTTAATTAAATCAATAATAACATGTCATATTAACCTATAAAATTAGTGGAATTCATAAAAAGTCTCAAATTACTTTTATTTGTGTATTTATAAAATAAATTATTTTAATATTTCATTATTTAGGTAATTACTGCATTACCATTGTGTCATGAATAAATTAAATTATTTAATGTCTTAAAATTATAAATAAAATAACATTAGGTAGGAAATATTTTTATCTTTCTGATTAGTATTTATATTCAAATTTATCTTATGTATAACTCTATATTAAATATGTTTTAGTTATTAAACTTTGATTTTAACTATTTTAACTCTTCTTTAAATAAAATAATAATAAATGTCCAAATCTTAATCCAAGTGGACCTAAAGGGAAATATTTTATTCCTAAGGTTTTTTTTGGTCGAATTACACTTATCCAATAGAATTTGGACATGTTTTAGGGTAATAATAATATCATTTTTACCATTAATTACCATATTTACTTTTAATCGTGGTAAATAGAAGTAAAAAGTTACTATTCATCAAAAATTATTTTTATCTTATTGAACCAAATTTTACTCCTTGATATTAACCGTGTCTCTCATATTTTCGAAATTCCACTCACCGAAGCGGTAAAATTATGTTTTATGTAAATTTTTAAACTCTCCTAAGAGGTGGGTAAAAGACGGTGAAATGTTCAATAAAATTTTTATATGTCTAAAATTATTATAAAATGACTCCAATGAATTACATTGAACTTATATAGGTATTATGTATCAATTTTGACCTAAAATAAATTTAAATAAAATAAATAATTATTTATATAAAAATTCGATTTTTAAATAGTAACCCAGTGTTTTCACTATTCATAAAAAAATGAAACATTTCAAAACAATACAAAAAATTCACCCTAGTCTAATTTCTATATTCTCAATCCAAAAATTAAGTCCATTATGAAAAATAAAATTTTAAAAAGTGGGTATTACTTTTCATAACGGCTAGTTCATAATAATATTATAATAATATATCGTTTAGTGAAACTTGGTATTGCGTACTACACACGCTATCGAAAAAGGTCTTGATTGTGTGTAATGCAAGCCAAGTCAGGGATGTGTGTAGTGAAAGCTCTTTTTGGTGTTGTTTTTAACATAATCAAAACTTATTTCATTTATACATTAAACAAAATCTATACTTAATGTTGCGAAGAGTAATTCCAACGAAACGAACTTGAAATTGTGTGTAACACAAACCAAGAAAAGTGTTGCGTATACTGAAAGATAATACGGTGTTGCGTATAGCGCAAGATAATCTTAGTGTAGTGTACAACACAAGACATCAAATAAATTAAAAAGAATACTTCTTATAAAATCTCAGGGTGTTACATTCTACCCCCTTAAAATTAATTTCGCCCTCCCAATTTGTCGGGGTTATAAATGGTTTACTACATGAAAGTTTCTTTAATAGAAACCCACATCGTAAAAAGGAATACTAAAATTAAATTTTAAAAAGTGAAGTATGAAACATAACGGTTACCCAAATTTACTCATCAATGGGTTTCCACATAAGAGAACATAGGTGAAAATATGGATATGGAAGATAAATCTAACCATCAATTTTTGATGGAGAGTGGTAGAGAACATGGCTATGAAAATGAAAACAATCACAAAGCCATAAATTTTTGATGATCTAAGGTATCATCTGATTCATCAGATATAAGGGCACCAGGACAGCATTTTTGGTTTTCAAGATCATTTCCCTAAAGTTGAAGAATTTGAATTAGAAGAAATACTTACTTGATTTTGGTACAATCTCACTATTTTTTGGGCCCTAAACAATTTAAACTTCATCTCTTAATGAAATGAAGTTGAATTTGTCTTCCTTGAAGTGTTAGCAGATCATGTGATAGAATGATAGGTCATTCCATTTGTCTCAAACATAAGGTTAGAAAAATTTGTATACATAAGTCTATCTATGGTGAGATTAATCATATATCGTTCCTAAAATGGACTTATACTTCATTTATCATACCTCTTAATAAAATAAAACTAGTTTCTACTAACAAAGGACTTCTTGTAGGCCGGTGGTAGGCGATAAAGGCATGTCGTACTTTGTTTGTGGGTTCTATTCGCGGAACCTTGTCCGACGCGACGGGTTGTCGCCTGATGTGGCTCTATTTTTGCATAGTTTTGCCACATCTTTTTACTTAATTTTTAATGATTTAATTAATTATTTAATCAATTTATGCCAAATATATGCACTTTTGTATTTATTTAATTTAATTTATCAAATATTCATTTTTTATAACATTTTATGTAATTATGGATCCTTAAATAGTTAATTTATTCCTTCTTTATTTTTAATATAATTAATTTCCAATTTTTTTATCTATATTTGATTACATTATTTAATTTTACATTATTAATAATAATTGAGTTTGCCAAATTAATTTAATTTTAATTTTTAAGTTTGTACAACTTAGTTATGGCTTGCCAGACTACCAGTAGCTTAGCTACCGATAGCAAGGTTACATTTTCTCTATCGATAGCTAGGTTACCGGTATTGTCCATCAGTGACCTTTGTTACTGATACTCTTTTCTACCGGTAGCTCTTATTTAACTATAATGGTTGCCTTTAATTTCTAATGGTGAGCCATTTAATTTTATCAGTAGTGCTTAGTATTTCGTTGGTTAAATTCTGTTTGACTTCATATTAAGTTAATTTATAAGTAAACAATTATTTTATCTACATAATTCTAATTAATTAACTTAGACTTTGTTTTTATAATTAATATTTTAATTAATTCACATCAGAATAGGGTTGGAAAGTTATTTTATGTGTTTTATCATCCTACTAATTAGTTAAGTAAATAATTAATGTTTTAAGTTAAATTAATTAGTTCTCTTTTAATTTTGTGTTTTCCAAATAGTTAATTAATTCATTAACTAATAGTTTTTAAACATTAATTATATTATTTTATGTGTGCAGATTAAATTCTAATTCATTTTATAATTGTTTTAGACGATCGCTAACTGTAACCCCTTTGATGTGTCAGTGACTTTTTCCTTTGAGTACCAGTAACTCTTTTCACACCGTTAAAATTTCTTTTATCAGTAGCTAGGATACCGATCCGTGCATCACTGTTAGATTTATTTATTTTTATCAGTGACCCTGCACGCTCCTTTTGCACCCCCATTGGTAGCCCTTTTCCCTTTTAAACCTCACTGATAGCTTTCCCTAACCGATAGGCCTTACTTTTTGCAGCTAGCGATTTCTTTTTTTTACCGGTATTTTTATCCTCACTGACATCCTGTAGCACCTCATCGGTAGCCTAGCTACCGATAGATTCCCTCTTTCCTCTGAGCTACTGATGCATTGGTGAAAACACTTTCTTCTGCCGCTGGAAGAAGGAGTTCTCACCTTCTGGAAGTGTGCTGCCACTAGAGGAACATGATGGGTTCGTTGATGGATCTGCTTCCTTTGAGAATGATATTTGAAGACCCTCCTCCCCCATAGCAGTTATCTCCATCATGAGCTACAATTGATGAAACCCATAAAAGCCACACTAGAGGAAATCCGCCGCGGTGAATCAGAGGAGTTCGTCGCTGGTTCTTGTGAGCTTGGAAGAGACCACTTAAACCTCTTGTATTTCTCGAGCCACAGGAGGAGACTGTCTTGCGGGGAGAAAGCTGATGCGCTGCACTGGAGTGAAGGAATATCGTCGCACCACCTGCAGGTTGCCGCTGAAGTGCCAAGGAGGAGGAGGAACATGTCGCAGGGAGCCACATTGTCGTTGCTTGATGCGCTTGAGTGCAGGGAGGTCCACTGTCGAACCACCATGTTGCTTCTGTCCACCACTGGGAGGAGACGAAGACCCGATGTACCTGCAAGAGGCTGATGCATCACTTGGAGGAAGAAGGGTGGAGTCGAGCTACGCTGCTGCCTCATGCCGCAGCCGCTGGATTCCACGGGCCACCGGCTTCAAAGGAGGAGGGCTGCTGTGCGAGGAGCCTATTGCACCATTGTTTATAAACCTGCACCATGCCGAAGAAGCCGCAGAGCAGTGCTGGAGCCGAGGCCGAGCTAGGAGAAGGGTTCTTTTTGTGTCGCACCTGGTTGGACCAATCTGTAGTGGAGGCCGCCGGTTTTCAGGAAAGAAAGTGGTGGAAACCCTCCCCCATCCCGGGTGTGTGCTAAATTTGGGGTAGGAGGAAGATTTAAAAAAACATAACTTAATCTAAATTAAAACTTAAAATGTATAACAAAAGTAAAGTAAAAATAGAAAAGAAAAAAAGCTAAAGCTAAATCTAAAGTTTGGTTAAATTTAAGTAAAGTTAAATTTACATAAAATCTAACTTTACTAAGTCAATAAATGTAAAATAAAATAATTTATAAAAGTAATAAAATTAAACAATTATAATATTAATGAAAATATAAATTATAAATTAAAATATTAAACTAAATTAATAATAAATGAAAATAATAAATTAATAAACTATTATTAGTATAAATATATAATTAATAACAATTATAAGTAAACTAAAATTTTACGTTTTAATTTAAAAATATTTAAATATTAAGTTTTAATTCTAATTTCTAAATTAAGATAAACTAATTAATGAATTAGTCGACCAACTTAAGTTCTTAAATGGTAATAATAAAATTATAAATACATTCTAATTTATTAAATTTCTAATTACTTATTTACTTATGATATTAAATTTTAATGATTTAATTAAATATGATAAACTAAAAAAATAGTAATTGGTATTTATATTTATGAACTTAATTAAATCGATAGCGTTTGATAAATTTATAATAATATTATATTAAAGTAAATAATAATTATTAACTTAAATATTTATTAATTAACTTTAGTTAACTTTTGTAATTGAATTTTAACTGCTTTATTTCATAACATGTTCAGGTTCACACCAAGGCCAAAAACACGTCCAGGTGCATGTAACTAACTCAGCCGAAGTTAGTTACGATGGAAAAACTCGCGCGACGTGTTTGTCGCAAAAAAATGTACATTTTTCAGTGCATGGGTGAAGAACTTGTGAAGTCAGTAGAGATCGAGCAGTGACATGCAGTAGATGACAGCAAGGTATTAAAGCAGAGCAGCAGCATAATTTTCAAAGACTCTCATTTTTTTCTATTCCACGAACACATCATACGAGAGAGAAAACTCTGAGGAGCAACACTGGAGATGAGCAGGAGACCAAGGAGCCCGAGAGCAGAGCAGTACATGGGGAGTACTTTTTCCCTCTGTCCTTAATATGTTGTACTCTATTCTTGGATGTTTTTCATTTCTTTATTCAAGATGATCAAAGGATGAATTGTTTAGCTCGGGAATTCAATTCTGTTGGTTAATCTTCCAATATTCTTCATTCACTTTGCAGTTTTCAGAATCATATTCAATTGGCGAGATTGAATAATGATTCTCTTTTTAGTTGTTTCACACCTTAAATGTTTTAAAATTCATAAATTCAAGAACAACTGGTGAGGTAATTCTTGAATACTTTTTCAGAGCGTTATACGTTTTGCATATGGAAATTTATGGTGAGTTTATTTCCAGATGTAATCATTTAATAATTGTCAAGAAGTTTGTCTGATTTTGTAGTGGCGAACTCCTAAAGTCAGTCTTCTGTGTGTCGAGTTTCCTAGCGAGGGAGAATCTTCACCTTTATTTCTTGAGGTGTGATTCAATAAAGTGTACTGGAGAAGACATACTTTAAACCAATAGTTTGGAATTCTCTAGTGTTACAAATTGATCATTGTTCCTTTTCTTGATGCTTTATATTAGTATACTGTAATTCTCTAATTTATCATACTTAGTTTAAATTTTATTTTCTTCGAAGAGAATCTTGTTTCCTCATTCTGTTTCCATTTCATCAATAAATAAATAAAAATATAAAAGTAAGAATATGTTTTCCCCACTACTGAGAACAGTGGGGATTTAAAATTTCAAAACCTTAGAAAACACTCATCTGCCTTCTTTGTGGATCGACCCTGCACCATTGTGCTAGTGTAAGAGTAATAAATTTAATTTTGAGGGCCGTGATGACATCCAGCCTTTTCAAAATTTGGCGTCGTTGCCAGGGAAGGCATGTATTGAGAGTATAGGGTTTAAAAAAAATAAAAAACATAAAAAATGAAACATAAAAAAATCAAAAAAAAACTAATGTAAAAAAACTACTTGAACTATATCTGTTGTTTTTGTTGTTTTGTAAAGAGAAATATGTTTCACTGAGAACTATTTTATGTTTAAGCTCATTTGATATTCAATTAAAATGGATGTTAATCAGAATTGGAATCAACTGGGACATAACTGTGTTTTTTGTGGGGATTATGGACATACTTCTTGGAAGTGTGTCTATAACCAACCACAATAGGATTTTTACAATGAAGAGAATGAACAAAACTTGGAATTTAGTCCTAACACCCTAGCTAAAATTGATCCAATTGATTCTAAATTGGATGCTAGGGTGGAACTAATAAAAAATTAGTTAACTAAAACCCCAGTAATTCAAATTAGATATTCTCAAGAGCGAGATCAAAGACTAAAGAGCTTGGAAATTATGATCTTAGAATTAATACAAAGGGTAAAAGAACAAGAATAATTTTAAGAAAAAGAAAAAAAATGTGTATAAAAGATTTGAAAATCATGTTGAAGAGGAGAGTGACTGTGAATTTGGGAAACAAAACATCCATTTTGAAAAATCTGACACTGTTGAACCTAATCTAGAAATACCCAGCTTACTGAATCAAGAGAATAAAATTTGAAAACCAGAAAAAGAGCTTTAATGGTGTTGAGTTAGAAAATTTTTAAACTAAATTAACACATATTGAAAAAGATACCCCAGTTCTTTTCATAATTTCTACATTAGAGAAAAATCACAGTTTTAGGAGTTTTGAGAATGAGGTCACTCGGGTTGAAGATATACTTGAAACTGGAAACTTGAATGGTAAAAAATCTTCACCCAAAATTTCTTAAATTCTGAACAATGATCCTAAACTTGATATTAGGTACACTTTGGAAGAGGACCTTAAGCTAGAAATCACAGAATCTCAAATCTTTTAACCTAAACTGAATACATCTCTTCCGTGTTTTGAACCTATAAACACAATAATTTCTGAAATATTGTTGGATGATGAGGATGAGGGAATGGTATTTGAAGAAAAACTAACTGATGAGTTTGCATTTCCCTATTCTCATTGTAATCACTTTTCTGAAACTTTGAGTACTGAATTGGAAAACATTGTTGATTTATATGGTGTTAAATGTTTTAATTTGAACAATATTGAACATGATTTTATTGAAGAAGAATTGAACATTTCTCCTCCTGATTTAAACTTTTTGGAACACTCAAATGACATGGTTTTAGAGAGTGAGCATTTTGAATTTGAATATGACAACGAGGTTGGACACACACTTGAATTAGGCAGAGTTGATTTGTTAGAAGCAGTATATGTTCATTGTGAGTTAACAGATGAGTATATTTTGGAGGAGATTTACAACATTGTTAGACCCAAGTCTGTTTGTGATAAAATAAATTCTCTTCCCTGCATGTCACTTACATCCTCAACTGTGAAGGGTGTTGAGCCTTTTCATGATGCTGATAGTAGTCCAGAGGGGGAATCACATTTTAGTTTCATTGTACATGATTCCGTTCATCACTTAATTTAATCTCCTCTTGAACCTGCTAATCAGAATTTACCCATTTGCTCCCTTGAATTTGAACCTGTTTTTTCTAAGGATAAGAGAGATAGTTTTGAGGTCAATGATGCACCCTTTGAAGCATCTAGTATTATGTTGTCCCATCATGTGAATTCAAATCTTGTAAAATCTGAAACAAAACAGGAAGTGGACAGCACTATACCCATTACAGTTAAAGGGTGTTTCTTATGGGTTAATTCAGGCTTTGAGAATTCAGTTTTAGTCTGCTTTAGTCTTCTTTCCCACAAATCATGTCTTTCTGTTAAAAATAAATGGTCCAAAAACCTATGGGGGTACCTATTAAGGAAACCACATCAACCTAGTGACTATGGTTAGTTTCTAGGTGAGTCTGGATGGGGACTTTAAACCTAGTGATGCATGGGAGGTAACCCATGGGTCTTCTTTTGTTAATAAATAAAAAAATAGTAATTAAATAAAGTCTAACTGAAGACTTTAAATTCAGTGCTTCATGGGAGTCAACCCATGTTCTTTCTTTTGTGTTTACTTTGTTTCTGTTCTTGTTTTACTTTGAATAAAGTTACGTTGTGATGCCTTCTGTTTTCACTATCTATGCAAGTTTTATATTTCTGGTTCTCATGTTCCGTGTTTTTAGGATGTTGCTGCTTGTTTCAATAAAGGGAGTGGAATTACCATGCTGAAGGAGTAATGAAAATCTAGTTAGGGAAGTACCTTACTGTTAAATTCTGTTTCTTCTTTCTACTCCTTAATGCTTTGCTGAAAATTTTTTGTATATATTGGAATAAAATTCTGCTGCATTTCACTAAGTTTAATTGAAAAATTCTGTATGTGCCTCTTTGCTAAAAAAATGAAATAATCTTCTCACTGCTTGAACTTAAGTGTGGGGGTTCATGAAGTCTAAAAAATCTTTTTTTGAATCTGCTTGTATCTTTGAGGTGTTTATCATGAACATTGTTTACTGTATTGAGAATTTTATTGAACTCAATCTGTTAAAATTCTTACACCCAATACATAGTGTACTTACATGTCACAAGTTACTCTTGAACTATATTGAAAATTATTCACTGGACATAAATGTTAATGAAATTATTTTCTAATGAAGATGCTAGTTATTTATTCATTGTGGAAAATAAAATATTTGAACTCCATTGAGACCCTTTATACATGCCATTAATCTACTTAATTGAAAATCTGTTTTGAACATTAATTGATTAATTGTTTTTCTCCATATTTAGAAGTCAACTTTGGAGACAAAGTTGGGTTTTAAGTGTGGGGGAGGGGGTTAATTCTTGACTGTGCTTAACTGTGTTTAATATAAAGTCCATCAATTCCCACTTCACATCAATAAATTTTTTGTCAAAAATTTGATAGATTTTTTCAAAAAAAATTCATAAATTTTAGGCTTTACATTATACTCAATTGGGTATTGTCTTAGGAAAAGTTCCTTACTGGTAGTTAAGAACTACTCTGAAACTGAAATTGATGATAATGGATGACTTCTAAGTGATCTTTCGTAGTGATTTGATAGAAATTCAGTTTAGGAACTACTCTGTAATTGATATGGGTACTCTTTTTATGGAGTTTTGGTCATAACCTTTGGAACTGGACGTTTGATTCTGATTCTAGGGACCTCATTCATTTTCTTTAAATTATTAAAATTAATTTCTTTAATGATCCAATGTAAATGATTTTTGATATAAATATTTTTAAATTGGAGTAATTTGGGCATCTGGTATCCCATAGTGAGTTTCTGAGACCCTAGATGTCAGGTGTGTTTCTATTAACATAAAGCCCTATGTACACTTTGAAAATGTGCATATGCACACTTCCTAGCACAAGATACATGGCTTGGGGAAAATAAATAAAGTGTCTGGGGTCAAAACTGAGCTCATTAAGGTGAGGGGAATGAAGAACGCCAAATGAAGAAGGGATCAGTTGGTTTATATGAGAATCATTTAGGTTGTGTCATTGAGGTGATTCACAAATAAATAATTATTTTTGGAATCTAGGATTCTGTTAAAGTACAAATATCCTTGGTAAAGGTCTTAATTCCATTGATATTTTATCTCCTGTCATTCTTGGATTTAGAACATGAGATTGGTTTGAAGTTAGTCACTAAGTTGTGTCACATATGAGGCATGACATCTTCCTTACATGATGATTCATAATTTTCAAGACTACCAGAGAGAATTTGTTCTAGGAAAGGTTCATATGATAAAATTATTTTCTTAAAGCTTATTGTTGTGTATTGTCCTCTGTTTTGAATGCTGGACGTGTTACAACATTATCTTAATCATAAATACCTCTTACTTCCTTTCAATGTTTAATAAAACATGAGATTGTTTGAGGAAAAACAATGTTTAACTGTGGGGGAATTTGATGTGGCTCTATTTTTTCATAGTTTTGCCACATCTTTTTACTTAGTTTTTAATGATTTAATTAATTATTTAACCACTTTATGCTAAATATATGCACTTTGGAATTTTTATAATTAAATTTATCAAATATTCATTTTTTATAACATTTTATGTAATTATGGATCCTTAAATAGTTGATTTATTCCTTCATTGTTTCTAATATAATTAATTTTCAATATTTTTATCTATATCTGTTTACTTTATTTAATTTTACATTAATAATAATTATTTAGTTTTCCAAATTAATTTAATTTTAATTTTTAAGTTTATACAACTTAGTTACGACTTTCCAGACTACTGGTAGCTTAGCTACTAATAGCAGGGTTACATTTTCTCTATCGGTATCCAGGTTACTGATATTGTCTATTAGTGACCTTTTTCACCGATACTCTTTTCTACTGGTAGCTCTTATTTAACCATAATGGTTGCCTTTAATTTCTACCGATGAGCTATTTAATTTTATCAGTAGTGGTTAGTATTTAGTTGATTAAATTCTGTTTGACTTCTTAATAAGTTAATTTCTAAGTATATAATTATTTTATCTACATAATTCTAATTAATTAACTTAGACTTTTTTATAATTAATCTTTTAATTAAGTCACATTAGAATAGGGTTGAAAAGTTATTTTATGTGTTTTTTCATCCTTCTAATTAGATGAGTAAATAATTAGTGTTTTAAGTTAAATTAATTAGTTCGCTTTTTATTTTGGGTTTTCAAAATAGTAAATTAATTCATTAATTAATAGTTCTTAAACATTAATTATATTATTTTATGTATTCATATAGAATTTTAATTCATTTTATAATTGTTTTAGATGAGCGCTAACGGTGGACCCTTTGCTGTATCAGTGACTTTCTACTTTGAGTACCAGTAACTCTTTTCTCATCATTATAATTTCTTCTATCGGTATCTAGGCTACCGATCCGCACCTCACTATTAGCCATATTTATTTTTATCAGTGACCCAACACGCTCTTTTTTCACCCCATCGGTAGCACTTTTCCTATTGCCACCTCACTGATAGCTTTCCCTCACCGATAGGCCTTACTTTTTGCAGCTACCGATTTCTTTTTTTTATCGGTATTTTTATCCTCACTAATATCCTATAGCACCTCATCGGTAGCCTAGCTACCGATAGATTCCCTCCTGCCTCTGAGCTAGCGATGCATCGGTGAAAATGCTTGCTTCTACCGCTGGAAGAAGGAGTTCTCACCTGCTGGAAGTGTGCTGCCACCAGAGGAAGAGGATGGGTTAGTTGTTGGATCTGCTTCTTTCAAGAAGGATATTTGAAGACCCTCCACCCCCCTAGCAGCTATCTCCATCATGCACTGGAATTGATGAAACCCAGAGAATCCACACTAGAGGCAATCCACCACTGCAAAATAGAGGTGTCTGTCGCTGGTTCTTATGAGCTTGGAAGATACCACTTAAACCACTTGTACTACTCGAGCCACAGGAGGAGACTTATATGCTGGGTGAAAGCTACTGCGCTGCACTGGAGTGAAGGAATATCATCGCACCACCTTCAGGTTGCTGCCTAAGTGCCAAGGAGGAGGATGAACATGTCGCAGGGTGCCACGCTGTCGCTGCTTGATGTGCTTGAGTGCAGGGAGGTCCGTCGTCGAACCGTCGTGCTACTGATGTCCACTGCTGGGAGGAGCCAAAGACCTGATGTACCTGTAGGAGTCTGATGCATCGCTTGGAGGAAGAAGGGTGGAGCCGAGCTGTTCTGCCGCCTCATGCCGCAACTGCTGGATTCCGCAGGCCACCAGCTTCAAAGGAGGATGGTCGATGTGCGAGGAGCCTATTGCGCCACTGTTTATGAACCTGCACCATGCTGAAGAAGCCGCGGAGCAGTGCTGGAGCCAAGGCCGAGCTAGGAGAAGGGTTATTTTTGTGCCACACCTGGTAGAACCAAGTTGTAGTGGAGGCTGCCGGTTTTCAGGAAGAAAATGGTGGAAACCCTCCCCCACCCCTGTTGTTCACCGAATTTTGGGGAGGAGGAAGATTTAAAAAAAACATAACTTAATCTCAATTAAAACTAAAAAATGTATAACAAAAGTAAAGTAAAAAGAGAAAAGAAAAAAAGTAAAAGAAAAAGATAAAGTTAAGTTAGCTTTAAGTAAAGTTAACTTTAAATAAAAGCTAACTTTACTAAGTCAATAAATATAAAATAAAATAATTTATAGAAGTAATAAAATTAAACAATTATAATATTAATAAATAAATAAATTATAAATTAAAATATTAAACTAAATTAATAATAAATGAAAATAATAAATTAATAAACTATTATTAGTATAAATATTTTATTAATAACAATTATAAGTAAACTAAAAATTTACGTTTTAATTTAAAAATATTTAAAGATTAAGTTTTAATTATAATTTCTAAATTAAGATAAACTAATTAATGAATTAGTCAACCAACATAAGTTCATAAATGGTAATAATAAAATTATAAATACATTCTAATTTATAAAATTTCAATTACTTATTTACTTATGATATTAAATTTTAATGATTTTATTAAATAAGATAAACTAAAAAAATAGTTTTTTGTATTTATATTTATTATATTAATTAAATCGATAACGTTTGATAAATTTATAATAATATTATATAAAAGTAAATAATAATTATAAACATAAATATTTATTAATTAAATTTAGTTAACTTTTGTCTTTGAATTTTAACTGCTTTATTTCATAACATGTGCAGGTTCATACCAAGGCCAAATACACGTCCAGGTGCATGTAACTAACTCAGCCAAAGTTAGTTACAAGGGCAAAACTCAAGCAACGTTTTTGTCACAAAGAAAATGGACATTTTGCAGTGCATGGGTGAAGAACATGTGAAGTCAGTAGAGATGGAGCGGTGAAATGCAGTAGATGACAACAAGGTATTAAAGCAGAGAAGCAGTAGAATTTGCAAAGACTCTCATTTTTTCTATTCCAAGAACACATCATACGAGAGCGATAACTCTGAGGAGCAGCACTGGAGGCGAGCGGGAGACCAAGAAGCCTGAGAGTAGAGCAGTACTTGGGGAGTACTTTTTCCCTCTGTCCATAATATGTTGTACTCTGTTCTTGGATGTTTTTCATTTCTTTATTCAAGATGATCAAAGGATGAATTTTTTAGCTCGGGAATTCAATTCTGTTGGTTAATCTTCCAATATTCTTCATTCACTTTGCAATTTTCATAATCATATTCAATTGGAGAGATTGAATAATGATTCTCTTTTTAGTTGTTTCACACCTTAAATGTTTTAAAATTCATAAATTCAATAACTACTGGCGAGGTAATTCTTGAATACTTTTTTAGAACATTATACGTTTTGCATATGGAAATTTATGGCGAGTTTATTTCCAGATGTTATCATTTAATAATTTTCAAGCAGTTTTTATGATTTTGGAGTGGTGAACTCCTAAAGTCAGTCTTCTACATGTTGATTTTCCTGGCGAGGGAGACTCTTCACCTTTATTTCTTGAGGTGTGATTCAATAAAGTGTAGTGTAGAAGACATCCTTTAAACCAATAGTTTGGAATTATCAAGTGTTAAAAATTGATCATTGTTCCTTGTCTTGCTGCTTTATATTAGTATACTGTAATTCTCTAGTTTATCATACATAGTTTAAATTTTAGTTTCTTCGAAGAGAATCTTGTTTCCTCATTCTGTTTCCATTTCATCAATAAATAAATAAAAATATAAAAGTAAGAAGATGTTTTCCCCACTACTGACAATAGTTGGGATTTAATATTTAAAAACCTTAGAAAACACTCGTCTGCCTTCTCTATGGATCGACCCTGCACCACTGTGCGAGTGTAGGAGTAATAAATGTAATTTTGGGGGCTGTGATGACCTCCAGCCTCTTCATCACCCGTTCTGTAGGTTTTCCATTTTCTTAAACTACACTCTTATAATATTCTATCAATAATATCGAAAAAAAATTCTAGCCTTAAACAGTACTAACTTATGTTCAACATAATCCATTCCAATATTTAGGCTTATCCAAAATACTTCTTTCCAAACTCATAGTATAAAGACAACGATTGCAAAAAAATTCATATAACAAGCACGTGAATACCATCATTTATCCCTCATATATCAAAAGATATATCTTGTTGATCGTATTCCAAACACGTGAATACCTTAATCGTGTATTCTCTTGAAAAATGAATGCCCATTGAACCTTAGTGAAAACATAAATGCTATAAAAAATTAACTCTTTCCACGTACCAAAATCCAAAAATTATATATACTCAAACCATGATATAACTTTGTCTTTATATCAGTCATGAGCTCATGAATACTATCAAACATATTATTTTCTCTTTATCCCTTAATTATGCGCTTATCATCTGCTTTCCAAAAATATTTCTATCACTTTTCATGGTTACCAATTCCATATTCTTAAGGAAAACCACAATGGACCAATACATATATATTCCAATATACCATAAAAGTACCTCACTAACATTACTCTTGAATACCAATATATAAACACTTCAATCCATCCTCTTAAATGATTGTCATGGAATAAGTCCTTCCTTGATTTAGAAGTAACCTCTTAGGTCCGAGCATTGAGTTGGGTAATACCCATGTTCTCCATAGATAAGAAATTGAAATCCATAACAGTCTGTCACTATATGACCCTTTTCTCCACACAGATAACATCTTCCCCTCCATTTGAGGTATTCCTCAAGGTTCTTCTTCCCTTCTTTTTAAATCTCAATCTTCCCTTCTTTATGATCCTCACCATGTGAACATGTATAAAAGTCTGTCTTCCTCTTATTTGATGAATTAGAAATACCACTAAAGTTCACCTTGTTAATCATATATCGTGATGTCTGATTCTTCATAATCATAATATCTTTCTCTCTAGTCATTACACAATTTCACTTCTCATAGTCACCAATTTGTCCATCGGATTCAAGGTTAACCCAATTCCTTCTGGTTCCCTCTATTAACTAAAACCAGAAACCATTGTGTAAGAAATAGTTAAAATAATGAGGAACCGCATAATCATAAAAATTCACTTATAGGATGTATAACTTATGACACCTCCTTTAACCCATGACAGCTTATGTTCACCCTAGGTTATTCATTATCATCAACATAATTCTAGGACTGTAGCTATCATTATACTAAACCTTAGGGACATCCCTAGACATACCTTATAAATATCTCTAGGGATCTCACTAAAGTTTTCGCATCCTAGTTTCCAAAGGTTGACTAAACGTCCCTCTGATACAAACTATAGAGACCCAAATCTTGACGTACATGGACATTACATTACTTTTTCGGAATACATAACAAAAACAAACACACAAGGACCGTAATAGTTTAGTGTCTTTGGAAACTTAGATCATAATCTTCTAATCACGGTGAAAGATCTTCCCCTTTTGTTTTCTTACCTAAAAACTTTCTTTATATCTTGGGGAAAAGAAAACATATAAAGGGTGAACTCAAATGCTCAGTAAGGGTAAACATAGAGAACATAAAACAATCCATAAACATTTGAATGCAAAAACTTAAACATAAAATCTAAACATCAAAATCATGAGAAAATAAATAAATCTTGGAAGTACATGAGGCATATATCATAAAGGAACATCAATCATGATAAAATATCATGGGAATAAAGCATGTAATTGTAGAAAACATTAAGAACATGTTATTATTTCCCAAGTAGCCAAGGCATTGCTTCCAAGACCATCGTAGTGGACAAAGTCCCTTTTGGAATCTAGTTCACTCCTCGTTCGAGTCTTGTATCACTGAACCAGGTTAACTTACCATTCCAGACATGTCTATATCATTAGATATAAATCTTTACCCAATGCATTGGAGGGAGATATAGGTCCCACCCATCTCATAATGAAATCATTCTTACTTGTGCCATAACATAAATCATTCATCATTACCCAAAGTATAAAATGGGTTTCATAAACATCATCCCATCATAACATAATCCATACAAAAAATGGATATCATTTCATCATAAGAAAAGTGAAAAAATGTAAATCATAGAGAAATTATACTTGAAACATACACATATGAAATAATTCCATCTTATATGGAAAATCGTTTTGATAAAACACTTGAAATGAATTCTTAAGGAAAATATCATTTCTTCTTCAAAATAATTTTCTTTTCACAAAATGCCATGTAATTTTAAAAGAAAAAGGATTTTGTTGAAAACAGTCATTAAATCTTGTAGAGTAAGCTTCATTAAAATAAGGCGTTATGAAACCGTAAAAATGCATTCACTCCGCATAAGTTAAAAATTACATTTTTCTTGTACTTTTGTCAGAAAATTCAAAAAGTTCCCTTGTGGTAAAAAAAGGAAGATTCCCTTCTTAAAAAGTGGTAAATTTCAAAAGGTGGGTAAAAAGGACTTTAAAAATACAGGAAAACATTTTTAAAAAACATGGGAATTGATGATAAACATAACCCTGGTAAATACTTACGTATAAGCAATCTCAGATAAAAAAATAATATTGCAAAATTATCCCTTACATTAGGTCCAATAGGCTTCGTAAATATCTGAACCTCCTGTATAATGATTTAAATAATGTCCTTGACTTATTACATAATCATATTCATTGTTATTATATCATATATGGTTCACTTATGACTTTATATTACCCGTTTTTTGTAAATTCCATGTTAAAGCAGCGTTTTAGGTAAAATTGTTTCATTTATCGTATGTGTATCGACATGTTGTTCTTGATATTATTACTTATATCCTGATTTAATAAATTCCAGAATGTAAAACATGATTTATATGTAATACATATTCAGTATATAAATATATATGGTAGATCGATAAATGGAATGAAATACACCGTTCAGGGAGACGGTAGGTCGTTCGTACGCATGAACACTATTTTCATTTCCTTATTGAATTAAATGGAATTAAGTAAATGAAACATATATTTACATAAATCCAGTTTCATTTTTATTTAATATCTTTCATTATTATTTAATATATATAAATTATAATCATACTTTAATGGTTAATCATGGAAAATGAATCTCATTGTGTTCGTGGAGACGGTAGTCCGTACATACGCATGAGTGATGATATCATTCCCATGATCGTGGAATTGTATTGAAGGGTATGTATAATATTTAAGAATCAATATAAATTTACAATAATCATATATAGTTATTTATTTACACCATTATACCCATCCAAGTAAGGTGGTGGTGGAAAACAGATTACACCACGACGTGGAGACGGTATTCCGTACGTATGCACACGTGGTGATTTCATTTTCCGTAGGATGGATAGAAGGTGAAATGGGGTTGTTTCATATTTATAATAACATATCCATATATAATTAATACTTATGTTATTACTTTATAATGAAACAAATAAACAAGAGGAAGTAGAAGAAGAAAGAAACTTGAAAGAGTCGGTAGAAGAGATTACCTCTTCCTCGACGCACCTCCTTTAAACATCTTCTTAGGGAACTATAGTTGGTCTTTTGAGAAGACAAAAACCTCTATTATGTAACTAGAGAGGTTTATAAGAAGAATTATCAGGGATTTTCCGAGCTTCAAGGCTCAAAAGGGTGTGAAGAGAAGAGGTAAGGGGTGCCCTTTTTATAAGGGAGGAGAGGGGAAACTTTGGAAAAACTTCAAATATTATTTTATAATACAGTCATATTTGGTTTATAATAGTTCCAAATTAATTTATTTCTAAGCTAAAGTGGGTATGGGTTGAAATACCTTCAACTAATCGAATTTAGACAATTTTAGGTTACTATTTTAACCTTATCATTTTGATTTAACACTAAGTTGAATAATTTAACTTTTACCGTGTCTTCTTGTTTTCTTACACTATATGGTTAATAAACTTACAATAAAAATCCAAACGAACCCCAAGTGGTTCCTTATTAATATATATAACGTTATATAAGTCATTTGGCCAAACCTTAGATTTTTAGGAATATAATAAAATTAATAATATAATATTTGTTTTAAAAACTATTTTATGTCAATTTTGACACTATTTTTTAATTGATTTTTGTGAAAATCATAACAGCATGATTAGTTCGAAAAAAGATAATTAAATCTATAATAACATTTAATATTAACCTATAAAATTATTTTAATTCATAAAAAGTCTCAAATTACATTTATTTGGGTATTTATAATATCAATTATTTTAATATTTCATTATTTATGTAATTACTGCATCACCATTGTGTCATAAATAAATTAAATTTTTTAATGTATAAAAATTATAAATATAATACCATTAGGTATGAAATATTTTTATCTTTCTAATGAATATTTAAATTTGAATTTATCTTATGTATAACCCCGTATTAAATATGTTTTAGTTATTAAACTTTGATTTTAACTATTTTAACTCTTCTTTAAATAAAATAATAATAAATGTCCTAATATTAATGCAAGGGGACCTAAAGTGAAATATTTTATTCCTAAGGTTGTTTTCCTTCAAATTACAATTATCCAATAGAATTAGGACATGTTTTAGGGTAATAATAATATCATTTTTACCCTTAATTACCCTATTTACTTTTAACCGTGGTAAATAAAAGTAAAAAGTTACTATTCACCAAAACAATTGTCTTATTGAACCACATTTTACTCCTTGATATTAACCGTGGCTCTCAGATTTTCAAAATTCCACTCACAGAAGCGGTAAAATTAAGTTTTATGTAAATTTTTAAACTCTCCTAGGAGGTGGGTAAAAGACGGTGAAAAGTTCAATAAAATTTTTATATGTCTAAAATTATTATAAAATGACTCCAATTAATTACATTAAACTTATTTATGTATTATGTATCAATTTTGACCTAAAATAAATTTAAATAAAATAAATAATTATTTATATAAAAATTCAGTTTTTAAATAGTAACCCAGTATTTTCACTATTCGTCAAAAATTGAAAGTTTTCAGAAAAATACCAAAAATTCACCCTAGGCTAATTTCGATATTCTGAATAAAAAATGATGTCCATTTTAAAAAATAAAATTTATAAAACTACAAAAATTGGGTATTATTATTCATAACGGCTAGTTCATAATAATATTATAATAATATATCGTTTAGTGAGACTCGGTATTGTGTACTACACACACTATAGAAGAAGGTCTCGATTGCATGTAATGAAAGACAAGTCAGGGATACATGTAGTGAAATCTCCATTTAGTGTTTCTTTTAGCATAATCAAAACATATTTCATTTATACATTAAACAAAATCTATACTTAATGTTGCGTAGAGTAATTCCCACAAAACGAACTTGAAATTGTGTGTAACACGAGCCAAGAATAGTGTTACGTATAATGCAAGCTAATACGGTGTTGTGTATAGTGCAAGATAATCTTGGTGTAGCATACAACACAAGACATCAAATAAATTAAAAATAATACTTCTTATAAAATCTCGGGGTGTTACAACAATTCTTTGTTAAAATCAATGTTTTGGGTGATAATTGCCTCATTTCTCATGTATGTTTTGGTTTAGTAATTTCAATTCATTTATGATGATTATAGTTTAATAATATATGGAGTTAAAAAATTTTATAAATATCATATATATTAATTATATATGCATTTATAGTAATCTATAAAAGTTAGTGATCAAAATTTCATTACAACGTTCATAGAGATGGTGGGTCGTATGTATGCTTGAATGTTGTTACCATTTTATCAATTGATGGAAATAAATGAACACAAATATTAAATAACAATTTATTGGAAATTATTATTTAAAATTTAAATTTTTTTTATTGAATATATCCTTATTAACATCCATGTCAAAATAAAATGAATAACATTTCACATTATTGTGTGGAGGTGGTAGTCTACATGTACACATATGTGATGTTATTTTTTCGAACGGATTTCAAGGTAAAAAGTTATATATGATAATATATTTAAATAATTATTTTTATCTATTAAATATCACATATATACATTAACATTTTTATTACTAACTTCTATGAATATCATAAGTGAAAAACGGAAACACATCGCTTCACGATGTGGTAGACCATCGTATACATAAACGATGTTATCGTATATGTGATTTCAATATAATAGATGTATAATAATTTCATACATATCATATACATATTTTAAATCAATTATTCAGTCTATCTATGAAAGGTGGTGATGTAATATGAATTACAACTATTCTTGAGGTGGTTGTCTTCGATACACATGATTGATGGTTTCATTTTCCATTTGATGAAAGTGGAGATGGATATAGATTGTTAAATTAAAGTAATGACATATCATTATGTTAGAGAAATTTTTTATCATATTATAATATTGTAATAACATTTTAATTATTTAGAAGAATAAATAAAACAAATACGCACATTTATATATTTTACCTCTTCTTTGAAGAGCCACATTAGGTTTATACTATAACAATACATAATTTTATTAGTGGAAATTACATTTTGATAATTATCTTTTATACTAAAAAACACATAAATAACATATATAACTCAATATAAATCATTATTCTCATAAATGAATAATGAAAAAATTGGTATTAATATAAATTAAGGAATATATACTGGTGGAATAAAAACATGACTATGGGAGTCGTAATTTGGCCTTTATGATTTTTAACCCATGCAATAGAATAGTAAACTAACATATTAAATTATAAATTAAATTTTGGTATCTTGTAAGATAAAATGTGATATATTTATAACATGGTAAAAGTAAATAAATTTTTTAAGAATGGAAAATTAAGTGTTGGATTTTTTTGTAAAATGTTAATGTTTATTTAAAATTTTATAATTAATATAATTATTTAAAACAAAATTTAAATTAATAAAATAGATTAATAAATTATTAATTTTATTTATTTTGATTTCAATATAGTTTTATGAGACCTTCATTAATTTTTTAAATTTTCATAAAATCAGTTATGACATTAAAATTTTTATTTTTAAAAAATAAATAGATTTTAATTAAAACATGAATTTATTGTATGCATACAATTATTTTCACAAAATGGATTCCATTATTTGAATTAAAAATTTTTAAAAATTATTAAGGTTGATTTTTTATATCTTTATAAAATATTTTAATATTTAATTAATAGTGAAATATTGTAATTTATGTTATTTAACAAGTACATGAATTATTGATTAATTATTGGTGTATATATGATGTAAGAACCATAATATCTAACTCTTATTAGTTATTTATTGTATTTAGTCAAAATAATCAACATTATTGATAGTCTTTGTCAAAAATAATAAACTAATAAAAAAAATAATCAAAACACCCATCTCCCCCAGCTATAAATACAACCCCTCGCCACCTCTTCTCTTCATACCTTCTAAGAATTGGATCACGATTATATTCTATGAAATTATTATCCAAAACATATTCGACATGAATTTTTCATTTTGGTCTCACCAAAACACCATTTCCAAGTGCCTTAAGGAGGTTTTGAAGGTTATAATTCTCAAGGAGTAAGACCCTCCCTCTTTCTCTTTTAATTTATTTTCTTTTCTTATCCTTCCCTCACATCCAATATCTATAGATACATGTTAAATTCACTATCATACATATAATATAATTTTATTAAGTTAATGGTATATCCATGATCAAATCTCATCTCTTTTCTTTTTATTTTAAAAACAAAAACATTGTCCTGGATGTGTTAATTAACCACCTTCATGGATGAAGATTTTTACTTTTCTATTATTTCCCTCAAGGCCGGTCATAAAAACATTATTATTGTTTAAAAAATTTAAACATGTATATTATATCTTTTTTCATGTTATGGAACTAATATATATACATAATATTAAATATTAAAACAAAACTAGTTCGTAATGATCAAAAAATCTCCAAAATAAACTAATGATTTTCCATTAACATTGTATCTAATGAATCTTTATTATATCTGAAAATAAAGTATATATGGGACAATTTATAATTATGTAAGTGTATTAATACCATATTATTCCATATCTAGATTTTTTATTCCATTTTAAAAAACCTCCCATAATTAACTCAAGGGAACCAATCATAAAATTATGAAACAAATCCATATAAAATAATAATATTAGACATTATAAGTCATTAATAAAATTAAATGAACATAATAAAATTATAAAAAATCAATTGCATGTATTAGAGTTTAGGAATTAATTAATTAATGGATGTAATTTTATTATCCAAGACATTATGTGTAGGTACAGAACACTTTCATACATAAGGTAACATATTCTATTTGAACCCCCATTTTTTCCTTCAGGTTATGCTTTCACTCTCCTTACCCCAATATAATTATTAATTATTTTCTTAATTCTCCTAAAATTTATGTGTATGTTCTAAAAATATGTACCTATTTGAATTCTTCTTTCTTCTATGGGAAAATACATGTCTTATAAGGTTTACTTTTTAATTCCTCTTGATAAGAAAGTCATATTAAATGGAACTTCTCAATTTCTTTCTTATTTTCAAGTGCACTCGATAATCTATTTTAAGCTACCAATATTTTAATAAAATAATTTTTTCTCCTGAAAATAGTCTTTTTTCATCATTGGTTTTCTGGAAACAAGTATTTCATTGTCCAAATTAAAGTCCCTTTTATATTTTCCCTTAAACTACACCAAAGGGACTCAGTTATAAAGATTCCGAAATACACTTTTTAAATGTATTCACTTAATTTGGACATAATTTATCATTTTCTATTCCAATTTTCCCTTATTAATGTTATTTTATGGTTTAAATTCATTATTTCATGTACACCATTATGATATTCCCTTGGTTATTCATTATAACAAGATTACAATACCCATTTCTTTACAATTGGTAACCCTTGTGTTTATCCATGATGTTTTTTTATTCATGTGGCACACATATGAATGTACATTTTATTATGGGTGCACCTAAATAGTGCTCCAATGTATTGGGTAACATTTAGTCTCATGATACATCATGTTGGGACAAGCAGTAAATCTAATTCCTTTATAATACATTTTCCACTTTATGATATAGTCTTGGAAGTTATCCTTGACTCATGTTTATGTCATTGTTATAGGTTACTTATTCATTCCTACGTTTCCATGATTACATGGTCCCACATTCTATATGTTATGATTACATGTGTTAATTCATCTTCGACAACTTTTTGTGTCATCATGTTATTCCTTATAAACCACATGCTATGATTTATTTCTTTTTTTATTCCCATACTAGGGATTTTAGCTCATCCCTTTGTTCATTTATTCACAAGGTTATATTATATAGATGTAATAGATCAAAGGATGTTAGGAACTAATTATTAATATTAAATAATATATGTTTTTATGGTTTCATGATTTCTAATTATGTACCTAATCTTCCAAATACACTACATATTATGATCCTTGGTTTGTAATTGATGGTTAATTATGATTATAATCATGTAATAATATTTGTAATAGAATATATCAACAATAGTTTATATTAGAGGAATGGTATAGGTATTTTTTGAGATTAGGACTGTAAAAATATAGTAGGATTCCTATGAAAAATTCAATCACCATGAATAGAATTGATCAAAACACATAGAAACACAAGGTAAGATATAATTTTTTTTACATTTGTATCCTTCTATGTTAAATGTTTCATTTTTATATGCTAAATAACTAAGTATTCAGGAACCACCTAATTATATTTTATTTTTTGAGTTAATTTATGGATATATGAGAACTTGTTCCAATGGTCAATGTGATATTAAATGTGATTATTTCTATAATGAAATTTCAAATCTGGTGGGAATGGGATCTCAAAACATCATGAAAGTACATGCTCAACTTGGTCAAGTTATGAATAACAACTTGAATCATGTGGAACTCCCTCCATCTCCAATAAAAAATAATTTCTCATTTGAATCATTTATATGACAAAGGCCTCTTTTATTTTGTGTATTTTCTTATCATATAGTCATAGAAAAATGGATTTACTCTATTTAAAAGAAATTATATGTCCTTAAATGATTGAAAGTAGAGAAAGTATTACTGATGGTATATCATTTTGATGGGGAAAATGATCAGTGATGGACATTGCTCAAAAATAAAAATTCCAAGGTTGAAATTGATTCAATGGATTGGAATTAATTCATGAAAATATTTTTCAATAAATACTTTTCCAGAATTCTCTATCTTAAGATAGAATGGGAGTTCCTCTGATTGAATAAAAAGAATGAAGAGTATATAAGTCTGTATGAGGAAAATACACATGGATTCCGTGATACTTTTGTGGCTTTTTCATGAACACTGTAAGTAAGGTGGATCTCTTCTATGGTGGACTAATGTCGAGTCTATAAAAGCGTTGTAGATTCGAGACATTGATAAAAATGAGGATTTTTTTGTTCTCTTAAGGTTAAAATGGAGTTTAGAGACTCCCCATAGTCTCATGGTCCCATAGATAAAAAGAGGAAAATATAATTTAATATGATTGGATCAATATATATATCTCATTATGGGAAGAAAATCCAACATCCCATGGGTCAAAAGTGTGGGAAGAATCATCTCGAGAACAGTCTAAAGTTTACCAAGAGATTATTCAAATGTGGAATAGAGGGGTGTTAGGTAAATTATAAGAATAGAAGGTTTAGGTCTATACTCACCCTATAGTGTACTGTTTCAACTGTAATGAACGTGGGCATTATGTGAACCATATCCCTAATCCAAGGGTTATTAGTGGAAATCAACAAAAAAACCTCCAAGAAAACAAGGACTTATTCTAACACTACTATTGAGCTGGATCCTAACAATGACATGTTGACAGGTATTCTCTTTATTCATGAAAGAATAGAAAATGTAATATTTGATTCTGTTTATATGCATTCATTCATATCATTCATGTTTATTATAACTCTTAGAACACCAAAATGGATGTCTCTCTTCACATCCCATGGAATCCTCTAATTCTATTTAAGTGTAAGGATGAAGATGAATCGTATTCAGAATCATCATCTCAAGTGTAGATATTATTACCTTCTAAATAATAATATTTAACCCAAATCATTTAGAAAAAGGAGAACGTCATTCTCAATGACATGCCCTTTATGAGGGACTACACTGATGTGTTCGCCGAAGAATTTTCTGGTCATACTCCTGAAGATGAATCTTATTCTAAATAAAGATGAATCTTATTCTCAATGATATGCCCAAATTTTTTAGAACATTTTTTGGTACAGAATGATTTGTTAAAGAATGAAATAAGTTTTTTATAGATGAAAAATGATAATGTGATATCTTAAACCTTTATTAAATAGAAAATTCATGTGAAAAACTATCCCACACGAGATCTGGAGTTTGTAGTTGTAATCTTCAAATTGAAAATCTGACATGATTATATCTATAGGGAGAAGTGTGAGATATATACTGATCAAAAGTTCTCTAAATATATATTCCCATATAAAGAGATTAATATAAACTAGAAAATATTTTTAGATCCCATCATGGAATATAAATGATCAATCAGCTACCATCCTGATAAGGTAAATAAAGTAGTGGGTTCTCCAAGCTTAAAGGATCCTACAACATTATCTATGATGATAATTGAGAAGGATTAAATCTTCTTTGACCTACAAAGGATGTACATGAGAATCATTAAGGAAGGAACATCATCAATCTTTACTGAAATTATTGCTCAACCATCCCATATGATGATAATAAATGATTCATAATTTAATGATGATGAAATTCAAAAAAATGGTGGAAGCAATCAGAAGTGGTAAATCCTATGTGTTAAAAATTGATGAGGAAGGAGTTGTAAGAATTGGGTCTTGAAAATTTGTATAATCTAACACAGAGATAAAAAATAAAATTTTAATTATGCAAATAGATAAACTTTCTCTATTCACCTAGGAATCATAAATATGTATATAGACCTCTGAGATCACTATTGGTGTGATAATATGATGAAAGAGATCATGGAATATACATCAATGTGTCTGGAATTTTAGAAAGTGATGGATGGAAGAGAAATGTATAAGGTAATGATTCAACTATTACCCATACCAACATGGAAATGGAAAAACATCACAATGGAAATTTTCATTGGACTTCCTAATACATTTGGTAGAAACAATGCTATATGGGATGTTTTGGATTGACTTATATTGAAAACTCACATTATCAATGTTAAATAGGACTTCTCACTTGACCAACATTCATAGATATACATCAAAGAAGTGGTGATGATGTATGGAGTACCACTGTAGATTTAATATAATCGATATTAGATATCTACCTCTATGTTTTGGAAGAGTCTCTAATATTCTCTAAACATTGAGTAGAAATTCAGTAAGCCGTATCATCCTTAAATTGATGGAAAATATATGTAAACTATTCAAAGACTAGAAGACATGTTTTTATCATGTTCTATAGAATTAAATGGAGGATGGGACCAATATATACCCTTTTTCGAGTTATCTTACAACAATTTCTTCAACTATAACATCCAAATGGATTCATATGAATCCTTGTATAGAAAAATTTCTAGAAAACTAGCATGATGAGATGAAGTCAATGAATGGAAGATGGTGGGACATAAAATGGTCAATGAAATGGTAGAAAAGATGAAAACCATTCACTATCATATTTTTGATTCCCAAAGTTGACAGAAGAGATACGTAGACAATCATCGATGGAGTCTAGAGTTTAAGGATAGAGACATGGAATTCCTTTACATATCTCCATAAAATAGGATCATGAGATTTGGGATGAAATTAAAGATGATTCCCATGTACATCATCCCCTTAGATATTCTTGATTATATTGGATATTTGTCCTATAAACTAGAAATTCCACCTACCATGTCTCTAGTACCTGATGTATTCTATGTATCCTTCTTGAAGAAGTACGTACTAAATCCCTCACATGTATAAAATCTGTAGTTGGTACTACTAGAGAATTACCTCTCATATGTATAGAATCCAAGGAAGATCTTGGACCATAGATATAAAGTTAAAAGAAGCAAGACATGTCACCTTGTCAATATTCTATGGTGGAACCATACGTATGAATAGGCGACATGGGAACTAGAGAAAAAAATGATGATAAGCACCCCACCAATTTTCATCATAGAATGTAAAATTAAACTTTGAGGGTGAAATTTCATAAGTGGGGAAGAATTTAACAAACCAAAAATTTTATCAATGGAAATTATGTTCCTATAATGATTTCATATAGAAAAAAAATCTATATCCCATATATTACCCAATAAAAAATACTTATTCTCATAAATGAATAATGAAATAACTGATATTTAACTAAATTAAGAAACTTATAATAATGGAATAGTAATGTGACCTTTAGAATAATAATATGACCATTAGGAATAGTAATATGACCAATATATAGTAACCTCTCTTATTTAATTATAAATAAAATCAATGTATCTTATAATTGAAAATAATATATATTTATATTAGGTTAAAAGTAAATAAATGTTTTATGAATGATAAATTAAGTGTTGGTATTTTTGTAAAAAGTAAATGTTTATATACAATTTTATCATTAATATAACAATTAAGAATAAAAAATTATATTTATAAAATATATAAACAAATTAATATTTTGTTTTCTTGGGATTATAAGACAATTTTTTGAGTACTTAATTAATTTATTGAAGTGTCATAAAATGAGGTATAATATTAATATCGTTATTTTTTGAATAAATGATTATTTAATTAAAAATTAAATTCTTCATATTTATTAAATTATTTTCATAAAATTTAGTCAATTTTTTAAATCTACATGTCAAAAAATTCTTAGTGTCAATTTTTGGTATTTTCCTAAAATAGTTGATTTTTTGTGAAAAGTGAAATATGATAATTTATGTTATTTTAAAAATACATGAATTATTGAGTCATGATTGATGTAAAAACTATTTATGCACCATAATATCTGACTATAATTCATTATATACTGTATTTAGTGATAATTATCAAAACTGTTGATAGTCTTGGTCCAAAATAATAAATTAATAAATAAAATAATCGAAAACACCCCACTCCTCTCACTATAAATACCACCCATCACCACCTATTCTCCATGGATTTTATAATTCATAGACTATGGTTATATTATACCCAATTAGTCTCCCAACCATATTTCCCACGTTCTAGTTTTTATGTACTCATTAAAATACATTTCCAAGGACCTTAAAGAGTTTCTCAAGGGGACGACACTCAAGAGCTAAATATCTCTTTCTTTCTCTTTTAATATATTTTCCTTTATTATCCTTCCCCAACCTCCTTGATCCAAAGAGACCTGATAATTCCAATATAATATATATATACTATAAAATTATTATTTTAATGGTATATTAATGATCAAATCTTCTCTCTTCTCTTTTTATCTTAAAAATGAAAATATTGTTCAGGATGTGTCTATTCACCAACTTCGTGGAAGATGGTTTTTCATTTTCTATTACGTCCTTAAAGGATGGTCATAAAACCATTATAATGGTTAAAATAATTAAACACGTATATTATATCTTTTTTTATATTTCATAACTAATATATATACATAATATTAAATAATAAAATAGTACTAGTTTTTGATGATCAAAAAGTCGCCAAAAAAACTAATCATTTTCCTATAACATTTTATCTAATAAATCATTCTTATATCATAATATATATATATATGGGACCATTTATATTTATGGATTCATATTAATACCATATCATTACACTTCTATAGTTTTACATCCATATGAAAAGAACTCTTATAAATAAACTCAAGGGAATCAATCATAAAATCCTGAAACAAATATACTCAAAACAACCAAATTAAACATTATAACTTAACAAAAAATCTACAAATGAACATAATAAAATTAAAATATATCAAATACATATGTAATATGTTATAAATTAATTAATTAATGTATATAATTTTATAAATTACGAAATTAATTTCAAGTGCAGAACACTTTCTGACATAAGGTAAGAGATTCTCTTTAAACCCCCATTTTTCCTTTTAGTTACACTTTCTCTCTCTTTACCCCAATTTAATTTTCAATTATTAGTATTTAATCCTTATAAATTATGTTTTTATTTTCCAAATATATGTTCTTATATCAATTATTCTTTATTTTATGGGGAAATACATGTTTTATAAGGATCCCTATTGAATTCCTCCTGATGAGCAAGCCCGATTAAAATGAACTTCCCATTTTCTTTCCCATTTTCAAGTACACTCTATTATTGGTTTTAATCTTATAATAATTTTATAAAATCACACTTTTTATCTTGTAAAACTATCTTTGTTATTTTATGGTTTTATTAAATCGATAAGGATTGTTTCCACATTAAATAATCCTTTATATTTTCATGTAAACTACACCCAAGTGGATCATTTCTAATATTTATTAAACCCTCAGTTTACATGTTTTGACTTTATTTTGACATCATTTATCATTATCTATTCATATATTCCATTATTACTATCCTTTTAAGATTTATATCAACTATTTTATGGACACCATTGTGATATTCCATTGGTTATGCTTTATGACAAGATTACGATACCCATTTCATTCCATGGGTAACCCTTATGTTTTCCCTTATGATCAATTCTTCATGAGGAACACATATACATTAACATGTTATGATGGGTTCACCCAGATATCTCTACAATTAATTGGGTAATTTTTAATCTCACAAGAAGTCATTTTAGAACATGGTGTAAACCTGATTCCTTTATGGTACTTTATCCACCTTGTGATATAGTCTTGCAAGTTATCCTTGACTAATGATTAGCCCATTTTATATATTTATTCCACATTCCCAAGATTCCATGATTACAAAATATAGTGTTCAATATTCCATTATTTCCTATTTTAATTCATGTTCTAGGACTTTTTCATCACGTTGTTCTTTCTTACCCATGTGTTGTGCTTCATTTCTATGTTTTTTCCTTACTGGGATTTTTAGCTTATCCCTTTGTTCCTGTATCCTATGAAGATGTAAGGGATAAAATTATGTTAAAAGAACATTATAGATATTAAATAAAATTTCATTTTACTTTGGTCTCATTCTTTCAATTCATGAACCTAATCATCCAGATACACTAGACATTATGATCCTTGTTTTTTATTGTATTGTTAATTATACTTAAAATCATGTAAAAATATGTGTAAAGGTATAGGGTTGTTATATACACCAAAAGAATTATTAGAATGGATTAATAGCCAAATTTTTTCCCATAGGATGGGTATAGGTATGTAAATAAGATATTTGGGCATGTATTGGTCAAACCAAATGGTTTTGGAAGTGTAAATATAGGATGAGAGGGTAGCCATTTATAAGTGGGGGAGAGCGCACACTTGAAATTTTTTAAAAGAAATATTTATACCCATATTTTTCGTGATCTAAAAAGAAAAAAAATTTATCATTATAGAACCATGTAATATATGGGAAAAATATTTATATCCCAAAGTATATGTACAAGTTTGGGTCATTTTTATCCATTATGTTTTAGTTTAACTATTGGTAAACCTGTTTTAACCTTAATCGTGGTAATTAATTTGTTCTATTTTCTCTATTCATTATATTCAAAAATTATGTTGGAAATATTAGATAACATTGTTCTTTCTTATTATAAATATGTATTAATTTTTTACAAATTCCATTAACAGAGTTTGGAAATTATAATTTAAAATTAAACCTGCATATGCATCGCAAAAATAGTTTTTTCAAAGAAAAACTTAGAATAGTTTTAAATTATTTTATATCATAATTTAATATGAAATTTATTCCAATTTCCTAAATTAGTAAAAATTAAATATAACTAAACAATTATACTTTAAAACCAATTTAAAATATAATTTAACATTTTAATTAATTTAGATGAAATGGTAGTTTTCAATGAATGTCGTTATTTTTAATTATTCTTCAAAAAATTAATATTTTAAGAAAATTATAATCACTTCACCCAAATATAATTTATACATTTAGAATTTAAAAATGATTTTTATTCCTTAAAATAAATTTTCTAAAATTGTAAAAAATTGTTTTTAAATTATTTGTGCTAATAAAAAATAAACCACCTATTTGAAAAATACCATTTTTTCAGAAATCATTTAATTTTATTTCAGATGGTTATTATATTATTTAAAATAAATATATAACTACTGAATTAATTTTATACATGTTTAAACCATATAATTTTCATAATATATTTACTCTTATTCAAACATTTCAATTTAACAGTTAATTTATAATAGAAATTTTGAAATAATTATATTTTAATAGAGCATCAAATTTAATTTAAACTTAATGTTGCATTCATCACAAGATATTGTAGGGATTTAATTTATTTAAAAATAAATACACTATGAAATAATGGTGTGTTACATTAGCTTTTAATATTGGTGTTGAATTTCATATACTCTATCCAATATGATGTTCCTCCTTTAAAATGTCAGGGTGTTAAATTCAACCCCCTTGAATAAAATTCACCCTCAAAATTATGTTTTGGTCCTCATAGGTATAGCCTATTTTGATAAACTACATCATTAAAATTATTCATAAAGAAACACCTTGATAGGATAGAAATGAAATTACGTTTTTTTTATCTATAAGAACACATTAATAAGTTTCCATGTAGAAAAATCCTAGTGGAATGTGAAGACATGAACATGGAGGAAAATATTAAATAATTATGGAGAGTGATATAGATCATTGTATCAAAAGAAAATGAATGATCTAGAAACATTAATGATTAAAAATACAAAAAAATGAAATGATGTAACAGACCATTTCATTCATAAAAAATTAAGGTACATGGATAACATTTTTTCAAGATCATTTTCCTATTGTTGAAGATTTCCATTACTATATAGACAGAGAACATAGGAAAATATAATTCATTGATAAATTTATATTTCATAGACACAAATTCAACCTTTTTTGTGCTTTTATTAATTCCCTTTTAATTAATTTTTCTAATGAATCAATATCCCAAATAATTTTTAAGCCTAAAGTAGTAAAATTTCATTTTAATGGATTATAAAAATAATGAAAATTCATTCATCTTGTCTCTGGATAAAATCCAAGTCTAAAATGGTTATCACACTTTATAAAATAATAAATTAATTTATAAAATCTCAACAATTACCCAAATGTTTAAACTAATAAATTTCATAAATATTTAACCTTGTGACTCATTAAAAATATATCATTACAAGTTCGTTATCTAAAAAATTAGAATATAGGTCACTGAATATATAAAATCAATATAACATTAGATTCCAAAAATGACATAATGTAACTCTTAATGTCACATAACAAATATTTTAATACCTTGATAACCATAAAAATTATTTAAAAATTCATTCTTCCAAAAAAATTATTTTTATTCATTCTTTAAATAAAATCACAATTTATCATATTTATTCTATAAGTCCCAAAATGAAGTAAACTCCAGCAAAGAAAACATAAACCATAAAATCAGTCACCAATTTCAAGGTCACCAATACTATCCCATAAACATATATTTATCATTATTATTATATCATTGAGAATATATTAATGTTGGATCAGATTATACTAAATATACATAAAAGGGGGTGAATTGTGTCTTTTCAGAAATCTTCACGAGATTCTGTTATGTTCTTTTACTTTAATCAGATGAATTAATGCAGAGAAAATATGAATTGTAGATACACACGATGTATAGTGGTTTGGGGAATAGAAATCCCCTAGTCCACTCCACCAATGCTCTACTTCATGGGCTTGGTGATTTTCACTATCTGGTCCTCATTTCAATAGACCTTTCAACAAATGAGTACAGACAGTTGACACCTTTACAACCTAAGGCAAAAAAAGCCTTCTAGTTTACTCACAGAACCTACACAACTTAGTATGAGAAGCTAATCACTCAAGAATAGAAAATAAATATTTTTTTTATTTTGAAAATACTTTGCAGATGTTCTTCACAATTGCAACAGCATGAAATTTACAGTAGATAGATCGTCACCTTCGGAAATAATGATCATCACAAAAGATTCATTCTGAGTTGATCCCATTTTAGTAGATATAGAAATATAATTCACAACTTCATCAGTAGCATATTCACAATATATTTTTGATGTATAATGAATGAAACTTCAATTGTGATTCCTTTTCTTCAATAAATAGAGCTTTGACATTCTTATTAAATTAGCAGATCTGTGTTTTTGATAGTCTCTATTTTCTCCCATTTTTTATAAATGATCGAAAGATATTGGGAGATAGATCTCTCTTTTCTATTTGGAAAAGCTCATATATATATATATATATATATAATGACAAACACTTCTTCAAATTTAGATCCACAAAAGTTGCCTTCTGACTCGTGATATTCAAACATTTGAATTTAAAGAGTTGTCGAAACTTCCCTGAATACTCGGCATAAAAAGATCTTTTTAATTCGATTCTTAAACCATTGATAAAATGACTTTGATTCACGCAAAGTCAAACTTTAAATTCAGCTTTAAATTCGGCTTGAAATCAGCCTAATAATCAGCTTGCTGACTGTTGTATAATAATATCAACTTTAAATTCACCGATGTCAAATGTAAGTTTGAGTTATATAGTATGCATCCTCTGAACGTAACATAGATCATAAACATAGGTTTGATGACGTGGCCTTCAAACGTAGGGTTGACAACGCACGGTTGATCACAATTGAAAGGTTGTTCATCTATACATTTCTCATCAGCTATAAAACGTATGATGAAAGATCCATACTTTTACTTGATCTATACTTTTTTAAGAATGTATGGTTGTTTACAAAATTAAGGTTGATAAACCATACTTTTGAAAAAAAAAACGTAATGATTAAATCTTATGTACGGTTCTCCTTCCATACTTTTCTAATATCCCAAACGTAGGGTTCCTTCCTAACGTATTGTTCCTCTTCCATAAATTGTCGATTCACATATCTCATAAAGTATACACTGCCTTTCATCCTTACGCTATGTTTCTCCATGTAGGGTATGAACAGTGTTTCCAGAACACGCTAAAGCAGATCCTGAATATGTAGATCATGAACAATGTTTCCAGAATTCGCTAAATTCGAATACCTTAGAAATTAATTCCCCTTGTTCAAGAATTTAAATATTTCATCCAGAAATAAAATAAAATATAATGAATAATAAATTCCTGCAATATTCTTAAAAAATAAAATCATTAGAAAATAATTAAGGGTATTTGTGAGAATCAAAATTATCATTAAAAGATAGAGTATTGTTTTCAATAAACTCCACCTTTAAACAAAAACAGTATGTATTGTTGAAAACAATACTTTCTCAACAATATCCCCCTTTATGATGATCACAAAACCCATAAAATAACTAATGAAATTAAGTTACAAAAAAAATTAATTACATAGAGTTTTTAATTATGAAAATACAATATTATATTTAACTTAATTTATTTTTTTAATATCTCCATTTTAATTTTTCATTTTAATTTCTCCCCCAATATAAAATGAAACAAAAAAAATGTTGTGTTTATCCAAATTTCTCCCCATTTTAGTGTTATCAAAAAGAATGAAAAAAAATTGAATATAACACAGATTAATGTAGCACTGAACTTTAGTAAATGCTATATCATTAACTATTTGTCAATAATTAAATCTGGATCACTGTCATATCAAACTAAGGATAGTAAAAAAATAATAAATAACAGGAATCCAAATTTTCATTGAGATTATGGAATAGGGACAGTCATGATGAACACAGGAATGAATGTTTGGGAAGGATATGAGATAGGGTTTATCTCCTCTGAACTACAGACTTGATTTCTGAAAACTGCTCCCTCAGCCGTTTCATCATTCCATCACCAAGCCTAATAACAAGATCCCTAGTCTCTTGAGTCATATGAATATCTTCTATGAGGTTGACTCGAAAAAACTAATGAAGTATTTCTTCCTTCTCCATAAATCAAGACAACTTCTCTGTGAATTGTGTCAGAACAAGTCTAAGAGATGGTTCACTTGATGTCAATCGATCAACCAAAAATTTCTGATTGTCTAACAAGACTGATAAAGGAGTACTATTGCATTGAAGATCTTGCAATTTGTCATTCATGTTGCTCATTGCAGCTGCGATAGCTTGATACATTCTAATTAAATCAAGTGAAGTACCTGTTCCACTAGCAGCACTAGTCCCGATAGATGCAAATTATGTCTCCATAAATTCTTTAATTTCTAGCAGATCTGACTTCATTACCATTTCTGATTTCAACTTGGAAACCTCTCACAACATCTCTTGTTTAAAAGTGTCAACTTCTTGTCGTGAAACTGTACTTCCCTTAAGTCTCAGAAATTTCAATTGTCTTGAATCTAAGGATCTCCTTAGAGTAAAATTTTTAGATTTCAAATGAGACACATTTTTTTATAGATCTTCAACTTCCTTATTCCCTGAATCAGAGGCACTTTGCACTTGATATTCATTCACAGTTCTAGTGTGATGTAGCAGTACTAAAGGATGTGAATCTGCATCAGACTTTTCTTTTTCCTTCTCTTGAGAAGGTTGATCCACAGATGTTTCCTCATAGTCCATTCCAGACTCTTCCACAAAAAAATCCTCATGAAGTACTTCTGTTTGAGCTTCAAAAACGTGCTCATCAAAAACATCAGCAGTTTTTTCTTCTATTGTAGTTTCTAAAAGAATATCTCCTGGAGTTTCCTAAGGTCTGGCCACTTCCTCTCCAGGCTCAACCTCTTGTTCTTGTTGAAGTGTAACTTCAACATTAGCTAAAACCTTTTCTTGAGTCTCTCCATCATCTTCTTCTTGAATTCCGGATTGAATATGAGGTCCTTTTACTGGTTCTGACCACTCAATAATAGCTTCAATTTCTTTTTCAGTAGCTGTTTATCTTAGAAAACTGTAAGAGAGTAAATCTCTTATTGTCAGTACAGGTAACACATGTCCCTCATTAATAGTTATTTTTCTCTGTGTCTGAAGTCTCTACTGACTTCTTTCTTCTTCAGTATCTTTTATTTAAAATCTGATTGTTCTTGTAGCAGTGTTGACTCTTGATTCATCATGTCCCTCTTTTGACTTAGCAAACTAATCTTGAGCACTCTATGTTTCTTCCTCAGCTCCTACTGTAAAAAGTTTCCCTTTTAAGGTGCTCCAGAAATAGCCAATATTTCTTAAGGTTCTAGCATTGAAAACATTACAGTGATGACATTTAACTCTGGCATCCACCAGTCTCGCCATATCCATTTTGAACAAAAGTTTGGAAATGAATCTTTCAAAAGGGTATAAATTAAATCTGGCTTCACTATGACAGAAGTATCTCAGGTACCTGACCATGTACCTAGGAAAAGTTAGCTTTATATCACTCATGAATAGAAACATTATATACATATCTGGATACAAAATTTTCTCCAACTCAGACATAATCGATGCAATCCCTGTTTGAACAAATTTTACTAAATTTTTTTGATCTGGCTCTAGGTCCTTTATGAAAATCTTATTTATAGAAGTAGAACCAAAAAGAAAAGACATGATATCCTCAGATTTATGCACATAATCTAATATATTTTTCAAATCAAAATGAAACACTTCATCATGAGGGCAGTTCAGAATCTGACCAACTTCTACAGAGTATATCGATACTTCTCTATCTTCTATCTTAGATACCATAGTATCCTCATTGTCTCCCAGAATAAATTGCATAGACTTAAATAAATATTGCAGTTCTTATTCATACAAAAACTTAGACTTATCACCATTGAAGGTCTACTCTAGATTTTGAAAATTGAGAGCTTGTTTCAACATAAGATTCGTCTGATATAGCCATTCCAGGTCTATGATCTTTCCCTGCAAAAACTTTCTTCCTTCTGACCACTATTTTTTGTCATTTTTGGCCTCGGCCTCATCATCTCTCTTAGTATATTACATTTCTGTTAGAATATCTGAATATTTGAAGGTTAGGGTTTCAGAGGTTCGAAGATTAGGGTTGACAAGTAGTGGTGTGGTTTCGCGGGTTTGAAAAGGTTTTGGTAGAAGTGAAACGGTTTAGAAGTCGAAAGGTTTCTGACAGCCTTGATTCCCATGTTTTTATTAATCATTGCATAGATTTTAAATATAAATAAAATTGATTATGTGGGGTAAAGAAGAAAAAGAAAAAAACTTATCCTGTTTAAATAACCAAATTATGTTAAACATTATTAAAATAAAGAAACAGCATAGTAAAATAAAACTTTAATTAAAATTAAATAAACGTAGCTCCCCCTTAATAAAATCAAGCCTTTCAGTGGGAAGTGGCTTAGTAAAAATATCAGCTAATTGAATTTCAGTACTTACAAATTACAAAGATATATCCTTTTTATGAATATGATCTCTTATAAAATGATGTCTGATATCAATATGCTTAGTTCTAGAATGATTAATAGGATTTTTTGAAATATTTATAGCACTAGTATTATCACATAAAATATGAGTATTATTAAAATTTAGTCCAAAGTCCATAAGACTATTTTTCATCCACAACACTTGTGCACAACAACTACCAGTAGCAACATATTCTACCTCAACTTTTGATAGGGAAACAAAATATTGTTTCTTACTTGACCATGAAACTAAGGATTTCCCTAAAAAGTGACAAGTTCCTGCAGTGATTTTCCCATCTAATCTACAACTCCCAAATTATGCATCTGAATATGAAATTAAATTAAAATCAGATTTTTTGGGATAAATAAGAGATTGAAAAATAGTTCCTTTTAAGTATCTAAAAATTCTTTTAACAGTAGTTAAATGAGATTATTTAGGATTTTATTGAAATCTTTCACAAAGACATACTGAATACATTATATCTGGCTTACTAGCAGAAATATACAATAAACTACCAATCATACCTCTATATAACTTGTTGTCAACTGATTTTCCAGTTTTATCCAAATAAAGTTTTATATTAGTACACATATGAGTTGTATATGTCTTGTTGTTTTCAAGTGAATTTTTTTTAATAAATTAGTATTGTATTTTCTTTGATTCAAAAAATTTTTAAAATCATTTTGATAAATTTGAAGTCCTAAAAAGAAATTTAATTCTCCCATCATGCTAATTTCAAATTATTTTTTCATTAACTTTGAAAACTCATGACAAAGGGATTTATTAGTTGATCCAAAAATTACATCATCAACATAAATTTGAACCAATAAAATATTAGTATTTACAATTTTCGAAAAAAGTGTTGGATCTGTCATTCCAACAGTAAAATAATTTTTCAATAAAAAGAGCTTAGTCTTTCATACCAAACTCTATGTTCTTGTTTAAGGCCATAAAGAGATTTATTAAGTTTAAAAATAGAATCTGGTTTTTGATGATTCTCAAAACTAGGAGGTTGCTCAACATAAACTTCATCCATTAAATAAACATTTAGAAATGCATACTTAACATCCATCTGAAATAATTTAAAGTTCATATGATATGAATAGGCTAAAAAGATTCTAATGGCTTATAATCTAGCTACAGGTGAAAAGGTCTCATCATAATCTATACCTTCTTATTGATTATATCCTTTAGCTACAAGTCTAGCTTTATTTCTAGTTATTATTCCTTGATCATCTTTCTTATTTCTAAACACCCATTTTGTTCCTATCATTGGATAATTTTGTGGTCTTTCAACTAATTCCCAGAATTCATTTCTTTTGAACTGGTTTAATTCTTCTTTCATTACTATCATCTAGATTTTATCATCTAATGCTTCTTCTATAGACTTGGGTTCAAATTTTGATAAAAAGGCATATAATTCTACAAGATTCCCCATATTTTTTCTAGTTTTTATTCCTATGTCTAACTCACCAATTATAGTTTCTAAAGGGTGATTCTTTAGAGTTCCAGTTTGTCTAGGCAGTACACTTATAGGTTCTTCAGTATCATGTTATTCTGAACTGAACTGAATTTCATTTATATCTTTTTCAAAATCATTTTTTATTTTCTAAAGTCTCATGTTATCATTAGAGTCAGATTCATCCATTTGATCTATCCTTTTCTCAAAGGGATCAGATTCATCGAATTTCACATGAACTGATTCTTCAACAATCCTTGACTTCTTATTATAGACTCTATAATCTTTGGAGGTAGCTAAATATCTTAAGAAAATTCCTTCATTAGATTTTGGATCGAACTCACCAAGATTTTCCTTATTGTTTAAGATGTAAACTTTGTATCCAAAAACTTTAATGTGATTTACTTTAGGTTTTCTGTTATTCCAAAGTTCGTAGGGTATATTTTTTGAAATAGTTCTAATTAAAACTCTATTCATTATATAGCAGGTTTTTCTTATAGATTTTTCCCAAAAATAGGTAGGAAGACTGTATTCATTTATCATAGTCCTAGCCATTTCCTGAATATTCCTATTTCTTCTTTCAACAATTCCATTTTTTCGGTGTTCTTGGTGCAGAGAAGGTGTGTTTAATACCCATATTTGAGAAGAAAGAATTAAATTCATGATTCTCAAATTCTCCACCATGATCACTTCTTAATAAAATTATTTTAAAACATTTTTCATTTTGAACAGCTTTACAAAAACTTTCAAATAAATTAAAAGCTTCATTTTTAAATTTTAAAAAGAAAATCCATGTAAATATAGAATAGTCATCAACTAAAACATATACATATAATATAACAGCCAAGATTTCTACTCTTGAAGGTCCAAACAAATCCATATGGATAAGTTCTAGAGGCTTAGATGTAGAAATTCTTTTAACAAATTTGAAGGATGATTTGTGTTTCTTGCCAAGTTGACATGCATCACAAAATCGGTCACTTTCAAATATGAGACTAGGCAAATCAGAAAATCATTGTTTCTTAGATAATTTATGTAAAACATATACATTATAATGCCCAAGTCTCCTATGCCAGATCCAAGATTCATTTTCTTTAGCAGTTAAGCATTTTAATTGTTGTTTATATAAGGAATTTAAATCTAGGGTATACACATTGTCAGTTCTAGGTGCTCTAAATTTCAGTAGTTTATTTTTGAAAACAGAACAGCAATTGTTAGAAAAATCAACAGCATAACAATCACCAAATAGTTGAGAGATACATATCATATTGTGTTTCAATCCTTGTACATAAAGTACTTTTTTTATTGAGACAACTTTTGGATCTCCAACTTTTCGAATACCAATGATTTTCTCTTTGGCATTGTCACCAAAAGTGACAAGTCCACCATCTTTTTGAGTGAGTGTAGAGAAATTCGACGAGTTTTCACTCATGTCTTGAGCAGCCACTTTCCATATACCATATTTCCTTTTTTTCTTTTGTGACCTTCTCCCTGTAAAGGCATTTACACAATTTTCTTTAGTACCAATATTTTGTTGGGTCCAGTGGTGTTAGCCAGCAGAGATCTGGTAATCCAGACTTGCTTTGTTTTTCTAATTTCACAAGATTCAAATAAATAATTTGATACAAAATCCTTCTTAATACCACTTATTTGGGGTTGTCTTAAGAAATATTTTTTAGAAATATGTCCCCTTGTTCCATAGTAATTACAATTTAATCTTATTGTACTTGGAATAAAATAATTCTTGTACAGTTTGGGTTTTTCACCTTTACTGCCAATTCCAAATCTTTCCTTTTTAATGAAATTTTTCCCCAGAATTTCATTTAATGTATTTTATCCATTAGTAAAAATAATGGCTGCATTTTTATAAGTTTCCACTTCAGTTTGTAGGGATTTTATCTTTGATTCATAATCTGTATTGTTAGTGTTAATTGAGTCAAAAATTTTAGTTAACTCCTTATGTTGTTTCAGCATTGTATCTCTTTCATCAGGAATAGCCTTATGAATGTTCTTTAAAGATTTATGCTTCTTAAATAGAGAATCATATTTTTCTTTAAGCATATTGTAGTAGGCTACATGTTTTTCATTAGAGTAACTAGATTCAGAACTAGAGTCAGAAGAGTAGTATGATTGTACCTCATCTGTTTCTGCCATAAAACACATATTAGCTTTCGTATTTGTTTATTCCTTTTCTGAGTCTGATTCTAAAGTGCTATTGGAGTCTTCAGATAAACTCCATGTAGCTTTCATGGCTTTCTTGTCTTTATGTTCATAATCATTTCTTTTGAATGATTTCTTTTTCTTGTCTTCTTTTAGCTGAGGACAGTCTGGTCTGATGTGTCCCATTTTCTTGCATTCATAACATCTGACTTTCTTGTTATCCTTTTTTAAGGATTTTCTGAATCCCTTCTTCTTTTGATAGAATTTAGTGAATCTTCTTTCTAGCTAAGCTAGTTCCACATCAGAATTTGATAAATCAGAACATTCTTATTACTCTTTTACACTTTTATTCATCTTTGGGTATTTTCTCTGTCATGACACTTTCGAAGCAGTGTCATCTATTTTCATAATCACTTTATGTTCATTTTCTTCATCTTCCATCTCAGCTTCAAACATCATTAGTGTTCTAATCATATCTTTCATGGTTAAGTCCTTGACAAGTGTCGACTGTCTGATTATAGCTGAGATTCCATTCCATCTTGTAGGTGGTACTCTCAGTACATTTAAAGCGTGATCAGATTGTTTAATGGGATCTCCCAAAGCGGATATGTTATTGAAAATCTCTTTCAATCTTACATTCATTTGAGTAATACTTTCACCTTCAACCATTCTGAACGTATCAAATTTAATCTTAGCAGTTGCATATCTCATTTCCCTGATATTGTTAGTTCCTTCATAAGCAATAGCAATAGTTTTCCACATTTCATATGTTGTCAGGCATTGAGATACTCTGTTAAATTCATCAGGTCCTAGATACCCTGTAATTGCATTAATTGCCTTTGATTTCATATCATATTCTGCTTCAAAAGCTGCACTCCATGTTTCAGGTTTTTCCGGTATTTCATATGGAGCCTGGATCTTATAATATACTCTGTATCAAAGGTTTTTTAGATAGATAATCATTCAAGACTTCCAACATCCATAGTTTTCTCCATTAAAGTATGTAGATCTGACCATATACATTCCCTCTCTTGTATCAGTCATATTTCTCTGTGTATAATCAATTTCATCTTGTTAAGGCTTTATCAGAAAGATCAACCTATGATACAAATTGTTAGATCGAATTATACCAAATATACAAAATAGGGGGGTGAATTGTGTCTTTTTAGAAATCTTAGCAAGATTTTGTTCTACTCTTTTACTTTAATCAGATTAATGAATGTAGCGGAAATATGAACTTTAGAGACACACGATGTATAGTGTTTCGGGGAATAGAAAGCCCCTAGTTCACTCCACCAATGCTCTACTTCACGATCTTGGTGATTTTCACTATCTGGTCCTCGTTTCAACAGACCTTTCAACAACTGAGTACAGGCAGTTGACACGTTTACAATATAAGGCAAAACAAAGTCTTCTGGTTCACTCATAGAACCTACACAGCTTAGTATGAGAAGCTGTTAACTCAAGAATAGAAAATAAAGATTTTTGTATTCTAAAAATACTTTGCAGATGTTCTTCACAATTGCAACAACATGCAATTGAAAGTTGATAGATCATCACATTCATAAATAATGATCTTCACAAAAGAGTCGTCCTAAGTCGATCCCGTTGCAGTAGATATAGAAATATAATTCACAACTTCAGCAGTAGCAGATTCACGATAGATTTTCGATGTAGAACGAATGAAACTTCAATCGTGATTCTTCTTCTTCAATAAATAGAGATTTGTCATTCTTCTTGAATCAATAGATCTGTGTTTTTTGATAGTCTCTATTTTTCTCCCTTTTTCTATAAATGACCGAAAGAGATTGGGAGAGAGATCCCCCTTTTCTATTTTGAAAAGATCATATATATATAATAATAATGACAAACACTTCTTCTTCAAATTTAGATCCACAAAAGTCACCTTCTGACTCGTGATATTTAAACCTTTGAATTTACAGAGTTTTCATAACTTCCCTGAAGAATCGACATAAAAATATCCTTTTAATTCGATCCTTAAACCATTGATAAAATGTCTTTGAATCAGTCAAAGTCGCACTTTAAAATTAGCTTTAAATACATCTTGAAATCAGCCTAATAATCAGTTTTCTAACCATTACATAATAAAGTAGACTTTAAATACTACAATGTCAAACATAAGGTTGAGTTGTATAGTATACATCCTCTGAACGTAATGTAGATCATAAACGTAAGTTTGATGATGTAGCCTTCAAACGTAGGGTTGACAACGTATGGTTGATCACAAACATATAGTTGGTCATCCATACTTTTCTCTTCAACATTCAAATGTTTGATGAAAGATCCATACTTTTACTTGATCCATAATTTTCTAAGAACAAACGGTTGTTTACAAATGTATGGTTCATGAACCATACTTTTGAGAAACAAACGAAATGATTAACACTTACGTACGGTTCTCCTTCCATACTTTTCTAATATCCCAAATGTAGGGTTCCTTACTAACTTAGGGTTCCTCTTCCATAATTTGTCAATAACGTATGGTTGATTAACCATAATTTTCTCTTATCTCATAATGTATACACTGCCTTTCATCCTTAAGCTACATTTCTCCACGTAGGGTATGAATAGTGTTTCCAGAACATGCTAAAGCAGACCCCGAATATGTAGAGCATGAACAGTGTTTCTAGAAAGCGCTAAATGTGAATACCTTAGAAATTAATTCTTTTAGTTCAAGAATTTAAATATTTCATCCAGAAATAAAATAAAATATAATGAATAATAAATTCCTGCAATATTCCTACAAGATAAAATCATTAGAAAATAATTAAGGGTATTTGTGAGCATCAAAATTATCATAAATAGATAGATTATTGTTTTCAATAAACTCCCCCTTTAAATAAAAACAGTATATATTTTTGAAAACAATACTTTCTAAACAATTAAGGGTCTCCCTCCCTTAATCATGTGTTTTCTAAATAAATCAACTTGTGACTATATCAATTTTCTTGAACATTGGTACCATTCAACATATGGCATCAAATACATATATAAAAACTACTATATTACAATACCTATGTAATATATGATTTTTTTAATGATAATATCATTGCTAAAATACTTCTATAACATAATTAATTTACCCAAATAAACAAGAACTTTAATGATTCCACTTTAGTCATAGTAATTGAATCATCTTGACCAAGATATGTCAGCCACTTCTAGAGTATATTCCCTTGTTGCTTGGGATATTAATTTTCATAGTTCCCTATATCCTTACAACTGAAGAAATATTAATTGGAAAAAATTTCTTTCCCTTATAATCAAGAGCATGGTGTACTATCTCTCCACACATCTATTAAACTCCAATTCCCATGAAGTATGTATTAGGGTGTCTCTGTCCACAATAAGTACATGGGATTATCATAATTTCCCTTAAAGAATTTATCTTTAATTTTCACTATGATCCTCTTCTTCTATATCTTCCCTTTTAATCCATATCTCTTGAAGAATTATTTCTGTATCTTGATTCCACGTGATACTATTCCCTCATGTAATGAGAAAGTTTGGGAGTATAGTGCCCTTAATTATCTTTTCTTAAGACAATCAAAGAAATAGTCAATCGTAATATTTGGATTGGGTATGATGTACACATCATTACTTGCAAACCATATAAATTTGGCTTTATATATAGGAACATTTTCATCATCCATTTATTTTACACTCGATAATTGTCTCTATATATCCACTTGTTTCATTAAGTGAAATACTTTTACAATAAAAGTGCATCGAAATCCTTCAATTCCATGTTTTCTATTTATTCTTCATCCTTAGTGTTTTGAATCAATGGCCATCATTGATTTGCATATCATGAGAGAAGATAAACTTTCATGAAAACTTTTTCCATTTCATTGATTCCCAAAGTGTGAAATGTCTACTCTTAGTAACTTATTTTTTTCTCATATTCAAATAAATTTACAGTCCCGATAAATGATGGATGTTTTTTATGCATGAAGTGGCTTGACATCATCACACTATGTGTTAGATCAAGAGGATGATCCATAAGGTAAAGGGTATTACTCATAAATTGATTCAGCTAAACCAATATGGTTATAATTTGATTAGTTTGAGTTGTAGCTCTAACTTCATTGTATTTCCAATAAGATAAATCCCTACATGGGTTATGTTACTTGATATGGTTTCCATTTCATCCACTAGGAATTATTTATAAACAATGTATTAATTATATTAGATAATAATATTATAAACGTAAATTTATAATCCTAAAACTATTAAAACAATTAACATAAATTGAAAAAAAAATTGAACAACTAATCTAATAATCCCAATCCCAGTTTCTTTAATATTTTTTCCAATCCTGAAAATATTTTCAAATCCTTCAGAATTTATTTAAATAAAATGTTATGTATTCAAAGAATATCGATGGGGAGTGTCAAATTATCTGCATAGTATGGCTTATCATCATATAAAATATAACGGTCATATCAAGCCTCATGTGACTTTTTCAGAGTTACTACCTTTATATATATCTATTCTATAACCATATTCACTTACAGTATCTTGAAAGGGATTTATTTCTCAGAAAACCATATAATTTCTACACTACCAAAACATTAGTATGTTATTATTTATTATACATATCCTTAAATTAATTAATATGGTAATATTACCTTATCTACTTTTCTAAATCTAGTTCCAAATGGTTCAACTAAATGTGATCTGATACAAACTATAATGACCCCGACCATAGTACCTCAAAGTTGTTTTTTACTTTATTACATCATCACTATATATAATCATTCACATATAAAGTAATTTTAAATTATAGTAGTCTTGAAAAACTAGATACATTCTTTAAATTCATATTATTTTTTAAATCATAAAATACAAAATATGTTTTATTTTGGATTTTTGTTATTCCCTTCATCATATCCCTACATATAAATTACAAGATGCTTCTTAGTATATTGGTGAAAATAATAATAATAAATGGGTGAGCATATATTATCTATTATTGAATATATAGTAGAACATATCATGAATAAATGGGAACAATCAATATGGAAATGTAAATAACTAAAACACATTCTGTTTAACCAACAAAACTAGGATAATATGGAGGGAATAAATGATAATCAAATAATTTCATATAAATAATCACATGAAATTGAATCATAAAAATGGATATTATAAATAATTTAATAATAAAATGGAATATAAATAAAAAATCTCATTTTAAGGGAATACATAATTTCATATATCATAAACATAACCTCAATGCATTGTTCAAAGACATATTACATAAATGGGAAGGGCCTCGACCAAAAATCTAAACTAGCTTGTCTCATGAGATATATTGATGCACCAAGGGGCTATTACGGGCATCTCATATCACTTACTAAGTCTAATTCATTCCACGTATGAAATGTGTGAATCATAATAAACATCAAAATTCATATTAAAAAACTATCATATAAATGTTAATACATTCCCCAATCAATAAACATAATCATAAACCATTCAGAGTAATATTCCAAATGGTATCAAAATAGTACAACCCTAGTAAAAAAATCATAAACCATCCAAAAAAATAATATGTATGGTATCATTAGAACATATTCCTAGAGGAGCATTATTAAAATTAGGGATGTTGTTTTTTGTGAATATAAAAACCATAAAATATCTATTTAAAACATTCTTGAGGAAAAAATATCCTTTTCACTTTGATAATAGCTTTTAAAAAATAAAACATTCTTGTGAATATTAGTAAAAACCATTTCTTTTAAAATAAACATATAAACTTTTAGATAAATCCTAAAAGAAATTTTGCATCATTATGTATGGAAATTATATACAAGATTTGTATGATAAAAAATAATCCTTTAATTTGTTTTGTAAAATGTAAAAATGTAATTTTTTTTAAAAATGTAAGAAATATTCCTTTTAAATAATTTTTTAAAAATCCAATAATGTGATTAAATTTCCTTATTAAATAAATTTTATATTTAAAAAAAGTATCAAATATGGATGTGGAATATAAACGTATTTTCTACACAAAAAAAAGATAAATAATTTATAATTTTCTTAAAATAATTTTTTTCAATAATTAAAAATTAAAATGAGTGGAAAATTTTACTATTACATGAAATTCTCATGAATATCTAGATGAGAGTAATATTCTTGAGTTTATTCGGTGATATATCATAATATTTCACCATCATAAATTTAATCATAAAAAAATTATAATAAATTATGAGATTATAAAATAAACACTTACCACTTTAGTTACATTTTAATATTAATCACTTTGAATGTTATAACATCAAATAAAAATTTAAATACCCTTAATATAAATTAATTCATGATATAACTTACAAAAAGTGGAAATATATACACCACGCAAAAGTACTAGGACCAAGTTGGAAATAAGTTGTTCTGGGAACTGAAAGAAGTTTGTATTTTCTTTTGTTATTAAGGAGGATTTATAAGAAACAAAATCACCAAAACCTTATATTTCTTGTTGATCGTAATGACTATCATATTCAGTATTTTGAACTCACAATAATTAAAAAATCCCTTCTTATTTGGAAGATGTTTACTTAAACAAAGGGCTCATCAGAATCACCTAGGGTTTGAGATGTGGTTCTGATCGTAATGTGGAAGCTAATAAATTTTTTTATAGATCTGATGTAAATATAATGGTGATTTTATAATTTTCAATTCACAAAAACCATACTTATTTAAAAATCATGTGTTGAAAGATTTATGAAAGAAAGGGGGTGTTGTAAATTGTACTGAGTATTAGAAAGAAAGTTATATGCTAGAAAGAATTGGAAGTCTCAAATATTTCACAATGTAAGTAAAATGATGATGAAGATAATAATAAATATATTTAATTTTATCAGTAAGTGATGACACAAGATGATGTTTGGAGGATAAAATCGTTGATGGAGTTGAAAATTTTCATTCTCGGTTCATCAATATGAGAACACCAGACACATAAATGTTTTTTGGGTCAGAAGGTTGATCAGAATGTGATGTTTTTTTAGTAAGACCAATAATACAAATTCTCTAAATATTCAATGAAATAAGTTATGTTTTGTAAGTTCACTAGTATCGTTATTAGAAAAGGAATTATTTTGTTGATGTTGAGGCTGCAGGAACTGGTCCATCAGATGTATTCTTCTACAAATCCATCCTAAGGGGTTCTAACACCAATTCATATTATTGGTATATTTTGAATGTTAGATAAAAACATTATCAAAGGATGAATTTTTTTCTGTAATTTTTTTGAACCAATTAAAAGAAAAATATTGGGAAACAATAAATACAAACATGGAGAAATGTTTTTGGTGGCCCATTTGAAAAATAAATTTAGGTATCAATCAGCAATGTTGTAAATAATTTCTCATAAAGATGAATTTTTTATTGTTTTCCTAATGGAAATATTATTCTTAAGTGTTTGGGTATCAATTGGGTTAAGAAAAAAGAAATTATCTGATGATATATGTCTATCTATTGGGTCAACACTATTGGACCAGGGATGATACTGATAAACATCATCAGACCGAAGATCATAAATCTGGTAAATGAAAAAAAGAAAATTTTCTTGAGGTATTATCAAGGAAGCTATAGTGTAACGCATCGACCCCAATTACCCAGAGTCGGTGCATTATTACATAATATTGGCATGATCACAAAAGATGAAGTCTCGAAAGACATATTAGTTTAGTAGCCTTGGAATAACTAGATACATTCATAAAGTTTACATTATATCATAAAGTGAAAACTACTAAAACAACATCTTGTCTTCATATACCCTCATACTATCCCTCCAGGTCATTCATAAATTATTTCTTCACATCTTGGGAAAAATAAAACATTGAAAGGGGTGAGCTCAAATGCTCAGTAAGGATAACAATATAGTGTAAACTTTCATAAATAAGCATAAACATTTAAGGCAATCTATAACTAAAACAAAATACTTTTAAACTGGAACTTCAGTATAATATGGCAGAAATAAAATGAAATAATTCCATTTACTTAATCACATGGATATTCTACTAGTATAATAATCACATGAAATATCAATAACCACTTTCATAAAGATGTAATGCATAATTCCAAACTATCATAACCACATAGTCAAGGCCTCATGCCAAGACTACAAATAAGATTTTGTCAAGGCCTTGTGCCAAGACACTATTTTTTCTCATGAGACCTACCGATGCATCGATGATCTATAGCGGGCTCCACCCGTCACTTATTAAGTCCAATGCATTCCTCATATGAACAGGATGAAACATAACACAAACATTAGTATTAAAACTAGCATACAAAATGACAATAATTTCTCCATAAACAATTAATTGTATAAAAATAACACATCCACAGTCAAAAATATCACAAAACCATCAGTACAATATGGAATTTTTTTATCATAATTAATAAACTTCAAATAAGCTTAAAATTCATCAAAGGATGTTGACATAGATGAAATCGAAACTATTTGAGAGAAATATCTCTTTTTTAAAATAATTTAAATGTCAGATAATTATAAAAGAAAACATTTAATTAGAAAATATTCTTATAAACTTGTAAGGGAAGCTTTTAAAATTTTATAATGGTGGAAAATAGCCGCACCCGCCGTATAAGTTAAAAAATACATTCTTACCTTAATTCTGTCGAAAAGGTTAAAAAGGACCTTGTTTGGAAAATTATGGAAGGATTCCTTTATAAACTTCTTATAAAAATTCAAACAAGGGTATAAATGATTTTAACCCATATTCTGTAAAATAGTAATAATGTTTTTAAATATATTTTTAAAAAACATGGATGTGGATGATCAAGAGGTCCCAGTATATAATTACGTATAAACACCCTTGGATAATGAAGAGATTGTGAAATAAACCCTTACCTTGTACATTTCCTTGGTTGAGGGTAGGTTAACATCTTATATAATGGTGAAATAATTGTTACTAAATTATACAAAAAACATATATATTAATATGATATCATATATGATCTTTTAACATTGATTTGTTAATAATAACTTAGTATTATCATCATTTTGGGTGTTAACAGATTCATTTTTCCTTGTATTCTTTGTTATGTGAGCCATATTATTTATGGATGGGATGTATATTATTCATATCCATAATTATATCAAGTCATTAAATATTATTTTTAATCATCAAATGAGAATTATACTTGAATGGATACGATGGGAAATGAATCTCATCGCGTTCGTGGAGACGGTAGTCCGTACGTACGCACGAGCGACAATATCATTATTTTGATATTAAAATAATATATAATTGGATGGTATATCATATATACAGAATCATTATCATGTTATATTTATTATTTACATAAATTACACTTCATTATTATACCCATCCGAATAATAATGTTTTCAATAACAATTACACCACGACGTGGAGACGGTAAGCCGTACGTACGCACGTATGGTGACATGTCATTCAAAAGATGGATAGAATACTGAATATGATTGTACCATATTTATAATAATATCACAGTATGTAGAAGATACTGGATTTATTATTTTAGAATTGGAGTAACAAAGAAATAATAATTTGAAGAAGAAAGGAACTTGAAAGAGGGTGGTGAAAACATTACCTCTTAATCGGGTTCTTCCTTTTGATTTGATCAAAAGGGATCCTTAGGTTGAATTTCTGATCAAACTAAGCCCTCTAGGTCGAAGTTAGGGAAGTGGAGAGAGTATTTGGGCTGGGTTTTTCCTAGCCAAAAGGCTTTTAATGTGTGAATTAGTGAGAAGGGGGAGTGCCCTTTTATAAGAGGGGTGAGGGGCACCTTTGGAAAAGATAGAAATATTATTTTATAATAAATTCATATTTGGTTTCTAATGGCTCAAAAGTGTATTATTAAAATTTTAAGGTGGGTATGGGTCGAAATAATTTTATCCAATAGATTTTAGATAGGTTTGGGTCATTATATTAACCATATCTTTTAGTTTTAACTCTTGGTTAATTAGTTTGACATTTACCATGTCACTTTGTATTTTTATATTATATAGTTAATAAACATACTATATACATTCAAGATACCCCCAAGTGCTCCATTAATGATACACCTATAATGATATAAGTCCTTTGACCGAACCTTATATTTCTAGGAATAGAATATCAATTAATATTATAATATTTGTTCTAAAAAATCTTTTACGTCAATTTTGACACTATTGGGTATTTTGTTTTTGATAATTTCTTAACAGCATTATTAATTCGAAAACAATATATATAACAAATCCTAATATTTCATATTAATCTATAAAATTAGTGGAATTCATTAAAAGTCTCAAATTACATTTATTTTGATATTTATAATTTCAATTATTTTAATATTTCATTAATTAGGTAATTACTGCATCACCATTGTGTCATAAATAAATTAAATTATTTAATGTATAAAAATTATAAATAAAATACCATTATGTAGGAAATCTTTTTATATTTCTAATTAATATTTAAAATCGAATTTAACTTATGTATAACCCTAAATTAAAATTGTTTTAGTAATTAAACTTTGATTTTAACTCTTTTAACTCTTCTTTGAATTAAATACTAATTAATGTCCTAATCTAATCCAAGTGGACCTAAATAATAATATTTTATTCCTAAGGTTTTTTTGGTCGAGATACACTTGTCTAATAGAATTAGGACATATTTTAGGGTAATGTTAATATCATTTTTACCCTTAATTACCCTATTTACTTTTAACTATGGTAAATAAAAGTAAAAAGTTACTATTCACCAAAAATTATTTTCATCTCATTGAACCACATTTTACTCCTTGATATTAACCTTGTCTCTCGGATTTTCAAAATTCCACTCACAGAAGTGATAAAATTATGTTTTATGTGAATTTCTAAATTCTCCTAGGAGGTGGGTAAAACACGGTGAAAAGTTCAATAATATTTTTATATATCTAAAATTATTCTGAACTAACTCTAATGAATTACATTGAACTTATATAGGTATTATGTATCTATTTTGACCTTAATTAAATTTAAATAAAAAAAATTAAATAAAAATTTGGTTTTAAACTATAACTCAGTGTTTTTTCACTGTTCATCAAAAATAGAAAGTTTTCATAAAAACACCAAAATTTCACCCTAGGCTAATTTCGATATTCTGAATCCTAAAATGAAGTCCATTTTGAAAGATAAAATTTATAAAATTTAAAAAATCCGGTATTACTATTTATAACTGCTAGTTTGATTGGTTGTGGTGTGTGTTAGAACTCGAAGTTGCGTTCAACACACACTTCTGTATTATTCAAAGCGAAGCGTACCGTGGAAGCCTGGGGTGTTACATTCTACCCTCCTTCAATAAATTTCATCCTCACAATTTGAAATTGTTCTTCTAAAATAAAAGGTTGAAAATAGAAAATACCTTTGTGGAAAACCCACATCGAAAATAAGGTTAATAAAATTTAGCCTTAATAAGAGGGAAAGGGAAATGAAAATGTCACCTCAAAATTTTGATCTCGATTTGGAGAACATTGGTGGAAATTAGAGACACATAATTGGAGGAAAAACTTAAATATTTGTTGGGAGTGATTGAGGTCATCAATCACAAACAAGTGTAAAATTGAGGGCCTCAAAGACTTCAATCTATGGTGATTTAAAATATCATCAGTTCAACAAAACATAATGTATTAGGATAACACATTTTTTGTTTTAATATCCCTTTCCTAAGGTTTAACAATTAATTTTTTCATAGAATAATAGAGAGGTATATATATATACTTGACAAGTAGGGTTTAAACCCTCAACTAATTTCTACCACTAACTCATCTTTCATTCAAAAAGATAATAGAACTCACAAATATTATATTTATCCTAATCATACAAGGTTCCAAATATTAACGCATACCATTTAGATTAAGAAAACTATTTTTTAATAACTAGGGACTTCATGTAGGCTAGTGGTAGGTAATACAGGCCTATCGCACTATGGTTGTGGGTTCGATTCCTGCAGCTTTGTCCAACGCGATGGGTTATCCACCGACCTGAAGGTTGTCCATTTCCAAAAACAATAATATTATAATATTCCAAAAATAATCTTCATAAATTTTTTAACCTTAAAAAATAATATCCAAAGTTCAACTTAATCCATCCCAACCTTTATAGTTATTTAAAATACCTCTGTCCAGACATTCTCTAAAAGATCTCTAAATTCCAAAATCAATTGTAACATCAGATTCCCCAATAAAAGTAAAGTTTCTATTATTGTCACATACTAATAAAATGATTACCTTCATCATATTAAAACTTTAATGAAAACAACAAATACTGTAGTAAAATACTTATATATATCACATTATTTTTGTAACCATAATATAGTTCTTCAGTCCAAAAAACACAAATAAAATAATTATTCGAATTCATCTGTAGTAACAGCATAATCTTGGCCTTGATCCCTTTTCCTTTTCTGAGGTATGTTTCCTTGGATCTTAGGGAATTCATTTGCATAATTCCCCATTTCATTGTAAATATAGCATTCAACATTGAAAGCTTCTTTCTCTCCCTTACAATCACGAGTCTGGTGATCATTTTCTCCACATTTTTAACAAACATCCATTCCTTTTAGGCAAGTACTGGGGTGTTTCTTACCACAATTATCACATAATGTAAAATATTTCTTTCCTTTTTTCACTTTATTTGTTTCTTGTTCCACCATTATCTTCTTCTCTTTCTTTGCTTTAAAGTCATAAGACTTAGAGAATTTTTTTTCTGTCTGGATGGCACACGAGACAATATCATCGTATGACAAGAAGAATTGGGAGACCAATGCTCGACGGAGAAACGATTTTAACCCATAAAATAAACAATCAATCTTACTTCCTAGATTATGTATATAATCTGTAACATACCTCACTAACCTTGTAAAGTTAGCCTCATACTTTGTGACATTCTCATCCTCCTTTTACCTTAGACTCAGAAATTGCCTTTCCATATCTGCTTGATGGTCATGAGGAAAGTATTTTTCTAGGAAAAGCTCTTTGAACTCCCTCCATTCCATATTTGATACTTCATCATCTTTCTTTGTGTTTCGTATCAATGACCACCATTGATTATCATCTCCAGTGAGATGATAAACTGCCATGACAACTTTTTCCCTTTCACTACTCCCCAAAGCTTGAAATATTTTCTCTAGGGAACTTATCCATTGCTCCGCTACCAATGGATTTGTAATCTCATTGAATGTTGGTGGTTGTTGCCTCATGAAGCGATCTAACATTGATCCTCTACGTTGTGGATCAGGGTTCTCCATACGGGTAAGGTTATTATTCATAACCAGAGTGAGTAGTCCCAATATGGTGATAAGCTGATCAGCACCAGTTGTATCACCAGCTCCACTATAATTATCTTGATCAGGAGGTAAATCCCTACAAGGAGTGTGGGCATTGATATGGTTTCCATTTCTTCCACTAGGTTCCATTTCTAAACAATGTCATAAACTAGATTGGTTTATGAATCAAAATACATTATTCCATACTTGTAAAACACTTAACATAAATTGAACTATTTATGGATATAATCCATAATCATAAAAAATGTTTTCTTTGAGGAAATATATACTCATAAACCTTTCATAATGGTTTGTAAGGAAAATGAGAATTATCCTAAGCATATCCCCCGGGAGTTTCGTAACCAAGAGTGCAGCAAGGCCCGTTGTCGTACACCAGTTACCGTTCGAGTCTAGCTCAAAGCGGTGTTTTCAGGTTTTACCCCAAGGTACATATATTCCAGAGCCGCCTCTACCTGCTCGTATCCAGATAGGGATGTATTGCTTGAAAAACTCACAAAATCCCTACAACACCAAAATTCTAGAAAGTTATTCTATACTAATCCTCAATGTCTATCTTAGGTCTATGTGCTCTAATAAGAGTTTATCTAAATCTAGTTTCCACGGTTTTTACTAAACTTCCTCTGATACCAACTGTTACGCCCCGACCCCAGTTACCCATAGTCAGTGCATTATTACATAATATTGGCATGTTCACAAAATATCAAGTCTCGAAAGACCGATTAGTTTAGTGGCCTTGGAATAACTAGATACATTCATAAAGTTTACATTACATCATAAAGTGAAAACTACTATAACAACATCTTGTCTTCATATCACCTCATACTATCCCTACAGGTCATTCATAAATTATTTCTTCACATCCTGGGAAAAAAAACATTGAAAGGGGAGAGCTCAGATGCTTAGTAAGGATAACAATATAGCAGAAACATTCATAAATAAGCATAAACATTTAAGGCAATGTATAACTAAAACAAAATCCTTATAAACATAAACTTCAGCATAATATGGAAGAAATAAAATGAAATAATTCCATTTACTTAATCACATGGATATTCTACTAGTCAAATAATCACATGCAATATCAATAACCACTTTCATAATGATGGAATACATAATGCCAGACTATCATAACCACATAGCCAAGGCCTCGTTCCCAGACAACAAATCAGATTTTTTCAAGGCCTTGTGCCAAGACACTAGTTTGTCTCATGAGACCTACCGATTCATCGAGGAGCTATAGCGGGCTCCACCCGTCACTTATTAAGTCCAATGCATTCCTCATATGAACAGGTTTAAACATAACATAAACATTCATATTAAAACTAGCATACAAAATTTCAATACTTTCTCCATAAACCATGAATGGTATAAAAATAACACATCCACAGTCAAACATATCACAAAACCATAAATACAATATGGAAGTTTTGTATCATAATAAATAAATTTCAAATAAGCTTAAAATCCATCAATGGATTTTGACATAGATGAAATCGTAACAATTTGAGAGAAATATCTCTTTTTTGAAATCATTTAAAAGTAACATAATTATAAAAGAAAACATTTACTTTTAAAATATTATTATAATATTTTAAGGGAAGCTTCGACAATTTTATAATGGCAGAAAATAGCCACACCCGCTGTATAAGTTAAAAAAGACATTCTTACCTTAGTTTTGTCGAAAAGGTTAACAAGGAACTTTTTTAGAAAACAACAGAAATATTCCTTTATAAACTTCTTATAAAAATTCAAACAAAGGTATAAATGAATTTAACCCATATTCTGTACAATATTAAGAATTTTTTGAAATACATCTTTAAGAAACATGGATGTGGATGATAAAGAGGTCACAGTAGATAATTACGTATAAACAACCTCGGATAATGAAGAGATTGTGAAATAAACCCTTACCTTGTACTTTTCCTTGGATGAGGGTAGTTTAACCTCCTATATAATGGTGAAATAATTGTTACTAAATTATACAAGAATCATATATATTAATATGATATCATATATGATCTTTTAACATTGATTTGTTAATAATATCTTAGTATTATCATCATTTCAGGTGTTAACGGATTCATTTTTTTTATATTATTTGTTATGTGAGCCATATTTGTTATGGATGTGATGTATATTATTCATATACAGAATGATATCAAGTCCTTAAACATTATTTTTAATCATCAAATGAGAATTATACTTGAATGGATACGATGGGGAATGAATCTCATCCCGTTCGTGGAGACGGTAGTTCGTACGTACGCCCAAGCGACAATATCATTATTTTGATATTAAAATAATATATAATTGGATGGTATATCATATATACAGAATCATTATCATGTTATATTTATTATTTACATAAATTAAACATCATTATTATACCCATCCAAATAATAATGTTTTGAATAACAATTACACCACGACGTGGAGACGGTAAGCTGTACGTACGCACGTATGCTGACATGTCATTCAAAGGATGGATAGAATACTAAATATGGTTGTACCATATTTATAATAATATCACAGTATATAAAAGATACTAGAGTTATTATTTTATAATTGGAATAATAGAGAAAGAAGAAGTTGAAGAAGAAAGGAACTTGAAAGAGCGTCGTGAAAATATTACCTCTTAATCGGGTTCTTCCTTTTGATTTGATCAAAAGGTCTCCTTAGGTTGGGTTTATGATCAAAATAAGGCCTCTAGGTCGTATTGAGGGAAGTTGAGAGCGTATTTGGATATGGTTTTTCCGATCCAAAATTCTTTTAATGTGTGAATTAGTGAGAAGGGGGAGTGTCGTTTTATAAGAGGGGTGAGGGACACCTTTGGAAAAGCTAGAAATATTATTTTATAATAAATTCATATTCAGTTTCTAATGGATACAAAGTGGATTATTTAAATTTTAAGGTGGGGATGGGTTGGATATCCTTTCAACCAATATATTCTAGATAGTTTTGGGTCATTATATTAACCTTATCTTTTAGTTTTAACTCTTAGTGAATTAGTTTGACATTTACCATGTCACTTTGTATTTTTATATTATATAGTTAATAAAATTATTATATAAATCCAAGAGACCCCAAAGTGCTCCATTAATGTTACAAATATCATGATATAAGTTCTTTGGACAAACCTTATATTTTTAGGAATTGAATATCAATTAATATTATAATATTTGTTTTAAAAACTCTTTTATGTCAATGTTGACACTATTGGGTATTTTGTTTTTGATAATTTCATAACAGCATTATTACTTCGAAATAAATTTATATAACCAATACTAATATGTCATATTAACCTATAAAAGTATTTTATTTTATAAAAAGTCTCAAATTAAATTTATTTTTTTATTTATAATATCAATTACTTTAGTATTTCATTAATTAGGTAATTACTACATCACCATTGTGTCATTAATAAATTAAATTATTTAATGTATAAAAATTATTAATAAAATACCATTATGTAGGAAATCTTTTTATATTTCTAATGAATATTTACAATATAATTTAGCTTATGCATAACCCTATACTAAAAATGTTTTAGTAATTAAGCTTTTATTTTAACTCTTTTAACTCTTCTTTGAATTAAATAATAATTAATGTCCTAATCTAATCCAAGTGGACCTAAATTATAATATTTTATTCATGAGGTAGTTTTTGGTTGTTATACACTTGTCCAATAGAATTAGGACATGTGTTAGGGTAATATTAATATCATTTTTACCCCTAATTACCGTATTTACTTTTAACCGTGGTAAATAAAAGTAAAAAGTTACTATTCACCTAAAATTATTTTCATCTCATTGAACCAAATTTTACTCCTTGATATTAACTGTGTCTCTCGAATTTTCTAAATTTCACACACAGAAGAGGTAAAATTAAGTTTTATGTGAATTTCCAAATTTTCCTAGGAGGTGGGTAAAAGACGGTGAAAAGTTCAATAAACTTTTTATATATCTAAAATTATTATGAACTAAATCCAATGAATTACATTGAAATTATATAGGAATTATGGATATATTTTGACCTTAATTAAATTTAAATAAAATAAATAATTGTTTAAATAAAAATTTGGTTTAAAACTATAACTGAGTGTTTTTTCACTATTAATCAAAAATTGAATGTTTTCAGAAAAATACCAAAATTTCACCCTAGGCTAATTTCGATATTATAAATCCAAAAATGAAGTCCATTTTGAAAGATAAAATTTATAAAATTTCCAAAAGTGGGTATTACTATTCATAATGACTAGTTTGATTGGTTGTGGTGTGTGTTATAACTCGAAGTTGTGTACAACACATGCTACTGTATTATTCAAAGCAAAGAGTACTATGGGAGCTAGGGGTGTTATACATAGAATATGTTTGAAGAATAGTTTTAATAATTTTTATCTGGTGTTTAATAATTTAATGAAATTTATATAGTCACCATCATAATTTAGTAATCAGAATGATTATTTGATTTCAAGGATAGTAATAAGAATAAATCTTATTGTCATATGATCAATTTAGTGTTTTTCAATTTGAGTGTAGTTTTGGATTCATAGAAATATAAATAAGAATCTAACATAATCATCATAATAAAGAAATCAGAGTGGGTGGGTTTAGTTATTGTAATTGGTATAGAGCATCATAATGAGAACATCGGAATGGAGAATCTGAATTAGACTAATGAATGTAAGAAAGTATGAAGTGGGATGAAGTTTCAAGAAGTTTTGAGAAGAATCGAGACGAGTGAGAATGTGGTGAGAAAGTAAATATGTATCTAAATTTAAAGGAAAATTGTAGTTTTAGAAAAAAAATGAGTGGGAATTTTTTTTGGAATCCCACCCAACCAGATCTTCTCTCACCTCTATATAATGGAAGTACATTGTACTTTCCTAACATGAGTACTGTTTAGATTGAAGAGATAGATTCCCTAAATTTATAGGGAGAAGAATTTTACAGATTGATTATTCCAAAGGATGTTATTTCAGAAAAAAAGATTGAATTAGAATAGACAAGATCATATTCAGGTGATTATCATATTGGAATAGATTATTTAATAGGGAAAATCATATTGAGATTTTCATATTGAGGATGAATATGTTCATATTTTCTTCAACTTTATTCCGATAGAGTATCTTATCATATTGAGAAATTGGACTATGCGGCTCAGACATGGTAATTAGACTAAGTATCATTAAGAAGTCTAGAATAACTTCTTACCTACTACTAGGTAAGAAAGTGAAGAATTATTTTTGATGAACATATTTGGTGATATTGATCAAGGAAACATAGTATCATTTTTCATAACTTTATATGATAAATTTTATTAAACCATTTTATAAAGAAAGAGACCATGCAATGTTTTAATGAATATAGTGATTCATGAGTGTAATGGAATATATTACTCATTTTATTTTACATAAAAGGATTGTTTTCTTGTGTATTTTATGGTATTATATTGTTTCCATACCATACCAATGATGTAGCTACTCTTGTTGAGTAGTGAACCTTGTAAATACTTTTATTCCCATGGTTTTTTTTGGTTTTTTTTAAAAAGGTAACAACTCTTTAACAAGAGGATAAGGTTTTTTCAAAATGAAGTAAAATTAAAGAAAAAGTTATCAATGGTTCACACCTCCCCCTATCTGTGGTAAATTGGTCCTTCTTGGCATCCTTAATTTTTATCATAGTGAGGTTCCCTTCATTATCTATTTGCTAAACTTTTGAAGAAGAAATTTTTCATTGATAATCTCTATTGTATTAATATTAAGGGGATTATGGTCTTTGGAAGTATGAACTATCAAATTTAAAAATATAGAATGTTGACTTATCTTATTTCTATTAGTTATTATATTCTTGAAGATGAAAAATATGTATTTCCTCCAATTGATGATAATTTTCATCTTACATCTATTGATAAAATAATCCTGAGAATGATGGAAGGACGAATAATACATTAGTCTCATCACATTCTAAAATTGAGTTTTTAAGATTGATTGGCATTTCCAATTCCAAAGGTATCTATAATAAGATGAAAAAAATTATAATGGAAATATATAAGTAAAGAATAGAAAATTACAAATCTAGAGGATGATCTTTTAAGATTTTAACATGGGTGAATATGAGTATTTTGGTGAATTTCTAACAATAGTAAATGTCATTGTTATCAATATCATATGTCTTGGTGAAAACATGGAGGATTCTATAATTTTTCAAAACATCATAATAATTCCTCTCGGAAATTTTGAATTAAAATTTTCCTCATGGGATGATAGATGTCCTAAATCACTATCTTTGGTGATCTTCATAGAACTCTCATTACTTAAGAAATGATAATGGAGGAAGTTATACAGGTAAAAACAATTTGTCATGGAATGTATTTCAAGTATTCCAATTAAGTAACATCTAGAAATATTCTTGATGAAAAGTATGTTTTTAACTCTGATTCTAAAAATGATGTATGTAGAAATATTGATGAATTTTTATCCTTATTTTTTAAAAATATGAAAAGAGGTACAAGAAAATTTAAAAGGGAAACTTCCCTTAAAATTATTTGAATATAAATCCATTACACACATTTCCAATAATTTTCCTTGAAAAAATAAAGAATAATATAGTGATAAATATGATATAAGGTAGAGAGGGTCATGGATGAAATAGGGTGATATGGAGAAATAATATTCCTAATTAAAAGATATATATTTTCCAAATCCAAAATGAGAAGATTATTATCTAAAGAGGATGAAAAAGAATATAGTGAGGCTGAATCCAAAAAATCATTTAATAAGGATGAAATACATTTATTTCAATAGTTGACAATTAATAGCTCGTAATTTATAGTTCTGATGAATAATAAACTCAATTATAATTTCATCAGACAGAAGAATTAAAATCTTATCTGACAAAGCTTTGGAAAATTGAGAAAGAAATACAAAAGCTAAAAGTGGAGACTCTTCAAAAAAACAAAAAAAGAAGGTTTTTATGATGATAATGTCTAGTTTCTAGAAAATATTGATGACTTTAATATATCTTTAGAGAAACAAAATGATAGTAATACACATCAGAAAAAAAAAATTGAAGGTAAAATAAGAAGAGTTGTAAATTTTCCAACAAAAAAATACTAAATATGAATAGAGGGTTATGAGTTTCAATAATTTTATCTATGAAGTTGGTGAAATCTCTATAGAGGATAAAATTGAAAAGGACCAAAAATTACTATTATATGTTTAGATGTAAGATGATATTATTTTGAACAAGAATAAAGTTGGGAATGTTAGGTTTGTGGACAAGACTAACAATGTGGGGGAAATCATAAGTTTCAAAAAATTCTAAATCCAAAAAAAATTGATTACATATGGTTCCAATTATACAGAAAACAAAACCGAGTTGAAGGAAAATATTTTTTTTATTACAGATTTTTTTTTATTTAAAAAAGTTATGATAAGAAGGATTATGAGAAACATGCTCAAAACTCTGTTCAATATGGATGTTTCATAGGTAAATATTATTTTTATGGACACTGCGGGGTATTGTGGTGGATTCAATCACACAAATAATAGGTTTTGGTTTATCAAACAAAATTTCTACTATTCCAAAAATTACTGTTTGAAAATTTTTATGGGGATTTAATACTCTCAAAGGAAGAAGTATAAGAAGGTTTTTTTGAAGAAACCTGGGATGTTTGTTTTAAAAATTGAAAATAGGTTCCACCATTTTGAAACTATTTTTGAAATATGTTAACCATATCAACAAATTGAAAAAGTTTGTCTTGTTCTGTTATTGGCACAATTAAAGTCTGTTAAAAATTCTCAAAATCTGAAGTTAATAAAGATAAAGGAAATAAAAAAGACCTTATTTTGTATACCACTCTCAAAGTGAAAAATGGTGAAAATCCTTGAATTCTTGATAGTGTGTGTTATTATAATATGATATGAAATTTGTAATTAATAAATAATGTGAATGATTTCAAAGATGTAATGGTGACATTTTCAAATGATGAATCTCTCAGAATCAAAGGTTTTGGATCGACCATCATTGGGGAATAAAAGATAAAATAAAATAAAGATTTGATTTTTTGTGGTCTGAAACACAACTTTACAAGTGTTTCAAAACATTTTAATTAAAATAATAATGTTTCTTACAAGAAATATGGATTTGTTTTGAAATGTGAGAAGGATGGGAAAATAGTTACAAGAGGCCAACATACAAAAGGAAACGTTTTCCAAGTTGGTGAAATAAATAACTATTGTTACTAGTCATGGTAGAATATAATCAGTTATGGGATAAAATTATGGGACACAAGTGTCAAAGAAATATGTGTATGTTATCAAATTGAGATAGTGTCCATTGAATTCTTGATATATCAATAAGAAGATATTTTTTCTTTACAATTCTTTAGAAATATATTACTACTAATTGTTTTCTTAAGAAAGTTTTCATTTTTTAAAAATGGCCAATGTAACTAATTCATTCCGATACCTGTGGGCCAATGAAAAAATAATAAAATCACTAAGATAAGTAATTCATCACTTTCATTAATTATTATACACAAGTTACTTGTGTTGTGTATATGAATCATAAGTTAGATGATCTGAAAATGATTCAGAGTTTCAAGAAGAAAGCTAAGAAGGAATTTGATTATTTCATGAAGAATTCAAGAATGGGAAACTTTGGTGGAGAAAAAAATGAAATTTTTTAATTTTTTCTTAATAATCATGGGATTAGGAATGAATTTAGTACACTATAGACTCTTCAAAAAATGGGTTTCCCAATAGTAAGAACAGTATTCTTGTTGAAATGGGAAGCATTGTGTTACTTGACCATGGTCTATCACATTAATTTTAGAGGCAACCCATGAGTACTTTTATTTATATTCAAAACATTTGTTTTTATAGAACATGTTCATATATGACTCCATTTGAAATGTTATATGTAAAAACACAATGATTAAAACAATTAAGGGTTTTTTGGGATTCCATGCATTATAATGAACAAAGGTGGAAGCCTTGAAATGTTTGAGCAGAGAGGTGAAGATTAAATTTTTCATGGATATTCTCTAGTTGAATAGGATATAGATATTTTAAAAATGATTTTTCAAGATTACTTAGATCTATTTATGTGAATGTTTTTGAAAATGATGAAGAAAATAAACAGACTCATGGTGATAAGAAAGATAAACATGATGAAATAATTTTTTGTAACAATTCTAATAAGGATATTGAAAATGGTAATTATACTCAAGAAGAAGAATCAGAATCAACGGTTTATAGTGATGAGGATGGATCTTTAAAATCTCATCCTAGGATAATAAAACAAGTGGACGCTCAAAAAATTATTTGTGATCAAAATCAAATTAATCGAATAATAATAAACATTTCACAAACTTCTTTGTATTCAAAATTTGTGTCAAATGATGGGAATAGAGATTTTGAGAACAATAATGGGTCCAAGATATAGATGAAGATCTTTATATGATTGAAAATAAGGATGTGTGGGAACCCATACCTAAACCAAATAAAACAAATTTTATTGGTACAAGTTTGTTTTTTTTGAAACTAGATTAATGAATAGGGTGATGCGATAATGAATAAGGAAAGATTATTGCTCAAAGGTTACTTGGAAAGTGAAGTCATTGAATTTGATGAAAATTTTTATCCAGTGGAAAGGGTAAAAACTATCAAAATATTTCTTACAATTTTTTCACAATAATGTTAAAAAAATTAAATGGATGTGAAATAACTATTTTTGAATGGTGATCTTGATGAGTAAGTCTACATTAAAAAACTATATTGCTTTGTTTTTTGGAAAGTTGAAATTTATGTGTGCAAGTTGAATAAATCTTGGAATGGGTTAAAACAAGATCTAGGGGAATGTTATTTCAATTTGGATACTTTCTTGACTAATATATGTCTTAAGAAAGGTAGAGTTGAAAGAAATATATAAGTAAAATAAATTCAAATTATTTCCCTCATTGTAATTTTTTATGTTTATAATCTTATATTTATTGGGAATGATGAAAGGAATTGTGAAAAAATAGCTGAAGAGATGAAAAAGTTGTTTTAGATGTCTATTCTTAGTGAAATGAAATAATTTCATGGTATAGAAATATCAAAAAAAGAATAAATAAAATTGTTTTTCAATAGAAAATTGTGTTAAGGGACATCTTAATAATTTTGGAATGGAAAATATGAAACATATTTCCCCGCTGATAACAGTGGAAACGAATTTGACTAAATATGGAGAAGGTAAATAAGTTGATCAGAAATATTTTCAAAATAAAATAGAAGGTTTTTTTATTTTAATTCCACAAGATTCGACATTGCTTATGTTTTCACATTATATAAAAGATTTAAAAGTGCTCCAAAATAATCAGCTTTGTTGGCTGGAAATATATTTTTTAGATCTATCAAAGGAACATAAAATTTTGGATCATGTATGATATATAATAATTTATTAACTTCTTTGTGTATTCAGATTATAATTGGGTAGTAATTTTTTATGATAAAAGATCCTAATATGGTGGAGTTTTCTTTTTAAGAAAAGGTGTATTAGTTGGCATATAAATAAATAGAATTCTATAACTGTTAGCATGCTTGAATCTAAGTATGTTGATGTCACTCAAAATACTACCCAACTTATGTGAATAAAAATTCAATTGGAAGATCTACTTATTGACGTGAAGTCACTCATGCTCTTTGGTTATGATAATCAGAGTTCCATCAACATACCATAAAGCTGGTGCAACATTCTCATTTAAAACATATTGATATTAAGTATCATTTAATCAAAGATAATATGTAGAAAATGTATTGAATCTTGAGTCTAAGAAAATATCCAAATAAGTTGCTGACATTTTAACAAAACCTTCACTAATGGGAACTTTTCATAAAATAAGGTTGAACGCATGCGTACAACATCCTTCTCATCCATGTTATGGTATTTTCTTTTTCACCACCCTCATATTGTCTTTGGATAGTTGTGTCAAATGGGTACAATGTTTCTTAAATCTATTTGTTGTTATGTGCTAAACCTTTTAAATAAATCATGTTAAAAGGGGTAATTTTTGGTAAGTGGTGTAATTAGAAATCTAAATTCTAGAGACCTAGTTTTTTCTTTTTCAGAATTTGAAATATTTATATATATATTTCCATATCTAGGCACTAAGACGACGTGAAATTCCAAGGCCCGGTGTTCCTAGAATTAATTTTATAAAAATATTTAGTATATTTTATATTATTCATGTAAAGGAAGTGGGATAACTCTTAAGAGATAGCTTGAATTATAAATCTGAGGTAATAGTTGAGTCCGAAATGTAACGATTACCCTGGAAGAGACATCACATTTTTTGGTATGGGACTTCAATGGAAAAAGTCTGCAAAGACATAATCGTAAAACAAATAATTATTTTATTTTATTTCATACATTGATTCAAATAACTCTTCAACAGGGACTCAAAATAGAAATCGCAGACCTCCGTTTAGTTTGTAATGCAGCGTTTTAATTAAGAGCTACCTAAAGGTAGAGGTCACGGGATGTTCAAATCCCAAAATTGTTGTAAGATATTGTTATGTGATTTCCCATAACCTAATTACCTATTATAAATATGTTATTAGAGGTTATTCATTAGTTTTGTTCCCTAATCCTCCCACCACTAGCAGTGAAGCACTCTCCTTTATCCTTAAGAAAATATTCGAGAAATCTTATGTGGATAACAGTGGGAGTGTGGAGAATGAATTTTTGTTGATGAATGGATCAAAACAAATTAGGATTTGTAAATTTTGTATCCCCAATTTCAATTCTTCTGTTAAATTTGATCCATTTTTGTTTTTCTTACATTGAATATCATCGACGATGGCCAAACTAACACGACCATCGATCGATATATTTTCTTGGGGCCCATATTTTAATGTTCTTCATCCATTATTTATGGATATCATCATTTACTTTTCAAAACATCAAATCATCAATGGATAGTCGAGCGGGGCTTAGGTATATGTGAAGGACCCCCAGACACCCTAAGAGGGGAGGGGTGAATCAGGGTGTCAAATTTATCTTTTAAACTGACGGATCTTGTTCCCACGCTGGTAGAAACTATTTTAACATGTATGATGGATATGAGAATAAATAAAACATTCACATGCAAAGAGATGACACAACACTTTTTACTTGGTTCACCACTAAGGGCTACATCCAAGGAGCATATACCGACAGGTTTTCAGTCATACCAAATTCCACTATTCTTCACTCATTGTGGATTACAATGATTTGGGAACATTCACTCTGTCCTAGGCTCACTGCCTTTACAATTGTTCAGGGATAGCCTACTGCGTCCCTCGGGTTACTCCCATTGACTCCCCCTGGCTCACTGCCCTTGGTGAAGTCCCACTCAGTTTATAAACATGAAGGTCTCTTAATCATTTCAAAATAATGCATCCTCTGTTGTATTTAGATGCTCTGTTGATGTCCAACTTCAACTCGTAGAATAATCTAACTTTACATTAAATGAATCGGGAAAGCTACCAGTTATCGTGTATCCCTAGAAAGACTAGAGTACTTCAACCACATCTAGTGCGCTTCTCCAAGCCCAGCACACAAGTTTCAAGACGGTGTGCAAGTCCATCTCTCCCACTTGTGCAACACTTACTTCTTCAACTTCAAACATGTGTAACTCACATTCTTTTCCACCCAAACCGGTTTTGGCACCCAAAGGTCCACTGTCACGCTTCTTCAAATCTTGGCATGCAAGTGTCACCAAACCACCTGCGTGACACTTCCTTCCCCAACTCCAAACTTGGGTGACCAACACCATTTCTTTCCCAAACCACCTTAGACGCGCAGCAAACAACTGCCACACAACTTCAACTTGTGTGACCCACCACAACTTGTGTGACCACTACACCTGTGCGACGGGCGCTCTAATTTTCTCTAAGTCTAAACTTCGTACTAAATGAGGAGGGGTCGACCTCTATTTATAGGAAATTAGATACCATGTGTGATGGCACACAAGTCTTCCATCGGCGCGCAATTCACTTGTGCGACCAAACATAAAACTTGAGCGCCCTTCTCCCTTTTACATATTTTCATGTTCTAATCTTGAAAAACAAAAGGCACGCAAGTTTCCTCTCCTTCAAGTCAACAGTTCCCAAGTCTCTTTGCCAAAAACCTCTTTTCTCCATTTGTTGATTTTCAGGCCCAATGATTTGGAAAAAACTGGATAATGGTGCCACCTTCAATACTGTTATCTTCTTGTTCTATATGATCACTTTCTAAGCCCACATTCTGAACTTCCACTGAGGATTGACTATAAACACAAACCATACTCCAATTCATGCATAGAACGAACATGGTTCCTAAAATATCCTCCTTTGGGTTTTTTTGCAATCAGTAAAAAAATTCAATAAAGCACCAGCCATAAGCAAACCAAAAATGCAAGAATTAACTCCGACAACACTCTAAGTCTATGTGAGAAATTCTCAATGTAGAAAACAAGATAGGTAGATGGAATTGGGTTCCTGTGTTTTGGAATTCTCAATGACGCCCAAGAAATTATCTTACAGTGTCACAGAAGCATTACATGTCCAATGTATTCCTTCCCATCCTATCACCGACACTGAATTCTCAATGTGTCACAAAAGCATTACATGCCTGAATATATTCCTTTCTCCCCCATTGACAATAAACCCAAAGACTGGTAAATGTTCATTGTTCAGCTCAAACCACACTCCCCCTGGATAGTATCTCCCCCCACAAACCTGCATCGTATCCATAAACAGATTAAAAACAATTAACATAACTGGGGAGAGGGGAATTTTGTAACCTCTTTATGCACTGGGAGGTGGCTGAACACCAAGGTTCAACCGATGCTTTTCAAACACAACCATTGACAGTGTCTTGGTCAGGATATCAGCAACTTGCTCATCAGTTCCTACATGATCCATTCTAATTACTCCTTGCTCAAATTTTTCTATGATAAAGTGATACTTGATTTCAATATGTTTTGTTCGATAATGTTGAATATGATTCTTCATAAGATCAATGGCGCTCTTGTTATCACAGTAAATTTCCATTGGTTGCTTCAGCTCATCACCAATATTTGTTAGTTGTTGCTTCATCCATAGCAGTTGAGTGCATGAATTTGTGGCAGAGATATACTCAGCTTCAGCAGTACTAAGAGAAGTAATTTCTTGTTTCTTTCTCAACCAGCCAACACATTTATTCCCAATATAGAATGCTCCACCACTAGTGGATTTTCTGTCCACTACATCGCCAGCCTAGTCTGCATCAGTAAATTCTAATAATTCGATTGTCTCTTCCTACAGTAATGTATAAGCCACAATTGTGAGTACCTTGAATATACCTCATGATTATTTTTACTTCTGTTATATATTCCTCTTTTGTATTACTCTGAAAGCGGGTCTCTAGACAGGTTGCAAAGACAATATCTGGCTGTGTCGCTGTCAGGTACAGTAGGCTCCCAATTATCCTCATGTACATAATGGGGTTTACAGATGCCCCATCCTCATGATTTCCAAGTTTGGTTCCAACTGCAATTAGAGTTGATATTGGTTTAGAGTCTTGCATATTAAACTTCTTCAACAGATCTCTTCCATATTTTTCTTGAGAAATTAAAGTGTAATCCTGCCTTTGAATCACCTTCAGTCCCAAGAAATATGTGTGCTCCCCAATCATAGACATTTCAAATTCTGATTTTATGTGATTGGAAAATTCATCCACTGATTTCTGCCTACTGCCACCAAAAATAATGTCATCAACATAGACTAGAACCATGAACTGATATTTTAGAGAATTCATCACATATAGATTGTGGTATACTCCTCCTTTTTTGAATTCTAACTTCTTGAGATATGAGTCCAGTCAGGAATACCATGCTCATGGTGCCTTCTTCAAACCATATAGAGCTTTCTTCAGTTTGCAGACCTTTCTTTCATCAGTACCAAGAACAAAACCCACTGGTTGTTCTATGTAGACTTTTTCTTCGAGTACTCCATTCAAGAATGCTATCTTGACATCCATTTGATATACTTTATATTCTCTTGGGGGTTCCATGGCAAGGAAAAGCCTTATTAACTCCAGTATTTCCACTAGAGAAAAGGTTTCTTCAACATCAACGCCTTCAATCTGGGAGTATCCTTTACCTACCAGTCGTGACTTATTTCTAATAACACATTCGTGCTCATAAAACTTGTTCATGAAGATCCATTTTGTACCAATCACATTTTGACCTTTGGGTCTCTGGAAAAGATCCCATGTCTGAATCTTGTCAATTTAATCTAACTCTTCATTCATGGCTTTCACCAATGATTCATCCTTTGTGGCTTCTTCAAATGATGATGGCTCTACAACTGACATAAATACAGATTGTGTGTTATTACTCATCCTCCTTGTTTGAGTGGGTGCACTCCTGTCCCCAATTATGTTATATTGATCAATCTCACCTCTTTGATTTATCCTGTGAGGTTTAGTTTCATTCTATCTAGCCATAATTTCTTATTCAGATTCTTCTCCTGAGTCAACATCATGATGTGACTGCTGAGTATTTTGCACAGCTTCTTATATTTCTGTATTTGTATTTTATCCTTGTTCACTTTCTTCCTCACTTTCTATCACATCAGCATATGACGTCCTTGAAGAATTTGTGGTTTTCTCTTCAATTATCTTCACATCACTACTTTACACAATCCTTCTTAGTCGCTTGTAGAAACACTTGATGGATTTGCTGTTCATTGATTATCTGAGAAAAATTCCTTCATCTATATTATCACCATACTTCCCTTGATTTTATTATTTGTTTCTGATGAAGCATTTACTTCCAAAAACATGAAAGTATTTCAAAGAGGGCTTACTTCCATGCCACAATTCATATGGTGTCTTCATCTCATCCATATAAAGTCCTGTTCGATTTTGAATATACACCGTAGCTTGAACAGTCTCTTTCTAGTAATGTCGTATAATATGACTCTCAATCAGCATAGTTTGTGCCATTTTGTTCACCTGTAAATTCCTACGTTCAACAACTCCATTTTGTTGTGGAGTTATCACAATAGCTACCTCATGTTGTATCTCATGCTTCTCCAGGTAATTTTCAAATTCAATGGAAGTGTATTCCCCTCCACTATCAGATCACAACACTTTGATTGTTTGTCTAGTATCATTCTCGGCAATTCACCGATATGTTTTCATGCAGTCAAGAACTTTTCGTTTCCTGTGAATGACCATAACACATTCCATTATACTGTAATAATCTATGAAAAAGAAAAAGTACCTTTCTCCATGAGTTCCGGCAACATTTATCGGCCCGCATACATCTGTATGAATTGGATCAAAAATATGATATGCCCTTTTCTTCTTTGTCTGATATGAACTGCAGACCAGCTTTCCACGAATGCAAGCATCACAAGACTTTTCACACTCATGCTTCAGGATGGGAATGTCCATGACAATCCTCAATTTTGATATTTTCTCCATATCTTTTTGATTGATGGGTCCCAGTCTCCGATGCCACAAATTTGTTTCTTCTTCAACAGTCATGTAACAAAAATTTTATTTACTATCAAATAGATACAAGTTGCCTTCTGTTCTACATCCCTTCATAAGTGAATTATCTATCTTTCCCTTGATAGTGCAGCCTTTATGATTAAAAGTAACTATAAGTCCCGACTCACAGAGTTGACTCACACTGAGTAGATTATGATGTAGGACATCTATATAAAGGACATAAATCTTCTTTATCTCTCCGTTAACTAATTCAGTATTTCCACTACCTTTGATTTTCAGAGCTCCATCATTACCAAATTGTATTGTATCATCAACCTTTCTTTTGATATCCATTAATAGGCCAGCATTACCTATCATATGATATGAACAACCACTGTCCAGAATCCAGGTACTGTTGCTTTTTGTAGCTTTGAGGTCCACTTCTACAGGGTTGGATTTCTCAATTTTCTTCCTTTCTTTCCATGAGACATTGGATTGAGTATAGAGAATTTATGGCCTTTCAATTATATCATCTGTGTACATTGGTTCTTCATAGTCGAAGTCTTATTCGAGAGGAAAAATCCTGTTTTTAAGAGCAACACTATCTTGTTGACGAGATTTGACTTGTCTTGAACTCTAGTATGAGGTGTCCATGTCCCTCCTCTGCCTGCAATTAACAGCCTTATGACCAATGTTAGAACAATGAAAATAGTATCCATAGAAACTATTTCTTCTATAAGATGGAGGATATGAAGTTAGTCTCATGTGTTGACATCCCAGATCTTCTCCATTCAATTAGCTCCTTGCCACTTCGCAATATGACATGGTATGGGCTCGATAGCCAAAGAACTGACACTTCATGAGAGGAAATGTATTCTCACTTGAATTTATCCTCATACCTTCTTCCTTGGGAGAATAGTTGGACTACCTGTCATTTCTGAATATTTGAGGATAATTTTTAGTTCTCCTTTTAGTTTCGATTGAGGGTTTCTTTTTCTGCACTTTATGAAATGTTTCAACATGTCCAACTTTCATCTTGCCTTTCTTTTGGCTCTCTTCACTTCCAGCAGTTGATGTCTCAACTCCATAGCCAATTCCACTCTTTCCCATGCAAGCGGGTCGTTGATCACTCAAGAATTTTACAACCACATCTGAACCAAACTTGGCTCTTGCCAGTAATTCTGCATCTGAGAATCTTCCAAACTTTATTTTCTTCCTTGATTCTTTTGAAATTGATTCTGTCTCATGTTTACTCCTAAGAGTAAAAACTTCCTCCTCATGACCCGTACTAGTCTTGGATTTTTCTTCCAGTCTGAATGTGAGGTCATTGATGACCATTCCCTGCTCTTCAATTCTCAACTTCAGATCCACTACATCGTCATTGGTTTCAATGATTTTAGATTGTACTTTCACAAATTCTTCCAGTCACTCAATTTCAGCTTCAAGTTGATCAACATGTTCTATTGATTCTTCTACAATTTATTTCCACTTATTGCAACTCTTATATTTAATATTAAGCTTAATAACAACATCCTTAAGTTGAAACACGGGATATGCACTAGTTTTCAACTGATTTTCTCCACCAGTATCTTCTGATTTTTCAACAGTGGCCATCATGGAAACATGGTTCCCAGTTTTAAATTCTGGTTCTTCTTCATCACAGAATTCATTATCATTTTCTTCCTCTTCACAGACAAAACTCTTCTTCCCAAATTTCTTTTTAGATTTGAATTGTCCTTTCTTGAAAAACCTTTTCTGAGGCTTCTCAATGTTTTCAAAAACTCTATCATCATCATCGATCTTTCTTAAGCACTGAGAAGAAATCTGCCCGAATTTTCCACAATGAAAGCTAGCTAGAGGTAACTTCCCTTTGAATTTCCCTTTTCCCTTATGGAACTTCTTGGAAATGAGAGAAAGAAGTTCTTTTTCCTCATCATATACACCACTACTCTCTTTTGAAATTTTCAGTTTCTCTATGGATTTGAACACCATTTCCTTGATTACTCGTGTTGTAGTATCTTCTGGTTTGACTCTCATTTCATATGCCACTAGGTTTCTCAATAGATAATCCAAAGAAAGTTTGAAAAGATCTCTTTTCTCAAGGTTTGAAACCTTTGCATTGTACAGGGGTGGAAGTATTCTTAATATTTTCTTTACAATGTCAACGTCTTTGATTTCTTCACCTAGACCCTGAATTTCTCCAACCACTTTAGTAATTCTATTGAAGAAGGAGACTGCATTCTCATCAGGATTCATCTTCAGATCATCAAACCTATTGTGTAGGACTTTTAGTTTCACCTCCTTCACTTTTCTATCTCCTTCATAAATATTATCAAGTTTATCCCACATGGACTTTCTTGAGGTGCAACTCCTCACCTTTAGATAAATCTGATCAGAAAGGGCTGTGGTGAGAGCATTCTGAGCCTTAGCATCAGCATCAAGAATTTTCCTATCGACATCAGTCATAGCCAGCCCTGTTGGATCAGTAACAGGTATACCTTGAATAGTGGAAAACAAAACATCCATTCCAAGGGATCTTAGATGAGATCTCATTCTATTCTTCCAAATCTGAAAATTACTTCCATCAAAGAGGGGAACCCCCTAACACTGGATGAATTTTCCATGGTGGTAAAAAAAACAGATCAAACACTAGAAACCTGCCTCTGATACCACTTGAAGGACCCCAGGACACCCTGAGAGGGGAGGGGTGAACCAGGGTGTCAGATTTTTATTTTAAACTGACAGATCTTGTTCCCACATTGGTAGAAACTAGTTTAACCTGTATGATGGATATGATAATAAATAAAACATTCACATGCAAATAGATGACACATCACTTTTTACTTGGTTAACCACTAAGGGCTACATCCATGGACCATACGCCAATAGGTTATCGGTCGTACAAAATTCCACTATTCTTCACTCGTTGTGGATTACAAAGATTTTAGAATAGTCACTCTTTCCCAGGCTCACTGCCTTTACAATTGTTCACTGATAGCCTACTGTGTCCATCGGGTCACTCCCATTGACTCCCCCTGGATTAATGCCCTTGGTGAAGTCCCACTCAGTTTATAGACGTGAAGGTCTCTTCATCATTGAAAAATAATGTGTCCGCTGTTGTATATAGATGCTCTGTTGAAGTCCGACTTCCACCCATAGACTAATCTAATTTTACACAAAAGTAATTGGGCAAAATACCATCTTTCGCACAGCCCTGGAAAGACTGGTGTACTTCAACCACATCTGGCTCGCTTCTCCAAGCCTGACGCGCAAGTATCAAGACGGCGCACAAGTCTAGCTCTCCAACTTGCGCGACTCACACTCTTTTCCAACCAAACCATTTTTGGCGCATAAAGGTCAACTGTCATGCTTCTTCAAATCCTGGCATGCAAGTGTCACCAAACCACCTACGCGACACTTCCTTCCCCAACTCCAAACTTGGGTGACCAACACCCTCTCTCGCCCAAACCACCTTGGACGCACATCAAACAACTATCGTGCAACTTCAACTTGCGCGACCCACCACCACTTGTGGGACCACTACACCTGCACGATGGGAGCTCTGACTTTCTCTAAGTCTAAACTCCGTACCAAATGAGGAGGGGTCGACCTCTATTTATAGGAAATTGGATACCCTGCGTGACAGCACGTAAGTCTTCCCTCGGCGCGCAAGTCTCGGTGTGCAAGTCACTTGCGCGACCAAACATAAAACTTGAGCTCCCTTATCCCTTTTCCATATTTTCATGTTATGATATTGAAAAACAAAAGGCACACAAGTTTCCTATCCTTCAATTCAACTGCGCGCAAGTCTGTTTTCCAAAAACCTCTTCTCTCCATTTGTCGATTTTCAGGCCCAAAAATTTGGTAAACACTGGATAACGGTGCCACCTTAAATATTGTTATCTGCTTGTTCTATATGATCACTTTTCTGGCATACATTCTAAAATTCCACTGAGTATTGAAAACAAACACAACCCATACTCCAATTCATGCATAGAACGACCATGGTTCCAACAATATGAAGATCTTGATCCAAGTATTTTGGATATGTGTTCATCACAATTATCAGGCAATCATAGGAGGCATGGTTGTCTATAAAAGGGACCACTAGTGAGGTAGGTCTAGAAATGGTGCATGAAAAAATCCCCTAGTGTGGGTGGTGAAGTTGCGACTGGAAGAAACATGGGTAACGTCGAATGGGGATGATGAGTAAGGCGGTTGAGCGGATAGAGGAGTCGCAGGGTGGCAGCGATGTCACAGACTTTGACCAAGAAGTGATGAAATGTGTGACCGGGTTGTGAAAGGTAGCTGCAGAATGCGGCGAGCAACCATAAATTGTGCAGGGAAGACATGAGGACTCGCCGAGGGTGAAGACAGTGTCAGCTGACGAGATACGGGGCGAGGTGAATCTGTCAAGAAGTCCGAGCTAAAGCAGCCAATCGGGTTAGGCTGAAGTGGTCTAGGTGGTCCAGACTGGGACCGATATGGGTCAGACCTAGGGTGATCCGGGTGGGTGTGGGTAATTTTTGACCACCGTGGTCAACCATGAGGCTGGGGTAGCTCGAGCTACCGTGGGGCCAGCGACCATGACTGATCCCAGGAATTCGATCATGAGGGCGCAGAAGCTCAAGATGTAGTTGATCCAACGAATGTAGTAGGTCCTTGGTGGTCAAATATGGTGGTCGACTATAATGGACACTTGGTGCAGCTAGTAGACTGACTATGGTGATTGGCCAATGGTGCATTTGTGGGCTCACCTAGTCTTCAGGTGGTGGATTTAATTAACCATATATTCTAAACAGAATTTCCAATTGACATACTATCTATGGAAATGTTATCCTCTTTATGAGATGGCCCTTTTATGTCCAATTTTGGAATTTAAAATTTTGGACTAGGACATGGGTCTCATGAGCTCCCATTTGGTCATGTTACGGTGAAAATACCACTTTTAATCTGTCACCTAATTTGAAAACGTAAATAGTCTATCATATGTATTTTTTTTGTGTAGAGCATGATGGTTACCTCTGATGTGTCTTTAGAGTACTCATGCAATGTTTTCTGAGCATAATTCATATTCAGTAAGTGTTTGACGACAATGGTGGTCAGTAAAGGATATCATATTTTTTGGAGTGGAACCCCTCTGACGCATTGGGGTGCTAGTCCATGATGAAATTATGGTAGAACCCTTCATTAGTATGGGCGTGGGTCCTCTATAGTTATTTGATAGTGGAACCCTCTACCGAGTAGGGTGCAGGTCCTCAGTGACGTAGAGTGTAACCCCCTTATAATACCATGGCATGGGTCCTCGGCCATTAGAGTGGAACACCTCAAACGCACTAATTCACTGGTCCTATAAGACTTCTATTTGAGTGGAACCCCCTAATTAACTAGGTCAAAAGTCCTCTATGAAATCTATTATAGTGGAACCCCCCTGACACACTAGGGAACGGGTCCTCTACTTTGATTTTGCACAATCCAACTATATGGATCAGTAGTGGGATGTGGTTTGACATACCATTAGACTCACAAGGAAGAGGGATGCTTTACTGTGGGTGACTTAGTACCTCCCAAAGTATATAGTATCAAGGATTGGTGATTTAGTCCCTTTGACTTGCATGATCATGGAAGATATGTGGGATGTTGGGCGTCATGGATGGATACTCGTAGAACTATTAGAGATTCTTCTTCTTGGGTTGATTTGTGAGATGGAGATCCCCTTTCTCTCTCATTTGGATTTATTTTCACTAAGTATATATATATATATATATCCTTTTTCAGTACCCACTCCTTGAGTTTTGGTTACTCTCCTTCCAGGAGGGGAGATGACACGTAGGGTATGCCACGTGCATTCAAGGTCTAGATTCTAGTTGTTAAACAATTTTACTCTCCTACTATAGGTAGAAAATAATCGATGAGAATTTCATCATATCACTATTTCTAGCTCCTTGTGTTTAGATGATCACACTTCACTCTCTTTCTGGGTTGATGTACACTCTTTCACTCTACCTTGTGCTATATATTGTATTCCTTTTCTATTATATCTCTTACTGCTCCCACCATAGTTTTCAAGGTTCCCTATTGTGTATGTATATACTCACCACTACATGGGATTTTTCAATATGTATTATGCCTTATGCAGATAAATGACAGGATTGTTCATGAATTCAGAAGATCTTAGGGATACAAGTAATTGGACCGCATATGGTGGACATAGCTTGGGATCTAAAAGAGAGGCTCTCTCAACTATTTTACTTTTTCAATTTTGATTAGGTTGAGGCACGTTTCTAGTTGGGCATGTATTTTTCCCATTTTTCCTTTTAGTTTTCAATTTTTTACTTGTACTTTTTTGAATTCCATGCATGTTTGGTCTATTTATAGCAGTGTAGTATCTTTTACTTCTTCCCCTCATAAATTTTTAATTTATTCAGTTGTGTGAATGTGTAAAAGTCCATAGAAAATGATCTCCATGATTTTTTGGGTCTTCAGTGCTTGTCTCCACCCCTATCCTATAAAGGCGGGCTTGGGGTAGTTGCAACTCGAGCCTTGGAATGGGTTGGGACGTAAAAAATTGGTATCAGGGGGGAGGTTCGACAATTGGTATATTGTTCAGATGTTTCCCTAAAAATACCTTGGCTGTTTTTAGGGAAAAAGTGTCAAAGTTTCTCAAGTGTGCCTCTCTGGATAGGGAGTATAGTAATGTTATAGGAGGTCAACATATCCATTCACTAGGATCCTGATTACCCACTTGTCACCTCACCACCCTAAGACAATTTTTTTGGGGATCAAAATTATATTCATCATAAAGAATTAATTTTTTGACTCTCCTTGAATCATATTCCCATTTATATATATATATATATATATATACTCATATGACCACAGTACACCTTTATATCTTTTAGGATGACTCCATGACAAAATCCAGCCAGGATACATGCTTCTGTTCATGATGATGACCTTGTGAGTGATGAGGCATCATTTCGGGGTCCATCATGCAATCACATCCTCCACGTGGGCAGGTAGAAGCACCTCTACATTTTGAGAAGTAGATATTCCAAATAGAGAAATCGGATGACATGTGTCAGTTGAACGCACTCCACGATCCCCAGTTTTAGAGACCATCGAGGTTCCGTAGTGATCCAGATCCTTAGGCAGAAGAGGATAGGCTAGAGTCGGTGGTCCGCCTCTTCAAAATTTTATGGACTCTGATGGATCATACAGTGGATTTGGTAGCGAGTGTCTTCCATATAATTTTTGGACGTTGGTGGAGCTTGGTTACTCAGATGCAGGATGAGTCGGCACTCTCATGGGATGACTTTCAGAAGCTGTTTTTTGAGGAGTACTACCCCTACTACATATGGTTTGTTCGGATTTAGGAGATTTTGAGCCTCATCCGGGAGGGATAATACTGGTAGATTCCTTGGTTAGATTCACATACCTGACTCAATACTCTCTAGACATGATCTTCGATGACTACTTCCATACATGGAAGTTCTGAGATGGGACTCTACAGAAAGATTAGTGCAAGAATAGTACCCTTGTGCATCCCCACCTATGATGGGGTACTAGAGTGCACACTGGTGATAGATAGATTTCTATCATAGGATCACCAGTTATCTGGGACTGTTAGTAGATTCTACAAAGCTTAGACATCTGTAGTAGCTTGCAGAAATTTGTTGCTAGGATCTCATCATAGGAGGTCTCCCCCTAATTACACCCGGGCACATGTTCTGGCATCATCGGGGAAACACATAGCATCAAGTCAACTATGAGAGGGTCGCTTCTATTATTTGGAGGAGCGAGGTCACATGGAATGGCACATCTCAACCATATGTGCTGACCATCTAAGGAAAATAGTTGGTGGATCACCATGGAAAACGCAGCATCATGATCAGGGATCCCCTATGTGGGGATAGGGTAGTCCCCAAGGAGACAATGCTAGTAAAGGAGTAGGAGGAGCTACAGGTGGGGGACAATGTTATGAGTTTCATCCCTCACCACCACTAGCTGACCCATGTCAGGATTCGAGAGCGGTGGAATGGTCCATGGATAGCTATTTTATATGAATGTTCAGGATCCCATGGCGCATGAGATGATTCGAGGTACAATCTATGTTTATTATAAACTTAATTTAGTATTAGTAGACACATGTTCCATTCATTATTTTATCTCATTTCATCAAGTATGGTAGTAAGAGCTCCCAGTATATTGGTAAGCATAGTAGATTGGTCTCAAGGTTCCTATAGGGAGAACTTCTTTTGTGTCTTTCAACTTCTAGTAGTGAGAGTTATCATTTGTAAGAGATAGTTTCATGTGGGACCCACTAGTCATCATGATGTAACCCTCCGACATAATCTTGGGCATGGATTGGATTTCCATGTTTCTATCATATATTGACTATCACCACAGGCTAGTAAGATTCCTTCACACTGATGGGCTGAGGATATCTTTTCTCAGTGAAAGATACCTGGTAGCAGGGTAGATAGGTGTTGTGAGAAGGAGGATATATCCTTTTATCCATTATTAATTGAGAATAACCCTTGATCTAAAAGAATTTTTAGGTATATTGGTTCTTTAATTTTTTTAGGATTATATGGACCTCTTCCCTGAAGACATTCAGTGACTACCTATAAGGATAGATTTGGAAGACTATATTGCATTGTAACCAGGGAATACCCAGATATCTTCTGCAGCATATTGGATGGAACCCACCAAGATCTGGGAGCTATGGAAATAGTTGGAGTACCTTTTTAATAAAGGTCTCATTAGACCCAGTGTGTCCCCCTAGGATGCTCTAGTTCTATTCATGAAGAAGGCATGCAAGAACTTGTAGCTTTGTGTGGATTATCTTTTCCTGAACTAGGACACAATAAAAAAACTACCTATTTTCTACGATAGATGACCTCTTTGACCAGTAGTGAGGTGTGATATGGTTCTCCATGATCGATCTCATGTCTTGATACCACCAGTTACGAGTGCACATGGCTGATATTTCAATGTTGGATTTTCTATGTCGATATGGGCACTACGATTTCCTAGTGATGCCATTTGGTGTGAAAAATACCCCCGCCATCTTTATTGATTTGATGAAATGAGTATTCCAGCCATACATTGACCAGTTTCTCATTATCTTCATTAATGATGTACTCATTTACTCTTCGAAAAAGGAGGATCATGTAGATCACTTGAGCATGGTTCTTGAATTACTTTGATATCACCAACATTACGACAAGCACTCAAAGTGCCAGTTCTGGATACATGAGGTTCACTTTTTGGGGAATTTCATATCTAAGAATGTTTTATCCATGGATATTTTAATTATTGATGTATTTATTTCTTGGGAGTCACCAAATAATGTGTCATAGGTGCGGGGAATTCTTGGTTTGGCAGGGTACTAAAGGAGATTTGTGGAAGAATTCTATAGGATCATAGCCTTTTTGACCACTCTGACATATAAGGAATAATTTTTTACCTAGTTTGAGTAGTGATATAGGGGATTCAAGGATTTTAAGCAGAGGCTAATGATCTCTCTATTTTTGATACTATAAGAGGAAGGTGTTGAGTTCCTAGTGAATTGTGATGCATCCAGAGCTGGGCTCAGTTGCATAATGTTGAACGGTCTTGCAGTTATTGCATATTAGTCGAGGTAGTTAATACCCCATGAGAATAAATATGTTACTCATGAAATAGAGCTTGAAATGGTAATCTTATCCATGAGTATTTAGAGGTTCTAACTTCTAGGAGAGTATATTATAGTTTACTTAGTCAACCAGAACATCAGGTACATCTTCACTAAGAATGACCTAAACATGAGGTAGAGATGCTGGTTGAAGTTACTACAGGACTATGAATTCAACATAGTATATACTCCATAAAAGGGTAATGTTGTAGAAGATTATATTAGCAATAATTCCCAGGCTCACCAAGTGCAAGAAGCTTCAAAGAAGTTAGCTTCTCAGAAGTTGACCCTAGTGAAGTAGGACGGTATAGTTTTTCTACAGTCGATGGTGGTGACTCCTTAGATCCTTGAGCATGTGAAATATTATTATCTAGGAGACATCGACTATGATGTTTTTTGGGATTATATATCCATAGTTGATAGGCCAGATGGGTATTCTGAAGGAAGGAATCAAAAGATCTTGTTCCATGGGAAAACTGTGGTTCCAATCACGATACGGGAGGAGGTGATGTAGGAGTTCCAAACTTCTCTCTTAGTTGTACATCTCTATGTTGGGAACATGTATAGGGATATTCAATATTAGTATTGATGGTTCAACATGAGATGTAGAGTAGCTGAGTTCATCTCATGATGCCTCAATTGTCAGTAGGTAAAGGCTGAGCACCAGGTTCTGGTGGGTATGTTGTAGCCTCTTGAGATTCTAGAGGGGAAATGCAAAGGTGTATCCATGGACATTTTCAAATTCCTTAAATGCACAATGAAGTTCCATGTTTCTATAATGATGATAGTATATCAACTCATGATGTCGGCGCACTTCCTAACTATGAAGGAGAATATTTCAGTTGAGAGTTTTGGGTAGTTGTACATACAGGATATCATCCTCCTGCACAGGGTACCCTTGACGATTGTCTCCCATCAGGATGTGCAGTTTACATCATGATTGTTGAGAGGCTTGTAGAAGTATTTTGGGACCCAACAATGGATGGGTAGAGTCTTTCACCCCCAGGCTGATGGGAAGATTGAGCACACTATCTAGGTGTTGGATGATATGTTGAGGGCTTGTGTGTTGGATTTAGGCTAGAGCTGGGAGGTTCACCAGCTTTTGGTAGTGCCTGTGTACAACAATATCTACCACTCTACCATCATCTTAGAACCTTTTGAGGCCCTATACAAGAAACACCATAGGACACCTTTATGTTGCATGGAGGCTGTGGATTCATCCCTTGTAGGCTCAAAGTTGGTGTGGGAAATAAAGGTTAAAGTGCATGTCATGTGTGAATGAATGAAAATGGCCTATATTAGGAAAAATCCAATATAGATCAATGTTGTAGGCCTTTTGAGTTTAATTAGGGAGATAATTTCTTCTTGAGAGTCTCCCCATGATGTAGAATGTAGAAGTTTGGATAGGAAGGAATGATATACCCAATATTCATAGGTCCTTTTGATATTATGTAGAGGGGTGATGAGGTATCCAACCATCTTTCCCTGAACCCATAGCTAGAGCGGGTGCACGATGTCAACTATATCTCACTGCAAAGGAGTTACGTGCATGGTTCTATGCAGTTCACCGATTGAGGAGAGCTAGACATTGAAGACAGATCCCCCTTTGTAGAGCACCCAATGGAGATCGAGGATCAACCGGAGTGAACCTCTTGTGGATGGACCATCCCTTTGGTTCATGCGTTGTGGGTGCATGGAAACTTGTAGGAGAGTTCCTGAGAATGGGAGAGATAGATTTGGGCTAATTATCCAGAGTTGTTTTCCTAGTTTTTCTTATTGTGGGATGAAACTTATGAGGGAATAAATTATTTAGAGTCTTTTTTTCCTTAAGGCTTTGAAATATTTTTATATATATTTCTAGAGCTAAGTTCTGAGACAAAAAGCAATTTTGAGACCTGATGTGCCCAGAATTATTTTTATAAAATAAATTAGTGTTTTTATACTATGCACATGAAGAAAGATGGATAAGACTTAAGAGGTAGCCCGGATAAGAAATCTGATGTTATGGTTGTGTCCAAAATGTAGAGATTTCCCTGGGAGAGATATAACATTTTTCGGTATAATCCTTCTATGGAAAAATTCACTGAGGATGTAACTGTAAATAAAATAATTAAATTATTATATTTCGGATGTTTATTTGAATAAATCTTGAATAGAGACTCATATTAGAAATCTGATACTGCGAATGATTTAATAATTTTGAGTTTACCTAATCACGGCCTAAAGTGAGGGGTTTCGGGATGTTCATATCCCATGAATATTGGAGGGTACGGTTATGTGTTTACCCATGACATATTTACCAATTATAAATAGGTGATTGTAGGTTCTTCATTAGATTAGTCCACTAATCATCCCACCATTGGTGGTGAATATCGCTCCTTAATCCTTTGTAAAATCATTGACAAAGATTCAGCGGATCGCAGTAGAAGCATGTTGAACACATTGTCGATGAAGAATAGATCAAAATGAAATAAGATTATTAAATTCTAAATCCTTGGTTTCAATTCTTTATTTAAATTTGATCTGTTTTTATACTACTTTGAATATCATGGTGGATGGCCAAAATAAAACGAACATCAATAGATCTATTTTTCTAGAGCCTATAGTTTTGTGTTCTTCATGCATATCTCCTTCTACATTTTGGAAAATGGAATCATCAATGGATCATCTAGCGGGGATTAGTTTTGTGAAGATCTGGATCCAATGATTCCATATATTTGTTTGTCAAAATTTATGGGCAATGGGAAGAGGCTCGTTGGTCTGCAGAAGGGATGATCGGTGAGGCAATGTCAACAGTGGCGCATTGTGGAGGTCCTTGGTTTGGGAAGTGGAGCTGTGGCAGGTGTCAGTGGGGGTCACATGGAATAGGGCCGGTGAGGGCGGCGGTTGGGTAGATGACGGAGCCGCCGAGTGATGACAGTGTCGCGAGGTGCGACCGGGCAGTGGAAGGTGACTACGGAACTTGGAGGGAAGCCACATTGACACACATCAGGAAGCAACCACATTAGCTGGTGTGGTGCGGGATGAGGTGAGTGGGACAGGTGGGCCAAGCCTATGTGGAAAGGCGGTCCAGGCCAAAGAGGGCCATGTGGACCAGTCTACAATGGACCCGGGTCAGACTCAGGTCAGACCTGGGGTGAAAAGGGTAGGAATGGGTCATGGTAGACCATAGAGGTTGATCATGGTGGTTGTTCGGTGTGGCATTGGACCGACCATCGTGTTCGATCAACGATCTAGTTGCGGGCCCCAGTTAATCATTGATTGGCAGTTTCAAATTGCCATATATTCTAAACAGAATGCAAATTTGACGTGATATCTGTAGAAATTTGATCCTATTTTTATGATAGAACATTTCAGGCCAATTTGGATGTTTAAAATTTGGTACTAAGATGTTGTCCCCATGAGGTCTGATTCAAGCATGTTATAGTGAAAAGCACCCATTTAAATGGTTACCCAATTCGGGCAATTAAATAACCTATCTTGTGTGTTTTTCTACATAGAGAATGATAATGACTTATGATGTAGCATTAAAGTTCCAATGAGAGGTGTTCTGAGCATGAAAAATATTAAATAGGTGTTCTAGGACAGTTTTGGTCAGGCAAGGATATCAGAGTTTTTTTAGTAGAACCCCTCTGCCGCACTAGGGTGTGGGTCCTCGATGACATCAGAGTGGAATCCCCCATCGATATGGGTGTTGGTACTTTGTAGTTACTTCTGAGTGGAACCCCCCTACTAGGTAGAGAGCAGGTCCTCGATGAACTAGAGACCTACCCCAGTATGATATCGAGGCATGGTTCCTCGACCATTAGAGTGGATCCCCCCAAACACACCAGGTTATGGGTCATCTACAACTTCTATTAGAGTAGAACCCCCCTTTATTCACTAGAGTGTGTGTCCTCTAGGATATCTATTAGAGAGAAACCATCCTGATGCACTAGGGAATGGGTCCTCTACGTCGATTTTTCACTATCTGACTCTATGGATCAGTAGCAAGATGTGGTTTGACATACCTTTAGACTCACAAGAATGAGGGAAACATTCCCCATAGAGATGCATCCTTGAGATGTGATCCAAAACCGTGTAGGTGAGTCAGCACGGTCCAAAGTAGACATTATCAAGGTGTGGTGATTGCGTCCATTTGACTTGTGTGTTCAAGGCAGACATGTGGAATGTTGGGCATCATTGATAGAAACTCATGGAATTATTAGAGACTCTTATTCTTGGATTAATATATGAGATGTATATCCCCTTTCTATCTCATTTGGGATTCTTTTTATTGAGAATATATATATATATACCCTTTTTCAGTACCCATTTATAACGACCCATACTTTACATACATTGTTATTACTTCAGAATTGAAGCACACTTCTTACAACATATAACAAAACCAGGAAAGGACCGTATAGGTATAGTTTCTTTGGAAATTGGGAAACATAAACAACTGGTTCATAAAGCATCTACATTGTCTCCCATTTATTTCATCATATCTAGAGTCCCTTTTGGCATATCATACTTAATAACCTTCTTCCTGACCTGGGGAAAGAAAAGATACAAAATGGTGAGCTCAAATGCTCAGTAAGGGTAAACCAAAGAAATATCAATCACATCATATTCATAAGAACATAACATTTTGGAAATCTTATCCTATAAAAGAGATCATAATTTCATAACATTAGATAAATCATAGTAGTGAAATGTAATCCCAATAATCATAACTTAAAACATAAAACTTTGTGGCATACACACATAATCATAGAGAATCATTTCTTAGTTTTCAAGACTCATTGCCAAGACTATCTTAGTGGAAAAAAGTCCATTTCTGAACTGAGTTCACTCCTCGTTTCAGTCCTATTTCACTGAACCGGTTTAACCTTCCATTCCAGCCATGTCTATCTCATGAGATATAAATCATTACCCAATGCATTGGAGGGAGATATAGGTCCCACCCATCTCATAATGATACCATTCTTATGTGTGCCACAAAATCATAAATCATACATCATTGCATAACCCATGTAATAAAAATGGGATTCTTAAACATCGTGACATCATAAAACAATTCATATAAGATAAAGGAATTCATAAAAATAATTCCATCACAACATAATCAAATCAATTTAATAATAGGTTTAGAAATATAATCCTATTTTATATTATATGGAAAATAATTTTGATAAAACACTTGAACTCCATTCTAGAGGAAAATATCCTTTCTACTTCAAAAACATTTTCCTTTCTTAACATGTCATACAATTTTAAACTAAAACAAGTTGATTAAAAATAAACTTGAAAACTTTTAAAGGAATATTCCTGGAAATAATGTTCTAAAAATCCATTCATGCCGTATAAGTTAAAAAAACATTCTTCCCATACCTTGGGCCAGGAAAGTCAAAAAGTACCTCGTATGAAAAAAGAAAAAAGATTCCTTTCATATCTTTTACTAAAAACTCACTGAAGGGTAAAATTGGATTTAAAAAATTGTAGGTGTATGGAAATAATATTACATATTGAGGAAACAAGGATGTGGATGATAAAATACACCACAGTAAATACCAAAGTATAATCAATCTCAGATAAAAATAAGATTGTGATATTTTCCCTTACCTAAGATCTGATTTGCTTTGTAAGTGTCCGAACCTCCTGTATAATGATTTAAATAATGTCATTGACTTATTATAGAATCATAATCATTGTTATGATATCATATATGGCCATATTCTTAGCTTCATATTAGTAATATTTCATTGCTACTTGTTATTCGGGTGTTTATTACTTTTTGTTCTTATACGTGTTTTGTCGAATAAATTCTTCTTCTTCTATTTAGGTTATAGATACCTCATTTATAGAATGGTATTAGTGTAATATATATCATATTCATTCATTCAATTCATTTATATAATCATTATGCAATGAAGATCATGTAGAACGAGTTGCATCACATCATGGAGACGGTATTCCGTACGTACACACGAGCGATGATATCGTTCCCAAGATCGTGGAATTGTATTGGAGTGTATGTGTACTATTTCTGAATCAATGTCACTTTAAGATAATCATATATTGTTATTATTTACACCATTATAACCAACCAAGTAAGGTGGTGGTGGAAAATAGATTACACCACCGCGTGGAGACGGTATTCCGTACGTACGCACGCGCGGTGATTTCGTTTTCCGTAGGACGGATAGATTGTGAAATAGGGTTGTTTAATACTTATAATAACATATCAGTATATTAGTGATACTGATGTTATTACTTCATAACGAAACAACTAAAGAAGAAGAAGTGGAAGAAGAAATAAAGTTGAAAGAATCGTTAAGGGGCATTACATCTTCTTTGAAGCGCCTCTTTGAGACCTCCTCTTAGGGAACTAAAATTGGTCTTTGAAGAAGTACAAGACCTCTATGATGTTTCTAGGGAAGTGGAGAAGAGAATTTTGTAGGGTTTGGCCGAGCATGAAGGCTCAATTTGGTGTGAGGAAGAGAGGGAGGAGGTGCCCTTTTATAAGGGAGGAGAGGGGCACCTTTGGAAATATAAGAAATATTAGTTTATATTAAATACCAACCCCACTTAAAAACTTCCAAATGACTCATATACGAAGATTAGATTAGATAGGGTATTAATCTCATCAACCAATAAAATTTAGACTTGTTAAAAATTTATTTTAAACATTATCAACGTGATTTATCCTTATTTATCAATTTAATTTTATTTGTGGTAATAATATTCTAAATTTTAAATTATTATAAACAATTACATATGTGTTGTGATTTTTCCATAATTTGACACTTTATGAAATTTTCGACCATATAAATTTTAATTTATAATTTTTAAATATTTTTGTGATTTTTAAACAATTTTATAATATGTTATTTTTATAAAATAACAATAGTGTCAATTTTGAAACTATTCATTTATTTGAATTTAAATAAAATACATACAGAATATATGTTCAAACTAAAGCTTTAATAGATTCATAAAATGTCATATGTATATATAAAATTAGTGGATCACATTAAATAGTTCATAAAATATTTATTTTATTATTTTTAAAACCATTTATTTGATATTTTAATTAATAAAATAATTTCAACATCACTATTGTGTCATAATTAATGATACTTATCTAATCCCTAAAAATTCTAAATAAATTCCTATGATGTAGATAATTGTATTAGATTTCTGGATAATATTCATGTTAGAATATTCATTAAGTATATCACTAAATTAAAATTATTATACTTACAAGATTTAAGAAAGTGACATGTTGTCACATTCTTTGGTTTTTATAAAAATTAAATTATTTTCATGGATAAAAGTACATTAAATTAATATAATACGACCCTTAGGTGATATGGGTCAACTTTTAGTCATCCAATAGGATTTTGGAAGGTGTTAGTGTAATTTTATAATCTTATATTTACCCTTAATTACCCGATTTACCTTTAACTATGGTAAATAAAATTTACCGTAGTTACTATTCATAATGCCCAAAAATAAAAAGTAGCATATTAACATAATTTGGACCCACTGATTCCAACTATGGAATCAATTTTTAAAAATTAAAAACACATAAGTTGCAGTAATTAATTTAAAATTAATCCCGTTGTTAAAAAACGGGTTTTATAAGTTAAAACATTGCCAAAGATTGAAATGTTTTTACCTATGAATTCAATGTGAAATTAATGATAATGAAATAAATTATATTAAATGGTAAAAATATATTCTATTTATACTTTAAACCCATTCAATATTATAATTTAACCATATAAATTATCTCAATGAAAAATGTTGTTTTTAATTAAAAATTAGCGTATTTTTACTATTCATCAAAATATGAAAGTTATCAGAAAAATATCAAAAATTTATCCAAAGTAAATTTTTATATCCTGATTCAAAAGAAGAATTTTATTTTTCCAAATTGAACTTATAAACATGTTAAAAAATATATTTAATATGGGTGTGCCATCAAAAGGCGGCAAAACTGCATTTTTTGAAAAATACTTATTTTACCCGAAAAAATTATTTTGTTCACTTACCATGTTCTAGAAAATGTGTAAGATGAATAATAATGTTATAAAATTCAAAATTTAGTTAATAATATTAATAACGGTTAGTCCATAATAATATATCGTTGTTTAGTGAAACCCGGTATTGTGTACGACGCAAGCTATCGAGGAAGGTCGCGATTGCGTGTAAAGAAAATCAAGCTAGTGTTGTGTGTAGTGAAAGATTACATTGATGATTTATATAAAATAAAAACAAAATATTTCTCATAAAATTATCAGGTGTTACATTCTACCCCCCTTAAAATGAATTTAACCCTCGAAATTTGTCACTTTGTAAAAAACAGATGAGGATACCTCTCCCTCATCATATCCTCAAGCTCCTATGTAGCTTCTTATAATTGGTGGTTCCTCCATAAAACTTTCACCAAGAAAGTGGTCTTATTCCTTAGAACGTTTTCGCTACGATCCAGAATCTCTATTGGCTGTTCTTCATAAGAAAGATCTTTCTCCAGCGATACAACTTCTAAGCTGAGTACATGTGAAGGATCAGGTATGTGCTTTCTGAGGAGAGATATATGGAACACATCGTGAATTTGGGAGAGATTCAGTGGAAGCTCCAATCGGTAAGCTACCTTCCCAACACGATCCAGTATTTTGAAAGGACCGATATACATAGGGCTCATCTTTCCCTTCTTTCCAAATCTCATTACTCTCTTCCAATGAGATATTCGTAAGAACACTTTATCACCCACTTCAAACTCTAGGTCTTTTCTTCGATTATCAGCATAACGTTTTTGTCGACTCTGAGCTTCTCTTATGTGTTGTTGAATAGATCTGACCTTTTCTGCCATCTCATCAATAAGATCAGGTCCTAATAGCTTTCTTTCCCCACCTTCATCCTAGAAAGTTGGAGTCCTACATTTCTTTCCATATAGAGATTCATAAGAAGCCATCTGAATACTGGAGTGAAAGCTATTATTATAAGAAAATTCCACCAAAGGTAGGTGTTGATCCCAACCACCTTTGAAATCCATAGAGCAAGCTCTCAACATATCTTCTAGAGTTTAAATTGTCCTCTCAGACTGACCGTCTATCTGAGGATGGTAAGTAGTGCTGAAACTCAACTCTGTATCTAGAGAATACTGAAGACTTCACCAGAACATTGAGGTAAAACTCAGATCCCGATCAGATATAATAGAAAGTGGTACTCCATTCAATATTACAACTTCCTTTACATATATCCTGGCAAGCTGATCTAGAGATAAATATTCTCTAACAACAATGAAGTGTGCCGACTTCGTAAGATGATCAACTATGACCCAGATAGCATTATTGCCTTTGGATGTTATAGGAAGTCCAGTGACAAAGTCCATAGTGAGGTGTTCCCATTTACATTCAGGTATGGGTAATGGTTGTAACATCCCCTTAGACTTCTGTCTCTCAGCTTTAACTTGCTGACAAACCAAGCATTGAGAGACATATTCAGCAACATCTCTTTTCATGCCATCCCACCAGAAGTACTCTTTCAGGTCCCTATAAATCTTCGTGCTTCTAGGATGAATAGAGAATGAAGAACTATGAGCCTCATCCAGCATCTCCTTCTTTAATTCTGGGATGGAAGGAACACAAACCTGATTCCTGAATTTTATTATCCCATCACAATCAAGGTTGAATTTAGGAACATTTCTCACCTTCTTTTGTAACTCTACATCTTCTTTCTATGCCTCTTTAATCTTCACATCTATAGATGGTTGAACATTAATTTGAGAAAGATACGATTTTCCCCCTTCCATTATAATTCCAAGATCCATCCTTTGTAAATCCATAAATATTGGATCTTTTGTGATCCTCATTATGGATAAGCTAGCATGGTCTTGTCGACTTAATGCATCTTCCACCTAATTTGCTTTCCCATGGTGGTAATGAATTGAGCAGTCGTAATCCTTAATCATATCCAACCATCTTCTTTGGCACATATTCAGCTCCTTTTGTGTGAAAATATACATTAAACTTTTATGATTAGTATAAATATCACACCTTTCACCATAAAGGTAATGTCTCCAAATATTTAATGCAAAGATTACCGCAGATAACTCCAAATCATGATTTGGGTAATTTTTCTCATGGATTTTCAACTGTCGTGAGGCATAAGCTATCACCATATCATTTTGCATGAGAACACACCCCAATCCCTTCTTGGATGCATCACTGTAGATCATAAATCTTTCTCCACTGCAAGGTAGTGTGAGCACAGGTGCATTGGCTAACCTTCTTTTTAGTTCTTTGAAATTCTCTTCACATTCCTCCGTCCATATGAACTAAACTCCTTTTTGAGTCAACTTGGTGAGTGGATTAGATAATCGTGAAAAATACTTTACAAAACGTCGATAATATCCAGCCAAACCAAGAAAACTTCGGATCTCAGTTACTGTTGTTGGTCTCGACCATCTTTCGATAACCTCTGTTTTTGTTGGATCAATAGATATCCCCTCTTTTGAGATTATGTGACCCAAAAATGCAACTTTTTGAAGCCAAAATTCACACTTGGTAAATTTGGCATAAAGTTTCTCCTTTCTCAGGGTCTTCAATATAATTCTCAACTGATTTTCATGTTCATACTTGATTTTTAAATAGACAAGAATATCATCTATAAAGACTACTACAAACTGATCAAGATAGTCTCTAAAGACTCTATTCATCAGATCCATAAAGATAGTAGGGGCATTAGTAAGACTAAATGGAATCACTATAAATTCATAGTGTCCATACCTTGTACGGAAGGTTGTATTTGGTATATCCTCCATTTTGACCCTTAATTAATGATACCCTGAATGAAGATCAATCTTGGAAAAGTATTGAGCTCTGCGTAGTTGGTCAAATAAGTCATCAATGCGCGGGAGAGGATACTTGTTCTTGATCGTGATCTTGTTGAGTTCTCGATAATCAATGCAGAGTCTCATTGATCCATCTTTCTTCTTAACAAACTGAACAGGTGCTCCCCAAGGTGATGCACTAGGGCGTATGAATCCCTTATTAAGATTCTCTTGGAGTTCCTTCTTCAATTCCTGCAACTCAATTGGGGCCATTCTACAAGGTGTCTTTTAAATAGGCAATGCACCCGGTACGAGTTCTATTGAAAACTCAACTTCACGATTTGGTGGAGGACCCGGAAATTCCTCCGGAAAGACATCTTCAAACTCACGTACAATGAGCATATTATTAATCGGGAGTTTCTCTCCAACCATTTGAGATAAATAACCTTCATTTAGTGGAATCAAGACCCATAAGATGGAAGAAATTTCCACTAGAAGTTTATATTCATCATTGCATCGATAGACGATCATAGATTGATCTGGAATATGAAATGTGACTTCCCTTATTTGGAAATTGATATGAGCTCCATATAACGAAATCCAATCCATGCCAAGAATCACATCCAATTCCACTATAGGAAGGATCACAAGATTTGAAGGAAGCACTTTCCCACAAACTTCAATTGGAGAAGAATTATAAACTTTTGATGCGACTGTTGTTCCATTAGGGGTTGTCACAGATTACTCAACATCTAATTGTTGAGGTAATACGCTGATAACCTTAGAAAATTATTTAGAAATAAAAGAGTGGGTGGATCTAGAATCAAATAAAACATTTGCTACTTTAGAGTGGATGGTAAGTGTACCTCTCACCACTTCGTTTTCGTACTCCACATCGCCGATAGTAATTACATGTGACTTTCCTTTTTCTTTGGCCTTAAGATTTTGTGGACGTCGATCATCATCATCAACCCTTGGATTTGGGAATTGATTGGCATAATTCCCCATCTCCTTGCACTTGAAACATTGAAGTTTAGTAGGTTCATTCTGTGTATCCCTTCCTTTGTTTGCATCATTAGACATCTTCTTCCCATTATATCGATATTCAATTGCCCGATGACCTTCTCTTCCACACTTATAACATTTTCTTATCCCCTTAAGACAATTTCCTCCATGTTTCTTTCCAAACATGGAGCATAAGGGAAAACTCATCTTCTTTTCAGTGTGGTCTTTAGATTTTCCTTTGAATTCCATTTTCATCTTCTTATCAAACCCATGTGACTGATGGGTTACACCAATCTCCATCTCAACCTTGAGAGCACATCGAACAATTTCTTCATAGCTATTGAAGTCCTGTATGGCTAAGGCCCTTCGAAGACTTGGTTTTAATCCACTAAAGAATCGATCGATATTAATCTTAGGTTGGATAATAATTCCGTAAGCGTACCTTGCAAGTCTTATAAAATTTGCTTCATAGGTACCAACGGATTCATCATCCTTTTGCTTTAGTTCAATAAATTCCCTCTCCATCTTTGTTCGAAGAATATGAGGGAAATACTTATTGAAAAATAAGTTCTTGAACTCGTCCCATTCTATGGACCCAATTTCATCCCTTTTCCTCATATTCTTAATAAGATTCCACCATTGATCAGAATCACCTTCCAAACGATACACTGCTAAGATGACTTTATCATGTTCATAAAATTGAAGAACTGAAAATATCTTTTCAGTGGTACTGATCCATTGCTCAGCCACAAATGGATCAGAAGACCCACTGAATGAAGGTGGACACTTCCTCATGAAGGATTCAACAGAGTATTGCTCCTTCCTTTGCTCGTTTGGAAGTCCTGTATGATTCATAGCTTGAGAAAGTTATGTGAGCATGGCTACAAGATTTTGCATTCCAGCTCCCATAACGTTTGGTTGCTCAGGGGGACAATCATTGCATTGCCCGTCGCATTCTGCATTAACATGATTCCTTCAGGTTCCAGCCATTGACTAAAACCAAGAAGAATAGTGTGAGCAACACTAATTATAATAGGAAAAATACATAATCAAGAATAAAATTTCACACTTAAGGTATTATCATAGGTTGTTCAGGGCCATTTCTAAAACACTAAGATTGTGTTCTATGCTTATACTTATCCTTAGGGATCTTACTAAGGCTTTCACATACTAGTTTCCAAAGGTTGAATATACCCTCCCTCTGATATCAACCATAACAAAACATACTTTACATACATTGTTATTACTTCAGAATTGAAGCACACTTGTTACAACATATAACAAAACCAGGAAAGGACCGTATAGGTATAGTGTCTTTGGAAATTGGGAAACATAAACAACTGGTTTATAAAGCATCTACATTATCTCCCATTTATTTTGTCATATCTAGAGTCCCTTTTGGCATATCCTACTTAATAACCTTCTTCCTGACCTGGGGAAAGAAAACATACAAAAGGGTGAGCTCAAATTCTCATTAAGGTTAAACAAAAGAAATATCAATCACATCATATTCATAAGAACATTACATTTTGGAAATCTTATCCTGCAAAAGAGATCATAATTTCATAACATGGGATAAATCATAGTAGTGAAATATAATCCCAGTAATCATAAATTAAAACATAAAACTTTGTGGAATACACACATAATCATAGAGAATCATTTCTTAGTAGTCAAGACTCATTTCCAAGACTATCTTAGCGGACAAAGTCCATTTCTAAACCGAGTTCACTCCTCGTTTCATTCCCTTTTCACTGAACCAGTTTAACTTGTCGTTCTAGCCATGTCTATCTCATGAGATATAAATCATTACCTAATGCATTGGAGGGAGATATAGGTCCCACCCATCTCATAATGATACCATTCTTATGTGTGCCACAAAATCATAAATCATACATCATTGCATAACCCATGTAATAAAAATGGGATTCTTAAACATCGTGACATCATAAAACAATTCATATAAGATAAAGGAATCCCTAAAAATAATTCCATCACAACATAATCAAATCAATGTAATAATAGGGATAGAAATAGAAACCTATTTTATCTTATATGGAAAATAATTTTGATAAAACACTTGAACTCCATTATTGAGGAAAATATCCTTTCTACTTCAAAAACATTTTCCTTTCTTAACATGAAATACAATTTTTAACTAAAATAATTTGATTAAAAATAAACATGAAAACTTTTAAAGAATTATTCATGGAAATAATGTTCTAAAATCCATTCATGCCGTATAAGTTAAAAAAACCATTCTTCCCGTACCTTGGGCCGGAAAAGTCAAAAAACACCTCGTACGAAAAACGACAAAAGATTCCTTTCAAATCTTTTACTAAAAACTCACCGAAGTGTAAAATTGGATTTAAACAATTTTAGGTGGATGGAAATAATATTACATAATGAGGAAACATGGATGTGGATGATAAAATACACCTCAGTAAATACCAAAGTATAAACAATCTCAGATAAAAATGAGATTGTGATATTTTCCCTTACCTTAGGTCTGATTTGCTTCATAAGTGTCTAAAACTCCTATATAATGATTTAAATAATGTCATTGACTTATTCCAGAATCAAACTCATTGTTATGATATCATATACTTCCATATTTTTATCTTCTTATTAGTAATATTTCATTGCTACTTGTTATTCGGGTGTTTATTACTTTTTGTTCTTATGCGTGTTTAGTCGAATAAATTCTTATTCATATCTTTAGGTTATAGATACCTCATTTCCAGAATGGTATTAGTGTAATATATATCATATTCATTCATTCAATTCATTTATATAATCATTATGCAATGAAGATCAAGTAGAACGAGTCGAATCACATCGTGGAGACGGTATTCCGTACTTACGCACGAGCGATGATATCATTCCCATGATCGTGGAATTGTATTGGAGTGTATGTATAATATTTCAGAATCAATATCACTTTACAATAATCATATATAGTTATTATTTACACCATTATACCCATCCAAGTAAGGTGGTGGTGGAATATAGATTACACCACGGTGTGGAGACGGTATTCCGTACGTACGCACGCGCGGTGATTTCATTTTCCTTAGGATGGATAGATGGTGAAATAGGGTTGTTTCATACTTATAATAACATCTCAGTATATGAGTGATACTGATGTTATTACTTCATAATGAAAAAACTAAAGAAGAAGAAGTGGAAGAAGAAATAAAGTTGAAATAATCAGTAATGGGCATTACCTCTTCTTTGAAACGCCTCTTTGAGACCTCCTCTTAGGGCACTAAAATTGGTCTTTGAAGAAGACCAGGACCTCTAGGATAATTCTAGGGAAGTGGATAAGATAATTTGGTAGGGGTTGGGCGAGAATTAAGGATCAAAGTGGTGTGAGGAAGAGAGGGAGAAGGTGCCCTTTTATAAGGGAGGAGAGGGGCACCTTTGGAAATATAAGAAATATTAGTTTATATTAAATCCCAAACCCACTTAAAAACTTCCAAAATGACTCATATCCGAATATTAGATGAGATAGGGTTGTAATATCATAAACCAATAAAATTTATACGTGTTAGGAATTTATTTTAAGCATTATCAACTTGATTTATCATTATTTATCAATTTAATTTTATTTGTGGTAATAATATTCTAAATTTTAAATTATTATAAATAATTACATATGTGTTGTTAATTTTCAATAATTTGACACTTTATGACATTTTAGACTATATAAATTTTAATTTATAATTTTTAAATATTTTTGTGATTTTTAAAAAAATTTATAATATGTTATTTTTATAAAATAACAATAGTGTCAATTTTGACACTATTCATTTATTCGAATTTAAATAAAATATATACAGAAGATATGTTCTAACTAAAAGCTTTAATAGATTAATAAAATGTCATATGTATATAGAAAATTAGAGGATAACATTAAATAGTTTATATAATATTTATTTTAATATTTTTAAAACCAGTTATTTGATATTATAATTAGTAAAATAATTTCAACATCACTATTGTGTCATAATTAATTATAATTATTTAATACCTAAAAATTATAAATAAATTCCTATGATGTAGATAATTGTATTAGATTTCTGGATAATATTCTGGTTCGAAGATTCATGAATTTTATCACAAAATTAAAATTATTATACTTATAAGATTTAAGAAAGTGACATGTTGTCACATTCTTTGGTTTTAATAAAAATTAAATTATTTTCATGGGATAAAGTGCATTTAATGAATCTAATCCTATCCTTAGGTGATATGGGTCTACTTTTAGTCATCCATTAAGATTTTGGCAGGTGTTAGAGTAATTTTATAATCTTAGATTTACCCTTAATTACCTGATTTACCATTAACTATGCTAAATAAAATTTACTGTAGTTACTATTCATAATGCCCAAAAATAAAAATTAGCCTATTAACATAATTTGGATCCCATGATTCCAAATATGGAATCTATTTTTCAAAATTCAAAACACATTAGTTGCAGTAATTAATTTAAAATTAATCCCGTTGTTAAGAAAATGGGTTTTAGAAGTTAAAACATTGCCAAAGATTGAAATGTTTTTACCTATGAATTCAATGTCAAATTAATGCTAATGACATAAATTTTATTAAATGGTAAAAATATATTCTATTTATACTTTAAAACCATTCAATATTATAATTTAACCATATAAATTATCTCAATGAAAAAAGTTGTTTTTAATTAAAAATTAGCGTATTTTTGCAATTCATCAAAATATGAAAGTTATCAGAAAAAATATCAAAAAATTTATCCAAAGTAAATTTTTATATCCTGATTCAAAAGAAGAATTTTATTTTTCCAAATTGAACTTATAAACATGTCAAAAACTAGATTTAATGTGGGTGCGTCATCAAAAGGTGGCAAAACTGCATTTTTTGAAAAATACTTATTTTACCCGAAAAATTTATTTTGTTCTCTTACCATGTTCTAGAAAATGTGTAAGATGAATAATAATGTTATAAAATTCAAAATGTAGTTAATACTATTCATAACGGCTAGTCCATAAAAATATATCATTGTTTAGTGAAACCCGGTATTACGGACGACGTAAGCTATCGATGAAGGTCACGATTGCATGTAAAGCAAGTGAAGATAGTGTTCTGTGTAGTGAAAGATTCCTTTGATGATTTATATAACATAAAAACAAAATATTTCTCATAAAAGTATCGGGTGTTACATTCTACCCCCCTTAAAATGAATTTCTCCCTTGAAATTCGTCACTTTGTAACAAACAGATGAGGATACCTCTCCCTCATCATATCCTCAAGCTCCCATGTAGCTTCTTCTAATTGGAGGTTCCTCCATAAAACATTCACCAAGCGAGTGGTCTTGTTCCGTAGAACTTTTTCACTAGGATCCAGAATCTCTATCAATTTTTCTTCATAAGAAAGATCTTTCTCGAGCAGTACAACTTCTGAGATGAGTACATGTGAAGGATTAGGTATGTACTTTCTCAGGAGAGATACATGGAACACATCGTGAACTTGGGAGAGATTAGGTGGAAGTGCCGATCGGTAAGCTACCTTCCCAACACGATCCAGTATTTCGAAAGGACCGATATACCTAGGGCTCATCTTTACCTTCTTTCCAAATATTATTACTCTCTTCCAAGGAGATATTCGTAAGAACACTTTATCACCCACTTAAAACTCTAGGTCTTTTCTTCAGTTATCGGCATCACTTTTTTGTCGACTCTGAGCTGCTCTTATTTGTTGTTGAATAGATCTAACCCCTTCTGCCATCTCATCAACAAGATCAGGTCCTAATAGCTTTCTTTTCCCAACTTCATCCCAGCAAGTTGGAGTCTTGCATTTCTTTACATAGAGAGCTTCATAAGGAGCCATCTGAATACTGAAGTGAAAGATATTATTATAAGAAAATTCCACCAAAGGTAGGTTTTGATCCCAAACACCTTTGAAATCCATAGAGAAAGCTCTCAACATATCTTCTAGATTTTGAATTGTCCTCTCAGACTGACCGTCTGTCTGAGGATGGTAATCAGTGCTAAAACTCAACTCTGTATCTAGAGCATGCTGAAGACTTCTCCAGAACTTTGAGGTAAACCTCGGATCCCGATCAGATATAATAGAAAGTGGTACTCCATGCAATCTTAACACTTCCTTTACATATATCCTGGAAAGCTGATCTAGAGAGAAATATTCTCTAATAGCAATGAAGTGTGCCGACTTCGTAAGATGATCAACTATGACACAGATAGAATTATTGCCTTTGGATGTTTTAAGAAGTCCAGTGACAAAGTCCATAGTGATGTTTTCCCACTTCCATTCAGGTATGGGTAATGGCTGTAACATCCCCTTAGACTTATGTCTCTCAGCTTCAACTTGCTGACAAACCAAGCATCGAGAGACATATTCAGCGACATCTCTTTTCATGCCATCCCACCAGAAGTACTATTTCAGGTCCCTATACATCTTCGTGCTTCCAGGATGAATATATAATGAAGAACTATGAGCCTCAACCAACATCTCCTTCTTTAATTCTGGGATGGAAGGAACACAACCCCGATTCCCGAATTTTATTATCCCATCACAATCAAGGTTGAATTCAGGAACATTTCTCACATTCTTTTGTAACTCTACATCTTCTTTCTGTGCCTCTTTAATCTTCACATGTATAGATGGTTGAATATTCATTTGTGAAAGATATGATGTTCCCCCTTCCATTATAATTACAAGATCCATCCTTTGTAAATCCATAAATATTTGATCTTTTGTGATCCTCATTATGGATAAGCTAGCATGGTATTGTTGACTTAATGCATCTGCCACCTTGTTTGCTTTCCCCGGGTGGTAATGAATTGAGCAGTCGTAATCCTTAATCAGCTCCAACCATCTTCTTTGGCGCATATTCAGCTCCTTTTGTATGAAAATATACATTAAACTTTTATGATCAGTATAAATATCACACCTTTCACCATAAAGGTAATTCCTCCAAATCTTTAATGCAAATATTACTGCATCAAACTCCTAATCATGAGTTGGGTAATTTTTCTCATGGATTTTCAACTGTCGTGAGGCATAAGCTTGCACTATATCATTTTTCATAAGAACACACCCCAATCCCTTCTTGGATGCATCACTATAGATCACAAACCTTTCTCCACTGTAAGGTAGTGTGAGCACATGTGCACTGGCTAACCTTCTTTTTAGCTCTTTGAAATTCTCTTCACATTCCTCCGTCAACACGAACATAACTCCTTTTCGAGTCAACATGGTGAGTAGATTAGATAATAGTGAAAAAACTTTTACAAAACGTCGATAATATCCAGCCAAACCAAGAAAACTTCGGATCTCGGTTACTGTTGTTGGTCTCGACCATCTTTCGATAACCTCTGTTTTTCCTGTACCCACATATATCTCTTCTTTTGAGATTATGTGACCCAAAAATGCAACTTTTTGAAGCCAAAATTCACACTTGGTAAATTTGGCATAAAGCTTCTCCTTTCTCAGGGTCTTCAATATAATTCTCAAGTGATCTTCATGTTCTTCCTTTCTCTTTGAATAGACAAGAATATCGTCTATAAAGACTACCACAAACTGATCAAGATAGTCTCTAAAGACTCTATTCATCAGATCCATGAAGATAGCAGGGGCATTAGTAAGACCAAATGGCCTCACTATAAATTCATAGTGTCCATTCCTTGTATGGAAAGTTGTCCTTAGTATATCCTCCCTTTTGACCCTTAATTGATGATACCCTGAACGAAGATAAATCTTGGAAAAGTATTGAGCTCCGCGTAGTTGGTCAAATAAGTCATCAATGCACGGGGGAGGATATTTGTTCTTGATCGTGATCTTGTTAAGTTCTCAATAATCAATGCAGAGTCTCATTGATCCATCTTTCTTCTTAACAAACAGAATAGGTGCTCCCCAAGGTGATGTACTAGGGCGAATGAATCCCTTATCAAGATTCTCTTGGAGTTGCTTCTTCAATTCCTGCAACTCAGTTGGGGACATTCTATAAGGTGTCTTTTAAATACGCAAAGCACCCGGTACGAGTTCTATTGAAAACTCAACTTCACGATTTGGTAGAAGACCCGGCAATTCCTCCGGAAACACATTGTCAAACTCCCGTAAAAATGTGCATATTATTAATCGTGAGTTTCTCTCCAACCATTTGAGATAAATAACCTTCATTTAGTTGAATCAAGACCCATAATATGGATGAAATTTCCACTGGAAGGTTATGTTCATCCTTTCATCGATAGACGATCATTAATTGATCTGGAATATGAAATGTGACTTCCCTTCTTTGGAAATTGATATGAGCTCCATATAAAGAAATAAAATCCATGACAAGAATCACATATAATTCCACTATAGGAAGGATCACAAGATTTGCAGAAAGCACTTTCCCACAAACTTTAATCAGAGAATAATTATAAATTTTGATGCGACTGTTGTGCCATTAGGGGTTGTCATAGATAACTCAACATCTAATTGTTGAGTTAATACGGTGATACCCTTAGAAAATTCTTTAGAAATAAAAGAGTGGGTGGATCCAGAATCAAATAAAACATTTTCTACTTTAGAGTGGATGGTAAGTGTACCTCTCACCACTTCGTTGTCATACTCCACATCGCCGATAGTAATTGCATGTGACATTCCTTTGTCTTTGGCCTTAAGATTTTTTTGACGTCTATCATCATCATCAACCCTTGGATTTGGGAATTGATTGGAATAAATATATAATTATTATAATCCATGTCAAAATAAAATGTAAAACATTTTACATCGCCCTTTAGCAATAGTAGTCCAAATGTACACATGAGTGACGTTATTGTTTTCCTATAGATATAAAGGATATAATTTCGATGTGATATGGTATTTAATTAATTATATTTTGGTAATGAATATCACATTATTCATTAAAATAATCCTTGATATCTTTTAGGTAAATCCTAAGTAGAAAATGAATCACATCACTTCACAAGTCAGTAGTCTGGCGTGAACACGAGCAACATTATTGTATCCCATGACATAATGGAAATTAATAAGTTATATGTGAAAGTTTCATAATTATAATAATTTCATAAATATAATATAATTATGATAAATAAATCATTATATACATCCTTTAAGTTTGGGGTTAAAAAATTACATCAAATCGCTAGGTGGTAATCTGTTGCACCCACGATCGACGATTTAGATTTCCATTTGATGGATGTATATATGAATATAGGTTATTCAATTAATATAATAAATAAATAAATATATAGAAGATTATTTTGTTAATTTTTTAACATAGATTAATATTATTAGAAGGATATTAAATGATAAATAAATCAAATACACACGTTTAAGAATTTTACACCTTCTTTGGAGAGCCTCTTTAGGTTCATATTTAAATCCTTATTAAGAGGGATCCCCAATAAAACTAATGATACTATGAAATTTTTAGGGATTTAATGAATATATTTTGGTTTTTTTTGATAAAAATAAATGTATTTTGATGTTTTAATAGTGGATGATATGGGTGTCCTTTTATAAGTGGGGGGAGGACACACTTGGAATTTTATAAATGAAAAAATGACACCCACAATTTTTATATGTGAAAGGATCCAAAATGGATCATTAATGAACCAAGGCACATATAATATAGAGATATGGCCAGAAATAGACTTTATATATGTTTTGTGTCATTTTTAACCTATATTGTTTAGTTTAAAACTCTGCTAAACATGTTCTAACATTAACTGCAATAATTAATTTTTTCTATTTTTGATATTCATTAAGGTAAAATAATTAAGTTGAAAATATTTTATAATATTAAATATTATCATTAAAAATATTGAATCTGTTTTCCCAAATTCCATTTATATATATGGCTAAATTAAATCAAAAATTTAAACTCCATATGCAATGGACAAACAATATTTCCAAAGAAAAACATTAAAAAGTTTAAAAAACATTTATATAACAATTAAATATGAAATTGATTTCAATGACCAAAATAAGATAAATTATAAAATATTAGAACTCAATTTTCTTTAAAATTAATATATTATATAATTTATAATTTTAAATAATATAAATGAAATGGTTGTTTTAAATAAAAATCAATATTTTCACTATTCATAAAAAATTAATATTTTTAAAAAATTCTCAAAATTTTACCCAATTATAAGTTTGAAAATTATATTTAAAAAATGAATTATTTTTTCAAATTAGTTTTCAAAATTTAGTAAAATTTAATTTTAAATTTTTCAAACAATGCACGACTAAACAACCATTTAGAAAAGTATCACTTTTCTAAAAACATTTATTTTTATTTCAAATTGTTCTTATTTTTATAATAAATAGATGAAAAATTAATTTATTTTATTCATGTGTAAACAATATAATTATCATAATTTATTTAGTCTTATTCATACTCGCCAATATAATTTCTTCGTTATATTTTCACTTTTATGTAATTATATTTTAAAAGAGTATTACATTTTGTTTTAACCCGGTTTTTTGTGCATCATAAGATATCGAATAGATTAAAATTATTTTAAAAAAAATAAAAAAAATCTGTCATGGTGTTACATTTTCTGTTAATCTTGGTTTTTCTTGTCATATACACTATTTAACATTATGTTCCTCTTTTAAAATATCATGGTGTTACATCAATCATAGATCTATCCACAATGGATTAGATTTAGTGTTTTGAGTGAGAGAAAATGATAAAATCTTATATGAAATAGAGAAAATGGAGGCATACCATTGATTTTGGAGATCCAACTCATTTTTATTTGTGAAAATTGAATTTCATGTCATGAGGAACCTCCAAGAACACTTCGGGAGGGAGTGGAGTTCGAGATCATGAGAAAGTAGAATATAAATGAGGCTTTCATGGAAAAAAATAGAGTTATACTATAATTTTTGAATAATAAATGCACATTTCATGGTTTGGCTACATTGTTTTTCAAAACATGAAATAATTATGTGAATGATACTATCTCTACACCACCTCATCACAAGTCTTTCACCTAATTTGAAAAATCATACTTTTCCCCTCTATCTCCATTTGTATGGTTTTTTCTGGGAACCTAATTGATTTATCCAAACTATGTGCATTCTCAGTGACTCCCAAAAACTCTTTTATAGTTTCCTAGAGAAGTTTTAGAAATTATACTAACCATTATAAAATGTTTTTACTTATAAAAACCCTTCAAAAACACTCTAAATTGATCTAGATACTCCTAAACATTAACGTAAAAATTACCTAAAATCAAAAAACATAATAATATGGTAAAGTAACCGAACCCGAGGGGTGTCATATTATCACCAACATTTTTATTTATATCCATATAATGTTGGATATTTATGGTGAATTGGGAAGGTATGGGCCATTTCTCCCAAATTTCATTATCACATTCCCATATTTCATCCTAAATATTACTATACTAATATAAGGTTGAAACCAAACTGATACCCTCTCCACATAACAATATATCTTATCTATCCGTAATCTTTATTGGCATGTAATTCAACATAAAATATAGATCACGATCAATATGATCTTATAAAATTACATGGTATGGATTAGGTTGGAAATTCTTCAATTAAGATACATGAAATACATTGATCATTGAAATGAATCTAAGTTGTATATACAACTGATAATCCACAAAACCAATTCAATTTATAATGTCAAATGGGTTGACAACACAAGGAGACAATTTATCTCCCTTACCCAAATAATGATTTCTTGTCCTTTAATTGACTATAAATAAAATATTATCACCCATGTTAAATGATAATGTTCAATTATGATGATCCAAATAAATTTAATATCAATTTCGATCCATCAACAATCTTTTACTAAACATCTAAATCATATCTAAATTATTGTATTCATGGTTAGGTATGATAATTGATGTTTGAACCATTTCCACCTAATAAAGTGAGGAATAATAAGTAAGAACATATAAATCTTCAAAAGGAACCATATATATTGAGGCAAGATAACTGTTATTGTAAAAGAACTCTACTAGTATTATATGATCTTCCCAAGATCATCCAAAATCCATAATTCAATCTCTAATAATTTTTTCCAACATTTGGATAATCCATTTATACTACCCATCCTTTTGAGAATGATAATATGTGGCCTTGGTCAACTGGGTTCTAAGATCTTCCTGAATGGATTTCTAGAATAGAGAAGTGAAATAGGGATCTTGGTCTGATGCAATTTAAATTTATATGAATTTCAACATTAAAACATCAAAAATGAGTAGTTTTCCCATTCATACACCATATTAGATTCAATAAAATTAATTTAGTGAGTTTAATTTGTAATATGATCCAAATAATCCATATGTAATCATGTTTTCAATTCATTTTTTGTAGACCTGGTGGTCATCGGTGCTTTGAAATGACCTACTTACAAGTGACACATTTCAAGACATACTCTTCCACCATCATTTTCATACCATACCATTATAATTTTTCTCTCATCACCTTATACAACATTTTAATTATAAGATTAATGATGTATATATAGTATTTGTAGGAGGAAGTAATTTTTTCCTTATAAGTTAAAGGAACTACAATATGATCTCTAAAAAACAAGGATCTCCAATCTATCGTTTATCCCTTAATTGTCTCCCTACCATTGAGTTTCAAACACATGGTTAGAGATTTAGGATTAGAGTATGAGTATATTTATCCTGATTAATCAAATGAGGAATAAGAGTAACTAGAAAAAAACATAGAACATCACCTTTATCAGTATAATCCATATGTATAACAATTATGACCATCATCAACTACCATTGATGTGATTAATTTTTTGAGAACTGAATATATGACTTCTTACTCAATGAATCATTAACTGAATTTACATTACTAAGAGTATAAATCAAGTCAAAGTAAATAATATGAAGGTATTTTATCTATATTCATTGCCTTATATTCTAATATATCAATGAGAATATGTGGTTTAAGATATTTTGATACATGAGCACTATTAACTTCCAAAAAACAGATAATGATGAAATGTTTTCATGTCATGTATTATAGTCACTAACTCCAAATCATGTATCAGGTTATTATTTTTATGAACCCATAACTTTTATGGAACATAATCTACAATATCATATCCCTATGTAAGAACACATTGAAAACCAGATTTATATACATCACAATAGACTAAAAAGCCTCATCCTAACTCCAAAAACATAAGAATGGGTATTTATGTAACATAAACAATAAACTCTTGAACAAATTTTAGAACTTTTGGGTGAATTAAAAAAGAATGTATTTACTCATAAAATCATTTATTATAGAGGCAAGTCATGAAATATAACAAACAAAGCGTCAATAATACCCATACATACAAAGGAAAATAAATATATCAAATATTTTATTTGGTGGTTCTAAGAGATAACATAGTCAACCTTTTTTGATCTATTGAGACTCTTTTTAATAAAATTACATGGCCTATGAAATGTACCTTTTTATTTATAAATCACACAATGAAATCTTAGAATAAATTCAATGTTCTTTATGATACCCCATAATATACACAAGTATTTTTCATGATCAACCTTAGTCATTGAATAGAATTGAATATTATCCATCAATACTACTAAAAAAGATTCAAGATACCTCAGAATGGTTTGATTCATCAATTATTTAAACACTAATGGTGAATTTATAAGACCAAAGGGTGTAACCACATATTCATAATAATCATAATGACTCCAAAAAACTATCCTAAGAATATCCTTATACCGAACATGATGTTAGTGAAACCATTTTCATAAATTAGTCTTAGAGAACCATTTAGATACACTAAATTGTTCAAAAAGGTAATCAATTAATGGGAGGTGGTGTCAATTATTTATGGTTACCTTGTTGAAATTATAAGAATCCACCCAAATCTAGAGAGTTCCATCTACTTTATGTACAAAAATAACTACAGTATCCTAATGTGACGTTCTTGGTCATATGAATCCATTAAAATATAATTTATTCAATTAGACTTTAAAATTTTCAATTATTATGGTTCAATTCAATATAGTTGAAATATAATTGGATTTATCCCATAAAGGATATCAATTGTTAATTAAAATTCCCTTTCAAGTAGAAACCCTTTTAAATATTCGAGAAACACATTTGGATAAAGATCCAATATGGTTGGAACAATTTCTAGTCAATTTAATTTAATTAGTCTCAAAATTTACTAGTATTAATTGTTAAGAAATAACTACAATTATTGGTGATAAAGTTCTTGATTTATCAAAAATATTCCTGTCTTCCATAGTTAAACTTTTAACCATCTCTATATAATCCTTAATATAGACCATGAATATATTATAATGAATCTTTGGTCATATTCTGGACACAAAGTTGTGTGCCTTCATGGTAGCACAAGAATATTATTTTAGAGTAACACAAAATAAGTTAATAAACCTAAATTAATCTTTCATCAATAATATATTCTCTTTCTTTCAGATAAATAAATATTTTATACTAGATATCTTAAAGGAGTGAGGTTAGAATTGTTTTAAGAAAAAATATTAAAATTAATCTTATATAAGTCCTTAACATACTTAATCTTGGATAACTAAATCTAACCAATGGAATGAAAGATCCTCTAGCATGTAGATTATTGACCGGAGCATTAGATCAAACAGTTTTATAAGGAAATCCCAAAATTAAATTTTTTATGTTAATACTGCTTCTATTTCATTAAGATATGAATCCCCCTGAATGGGTAGTGGGTTATGTTTCTAAAATTTTATATAATGGTTCACCTATCTCAGTTTTTCACATCAATTTACATTATCAATATATTGAAAATATTTGAAAATTATTAGAAAAAGTTGTCTGCTCACCTATGATTCAGGTGAAACCAAGTTATATAAATCCTCTTCTTGCAGGTTTCTATGATTTCTACCAAATGTTATTTATCTATAAATAGTTCAATAAAATTATTAGTCACCACAATATAGAAAACTAATGGATTATAATATTCTAAATCACCGCAAGTGACACTCATTATAACTAATTTCCAAAAATTAGAAAACAAAACATAATCATTGCTATCCTAGTGGGAAGTGTCATTACTAATGTAAGATATGTTGCACTCATCAGATAAACCCATGATTATAAGATAATAATACACCAAAATTTTCTTAGAACTCATTTTCTACCTAAATCAACTTTGTAACATTAATTTCAACATAATTAGATTATTTAAATCATTTTATGATATAAATTTTCAGTTCTGATATTCATATATCCTTGTTACCATGCCAAAATGGCATGACAACCAATACTAATATAATTTTTTACATCCACACCTAAACCATTGGCTTGGACTAGGTTATAGGTGTTACTGGACTTATCTTAATTCCCTAGGAAACCCAAGGAGGGAAATAAGTGCAAAGGGAATACTATATATTTGTGGGATGATTTTCTCTAAGATGAAAAAAATAATATAAGGATGTAACAAATATAAACAAATCCATATGATGTGTGTAATGTAAAATGAATCAAATCAAACTAAAAAGTAATTTCTAAGTTAAATATAGAATAAAAAGGTATAAAACTGTCATAAAAAAGGTTAAAAGAAATGAATAACACTGATGTGGCATCAACCCAAGCATCACTCCAAACAATTTCCCAGATCCAAATCCAAGTCCCAATCTTAAAATATACTGATGTGTCACTAGAGAAGTATGAAACATTTAATTTACCTTTATCTCAGTATATAACATCTATAAATGAACCAATATTCCCAAACTATGGTTATGTGTAAAACTGCATTGGTAATCCTTAAAGACATCCAAACAAATGCCACTTAGAATAAGAACAAGTAAGATCATATTTATATTTATAAGAAACTATAAGTTGAGTCAGTCTAAATAACATATATAATAAATAAATTAAACATATTAATAAAACCACAACCACTTGGGATCATCGTTTCATAACTCACATACTTGTGATTTCCCAATAAGAGTGCTAATACTCAGTAGTGGTGACTCGTCTCATCACTAAGTATTAAAATGATGAAATATAAAATTTTTAACTTTGATAGTGTCCCACTGTTCAAGAAAATAAGGTTCCTATATTCAATATTAATAAACTCAGGACAACCACACATTCTTAGTTCTCAACAAAAACCATCTCTTTGGAAAACATTTTCTTTAGTGAAATTAATTAGAACCCTTATGTTTTTCATTTAAAAACCAAATATTCAAGAACTAAATACAAGATATTATTCTAAAAAAGTATTAGTGAGGTATTTAGACATAAATACATATATTTATTGGATATGTAGTGTCAGAGAGAATCCACCTACCTCACAACAGATGACAAAAATAATGAATAGTATAAGAAAACTCAAGATCCATCCTTGAAGTCACTTTCCTTCAATATATTTTGCCACTATCTCATCAAAACACATAATCTATAATAGATATAATCATAAATTATTATATCTAAAATTTTTTGTGAGACAAAATTAGATTATATTAGAAGAAATATAGAAAATTGATACTTACCATTGATTCTGGAGGTCCAATGAGCACTGATTAATAAAATTGACTTTTAGATCAAATGAGTCCACTAATAATGCTTAGGGAAGGAGAGGATTTGTATATCCAGATATAAGATAAAATAATGATGGTCTCAAGGTAAAAAATAAAGTTAAAATCTAATTTTTATAATAATAAATGTATATCATATGGTTAGGATATATTGTTTTTCAAACTATGTGTGTGATACTATCTACAACCCGACCCCCCGTATGGCTAGTGTGTGCTTTAAAAAATCATACCCAGCCATGATTCTCCCATTTTTCTCCATTCACATTGTTTTTCTTGGGAAGCTCCATGGTTTTTATAAATCACATAATTTCTTTTTTCCAGCATAGTGACCCTGTAAACTCTTGCACTATTCCATGGAGGTGTTTCACAGTTTCTACTAACCATGCTCAAATTTTGAACCCTTAAAACACTCCAAAACAATAAAAAAATATCTAAAACTCAATACATGCATTATATAATGTTAAAAAACATAATAAATAGTAGAGTACCTAAAATAGTGGGTATTATAGTAACACACTCATTGACACAATGTCTATTAATGAAATAGATTTTTATAGAAATAAAGTAAACTCTTGTGAAGACTTTAATACCCGGATGAGTAATCTTTTTAAATTTTATTTCATGATATTATATATTATTAGTTTCTCAATTAGCCAAAATAGACAATTATATCATTCTTTCACATGAGAAATATGCCCATTTTTTTGTAAAATTAATTATTAATTGAATAATAAGAAGAATTATCTTCTTCTATTTCTATTTAATATAAATTTTCTAAGTATTATGAAGAAACCTTTTTACATTAAAATTGGTTTAGGATATTATAAAATTTTATTCATTTCAGAGTATAGTCACCAGATATTTTCTATATTTTATTTCTTTGTGCACCATTTTGAAATCCATTATAAGGATACATATCTAATGTAATCAAAGTCTATGTTACTCTTTATTAAACTAAATCATGACTATTCAATATGGTATGATAAAGATACATCTATTTAGGTTTATGGTATACTGATTAGGAAGTTGATGTTAAAGATCAAAAGTCTAAATCTAGTGGAGTATTCCTTTTCAAAGGAAAAGTTATTTCTTAATATGCCATGAATAAATATTTAACAAAAATTACCATAAAAATGATGTGTTAAGTTAACCATAAAAATATATTGCTCAAGTTATTTATATGAAATAGTTTTATATTTACAAGTAGGAGGATTCATTTATATTTTAGGTGAAGATAAAGTTAGTGAAATGGATCAATGGGTGTTTCTTTTAGGGAGACATGGGGAGATTTTGGTTTGTGAAATTTAATTTTAAAATTCTTAGTATGATAAAAATAAATAAAAAGTTGGTAATTAGTTATCAAACATGTTGTGAGTTGATAAAGGGGGAGATTTAAGATCCCATATGATCTTTGTTTAACATAGTAATGATTATTACCCTATGATTTGTTTCACTCCCAGAGGAATTACACTATCCAAAAATGAGGTTTTCTATTAATATCACATTGGTAGAATATTATGACTTGGGTTTTATATTGTTTATTAATGCGAATGGAATTTTGTTTCATTTTGTATTTATTTTCACCATTATAAAGGATTTTTTCAGATTTATTGGTGTTGGATATACCAAAAAAGGAAGGGAGAAAGTTATATAAAACTCAAAACACATTGTGGTGTATTGAAAAAAAAAACAAAATGGTTTTATGTTTGAGAAAATAACTTGTGAATAATTTTGGAAAAATTACCCCGGCCTTGTATATGGTTTGATGTCTGGACAACTATAACTCATTTTTCCCATGAGGATAAAAAACACATCATGTATTTATAGAAAAGTAGTTATTTTTTTGTAAAACTAGGGTATTTGAGATTATTTAAAGATTTGGATAATCACTTTAATTTGATTAAATATTTTTTTTGACATTTAAATGTAATTAAATATTAATATTTAATATTAAGGAGTTTTTTTATTTTATATTATTTTTTTATGTTTAAATTATTATATGACATAGAGAATTAATTCATGGGAATTAATGGGTTTTTTATAGTTTACAAGTGATGTCCAAATTTAATTTAAATTATTTTATTATAATGTTAAATATGGAATAATGTTAAAAGAAATCTAAGATTATCAATTTATAGATGTTAATTTTGAGGATATAAAATTTCACATTATGAATCGTAAATTATTTTGATGATTTATTATGTTTTAATTGGAATAATAAGGATATGTGAGTGGATGTCAAAAAAAATGGATATTATTATAGGAAATATATAATTTAACATTTATTTATGGTTTTTGTTCACTATATTTTTCACTCAAAAAGGGATGGGAATTTAAATGGGACTTTGAATGGGTGTAATTATGTTCAAGAGTGAGGAGGTAAATTGTTTTATAAAATTAAAATAGTCAAATTATCAATTAAAAAGTTTGATGATGGAAATTAGTCGAATGATGGAGGATTTAACTCGTTAATGGATTTTCCATGTAGTTTTTATAGAGAAATTTTATTGATTATTCTTTATAGATAATAGTTTCTTGATATATTCTTCTCTTTAATCTATCTCCATGTTTTTATTGTTAGTGGTGAAATTTTTATAGTGGGATATACAAAGAGTGGTCAATGGTCAAGGATCAAGAGAACTATATCTTTTATAAAAAATATAAATTATAGAAATATATTATTTAAATTATACATAGTTTAAATTACTTTCCAATTTTATATAAATTTTAATTATAAATTTTATAATAATTAGGACATCAAAAATAAAGTTTTATAGAATTTTATAGTGGTTGTCCCAAGATGGAATAAGATTATTCCACTATTTAAAATGTTTCACTTTTAAATCTTATTATTAGATAATATAAGTATATTATGTTATATAAGTTCCATTCCATATTTCTCAGGGGTTGTGCCACTCATGGGAGACCATAAAATCTTGTACATAGAGTTTCAAAAGGTTGTTCCAAACCAGTATGGATCTTTCCAAATGTGTATTGGTTAACCCTATTCTTTTTTAAAAGTGTATTAAGTTTATTTCATTGATATTATTTATTTATTTATAAATTTTATAGTAGGATATTGTTTTTTACATTGAAAGTATCTTCAATTTGATAATTTATAGAGAAATCATAAAACTTGGCTTCTTAGATGGCATAGAACATTCTATATGACTAGTTAGTCAATTTATACTTTATTTCATGATTACTATTATATGTATTTATTATTTGGGTTCACTGAGAAACCATTATTTAATTTATAATCGGGATTTTTGATAGATAACTTTTTGTTAAAGTGTCTTGGGGAAGTGTGGGACATTGGTAAGTTTTTAAAATTTAATATATTAAATATTCATTCTTACTCTTTATGTATGTGTGCATGGGTGGAAATGGGTTTTGTTAAGAGTTTTTAGAAAACCAGTAATCTTTTTTTGTGGTAATGTAGAGACTTAGAGAGCATCGATATATGTGAAATTATTATAATGAATTGGGTTTAAAGGTGATACAAAAATTATTTTCCTTATAATGTGTAGGGTTTGGGGTTACATATATAAGTGAGTTACATCTGGGTTCACACATTAGAAAGATATATAACATAGGATTTTATTTATTTAATTATAATCCTTATTACCTTGGAATGAGTAAATTTTTATGAAATGGATTTTTCTAGTGAGGTTTGAGGAGTGTTTTTTTAATTTAGGTGAAATATAATTATTTAAATATATTAATAAAAATTAGTGGTTTTTAAAATAATATTTTTTTGTAGACTTAAAGGTTTTAAAAAAATTCAAATCACAATATGGTATTATGGTTTTATTAAAAAAATATACTTTTGAACCAAATTGGTAATCATGGATTTCATTTCATGGTTTTTAATTGTTATTTACATGTAAATGTTTTAGATAGAACTATTTTTTTATCAATATTGACTATATGATAATTTACTATAATTACATAAGCATGGATATTTATCAAAGTTTTTGGGAAAATCCTAATGAGTTTTGACTCACCCTCAACATTCTTACTACAATATATATGTAAACATGATTTTTTGTGGTACAAGGAATGTAGTAGTCTCATACTTTGTAAGAGGAGAATTCTAGATCTAAAATGGATATATGGTAGGTGGGTTTGTGGATTGGGTTTCCGTGAAATTTATTTATTTCCTTATTTCAACATAGACTCATGAGAATTTATATTATGGGTAGTTTTTATAAAACATATGTTTTCCTATCATATATTTAAGGGTTTTAATAAATTCTTTTTTTACATACATCAATTATTATATATGTCTTATTTTTGTTTATTGAGGGAAAATAATTCTATAGTGTTTACTATTATATTACAACACTTGTTTCATAACATCTTAAATTTCTAATTCTTTTTTTTTATAAATTTTCTTTCTTAATTGATAAATGGAAAATTGTAAATGAATTTATTTCATTTTAATAATATAAACCAAACATAAATAAAATTATTTATCACTTAAGTTGATTTATTATATATTTTTCATGTATAATGAGATTTATGAATTGAAATTTCTTGTAAAAAAATGGAAAGCCACATGTTGGGAGATATCATGTCACATCCGTTGAGGTTTTTGGGATCAAACCCAAGACCTGAGGATATTAAGGCCGCAATTCCAACCACTAGCCTACATGTTTTCCTACTTCCATTTTCCATCATTTTTATATATACATTTATCTCATTGCACTCATAATTTTATTTGATTACAACATTAAATTTTAGTTTTATTTTAATTTCATTATAGTAATTAAGTAAATATAATCTAATTATTATCAAAGTATGGTACAAGTTTTCAATTACATAATGTTGTAAAATTTTTAAATCAATTCCATATAATATTTTATGTTAAACAAATGTTAAATGGCTACGTTTTTTTTACTAAAATAATATTTTATCCTGAATTTTTAACTATATTATATAACATTTAGTTTTCTAAAAGGGTTTTATGATATTCTATATTAACTTTTATTAGTCACAAAATATCATTTAGAAAACCCTATGGATCATTTTTTATAATACAATGACATTATTGTTTCTGACACAAACTATTAGGGTGCGCAGTTTGGGTCATCATGTCGATGCTTGTTGATGGTGCATTGTACCCCACATTCCCACTTTTGAAAGTTGGGAAGCATTCATCATTTCTTAAGGGATGTTTGATCCTTGAAAAAAATGGGATGATAGTATGCCGGTCCCCCCTTAAATGGATTCTTCCTTGGAATTATCTACATAGTTTTAGTCTCCATTATAGATTAGGACATTGTTCAGGATACATGTTCCTGATGCCTTATCTTTTTGTACACAGATTAATTATGATGCTTCTATTGGGATATTCCAAAGGGTCAACTCATGACATTATCCTTCAGTCATGGGATTAGTTATGTTAGGAATCTATAGCATGTCTGGACACTAAAACACTGGAACACATGTATTATTCCTCATTAGAGGGCTTCAAAAGAGCACAGAAACCCAAGGCTTCCCACATCAATTGTAGGGTATCTAATGCCAAAGGAATGTCTCCGAGGTTTTTGTTGGCTTCTGTGTTTAACATGAGGTATTCCACGATTCTAATGTCTGGAATAGATGGATTGGATGGATTAGAACACTTGTGAAGGTGGATAATATAGCCACATTCCTAAGAGGGAGAACCTAGGAGGTTTATTGGATTTATGGATCAGAATGCCCAATAAAAGTGAACTTGAGGTGGTGTGCTCCAAAAAGTGATGATTTCACACCATGAAGTCTGATCTAAATGAAAAAAGGGGTTATCAAGAAAATTTCAACCCAAAATGGGGACACCAATGATTACCATTGGCTAGGATTGAACCATAGAGAGATATAATCTTATAAAGTTCACATGTGGTAATCTCTAATACTGTAGATTATTAAAATTGATCCTCCTATAGTAATTCCATATGTTTATGTGTCATTTAATATTCCTATCTATGAGCTTGTTTAATGGTCCATATAATTTAATATTATTATTAATGAATCTCATAACTCATATACTTTTATGTAATGACCAAAATAGTTATGTCCTATATTTTTAGGAAGTGGGGTATGTTGGGTGTGTCCTAAATGATATGTTATTAATGAATAAGTTGAGGAAGGATTTTTCACATCAAAATCTATAGAATTTTATAGCTTGTTCCTTTGATTTAAATGAAACCATAAAATTGAATTCTTTTTTCATGGTTTTATTATGAGTTTATTTTAGATAGTCGATGAAAGATGTATCAAGAAAAAAGGATGATAACATGAGTGTGAAAACTTCTTGATGATATATTGTGATAAAGTAATTATATTACACATTAAATTTTCATGTGTGGTTTTCAAAGTTATGACATTAACATATTTATCATGGGTTCCTTGACTCATTTATAGATATTAATCTTGTATGTTAAGCAATACAACCTAATTTCAATGATAAAAAAGGCCTAGAGTGTCAGAGACTAAGTGTTTTTGTTGATATAAATTAAATTATATTTGAATTTAATTATTAGAATATATATTATTCTCATGATGGAGGAATAATTTTATTCAGGATTTATTGATTGCATATATTCACAAGGTAATGAATAATTATTTATTCATTAATAAAAAATTATTTAATTACATGAATAACTAATAAATAGTTAATTCCTAGACTATGAATAAAATAATTGTTTTATTTATTTAATATTGAATAAATATTTATTCTCTATATTTTGAATAGAATATTTATTTATCAATAAATATTTATTCATATATTTGATTATTTTTTAGGAAGATGAGAATACCTATATCGTATCTCTTGATAAATATTAATTTACAAGTAGATAAAATAATATTTATCATTACGCCAAAAAACACATGCCATAAAATAATAATAATATTATTATTATTATATGGAATGGGGTTATATCAGGTTTAATGAATTATTTAAGGGGTTATTTTTTAATTAAATTATAATTTATCTTAAACCCTAACTCAATAAATAGATTAATATATTTATTGTTCAGGGTTAATCAAAAATTGAGAATCGTTTTGTACAATGAATTTCTCTCTAGATTCTCCTTTCTCACATACTTACAAGAATAAGAAGAACAAGAGATAATATTTCAAGACTAAGGAACTTAATGTGATCAAGATGATTACACAGTATGATTGACACTCTATTCTAGAACCCAATATTTCATCAGTGTTATCTAGAGATCAAAGGACCACATGTGGATCACTGCTAGAGGGGACCTACATTGGTTTCTACTTACATAATGACGGTAATCTGAAAAGTATATTAGATGACCAGAATCTTCAATAAGTAAACATCCCAAGGATATGTTATCTTTATTCTAATTTAATTTAAATTAGTTAAAAATTTAACAAGAAAAATATTTTCTTTAGGTTCCAAGAATTAAATGAAAAAAATGGATATAAAAAGTTAATTTTCAGGACTTAATGATCCATTAAATCCTATAAAAACATTAATGGGTTTTCACTTTCTTCATCTAAATTAGGAATATTGAGATTCTCCATGAATCTACTAACCATATCTACCAGTTAAGTGACATAATTCCTATAGTAAACCAAGACATTATTCATACTTGTCATTACCGATTCATATATAACCTTCTCTATGTACTTATCATCCTCATCCATTTTAAGTGTCTTCTCTTTTGATGGGTTTAAATGTATGATAAGGGGATAACTCAAAATATTCTATTAATTTATTCTAATTATTTCTAGTAACTTTTGTATACATTCTGACTGAGAAAGAAATAGAATTTGAGAACTCAAGTCTCTTTCAAGCCTGATCCCAAAAATAAACATAACAAAACCAATATCTTTCATCAAGAAACATCAAGAAAATTTAAATTTCAAATATTCCATCATTTCCATCATAGGTTCATCTAAGTGTAATTCATCAATATAGAGAAAAAATATGATAAAACATTCATTAGAATACACCTTCTAATAAAATCAATGATCTACATTTCTCTGGTTGAGAATATATTATATTATGAGTTTTTAAAACATCAGATATATTGCCTTGTTGTATTCTTATGCCCATAAAAACATTGTTTGTGCTTTTACACTAGGCCCTTATTCTACTCCAGTACAAACCCTGTCAATATTTCCATTTATATTTCCCCCTCTATATCTCTGTGAAGGAACGTTGTCTCTACATTGAGATTTTCTAGATGAAAACCCTTTATGGAAACGTGGGTAAGAACCATTTGTATCAGTGTGTGTTTAAAAATAAGATATGAAATCTCACAAAATTATACATCTTATTATTATTGGACACCCTTATCAAATAGTTTAGTTATATACCAAACTCTACTATCTTCTTCCTCGTTCAAATGATAAACCCATTTTTTTTATAGTTCCCTCTAAACTTCCATATGGTAAGTTATATCCCTTGTATTAACAATGTGAAAGGAATATAATTCATATTACATTTCTAAATTAATCTATAATGAGTCACTCAAACTTATCACTTAATCAAGGATTGTTGATTCCCCACCATCTATGATAAGTAAAAAATTTAATATAGATATTGAACCTATACACTAGCCTTATAACCTTAGTAGAATTCCTTGACTACTAATGTTTATCCCCTTTCAGACATTGTGCTTCTAAGAAACTACATCAATATTCAATTGTAATTTACAATTTCAGAACAACATTACTTGGTACTTATAGAACATGATATGCACTCCCAGTTCCAAAACATGGTTATATCTCCCAGACTCAACCATATTATATGCGTTGTTAGTATCTGAACACCACTCATACTCTACTCAACTCAACCTCGACCTACTTTATTGGTTCATTAATTGCAATAGAATTTTTTTCATGGTTTTAATATTTCGTTAATATCTACTTATTAAAGAGAAAATCCCAAACACCGATAAACTTCCACTGACTATTCTACCATGGTCTAAAACAAAAAATTTTGTTTTTATAGCCAATAAATAAACAAGTACAACACTTCTCTTTCAATTTAACCCTATTATTTCCATCTAAATGGGAATGCATGATAAAAATGAAAACACTTAGTTAATTATAATCTTCCTTCCAATCAAACCATATTTCTATTGGAAGTTGTTGAATCAAAGGTTTTTTAGTACATCAATTCAAGAGATGAGTTACATAATTAACTACTTCGAACCGAAACTCCTTTGGGAAACTGATTCATAACCTTATATTCCTCACTCCCTCATTTGGAATCTAATTCATTAATTATTCAATACAATAATGCTCAGGTGTTTTGGGAACTAACTTCTCTATATATATTCCTTTCATCCAATAGAACATTCATAACTCCATTCCCCATACTCACCTTCATTATCTGATAAAAGGAATTTTAGCTTCATTCTAGTTATGTTTTGGAAATGGATCTACATACAATGAATATCTATAAGACCTGATCCATTTGTTTAAGAAAACAACGATTCACCATACATGTGAAATAAATAATTAGGGTATGGTAATATAGTTCTTCCTAGTATGATCTAACTGGTGATGGTCCATATTAATCTATGTGAACCAAATCAAGATTCCACTTATTTGGTGTTATTTTTTCAAAATCGAAAAAAACATACCATGAATTCCCTTAGATGAAACCCTCATATTTTTTATACTCTATGAATTTGAGATTGAGAAATTATATTATAGATAAGGTATATAAAACATTCTTATTTATGTAACCAATAGGGTCATGTAACAAAATAAACTTTTCGAATGTTTTTTATATAGTGTGTGTGAAACCTTCCAAAAATCTGGTCACATTCACTGTTACATCCTTCACACCAATGTCCAACACCATAGAAACTAGTTTGGTCATCCACACATAATAAAAGAAAATAATAAAAAAATATCGCATCATATATATGGCCAATGGAAATTAAGTTCTTCCTTAGTCAGGGGATATATTGAACACCTAGAACGTAAAACAAACATATTTTCTTCTTTGGACCACTCACATGTCCTTTTTTAATATCATCAATATCTTCTTTATATTCAAGGTGAAAATTTTCAAGGCATCAAGAGGAATATGTGTGCATGAATCCCCATTCATAACTTGAATGAAATAATGGTCATGAATCAATTATCCATAAATACATTGAACTCATGAAACATAAAACCAATGTGCCACCATACTCTTCATATATGGAATGTTTTTCATTATTTGGATGTATAATTTATAGATTTTATATACATATCTTCATAATTATTCCTTGAATTCCCCTTATTTCTATAGTGACAATATATGAAGCCATCAGGACCATCCAAATTCCCATGGATTATACCTATTTTGTTTTCTCTTCTTCTCCTATAACTTATTTTTGTAGAGGTTCCCTTGTCTTATGTAATAAAATATCTTCTGGAAGTTGATGAAACATATTCCCTATAGATATATTCATTCAATATTAGATCATGGATCTCCATGAATACCAATTCAGTCATTCCATGTGAACTACTCATAGGTATTATCATCACATCCCAAGAATCTGTAAGTCACTATAAAAGAATCAAGCCCCACAAGACTTCAGTGAATCTTTATTCTAACTGGATCTAGCTGACTCTAGATCATGTTTTACTATTTCATTTGATTTTTATATAGACCATTCTATTGACATCCTCACTTCAAAAAATACATTGTCACGTGACCACATTTTTCATCATAGATGGATTATAGTATATGTTTTTAAGATTGGTCATTAATTTTTTTCATTGTCTTCACATCATGTAATTTTACGTCCACATTTCAGGCCAATGTCATATAAACATAACTATATACATCCTAAAAATCTGTTCACACTTCATATTTTCCATTTAATCTTCCTTGTTCCCAACCAAAGAAATATTTATATCCTTTTAGAATAGGTATTCTCCCACCTTTATCTTGCAAAATATAAAGTTATAATGATCAACCTTATCAATAATCAACATGAATTACTCAAAGGTTATCTTATTTTATCCCAAATATATTAAACACCCTGAGAGGGGTTGAATCAATTTTTGATAGATTGAAACAATTTTCACTTTGGATCTTGTTTATTTTTTAAGTTAATCATTATTCCCTTTATCCTTCTCGTAGAAGAGAATTATATGAGCTTTAAAACATGCACAAGATACAGGTCACTACATGGTTCACCCTTACTGGGTTACATCAATGGAGAATATAATGTAAATGTTCCTATGTACCAAATCCACAAAATCTCACTACTAATACAAGGCTTAGAGAGAACTCATTTTCCCACCTAATTTATTACCAACCACAATTTAAATTTTCAATGCTCTCTCAATTGATGTGTGATCACTATGTCTTGAAAGTGTTCTTATATTGATCTAAATTACCCCATAAAAGATTCATACATGAGTGTTTTATAAATATTTATTTTAACTCGATATATAAATTACACTTCACAACACATATTTTTCATTAATGAGAGACCTTTCATGAACTAATTATTCTCCTTCCCTAACTGCTTAAGACCCTTTTTGGAAAACCCTTGCATTGTGTATGGTTAGTGATTTGTGATCCACCTCTACTTCATGAATGAACTTCACTTCACATATAACCTTTACATCGCAAATAACTGAAGATTTGTGGTCTACTTTTCATTAGTGATCTACTGTGCTAGAAAAACCCCTTTTTCACATTGTATTCATGAACTATCACCTTCATGGAATATTACCCTCATGAACCACTTCCTTCATCAGATTTTTCCTTGGTGATCCAATTCAATCATAGACTAATTCTTCTAACTAATATTTTCTCTAATGAATTTTAATCTCTAAATTACTCGATAATGTGTCCATTATATATAAAAATAAATCCCAAAAAAACTGCTAATTAAAATTCACAATAACTCTTTTACGGCTTAGCTATTACCGTATACTGAACCCTTTGTGTGGTTGAAAGAGAACATTTATTCTTTTGTGATGCCCATTAAAAAAACTTCCTCGCCCCAAATGGTAGGCTTCCATTTAATTGATCATTCTATGAGGTTTTCATAGCACATAACCCTTTGTTAAAGCCTTAATACACCTCCTTCATCCACAAATGATGAACTCCCTCACAGAAACCCTTTATGGTTCGCATAGCATTGCATTGTTGTCTACAAGATCTTTCGGAAGATTTGTGTTCCATAAAGTACGTTAGATGAATTTCAATTCTCTGAAATAATATTTGATAAATGCTTCCTTTCCATAATGAAAATCACAATTTGAGGCCCAAAAATAAGGAAAACACTGGGGAAACAATGCCACCTCATATACAAAAGTTTTTTTAAAACCCTCAAAGAATCCATTCCTCTATCTTGGATCTTTGACAACATATCAATTTAATAATCACTTTAGGACTCCACTACTAAACTTGGAAACCTTATTTTTCAACAAACATAATCAACCCAAAATTACGCCAATACACCTTGAGGGTTTTTCCACGCCATCTTCTACTGATAGAAAACATCCATTGAATTCAAAAAGGGTAAAGTAAAAGTACATTATGCCTTTAGGAATCCACTATCTAAGAATCCATTAAAAACATAGAACCTTGATCTGATGTCAATAGTTAATACCAAAATAATTTTCTTTAAAATAACCAAAACTCCAATCCTCAATAGTGGAATAAGGTCAATAGAAATTCTAGAAGATATCCTAGTGGTAATAGAATATTTCACCAAAATTAGGATTCAATAAAAACAATCCACACATTGTGACCATGAACCATCATAAAATCACCTGAGATAGTCATATTTGACACTGAAAGTGAAACATGTAATTAAATGGAACTAAATAAACAAAAATTGAAAAACAAAATTGCATGGTTAAGAAAAATCTAAACCCATACCAAATAAAAAAATCTTACTAGAAGAGTAAACAATATATTACAATGAATGATTAATTCCAAATAAAAAACTGATAAAAACATCAGCTTAATTAATCACTAATTGTATATAGTAAAAATGACCATAACCCTAAAATATATACTTGAAATATTCCAGTTACCCTAATTCCATGGCCCTGATATTTTCACTAATATAACACAACTAATATCTGATCAACATGAAAATCCAATCACATAGTTAGAGGTAATCATCAGCACCACTGGTCTGGTAATAAATTGTGAATTAGTTCCATTTTCCAATACCCATCCTCTATCCTTAATAATCACATCCTCTAAATTCATCAACATCAATTCTTCTATGTTTTGGTCATTTATATTGTGAACTTCAGCCATGAATCAAGTAAAGTAATGTTGTTTCAAAATATATATCATTTTAAATGCTTCAATACTTATCCTGACAATGGATTATCACACTGAAGCCAAAAAAGGATTCATTAAAAGTATTATCTTATGAATGATCCAGAATTTTCAAATTTTTTATAATTTGAATAGTTTTTATCATTATCCATTTATGGATAAAAAAATTTTGTATATTGATCATAATTTTGTGATATATATTTTCTCAAAACATGATATCAATCTCATATATAAGAGGTAGGTAGTGAACCTGAAATTTTTTATTTTGAGATTATTGACACATCGGGGAAAGGAAATGTCCTGATAGATGATTACTGTAAAAATTATCTTACCCAAGAAAATAGGTAAGTAGATAAATAATGTAAATAATGTTACATTTAAAGGACCTTCACATAGAAGAATTTGAAATTATGTACCATTTTTTTCTATTTAGTATTAAGAATACATCCAGATTTATGAAAGAATAAAAAGAGAATAAACTATTGGATGAAAAATAAAAGATGGTGAGGTATTGTTTATAATATTGGGTTACCATTGATGATTGAAATGTTTCATTGGATTAATTGATTTACTAAAAATGGTATATGGTAATTATTGAATAATTAAATAATTATGTTTTAAACATTATCAACTATTAATGTTAGTGTTATTTTCCTATAACCAAATACCACTAACCAGTGTCCAAACTGGGGTAAAGGGAATTCATTTAGGTGCACAACCTTTTATAGAAATGTTTTTTGACAAGAAGTGAGGGTAGATTGGGTGATAGTGAGGATATTATAACCTCTCATGATGATAAAAAAAATTCATTGTCAAATTAATTTGATAAAACTCAACAATAAGAAAAAATAATAAAAAGGATATATTAATAATTAACAAACATGTCATGAGATTCATATAGATCCAAGATTTTATATGAGTCAATCACATGTATAGTTATAAAAAATAAACAAATTAAGGCATCTATCTGAGATCGAGGAACCATCCAACCCATTGGTAAAATCATATATCTATCTTGTGCACCTTCACACACCCCAATTACTAAGATCAATACATCAAGAATATTCCATTTCCTATACCAATATAATTGAATTTTTCATATGTAAAGAGGCCATATGTTTTTTGCGAGTATGAACTCCGAAAAACACCACTAATAGTTCCCCTAAAATGCATCAATATATATACCAATTTATAAAAAAAATCAAATAAACTCAAATAAAACATAATACACATTCTACACCACTTGAGCCCAGCTATCCCTGTGTTAGTCTTTACCTGCCTCAGCCAATGTTAGAGTGGAATGATATATCCTCAAACATTCTTAAATAAAAAGATTCCATTCATTCGACTAGATCTGTATTTCATAGTACCACAACACTAACAAAACCAAATGATTATCTTCATTAATACAGACACCCCAAAGGTACATCAACAAACCATATTACATGTCCTAAGGACTTCCACATTCTTTTTTCCAACCATTGGCTCAATAGCCCGATGAACCCGAAGCATGATAACACATGTCCTTCCATAATTCAGACATATCATACCAAAGAGAAATGATGATCCATAAGCCCCATTTAATGGTATAAACAACCACCATTCATGGCCTTCTATGGTGATAAACTTATCTATACCGATGGTCAGCACCGTCCCCTAGGGAACATAATATATAGATGCATCCACCCAAAACGAGTTTTTAACACCACCTCATAGTTCATATAATATTTACACACAACCCCAACACACCCATAAAATAATACATGATGAGATAAATCACTGAAATCTTAAGACACATCATCTGTGAACATCCATTTCCACATGTTAACCATATCATCAACCCATTACAATGATAAACACTATATGTGTCATCTTGGTGAACCTAATCAGCCCAATTTTAGTGTTCAACATCACACATGTTTAAGTGTGATACACCCAAAATGTTACCAAGGAACCAAATCATTCATTACATCACAAAACAATATCAATAATTGGTTTATCATGCTCAATTAGAAAAGGAACCACATATAACACAATCCATGGAATACTTATCCTAGACCCATTTTTTCAAGCATGGGTATACCCTTGATAACCCCATGGGACAATAGAAACATCATGTTTCCCCATTCATAGTCTTAACTTGATCCCCACACTCACTCTAGTTTACCACTCATCACATGACATGTATAAAACAAATGAAAAACACTTGGAACCACCTACTTGTAGTATGTAGTAATACACTCATAAAAATTCACTAACTATTTTCGATTTAATTAGACGATTCACCTGAATCCAATTAAAGTCGGGAAATTAGTTTTTTTCAATAAGGGATAAAGCGAGAGTGAGAAATATACATAACGAATGCATGAACATTTAGTCTTATCTATAGATTTCTCTTACTTTAGACAACTAGATTTTCAAAAAAGAAATTAACAAGATCTCAATTTGAGAAAATGATATGAACATGAGACCTATTGGGATGATTTTTCTGAATAATGGGCATAAGTATTCCCTAATTTAACTTTTATCGTGTTTTTAAAACTTGTATACTAAAATAGGACTTTTTTAGAAAAAATATGTAAAATTCATACTTTACCCACTTTTTAACAATTTACAAAGTCTTAATTTAATGATATGACTTTACCAGAATTAATATGTTCATAGTATGACTTTTACATAAGTCATAAATTCATGGGATGACATTTCTAGAAGTCATAAATTTAAATTTATACATTCCTAAATGTTATAATTTTGTATTAAGGATTTCCCAGGAGTCAAATTTTCATAGTCATACTTTAACATAAGTAATAATTTCATTCTTGTACATTCCTAGAATTCATATTTTTGTAGTAAGACATTCCCAAATACCATATTTTCTGGGTATTAATTGTCCATAAGTTCTACTATAAACCAAAATTGAAACAATTTCTCAAAGTTAAAAGTATTTATTAGTAAAAATATTAACAGTAATAGTGACTCCAAATGAAGTCTTTCTAAGATTTTCATACTCGCAAAAAATAACCATTTAATGCATGTTTCCATTCCATTTTTTTTGGAAATCAACTTCAAGTATCAAAATCTTACATAACATAAAAATTTATTTTAACCCTACCAAACATATCTAAAACCTTAATTAATTGTAAATTAATATTAGAAACACCTAAACAAATACAAAAATTATACCCTTGAGGTTGGTCCAACACCTAAGGACTGTTCCTCTGCCTATACTAGCACTACCAACAAGTCTACATGGTATATAGTCACATAGTTAATCCAGTACATGACTTTAACCTCTATATAGAATAACCAATGCCTAAAAAAATCCTTAGTTTATGGTATCTCATCATTGATATATCTCTCCCACTTATCGACCAACTCTTACTAACACCCAAGCATCTCGCTCACCACATTCTATAAAAACTGATATGAAATTTAATACATATATCTCTTCTCAATATACATGAACTTCCTTAGATAAAAAACACAATAAAATTATTCCTTATATGGTAACTCATCACCATCATAATTACCAACTTTTTCTCTTTTTTCAAACATTCCAACACAATAGTGGCATCACATCCATCAATTTCACTCCCACCAACTGTCCACATATAGTCATTGGGCCTCATCCACTATCACCTACATCTTCTTGAATCCAACTTATCTTAAAACATCATAAAAAATGATCACTTTATCCCACACCATACAATATTACAAATTTTATGTTGAATCATACCGAATTCCCATATTAAATCTCCATTATACATTATGCATACTTTTTCAACATAATAGATAATGCCAAATTTGTCAAGAATCATACCTGATGACCACATATTAACCAACAAATGGTATATTCACTTAGCATATGTTCACCACATGCACCAGTATCCATCATAGAAACCAAAAAATGGTCAAACCCTCAAGGTGTTCATTTGATTATCATCACCTTCCTAGACTACTCGATATATTTCATATTAACCACATGTAGTTGTCCTAAATCATTACCACCTAATATATATAAAACCTATGGATCTATACTCCCCACCAAAAAATATCCACACAATTAGGTATCACTAAAACTACCACATTTCACATATTTAGATTAATATCATTTAAAAATTCCCAGTCTCATTCCTCATTTTACCCCAAACCCCTTAGTCTGAACTAGTCCATAATTCCTATTTTAATGTGAGGGCCTCTGAAAAAAAAACTTTTCCAAATGCCCCATATAACCACATTACATACACTTTATTAATGACTAATCACACAAGACTCAAACATATCCAACCTTCCCACTCTAAAAACATGACATCTATGATCCACTCTATGGTGAAATTATAAAACCTCTACTCTGACTAACCATCTAAATCTATACATTTCCTCACTTCCCACAAACTGAAGCTCCACTACATATCTCACCTAACCCAACTCTCCATCTTAGTATAGTTTTATCTAACAGGTTTCTCTATGATAAATGTTTATGTTTCACTTACTCTAAGAATGGATTAAACCTAAAGATGTTTATGTTGACCTTGATAACATAATAGTTTATGAAATGTGATCTCTTCTCCTTCCAACATTGGTGAAACCCATTGAAAATATATGATTCTTTCTATTTAATCTATAAACAAATCCTAATAGTTTATGAAATGTGATCTCTTCTCCTTCCAACATTGGTGAAACCCATTGAAAATATATGATTCTTTCTATTTAATCTATAAACAAATCCTCTCCATTCACCCAAGTCTATAACTAATTCCTCTTACTCCATAAGTTGTATGAATTCCCATATCATGTATTCCATTATCTCCAAATATCCTTGAGCTCCTCAATCCATGCCTTTGATTACTCATAATAAGCTTACCCTGATCTTCTCATTCAACCACTTCTGAAACTCATAAAGCATATCTATCCTATATACATTACTTGGAACCATCATAGTAATCTATTTCTCAATACATATATAATAGTATAAATATCACTAATAGGGAATGAAATAATAGTTAGTGAAACCTACAACCCTTACACCTCTCTACCACATGAAACTCCTATCCCATATGGTCTCATGGATCCACCTACCCATATCAGGGCCAGGTGTTAAGAAAAAAATACATCCACAGGATCACATGCATTTCATAACACGAGTCACATTCCTTGCCTGACTAAATAAAATTCCACTAAGAATTTGTACATGAAAAAATCTATAGGTTGTTACTGACACATTAAACAGTTCAAACCCTCTATATTTATATAACCATTATCCTCACTATGGTATATATGTATAATACCACAAATAGGCTTTATAGTAAAACATTGGTTAGTGTAGGTTATGGGTACAACGGATGCACAGGTTGGGCATGTACCCAAATTTGAAAATTTTCATGATCGATGATTAATCCGGGATCTATACGATGATAAAAGACAATATCCACAAAATTGAATCAAAGATAATATAAAATGGTGAACCTAGAACCGAGAATAGAGGATTGAAATATTTTGATTAAAATTAATTAAATTAAATTAAAGAATTACCTCCAAGGTGATTCTTTCTTTGTTGATTAATTTGACCATAGGTCTGAGGTGCGGCTTCATTATGATGTATAATCCTAGGATAGGAATCCACTAGTGGTGATCCACATGTGATCCACGAATATCCAGACATCACTGAAGGAGTCATTAGGTTCTGGAGCATAAGATCCTTAAACCTGCTATGTTCTCCTTCGATCACCATGAGAATCACTTCCAAAGCATTCTCCAAATCCTTTGGAGGAGGTCCTCATTCATTCCTGATAGCGTTCTGGGAGAGGGAAGAGTTCTCTAGGCTCAATATATTTTCTCTAAGGATTTTCTGCACACAACCATTGGTTAGAATGTAGAATGACCCCTTCACTAATTATAGAATAACATCATAACTGGTAATTTAATTCACCAGGTAATAATAAATAATTTTCACAAGTTCCATTACTTATTTAATTATTCCATGTGAAACCCCATGTCAGATAACAATATCAATGCTATTATTTCCATGAAATGTACTTAAATTTAATTTTATATTTAAATATTATTTAACCAAATAATATTAAATGTAATTTCTCACCAGACCCATAACATGGTCCACTAATTTTTCTCAACATTTAACGGGCCTTGAATAATAACTATTTATTTATTGAATAAATTAACTGCATTATTTGATGATAAATAAATATTTCATTCACAATATATTATCTCAAATAACTGGCAATGAAATAAATAGATTAGGCATACTTGACTAATTATTAAACAACAACCAAGAATAATAATTATTCAACTTTTGAAAAGATAAATTATTAAACTGAGATATTTGATAAACTTAGTGTGTGACCCTCTATGCCTATTTCTCATTGGCATTAGGCATGCCTGACTAAATTCAAATATTACACTCTAGAAATGGGTTTAGGCACCACATAGAAATAATTTGATGTCACAATGAAATGTCACCTCATATGAACATTTACCATGTAATATAATCCCTTCTTCCTGATATCTTCAATCATGCAAGTTGCATGCAAGTTTCATCAAACCATGTGATCGATTTCTCATTCTTTGACATCATAGAATTGAACTTTCCCAGAAAACACCATGGACATGGATTTAGTTAGGCTCTATAATTTCCATTAAAGGGCCTAAGATATCAAATTCCATAGAATTTTCAAATCTTGTATTGCATTATTCATTAATGCAGTATTACTCGTGATTCACCCAACATATCCTACCTCACCCAAAACATCTATCATCACGGTTTTCATCAATAAATATAATTGTGTGAGTAATAATACCCATTAATAATAATCAAAAAGTCTAAGGACCAAAACACATATTCGTAGATAGGAATATCTAGTGAGACATATAAATATGGATTTCCAACTGGATGGTCTTGTTCTCAAAATATCTTCCTGGATATTACCATGGGCACACACCATGAGGAGGTGCCTCAAAGTTTCATGAGTATCCACCCCCGATATCCTATATCATTTGGTCCCATTCAAATTATATCATCTATCCATAGAACATATATTCAAGAATAGCGTCATGTCACTTCTGGGTTATCATCATTGTAGGGATCTGCTATGACCTTTTAGTGTGATAACTATTCTTAGGAAATTATAAAATTCTATGTCACACAGAAGAATAATCATGATGTGATAATGAGTTTATTAATATTCATCATATGAATATAGGTTTATCATAAAGTAAAAAGATTTTAGTTTCTAGGGAACAAACTCCAACAGATTCCCACTTGCACAGGAGTCAACTACTAACAACCATTAGTCTTCTAGCTCTCACATGATATTCAGGATTCTGCTGAGATTGGACTTTAGTCAAGTGGTATACAATGTTATCTTTTTTGGAAACTCTACTTACTGTAACTTCACACCTTTGATATAAATCCCTCAAGAGGGGATACATTCGAAGTATGTGCTTTATCTGTTGATGTGACCTTGCCTCCTTTTCAAGAGCCACTGCTATAGTATTATAACAATATAATGTAATGGTATCCTTATATATAGGTACCAAATCATGATCTTGGACAATGTTTTGAATCCAGATAGCTTATTTGGTTGCATCATAAGTCGTTATATATTCTAACTCTATTGTATAATCAGCAAAAACAAGCTTCTTGGAACATTTCTAGCTCACATCTACTCTATTGAGGCAGAAAACATATCATGATTGTGACTTTATATAATTCTAATCTGTCTAAAAACTATCATTATAATACCCTCTGATGAAAAGCTCTTCATCTCCAAAAAACACCAAGAACATATCCTTTGTTCTTCTCATATACATAAGGATAGTCTTGATAGTAGTCCAATGTTGTTCTCCTAGATCTTCTTGATATCTTCCTACCATTCTCTATGCATAAGAAACATAAAGTTTGCTATATAACAAGTCATACATTATAGACCCTATCACTGAATCATATGGAATATTAATCATCTTATTATTCTCATGTTGTGTTTAGGGACCCATTTTCTTAGAATGATGTATACCATGTGACACTAGAACCAATCCCCTCTTTTATTGTTTCATACTAAATCTCTTTAGTATTTGGTTAATGTATGTACTTTGACACAGTCCAAGAAGCCTCTTAGATCCATCACGAATGATCATTTTCCCTAGAATGTAGGCTGCTTCACTTAAGTCCTTCATGGAGAAGCACTTGTTCAACTAGTCCTTGACTAACTACAAAACTGGTATATCAGTTCCAATAAGCAATATTTCATCAATATAAACTACTAGGATAAATACTAAATTCCCATTAAACCTCTTGTAATCGCATGGACCACATTAATTCTTAATGAAACCAAATTCTTGTATGACTTCATCAAATCGAATGTTCCATGGTCTGTATTATTTCTTTAATCCATAAATGGATCTCTGTGACTTTCATACCCTTTTAGCATTACCTGGTGTCACAAACCCTTCTTATTTTTCATATAGACATCTTCTTTAAGGTTTCCATTACAGAATGTCGTTTTGACATCCATCTTCCAAATCTCATATTCATGGAAAGTTGTTGTGGTAAGTATGCTTCTTATTGATTGAAAAATGGTAAATGGAGAAAAGGTTACATCATGGTCAATTACTTGATACGGTTTAAAACCTTTATCCAGAGGCCCTTATTTATTGGTACTAACATGACCTTCCATGTCTAGTTTATTCTTGAATACCCATTTACACCCCACAAGATTTACATCAACTAGCACATCGACCAGAAACTGGACTTTGTTCTGATACATGGAATCCATCTAAGAATTCATAGCTTTTATCCATCTTTCATCTTATCAGCTCTCTACTACATCCTTTTAGGATATAGTTTTATCATTGTCCAATAATAAGGAGTCACCATCCTCGGTGATAAGGAAACCATATCTATCTGGTTTTCATAGCTCTCTTGTAATCCTATGCAATACTTGTGTGTCAGGAACTACCTCTTCCACATGGACCTTTGGAACTTGTTCTTATACCATCTCTTGTGTATCTTGAGCATGAACTTCATAAACGTCAATCTTGATCCCACTATCCTTTTTGAACATGCTCTCCCTCTCATGAAATATGACCTATCTAGAAGCAATCACATTCATGTTGGTGGGGTTTTATAGGTAGTATCCCTTTGTTTCCTTGGAATACCTATAAAGATACACTTCAGGCCCCGGGGTTCTAGGTGGTTTCTTGAGAAAGACATAACAAACTACTCGCATACCCATACACATGTATTCCACAAAGTGGGTTTCTTTCCACTCCATAGATCAAATGGAAACTCATTTTCTACCTTAGTTAGTACTTTGTTTAATGTGTATGCCACAGTTTGCAATGAATATCCCCTAAAAGATAGTAGAAGATCTGCATGACTCATCATCAACCTTACCATGTCCAACAAGGTATGGTTCTTCCTTTCACTAACACCATTCTATTGTGGTTTATATAGTGAATTTAGTTGAGATATAATCCCAGAATCTCATAAAAAGGATGATGAAATCTGGGTTAAGATATTATCCATTTTGATCTGATCAAAGATTCTTTATCTTCAAACCATGCTGATTCTCTACTTCATTCTTGAATTCCATGATTTTTTCAAAATACTCGTACTTCTACCTAATTAAGAATACCGATCCATATATTATCAAGTCATCAGTAAAAGTAATGAAGTAAGAATATCCACCTCTAGCTTCTATTGGAAATGGTCCAAAAACATCAGTGTGTACCAGTCATATAATCTCTATGGCCCTATCACTATATCCACCAAATGGTTGTTTGGTCATTTTCCCTTGTAAACAAGAGTGAATTATATCAGGTGGATTTAGCTCAGAAGAATCTACATGACCATCTTGATAGAGCTTTGTAAGGTGCTTCTCGTTTACATGACCAAGGTGGTGATCCCACAACTACGTGTTGTATGTGTCATGTGAACTTGGTTATTTATCAATTTCAAACACTTTGTTCTCATAATTTAATACATATTGACCTTTATTTAAATGTTCCAGACCATAAAATATGTTTTCCTCATAAAAGTAAAAAAACTTATTCCTAAAATTGAAAATAAATCCATATTTATCTAAAATAAATATATAAATAATGTTTTTGGTAACACTAGGTACATAATAACCACCATGTAAAACAAAAATCATTCTCGTTAGAAATATGAGGTGGTAGTCACCAATGGTAAGAGAATCCAACCTTGCACCATTAGCAGCTCAAAGATCCACCTCGCCACTAGCAATTTTTTGGAATCTACTTGGATCCAAAATTTGAATACAGATGTGAGCACCAAAATATGTATCTAATACCAATGTACAGAAATGGAAAGATTTCACATGATAACGAACACACTTTTGGCTTCCTATTTCCTCTTGGTGAAGTTCCTCTTCCAGTGCCCTCACTTCCACATGAAAAGTATACTACCTTCTTTTCATTTCCCTTCCTTTGGTTATTCTTCTTAGTCGGACTGTGCTCAGGAGCTTTAGACTGTTTATAAATATGATGCCCCTTTTCCTTTTCCTTCTTCTTCATATTCACTATAAGGACTATGGGGTTTTAATGCCCCATGTCCTTATCCACTTGGTGAATCAGTGTCAGAAGTTCCGATAATCTCTTATCATTATTTATCATATTATAATTCAAAATACAACTAGAGAAGGACTTCGAAATTGATGATAGTATGATATGCGTATGCAACATAGCCAAGAATTTAATCCCTTATATTTCCATATGCTCTACTTAGATAATAATCTTGAATACATGTGGTCTAGATAGCCAAGATTCTCCAAGATTTTTAGTGGACAAAGCACTGGAGATCTCATACCTCTCTTGTCTCACTTTCTCTTAATAGAGATATCGGTGGTGAGACATCATGCTATAAGAATCCATTTCATCATGTTGCTTCAAGAGATCCTTGGTCATGGATGATAGCATGAGGCAATAAACATATATAGAATCATTTAGATGTTTCTCATACACAGAGAGTTCCTCATCACTCACCACATTTAGAGGGACAATTGGTAAATGATCTTAGATCTCATAATGTTTCCTCTCATGGCGGTGGATAACATGAAGGCATCTTTGCCACTCCTGAAAATTAGTGTCGGTGAGAAGGTTTTCTTTCTTGAGTAAGGATTGCAATGATATATTTGATGTAATTTCCATGCTATTACTACAAATAAGATCAATAGAGTATTAGTACATTATCTTGATAAATATAGACAAATAAATTAATTAATATCTTCTAGTCTCCCACTATTTTGTTGAAACCCAACATCATTCACTATTGGGTTCAGAATATCCGGTTTCATGGACATTCTAGAGGAAAGTATCCATATTTCCCTTTGCATTACCCCAACTAGGGTTGGTAAAGAAACTTTAAAGATTTTAGATAGGAATTCCAATTGAAAACCACATTAACTCGTAGCTCCTGGATCTGTTGAGTGGACTCCCTAATCCTAAAATCCTTAATTTTGGATTTCCCCAACCTTTGCATCTCATTTACACTAATTACTAGTAGGTAAATAAACCCTTGATGTAAACTAAGTCAAGTCAACCCAAAACCTAAAATAAGAATTCACTGATAATTGAAGGCACCCCAACTAGGGTTGGCCAAGAACTTTGAACTATAGTTCAATTCTAATCGAAGTAATGGAAGGATATACCGACTTAATATTTAATTGAGGGATTTTATCATTTTTGCATAAATTGACACTTATTATCTTTTCATAGGCTTGTTAATATTATGTGGGATATAATTAATTGATTAACCATGTATAGATAATTTTTACATATAATCTATTTTATTTTAATTCCATATTGTATGATTGTTAGTTCATTACTAATGTGATCACGTCAAACATCCATAATAAATAACCATACTAATGACAAAAATAAATAAAGGGTATGATCCTGATCTTTACTATTCGTTAGTTTATCTAGCAGTTGATAAACCAACCCTAAACTATTAGAGAGACACCTTGAATCATTTAAGGTTCATGTTTACATTTTTTTTCACCTATCCTCCTTTGTATCTCCTTGGATTGGTTTCGCCTCAACTCTTAACTTGAAACACCTCCACTAGCTTGGGATCTCCATCCATTACACATGATTTTACCTCACACCTAGGTGAGGGGTAAAAGGGGTTTAAATAGAATAAACCTCAGGCATGAATTCACTACATGTTATTTAGGAGAGCGTACATAGGTCAAAAAATTTAATTTAACAAATAAATTTAAAGGGAAAAAATCACATACAAAGGTATGGTCTAGATCATAGTCATCTAGATGCATGAAATGAATTATGAATTTAATAAAACTAGAATTAAATTATTTAATCATTCTTATTAAGATAAATTATTCTTGAATCGATTAATAATTATCCTTAATTAATCAATCATTTTTATCATAATCCTTTCCTAAATTTCCTTGAGATTATCATCCATATCATTGTACATAACTTATACCTTGGAGTCAACCTGGTGAATACCCATCATGTATTCATCCATCCAATAGAAATGTTATATTAATAATAGTCAAACAAGAAAAATGAGAAAGAGATCAGAAGGGAGAGAAGGGTGAGAAGGATGGGAACAAAGCCTATGGGGGTCTAAAATAATGGAGGCCTAGAGCATCTCCTGTAATCATATTTTCTCCCTTGGGCATGAATGGATGGGTTTGGGGAAAATATTAAACCCCGGTTCTGCTATGAAGGTGAGATGATGAGCCACCTTGTTCCCCTCTCTCTGCGTGAGAGCCACCTGGATAATGTTGTTGAAATTATTTTTTCACATTCTGACCATATATGATATGGACCAGGGGTAACACGTCTTCCATGCATGGTGTCATCGAGGATCAAAGAATCTTTCTGCACATGGGATATCTCTAGGTTCATCTGATTGTAGAGGCCCAAACCAGTTGGCATAGCTTTCACCCCAGCTGGATGAGGGTCTCTATTTCCATACGTCTCAGTGAATGCTATAATGACTTCCCCATGAGTGTCCTACACCACACCCCCACCATTCATTCTACCTAGAATGCAGGACCCATCTGTATTAAGATTACATAATTCTTTTGGGGGGTGCTAAAAGACCCAATGACCCTCTAGATTGTTGCTGGAGACCTAGGCCAGCTTGGATTGAATCTTGAGCGGGTTGCGTAAAGGATCATATTAGTCGTCTTTGAATAGGGTGGACATGTTGATCAATAGGTTCTATACACACACAATGATAATCCTTGAAGTTGGACTAGTACCCTCATACCTATCTTGGTTTCTAGCCTACCATAGGCACCAGTAAACACCACTAAAAATGATGGGCCTCACCTCTCATCTAAGACCCACCTCTAAGGTCCCAAGAAACCACCTATCTAGGAAGGAATACCCATCATGGGCATGAGCCATGGAAATATAGAGGCCACTAAAGAAGGACCAGACTACCTGATCCCACTCACCTTCAAAAAATAGATGGAATGTGCTTTCCTCCAGCAATAGTGTATAGTAGTGACAACGAGAGTCCATGTTGATACCCACTTTCTTGATATTTCTGGCTATTTCCACCACCAATCACCTTATTATTCTGGTTAAGAAATTGTACTTTAAAGGAATTCTGGTGCACTAAGACGTATCATTCTAGTTTCTGTGTTGATCCTGCTCATATTGAAGCCTCAGAAAATCCTTAGTTTTAAAGGCCCCCGATGTGGAATGAGTGAAAATACATTTTTCAGGATCTGAGAAAATAATTATTGATTCGAATATTTCCCACTTCTCCTCATTCAAAATTCTATGATAGAATGAAGGATATATGATCGATTCCCTAAAGGTGATCAGAGGGGAAGGATATCTAGAAAAACTCATAATAGAACCTATCCAATTATGTGTCCAGAATAAGATTTTACCTTCCCCAACAATCTAGCGTGAATGTTGTTAGAGTGTAGGGATAAGATGATGAATAATTTCACAAAAGGGAGATGTATGTCCTCCAGTGGAGTACATATTGCCCATATAAATCTGTCTCATTGACTTCTCCCAGAGTGTATGTTTCTCAATAACTTCACATACATGTTTTGAATTCATGAATTGTATCGTTTTTTAGGCTCCTCACATTGATTCACCCATCGTGAATTGTCCTTGACATCTTATCCCATTCCATCGAATGCCTCTTACCTTCAGATCTAGCATCCCAAATAAAACTATCCAGGATCCTATCAATTTTTTTGATTACTCCCTTTGGTACGTTGGTGGAATCCATTGCATAGATTGGGACGGCTACCAAAGCACAATTAACTAATTCAATCATGCCTCTGAAGGATAGATATTAGTTCTACCAATTAATCACCCTGCCTGAGATTCTGCTCACGATATGATCAAAGTCTCTAACTTGGAGTCTCCCCAATGATATAGGTGCACCATGTTATTCCATAGGGAAATACCCTCACTTCATTTCCATAGTATTTCAAATCTAGGAGGCCTGGTGAGAAGTGCACTTGCTGGAGATAAGCAGGTTGCTCTTGGCATTGTTGATAAGATGGCCACTTCATGCACAATAATCCTCCTAAATCATCTTTAAGACATTAATTGATCTCTTTCCACCATTCATAAATACAATGGTGTTATCCGTGAACATCAAATAAGAGATGGTAAGAAGATTTTTTTTCTTCCTATAAGGGAGGATATCGCCACTAGATAGTCCTTTGTTAATGAGGTAGCTAAGGATGTCCTGTACGAGTATAAAAAGACTGGGGGAGATAGGGTCGCCTTGCCGCAGGCCGCGTGTCGCCTTAAATAAACCATAGGTCTTCCCTAAAAAATAAACCGCCATCTACTGGGAGCTAAAGCATTTGAAGGTGAGATCAATGACTTTGTGAGAGAATCCCATAGTCTTGAGCACCCTGTTGAAGATACTCCACTATATCCTATCATATTATTTTCTCATACTAAGTTTAATCGCTACATTGGATCCATGAATTTTGATGTTTATGTCTCTCAAAACATCATGTTCTAAGGCTACCTCACCTTGGATACACCTACCCTTCACAAAATCAAGTTATTCAATGGATAACCAGTGAGGAAGATGGCCATACATTCTGGAAATTATGATGCTCACCAAGATCTTTTAGGAGAAGTTACACATGCTTATAGTTCAATAATCTACAAGAGAGAAAGGGTTATTGATTTTAGGAATGAGCACCATGGAAGTAGTGAAGGCCACCCACGGGATACTCCCTCCTCTAAAAAAATTTGGTATCGCATTCGTAACATCACCTTTAACTAGCATCCCGAAAAAATGCACATGGGAAACTGTCGGGGCCTGGTGCACTCTCTGGGTGTAGATTCCTCATATCCTCCTGGATTTCTTCCTCATCTAGTATCTTTTCCATCCCTTCATTGTCCCTATGTGAGACCAAGGGGGCCACTTCTTCCCAAAGCTCCACTTCTCCAATTGGGTATCCGATGGTCATTCTCGGGCTGGGGCTGGCCAAGAGTTTCTGAAAAAAACTTTATATCCATGACCCCTATTACATTTCGGTCATCAGTAAATGTTCCATCCTCAAGCATGATATTGGGATTAACAGGGCGGATTTTTTTCTCTGATGCAAGCATGGAAGAAGGCTGAATTCTTTTCTCCCTCATGAAACTATTTGATCATGTCTCTCTTTTGAGCCATTCTTTCCTGCTTAAGAATCATTTGAGCCCAGATATCCTTATTATCCACAAGGTATTCAAACTTCGAATCAATCCACTCCTCCTCGGGGCTGGTTTCCATGCTCTCAATATTTTGTTTTAGGGTCTCCATATTCTGGTCGCCTGTAAGAAGGCTCTTGGACCACTCATGTATCATGAGTTTCTGCCTCCAAAGCTTATTATGGATGGATACCAAGGTATTCCATTGGGTCGGATCCCCCCATGAGTCACTAACAATCCATTGGTATTCAGGGTATTTGCTCTAGTAATGGTAGAATCTAAACTTCTCCTAGGAATCCATTTGTGGGGACAATAGGACCATTAGGGGAGAATGATCATAAATACCCTGGGCAAGATGCTCTTCCTTGGCATTCAGAAACATAGATATTGCATTGATGTTCTCTAGGAACTGGTCAATACAACTCTAGCATCGCTTACTTCCCTTCTGATTGTTGCACCAAGTGTAATAATCACCAGAGAATCCCATATCATTAAGGACCGCATCCACCATAAATAGGACGAACTCCAAGATGGCCTGCCAAGGGAAAGACCCTCTAACCTTCTTCTACTTAGGTTTTGAGACAAGGTTGATGTCCCCACCCACCAGCCACGGGAGGTCATCCAGGTCGAAGGTATTCATATCCTTCCATAGACGCCCTCTATTGTGCATATCGTAACTACCATACACAAAATACCTGTAGAGGATTTCCCCTTCTGTGGTAACATTATTGGTGATAAACTGATCTCCTTTCTGAATTATGTCCACCGGGAACTCCTTATTCCAGAAAACCCAGATGTTCCTATTAACAGTGTCCGTGTGTATAGATCCATTCATACGTATTCTACGGAAAAACTCATTGATCGTAATTGGGTCCTTCTTGTGTTTGATGACTTCCCTAATAAGAAACTTATTTTTCTTGATCTCTGAAGCAATTAAATCTGTTTACACCCAATCACCAAGGCCCAAGGAGTTCCAAATTATTATGGGTAACATTTAGATTCTGGGTGGCCCATCTTTGGCCTTGGTTGACGCAGTCACCTTCTCGTGGGAGAGAGTTCACTCCCTCGTCTGCCTTAATCTCAAACGTGTACAAATTCCATGACTCCAAATAGGAGTGTTAGAGCCTGGTGAAGATAAGTGAGGAGCTGGTTTGAAGTATTTTCCTCTCACCGAGCTTGGAGGTGACAGTATTATGGTACCTTGCTTCTCTTTTGGAGATTCTTAACACTTGGTTCGGTCACTATCTGATAGAAAGGAAATAATTCTTGAGTTCAGATCCTTCAGATGGATAGGTATAGCCTCAACATCAAGTATTTCTATCTCTTCTGACTACCTAGATGGATGTACTAAGAGTGGAGGGAGCATCTTCAAAGAAACCAAGTGGAGTGGAGGGATCTTTAACATTATTATCAACATGAAACCCTTTGAAAATAGGTGTTGGGGGTTCAGAAAAATGGCTAGAGGGATAGAGGTTTTGAGGGGGTGCCTGGTCAGGTAATGTGTCACTAAATCCAATCACTGGGCATCCACTCGAGTTGGGGCATTCCCGTATATTGGATTGGGAGGGATAGTCTACACAAGCACCATTTTCGTGGGAGTAGCCAATGGGGAAGCAGGCTCCATGCCACCCGCTGGGGTCATAGAAGGGGATCTGCTAGAGGACATATCCCTTGAGCATGTCCTAGGTCGCCTTTCCTTCATTTCATACACTCATTCATCAAATGACCATGGAGGATACAGGATGAACAATACCAGGGGAACACCGGGAAGAATACATCTTGGAGACACACCACTGAGTTTTTCACCTTCAAGGAGATCCTTTTCGGGGGAGGGTTAGAGATGTAAAGATCAACACAGATACATTGTTTGTACTATTTATTTACCAGGAAAAAATCAGCAGCAACTCTAGATGAGATCCTCAATTTAATATTAATCATAAAATTATTTGTTTCTCTTAGATCTGTGAGAAAAAAAAAGAGGAAGAATAGATCTCAAAATTCATCTTACAATAACGATTAAACATGAATTGATAAAATAAATTATTAAATCCTAACTCATCAAAAAATTATATAAATAATTATAAATGAAAATATGACCCCTCTTATACAACTTGTAGATTCCGGGTGCAGTGGAATCATAGGATGGCCATGTACCCAACTTTGTAAATTGACATGATCGATGATTAATATGGGATCAATACGATGATAAATTCCAATATCAACATAATTTAATCAATGATAAAAGACAAAGGAGATAACCTAGAACCAAGAAAAGAGGATTGAAATATTTTTTGTATAATTAATTAAATTAAATTAAAGAATTACCTCCAAGTTCATTCTTTCTCCATTGATGCATTTAACCATAGTTCTGAGGTGATGCTTCATTCCGATGTAGAATCCAGGTATATGAATCCCCTAGCAGTGATACACACATGCTCCATGTATCTTGGAACATCACCAAAGGAGACTCTAGGTGATAGCATGGAAGATCCTTACACTTGTTATGTACGCCTTTGATCACATTGAGAATCACATCTGAAGAATTCTCCTAGATCTGGTGGAGGATTATCTCTCTCGTTCTTGAGAGATTTCTTGGAGAGGGAAGAGTTCTCTAGGATAGAGAGCTTTTCTCCAAGGATGTTCTGCACACAACCATTGGATAGCTGGTGGAATGACCCCTTTTCTAAATAGAGAATACTAACATAATGAGGAATTTAATTCACTAGGTAATAATAAATAATTAGCACAAGTTTCATTACTTATTTTATTATTCCATGTGAAACCCCATGTTAAATAATAATAGCAATGCTATTATTTCCATGACATGTGCTTAACTTGAATGGTAATTTAAATATTATTTAACCAAATAATATTTACTATTATTTCTCACTGGACCCATAATATGGTCTTCCAATCCTTCTCAATATTTATCGGTCCTTAAATAATGACTATTAATTTATTAAAAAATATAACTGTATTAATTACCGATAAATATGTATTTTGTCCCCAATATATTCTCTTGAATAACTAGTGATGAAATACATGAGACCAGTAATAATTTAATAATTATTAAACCACAACCTAGAATAATATTTATTCAACTTGTTGAATAATAAATTATTTAACTGGCATATTGGATACACTTAGTGTGTCACCCTCTAAGCCTCTTTCTTATTGGCATTAGGTTGGCTTTCATAAAGTCAACGATTACTATCTAGAAATGGGTCAATTCACCCAAGATAAAGAATTTGATGTCGGAATGACTTGTCACCTCATATGAATGCTTACTAGGTGATATAATCCCTTCATCATGTTATCTTCAATCAAGCGGGTTGCATGCAAGTGCCAACAACCCATGTTCTCAATTTCTCATTTTTTGAATTCTAAAAAGGAAATTGCCTAATGAACACCATAGCCATGGATTTAGTTTGGATATAACATTTCCATCAAAGGTACTAAGATATCTACTTCTGTAGAAGTGAAAAATCCTTTCCTTCATTATTCATTAGTGTAGTATTACTCATGATGCGATCAACATATCCTACCTCACCACAAGAAAATATTGTCACGGTTTTCGTCAATACATATAAGTGTGTGAGTAATAATAGAAATTAATAATAATATTAATTTCTAAGGACCAACACACACGTCTATATATAAGAACATCCAATGACACTTATGAATGTGGAATTACTACTGGTGGGTCTTGTTCTCATAATATTTTCTTGGATATTACCAAGGGCGCACACCCTGAGAATGTGCCTCAAATATTCATGAAACCCCACCCATGAAATCTTGTATCATTTTTGTCCCTTCAAATGATACCATCTGAAAATAGAACATTTATTCAAGAATAGTGTCATGACACTTCCAGGTTTTCATCATAGCAAGGATCCGCTATGACCATTTAGTACGACAATTATTCTTAAGACATTATCACCTACTATGTCACGCAGAAGAACAATAATGATGTTGTAAGGAGTTTATTAATATTCATCCAATAAATACTTGTTTATCCTAAATTAAAAAGAATTTTATTTCTAGGGCATAAAATCTAATAGTTGTCCATTTTTAGACAAATTAAACAACTATCCCTTCCTTTCTTATTTTGGTTTTGAACAGTAATAACAAGAAACACACAATTTTTATGTGAGTCTAGTGTTCCTAACATCATACATGAGGACTCCCTCTTACCTATCGTGGCTAATTGTATGAAAAAAAATCAATAATATCATATGTTAATTTAATCAATTCAAATTACTTGACAATAACCACAAAAGTCCAAATGTTAACCCCAGTTTCAATGGTAACTTCAACCTTAACCCATACATTTTTTTGTTAGACATAGAACATGAATTTTTCTTCAAGTTATGACACATTACTGGATAAAAAAATTTATCATACCTCAGATAAAAATCCTCATTTTAATAACCCATGTTTATTGAAAATTGGAAACAATAAAATATTTTTCCCACATTATTACCAACTTACACTGATACTACCTTATAATTCCCATAACCCAATACCACATTGTAACGCTCCCAAATATATGGACTACTCACCTATGTCAAAACTAGTGCATTCCACATTACCATAAGTGAGACTCCTTATACGCCAAAGGTTATCAACTAACAACAAGGCTCTCTTGGGTGATATTGGGTAAACCCTGAACTCTGGTGATAATAATAATAAAAAACAAAGTGTAATAAATTCAATAACACCTAAAAAATATAAAATAATCATAAAATCACAATCATAGAAAATAACCATCTCATGAGATTCATGCATATCAACCATGTTTTCATGTGGTCTGATCATATATATTCATATAAAAAATAACCAAAATAAACCATCATCACAACATTGAGGAACCACCCAGCACATCAATAAAATATTTTATCGATCCCATGAACCATCCGTACACCCCTAATTCTAAACTACAGACATATAGACTTTTTTCTTATAATAAGATCCAAGAATTCTACACATGTCTCAAAGATCCCATTTAGGATGTGAGTATGAACTCTATAAGACACCACCAACGATTCCTAAGATTAAAGAAATATTATCAAATATATATATATATATCGGTTTATGAAAAAAAATTAAATACACTACATTCAATCATAATACACAACCCACTCCACTCATTCTCAACTAGCCCTGAGTGAATATATACATACCTCAGCTAATGTTGGAGTGGAATGATATATTCATAGGATATTATAAAAGTAGATCCCTTGACCTTCCAAACATATCCATACTACATAATATCACATTCCAACATAACCACATAACCAATCTAAGTCATCCTAATTCCCTAAAGGAACTTTCTACAAACATATCACAAGTCCCAAATACTTACACAATTGTTTTATAGCTATCAAATCAACATCCTAATGAACCTAAGGTACAAAATACTAATCTTTTATTAATCTTATCTCACATTCCTTAACATAAATTGAAATCCTTAACCCCCCGTATGGAGGTCTCAACAACCACTAATAATGAACTTTTATCATTATTAACTCCTCTATAATGATAGTCAGCACCATCCCCTATGTTGCTTATTCTACGAAGGCCTCCAATAACAATGAGTGGCCAACACTGCCTCATGGATCCTATCTTTCCTATAAGTGAACCCAATAATCCCATCTGCTAGTCCATAATAAGCAGAATATGAAACATCCAAGGACACACAATTAGTGAAACTCCATCGCCACTTAATAATCATGTCATCCAACCATAGAAAAAATTCAAGTTCATCCACTTCATCCTAGTGAACCACATCACTCATCTTTTTATAGTCAACATCACCTAGATTCATAGTGGATACACCCACAACATTATCATAGAACCATATCGGTCATTGTATCACAACAAAATATCCATAGTTGGTGTCATCATTCCCAACAAGCCAAGAAACATCATATAACATAATTTATAAAATACTAGTACTAAACTCATATTTTCACAAGTAGGTTTTCCCTTGGTAAACCTTAGGAATAATAGAAACTTCAAGTTGTTCCATTACCAATCTCACCCAGATCACCCTACTCACACTTGTTTACCACACATCACATAACACACATCTAACATAGTAAAATTTTACACACCCCATGCCTAGAGTATATATAACTCCACTCATCAATAATCTATCGGTATTTCATATTTAATATAAATATTCACATGGATATAAACAAGTACCTGAATTTTGGGTTTTTAATAATAGATGAATAAATAGTTAGAAATATAAATAATGAATGTATATGGAATTTTATGCATACCCATGGATTAATACCCTAATATATAGTATAATAATTTGATAATAAATGAATTATATCTCACCTGGAGAAGATTAGAAGAACGGGATCCCTATTTGGATGATTTTTTTGAGTTCTAGGAATAAAGAATCCCTAATTTCCCTTCAGAGTTTTTTAACATAAATTATAATTTTTTTTCATTTTTTATGAAATCTATAAAAAATATATTTTCAATTTTTTTTACAAATTATAGTACCATTCATTCAAATTATAACTTTTCTGGTAGTCATACATTCATTGTATGAATTTTTGAGAAGTGTACTTTCATAGTATAACTTTATCAGAAGCCATAATTTTATAGTAATACATTCTCATATCATAAGATTTTATAGTAAGAATTTATAAAAAGTCATAAATTCATATTAAAGCTTCCACATAAGTCATACATTCATATTAATACTTTCTTAGAAGTCTTACATTCATAATAATACTTTCCAAGATGTCATCCTTTCATAATAATACTTCACTAAACATTTTACTAATGAAAATAATAATAAACATTTATCAAAATAAAATCTCTAACTCATCAAAAATATTACTAATAATAATGATTAATGGTAAATCCTTACTAGGGAAGTCTAAATCACACAAGATGACCCTTTCATTTTTTGACCAAATTTCTGAAACTCTTCTTCAAGTCCCAAAATCTCTCAAAACACTAAAAATTCATTTTTTAACCCTCGAAAATATGAAAAAAACCATAAATAAAAATATAATGATATCAAAAAAAATTCAAACATATTTTTTAAAAAATATACCCTCAATCTCTTGGAAACACACAAGCATCATTCCAACGACTATTCTAACACTTGAAACACCACTATTGGGTCCGTAGTCACATGGTCAATCCAAGACCCAACTCAAATATCTATTTCAATTACCCTATACCATGTATGTTAGGTTGTAAAAACTAGATCTACTAAGATATAATGTGACATTAAACACCAATTTAGGTGTATATAAATAAAAAATACCCCAAGGAATATTTTTCATAGTTTTTGACTTGTTAATTGGTATATGAAATGAATTGATGACTTTCATGGTTATTATAGTAATTAAAAATTAATACATGGAATAATAAGGTTATTTCCATGGATTTTGATATTAGATTACTAAAATCACCATAAAAATGTGATGGTTTCTTAGTTTTAGTGGTTTGACATACAATATTAATGCATTTATTGAAAATTTTATAAAAATATTTATTTGATGTACCCAATTAGATTTATATAATGGAAATCATAAGAAATTATGAAGTTCCTATGTCTATTGTATCATATGTGGATTCCTAGTTTACATCTATATTCTGGATGGTTTTACAAAATGATATGGCAATGATGCTAGAGGTGAGTGCAACATATGTGTAATTTATTGGTCATTGATTTGTGTTTAGACCATCAAATTAGTTTATGTTTGACCATTCCATACACTATTATTTTAGATTAATATGAAGAAAAGACTATTATGGTACCAAGTTTATTGTAAGATATTGATATATTATGTTTAATTAATTTATTATTTTATAATTTAATCTCATATATAGAAAAATACTTGCATTCATCCTCAATTAATAATCATTAATTTTGATGTTGGGGGTCATACATTTTAGAAATTTTCCCCATGGTTAAATCATTACAGGTTTGGAATGGAAGTAAATTTAATTATATTTCATGTGGGGAATATAGATATCCTAGATTATATTAGAGAAGTGTCATATTTTCTGGAATTAAAACAATATTATATATCAATTCCAATAATTTTCTAGGTTTCTTTATTAAATAATTAATCAATAAATGATACTCATTTTTTCATGTAGGAAGAAGTTAAGTTAGAACCAGATGTGTCTTACAATGAAAAACTAGTTGGGATAGTAGATTTAAGTGAAAATTATCTTAAAGTATAATGGATTCCTTTAGTGATGTTTTTATATAAACATTATTCAATTACAAAGGATACATGTCAAAGATAAATGCACATACATCAAGAGTGGTGAAATATTTTTGATGAAGATATCACACACTGACTTTTTAGGGATGAGAATTCTTATTTTAGGGAGAATTATAACACTGGTGTTCTTTATTAATATAAAAATATGGTTAATGACATCATTTTTTCATAAAATATAATTTTATATAGAAATTTGATTAAATTGTAATATTTAATGTAGTGGATATATTTTAGAATATCATGTGATTATTTAGAGTTTAGATAATTATGTGACATTGAAAATTAATTCATTTGAATTAATTTATAGTTTTAATGATGGTATGATATGTATAAACATTATTAGAAATATTTTATTATCATCTGATTGGTGGAAGTAAGTTTAAATGAAGCCCAAAGAATTGATTCATGGAAATGAAATTAGTGGGTTTTAAATTAATACAATGACTCTATTTTATTATGATGGATGAATATAGTATAATTAGAGGATTATATAAATATTTGTGGATGGAGTTCAACCAATAATATAATTTTGGGACATCAAGAATCAGTCCTTGTATTGTGGGGGTGGACCATTATTGTTTTTATTATAAAAGAAATAAGCATTAAAATAGCATTTTATAGGGTTTTCATTATAGTATAGAGTGATAAGAGAGATATATTTAGAGAAATAAGTATGAAGAAATTATGTATAAAAATGTTTGAAATAAAATATTATAGGATTAGTGGATGTTTTGACCTATTAATATTTTGTACATGGTGGATTTATGGGTAAATTAAACAGATTATTTTATATATAGAGTCGAAACATGACACATTATTCTCTTTTATATCTCTTGAAATCCATTATTAGAGACGATGTAATTTTTAATGATGGGAGAGCAAAACATTTATCAAAGGTTAGATATGAATAACACATTATTATATGGAGAATATGTTATTCCAAACATTTTTTTTAATTATATAAAGTCTCAGTGAAATGGAAATGTCCTAGAAATTAATAATTTTATGCACATATGGTCGGGGTTTAGGAAATATAATATTTTGATATTTTGATAGTTTTATTAAAAAGTATTAAAGTTTTGATAGAGTCTGTAACTTTTTCCTCTAAACCCTCTTTGTCTATACTTTAAGACCAATTAGTTAAACTAGGGTCATGCCGTGTTTCATAAGGTCATGACACTCACTTGACATCATTAAATATTATACAATGATATGTAATGGTTAGTTTCTTGCTAACATAGTTTATCCAAAATGTTCATATGCTACTCCTAATCTATTTTAATTGTGTATTATGTTTCTTTTATAAATAATTGTGTTTTATGGTTAATTTTGATGATAATACATGACATTTCTCCTTGAAAAGATCATTGGTTTGTGAATTTATGGAGAATTTAGAAAAACACATCTAGGTAGGTGTTTTCAACAATTTATATAATATTATATAAACCCATTTTTATTTTTGGTTTTATTATGAATAGAAATTTTTTGTCATTGTTTTGGGGGAATTCATGATTTTTTATAAAATATAGACTTTTTATAATCATCATATTATAAATAATACCTCCGAGAAGGGCTGGATTTTGATATATGATTAAAATGTATTGTTGAATATATTATTTCATAGCGTGTATTTTTTTTGGGTGTGTGCATGAAAAATGGATTTTTAATGAAAACTATTTTGAAAACCCTATAATTCATCCGTGTAAATTAGATACATATAGAGAATGCATTAGGGTGATAAATGGTTGAAATAGAGAATTCCAAAAGATGATTCTTCCCTATTTTTCATAGTGGTGAGGGTATAGTATTAGACATGTGAACAAGTGATGAATAAGTTCACACATAAGAAAGATGGAAATCATTGGATTGAATTGACTTGATTATTCTCTATATTTCCTTATCATGAGTGGATGATGAAGAAAAAAATTATAAGATTTGATAAAATGATAAGTTTTTATTAATTTTAGGTAAACGGGTATTTTCTATTGGATTTTGGAAAAATGTGGAATTTTCTAAAAAAATTATTTAGGTAGGAAACATAAATTTAAAATAGATATAAAATCAGTGTTTGATTTTATAGATTTCATAAGAAAATTTTAATTTTTAATAAAACAAATAATCATGAATTTGTTATCTTTATTTGGAAAGGTTATTGATAATTAAATGTTTTTAACGAAGCACTTTTCATTTATCCTTGTTTATTATCAATTTATTTAGGTGAATTGGTCATGCATGTATATTGTTCAGCATAATTTGGTAAATAAAATTTGTTTTATACTAAGCCATGCTTGTGCACTTATATGGGCAAGTGGATATGATAGGTCATGATTTTTTTAAAGGGAAGGTTTCATACTATTTTTAGTAGAGAGTTGAAGATCCAAAATAGAGATATTTCAGAATTATTCGATATATTGGGATTCATTCACATTTATTTATTCACTTTTTTCAATAAGGAATCTTTTATGTTGATTTTTTTGTTTTTTATGAAAAAAATATTTATATTCTGTAATAAATTTAATTTTTCAGTAAAATATTTCATATATCATTATTTATTTTTTTCATTTTTTTAAAGAAAAATTACTCCTCAGTAGATTAACTTTATCCCCTCTCACTAGTTTTCATCCTCTAATGGTTTGGTGAACATGCTTAAGGCTATATTGCACTATGATTCGAGTCATTGGTTTTGAGTATGGTAGTTGGGTTGTTATATTGATGGTCAATAAGTTCTGATTGAGTTTTCTGGAGGATCTTGTTTAAGCCAATGGTTTTTATAAGTTGAAATCATGCTGTGTTTTATTAAAATATGGCATGTTTTGAATAAAAAATCATGGTTATGTGATTGTGGTTCAAGTTAAGTAATGGTAATTTATTGAACTTAGAGTTCACCATTTTTAGAAAAACTGTGACATGGTCTAGGTGACGATGTCACTAAATGGGGTGGAATTGTAATGGTTTTGAAGATCATAAATAAATTATAGAAGGTCATGTCATTTTTTAGAGAAAAACATGTCAATGATTTATCAAAATATTTGATGGAAAATATGGAAATGAAAATCATATATCTAGAGATCTTAATATTTTCAATGTATTTTTTGGATTTTTCATGAATCAGAAGAAACCATGTTGTTGTAATATTAACCACTCCATTGTTTTCAATGTTCTATAATAAGTAGTGATATACATGGACCCCTATGGAAGGATGAAAAAGATAGTCACCCATACTTTTTTAGAGCTCTATTGGGAATGAAATGGTTGTTTTTTAGAGATGAACAAGTTGTGCACATCATCAATAGATTAGATATGCATGATGTGGATGTAAAGAAATTATTCATTCATTATCACATTCATTATTGATATCTATATCCTTGTATTACATATTTTATAGTTGTACATAGTCAATGAAAATATTATCAATCCATCCATATTTCTTTTGTAATAAAAATATAACAACATGACGATGGATCATGGGGATTAAAATTTTTTGAAATGTTGGTATTTTAAAATTTTACTTGGTCTAGATTCAAACTATAATAGTAATTTTGGAAACCTATTCTTGGATTTTTCCATGTATCACATGAAATTTAATTTTATCCTAAAAAAATAAACTGTAAATAATACTTTTTCATTCATTAATTTCAATATGATCTGCTCATTTCTAGAGTGATGTAGCACAAATTCCTCAATAGGGGTATCCTATGGATCATCCACACATGAACCAAAACTCATGGATAATAAATAATTGAATCCTAGTGCTACCATAAGAAATAAAAGTGGTTTATAATGTCCCTTTGATCACATGAACTATGTGAACTCGATTCAAAGAAGCGTGATTAATTTGACATTGTTATTCTCTTCAATATTTCTCTATAAGATTTATAGGGGAGAGGGGAGGAGGGATATCCTATGTAAATTATTTAAAATGGTGTATAACACTGTTTAGGAGTATAAAATTCATTTATATACTAATGTTATACATTCCAAAATTATTTTTGGTCCTTGGATAGTTATAACAATCATTTTAGGCCATTTTCACACCTATGAAATAATTAAACATTTCATAAATACAATGAATATTTATCACTCACTTTTAACACTTTAACAGGTCACATGATAAAATAAAATCCATTAAATTAGAACTCAACTCTCGTATTTACTTAACTATCCTTGAACATGTAATGATAATTTGAAAAATTGTATTTTATCCTATTCACATTTATGATTAAATAAAATGTCAATATCATGAAAAATACATTCAATTATTATAATTATAAACAAAAATAATATAATTGAATTATTTTACTTGTAATTTTTATACTCATACATTCACTAACCCCCGCATGTGCAGCCTACTTCATCCCAAACTCTAGTTCATCTGAATGGGTGGAACTTAAGGAAACACTTAGTGTGTGACCCTCTGGGATATTATCTCAATAGTAGTGATTCATACCCATAGACCAAGAGTGGTATCTAAAAATTAATCATGTCCCTTAAGTAGATAATGAATTTAATATCTATGATAAACTTCTATGAACATGCTCTATATTATATAATCTCTTTATCCCATAACATCTCAAAAATTATGATGTTCACTTCATGTCATCATCCTTTCATTCTTTTTTTAGCATATGACCATAGCCTATTTTTTATTAAAATATATGTCCTCTTTTTTTGTAGGGAAAACCCATTACATATCAAATAGGCCTCAAGGGAATTAAATACCATCAAATAATGGCCCATAGCCCTTAACCTGGAGATCTATTTCATCACATCCTAAGGGACATTCATCATGGCTCAAAGGACCTACGATTAAAATCCCTAATTCTATACCAAAATTCCCATTTTTTAGTCTAAAGGACCCTTGGGTGAATAGAACTAAAAAATTACCTAGGATACTATAGTACATGCCATAGTACTTCCCCACAACTACAGTACCTACGAAAATATCATTGTTGCTATAGTTTCATTGGTGAGATAGTTCCATTGCTGCTACAATGCCTATGCCCAATGAGTTTTGAAAATCTAACCTTGGATGTTGTATTATGGTGTTCTCACCACTAAGCTGAACCCTAACTACATCATTTAATCATTTATTTAGTCATTTCCTAATTGGATAGAATTACCTTCAATTTTTATTTCCATTGATTTAATAAAGGTACTACCATCCTAGAAAATTGGACTTGATATATTTACTCCTTTTGAAATAAAAAAAATAACATCTTTATCATTTAATCAATTTAATACCACCAATGATGTACCCAATACGAGCAACATCCTCATGACATAAATTTCATTGTTTTAATAATAAATCATATTATGTGATCAAATTAAACACACTGATAATAATATCAATTCTATAGACCAATACAAATATGCATAAACATCCAATGACACCCAAAACATGTGGTGTTCCTATTAGTGGTTTGTTCCTCTTGATCTCCTTTATTCAATATTGTCAAGTGGGAAATTCAGTATAAGAATTATCAATGCTTATATTCCCCCACCACTTAATATTCATAGATCATCTATGTCCAGTCAGTATGATGTATCAAGACCATATGAAATGTGTTTAATATTCCTATCATAGTATCCTAATGTTCTCATTATAGATGGGAACTATTATAACATGATTATACGATATGTAATATAATGGAATTTCCATGTAAATAATTGAAGTATAATTATCTAAACAATTATGGTCATATAACATCATGAATAATTCTTTTTGGGACCATATGAGAATGGTATAATGGTCAATAAGGGGTGGATTGTCTTTTTAAAATAATTTTAATCAATTATCAAAGTTAATTTAATGCAGTGTAAAAATAAATAAAAAAGAACATAATGATTTTTATAGTAGTTTTGATATATATGATCCTACTATAATCTTCATTCCTCTCAAATGTAGTGATATATAGAATATTCTATATTGGACTCTATGACTTTTGAAGGGATTCACAAGCCTTTACAAGTGCCATTTTATCCCTCGAGACACAATCTAAGACAACAACCTTATTCACCCATGTCGGATTTACCCGATCACCCTACCATTTTCACAACTAAAGTCATAATATTGAAGCTACCATTTTAAGAGGTCTTAGAAACCAAACATGCATTTTACGTAGTCCAGGGAAAAACTGAATCCTTGGCCTTTTTTGGTTATGTAATGTCACGACCCGTCCTCAGGGCCCATGTCGTGACTACCCCAAGCCCGCCTTCCCTAGGCTAGGGGCTGGCGACTAGCACCAATGGCGTAAATCCCGATAAAAGGGAAGGCATTGCCCTTATATAAGTAATCAAACACAACAGAGTACGCAAGATGAAGTGAACACTAAGTAAACTGAGTACAAAAGTAAGTGTTGTAAAGTAAATGGGCCAAAATACAAACCCAACTGAAAGTACAGTACAATAGTAATGAAATAATAGCTGCAGTAAAGTAAACCAGCAACCACTGAGTCTTCCTCCAGATATCCCACCTGAAGGGTGGGTATAGATGGTCTCCTCAACTCCTCGGGTCCGGTCGTCCACTCCGTGTACGTCCTGCCAAGTGGTCCACCTCCAGGTACCGTCCCGCTCTACTAGACTCCACCTCGATCAGTGTTGTCTGTCATCTGCATCCAACACAATGTAGTTCGGGCATAGCCCGTGCAGGGGTGAGTATACGATACTCAGTAAGGACCCCAAGACCCCCGAATGTCTCCTAGAATCCAAAAAGGATAAACCAAAAAACAAAGATACAACACAAAGTATCAACCAAGTTTACTTAGGTATATGTCCATACATATACCTAAGTCATCAATTCCAGTTTGGTTACAACTCACGAGCCCAAGTATAACCCAATCCACACAGGAAATCACAACCCAGTCCACATAGGAAAGCAAGTCAATCACATCGATGATAATGACTGGAAGTCAAGACTCACCTCATATAGGTATACTACTCACGAAGAGGGGTGGAGATGATAGATGTAGCCTCTGAATCATCTCCCCTGCCGAACCCACGTAGGTTCCAAGTACAGAAGTCGTCGCTGCCGAACCAACGTAGGATCCAAGTACAGTAACCATCGTTGCCGAATCCACATAGGATCCAAGTACAGTCATCATCACTGCCGAACCCATGGAGGATCCAAGTACAGTCGTCCTCACTGTCAAACCCACGTAGTATCCAAGTACAGTCGTCATCGTCGTCGCAGTCGCAGCTAGCTCTAGGGTTCCCGGAAACAGCATGCTCGATTACGGGAGGGTCCGCTCCACGATCCAAGGGGTTCGATAAATCAACTATCACAAAGTCTTGAGTTGATGTATCCCGAAGTTCCGTCTCGTCAATAGGAACTCAACGCAATAGATGACGTGTCAATCAGACGCCCGGTCAGAGAGATATTGGTTTTTCTGTCCCAGGGGCCTGATTAGAAATATGCTCATTTTTAACCCAGATGATATCCAAAGCTCTCCAAAACTCACTCAGAGTATTGAAAAAGGACTGTCATGTCGAAAGAGTCCTAGTTCCGCAGACAGCGCGTCGATCGGACGCGCGGTCCTTAAGTTATTCATGTTTAAGTGAATAATAGGGCCCGACCTGTTTATCCCAGTGGGCCGACGGGTCAGGTTGACCCAGTTTGACGGGTCTGACCCAGCAGGGGTGTCGGACCGGTCTAAAGAAAATACTCAACTCGTCCCAAAGGGACGCGGCCCGTCCCGAAGTGGCGTGGTCCAGCTCATGGGGCGCGACCCGACCCGGCCTGGTGCGGCCTGGCCCGGCGCGGCCCAGCCGGCTCGGCCCAACCTAGCATGGCCCGGGTGGGGGCGCTGCCCCCCAGGTTTTCCGCACTAGCGGTGCCGCCCTTCCCCAAACCATCCGGCTAGACCGGGTGGTCTTCTGCACGCGCAGCACGCATGGGCGGGCCGTCGGTCCTCTAGCGCGGCGCCCTCCTGGCGCCGCGGTCCAGCTTTGCCCGACTAGCCGACGAGTTGGTCGGTCCTCTAACGCGGTGCCCTCATGGCGCCACAACTCCACTTCGCCCGGCCGACCGACGGGCTGGCCGGTACTTCTACCAAAGAGGCCCGTGTTGCGGGCCGCAGTTTTTTCTGCACAACCGGCACGACGGCGCCGGTTCCCTTCACACGATCCTGGCATGGCGCAACGGCACCGTGTTTTTCCTCCACCTCTGGTTACCAATTCCAAAGGAATAAAGTTCCATCGGAGCATTGTCGGGCCGTGTTCGTTCGGCCCGTACCCTCCGTGTTAGACGGTATCACATGGCCAAGAATGAACAAGGTTCATGAAATACAACGGAAAATTTTATTCTGAATAAAAAATTAAATCAACACACCCTACCTCGATAAATAAAGTCATTCGTTGGGCATCGTGGAAGATGGTGTCATGGGGCGAGGTTACGTAAGTGAAAATGGAGTGTGCCCGAGGAGGAAGTGGTGTCTCCCCTTTTTTCATAGAGAGAATATTGGGAGGTGTGGCATCGTTGGAAAGTTCTCACGTCGGTGTCTCCTCCCATGTCACGGAGGAAGAAGAGGACGGAGAAACCGGGGTCTCCGAGTCAATGTTCTTCGTCGAAGAGTTGGCGTTCTTCGTTGAGGATGAAGTTCTTAAAATAAAACTAGAGCTCTCTCCCCAAAATCTCAACACAACATGCCAACCCCAAAACTAAAATAAGGCTTCCATTATTTTATTAAATCATGCCATGCTTTCAAATTTACAAAATTTAAACACTTAATTAATTAATGAAGAGTTTCAATTAATTAATTAATGTGTGTGTTGGCATGCAATATAGAGGTAGAGAGGGAGAGTTTCTTAATTAAAGGGAGTTAACAAGTTTTAAAGGGGGAGTTTATGAGAGTTATGGAAATTTGAAGGGTTGGGGCTCATGTGGGCCACACCTCACATTTATCCTCACATGTGTAGTTAGGATGTTAGTTGGTCCCATTATAACTTCCCAATGTAGGTCATAACCACTTAGGATATAAAAATAAAATTGTCCCATAATTTTATTCACCTCTCAATTAATCCACAAAAAATAACTTCTTCTCTCGTGCAAACACATCTTCGGTAAAGGTCCTCTTAAGAAATTACTGGCACTGCGAGTTCATCGGTGCCCTCGGATTTCAATTCTGAGCAACGGTTCAAAAGATCAAAAAACCCGCTCGTTCTTTCACTAAACGTACCCGAGCTAAACTTCAGAAAATTATTCTGGGCACAGCGGGCCTCAGAATCAGGTGTCGTCAGAAGCCACAGACTTTAAAAATTCCAAAGTATTTAAGAAAAAAATTTCCTTGAAATTTCCAGGTCTTTACATGGAAAACCTGATTCCTGACTTTTTTTTGGAGTCACAACCAATTATCCTACATTTAATGTGATGTATAAAACTATATATTTAGGAAAATAAAAGGGAAAAAAGACAATTAAATCCATATAACCATATAAAAAAATTTTATATGAGTTTCAAGGAAGTAATGTTCTCTACAGAAAAAATTACCAATCGATTTTTGTTCGGTTCAGAATAGAAGTTGGTCATCCAAGTATGTCACACATTTCATGAATATTATCAACCTCATTTTATATTGATTTTGATATATAAAAATTATTATATAGTGTTATTATATGTGAAATAGATCTAAATGATGAATCTCAATGCATTTCATCATTCCTAATGAAACATATGATATCGTCATTGAATGTGTATGAAAAACATTTCCACTGGGGTAACCTCGATAATCTATAATATTAAAAACATGATGTACCACGATAATTTTTTAGAATAATTAATAAATTACATAAAACAATAACATTCAACATTAAAGTCCCTTGGAACATTCCCATAAAATATGCAAGATAAACTATTCAAATTTCAACCAATTTAGATTAGAAGCTCATGTTTTCCCAAGAAACTAGAATGAAACTTAATCCCATGTTATGAGCATTTAATAATTCATATAATTCATCCAAATAAAATTCCTTAGTGTGAAAAAAATTAATATTTATTCAAGGAATAGTTAAGTGAAGATAATAATGTGAAATTAACATGCATTAATTTGTAGTATATAAGTATAAAAAAATATGGCATGTTTTGAACTAAAATATCACATTCATTAAGTAAAAGTAGGTTATAAGGTATGTTCAACATTTTTCCAGATTATATATTCATATGGTAGGTTCAAAACCTTTTTAAATATCAAATTAAAATAAACTTAAATTTCTTCTTTCGGTTACTTTATTTTTCTTCATGTAGTCACTTCATTTTTCTTCTTGTGGTCACATCATTTTTCTTCATGTAGTAATTTTTCTTCATAGGGTAAATTTAGTTTTTTTAATATGGTCACATTATTTTTTATTATGTGGTCACATTATTTTTTATTATGTGGTCACATTATTTTTTATTTTTTGGTCACATTATTTTTCTTCATTTTATCACTTCCATAATATTTAAAATTTTCACTCATGGTCACTTTTAGACATTGTAAAATTTTCATGGGCGTTCTAATAATATAATTACAAAAAATAAAATATCAACCATATTGTTATTTATTTATCTCTAACATCAATTCATAGTATTATAATTATTAAAACATAAATAAACAATTTGGATCAAGGTGCCCTCAAAATTCTCCCCCTTTTGAGAATTAAGAAAAATCAAAAATAAAAAAATTTATCACCCTTTTTGAAATTGATCAAAAATATTTAGCAAATGTGTCTTTAAATGTACTAATATTGTAAGGTTAATTATGATCCCTCTAAGGTAAATAGTCATTACTGGGAAATAAAGTTATATTTCACATTAAAATTGAACATGAAATGTTCACCCTCAATGATTAATAGGAAATAAACTAACTCTTCTAATGTTAACATAATATATGAAAATCCCCCCCCCCTCAATAATTATTGGGAAAGATATTAGTCCTAAATGTCACATAAAACACATAATTGGGCCTCCACTAAATTCATACATTTTCAAATAGCATGTGAAGACATAAAAAAATTTTGTATAATATTTTAAATTATTTTAGAATGATATGTGATAATCCTTAAGGATCCATGAAGACATTTCATGATTTTTAAGGAATGATTTTTTGATTTAAGAATAATTAAAAATTATCTAGCAAAATAATCATATTCCAGTAATCCAAAAAATAAAAGTAGATGAAATATGTATATTGGAAAATGATATATATTTAAATTTTTAGCATAAAATCTAAGTCAAACTCACCCAAAATATATATTTTATTATTAAATTTCCATCATTCCAAGTTAAAATTTGATTTTATCAAAATTACTAAAATCCACGATTTTTCTATAAATTTGGGTATATTGACCATTTTTAGAAACAAATTATAAAATAATATTAACTTTTTTTTGAATGATCTCTAAGAAATCACTAAAATAAATGTGTTTATTCCTATAAAGTTGTAAATTATTTTAGATATATAAACTATACAATTATTTTAATAATAAATCAGGATCTTCTCAATATTAAAACAAAAGTTAGAAAGTTTTTTTTAATCCAAAATGATTGAAAACAATAAAAAGTAGTAGAAAAATACTCAATTTTAGCAATTTATAAATCTAATGAATTTTTTTTTCTTTGAAATCCATGAAAATAAAAAATTACTCATAAATTGAAAGAAACATATTATTAATTTTTTTTCTATATTTCAACCACTAAAAATCAAATTCTGAAAAACTATTTTGCTCAAATGATGTATGTATGGGATAAAATAATCCAAGATTCACAGCTCTTTTAACATACTTAATTACTCTTTTAACAACATTTAAATGAATTAATTTTGGATTATATTAGAATATACCACATATACATACTTAAAAATTAAATCTGGTTTCAATACTATTAAATAAAGAAGACTACCAAACATAACTCTAAAAATATTATTATCAATAAATTTTCCAATGTCATCAAAATCTATCAAACAAGTGATACTCATTGGAATGTTTGGTCTTTTAAAACAATCAAGATAAAACCTCTTAACCAATTATTTTCATATTTTTAATAATTATGAATGATACAATTTTTCATTGACCTATTTTAAAATACAAAATGAACATATGTTCACCCATAATGACCATATCAAATTATGAAGACTTCAACTGTGAAAATTACTTAAAAAGAAAATCACTTGAAGAAGCAATGAAAATATGATTAAAATATATTTATAAAATCAAAATATATTATAACTATTGTTGATGAATAAGGTTAGATCAAAATTTCTCTTTTCAGAATGATTATTTAAAATAAATAAAGGCTACCTCTCATACCAAGCTCAAGGAGGATGTTTTAGACCATAAATATATTTTGTGAGTTTTAAAACATCATTATATTTTGACTCCATATTAAAAATAGGATTCTTCTTTACATAAAATTTTGAATAAATATATCCATTCAAAAATGAAATTTTAATATCCATGTGAATTTTTTTAATTCCACAATTATATGAAAATACCAAAATAATTATTATATATTATAATTAAGATACTAGGGAAAAACATTCTTTAAAATAAATTCCTTATTCTTGATTATAACCATGATCCACTATCCTTGCCTAGTTTTTAATTACTTCACATAACTCATCTATCTTGTTTCTAAATATCCACTTGGTTCTAATAATATTTTGATTCGTATAGGGTTTAACTAAGGTCTAGACTTTATTCTTATCAAACTGAATTAACTCTCAATGCATTTTCATAATATAGTATTAATTAGACAAAGATGCAACAATATTTTGAGGCAAAAAATATAAAATAAAATCTTGATAAGGAAAAATATTTTTTAAGGAGTTTATGCATTTAATGTTAGAAGTTATATCACCAGTTAATTTATTAAGTGGATGATCTTTATATTATTTTAATGTTTTTTCATGAGAAGTAATATACCCCTAATAGATTCATCCAACATTGAATTATTTGTCTCCCCCAAGTTGAAATATATTAACTCTTACCCAACCAGTAATAAATTAGATTGTATTTCCATTAAATTATTTTCATCAAATTTAACATGGAAAGATTCTTAAACTACTAATTCTCTTTTTTGATAAACACAATATTTTTAACATTAATTGAAATATCATTGAAAAATAGATTTATCTTATTTTCAAGAAATTTTTTTGTAGAATATTTGTTATTTAGGATATGAACATTTCATCCAAATACTCTAACATTTATAATTCTAAAAAACCTTTCCAAATTTAATAATGTCACTCATATAAAAATGTCTTAATAATAATTTGATTAGAATCATGGTAGAATGGGTTGACGAATTCTACCTAGACATATTTTTCAAAAGAGTACTCATTTAACATTTTCCTAGCCATTTATTATAAATTCATACTTTCCCATTCAACTGAACTATTTTTTTATGGAGTCCTAGGGGAAGAAAATTATGAATATACCCATTTTATTCACAGAATTTATCAAACTCTATATTTGAAAACACACCTCATATATCACTTCTAATTAATAAAATTAGATAATTTTTTTACTTTTGGATCAATTTTTAATATTAAATATATTTAAACAATTTTATAGATTTATGTGCATGAAGATAAGTCAATGTAAGTATATTATAGTTATCAAAAATAAAAAACACAAACCTTTTTAATCCAAGACTAGTAGTTCTTATTATGGAAAATTAACCTAAATGTAAAATTTGGAGTAGTCTAGAAGTTTATACCTCCTGAACATATTTGAATTTCTCTTTATGATAATTACTTTTAAATCATTAATAACATACATATGTCTTTTATACTTTTAACTAGAGGAGATCCAACACCTTTTAAATTTTCAAAATCTTATTTGAAAATCTGAAATGTGGATGGATAATTATTCTATACCACAAAACATTTTCATAAAGAAAATCATTGAAACCATTGAAATTGTGTTTAGTCAAATCAATAAATCTAATTGAATCAATATTTTCTTTTCTTTTTCCATAAAAAGATATATTTTTTCCTTCAAAACAATACATTTTTCATTTTAGAATTTACAATACATATTATCATAAAAATTATGTGAGATAATTATTAAATTATGATTCAAAACAAAAACAAATAAAATCATTGAAATAACAACAGAATTCCAAAATACATATCCTCAAAAACCTATTTTTGTTCCATTTAAATTAGAATAGAAAGTAATCTTACCACCATCAAACATATTAAATGTCATTTATTTTAAAATATCATCATCCATATGTCTGAAAAATCGATTATCCACGTACCACATGTGTTTTTTAATTCTTCCCAGGCATGTTTCCTACAAAAATATATTTAATAATTCTTTGGTACGCATATAAATTAGGGATGAATTGGATTAGAAATTTAATTCTTAGAAACCCAAACATATTTTAGAAAAATTTTCATATCCAATCAAGATGATACCTGTTTTCAGATAACATTCCCTTCAATGAAAAAATCTAGAAATATTTACTTTTAACCATTAATCTTCATTTCTAAGCCTACCATTTTATACTAAAACAAAATCAGAACTAATTTTTTGATTTTATTCATATGTGGATTTGAAATATTTAGGTCTTATATTATCAAGTTGAATGATTTCCAGATCTACATATAATTCATAGTTTGATCTCGAGGGAATATTTTTTTAATTTTCATTTTCATAAAAAGAACCCTTTTATTTATTCTAAATATTTTTGAATAATTTTGGAATTTTGTTACATATATGCTTGAGTATATAAGTATATTCATTAAACTTTACTTTTGAAAATTCATATTCATATGAAAAATAATAATAATATTGAGTTATTTATTTTGACGAGGCCATTATGTAAAGGTTTATTGTCTCGTTTTTAGTACCAGATTAAATAGTGGAATCTGATTCAAATGTTCAACTCCAAACCAATTCCATATATTTTCATTACTAATTTAATTATTCATTCTTTCTATGGACATTCTTGACTCTAGTAAAATTTCTCTTAATGTTTCCTCTTTTTATACACTCAAAATAGATAAATTTATCATCATCATTACCCTTTTAACTTCCTTTATTTTGAGGGTAATTATTATTTTTTTCATTGTTGAGTACTTGTTCTTTCTTCTTCCTTAGGTAACATATATAGCATTTTCTCATTCACTAATTTTCAATTCAAAAAAATAATATCAATTAGTGATATGAATTTTTTTTAAAATAAATACCATTCCTTTTTTAATTCTACTCATGAGAGTTGTTTTTCAATTATAATTCATATTATATTGAAGATCTAATAAGCTCATCAAAAATATATTATTTGAAATTATTTCTTTCTTCAATTCCTACATTTTAATCATCCCATTAGTTTGGTAGGGCTCTTAAAACTCTTTCAACCAAAATAGAATTATCTAATCTTTATCCCAGAGAACTCATGTTGTTTATAATACTCTTGAATCTATGAATAATTTGGTTAAAATTTTTTTCTTATTGAATTTTTAATTACTAATACTCAACTATTAACATACATTGTTAAGTTATTATTTGTTTATTAAAACCTAGATGAGTAACTTTAAATATTTTCCAAATTTCATATGTTGTTTTTCATGCATTAATATTACTATACTCATTCCTATTAATTGGAAAATACAACATTTTTATCTCCATGTAATTTAGAACATTCATTATCACATCATCACCATTTGTTGTTTTAGGATAAGTTTCAGAAAGCTTGTATGATTTAACTATGATTTTCCAATTTCCAATACACGGTTGTTTAAGAATAGCCTCTGTATGAGAATCTGGTAGATATAATCAGTTCCATCAATGAGTGGAGGCTATTTATGTGTATAGATGTCATTAAAATTCAATCCTAATGTCTCAAAATAGATATGTTCCCCTTTTATATTTAATTTAATATTGGAATAGAATAAATAATTAGAAAATATGATATTTTTGGGGAACCTTCTCTGATACCGGTTATTAGGTCCTAATAATAATGGAAGAATGCTCAAGATGGAGGTAAATTAACCTTTTAAAATAATTATAATCACTTATAAATGTTCTTTTAATGAAGAAAAAAATAAAAATAAATAATCACATTGATTTTTATAGTAGTTAAAATATAAATGATCCTACTCAAATATTCAGCACTCTCAAACACAAAGAGATATGACACCCACTATAATTGACTCTCTGAATTTTGAAGGGAGTTAAAACCCTTTTTGAACAGAATTTTTAAACCCTAGAGGTACAACATAATATAATATCCTTTTTCACACCTATTAGACTAATTTAATCACCAAACATTTTCAAACCTAGAGGAACAACCCAAAATATAACTTAAAACTCAACCTTCCTTTTAACTACTCCAAGGAACAACTGAATCCCCATCCTTTTGTGGTTGTAGAATAACCGGATTCCTAAAATTTTATGGCTTTTAGAACCAATTATCCTACTTTTTAATGGGTAGTATAACCCTTCAAAATTATACACATATAAAATAATAGAATTAATTAATACCACGAAACTATAAAAACAATTTTTGATCTGAGTATTATGGAAAAAAGTGTTCTCTCTAGAAATAAAGGATCAGAGAATTATTGTTCATTTGAGAGTGGTAGTTATTCATAAAAATAATTTTCATGGTTCAAAAATATCATCAACGTCATTTTATTATTATTTGGATCATTCAATCTTCTTATATAGAGTTATTATATTCAGAAAAAATTCAAAGCATGCAGCCCATTTCATTTCATCCTTCCTAAAGAAATATATGATGTCTTCATTGAATGAACATGAAAATAAATCCCACATGGGTCAGTTTGATAATTTCTAATATTAAAAAAATGTTGTACAGTGATAACACAGTCGAATAATTAATACAATACCAAAAAAATATTAATCATCATTAAATTAAATTTGAATATTCCAATAAAACATATGAGGTAAACTATTCAAATTACATTCAATTTAAATTTAAAACTCATAATTTCCCCAGAAACCAGCTTGAGACCTCAACCCACATGATGGTAATTTAATCCTGCAATGAATTTTACAAATAATGTTCTTGAAATTGAAATAATAAATAATTATTTAATTAATAATTATGTCAAGATAAACATGTGAACCAAACATTCAATAATTCAGAACATTGAAGTATAAATAAAATGTGGAATGTTTTGAACTAAAACATCACAAATCCATTAAGTTGTCTTAGGTTATAAGGTAGGTTCAACACTTTGACGAAGTTCAAATTTTTATGGATGATTGAACACTTTTCTAAACATTATCTTGAATTCACTTAATTTTTATTCTTGTGAATACTTCATTTTTCTTCTTGCGATCACATCACTTTTCTTCATGCAAACAGCTAATTTTTTTTTACGAAGTCACTTTATTTTTCATCATGCAGTCACATTATTTTTCATTATGAAGTTACATTATTTTTCTTCATACGGTCTCTTCTAGATTTTTTTAAAATTTCCAATCATGGTCACTTCTAACCTATGTCAAATTTTCAAGAGAATACCAATAATTTACTAATGAAATATAAACTACCAACACATATTATGATGGGTTTTTCTCCAACATCAATTGATAATATTATAACTATCAAAACATAAATAAACAACATGGATCAAGGAGTCACTCATAAACTAAATGTATACATGATATGGTAATCAAAAAGTAATGTTCATGTTAGGTCTAGGGAACCCACTTTCATAACACTCCTACATACACTAGATATAACTTTATATCTTTCCCTATTAGCTCTCACATGATAAGATCATGATTCTGATGAGTAATGGATTTAGTCATTGGTTTTGTCATGTCTTCCAGCATAGATACTATCCTATCTTCTAAATCACCTATTTGAATAAAATATCACTCAATAGATGATATACCTGAGTATATTCAATTATTTTCTCTTTTATGAACTTTACATTTTGGCTAGTACCATTACTGTAAAATTATCAAAATTAATTTTATCATAATACTTAACTTACTAGGTACGAATATTATAACTTGAACAATTATTATTTATTCTAATTTATTCTTTAGCTACATCACATCCCATAATGGTATCGATATTTTTATATATGGATATCACTAGCTTTAATGGGATACACTTTCTCATTACCTTATCTTCATTGTGATATTATATCAAATTGATCTATAAGAAGACAAGATTTCCCCCTTATTAACTAGTGTTATATCATCTCTAGGTATTATAAACACATACCTTGTGATTTTTCAAGTACAATTAGATTGTTCTGACTACATCTCATGCAGTTATCCAAAAATTATTTTATATCTTTCTCCCATAATATAGTTTTTTGGAAATACCATATCTAGTACATAGCATGTAATATGTAAAAGATCTATCACAGAAGTGTATGGAGTTATAATCACCATTTTAATCACGTCATATGTATTATACATGTAATCTTTAATAGATTTATTTCATTTGAAATTAGATACAATTCTCCCTAAATTTTTTTGACCTTGTATTTAACAATACCTTGTATATATATATATATATATATATTATGACTTGGTCCAAGTAACCCATGAGTGTACCTAAATTGATATCATTCCTTAGAATATGTAATTATACTTAATGTTAATAATGTTAGAGCTTCATTCAATATAGTCTTAACTAACTATATGGATAATAACTGTTTTCTATATATAATTAACATATTTCACTTGAAAAACGATGGTGCTCCCACTATCCACTTAGAGACACAATGCTTCAATCTGTTACAAATTAATATTCTATGATTATTATTATTGTATTAATCTATAAATGGATCATTACAACTTTCACATCTTATTGGCATTTTATGGCATCACATACAATTTTTGGTTGTGTTGTATAGAGTATGTCCATGAAATGTGGTGTTTATATCCCTCAATATAATGATCATAGAATATTACTATAAAAATTATAGTTTTAATATATTTATTTATAATGACTTAAAAAAATAAATCAATCCTCATTGGTACCATAATAATATCACCCATGTATTCTTTCTACTAAATACTCACCATTGGATTTACATCAATAGGGGGTTTACCAAAATCCAGAGTTGATTTTGATACTTGGGGTCAATTTTTATGAATTCAAAATAACTTATCATTTTATCTTATTTTCATTTAAAATATTATTATAGGAATAATTATACTTATTGATTGATATATCACCCATGAAGGTGAGAATAAATCCATCTCTCCTGGTTTCATACTTTCTTATGTAGTATATTTCTCTGGGGAATTCTTTTTCCACAACCACTTGTGGAATTTTTTCTTAAACCAACTACGTTTTCATCTCTATACTTAACATTATCCAAATAATTAATTATCTAACTATCTCAAATAGAGATATGTACCCATTTATAAAAACATGGTCTATCACATTGCAATATGTTTTATATCCTAGGGATTTATGTAGTATCCTCAAAATCATTAAGATAAACTGTTGAGATATAATTTTTGTTTTTATCGATGAAAAGGGATTTATTGATTTATCCATAACAAACACTCTGTATCGAAGTATGTGTTTCTTTATTATAATGTATTTTTTCATAGTATAACTCATATGATATCCATTTTACATTATATATGGAATATGGATGTGGGTTAATGCCTTTATTTGTAAATCATGAATTGAAATATAACGGAAGACATGAAAAACTTATATGACTCATTACTAATCCTCCTTTTACTAAAATACTAGATCAAATGTTTATAAAGAAATGTGAGATTGGGAATGAATCCAATCTATATTTTGATTTAAAAATAATTATTTAATATATTGTTTTTCTTATTAACATGAAGCTTTACTCATCTTCATACCGAGATTACTCCTGCACTATTAAACTACATAAATATCTTAAAGAATCTCATGAATTAAATGGATTTACAACTATATTATACTTAGAACTGTCCTCATTTCCTATATAAACTAATTCTATAATATTTGTGACATTCCATTGTCTATAAAGGATTCTTTGTCTAAAACACAATAAATAAGAGGGTTAATGATACCTAAGGATTTTATTTCCAAAGCATCAAAATGCAATATTGTATATATTTTCGGAAACTAAATTTAATTTTAATTTTAATATAATTATCTTCTTATTACTAGGTATTAGTGTTTCATACATTTTATATTCATTATTTATAACTGATGATTCATGTATTATTGAACTATTAATTGACTATGTAACACCACACAAAAAATATTTATTCCAAAAGAAATAATGTCTAATTGTGTATTAAAGAACAATGAGATAAATTTTTCTGGTAACTTTTGATATATAATAATAGTTTCAAAGGTATCAATCCATTGGGTAATAAAATGTTTTATACTTATTGTTGTTGATATAGGAATCACCATTTCTCAGTCTCTTTGAGAATTCAAACCTCGACATCTAGTAATTTCTTTGGACTTTAGTGGTTCCCTTATTTGGATACAAATTAGTGAAACACATATAGTATCTAATAATTATGAAGTGAAACATAAATATAACATTCAATGATGAATATTTATGAAGTAAGAGTGTATACTTCCTTTATCTTCAGTTTATTGTAATTTACCTTCTATTGACATATCATGCAGCTTGTGAAGAAAATTGATTCTTGGTTTATTCTCTCTTAATTTATATCTAGTTTCATAAAAATATGTTATGATGGTACCTTTCACACCTTTTTGTCCTTTTCAATTTATCTTTCTTTTTGTTCACTATAAGAACAAATTATTTAACTTTCACTACTGGAATTTTACCCTTTACCAACGGTTCAGTACTATTGGTAAAGGCTGGGAAACCCTTGGTATATTATATACCAATGGTTTCCCAAACCTTGGCCAAGTAATCCATATGTATAGTCTTATTCCAAAAGTTCTGTGTAAATTTTTGGTATATGTGATAAAGTAAGAGATATACCAACAGTTTCACAAATCGTTGGTATATGTTAGGATATACCAATAGTTTTCAAAACCATTGGTAGAAGTTTATACCAATGGTTATAACAAAACTGTTGATATAATATACATCAAAAAGTCTATACCAACGGTTTAGAAAACCATTGGTATACATATGTTGCAGCTCCACAACAGCCAGCATCCACCTCCAACCTGCAACTCTCCATAACCTGCATGAACACATAAAACTAGAATCCAAAAGCCTACATGTGATGTTTAAAATTCATCCAGAATTCAGAATTTTAGAAATTTAAAATTCATTCCTCACTCAAACCACAACAGAAGAGAAAAATCCAGAATCCAATACATCCACAATCTAATACATCCATAATTGATATGAAATAAAACCCATAACACCAATAAAAAATTAAAATCCAATACATCTAGAATCCAATACACATAATAGTATTCAAAATTTAGAATTCATTGCCAATACAGCGAGAATCCAATACATCAGAAATTCAGAAATTTAGAATTGAAAAGAAATAACACCCATAACAATATTCAAAATTTAAAATTCACTCCTCACTCAAACTACAACACCAATACACACAGGATAAAAATCCTACATGTTATAGGAGGCACATGGGATGTTTACTCATGGTCTTGGGTTGACTATCTTAAAACCAACTGAAAAACATGGGTAGAGTGGACAAGGATCATGATACCCATATGATATACAATGGTAGTGGTCATGTTCTTAGACCTAGGATGAGTTATAGGAAGAACATGGTATGTTTATATTCCTCTAATGACTATGTATCCATGAATAAATGGTTCATGATGTGTCAGTGGGAAACATTGGCCAATCTGAACATATTATATGGGTTACCAAAATAGCCTACATGTTTTTCATAGACTTTTCAATTGGAATAAGGGGGTATGTGGCTAATTTTAATTTGGTATTCTGGGTGTGATGTGAGATGAATCCCCATTTTGGGTAGTGGGGATGAATATTCAATTATGTCTTTGGTATTGGATTCCCAAAGGGACATTGGTTTGGTCCTAGAACCCACTGTTTAAAAATGGGATTGGTGTATTAAATGTCATGTGTTTTAGAATAGGGGTAGGAGTTCCTCACATGATAAGTGGATTGTGTGAGGCTTGAAAATTGATCCTTGTGCTAAAGTATCAACACAATCTGAATACGTTTGGTCGGTTTTCCGTATGCAAGTTGGTGTTTTCACTTAAAATCTTGTCCATTTCAAATAAAAGTGAGATAGTTTAAGTGTTATCATCCACACCGTGCCTCGGATTGAGGTGGGGTTGATTTGTACACGTCAAAAATGATCCATGGATCATTTCCATAAAGTATCAACAGAATCTGAATGCGTTTGGTCAGTTTTCCATATGCCAGTTGTTGTTTTAACTTAAAATGTTGTCCATTTCAAATAAAAGTGAGACACTTTGAGTGGTACTGGCCACACCATTCCTCGTATTAAGACGGGTTTGACTCATACATGTCACAAATGACCCATGGATCCTTGTCCTAAAGTATTAAAAAAATCAGAATACGTTTGGTCATTTTTCCAAATGTCTATGGTTTTTACTTAAAACAGTGTCCATTTTAAACAAAAGAGAGACACTTTGAGTGATACCAGCCACACCGTGCCTTGGATTGAGGCAGTGTTGACTCATACACGTCACAAATGACCCATGGATCGTTTTCTTGAAGTATCAATACAATCAGAAAGTGTTTGGTCAGTTTTCTGTATGCAAGTTGTTGTTTTCACTTAAAATCATGTCCATTTCAAATAAAAGTGAGACAGTTTGAGTGGTACAGGCCACATCGTGCCTTGTATTGAGGCTAGGTTGACTCGTACACATCAAAAATGACCCATGGATCGTTGCACTAAAGTAAAAACAGAATTAGAATGCTTTTGGTTGGTTTTTCATATGCAAGTTGTTGTTTTCACTTAAAATCATGTCCATTTCAAATAAAAGTGAGACAGTTTGAGTGGTACCGGCCACACTGTGCCTCAGATTGAGGCGGGGTTGAATCTTACACATCAAAAATGAAACATAAATACTTGGGATAAAGTATCAACACAATCTAAAAATGATTGGTCAGTCTTCAATATGCAAGTTGTTTTTACTTAAAAGGGAGTCCATTTTAAACAAAAGAAAGACACTTCAAGTGATACCGGCCACACCATGCCTCTTATTGATGCGGGGTTGACTCATACACATCACATAAGACCCATGGATTGTTTTCTAAAGTATCAACACAATCCTAATGTGTTTGGTCTATTTTCCATATGCCAGTTTTTGTTTTCACTTAAAACGTTGTCCATTTCAAATAAAGGTGAGACACTTTGAGTGGTACCGAACACACCCTGCCTCAGATTGAGGTGGCAATGACTCATACACGTCACAAATGACCCATGGATCCTTGTGCTAAAGTATCAATACAATCAGAATACGTTTGGTCAGTTTTTTGTATGACTATTGTTTTTACTTAAAACAATGTCCATTTTAAACAAAAGAGAGACACATTGAGTGATACCGGCCACATCGTTCCTCGGATTGAGGTGGGGTTGACTCGTACATGTCAAAAATAACCCATGGATCATTTTCTTGAAGTATAAATACAATCATAAAGGGGTGTATAGGGGGTACGTGTTGTCTAGGGGGTGAGGGGTGTCCAGGGCATGGGGGGATGTCTAGGGGAAGGGTGAATCAGTCACAACAAATCATCAAGTCATGTTTTATTATTTATAGATAAAAAATTGAAGATAATGTGACCTACCTAATAAAATATATATTCAGGTAAAATAAATCAATAAACATCAAAGGTCATTAATATCAGTCAAAAATGTAACAGATCAATCTATCCCTCATCACCATCACTATCATCACCATTATCATCACCCTCACCCTCATCCTCATCTTCATCCCCATCATCATCCCCACCCTCCTCCCCACCCTCGTACTCAGTATTGGTCTCCTCATCGCCCTCCTCCTCTACCTCGGCCTCCTCCTTTCCCTCCTCCTCCACCTCAGCCTCCTCCTCGCCCTCCTCCTCCTCTACCTCAGCCTCCTCCTTGCCATAGCCTCGACCACCACTAGAACTGCCACCTGGTGCACCATATATAGAATGCATTGATGAAATATATTCATCACAAGCAATGCTGGCCTCTATTGGATGTGTTGGACGTAAAACTTCCATCAGTTTCACAAATGCAGTGTTTGCCCTAGTAGACTGTTCTACCGGCTCTGTGGCCCTTTTTCAGCCTGTTCTACCTGTGCCTTAACCTGCTACAACTCGGTGGCACTATAACTCGTACCTGAGGAGGGACAATACCTCGTTGGAACTATACTCTTCCCAGGTCATCAGCGTACTCTACCAAGGTGCTCATCTCCCAACATCTGATGTAAGTGATCGTTTGGCCCAAAATTGTTAGGTTCCTGGGCATCAAGGTCCTCTAAAGGGGACTGTTAAAAATATAAATATATTATTAAGTTACAAAATAGAGAATAAAATTTAAAATCTACAAAGTAAAACTTACAATCTTCTGCTGAGTTGGTTCATTAATTTCACTTCTGTATTTCTTCCTTCTATTCGAGAAAAACAGTTTTCCTCGAGGCACACGTCCTTATATATTAAATTTATGCCTCTAAAATGACATTGAATGTTGGAAACAATAATTAAAAATAGGATAAAAAAATAGTAATTTCATAACTAAAATTATATAACAACTTTATCAGTTGAATAAATTATGGAGGAAGCAATAGAAAGTGCAAGTCGTAAAGAAAGATTATAAAATGTCATACGTGATGTCTCTCATGATCTGGCATCGTAGTACGTCTCAATGTGTGGACATATTTCTTAGCATCAATGTTTTTTTTATTTCTTTTAGATGAATCCTAAACAAAATTCAATAATTAATATTGACAAAAAACATGAAAATTTTCATTTAAATACCTCTAATTTGATTAACACTTTAAATTGGTTAGTCATCCAATGAGTAATCATCTATTGATACTGAATAAACGAAAAATCACCCACAACAGGGACCGCCTCTAACTCTGTGCCCGCTCTAGCATGCTAGCTAATGTATAAATCATGCTTATAATCTCTCCAAAGCTCACCTAAATCCTTTAGATATGCTGCCAGTGCATCCTCACCATCGAGGAAATTAAACTGCAGTTGATACCAAAATTTTAATTCATATAAATACAAAAATTAATATATTTCATTAAATACAATAAATTTTTTTACCCATATCTCTGCCCAGGATTTATCCTTAACTTCATTTGGCAGCTATCTCTATGAGATCAGGCTAACAGGAATGATGTCGGAGTATTTGGAAAGCGTCGCCAAAAAACTCTGACATTGTTGCCCAGATTTTTCAATCATCTGGCTATCTTCATTGTAGTCCACCACCAACTGTGTGCAGCAGTTCCACACCGCACGCATGCATGTATTCCCCTTCCCCAACCTCCTATCAGTAGATGTATCTTCTATGAAGGGAAAACAAATATTTTATCAATACATGTTATAACAAAAATAAATAATGGTAACAATATTTTAGGGTCGTATAAGTATACATGTGGTAGTCTAATCAATGGGCGCTACTGGATCCATAGAAAATAAAGGAACACCCTTTACAGATGGAGTGGGTTCCAATGTATGCTCTGTAGGGACAGACTCTGGTAGATTAGGAGTCGAAGAAGATGGAATATAAAATCCCAGAGAGAAGGAAGTAGAAGTAAAAGAATATGATAGGGACGGCTGGCCAAATGATGGATAGCGAATGGGAATCATCATCGAATATGGTACAGACAGGTGAGGAGGCTCAGATGTAAAGGGTCATGAAAACATGGGAGGCCTAAATATATCGTGTGTCCCTAACGGCACACTGGGATCAGAATGTGGGATGAATGATATGTCAGTGGGAGGGGTAGGGTCCAATCGGGTACACCGACCAGATCGTCTAACTCTCGTACCCCCCCCCCTCGTATGAACACCCCGAGTACTGGGACCAATACTAGGCTACTCATCGAATAACTGTCGCCTAATAGATGGATCCTGAAAAAAAATGTTTAAAAAAATCAATCACATGACATTATATATTATTTAAATAAATATATTTGAAATAAAATACTCACTGCAGGAACTTGTGGTGCAATACCCAGCTCAGTCATGCGACGATGGTTGTCCATAATCTATTTTTGTCGCCTCTCTTCAATTGGTTTCATTTCCTACATTTGAAAACAAATATGGAAGTAAATAGAAAAGGATAACTAATGTTTAACCCAAAAAACAAAGTAAATGAGAGGGAATTGGGGGATTCGTGGATAATTTAACTAACTATTGTTTCAGGTGAGCTTGAAAAAATATATAATGAAGTCAATAAATCGTACAAGATGTAATAAAGAAATTAAATTTTTATTAGGATGAATATTTACTAATTGTCATCAGTCTATTAAAATCATGGAACACTAATTCTACCATATTCATAAGTTGTAAAGAAGTTTTCAAAATTAAGGAAAATTTTAATTACTTTAGCTCAGGTAGATAATATAGGTTTCAATACATGTTTTGCAGAAGAATACAAACTATCATGTTCATTACCTAGTAAAATGTTAAAGATAGGTCTTAGGGTTATAAAAAATTTATACAAATCACAGTTAAATCATTTAAATGTTCACCAAGTTATAAATGTTGGTTTTGTAGGTTTAAATACAGTTCAATTACAAATCAGAAAATGCAATTCAAATAAAAATTCCAACCAATAAACATTGAAAATTCACTTAATGGTCAAGTCAGATACAACATATTTGTAATAAATATTAAATCAATTTGAATAGTACCAACCTTAACAACCCAACTCGTGGTAAACCAAAAGAATTGAGAACAAGGATGGATGATTCTATATATTTTCCAACACAACTTCAGGTTCGCAATCAAATCTGACAATTGAGCTATTAGAGTCATCCAAAGAAATAAATGGATTGGTTCCAATGGAAATAGGGAAAGTGTCAATTCCATCATCACCATCATCAAAAATATGTCTTGGAATTACTTCAACTATGACACCAATTTCAGGTAAAAGTTGGTATTTGACATAAAAAACTTGATTAGACATTGATGCCAATACATATGGTTCCTCGGTAGCAAGAGTGTGAGTCATATTAATTACTCGAAATCCAAAATCATCAATAAATGTGTCATGTCTCATCATCAAATCAAACCAATGGCATTTCATCATCGTGACTCAACCATGAGAGTAATAATCCAATATTATTATATTTTCAATGACTCCATAATAACCCACATTTTTAAATTGTGGTATACTATCTGATGCACTAGCATAACCATCTATTGTGGTAGTAACCATAACACCATCATGTTGTGTTCTCATGTTATTTTCTCGTTCAGTGACAATAAATTTATACCCATTGATAAAAACTGATTTACAGTCACGAACCACGGTATTAGGACCAAAATTCAAAGATGTTATTTCCTCAGAGATAGAGTCAGAAGGCAAACTCAATAACTAAAATATAAATGAATATTATACTTATTTAAATATTGATTTAATTATTTTAAAAATTAATATATTTACCTTCAATTTTAACCAAGAAGAAAATTTTTTGTTATGCAAAGTCTCCCTCTTTCTCAAAGATAACGAATAATTATTTCTATTTATCATTGTTTTATGTTCCCCATAGATAAAAAATATGAATAGATTAACATATATATATGTGTGTTTGTGTGTGTGTAAGATATACATATTCAATTTATTTAAATGATGTAGTCATAAAACAAATCACAGTTGAACAAAACTGTGCGATGTGCCATCTCCCGCTCTTCAAGGATTAATGTCTTTAATGTATATGATCCAAGAATTCCTCCTATTTGAGGAAGTGATGGAAAACTGGGTTCAATTTTCTCATACTGTTCTTCTTTATTTTTCATTGGCCTGTTCATTCTTGTAGTAAGATCAGAAAATTACATTGAGCAGAAATCCATACATTCTTGAGCCAAGTAACCGTTCACGATAGAACCTTCGAGACGATTCATGTTTCAGACATAAGACTTTAATTTGTACATATTTATTTTAGTTGGATACATCCAAAGAAAAGAAATAGGTCCTCCGATAAGTATTTTAGTGGTAATATGGACAGTAAGATGCAGCATGCATGTGAAAAATGATGGAGGAAATATTTTCTCCAACTCACACAAAATTAATGGTGCATATTTCAATATTTTTTGCAAGAAATACTTGGATAACTTCTTAGAACAAAGATCTCTAAACTAATAGAACAAATGAATAACAGTCACCCGTACATTATTGGACAAAATATGACGGATTGCTATTGGAATCAACTCATGCAGAAGAACATGATAATCATGAGTCTTCAAAGATTTTAACTTCAACTCTCTCTTGTTGACCCGTTTAGATATATTTCTTGAATAGCCATTAGGAACTTTAATAGTCTCTAAGACTTCTAGAAATTCTTTTTTTTTATATGTGTCATCACATAAGAAACACATGGAACTTGCCATTTATTTTCACTAATACGCACAGGATGCAATTCTGGTCTGATGCCTTAATCTAAAAAGTCACATCAAGACCGTAAATCATCTTTTTTCTTTCCCTTAACATTTAGAAGTATCGAAAGCAACATTTCACATATATTCATTTTAATGTGCATTACGTCTAAGCAATGACGTAAAAAATTGGTTGACCAATAAGGCAAATCAAAAAAGAGACTCCTCTTCCTCCAATTGTAACAAGTTCCAGTGGAAACATTCTTTCTCTTTCCAGATTTCATTTTACTCATCCCGAATGAAAAACTGAAATCTTTCAATTCATTAAGAACATCAGTTCTAGACATACGCTGAGGTGGATCATCAGTCTCTATGGTATTATCAAAGCTTCGATGATTATTTCTATATGGATGGTCCATTGTCAAGAATCGTCGATGTCCCATAAAACTAAAACTACAACGATGTTTCAGTCTTCGGGGTCATGTATTCTTCCTAAAAACAGGACATGAATGTTTTCCCTTAATACTACATCCATACATCATTGCATAATCCATAAAATCATTGATCGTCCACATAAGCGCAGCACGCATTTGAAATATGTCTTTTGAATATGCATCGTATGTGTGCACACCCACATAACAAAGAAGTTTCAACACTTTTATTAAAGTGTGCATGTATATGTCAATATCAATGTCAGGATCAGAAGGTCCAGATATGTGTATACTCATGAAAGTGAAAGGTTTTTTCATACACAACCATGGGGGAAGATTATAAATGTGTATAAAAACTGGCCATGTGTTGTGCGAAGTAAGCATCTACCCAGACGGATTAAAACCGTCACATGAAAGACCCATCCTCACATTACGCACATCATCTGCAAAATCAGAATATCGAGCATCAAATATCTGTCATGCAAATCCATCTGTAGGGTAAAGCAACTCATCATTAGTCATTTTTCTCTCGGTATCATGACATCTCATTTTTATTGATATTTCATCACACATAAAAAGATTTTGGAGTCTTTGGATCAATGAAACGTGATACATTACTTTCTGTGGCATGCGGAATAGTGTTTCATCAGATTTCGACTTCCAACGGGATGTTCTAAATTTCATACAATCATTTCTTTCAGCGGTTTCCTCCCAGAATTAACTACATTATTTTGGGAAAGCATGAATTTTTTTTCATGAAAATCCAAGTTCCTCAACTAAATTCCCTGCCATATAGTGGTTTGATGGAATATCTACATCATTTGGAAGTAAATCCATCAAGAAGGTAAGAATATAATTGATTGTTGTATTAGAAATCCCATACATAGTTTTCCCATGAAAAAACTGGATTAAAAAATCCAGCTTTTCCATTTAATCTCCTTGTCTATATAAAGGAGTCATGGCAGCATCATTCAATTTTTTCACCCTGACAATATCATCATTTTCATTAGATGCATCATCTTTCCTCATATCGAAGTCTTCTTGAGTTGAAATCCTTTATTTTTCATAATGACAAATAAATGGAAATCGATCATCTAACAAATTCTACAGTCCAATCCTTTCATTTCGATCATCAGAAATTTGAGATTTCATTTTCTCCCCATTGTGATACCACACATAGTAGTTTGCTTGAAAACCATATTTGGTTATGTTGTAGCTGGCTTCTTCATGGCTCAACCAAGGACTACCAGCACAATTGGAACATGGGCAGTGTATGCGACCACTATCTGAAGCATTATGAAATGAAAAATCTAAAAACCTCTCCAAATTGTTTTGAAAATTGCTTGAGATCTGATCGGTTTCATACATCCAACTTCTATCCATTCTTTAAAAAGAATTGTTATAAGTCATTTCATCATAATCAATTCAATAAGATTGAAGTTTAATCAAAAATATATTTAAGTAAATGATAAAGGAAGGAGTTTCTAGTTGATGTAGTGAACTATTAAAACAATGTAAAGATATACTAATTTAGTTATGTGTGCCTAAGTTTGAGGTGAGATGTGTTTTGTAATTTTTTCATTTATCACATACAAGAAGACACCATAGACTTGATAGAACATTGTTCAAGATATTACAAAGTGAAGGCTTTTCATGAATGATGTAGAATGTGTAAAGAGAGTTTTTTAAATAAGTTATTGATGCTAAAAAATGGAAATATTGTGAAAAGTTAGTACATTTAATAACACCCAAACTAAATTCCATAGAAATTACCATATCACCCCACTAAAAAAAAGGAAAACCACCTACCCAACTACCTCAACCGTCCCTAATCCCTTCACATGGATCATCCTTATATCCATTACCCACTTCGAGAAAATATGACTAAATAAACCATTTACCATCTTTGAGTGGGGATACATCTCACCAACACCTCCATTAGTCAATATGATTCACTAACTAAATAGAAGTATTGGATATGAAGACTTCAAATCATGTTGATTCATATAATTAGGACACTTGAATTGTAAAATGAAAATAGAAAACAAATCAAACTACACTTATTTGGTATGTCATGCCACACACATCACCACCTGGTTTATGTCAAATCAAAATAGAAACAAAGAATAATAGATGAAAAACATTAAAACTAAGTTAATCCTTATATATTTGGAGAGTAGAACTAAAAAATTGATTAACTTCAGATGAATTTATAGGAAGGAATAAGTTCCCAACCTATGTAAAGAGAGAGGCCTCTAGTTTAGAATCCAAGAGGGACTTCCCTAAGGGTTCCAATCTCATAATCACTATGAATCCAAGGTATATTTCCCTAAAATATTCTAAAATAAATCATCATGAATCCAAGGGGAAAGGTTGAGAATAGAAGGTTATCCTTATAACTAGCTCTAGGGGTGGGGGTTGTCCAAGGGGTGGGGTGGTGTCCAAGGGGGCAGTCCAAGGGGTGGGAGGGCTGTCTAGGGGGTGGGGTGGTGTTCAGGGGAATTGTCCAGGGGTGGGGGTGTTCGGGGGGTGGGGTGGTTTCTAAGGGGGTTTTCCAAGGGGGTGGGTCTATCCGAGGGGTGTCTAAGGGTGTCTAGGGGGGGTTTTCCAGGGGGTGGGAGGGCTGTCCAGGGGGTGGGGTGGTGTGGTGTCTGGGGGTGTCTAGGGGGTGGGGGCTATCCAAGGGGGTGGGATAGTGTCTAGGGGGGCTGTCCAAGGGGTGGGGGTGTCCAGGGGGTTTTCCAAGGGGGTAGGGGTGGAAAACTCTCCTCCCTCCCTGGACATCCCACACCCCCCTCCTAAGTGAAATTTGTATAAGCAAATCATCAAAAAATTTCTTATCTCATCTGACCATACCATACCACCCAAGGAATACCCTATAACTAAGAAATATCTTAATGTTATACACAATCCCATAGGAAATAATCGATATATGAACAATCTCATCAACCACTCTCATCCACATCCCAGCATAACACCCCTCTAGGTTGTAACCATACCCCATAGGCCACAAGGAACTCACATAACAATTTCCAACTTACCCAACTCACTCAATAAAATAACCCTGATGAGTCACTCAGACCATTATCCCTTTCAAACACATTCCATGTACTACATGAATAAAATAACTAAGGATGTCACCATATATCTTCTAATGAGGAGGTGTCACTACAAAAAGTCTACCAAAACAAAACCACACTAAGACAACATCTTACATTTATCAATAGTGATAGCAAGATAAATAATACAAATCAACAAAACATTTTATCACATTATACATGAAATCGATGAATTATATTTGTACTACACTATACATGAAATCCCCCATAAAACTATAATCATTATACAACCAGTGCCTCTCATAATTGAGATAAAATAACCCACAAAAAACAGAACCCCAATTATTCAACACCTCAAATGGGTTTTCACTATCCACATGGCACACTTGAATGATTTATTGTATAAATGGAAAGGATTCCCACTAGAAGGAAATTCTAACAAAGGCCCCCATCACATTAAATAATTTAAAACCTCACTCTCATGATCAGCTCTTGTAGAAGGGTCTTGTGGCAAGGGAACATGATACGAGAAATAGAAATACAGGAAGAAGCAGACCATGCGAATCTTGTTTAGGAAAAATCAAAATAGATAATAAACAAAAATAGATTCATGACATTCCACTTACAGATTAGAAGTGTAGAAGTAAAGAATTACCTGATTAATTGCAGATAGGCTTCGAGAGATACCTTGCGGTGAAGAGAGAGTGTTGGGAGAGCGTCGGGAGTGATTGGGTTTAAGGATGCAATTGCGTGGAGGGATTATGGATGTGCTGCTATTTGGGGGAAGCTTTCCCAACAGTTTGTTAAAATTATTTGGAAAGAGTGTATTTACCAATGTTTTTTAAAACTGTTGGTATACATATAGTTTTTCCCAATGGTTTGAGTAAACTGTTTGGAAAAGCTTGTTCTCATACCATTATCCCAACGATTTTAAGAAACCGTTGGGAAAAAATAAGTATACCAACGGTTTATTCAAACCGTTTGTATACAAGGGTTGGGAAAACACAATCTTCCCACAGTGTTTCTTTAAGTTTTCATCTTCTTACTGAACCATACCCTAAAAATATTAAAGTGGTTTCTCCATACTATTCTTTTTATAACACTAAAAAATTACATTAACTCGATGAAACAGATGAACGAATAATATTTATTGAAATATCATGAATAAGTATGAATCCATCATTCAATTTACACTTATCCAGTGTAATCATAATCTTGTTTATTTATTTCTTCACTTTCTATTCATAAACTAATCTGAGATGAAATGACATGGTATAACAATATATGTCTTGATGTCACTATCACAACTACATAGAAATTATTTATTTCATTATGTTGTAAACAACAAATACATTATTCATGTGTCTCATGTAAGCTATGTTTACACCCACACATTCTTCTTGTGGTTTCTTAATATATAGTTGGGACTTTGGCACATGCAATTTTAGTTCATATTGTGGTATTATGCACAAGTTCCAATGCAACTCTTGTAAATTCATGCTAGTTAAGATGTTTTCATCTTCAATTATTTATCACAATGTTTCTTGGTATTACTTTCCTCATTCTAAAAAATAAAACATAAGTATAATAGTACATTAATCTTTTTTACAACAACATCAATTTTATTAATATAATAAGTTGATATAAGAGAAAAAACATTACCAACCCCTATAAAAGTGGTGACTGAGAGAGTCCTAGATAAAAATACCCACACCTATCTGGGGAAGGGAGTCTAAGTTTTATTAATATTTGTCTTATAGTTTACATTTTATAGGCTTTCAGAGTCACATACTTGATACTTTTTTTTTGTTTCAAATAGGTGTCTTTGAAAGCTGATAAATTATTTTTCATCAATTTTTTTTACAATTTTTTTTATTTTCTATTATTTGTTATATTTTTAATCCATGTTTTAATTTACATTTATGTTGGTTTTATTGTTTATATTTTTTAGGTTTTCAATGTCACATACTTGAAACATTTTTAAGCTTCAAGTAGGTGTCTTTGAAAACATATAAATTATTTTCCATCAAATGTTTTTAATTTTTTTTCATCTTTTTTTATATAATTAGTCCATGTTTTAAGTTTCATTTATGTTCGTCTCATAGTTTATATTTTATAGGCTTTTAAATTCATGTACTTGAAACATTTTTATGTTACAAATAACTGCCTTTGAAACCTTATAAATTTTTTTTCATCGACATTTTTTATGATTTTTTTCTATTTTTAAATATTTATTATATGTTTAAACCGTGTTTTATGTTTCATTTATATTGATCATATAATTTATATTTTATAATCATTCAAAGCCACGTATTTGAAATAGAATCTCATATAGGAAATGCATAATGTTCTGTGTAGAAAGAGAAAACTGGAATTCCACATCAGAAATTATGAATTATATTTAGGGTATTCCCTCTTATAAAAAGAAGCCTTGGGTGAGAGCTTTTGTCCAAATTCATATTGTTGTAATGACAGTACTACTGGATATTAAATTTCAGATAAATTCTGCTGAAAAGTTTTGTTATATATATATCTATAATAAAAATAATATTTTTTTAAATACAAAAAATATTAATTTTTTTTGGTTTTATAAGAAAGGCGGTAATGGGGTTGCCACCTTTATAACATAATTATTACAAAAAATTAACTTATACAATTTTTTAAAATATATTTTTTCTAAAAACCTATTTTAAAAAAAATCTGTTATGTCTCGATGATGATTCTCTTTGTTTACAGTCTGCATCGTACCCTCGCATTTGCATTGAGCTAGACCTGGTCAAGCAACTTTGTCCCTGTATCCTGATAAGGGATGGTGTCGGGTTTCCTTGGTGACAATGTCTAATTGTTTGCGGGCATAAAAGAGGTGGTGCAGGTGTCAACTCCCTCAACTGATGCTTCTCTAGGTGGTACCATGGATCCTCTTGGTTCATTGGATGTGGTCACAGGGATCAGGGTGGTGGAGTCGGTGTCGGTTTCCTCAGCCATTGTTTCTCCCGGTGATAACATGGCTCCCTCATGAGTGGTTATTTAATATTCAAATTTGGTGCTTCACGCGCTTGATAGGTTAGAAGAATCTCTAATTGAGGGATGTGGTGAATCTAAATTCATCTTGCTTCCTGAGAAGAAGAGCATTCTTGCAGAAAAAATTAATTGGTCTGTTTGAAATAAATAAAAGGTGAACAAGAGTATCATCCTAAAATTAGAGGATGGGTCCTACATTTCAAAGTGGAAGAAATGGGGGGACTACCTCTGAATTTCTTTGAAGGTCTTATCATAGGTCCAAACAGTTTCAATGAAGGAAGACAAAGTATCCATGTAGGAGAGCACGCTTTCATGAATTGTATTACAAGATGTGTCGAAGACAAGGACACTTTTATGCTGATGGAAATACCCATGGTCGTTGAGATTAAAGGAATTGTGCTCTGTTACGCCGGATGAGTCTCAGAGAAAGTGGGAGTGAGTCATTTAGTCAAAAACTATATGATCGGATCGGTTCCGATTGAAACAAGAATGAACAAACACCAAAAGAACAGAAATAAAAATGCAAAAATTAAAAGATGAACACGAGATTTACATGCTTCAGACACTTTGGGTCCTATTGCACGGCAAGAACACCCCTCGCGCATGCCTTATTATTAATCTCAAAACAAAACATTTACAATGTAATGGTTTCGAAAACATATCGAACAACAGGGATACAAGATTTCCAGGGTGTCAATAACACCATAAAAAAAAGGAACGAAATACTCACAACATCAGGCATAAATTCACCTAGTCGTCCTTTTCTCTTCGAGCTTGCTTCTGGATCTGGTTCGAGTGGACTCAAGCTGGCCTTCAGAATACTGATGCTGAGAAAAGGCCGTGACAGAGCTCCAACAGAAGTGACACACCGGCTGTGTTCTGCGGAGTATGTTTCCGACGAGGATACCCTTCACGGGTTCAAGCGCTAGGGTATGAGGAAGATGGAGGATCTGCGATCTCCAGGAGGATGCGAAGCTGAAGCGATCTGTGTAGCCATGGAGGAGATGAGTCGTAGCAGGGGTGATTAAACCCCCTGCGAGCGACGGTTCGGCGCAACAACCCGGCTCACTAGAACATGACACGAAGCCTGAGAGAAGTGGAAATGTCGCTGGTGGGTTGGATCTGTTCGAATGGTGAGGCCAGATGGACGGCCCAAACAAAATGGGTGGTGAAACAGATCAACGGCCATAATTTAAGGGGCGGTTCCACTTGGGTTGCCAGCATGGCAATGGAAAGGCACGGGAGAAATAAAAAAGGCACATGTGGAGATTAAAATGGCAGAGACATTGAAACCTTAATATAAAATGAATTTAATGAAACACAATATTGAATTAAACACATTAATTCACAAAACTCCACCATTTTTAATTAAACTCAGAGATGTTCTTGCACCAAGGGTTATGGAATAGGAACCAAGTTCATTCTATCTAAACAAAAATTGAACTTAGATAAAATCACATCTTTAGTCAAACTATCATCTGGGTTTTTATCAGTGTGTATCTTATTGACACACACGGTTCCTTTTTCTATAACATCTCTAATAAAGTGTAATCTAATATATATGTGCTTTGATTTGCCATGGAAAACTAGATTCTTAGATAAATTTAAAGCAGATTGACTATCATAAAAGACATTAATAACTGAATTGTAATGCTTTAGTTTAGAAGACAAGCCTTTAAGCCACAAGGCTTCCTTTACCACCTCGGTGAGTGAAATGTACTCAGACTCAGTGGTGGAGAGTGCAACAATGGACTTCATGTTGCACTTCCAAGAAACATGCCCCCTGCAGGCAATGAACACGTATCCAGTCAATGATTTTCTGGTGTCAATACTACCTGAATAATCAAAATCTGCAAAGCCTACCAAAATGTCAGAAGTATCAACATTTTTACCAAAGCACAAATATAAATTAGATGTACATGATAGGTATCTGAGAATCCACTTAAAGGCATGCCAATGAGGCTTCCCAGGTGCGGCCATAAATCTTCTTAGATTGCAGATAGCAAAAGCAATGTCAGTTCTGGTGAAAATCATAGAGTACATTATACTACCAGCAATGCTAGCATATAGAATTTTAGACATAAATTTCATGTCATCATCAGCAGTGGGTTCTTGTGTTAAAGACAACTTAAAGTGTTGAGCAAGAGGTACATAAACAGGCCTGAGAGATTCAAACATGTATCTCTTTAAGATCATTAAAATGTAAGCATGTTGAGATACGTATATCAATTTGTTAGGTCTATCTCTGATGATTTCAACACCTAGAATCTGCTTAGCTGCACCTAAGTCTTTCATTTCAAAGTTTCATTTTAATTTGGATTTAATAGAAGTGATAAAACTCATATTCTTACATATGATTAGCATGTCATCTACTTAAAGCAGAAGGTAAATCATACAACCTTGAATTGAATTGAAGTAAACACATGCATCATATTGGCTCCTGGTGAATTGGTTATTTAACATAAAGGAATAAAAAAATGTATACCATTGCCTAGACGCCTGTTTTAAACCATAAAAGGACTTATTTAGAAGGCATACTTGGTTTGGTTTGAATTCCTTTGAATAACCATAAGGAGGTTTCATAAAGAGTTTTTCATTCAGATCCTCGTGCAAGAAGGTAGTTTTAACATCAAGTTGTTCATTGTGCAGATCATGATAGGCAGCAAAAGCTAGCAGGATCCTAATGGAAGAGTGTTTGACAACAGGGAAAAAGATTTTAGTATAGTTGATTCCCTATCTTTGGAGAAATCCTTTGGAGACTAGTCTTGCTTTGAACCTTACTTTATTTCCCTCCGTGTTGTCTTCCTTTCTCTTGTAAATCCACTTGGACCCAATCACTTTAGAATTCACAGGCTTGTGAACAATGGTCCAGGTGTGATTTTTATTTAGAGATTGCATATCTTCATTCAAGGATATGATCCAATGCTTTTAATCTTTATCCTTTAAAGATTTCCTATACGATTGAGGATCGTCATCGATGAGATCCTGGGCCACATGAAAGGCATATGATGCCATATCATACTAGATGAACCGAGCAGGAGGTCTAGAGACTCTTCTTTGTCTATCTCGGGTTAATTGATAACCTTGATGATCGTTAGAAGGTCCAGAATCAGATTCGAAACTAGAACTTGTCTCAGAATCAGCTGCATCAGTGGGTTGAGGAGGAGGAATAATAGACTGAACATCAGTCTCAACATGAGTAGATGACTCATGCTCGTCAGACTTATGTAAGTCTGGATCACAACTTCCAGGTGTGTCAATCTTGGTCTTAGGGGCAGTAGACTCATGGAAGACAACATCTCTACTAATAATGCACTTTTGGTATCCTAACTTATCTACCCAGAGTTTATATCATTTAACTCCCTCAGGGTAACCAACCAAGATGCACTTGGGGGCTCTAGGTTCAAGCTTGTCAGTATTGATGTGCGTATAGGTTGTACACCTGAAGACCCTTAAGTAGGAATATTATGGGGGCTTTCTGGTCTATAGTTCTTCTGGAGTAATGAATTGATTCGCAGAAAAGGGACACCTGTTAATCAGGTACACTATAGTGCTAGTGGCCTCGACCCAAAAGGATTTGGGGAGGCCTGAGTAAGAAAGTATATTACGGACTCTTTCTAGGATAGTCGTATTCATCCTTTCTGCTAGGTCATTATGTTGGAGAGTTTCCCTAACAGTTCTATTCCCCTTAATTCCTTCAGACTCACAATATTGAATGAACTCAGTGTATAGGTACTCAAGCCCATTGTCTGTTCTCATGGTTTTAACTTTCTTCCCAATCTGATTCTCAACTGAGGCTTTCCTAGTCTTGAATGTTTGGAATACATCAGATTTATTCTTAAGGATGTACACCCAAACCTTCCTAGAGTAATCATCGATAAATGTAACATAATAGAAACCTCCACCATGAGAGGAGGTCCTAGCCGGCCCCCAAAAATATGAATGGATATAATCAAGTGGGGCGGCCGCCTTGAAGTAGAATCTATTGAAGGTCACTCTTTTAGCCTTTCCCATCACACAATCTTTTAAAAATGGGAGATTCTTCGGTGTGATGTCACTCAGCAACCCTTGCTTATTGAGTTCTTCAAGCCCTTTGGAGCATACATGCCCCAACCATCTATGCCAAAACATATTGTTGTTAGTTTTTATATTGTAAACACTACCCAACTATCTAGAATGCGCCCTCTCATTCAAGACATACAAACCATTCACAAGTGATCCTCTGATGATGGCTCCAGATCCTTTGGAAACTTTGATAGTACCTGATTCAGATCTAAAGGTATATCTCTTTTGATCTAGGACTCCTAAGCTGCAAATCATTTTTTTCATTTTCTAAAGGCCGGTTCAAGGGTTTCCGGTACCCATTACATGCCTTAAAAACTTCCAATTCACCACATCATAACATCCACAACAAATTCAAATTTAAAATATCAACAAAAAAAGTCAACCAGACAGCTGCCCTCAAGCCGCACTGCTCCTCAAACCCAAACACCCAGCCATCGAGAACCTCCACCAAAGTAGATTGATGGAGTAATTCCACCAGAACATCAACGAAATCACCGAACATTCAAACCATTCATAATCATCCCAAAGAAAATAACAACCAAAAACACCATGCATCACGGAAGACTCACAGAAGTTCATCAGGCTGGAAACCACACGACAAAATGACAAACGAAAACCAAAACGCAACCAGCAAGAAGATCAACCGCAAACCAGAACAGAAATCAAAAGTAGCAAGATTCAACCGGAGATGAGATCAAAAACGAAACCAGATTCAGAAACCCTTGCACAGAACCACAAAAGTAAACATAAAACAATCGAATTCATACCATGAGGTATTTTCCAAACCCTATCCTCAAAAAGCCTTGGGAAGCCTCCGATTAAGAAGAAATTGAGAACCGATCTTACAAGGACGAAATCCACCATCACTGTTCCCGCCATCGACCACCATCCATACATCCAGAGACCAAATCTTCCTCAAACACAAACAAAATCCCGACGCCACCATCCGGAGGATCCGTGAAGACAATGCTCAACCTCCATAGGCCAGGGTGAATGAGGGGTGGTTGTTTATCCACCGAGGCAGAGCTCAAGTGCAGATTCAACACCGTGTCGCCTTGAAGAGACAGTCACCAGTGCGCGCAAGGCAAGCTGAAATGAAACCACCACAGCAAAGAAGCTTCCGCCTCAAACCACCTAGCAAGGGAGAGAATCAGCTTCGATCTGGGATTAGGGAAGGTGGCGTGAGAGAGAAAATCCTAGAGGTGTTAAGCCCCTTATGGGCTCATCCTCCTCCCCCCGATCTAGGACTCCTAAGGAGATCAAGTTTCATTGTATGTTGGGGACCCACCTTACATCAAGTAGGGTGATAATTGAATGTTCATCCAACTCTATCAAGACAGATCCTCTGCCCTCAACCTTTCACTTCTTGTTATTTCCTTATAGGACATCCCCTTCCACTTTCTCGACGAGCTCTAAGAAAGACTCTCTATGGGGACACATATGGAAGGAGCAGCTAGAGTCAAGGACCCACTCACGATTGAGTGTATGGCTGGACACATTTAAAACTTCGGCTGTGTCATAACCAGAGTTAACAATAAAGGACTGGTCAGTGGGTTGTGCACACTCTTGCTCTATCTTAAGCTTCCTACACCCAGGCTTCCCACAATGGAAGCAAGTAACTTTTCTGTCTTTATTATCATTATTATTTGACTTCCGTTCTTTCTTAGGTTCTTTTCTATTACTACTTTTATCTATTTTAAAATGTTTTTTTGCTTTTAACTTGAGGCCTTCCCTTAATGAACAAACTCTTAGCTTCACCTTTCACCTTAGGTTTTGATTCAAGGTCTTTAGATAGAAGGGTAGACTTAACTTCTTCTAGAGTCAAGGAGTCATGACCATACATCAAGGTCTCGACCAAGGTACTATAGCTATGGTCAAGGAAGATTAGGAGAATAATGGAATGATCTTCATCATCTTCTGTGACATCTATATTAGCTAAGTCAAGCATTATTTTATTGAACTCATCAAGATGTGATTTCAAGGAAGAACTTGGTCTCATCCTAAAAGTGAACATGCAGTGATTTTTGTAAAGCCTACCAACTAGGGAGGTAGTCATATAAAGCTTCTATAACTTGAGCTAGATGCTAGAAGCAGTGGACTCGAAGGCCACTTCCCTAAGGAAATTATCTCCTAAGGACAACAAGAGGGAACTATGGGCTTTAAATAAAGTGTCATTGGGGATAGTTTTGTGTTCAGTTATAGTTTGACTAGCTTCATTAACAATTGTAATGGGTTTAGTAGGCCCAGAAAGGGCATCAATAAGACCTTGTTGGAATAATAATGCCCTCATTTTTATACGCCATAAATTGATGTCATTGTCTCTGTCGAATTTTTCGATTTCATACCTCATTGTGGACATATTTATATAGTGAGTTGATGCCAAGTAATTGGGGAAAACGAGACCGTATGCCCCCAAAAGACTAACCTATCTCACTAGGGATAAATTTGCACAATGGGTAGAAAAAAAATTATTCGTTGAAGACAATAATTTTAGTATTAAAATGAATTTAAAGACAGTAATAAAATGGAAGAATTAAATGGATACAAAGTGTGGAAAAATAGAAACCCAATTTTCAGGAAAAAGAAAAATTGCAGGCTAGACTAAACCAAAACTAGTAAACCTGAATTACAACAAGGTTGAAATAGAATTAATAACATAATGGAAGCAATGGTGAACATAGGGACATACTGTGAACTAACAGCAATAAGCAGATTATGATAGAATGAAAATAGTGGCGATCAAATGGGAAGGTTGTAAAGAAATTATATCATGCAAATTATAATCAAGAAATAGTCGTAAACTAATTGTGCGGAAAAACGCATTACTGTTATTGCAAACTAAAATCGCAATTATGGAAGGATAGAAAAGAATCAAATACAATGAATCAGTGGGTAAGAATAATTAAAACAAAAACTAAAGGTCCCTCGGATACCACTTGTTACTCAGGATCAGTCTCAGAGATAGTGGACGCGAGTCATCCAGTGAACAACTATATGAGCGGATCGATGCCGATTGAAACAATAACGAACAGACACCAAAAGAAAAGAAATGAAAATGCAGGAATTAAAATATGAACACAATATTTACGTGCTTCGGACCCTTTGGGTCCTACTACACGGAAAGAACACCCCTCATGCATGCCTTATTATTAATCTCAAAACAAAACAATTACAATGCAATGGTTTCCCAAACAGATCGAACAACAGGGGTGCAATATTTTTAGGGTGTCAATAACACCATAAAAAAGGAAAGAAATACTCACAATGCCAGGCATCAATTCGCTCAGCCATCCTGTTCTTTTCAAGCTTGCTTCTGGATCTAGTATGAGTGGACTCGGGCTGGCCTTCAGAAGACTAATGCCGAACAGAGGCCGTGACGGAGCTCCACTAGAAGAGACACACCAGTTGTGTGCTGCGGAGTCTGTTGTCGAAGAGGATACCCTTCACGGGTTTGAGTTCCAGGATCCGAGGAAGACGGAGGATCTGCGATCATCGGGATATACAAAGCTGAAGCGATCTATGTAGCCACGGAGGAGACGAGTCATAGCAGGGGTGATTAAACCCCCTACAAGCGATGGTTCGACGCAACAACCCATCTCACCAGAATGTGACACGAAGCCAGAGAGAAGCAGAAATGCCACTGGTGGGTTCAGTCTATTCAAACGGCGAGGCCAGATGGATAGCCCAAACAAAATGGGCAGTGAAATAGATCAATGTCCATGATATAAGGGGCGGTGTCACTTGGATTGCCAACATGGAAATGGAGAAGGCACGAGAGAAATAAAATAGGTGCATGTAGAGATTAAAATGGGAAGAGACATTAAAACCTTAATATAAAATGAATTTAATGAAACACAATATTTAATTAAACACATTAATTCACATGCTCAGTATGAAATTAAAAGGTTCCCCTAGGTCAGATGGTTTTTTTGGTGTATTTTATTTTGAAGCATCTGAGATAATTAAGTTTCAAGTAAAAGAGGTGGTGACCTTAATTGAACTGTGTGTGCATCTAAAGTTGTTCTTATCCCTAAAGTAAATGACCCCATCACCTTAAACAAGTTTTGACCAATTTTCTTGTGCAAAATTACATATAAAATCCTTGTACCTTGTTTCGTAGTTCCTTGAAAAATGTGTTCTAGTTTAAAGAATCACAATTTCTATGTGGTTTCCATTAGATTTATTTATGGAACTGGAAACTCCCAACAGTTCTTTGTCCAAAGAGGACCTACTTTCCAAAGGCATATGTTCATTAATTTTGAACTTTACGATACTTAAGAACATGAATTGGTTGAGAGGATGGGAGGTCGGACTCATCACACCCTTTTGGGAGGAATTATTGTCTACTCTAGGACACTCTTTCTAAATTTAAGATATTTTCATGAATCCTAATTAATTACACAAGTATATCATAAGTATCCCTTGGAATTTACAATCACTTATTAACATGTGTAAAATTTAGAATCATTAGTATGCATTCAAGGTTATTCATCAATGGAAACACCTGTATGTATTCGAGGTCTTTCATCAATTGTATCCTCTAATATACCGATTATAGATTCTTTTAATCATCATTGTGATGATATTAGTTTTTAAGCCACTTAGTGGGGCACTCTGAATTTTATTGTCATCCAAGGAGATGAAGGTTTGTTTTGATCTTGGGATCATGCCTATAAAATGGGCTACCTACGTATCCTTGTGAAAGGAATCAAAACCCTCTTAGTTTGGTGTCGATTAATAAGACACATCATACCTTTTAAGGTCATGTGATAATGACCTTTAAGTGAAAGGTGCTTAGTCAAAACATAGTGTGGGACTTATGATGAAACAACATGAGGAACTTGGAAAGGATATGGGTTTCCTTGTAGGATCAGACCCTATTGGGAATATGGACCAAGGAGAAGAGGGTTGATTTGAAGTGTTTGGTTTGAACCTCAAGGAGGCTTCCTACGTATCCCATGTGAATGGGAATCAAAGCCCACATAGTTTGATAAATCTCATAGGAGGGTATGGTGCTCTGAGAAAGATGAGTTTGAGCTTACTTCTTGAAAAGGATTCCTTGATGATTTGAAGATTGAATTTGGGGCTTATTTCATAAGGAGGATGCCTGGTGAGCTTAGGCCCTGAGAAGACTTCCTACATATCCTAGTTTGAATAGGAATTAAAGTTCTCATAGTTCCTTGCAATGAGTGTTTGTGCACATGTTATAACCATCACGTATCTCTAAGCCCACGAGAGTCATGCTTGGTGTGAGAAACAAGAGGATGTGAAAGATTCAACAATGACACTTCCCATTTTTTACCTCCGCTGATGGAAGAGGGCGCATCAACCGTGGAAGAGGTTGAGGCAATGAGCCTTCCCTCTATTCTCTTTACATTGGACAAGGGTCCAATATAAGGACGAAGGGATGAAGTTGAGGGGATTACACCAGGATGGTTTCCTATTTGGAATTTTTTAGGGCTTAATCCTAAGAAGGATGCCCATTTAAGATTGGTTGGAGCTTACTCATAAGGAGGATGCCCATTTGAGGTTTAACCTGGAAAAGAAGTCAGGTGATGTGGTTTGAAGAGTTTATTGAGGAGTGTATCGACTCAAAGTACTCGAGTAATCCATAAGGAGAGTCCAAACTCGTAACATGTTAAAGGATCCAAGAAGAGTAAATCGACTCAAGGAACTTCATTGAGTGTTATGGAGTGTCTCAAATCATGGTATTTGAAGGTTGGAAGTTGGGCCACATAAAGGGAGTAATGGAAAATGTCGTCGACCGAATCTGAAAATTTTGCAGTGTAACTCTCCATTTTTCATGAGGGTTAGTGATGGAAGCAAAGGGACTGGACCTAAGGGCCATGATTGTAGGGAATTAATGTCCCAAGCAAGGGTGCGGGGGTGCAGCCCCCGCAGTATGGACCAGTGGGATCGCACAAGTGCTCCTCCAAGGTGCCTCGCGTAGGTACTCTGCATAGGTGCATCATGAAGGTGCTCTGCATAGGTGAGTCGCATAGGTGCATCGCACAGGTGCTCTGCCAAGGTGCATCGTGCAGGTGCATCGCAAAGGTGCTCCGTGTAGCTGCGGCATGCAGGTTCTCTACCAAGGTGCGTCACGAAGGTGCTCCATGCAGGTGAGTCGTGCAGGTGTGTCACATAGGTGATGAGCGCAGTTCATGTGTTCTAGAGCTTTATGGGACTTTGAACCATGTTTCCCCATTTAATTATCTCTTCTCTCATGTTTTTATAGAGCTTCCTAGAAAAAATTGGGGGGTCATGGCGAAATAGCTACACAATGAGAGCATTGGGACTTCTTGCAACTTTTTCCATCATTGAAATGGGGAGCCCAATGATGCTATTTATAAGCATGGAGGGGACTAGGTCCAAGGTAAGTTGTCCATGTAGGTCCTCCGCATAGGTCATCCATGTATGTCTTCCATATAGGGGTGTAAAAATTCATTTTCCGTGTAGGTCCTCCACGTAGGTCCCTTTGTAAAATTTATCCATCTTCCAAGTTCCATAACTTTGGATCCGTAAGTCTTCTTAGGATCTGAACCCAGTCAAATTGAAGGTCTTGAAGAGATATACACTTATTGAGATGGTAAATACACCATGTATTCTTAGGAAAAACTTATAAATTGAATTTAATGTGTTGACACCTTTCCATCACCGATCTTGGGAATCCACTGCCTACTCCTGGATGGGGAAATCATTCGACTTATCCATCGGTATGGAGTAGTATGTTGGAAAATATAAATCCTTCCTACATATTCTTCCTTAATGGTGAAAACATATTTACTCATACTTGACATTTTTTGTCTATTTGATAATCATATCTTCACTCTACAGAAAATTGCATGAAAACACATTTTATAGTGTCTACACAGCTATAATCAACAGGAATCTTTGCAATGTTATTTTGAAACTTATTTTTGAAGAGCTGCATGGGTTTGTGCAAGGTAGAAACATCCAGGGGATATTGGGATCAACATAGAAATAATAGGGGATCTTAAAAAAATGCAGTCAGATCCAATCTAATGATAAAAGTTGAACGTATAAAGATTATGATAAATTGGAAACGAGATTCATTCTAAGAGTTATGAGGAAGTTCATCTTTGAGGAATGGTTTTGTGACTTATGTTATAGGTGTTATGCATCACAATGGATTTCCATTTCCCTCATGAGAAAGGATTCGAGGTTCTTTAAAATAGCACATGGTTTAAGGTAAGGTGAACCCTAATCACCCACTTTTTTTACACTAGTTCGGGATGTGCTCTCTAAGAACATTCATCAAGACCTCATGGATGGGAAATTTTGGGCATCTAAAAATAGGTTTGAGAATGGCCTTATGCCTCACCTTATGTTTGCTTAAGACATGCTATTTTTTATCAATGGAAGGAAAAGATCAATCTAGGGGATTAATAAAATTATATCTACATACAGAAATTTGAGTGGCCAAAGCATCAAGACAACAAAGAGCAGTGTGTAAATCTCTAATAAATTCTCAGGAAGAAGATGCAATGCAATTCAATCCAAGATGGGCTTTCAACAACAGAAAATATCGATGGTTTATATTGGTTCTCCACTATCCAATAGATGAATAAATAAAATGATCTTTGAATAAATTATTAACCACATTACAGGGAGAATTCTCAGCAAGAAAAACAAGATCCTTTCTTTCAGATGAAAAATTACACGGGTAAGTAGTGTTCTTACTTTTATACCAATACATGTTTTATCCATCATCAAGACACCAAATGGTATTACCACAAAGGTTGAAAATTTTATGTCTGACGTTATTTGGGATCCTAATTAGTCGGGATGGTGTCATTGGAATTCATAGAAATGAATGGAACATCTAGTGGATGAATGTGGTATTGGTTTACATAATGCAGAAAAAACGATGCAATCCATGCAAGCTTGGTTTTTCCTGGTTCATCTTTGAAGGTAAATATTTTTTGGAGAGGTTCCAGATTGATAGGTATGGAGATGACTAGTGGTGCATGTCCACCCAGCCTAGAAGGATATCAAGCATGTATTATTGTGTTATTGATCAATCAAAGGAGATGCAGTGGAATTTCTGATGGATTATTGGCCACGTAGATGTCCAATTTATGAACACCAACTAGATTGGTTAAATCCTTTATTTTTCAGGATCTCCAGCCCCAACAATTTCGGTTAAGGAGGCATGCCTCTACCCAGTGTTCCTTGATTCTATTCTGAGTCTGCAACAGTTGTCCACACACTATGATATCTGGTTAGTGGATGATGTGGATAAATGTATTTTCACTAGATCAAAATTGGGCAAGATATCTGGTTGTGATTTCTGTAATATGATTCATAATTGAAGAGGTACATATCCCAGGGCTACCAAAATTTGGCGTAAATAAATTCCTGGTAAATCAATTTTTTAGTCTAGAGAATCAGGAATCAATCAATTCCAACTAATGAGAATGCCTACCAAAGAGGCATGGTTCTGTCATCACACATTCAATGTTTCTTGACGACTCAACATGAGTTGACTTGGCACATTTTTTTGTAGGGAGATTGGGTGGTGATAGTCTAGGATTTTATATGATAGGGGATGAATCTCTCCCTTTCTAGAGACTCTCTTCAAGCCATGCTCGATGCCTAGTTTCAGGGCTCTGATCAGAATGACATGAAGAGGAGGGAATGAGGTATGATCATTGAGGTGTCTTTTTGGATTATGTGGGATTCTCAGAACAAAGAAAGGGAAGGAATAATACATTCAATGATTTATCTCCAAGTGCAAGTTAGACAGTTGTTTGTAGAATTGGGGAACTTAATCAAGAATGTTGGTAGCTTAGTGTCGCTAAGACACTTTATTCTTGGATCCTACTTGACCCCTATAGACACCTATGGAATACAAGGCTGATGGGTGAGATGGGAACCCCCTATAACAAGGTAAAAGATGAATGTTTATGAGTCCTAACAAGATGAGGATATGAGAGGAGGCATATTGGTGAGGAACTATAGGGGTTAGATAGTTCTGAGATTCATCTCCTTTTACGGTCCAGGTAACTCAATATGTGCGGAGGAAAAATCTATGGACACTGGTCTTTCCTTATATCATCACATCAACATCCAAATTTCGGAATTTGAATACGACTCTTCGGTGCTTGTGAGGTGTTTTCTAAAGAGGAGTTAAATTCCCTAGAATTTTATTTCTACTATCAGAAATTGTAGAGCACACATCCTTCCTAACACCAACATCAGACACACTTGGAGAGAAGGGGATTTCACGATATATGTGCTAGCTAGTCATAGGTGTCCTGAAAAAATTCTGATTATTTAAACAGGTCTAGCGAACATACCAAATGATTGTAAGATTATTTTTAGGGATGGTGATATTAGTCTTAATTAATTTTGACCACTGTAGGGGTGTTTCCTTGTATGCTTGCATGCCTTTTCTGAATAAAATTTTAACTTTCAATATGGTACTCCTCCATCCTGATATTTTCAAGCACATTTTTGTGCATTGGGAATCCCGGATACCCCATGGTTATGCCACCCAAGTTACTCTCTAATAAATTGATTTAACCATGCCCCATAATCCATCAAGAGTGCTCCCGAAGCAGTGGGATGTGGTTACACAATGACTTCCAATGGAAGGATAGGTTCCCTATTCTATCCCTTGTTAAAAATCCATATGTTCCTTTGATGACCCTACTCTAAATTGAACAACCCTCAATGGCCTCCCACAAAATCGTTCCCTAAAGACAATACATAGCATCCCCCATATGCCATAAATTGATGTCCCTATGCTCTAATAGTCCTGAAAGATTTCTCCTAGAGGCCTAGTGGCATATGAACTCTCCTTAAGCATCCCAGATAAAATAATTCAAGAGTTTATCAATTTATTTAGGAATTGATTTCAACCCTTAAGAATGGATATAATATGTATTGGAGTTGACGACAACATATAGTTAATAAGGGTAATCCTTCCTCCAAATGACAGAAAATGGGTCTTCTAATTACTAATGTGTGAGTTGATCTTATTAACCAAACCCTCAAAGTGTCTGATGCGAACCTTACTAGGAGTAATGAGTTCACCCAGGTACTCCATTCTAAATTTCGTACCGCACATACCCAGTCTAGATTAAATGTTGATAATGCACCTAACAAAGAAAGATGGAGGTAGGAAGATCCATCTATTTTCCCGGTTGATGACTTTCCCGATCTAATGGGTATAGTCCCTCATAATATTGTTGAAGCCCCTAACCAATGAGTTTTGACCATTGATGAATAATACCATTTCATAAACAAATAGAAGTTGAGATACCCCAAATAAATGATCCCCACAGTAGTGAGGATGAAGATTCCATGCTGCATACAAGAGATACATGTCTGTTGAGAGCATCTTATGCCATGATGAAGATGTTAAGTGAAAGGGGATCACCATTCTTGAGTCCCCTAATTGATTTCATGAACCCATATTTCCTTCCCATGAAAATAATATTGATCCATGGTGAGATATTGCACCAAAACAGCAAGTCAAAAACCCATTTATAGAACACCACATGTGTCATTACCCAGATGATGAAGTTACATTCAAGATGGTTGTAGGCCGTATCCATATCCACCTTAACAGAAATTTTGGATCCCACCACCTTCCTATTAACCCAGTAAACCATTTATTTCTAAATTCCCACTGCACCTTGGATGGTCCTGCCTTGATGAAAGAATGTTTCTCCTCATAAACCCAATCGATTACAAATCGAGAGAGACTCTTATTGATGATTGAAGCCAACACCTTATAAGAAATGATTCACATGTTAATGAGTCGATTGTGGTTGATAGAGGAGGGGTATTTCACCTTGGGGATAAAAATCAAAGAAGTGGAATAATGCCCCTATTGAAGTGCCCCTCTATAGAATAAATCTTGGATAACAACTACAAGATCCTCTTTGATGATGTTCTTGGAGCTGACATAGAAGGAACATGGGAACCCATCCAGGCTAGGCACACATTCCTGGTTGAGAGAGATAACTAATTCCCACACATCCATTTCCTCTATAATACATCCAATTAAATTAGAAAATGAGATTGAATCTTTATCGGTGGATTTCAACTGGCAGGCTCTAGGTTATTCGTTCATTACAGCTAACCAATTAGAAAATGAGATTGAATATTTATGGGTTTTAAAACATAACAGTGTGATTGTTGATTCCTTCCAAAGTGATCAGCAGTCTGTTAAACTCTCTTGCTGCTTTCATTCTAGCTCCTTTTGTGTTAACTTTGTGTATTCTCTTAATCAGTATATAAAAAGAAGAGTATTGTGGAAGATCCTGTCAGAAACTTTTGAGGATATAGAAAAGATATGGATCGTTATTGGTAATTTCAATACTGTCTTGAGACCAGATGAAAAACAGGGAGCAATTTTTGCAGAATATCATCAAAAGATTTCTTCTCTTGTATTGATCAGTTCAGGTTGATTGAGTTACATGTATTAGGTGCTGATTTCACATGGAATAGATACACGCTAAATGGTAGGTAGTCAAGTATGCTTGATAGGTGCCTTGTACAGATAAATGATGGAATTGACAGTATGGGTGTTTCTGGAATGACTCTGCCCAGAATTCATTCGGACCACAATCTTTTATTAATGGAGTTATGTTTCAATAACCTGAGATAAGTTCCATTTCCCTTCAGGTTTAACAATGCCTGGTTGGTTGTGCCAGGATGCAGAGAACTTGTAAGGGAGGCCTGGGATGTTGTTTCCCAGGGTAGTGCTTTGCATATTATTTCCATCAAACTGAAAAATGTAAAAGCTAGAGTTAAAGAGTAGAGAAAAAAATAATTCTCCAATATTGAGAAAGACATTAAAGAGGATGACTCTCATCTAGATGACTGCCAGCAACATAACATGCATCAGGACTTTCAATATCAAGTGGAGAAATAGGCTGCTGAAAATCTTGATCATCTATTGGCCCTCAAGGATAATCTTGCTAGGCATCAGTCAAATGTCAGATGGTTGAAAGAGGGGGATAGAAACTCCAGATTTTTTCATTGTATCCATAAAGAGAGAAAGGTGAAGAATATCCTTATGGCTGTAAGAATTGATGATAAAATATTCACTTCTGAAACTGAGATTGCAAATGCTGTGACTGGTTATTTTGAGAAGCTATATTGTGAATCTGGTGATGATAACTCGAGAAAAAACCTTAGATGTATTGAATCAAGTGTGGATGATATTCAGAACAGAAATCTTACTGACATCCCCACTTTGAAAGAGATCCACTTTGCTCTCTTTTCATTAAACATGGATAGTGTAGCTGGTCCTGATGGATTTTCTAACAAACTCTTTATGTTTTATTGGGATATTATTCATAAGGATCTAGTTGATGCTGTAAAGGAATTTTTCTATCACTCATACATGCCATTTGGGATGAATTCCAACTTCATTGCTCTAATTCCAAAGAATGAAAATGTTGTGGACATTAAGGACTTCAGGCCTGTTGCCATTGGAAATACTATTCCAAAAGTGGTCAGTAAAATTATTTCAATACGGTTAGGGAATATTGCTAAGCACCTTATTTCCTTAAATCATTTTGGGTTTTTTCCTGGTAGGAATATCCAGAATTGCCTCTTTACTGCTTCAGAATGTGTTAATGTGATGAGGAGGAAAGTGAAAGATGGTAACATGGCCTTGAAGATTGACATCTCAAAGGCCTTTGATACTATAAGGTGGGATTTTATTTCCAACATCCTTCAAATTTATGGCTTTTCAGGAAAATTCATTAGGTTGGTGTTCACAATCTTGAAAAGTGCTAGCCTCTCTATTCTTGTAAATGGGTCACCTAGGGGATTCTTTCAATGCTTGAGAGGTGTTAGGCAGGGTGACCCCTTATCAGGGCTTCTGTTTTCTATGGCTGAGGATTATCTGAGTGTATGCCTTCATGATCTTGTAAACATCGGAATTTATCAAAGAATGAGGGTTAATAGTAACTTGTTTGCTCCCTCGCACTTGTTTTATGATGATTATATCTTAATGTTCTCCAAGGATGATAGAAAAACCATATCTTGTTTTACGAATATCTTTACTCATTATGAAGAAGTGTCAGGTCAGGTGATTAGCTGGGGAAAATCTTTTGTCGTCTTTGGGGAAGGAATTCGAAGTCAAAAACAAAATAGGATAGCTAGCAGGCTTGGTGTGATGAGAGGTACTATTCCCTTCAATTACCTTAGACTTCCTCTTTTTTGGGGTAGAGTTAAATGTGGGTATCTGGAAGGGATTTATCTCAAGATTATAAATCAACTGGCTAGTTGGAAAGGGAAAACAATGTCTCAAGCAGGGAGAGTTTTTTTGTAAATTCTGTCATCACCTCTATGTTTGTGCACTCTTTCTCATTGTACAAATGGCCAACAACTTTAATTAAGGAGTTGAATGGATTGATTCGCAATTTCATTTGGATTGGCTCTACTAATCAGAGGAAAACTGTCACTGTGGCTTGGAAGGATTGTATAAATCCGGTGGAAATGGGAGGGATGGGAGTCAAAGATATAAGGACTTTTAATGATGCTATATTTATAAAATTCATCTGGAAACTTCTAACTGGGGACGAAGCTCTTAAATTCCTGGCTAGTAGATTTGTTCACAGGCTGTGTAATCCTACTTCTGTATACCTGTAGTCCTCTGTTTGGACCTCGATTAGGAATGCTTACTCTCAAATTATGACTCAATCGAAATGGTTGGTATGTGTCAACTCTCAGTTGAATTGCTGGAACACTGCATGGCTATCCTCTCCAATCAAAGACTCCATTGACATTCCTCAAAACTGGAGGAATATGTCTATATCTGAATTTCATGGGAATGCTGATGCCGCTGCAATCATTTCAATTAATTTTCAGCTGGAAATTTCCAACTATGAATATGTTGATAGTGATGTTCTTGTTTGGAAACCTGTGATTAATGGAATATTCTCCAGCCGTGAATTCTACATAATGCAGTGCAGTACTACAACTGGAATACCTGTGTGGCTGAAAGTTATTCGAATGCCCTTCATTCTCCCAAATGATATGTTGCTAATGTGGCGAATATGGAAGCAAAGGTTTCCAGTTCAGGTATCCCTTCAGCGCATTGCAATTCAACTTGCCTCAGTTTGTTACTTCTGTCTAAATAGTGAGGAATCTGTACAACATTTATTCATTAAATTCCCCTTTGTTGCTCGATTATGGGCATATCTTCAACGGATCTTTCATTGTTGTTTCACTTTCTGCTCAATTGCTTCTTTACTAAACTCAGCTCTCAAAACAGAAGGCAGTGAGCAAATGAAAAATCTGCTCACTGCTGCAATTATAGCTATGTTATCTTTTATCTGGCGGTCTCGGAATATGTTGGTGTTTGACAACATCAAGCCCACTTTCAGGTAAGGTGCAATGGCCATATATCGAAGTGTTCACCTTGCCTCAGTAAACCAAACTAGGGAAATGAATAATGACATTTCTGATTTTATTTTTTTTAAGTCTCTTGGTGTAAGTGGTAGGGAAAGGAGACCACGTGTGATGAAATACATCCGATGGATTCAACCAATCTCGGATTGGCTGAAGTTAAATGTTGATGGAGCAGCATCGGGTGCACCGGGTCCAGCCGGTTGTGGTGGAGTCTTCAGGACTACCCGGGGTTTTGTGAAAGGTTGCTACCTTCACTATATTGGGATTGGGCATGCAATTGATGCATAATTATGGGCGATCATAAAAGCAATCAGGTATGCTATTCGTTATGGATGGCAGAAAATTTGGCTCGAGTCGGATTCTTCTGTTGCCGTGCAGATCCTAAAGGACCGTTCTAGTAATGTTCCATGGCTGATGTTATCTCCTTGGATAAAATGTATTCAGCTTGCTGAGAAGATTTTTCTTGAGGTTTCTCATGTCTACAGAGAGGCTAACTAGGTTGCTGATGCTCTCTCCAAAAGGGTGATTCTGGAGGTTATCTCTAGCTGTTCTTTTGTGCTTCCAAGTTATTGTAATGCTTTGGTAAATGCTGATAGTGCTGGTACTGTTTTTACAAGGCTTTGTAAGGATCGACCTCTTTGAGTTGTTTGTATTGTTTACACTTTTCTTTATATAATTTTGTTGGGAGTAGGTTTACCCTATCTCTCGGACCTTTTGGATAAATTATTTCTATGATCATAGACCCCTCTTGTAATAGAGTCAAAGAGATCAACCATGCCTCTAGGAAAGTTGTTCTGCATATAAGGGTTAGATTCACATAGTAAAGAGTTAAAATGGGCATTCACCATACCTCCAATCATGTCCATATCACCAGTATAGGATCCATATTCCAGCTGTATATTCATATCATGAGCATGAAATTTCTCTTTCAAAAAAATCATTAATGTAAGCGGAGTTATGATTTCTATACCTAATATTGGTAGCCCATGATCTTTCATGGAGGCGCCTATCGTGTTCCAACAGCATATAATGGAACTAATGATTCTTGAGCACCAGTGATGCCACAAAATCATCATACCATGTTTCTTCTGAGCTTTCTTTAGTGTTTTTTATATCTATTTTTATATCCTCCATGCTTGGTGGGATTGAGGAATGGGAGATATCCCAGTCCATGAGATCTTGTTTCAAGTGACTGAGTTTTTTGTGAAATCTAATCTACCCCCTCCCTGACTCGAGGCCTCATATGAATGTTGCACCATATTATGGAACCCCAGTTGACACAACCCCCTATTAGAAAAGAATAATCTCTTTTCCCCATAATTCTCTAGCCTGAGACGAACATGTATTTGTGAGTGGAATGAAAGTGCACGAACTAAATTCATAAATTCAATGCTTGAAAAGTAAGAGATTACTTGTAGGTTATAGATTATTTAGTCCAAATTGACCCAAGTTTGACGGTTTCCACTATATTCATTGCACCAGGTAAATCTATCTCCAGGGAATCCCAAGTCCCAATGTCCCTCTCAATCGGATAAATATGAAAACTCATCCCAATCACAGTGAGGGAAGTATTTCCTAACTTTTTTCTTGGATTCCTATAGTATCGTGTTAAATTCTTCTCCCATCATCCATTGAATGTCCCCCAGATTAAAGGATCCTAGATTGATCCAAATATGGTCATGAATATAGGCCTCACATATATAATAAACATAGTAAAAGAAACACCACTGGTTTCCTATGTCAACTTTTGTTGGGATTTATTGATTTAAAATTTAAATAATGAAGAGAGAGAAAATTATTAATGGAGGAATTTTCTCAAAATTAATGGAGGATTTTCTCCAAACATTAATTAAGAGTTATTCCAAATATTAATTGATGGAATTATGATGGAATTGTGAATGTTGACCGCATTAATGGAGATATGGGCGGAGTGTTTATATAAGAAGATGTGGTAGCATATTTTGGAATGTGGGCTGGCAAAGATGTAGCCACCAAGAGAGAGAGGCTAAGGGGTTTCCGCTTTTGTGGTAACTCGTGCGAAGTGAAGATAATGAGAATGAATCAGTGGTGATGACTCCAACGATGATGGTGTGTCAACGACGGCGAAAGAAACCATGTGTGTGAAGACGATGGTGTGCGATGATGAAGAGATAATTGTCAAAGACAGCGTGCAAAGAGATTTATGAAGGTGACATGTATCGAAAGTACTCCTAGTTCCGGAGATCAAGAGGCATGTCCCAGTTGTGATGATCGGTGGTACGAAAAAAATGGTACGTTCATGGGTGGCGCGTGTTGAGTGAAAAATCCATCAGGTGCGTTGTAAAAAGCCTTCGGGTGTGATGTGTAAAATTCCTTTGGGTGATGTAAAATGCCTTCGGGTGATAAAAGGCCTTCGGTTGAAATCTTCTCCTCTTCTGTGTTTCTACAACGACGACTTCTATTGTGGCACTGGGCTCCACGCCCCAACAACTTTAACCAAAAAGTGATGGTCCAAAAAAATAGCTTCTCCATCAATTTTTTTCTCTTCTAGAAAACCAAGATGTGGTGTTTTAGGGGTTCAACATGTACGTAGTATTGTATTCCAATCCTCTTAGAAAACTCCTTGATCTTAAAAGTTTTTTCTTCAATTTAAGAACAAACATGAGAGGAACATTGGTCTTAGATGCCTCATATGAGAGGAAATCTGTTCTAATTTGGGATCAATGGCCCCGAGTATTCCTTATTATCACATACAACATTAGAAGAGATATTTCTTGGTACTGGCCCTAAGAGAATAAATCCACCTATCTTGCTCACTTGTAGAAGCATAAAACTTCTTTTGTATTTTTATTCAACAAATATTAATAGGAGTTTTTTTATTGGACAAAAAACTCCTCACTTGGATTGATGAGGTGTTTTAAAAGAGGGAATCCCATATTGAAAAGTATAAATAGAATCTCATATCTCATCTCCTATTTGAAGGAGCTTTTGGATTTGGACTATTAATAAAATATATATTTGTAAAAATGATTTTAAAGTATTTTTAAATATATATTTAGTAAATGTTTTATTATATATATATATAACAAAACAAAACAAAAAAACAAAAAAAATTAAAATATTTTATTAAAATGACTAATCACTTGATTAGTCATAACCGTAGGTATTCGTTTATTCGAAACTTGAATTGGAACCTCTCTTATGAAACGGTTAGTACGAACTGGTGTAACTTACACCTTTTCGAGTATATAAGTTAGCAATGCCGAGATCACTTTTTAATTAACCGATTCAATCCAAGAAATTCTCCATAATTCTGCCAACATCAGTGCAGCGGGGTAATTGTGAATTGGTGTCTGGTTTTCCCTGAAACCTTGGTCAAATCCTTGAGGGATACTTCCACCGACAACCCTACACCCTCAATATGGGGGTGGATCAAACCCTTTTGGACAGTGAACCCGATTCACGCATCAAGGTTCTATCCATATTCTTTTCTTCCAACTTATTTTTTCTAACAATCAAAAGGGTTTGATTAGGCAGAACCTCGAAGATGGATTCTGAATATCTCAAAGTCATGAACCAAGATATGGTAAAACTTGACCGTTTTTATGGCAACAATTTTTCCCATTGGAAAGACAAGATACAATTTCTGCTGGCAGTGTTGATGATTTCATACATTCTAGAAACGAATCTTCCTCCTGTACCCGATGAGCTTGTTTTAGATGCCAACATCCCACCCGTTGACATGACTCAAGTCGACCACATTCGAGAAATGAGGAATAAACATGAATATTATGAAGTCTTGTATCAAGGACACATTCTCAATACTTTATCAAATCTTCTTTATGCCTATTTCCACCAAATGAAGACCACTCGAGAGATTTGGGATGCACTCGAATTCAAGTATAAAGCAGAGGAAGAAGGTACCAATAGCTTTCTTATTGAAAAGTATCTAAATTATAAGATGGTTGATAACAAGCCCATGATGGATCAAATTCATGAGCTTTAAGTTATAGAAAATAAACTCCTTTCCCTTAAGATCAATATACCAGAAATTTTTAAAGTGGGTGCAGTTATTGCTAAATTTCCTCCTATGTGGAAAGATTTTGGTAAGTCACTTATTAGGAAAAGTGATGATATTTCCTTAGAGAAATTGCAAAATCTTCTTCGTATTGAAGAATATTTCATGTTGAGAGACATGGGTATGGCTTCACAATTTGATACCAAGGTTAATATTGTTTAGGGAAAGCAATAACCAAATTATTCCTTACATGTAAAGAAGAAGAGTCAACTATTTAAGAAAAAAGAAAATCCTTCCAAGAAGAAAGGATATTGCTTCATCTTTGGAAAGCCATGGCATTTTTCAAGGGAATTTCATTATCGAAAGAAAGTCAAAAAACCCACTGAAAATATGCTGACTGAAGAAAATCTGGTCACTATGATATCCGAAGTCAACATGACTTTGATGAAGATGAGATGGTGGCTAGATTCTGGAGCAACGGTTCATGTGTGCAAGGATCGTTCAATGTTTAAAAATTTTGATGATTATACTATCATAAAAGAAGTAAATCTTCGAAACAATGCGAGCAACAACGTTAGTGGACAAGGAATCATGGAGATTGAATTTACTTCTAAGAAGAAGTTAACCCTTCTCAATGTGTTGTATGTTCCCGAAATTCTATAGAACTTAGTTTCAGTTGACCTTTTGTGTAAAAAGGTATTTTGGGTTTCATTCAAATCTGAAAAGGTTATATTGTCGAAGGGAGGCATGTTTATGGGAAAAGGTTATTCAAATGATGGGATGTATTAACTTTCTATTAATAATATGATTGAATCTTCTGTTTATTTGATTGAATCTTCTAATTTGTGGCATGATCATTTAGCACATGTTAATTTTAATTCATTAAAAGTAATGAATAAGTTAAACTTGATTAATTTTGAAAAATATTTTAATAAATTTGAAACATGTTTAGAATCTAAAATAGTTAAGAAGTCTTTTCATAGTGTTGAAAGAAATTCTGATATATTATATTTGCTGCATTCTAATATTTGTGAATTAAATGGTTTGTTAACTCGTGGAGGAAAAAAAATATTTTATTACTTTTTTTGATGACTGCAGTAGAAATTTACATATACATCTTCTTAAAACAAAGGATCAAACCTTTAATGTGTTTAAGAAGTATAAATACAAAGTTGAAAACCAATTAGACAAAAAGATTCAAATATTACGCTCAGATAGAGGTGGTGAATATTTTATGAATGAGTTTAAGGAATACTGCGAATAAAATGGTATAACTCACCAAAGAACTACTCCTTACACACCTTAGAAAAATGGCTTAGCTGAAAGAAAAAATTGCACTTTATTATAAATGGTAAATTTCATGATTAATAAATATAATTTATCATTATATTAATGGGGTGAAGCTTTATTGGTTTCATGTCATATTCATAATAGGATTGCATCTAGAAAAACTAAGTTATCTCTTTATAAAATTTGGAAAGGAAGAATACATAATCATTCTTATTTCAAAGTGTGGGGGTTTTTAGGGCATTATAGAGTTCATGATCCTAAAAGAACTAAAATTGGTCCTAGATCAATTAAAGGTGTTTTTGTTGGATATGCAGAAAATAGCAAAGCATATAGAATTATGAATTTAGGAGATAATATAATTATTGAATCGAGGGATGTAGAGTTTTTTGAAAATAATTTTTATAAAGATGATGTGGAGGAAATGATTCCTCATATCCCTATCCCTTGTACTCCATCTTGTTCAAATATAATAGTAGAGAATTATGATGATTCTCAAGTTGAACCTAAACAGAGTTCATGAATTAGGAAGGAGAAACATCTACATCCAGATTTTATTTCTCCTGATTCCATAATTTTTCTTGTTGAAGGAGATCAAAAAAATAATCTTTTGAATAAGTATCCTTTGGTTTTGACTATAGAAGATGACCCAAAGACTTATAAAGAGTCCATGTCTTCTAGAGATGTTTCTTTTTTGAAGGAAGCAATTAGTGATGAAATGGATTCTATTATAGGGAATAATACTTGGGTTATTATGGATTTACCAAGAGGTTACAAACCTATTGGTAGTAAATGGGTATTCAAAAAGAAATATGATTCCAATGGTAACATTCAAGCTTTTAAATCTATATTGGTTTCCAAAGGTTTTAGACAAAAAGAAGAGATTGATTATTTTGATACATATTGTAACACCCTGAGATTTTATGAAAAATATTCTTTTAATTTCATTGATGTCTTGTGTCATACGTTACACCAAAATTATCTTGTCCTATATGCAACAACGTATTAGCTTATATTATACACAAACACTATTCTTGACTTGCGTTATACGCAATTGCAACCTTCATCGATAGCATGTGTAGTACATAATATCGGGTTTCACTAAACAACGATATATTAGTATAATATTATTATGGACTAGCCATTATGAATAGTATTAACTAAATTTTGAATTTTATAACATTATTATTCATCTTACACATTTTCTAAAACATGTTATAAGAACAAAATAAATTTTTTGGGTAAAATAAGTATTTTTCAAAAAATGCAGTGTTGCCTCCTTTTGATGGCGCACCCACTTTAAATCTATTTTTTGACATGTTTATAAGTTCAATATGACAAAATAAAATTCTTTTTTGGGATCAGGATATAAAAATTTACTTTGGATAAATTTTTCATATTATTCTGATAACTTTCATATTTTAATGAATAGTAAAAACACAATATATTTTAATTAAAAACAACTTTTTTCATCGTAATAATTTATATGGTTAAATTATAATATTGAATGGTTTTAAAGTATAAATATAATATATTTTTACCATTTAATATAATTTATGTCATTATAATTGATTTTACATTGAATTCATAGGTAAAATCATTCCAATCTTTTGCAATGTTTTAACTTTTAAAACTCGTTTTTTTAACAACAGGATTAATTTTAAATTAATTTATGCAACTCCTATGATTTTAATTTGGAAAAATGTATTCCATATTTGGAATCCATTGGTCCAAATTGTGTTAATAATCTTTTTTTAGTCATTATGAATATAACTACGGTAAAGTTTATTTACCATAGTTAAAGGTAAATCGGGTAATTAAGGGTAAGTATAATATTATAAAATTACCCTAACACTTGTACTAATATAATTGGATGATTATATTATACCCTAAATCATACTTGGGTAGAAATGGAATCTAATGGAACCCACTTGTATTTGATTAAGACCTTTTATTTAGTTTATTTAAAGGAAAGTGAAATGTCTCACTCAAACTTTAATAATTAGATTATTTTTAATATATAGTTATACAAAATATAAATTCGATTATAAATACTAATTGGAAAGATAAAACTTTTTTCTTTATCATGGTAATTTATTTTTAATTTTTAATAAATATTTTGTTACTTTAAAATCATATGAATTAATGATGTAGAAATTATTTATTTAGTGAAAAAACAATAATATAGTGTTTATTAAAATAATAATACCTATCAAAAGGGCCATAAACTTGACCAAACATTATTTTTAGAGTATATATATACCCTAATCATCCAAGGGTCGATTTTTAGACCATTTTGAGTCTTATAAAACCGATTAGGACATTTATATTATTTTATTTTAAATGATGTCAAAGATTCCACCTTCATATTTTTATAAATATAACAATTTAAATGTTGTGATTTTAAGATGATAAATTCGATTAAAAATATTATTATGAAAGGTGTTATATTTATCTTCATCATAGGATTTTATTTTTAATTTTTATGAAACTAATAATTAAATTAAATGATTATACAAAAATGATGTAGTAATTGTTTTATTAAGAAAAATATCAAATAAATGGTTTTATAAATATTAAAATAAAAATTATATGAAATAATTAATGTTCTCCAAAAATTTTATAGAAGCATATGACATGTTAGGAATATATTAAACATTTTTTTTCGAATATATCCTCTGTGTGGATTTTATTTAAATTCATATAAATGAATAGTGTCAAAATTAATACTATAGTTATTTTATAAAAATAACATATTATTAAATTGTTTAAAAATAACATAAATATTTAAAAATTATAAATTGAAATTTATATGGTCTAAAATTTTATAAAGTACCTAATTATGAATAATTCACAACACATAAGTAATTATTTATAACAATTTAAAATTTAGAATATTATTACCACAAATAAGATTAAATAAATTAAATAAGGATAAATAAAAATGATAAGGTTTAAAATAAATACTCAAAATGTCTAAATTTTATTGGATAATTATATTAAAACCCTATATCATCTCATATTCGTATTTAAGTAATTTTTGAAGGTTTTTAAGTGGGTTTTTAATTTATTATAAATTAATATTGTTGAAGTTTCCAAAGGTGCCCCTCTCCTCTCCTATATAAGGGCACCTCCTACCTCTTCTATTTACAAAATTTTTAGCCTTCATGATCGGTAATCCCATGCCCATTTACCTTCTTAACTTCTGTATAAACATTATATAGGTTCTGGTCTCCTCAAAAGACCAACTCTAGTGCCTTAAGAGGAAGCTTAAAAGTGGTGCGTCCAAGAAGAGGTAATCTCTTCTACCGATTCTTTCAAGTTTCTTTCTTCATCAACTTCTTCTTATTTAGTTTTTTCATTATAAAGTAATAACATAAGTATCACTAATATAATTATATGTTATTATAAATATGAAACAATTCCATTTCACCTTCTATCCATCCTACGGAAAATGAAATCACTGCGCGTGCGTACGTACGGAATACCGTCTCCACGCCGTGGTGTAATCTATTTTTCCACCACCACCTTACATGGATGGGTATAATGCTATAAATAATAACTATATATAGTTATTATAACATCATACTGATTTTGAGATATTATATCATCCAATCCAATCCAATTCAATAATTATGGGAACGATATCATCACTCATGCGTACGTACGGATTACCGTCTCTACGACGCGATGAGATTCATTCTCCATGTTAACCACTCAAGAATGATTATAAAGTATATATAATGAATAATAATTAAATATATGACCTAATTAAGCTAATATATATATATATATATATATATATATATATATATATATCATCTACTTACTTCCATTCAATTCAATAAGGAAAGGAAAACAGCGTTCATGCGTACGTACAGCTTACCGTCTCTATGAACGGTGTATTTCATTTCATTCATCTATCTATTATATATATATATATATACTGAATATATATGATATATAAATCAGGATTTACATTCTTAAAGTAATTAAATCATGATATAAGTAATAATAATATCAGTAACAACAATTCCAAACACGTACGATAAATAAAACGATTTTATCCAAAACGCTGCTTTAACATGGAATTTACAAAAGAAAAGGTAATATAAAGTCATAAGTGAACCATATATGACATAATAAAAATGAATATGATTCTTTACTAATTAAATGAAATTATTTAAATCATTATACAGGATGTTCGGATATGTTCGAAGCAAATCGGACCTAAGGTAAGGGATAACTTTTCCAATCTCATTTTTATCCGAGATTGTTTATTCATAAGTATTTACTGGGGTTATATTTATCATCCATGTCCCTATTTTCTAAAAATGGTTTCATGTATTTTTAAAGTCCTTTTTCCCCATTTTTGACTTTTACTACATGGTATGTAAGAAATCTTTCTTTTGTTTACCATACGAGATACTTTTTGAATTTTCCGACAAAAGTACAAGAATATTTTTTTTTTAACTTATACGGCATGAATGGATTTTTAAGGTTTCATAAATCCTTATTTTAATGAAGATTACTCTACAAGATTTCATGAATATTTCCAACAAAATCCTTTTCTTTTAAAATTTCATGTCATTTTGTGAAAAGAAAACGATTTTAAGAAGAAATTATATTTTCATCAAAAATTCATTTCAAGTGTTTTACCAAAACCATTTTCCGTCTAAGATGAAATTATTTCATATGTGAATGTTTCAAGTATAATGTATCTATGATTTACAAGGTTTCACTTTTCTTATGATGAAATCATATCCATTTTTTTATATGGATTATGTTATTATGGAATGATTTTATGAAACCCATTTTATTCTTTGGGTTATGATGAATGATTTATGTTCATGTTGTGGAACACGTAAGAATTATTTCATTATGAGATGGGTGGGACCTATATCTCCCTCTAATGCATTGGGTAAAGATTAATATCTCATGAGATAGACATGGCTGGAATGGTTAGTTAATCTGGTTCAGTGATACAGGACTGGAACGAGGAGTGAACTCGATTCAGAAAGGGACTTTGTCCACTAAGATGGTCTTGGCAGCAATGCCTTGGAGACTATGGAAATCATATCATGTGCTTAATGGTTTTCCACAATTACATGTTTTATTTCCATGCTATTTTATCATGATTGATGTTCCATTATGATCTATTCTTTATGTACTTCCATGTTTTATGTCATTGGTCAAGATTTTGATGTTTAAACATTATGTTCATGTTTTTAAGTTAAAATTTATATGGTTTGTTTTATTTTCTCCATGATTACCCTTACTGAGCATTTTAGATCACCCTTTATATTTTTTCTTTTCCACAGGATATAAAGAAAGGTTTTAGGTAAAAAAAAGGGTAAGATCTTTATGGGAGATGTTGAAGGTCTTTCACCAAGATTAGAAGATTATTTTCCCAGTATTGAAAGTCAGTAAACTATTACGGTCCTTTGGTGTCTGTTTTTGTAATGTATTAATTATTCCTCAAAAGTAATGTAATGTACATGTACGTCAAGCTTGGTTCTCTACAGTTGGTATTAGAGGAAAGGTTTAGTTAAACTTTGGAAACTAGGATGCGAAAACTTTAGTGAGATCCCTAGAGATATTTCTAAGGTATGTCTAGGGATGTCCCTAAGGTTATGTATAATTATAGGTTATTGTCCTAGAATTACGATAACGATATTAGAATTAATCCTAAGATATTATATATTGAAGGTACTCCCCATTTATTATGTTTTTTCCCTAGCATGATTTTTGATTCTCACGCTATTCTTTTTGGGTTTTAGACGATGGCTGGAACCCGAAGGAACCGTGTTGATCAATGTAATGTACAACGAAATGATTGTACTTCTGAGCAAACCAATGTTATCGGATATGGAGTGAAATATCTTATTGTTATACTTACACAAGCTATGAATCATTTTGGACTTCCAAATGAGCAGAGAAGGGAACAATATTCTATCGATTCCTTCATGAGGCAACATCCACCTTCTTTCAGTGGGTCTTCTGATCCACTTGTTGCTGAACAATGGATTAGTACCATTGAAAAGATATTTTCAATACTTCACTGTTCAGAACATGAAAAAGTCATTCTGTCTATTTACCGTTTAGAATGTGAACCAGACCAATGGTCGACTCTAATTAATAATACAAGGCCCTGAGATGAAATTGAATCCATGGAATGGGATGAGCTCAAGAACTTATTTTTCAATACGTACTTCCCTCGTATTCTTTGAACAAATATGGAAAAGGAGTTCATTGAGCTTAAGCAAAAGGATGATGAATTTGTTGGTATATATGAAGCGAATTTTACAAGGCTTTCAAGGTTAGCATCTGGATTTATCATCCAACCTGAAAGTAAAGTTGATCTATTCTTCAGTGGCTTAAAACCAAGTCTTCGAAGGGCATTAGCTATAAGATACTTCAGTAGCTATGAAGAAATTGTGCGATGTGTTGTCAAGGTAGAACTGGAAGTTGGTGTTACATATCCATCTCATGGTTTTGACAAGAAATGAAAGATGGAGTTTAAGGAAAAATCTCAGAACAATGGTGAAAAGAAGATGAATGTTACTTTATGCTCAAAGTGTGGAAAGATACATGGTGTAAATTGCCTAAAAGGTACTAGAAAATGTTTTAAGTGTGCAAAAGAAGTTCATCAAGTAGTTGAGTGTCTAAGTGATGGGAAAAAGGTAGTTAATGATGTGAATAGAAAAAAGACTATAGAGAACGCTCCACCAACACTTCAATGCTTCAAGTGCAAGGAAATGGGTAATTATGCTAATCAATGCCCTAATCCAAGGGTTAATTATGATTGACGTGAGCAACCTATTAAGACAAAGGATAAAGTTAATTCACATGCGGTCACTATTTGTGATGTTGAGTATGAAAATGATGTTGTGGAATGTTTAAGTGTTTATGTAATAGTATCATGAAATCTCATTTATTGTATCGTGGAATTTTGGAATAACTATGTATTGGTTTTCAATAATTATATGGTACCAGTAACCATGAAAAGTGATTGAAATATTTTTGGAAAGAATATTATATGTGCATAATGAAGGGATAAAGAAAAAAATTAAATGAGATCATGACTGATATAAGGACAAAGTTATATCATGGTTTGATTATATAGAAATTTTGGGATTTTGGTATGTGGAAAGTGTTAAATTTTAACAGCATTCATGTTTTCACTAAGGTTCAATGGGTATTAATTTTTCAAGAGAATACATGATTAAGGTATTCACATGTTTGTAATGTGACCAACAAGATATATCGTATGATATATGTGGGATAAATGATGGTATTCACATGCTCGGTATATGACATTTCTAGTAATTGTTTTCCTTATACTATGAGCTTGGACAGAAGTATTTTAGATAAGCCTAAAGATTGGAATGGATTATGTTGGACATAATTTATTATTTTCAAAGGATAGAACTTTTTTCGATATTATTTATGAGATGTTATAATAATGTAGTTTTAGAAAAAGGACAACATGTAGGATGGTCGACAACCCGTCGCATCGGACAAGGCTGTGGGAATCGAACCCACAATTAAAGTGTGACAGGCCTTTATCGCCTACCACTAGCCTACAAGAAGTCTCTGGTTATTAGAAACTAGTTTTATTATATTAAGAGGTATGATAGATGAAGTATAAGTCCATTTTTGGAATCATATATGATTAACCTCACCATAGATGGACTTATGTATTTTTGATAACTTTTTCTAACCTTTTGTTTGAGACAGATGGAATGACTCATCGTTCTGTCGCATGATATGCTAACACTTCATGGAAGACAAATTAAACTTCATTTCTTTAAGAGATGATGTGGAAATTGTTCAAGGCACAAACGGCAGTGATATTGTACCAAAATCAAGTAAGTATTTCTTTTAATTATTCTTCAACTTTAGGGTAATGATCTTGAAAAACAAAAATGTTATCCTAATGTCCTAATATCTGATGAATCAGATGGTACCTTAGATTATCACAAATTTATGGCTTTGTGTTTGTTGGATTTTTTGTAGCCACGTTCTCTAACACTCTCCATCAGAACTTGATGGTTAGATTTCTCTTCCATATCCATATTTTCACCAATGGTCTCCTATGTGGAAACCCAGTGATTAGTAAATTTGGGTAACCATTACGTTTCATAATTTATTTTTTAAAGTTCAGTTTTGGTATTCCTTTTTAAGATGTGGGTTTCTATTAAAGAAACTTTCAAGTAGTAAACCATTTATAACCATGATGAATTTCGAGGGCGAAATTCATTTTAAGGGGGGTAGAATGTAACCCCCCAAGATTTTATGAAAAATATTTTTTTAATTTCATTGATGTATTGTTTTGTACATTACACCAAAATTAACATGTGCTATACAGAACATCGTATTAGAATATATTATATGCAAACACTATTCTTGGCTTGCATTACATGCAATTGCGACCTTCCTCGATAGCGTGTGTAGTACGCAATATCGAGTTTCACTAAACAACGACATATTGTTATAATATTCTTATGGACTAGCCGTTATGAATAGTATTAACTAAATTCTTAATTTTATAACATTATTATTCATCTTACACATTTTATAAAACATGTTATGTGAACAAAATAAATTTTTTGGGTAAAATAATTATTTTTCAAAAAATACAGTTTTGCCGCCTTTTAAGGGAGCACCCACATTAAATCTAGTTTTTGAAATGTATATAAATTCAATTTTAAAAATTAAAATTCTTCTTTGGGATCAGGATATAAAAATTTAATTTGGATAAATTTTTCATATTATTCTTATAACTTTCATATTTTAATGAATAGTAAAAACACGCTATATTTTAATTAAAAACAACTTTTTTCATCATAATAATTTATATGGTTAAATTATAATATTTAATGGTTTTAAAGTATAAATAGAATATATTTTTACCATTTAATATAATTTATGTCATTAGAATTTATTTTAGAATGAATTCATAGTTAAAACCATTTCAATATTTTCCAATGTTTTAACCTTTAAAACTCGTTTTCTTAACAACAGGATTAATTTTAAATTAATTTCTGCAAATTATGTGATTTGAATTTGAAAAAATGGATTCCATATTTGAAATCCGTAGGTCCAAATTCTGTTAATAAGCTACTTTTTATTTTTAGTCATTATGAATAGTAACTATGGTAAATTTTATTTACCAGAGTTAAAGTTAAATTGGGTAATTAAGGGTAAATATAATATTATAAATTTACCCTAACACTTGTCCTAATATAATTAGATGATTATATTTTACCCTAAATCATACTTGGGTCGAAATGGAATCTAATGGAACCCACTTGTATTTGATTAAGACCTTTTATTTAGTTTATTTAAATGAAAGTGAAATGTCTCACTCAAACTTTAATAATTAGATTATTTTTAATATATAGTTATACTGAATATCAATTATAAATACTCATTGGAAATATAAAATGGTTTTCTTTATCATGGTAATTTATTTTTAATTTTTAATAAATATTTTATTACCTTAAAATCTTATTCATTAATGATGTAGAAATTATTTATTTAGTGAAAAATCAATAATATAATTTTTATTAAAATAATAATACCTATCAAAAGAACCATAAACTTGACCAAACTTTCTTGGTCGAGTATATATATATATACCCTAATCATCCAAGGGTTTATTTGTGGACCATTCGGAGTCTTCTAAAACCGATTAGGACATTTATATTATTTTATTTTAAATGATTTCAAAGACGTCACTTTCATAATTTAATAAATATAAAAATTTAAATTTTGTGATTCTAAGATGATAAATTCGATTAAAAATATTATTATGAAATTTATTATATTTATCTTCATCATAGGATTTTATTTTTAATTTTTATTTAAATAATAGGTATATTAAATGATTATACAAAAATGATATAGAAATTATTTTATTAAGAGAAATATCAAATAAATGGTTTTATAAATATTAAAATAAACATTATATGAAATAATTAATGTTCTACAAAATTTTTATAGATGAATATAACATTTTATGAATCTATTAAACATTTTGGTTAGAATATATCCTCTATGTGGATTTTAGTTAAATTCAAATAAATGAATAGTGTCAAAATCAATACTATTGTTATTTTATAAAAATAACATATTATTAAATTGTTTAAAAGTCACATAAATATTTAAAAATTATAAATTGAAATTTATATTGTCTTAAATTTCATAACGTACCCAATTATGGATAATTCATAACATATAAGTAATTATTTATAACAATTTAAAATTTAGAATATTATTACCACAAATAAGATTAAATAAATTAAATAAGGATAAATCAAATTGATAAGGTTTAAAATAAATTCCCAAAATGTCTAAATTTTATTGGATGATGAGATTAAAACCCTATATCATCTCATATTCGGATTTAATTCATTTTTGGTGGTTTTTAAGTGGGTTTTAAATTTATTATAAATTAATATTTTTGAAGTTTCCAAAGGTGCCCCTCTCCTCTCTTATATAAGGGAACCTCCTCCCTCTTCTCTTTACACAACATTGAGCCTTCAAGATCGCCCAAAAACTGCCCATTTCCCTTATAAACATACCTATAAACATTATAGAGGTTATGGTCTCCTCAAAAGACCAACTCTAGTGTCTTAAGAGGAAGCTTAAAAGAGGTGTGTCAAAGAAGAGGTAATCTCTTCTACCGATTCATTCAAGTTTCTTTCTTATTCAACTTCTTCTTCTTTAGTTGTTTCATTTTAAAGTAATAACATAAGTATCACTAATATACTGATATGTTATTTTTAATATTAAAAAACCTCATTTCACCTTCTATCCATCCTACGGAAAACGAAATCACCGCGCGTACATACGTACGAAATACCGTCTCCATGTCGTGGTGTAATCTGTTCTTCCACCACCACCTTACATGGATGGGTATAATGGTGTAAAGAATAACTATATATAGTTATTATAACATCATAATAATTCTGAGATATTATATCATCCACTAAAATTCAATTCAATAATAATGGGAACGATATCATCGCTCGTGCGTACGTACGGATTACCGTCTCCACGATGCGATGGGATTCATTATCCATGTTAACCACTCAAGAATGATTATAAAGTATATATAATGAATAATAATGAAATCTATAACATAATTAAGCTACTGTATTTATTTATATATGTGTGTGTGTCAACTACTTACTTCCATCCGAGTCAATAAGAAAAGGAAAACAACGTTCATGTGTACGTACGACTTACCGTCTCCAAGAACGGTGTATTTCATTTCATTCATCTATCTATTATATATATATATATACTGAATATATATGATATATAAATCATGATTTACATTCTGGAAGTAAGTAAATCATGATATAAGTAATAATAATATCAAGAACAATAAGTCCAAACACGTATGATAAATAAAATGATTTTACCCAAAATGCTGCTTTAACATGGAATTTACAAAAGAACAGGTAATATAAAGTCATAAGTGAACCATATATGATTTAATAACAATGTATATGATTCTGTAATAAGTAAATGACATTATTTAAATCATTATACAAGATTTTTTAATACCTACGAATCATATCAGACCTAAGGTAAGGGATAACTTTTCCAATCTCGTTTCTATCTGAGATTGTTTATTCGTAAGTATTTACTAGGGTTATATTTATCGTTCATGTCCCTATTTTCTAAAAATTGTTTCATGTATTTTTAAAGTCCTTTTTACCCATTTTTGACTTTTACTACATGGTATGTAAGGAATCTTTCTATTTTTTACCATACGAGGTACTTTTTGACTTTTCCAGAAAAAGTACGAGAAAATGTTTTTTTAACTTATAAGGAATGAATGGATTTTTACGGTTTCATAAAGCCTTATTTTCATGAAGCTTACTCTACATGATTTCATGACTATTTTCAACAAAATAATTTTCTTTTAAAATTTTATGGCATTTTGAGAAAAGAAAATGATTTTGAAAAAGAAATGATATATTCATCAAGAATTCATTCCAAGTGTTTTACCAAAACCATTTTCCATCTAAGATGACATTATTTCATATGTGTATGTTTCAATTATAATGTCTATATGATTTACATGGTTTCATTTTTCATATGATGAAATGATATCCATTTGTTTTATATGGATTATGTTATGATGGAATGATGTTTATGAAACCTATTTTATTCTTTGGGTTATGATGAATGATTTATGTTCATGTTGTGGCACACGTAAGAATGATTTCATTATGAGATTGGTAGGACCTATATCTCCCTCCAATTCATTGTATAAAGATTTATATCTCATGAGATATACATGGATGGAATGGTAAGTTAATCCGGTTCAGTGATACAGGACTAGAACGAGGAGTGAACTCGATTCAGAAAGGGGCTTTGTCCACTAAGATGGTCTTGGTAGCAATGCCTTGGCTACTATGGAAATCATATCATGTGCTTAATGGTTTTCCACAATTACATGTTTTATTTCCATGATATTTTATCATTATTGATGTTCCATTATGATCTATGCTTTATGTACTTCCATGTTTTATGTCATTGGTCAAGATTTTGATGTTTAAACATTATGTTCATGTTGTTATGTTAAAATGTATATGGTTTGTTTTATTTTCTCCATGATTACCCTTACTGAGCATTTGAGATCACCCTTTATATGTTTTATTTTCCACAGGATATAAAGAAAGGTTTTAGGTAAAAAAAAGTGGAAGATCTTTATGGGAGATGTTGAAGGTCTTTCACCAAGATTAGAAGATTATGTGCCTAGTTTCGAAAGTCATTAAACTATTACGGTCCTTTGGTGTCTTTTTTTGTAATGTATTAATTATTCCAAAAAAGTAATGTAATGTACATGTACGTCAAGCTTGGGTCTCTACACATATGACCCTGTAGCATGAATTACATCAATAAGGATATTATTTTCTTTAGATTCAATTAATCATTTGTATGTTCATTAAATGGATGTCAAAAATGATTTTTTAAATGGAGAATTAAATGAAGAGATTTACATGGAATAACTGGAAGGGTTTGTTTTACAAGGTAATGAAAACAAGGTATATAAACTTGTTAAATCTCTTTATGGTCTTAAACAAGCTCTGAAACAATAGCATGAGAAATTCGATTCTATTATTTTATCTAATGGTTTTTCTCATAATAATGCGGATAAATGTGTTTATTCAAAGTTTAAAAAAGAATATGAAGTTATTGTGTGTTTAAATTTGGATGATATGTTAATTTTTGGAACCAGTATGATTAGTATAATCGAGATAAAGAATTACTTATCTTCTATGTTTGAAATGAAGGATCGTGGAATAGTTGATACTATTTTAGGCATTAAAGTTATAAAACATAGTGGGGGTTATTATTTAAGTCAGTCTCATTACATTGAAAAAATGTTAAATAAATTTCATCATCTTGGTTTCAAGGATGTCAATGTTCTATTTGATACAAGTGTTAAACTTTTTATAAATATGGGTAGAGTTGTAGCACAACTTGAATATACTTGTGTAATTGGTTCTTTAATGCATGGGATGCATTGAACTAGACCTGATATTGCTTTTGTGGTATGTAAAATGAGTAGATATACTTGTAATCCTAGTGTGTATCATAGGATATGTATAACAAGAATTTTTTGATACTTAAAAAAGACCAAAGATTTATGTTTATACTATAATGATTATCCGGCTGTATTAGAAGGATACACCGATGCAAGTTGGATTAACTGTATTGGTGATAACCAATCCACTTCTGGATGGTTGTTTATTCTTGGAGGTTGTGCTATTTCTTGGGAGAGAAAGAAACAAACATGTATTTCACATTCGACCATGGAGTCGGAGTTTATCGCCTTAGAGACATATGGAAATGAAGATGAATGGATTAGGAATCTTTTATTGGATATTAGATTGTGGCCTAGTCTGATGCCTCATATCTCTATCAGTTGTGATAGTGAAGCAAAATTATCAAGGGAATATAGTTGCATGTACAATGTAAAGTTTAGACATATAATTTTGAGACACAATTATGTGAGTCAATTGTTACAAGATGGTACCATAACAATTGTTTATGTGAGATCGTGTAAAAACCTTTCGAATCCGTTTACAAAATCTCTGTCGATAGAGGTTATTAGTGCAACTAATAAAGAGATGGGGTTAAATACCATAGAATAAATCATTTCAGTGATGGAAACCCAACACTTTCTTTAGGCATATCTTAATCAAAGTGTTTAATGGGTAAAAACAAGTTACGAAGATGATTGTTGATATTGAAAATTATAACCCCAATTTTTGGTGTCAATATCGTCCGTTATGACAAGAGGTTGAGTTTTAAACTCTTAACAAAATATTAAGACTCAATGAGTTAAGTGCTATTATAATGGAAGCACATTGTAATATTTTTCTTATATGAACTTAGAAGTGGTGCCACTTCTTACAGGAGTTAATGGGTTTTCTCCTTAAAGAGTTCTTGAAAATGATATAAGCACATGGCCTTAAAAGTGCTAATAAAAAAATGTTGGATGAAAGTTTATTATATGTATAATTTCTCTGGTTTATCTTAAAGGTTAATAAGTTTAATGTTTCGACAACTTATAAATCTGATAAACTTTGAGATATTGATACTAAGTAGAGGTTTAAATCAAAATATACCTTTATAATTTATAATGACACACTTATGATCTGAATAATTAATATTTATAAATAAAAGTGGGGTATTGTTGTATTCTTATTCAAAAAATATTAATAGGAGTGTTTTTATAGTTAAAAACACTCCTCACTTGGATTTATGAGGTGTTTTAAAAGAGGGAATCCCACATTGAAATGTATAAATAGAATCCCATAGCTCATCTCCTATTTAAGGGAGCTTTGGGATTTGGACTATTAATAAAATATATAATTGTCAAAATACTTTTAAATTATTTTTAAATATATATTTAGTAAATGTTTTGTTTTATATATATATATATATATAACAAAACAAAACAAAAACAAAATGAAATAAAATAAAATATTTTATTAAAATGACTAATGACTTGATTAGTCGTAACCATATGGATTCGTTTATTCGAAACCCGAATGGGCGCCTCTATTCTGAAACAGTTAGTACGAACTAGTGTATCTTCTACCATTTAGAGTTTATAAATTAGCGATGTTGAGATTTTTTTTAATTAACTAATTCAATCCAAGAAATTCTCCATAATTCTCCCAACATCGGTGCAGTGAGGTAATCGAGAATTGGTGTCTGATTTTCCCTGAAACCTTGGTCAAATCCTCGAGGAATACTTCCACCGATAACCCTACTCCGTCAACATGGGAGTGGATCAAACCCTTTTGGAAAGTGAACCTGATTCACGCATCAAGGTTCTATCCGTCTTCTTTTCTACCAACTTATTTTTTCTAACAACTTCATTGCTTGTGATCTCATACACACCCCATATAACGGATTGATGAGTTTGGAGGCTGACCTTATCACCTCATCTGACACTTTGGAGCCACTATGGCTATACCTTTTTTTCCCGACAAGGAGAGGGACTCTTCTACACCTGCACTAACACACTATAGTTGTTGAACAAATAAACCAAGTGAGTTCAAGGGCTAGTAGCTCGAGAGGGAGAAGGTATCTGAGGAGGATCATAGCAGAATATCTCCTTCCCTTTAGATTTCTAACTAAATGATCTAGAGGGAGTAGAGAGGGACTCGAAGAATAGACGGGGGGAGGTAGGTGGGGGATGTATGGGACACGAACCCTACATGAAGAGGGGAAAATACACGATAGTAGAGGAGGGTTCATATAGAGAGATGGAGGAGCCAAGGATGGGGCTAGAAAACCCCCACTAGCTTCCTGAATCAACAACTCAGGACTCACAAGAAGTCGAGCTATACTTTTATCTGGGGTTAGATATTTGGTTTTTCCCGCGATATTTTCCGGCCTCTGTGATGTATAATGGGAGGATTTCTTTCTACACTCTAACAATGAGTGACTAAGGTGGTGACATCCTATGCAGAAATTATGTGCCAAGAGGAACAATTAAGGTGGAATCCATTCAAACCCTCCCTCATCTCAGAGAAGCAACTAAGATGGAGGAGGAGATGAGATGTCCATAACTACATAGATCTGGGCCGATGTGGTTTCCTAAAGTAAGAGATTATGGTCATCAATTCATAAAAATTTTCTGAGTGACTCAGTAATCCTCTATATAAAGGAATGATCTTTTAAGGAAAGAAATAGTTCAGGAAGCCAGACCCACACACCCGTCAGGGGAGAATCCCATCCCCGGTGGACATTCATAGACAAACGAGAGATGTGTATATGCTAGAAGTTGATCGTATTATGTCTAGGGGACCAAAATTTAATTCCACGAACATAATGTAGGACTTCCTATTTAGAACCAATACTCTGGTAGGGTGATTCAGGTTCCATTCTCAAACAATTTTCTAAAAGAGGAAAATCATAGGCTTCTCCACCTCGAAACTAGCCACTAAAGTTTACATGAGGAGTGCTAAATCTTTGAGAAATTTTGATGTTCAGAAGGTTATCTCCTTGATTTGATGAGTGGAGTCTCATTCTATAAATCATAAACTTGTATTACTAAACCCTTTTCCAATAAATTTTCAATAATCTAGTAATGAATACTTTTTTCTAATTACTTTACTTATGTTGGTCTACCACCATCATAATAATTCCCTATTAGTATGAGGCACCGTCTACTATGGTTGGAGATAACCTCAAACATAAGGTTTTTTTTAAATGAAACCTATAAAAGGTGTTGAATTACTTATTATTTCATTTGATGGATTTTATAGTTTTGTGGTTTTTCAACTAAAACATAGTTCTATTTATTATTATGTTTAGTTTGATCACACTCACAACTTTAACAAAGAATAAATATTAAATATTCATCACAAATTCTCATTTATTTTATCAATGAATTCTCAATAACTATTCTATATGATCACATATCACCCACATGTTCATAAATAATTAATCATGTATAATAAAATAAACAATCAATGACATGAACATGATTTGTTTCTTAGCAGGTTAACCCATATATAGAAAGTATGATGGATCAATTGAGAAACTAGGGGAACTCCTTGAGAAATGCACAAGATCAAGTTGAAGAACCCATCAAACTCTCCCAAATTCTTCTTGTTTGGTTCCACACCGGCTCTCGACTCGAACTCCATCATTGAAAACTCCACCATATTAAAGTGCATACTCATGCATAGGTGAGGGGGTACTCAAGATATGAAATTACATTTTTATCACTCAAAATGTGGAAATGCAGGCCCATATACATTTAAATATGCTGGCACGATGCATAGACCATCTAAAAATAATATTTAATAGGTAATTATAACAAAAACAACACCATTTCAAACATTAAAATTAAATAACTAAATAAACTTAATAAGCATGGGTTGGTCTCAGCTCGTGATCAATAAAAATGCAATAATATTACATTAAAAAAATAAAATAAAAAAATTCAAATCAATTTTATTTTTAATGCTTTACCGTAGAATTAGAATAATCTTAATTGATTATTAGTATGTGCCATCATACTCGAAATATATTTTTTAAAATTCCAAAATATTTTTTTAAAAAAAATAGGAAATTTTCTTGAATTTATTTGGATTCTTAGGTATTTAAACTACTAAAGGAGTTTTTAGACTATTCAAATGTACTATTAACTGATGGATACCATCCACCTAGAGGATATTGTTTACTCATAGGTACTATTCACCCATAGGATATTGTTCACCCACGAATATAGTTCATGTGGATATATATATATATATATATATATATAATTCACGAAAGACCTATAAGGACTTGATGTTTTATAAATGAAATTACCATATTATAATTATCTCATATAGTATAATCACATAATATTACATATAGAACATAATGAAAACCTTATAAATAAAGAATGGGTGAAATAAAAGGTGTTTCTAGAAGTTAAAAAACTTATACCGCATAAAAAGTAACTTGACCAATGGAATAGTAATGCAACTCTTATGAATAGTATATTGACCAACGTAATAGTAACACAACCAATAAAATTATAAATAAAATTTATCCATATTATAAGTAAAAATATGATATATTTACATCATATTATAAGTAAATATTTTAGAAATTATTAATTAAGTATTGTTATTTTTGTAAGTAATAAAAATTTAATTACAATTTTATGTTTAAGTTAATATTTTAAAAGAATATTTATTTTAATAAAATGTATTCAAAAACTAAAATTTTGATTTCTTAGGATTATATGACAATTTTATGAGACCTTAGTTAATGTTTCAAAGTGTTATAAAATTAGTAATAGTTTTAAAATCTGTATATTTCAAGTAAATTATGATTATATTTTAAAATTAAATGTATCATATTTAGAAAATTATTTTTCATAAAATAGATTTCATTTTTTAATTTTTCATATCGAAAAATGGATAAGGTGAATTTTTGGTATTTTTCTGAAATACATAATTTTTTTATTAATAGTAAAATACAATAATTTACGATAAATGCTAAATACATGAATTATGGAGTCATAGATGATGGTACAGTGATTTAAGAAGAATTTTTTGAACTCACATGCTCTAGTTACTATTTTTCGTCACAATAATCAACACGATTTCTTTTCTTAAAAAATAATAAACTAATGAATTAAATAATGTGAAAACACATCTCTCCTTCACCATAAATACCACCCTCACTGCCCCTTCTCCTCACACCTCTCAAGCCTTTTCCCTTCTCAAGTTATTCTCAAATATATTACCAATATCCTCCCCCATTACCAGGATCTTTTGGTCTTATCAAGATTCCAAAACCAAACTCTTAAGGAGGTTCTCAAAAGGAAGGAATCCAGAGGTAAAACCCTCTTCATTTTTCTTTCAATTTCTTTTCATGTTCCTTTGTTTTCTTTTCTAATCTAACCTCTATTAATACAAATGGTATGATAAGTACAGTAACATAAATGTACTATAATTTGGATATGATAATTAAATAATTCTTCATCATCTCTCTTTTCCCCTCCTTTTATGTTAGAAATAAAAATATCATCTGAGATGTAATAATTTATCACATTCAAGGATAACGGATTTTCAATTTTTATTACCGTCTTCAATTCGGGTTATGAAACAGTTTTTATGATTTAAAAAGACTATAATATATGTATTATATCTAAATTAAGGTTCTATAATCTATTTTTATGGATGATATTAATTTATAATTAAAAACGATTTCATTGTGATCAAAAAACCGCCAATTAACCCAAACGGTTATCATTAAAGATTTATACAATGATTTATCCTCACTCCAAATAACCAAATAAAATTTATAACCATGTAATATTATGGATTTTCACTAATAACTTATAACTTCAATTATGGATAACCATTCTCATATTACATGTTTATCTGAACATGTATATAATTAAACAAATCATGAAAACCAAGGAAATAAACGCTCCCAAACAATAAAATTGAACTTATTAATCCTTCAGAAAAGCCATAAATAAACTTAATAAGGTTACACTAAATCAATTACATGTATTAAAGGTTATTTAATTATTAATTAATGATTCCAATTTGATTTTTGATGAAATTAAGATCAAGTTAAGAACACCTTCAGACTTAAGGTATGGGATACTACCCGAACCTCCATTATTCCTTCTGGTTATTCTTACTCTCTTTTTACCCAAATGAAATTGTCTATTATTTTTAAATAAATATTCTAAATTATGTTTATATGTTCCCAAATATTTATTTGATATCTACTCATCCTTATTTTTTGGGGATATACTTGTTTTTAAATCATTCCCGTCACAATTCTTCTTGATAAGCAAACCTGATTTAAGTGAACTTCCCAAACTCTTACCCATTTTCAGGTGCGCTCCATAATTTTTTTTAATCCACCATTATTTTTATAAAACCAACATTTTTTTATAAAAACCTTCATGGTTCAATTCACATCTTATAATAAAATATTATTCCCTTTTTTATTTTAAATGATCTTTGATATTTTCCTTAAACCACACTAAAATGTTTTAATTATAAAGTTTCTTAAATACCATTTTTACATGTTATCACATCATTTTCACATCACTAATCATGATATATGATTATTCGTCTTCATTAAGTTCCATGTATATTCTAAATACATTATTTCATTGACACTTTTATGATACACCCATTAATTATGCTTTATAACATGATTATGATACCCAATTCTTTCCATTGGAAAACTTTATGTTTATATTTGATCCATAAATATGATTATATATGTGGAAAACATAATCGTTAAAATGTTATGATGGGTGTTCTTGGATATCACTCTAATTCATTCGGTAATGTTTAGTCTCATAGACTTTACGTGCAACAGACTGGATGGTTTGCCTTGACTCATGCTCCATGTGCAATGGTTTTAGTGGTTAACCTTGACTTGTGCTCCTCTATGTGAAAAGAGCTTGGATCATGTGAAATTCATGTTTTATGATGCTTCCACATTACTATTATTCCATGATTATATGATCTCATGTTCTAAATATTACGATTCCTTATGTTTAATCATGTACCATTCCTCTTTATATCATTATTTTATACCTTATAATCCATGTGATAAGATTTATTTATATGTTTATTCCCTTATAGGGATTTTTTCTCATACCTCTGTTCATGTTATACCCTGGTTATCCTATTCCGATGTAAGGTACCAAAGGAATTTAGGATCTCCTTATGAAGATAAAATAAATAAATGTTTTAATTAGTCCTTTGTTATCAGTTTTATATACTTCATCTTACAAGACATTAGAACCTACGATTTTTGGCATGTAATTTTATGTTTAAATATGTTTAAAATCATGTAATGATATGTGTAAAAGTCTAGGGTGACTATAGTTGGTATCATATGATGGTCTAGTTATTTTTGGATATTAGGAATTGAGTACTTTAGTTAGAACCTTATCAATAATACTAAGTATAAGAAAACATCCCTAAATATTGGTAAGTATATAGTAAGTGGTTTATCAAGAAAATAAATACATGTATGGATACTGCAAGTGGATGTGGTTCTGGAAAAAATGTACCTAGGAGTAAAAACACTGACAAGGTGTTCTGGACCTAACTCGTGGTAACCTATTACATGACAACGAGCCTGACTGCACCCCTATTTTGACACTCCCGAGGGATATGCTTTGGTAAATTCATAAGATTATTATAAAACATTATTAAGGAAAAAAATATCCAATAAGAAAATATGTTAGTAAACAGATCAAGGATAATTTAGATTTTATCCTAGGGAATCACAAGTTATGATATACTTTTCCTTTACAAGTTTATCCTTTTATGATCAAAGTTTCCTTTTATTCTTATTAGCTAAGTATTCAAGCCCCCTAATTGAACTTTATTTTCTTAGTTAATGATGAGAAATAAAAGAACATGTTATAATAATAAATGTGATAAAGAATGTGAAGATTTCCATATTGATATTCGAAATATGATGGGGGAGGGTGCTCAAAAGATAATGACAGTACTTTCTCAGCTTGATGAAGTTATGAATAATAACATGAATCATGTTGGACACCCTCCTCTTCCAAGGAAAGAGAAAGTTGTCTCAAATCCTTAATGTGGGAAAGGCCTCCCATGTTTGGTTAATCTTCTGATCACATCCTCTCAAAAAAGTGCATTAACTCCATTGAAAAGATATTCCTTGTTCTCCAATGCTCAAAGGAAGATAAAGTCATGCTAACGGTCTATCATTTTTATGTGGAATCTAGTTAGTGGTGGACACTAATCAATAATACAAAGTCCCATGAGGAAATTTATTCCATTGATTGGGAGTATTTCAAGAAAATATTTTTAATAAATATTTTCCCCAAACTCTCTATCTCACGATGGAAATAGAGTTCCCCAGACTTAAGTAGAAGGAAGATGAGTCTCTCAGGGTGTATAAAGAAAAATTTAGAAGGATAGTAAGATACACCTCCATCTGTATCATGAACACTGAAAATGAGATGGATCACTTATTTAACATACTAAAGAAAAGTATATTGAAAGCATCAGTGATTCAAGATGTCAATAGTTATGACAAGATTGTATGTTGTTCCCTCAAGGTTGAAATGGAGATTGGATAATCTCAATGTTCTCATGATCCTAGTGACAAAAAGATGAATATATAGTCCAATATTGGTGGTTCAATAAATAAATTCCATGATGTAAAGAATATTGAACACCCCATGTGTAAAAAATGTTGGAAGAACCTTCTTAAGAACTGTTTAATGGGTACTAGAAATTGCATCAAATGTAGAATAATGGGAAATATGTCTAAGAACTACCCATGGGATATGAATAATTCCACTAACATGGAAGAAGAAAGTAAGGTTTATATCAATACTCACCCTATAGTGCAGTGTTACAACTACAAGGAATATGGTAATTATGCTAACAATTTCTACAATATAATGGTTGTCAGAGGCAATCAACAAAAACCTCCAAGGCAACATAGAAGGGCTTATGCTATCACTACTACTGAGGTGGATATGGAAAATGATACGGTGACAGGTACAATTGTGATTCATTCATGAATATTGAAGATATTATTTTATTCTGGTTCTACGCATTCTTTTATATCTTTCAAGTTTAGTAGAACTATTCAAACACCACATCAAAATATAGAGGTTGAGTAATCTATGAGAAAAAAAATAGGGAAATTATTTCCTCTAAATTATATAACTACACCCCGGTTAATGTTTGTGGACTGAACCTCTACTAAAATTGTTTCATACTACCATTGGTAGATTTTGATGCTATTTTGGGCATTGATTGGATGTCATTATATAGATCCAACATCAACTATGAGGAAAGGGAGATCTCTTTTTGCAACACAAAGCATCCTCCAGTCTTTTATAAGTGTAAGGAGGAAGATGATTCTCCTTTAGAATCATTGTATCAAGTGTGGATATTGTTGCCTTATGAGAAAGCATATCTTGATCAAATGATTGGTACAAAGAGAGAATCGTGCTCGAATACATGCCCATCATAAGTGATTGCACTAATTTATTCCTTAAATAGTTGTCGTGTCTTCCTCATAATCAAGAGGTTGAGTTCTAAATTTAATGTATTCCTAGATCCCTACCTATATCAAAGAAACCTTATTGAATATACACTATTAAGAATGAAGAGTGGAAGAAGTAGTTACATGAGAATCTAGAGAAGGGTTTTTTATGCCTGAGTGCTTCACATGGGTTTCATCAGTCCTATTTGATACGAATAAGGATGGATCAATGCGCCTATTTATTGATTATTGTGAGGTCAATAAAATCATGATAAATAACAAGTATCCCCTTCCACAAATAGATGAATTTTTTGATCAGCCGCATGGGGCCAATTATTTCTCAAAGGTGGACCTTGGGTCGAGATATCACCAATTAAATCTAAGGAAAGAAGATATTCCAAAAAAATTAATTTCAAATGAGGTATGGACACTTTGAGTTCATAGTGATTCCCTTCAGACTCACTAATGCTTCAAAAAAAATCATTGATTTAATGACTAGATTTTTTAGAGATTACCTCAAAAAATTTGCGATAGTCTTAATCAATATGATTCTGATATACTCTAAGTGCATGGATAAACATGAGAAGAATTTTAATACTATGATGAATACATTATGAAGGGAGAAACTATATTCCAATAAAATTAAATTTGAGTTTTGGATTGAGGAAGTATCATTCTTGCGGCATGTTATCACCAGTAAAGAGATCTATGTAGACCCTTCCAAGATAAAGGCAATTGAAGAGCAGCCCATGCCAACATCTGTAACAGAGATCCATATATCCCTTGGCCATTCTGGGTATTATCAATTATTTTTTAGGAACATATAATGATTTTAAAACCATATAAATAGCTAAAATGGAAGGGAGTGAAGTTTGACTGGACTCAAGAATGTGAGGAAATCTTTAAGGAGCTGAAAAGGAGGCTTATCACTACGCCAGTACTCATACTATTGGAAAGTAGAGAACTCTTTATGGTGTACATGAATGATTAAAATAAAGGATTAGGATATGTAATTTTTAAAAATAAAAAAATTGACATCCTATGCCTAAAGTTAGTTAAAAATATAGGATAGAAAATATCCCACACATGATCTGGAGTTGGAAGTTGTGATCTTTGCGTTGAAAATCTGGCGGAATTATCTCTATGGAGAGAAGTGTGAGATATATACTCATCACAAGATTCTAAAATATATATTCACACAAAAGGAGATTAATATGTTCATGAAAATATGGTTGTATCTCATCAATGATTATGAATGTTTAATCCACTACCTTCCATGTAATGAAAATAAGATATGAGATTCTCTAAGTAGAAAGAATACTTCATCTTTATCAATGATGATGATAGATAAGGATCCAATTTTCATAGATTTGAAGAGGATAGAAATCATAATAATTAAGGTAGGAACATCATCAATCCATTCTAAAATGATTTCTCAACCATCCCTCATGGAGAAAATAAAGGATTCTCAGATAAATGATGTGGAAATTCTGAAAAGGGTGGAAGGTGTTAGATATGGGAAATCCTCTCAGTTAAAGATTGATAAGGATGGATTCGTAAGATTTGGGTCATAAATATGTGTACCACCTGATCAAGAGAAAAATAATGAGATTCTAAATGAAACACATAGCTCTACCTTTTTTATTCACCTAGAGAGCACAAAGATGTATCGATATCTATGGGATAACTTTTGGTGTGACAACATGAAAATGGATATCACTGAATATATGTCAAAGTACATGGTATGTCAGAAAGTGAAGGATAAAAGTAAAAAGTCTAAAGGTATGTTTCAACTATTACCCATACCAACATGGAAGTGGAGGAACATTACCATGGACTATGTCACTAGAATTCCAAGGAAATCTAGAGAAAACAATACTATATGGGTTATTATGGATCATCTAACAAAGACGACTAACTTTATCTCAATTCAAGAGGAATTACCACTAGATCAACATTAAAAAATATACATCAAATAATTGGTATGGATACATGGAGTACTACTATCAATTTTATCCTATAGAGATCCAAGATTTACCTAAATGTTCTAGAAAAGTATTCGACATGCTCTAAGCACCGAGCTAAACTTTAGTATGTCCTGTCATCATCAAACTGATGGCCAATCTGAGTGAACTATTCAGACACTAGAAGACATGTTGAGATCATGTTAAATGGGCTTCTTAGGAGTGTGTTACCAACATCTTCATTTGGTTAAGTTGAATTCCAACAATAGTTTCCACTCAAGCATCTGAGTAGCGCCATTTGAAGCCCTTTATGGGAAAATGTGTCGAACATCGGTGTGCTAGGAAAAAGTCAGTGAGCATAAGATGATAGGACCTGAAATGGTGGAGAAGGTGAAAACCATTCAATAGCACATAAGGCATTAAAAATTTGACAAAATATCTATGCAGACAATCATCTATGATACCTTGAGTTCAAAGCTGGAGACATGGTATTCCTCTGCATATCTCCAGGAAAGAAGGTCATGAGATTTGGGAATAAAGGAAATATAATTCCTTGGTACATCAAACCCTTCAAGATGTTTGATCATGTTGAAGTTATGTCTTATTGAATATAACTTCCACCTACTATGTCTCAAGTACACAATGTATTCCACATATCCCGTTTAAGGAAGTACTTACCAGATCCTTCACATGTACTGTCTTCAAAGGTGGTATATTTGGGGAATGTGGTTTCTTATGAGGAGAAGCGAGTGAAGATCCGGGATTATAGAGATAATGTACCACATAACAAGACTAATCTCTTGTTCAAAGTACTAAGGAGGAACCATAAGTACAAATAGGCAACATGGGAACTAGAGGAAGTGATGAGGGATGTGTATACACACCTGTTTTCATCTTAGAATGTAAAACAAAAGTTCGAGGGTGAAATTTCATAAGGAGTAAAGAATGTTACAACCCAAAGTTTTATAAATGGAATTCCATTCTTCTAATTAAGACTTATAGTATAATCATATAATATTACATATATAATATAATAAAAACATTATAAATGAATAATGAGTGAAAAAAGGTGTCTCTAAAAGTTAAAGAACCTATACCACTAAAATAGTAACTTCACCTACAGAAAATTAATGCGACCCTTATGAATAGTAAATTAATAAATGTAATAGTAACCTAACTAATAAAATTATAAATAAAATTTATCCATATTAGAAGTGAAAATATGATATAATTATATCATAGTATAAGTAAATATTTTAGAAATTATTAATTAAGTGTTGGTATTTTTATAATCCATAAATATTTATTTATAGTTTTATGATTAATTTAATATTTTAAAAGATACTTTATTCTCATAAAATGTATTCATAAACTATAATTTTTATTTCATATGATTATATGATAGTTTTATGAAACCTTAGTTAATTTTTCAAAGTGTTATAAAATATTTCATAGTTTTAAAATCTATATTTTTCAAGTAAATTGTGATTATATTTAAAAATTAAACCAATAATATTAAAACATTATTTTCAAAAATTGGAGTTTATTTTTGAATTATACACATCAAAAAATATTTTGGGTGATTTTTTGCTATTTTTATGAAATACTTGAATTTTTTGTGAATAGTAAAATACGATAATTTAACATAAATGCTAAATACATGAATTATGGACTCGTAGATTATGGTATACTGATGTAAACAACATTAGTTTAAACTCACATTCTCTAGTTACTATTTTTGGTTTCAAGAATAAATAATATTTCTTGTTTTGGGAAAAATAATAAACTAATGAATTAAATAATGTGAAAACACCCATCTCCTCCACCATAAAGACCACCCCTCATCAACCCTTCTCCCCACACCTCTAAAGCCTTGTGACATTCCCATGTTATGATAAGATATCCTCTCAACACCCTCCTCCATTATCATGAGATTTTTTTCTTATTAAAATACCAAAAACAAACCCCAATAGAGGTTCTTAAAAGCAAAGAATCAAGTGGTAAAACCCTCTTCTGTTTTATTTCAATTTCTTTTCAAGTTCCTTTGTTTTATTTCCTATCCTAACCTATCCTAATAAAAATGGTATGATATGTAAAAAAATATATATCTATTGGAATTTTTTTATGAAAATTAAATAATTCATCATCATCTATCCTTTCTCCTCCTTTTATTCTAGAAATGAAAACATCATCCAAGATATGTTAATTTATCACATTCATGTACAACAGGTTTTCAATTTCTATTAACATATTTAATTATAGTCATTATACAATTTTTATAGTTGAAAATTACTATAATATCTTTATTATATCTTATTTAAGGTTCTGTAATATATTTTTACACATGATATTAATTTATAAAGTAAAATGAGTTCATTGTGATAAAAAAACCACCAATTAAACAAAACAATTATCATTAATGTTTTATATAATAATTCATCCTAACTCCATATAACCAAATAAAATTTATAACCATGTAATATTATGAGTGTTAACTAATAAAAAATAAATTAAATTACATAAAACCATTCTCATCTTACATGTTTATCTGTACATGTACATAAGTAAACCGATCATGAAAATAAACAAAACAAACTCTCCCAAACAAGGAAATTGAACCTCTTAACCCTTCAAAAAGGCCATGAATGAACTTAAAAAGGTTATACTAAATCAATTTCATGTAGAATAGGTTATTTAATTATTAATTAATGATTGTAATTTTACTATATAGGACATTAATATCAAGTTATGAACACCTTCTGACATAAGGTTAGGGATTCTACCTGAACCTCCATTATTCATTTGGATTATTCTTACTCTCTTTTTACCCAAATAAAATTCTCTATTATTTTTCTTTAAATATTCTAAATTATTTATATATGTTCCAAAATAATTTTTTATGATACATTAATCATTATTTTTTGGTCATATACTTGTTTTTAAATGATTCCATTCTCAATTCTTCCTAATAAGCAAACCCGGTTTAAGGGAACTTCCTGAGCACTTAACCATTTTCAAGTTTGATCCATAATTTGTTTTAATCCAAAATTATTTTAATAAAACCACAAAAATTATTATTAAAACCTTATTGGTTCACTTATAGTTTTATAAAAAAAATATTATACCCTTTTTATTTTAAATGGTCTTTAATATTTTCCTTAAACTGCACTAAAATGTTTTAATTATAAAGTTTATTAAATACTATTTTTACATGTTTTCAATTCAATTTGACATAAATAATCATGATATATTCTTATTAGTATTCATTAATTTCCATTAATGTTCTAAATACATTATTTCATAGACACTTTTATGATATGCCCATTAATTATGCTTTATGACATGATTATTGTAACACCCCGAGATTTAATGAAAAATATTCTTTTAATTTCATTGATTTCTTGTGTCGTACGTTATACCAAAATTATCTTGTGATGTAAACAACACCATATTAGCTTATATTATATGCAAACACTATTATTGGCTTGCTTTACATGCAATTGCGACCTTCCTCGATAGCGTGTGTAGTACGCAATACCTGGTTTCACTAAACAATGATATATTGTTATAATATTATTATGGACTAGACTTTATGAATATTATTAACTTAATTTTGAATTTTATAACATTATTATTCATCTTACACATTTTCTAAAACATGTTATAAGAACAAAATAATTTTTTTGGGTAAAATAAGTATTTTTCAAAAAATGCAGTTTTGCCGCCTTTTGATGGCGCAACCACTTTAAATCTAGTTTTTGACATGTTTATAAGTTCAATTTGAAACAATAAAATTTTTATTTGGGATCAGGATACAAAAATATAATTTGGATAAATTTTTCATATTATTCTGATAACTTTCATATTTTAATGAATAGTAAAAACACGTTATATTTTAATTAAAAACAACTTTTTTCATCATAATAAATAATATGGTTAAATTATAATATTTAATGTTTTTAAATTATAAATGGAATATATTTTTACCATTTAATATAATTTATGTCATTAGCATTGATTTTACATTGAATTCATAGGTAAAATCATTTCAATCTTTTGCAATTTTTCATCTTTAAAAAGTCATTTTCTTAACAACAGGATTAATTTTAAATTAATTTCTGAAACATATGTGATTTGAATTTGGAAAAATGGATTCCATATTTGGAATCAGTGGGTCCAAATTATGTTAATAAGCTACTTTTTATTTTTAGTCATTATGAATAGTAACTACGGTAAATTTTATTTACCATAGTTAAAGGTAAATCAGGTAATTAAGGGTAAATATAATATTATAAAATTACCATAACTCTTTTCCTAATATAATTGGATGAATATATTTTACCCTAAATCATAATTGGGTCTAAATGGAATATAATGGAACCCATTTTTATTTGATTAAGACCTTTTATTTAGTTTATTTAAAGGAAAGTGAAATGTCTCACTCAAACATTAATAATTAGATTATTTATAATATATAGTTATACAGAATATAAATTCAATTATAAATACTCATTGTAAATATAAAATGTTTTTATTTATCATGGTAATTTAATTTTAATTTTTAATAAATATTTTATTACCTTAAAATCTTATGCATTAATGATGTAGAAATTATTTATTTACTGAAAAATCAATAATATAGTTTTTATTAAAATAATAATACCTATCAAAATGACCATAAACTTGAAAAAACTTTATTTTTCGAGTTTATATATACCATAATAATCAAGTGTCGATTTTTGGACCATTTGTAGTCTTATAAAACCTATTAGTACATTTATATTATATTATTTTAAATGATGTCAAAGATGTCACCTTCACAATTTAATAAATATAACAATTTAAATGTTGTGATTTTAAGATGATAAATTAGAGTAAAAATATTATTATGAAATGTATTATATTTATATTCATCGTATGATTTGATTTTTAATTGTTATGAAACTAATAAGTATATTAAATGATTATAACAAAATGATGTAGTAATTGTTTCATTAAGAGAAATATCAAATAAATGGTTTTATAAATATTAAAATAAACATTATATGAAATAATTAATGTTCACCACAAATTTTATAGATTAATATGACATGTTAGGAATCTATTAAACATTTTTGTTCGAATATATCCTCTGTGTGGATTTCATTTAAATTCAAATAAATGAATAGTGTCAAAATTAACACTATTGTTATTTTATAAAAGTAAAGTATTATTAAATTGTTTAAAAATCACATAAATATTTAAAAATTATAAATTGAACTTTATATGGTCTAAAATTTCATAAAGTATCCAATTATGGATAATTCCCAACACATAAGTAATTATTTATAATAATTTAAAATTTAGAATATTATAACCACAAATAAGATTAAATAAATTAAATAAGGATAAATCAAATTGATAAGGTTTAAAATAAATTTCAACATGTGTAAATTTTATTAGATGATGATATTAAAACCCTATCTCATCTCATATTCGTATTTAAGTCATTTTTGGAGGTTTTTATGTGGGGTTTGAATTTATTATAAATTAATATTTTTGAAGTTTCCAAAGGTGCCCCTCTCCTCTCCTATATAAGGGCACCTCCTCCCTCTTCTCTTTACACAATTTTCATCCTTCAAGCTCGGAAAAACCCTGCCCATTTCTCTTCTCAACTTAGCTAAAAAAAATTATAGAGGTTCTGGTCTCCTCAAAAGACAAACTCTAGTGCCTTAAGAGGAAGCTTAAAAGAGGTGCGTCGAAGAAGAGGTAATCTCTTCTACCGATTCTTTCAAGTTTCTTTCTTCTTAAACTTCTTCTTCTTATTCTTTAGTTGTTTCATTATAAAGTAATAAAATCAGTATCAATAATATACTTATACGTTATTATAAATATGAAACAACCCCATTTCACCTTTTATTCATCCTACGGAAAATGAAATCACCGTGCGTGTGTACGTACGGAATACCGTCTCCACACCGTGGTGTAATCTGTTTTTCCACCACCACCTTACTTGGATGGGTATAATGATGTAAAGAATAACTATATATAGTTATTATAAAATCATATTTATTCTGAGATATTATATCATCCACTCCAATTCAATTCAATAATTATGGGAACGATATCATCGCTCGTGCGTATGTACGGATTACCATCTCCACGACGCGATGAGATTCATTCTCCATGTTAACCACTCAAGAATGATTATAAAGTATATATAATGAATAATAATGAAATATATGACATAATGAAGCTACTGTATTTATGTATATATATATATGTGTGTGTGTGTGTCATCTACTTACTTCTATTCAATTCAATAAGGAAAGGAAAACAGTGTCCATGAGTACGTACGGCTTACCGTCTCCATGAACGGTGTATTTCAATTAATTCATCTATATTATATATATATATATATATACTGAATATATATGATATATAAATCGTGATTTACATTCTGGAAGTAACTAAATCATGATATAAGTAATAATAATATCAAGAACAATAAGTCCAAACACGTACGATAAATAAAACGATTTTATCCAAAACGCTGCTTTAATATGGAATTTACAAAATAACCGGTAATATAAAGTCATAAGTGAACCATATATGATATCATAACAATGAATATGATTCTGTAATAAGTAAATGACATTATTTAAATCATTATACAGGAGGTTCGGATACGTACGAATCAAATCAGACCTAAGGTAAGGGATAACTTTTCCAATCTCGTTTTTATCCAAGATTGTTTATTCGTAAGTATTTACTGGGGTTATATTTATCATCCATGTCCGAATTTTCTAAAAATGGTTTCATTTATGTTTAAATTAATTTTTACCCATTTTTTAATTTTACTACATGCTATGTAAGGAATCTTTATTTTGTTTTCCATACGAGGTACTTTTTGACTTTTCCCGCAAAAGTATGATAAGAATGTTTTTTTAACTTATACGGCATGAACAGATTTTTACGGTTTCATAAAGCCTTATTTTCATGAAGCTTACTCTACAATATTTCATGACTATTTTCAACAAAATCATTTTCTTTTAAAAGTTAATGGCATTTTGTGAAAAGAAAATGATTTTGAAGAAGAAAGGATATTTTCATCAAGAATTCATTTCAAGTGTTTTACCAACACCATTTTCTATCTAAGATGAAATTATTTCATATGTGTATGTTTCAAGTATAATGTCTCGATGATTTAAATGGTTTCACTTTTATTATGATGAAATGATATCTATTTGTTTTATATGGATTATGTTATGATGGAATGATGTTTATGAAACCCATTTTATTCTTTGGGTTATGATGATTGATTTATGTTCATGTTGTGGCACACGTAAGAATGATTTCATTATGAGATGGGTGGGACCTATATCTCCCTCAAATGCATTGGGTAAAGATTTATATCCCATGATATAGACATGGCTGGAACGGTAAGTTAATCTGGTTCAGTGATACAGGACTGGAACGAGGAGTGAACTCGATTCAGAATGGGACTTTGTCCACTAAGATGGTCTTGGCAGCAATGCCTTGGCTACTATGGAAATCATATCATGTGCTTAATGGTATTCCACAATTACATATTTTATTCACATTCAATTTTATCATGATTGATGTTCCATTATGATCTATGATTTATGTACTTCCATGTTTTATGTCATTGGTCAATATTTTGATGTTAAACATTATGTTCATGTTTTTAAGTTCAAATGTATATGGTTTGTTTTATTTTCTCCATGATTACCCTTACTGAGAATTTGATCTCACCCTTTATATGTTTTCTTTTCCCTAGGATATAAATAAAGGTTTTAACTAAAAAAGGAAGACCTTTATGGGAGATTTTGAAGGTCTTTCACCAAGATTAGAAGATTATGTTCCATGTTTCCAAAGACACTAAACTATTACAGTCCTTTGGTGTCTGTTTTTGTTATATATTAAGTATTCCGCAAAAGTAATTTAATGTACATGTACGTCAAGCATGGGTATCTACAATTATGATACCCAATTATTTCCATGGGAAACCTTTATATTTATTTTTGATACTTATGTATGCTTATTTATATGGAACACATAATCATGAACATGTTATGATGGGTGCACCTAGATAGATCTCTAATTCATTGGGTAAAGTTTAGTCTTATGAGATGTTATGTGCAATAGTCTTGGTGGTTATCATTGAATCATGCTCCATGTGCAAAGGTCTTGGTGGTTAACCCGGACTTGTTCTCCTCTATGTGCAACGAGCGTGGATCATGCTAAATTCATTTTTTATATTGCCTTCACATTAATATTATTTCATGATTATATGATACCATGTTTTAAATTATATGGTTATATATGTTTAATCATGTACCATGCCTCTTTATATCTTTATATTATGCACTCCAACCCATGTTCTAAGATTTATTCTTAAGTTTATTCCCATACATGGCTTTTAGATCATCCCTTTTCTCATTTTATCCCAAGATTATCCTATGCCAATGTAAGGGATCAAAGGAAGTTAAGAGATATTTATGAATATTAAATAAAGAAATGTTTTATTTAGTCCCATGTTTTTATTTTCATGTACCTAGTCTTCCAAGATAATAGACACTATGATCATTGCCATATAATTTGATGTCTAAATACATTTAAAATCATGTAATGATGATTTTAAAATGATAGAGTCTCTATTATACTAATCTATTCATTTAAGTTTCCTGACTGTGAAACTATTTTTAAGAATAGTCTCTACATTACTATTCATATGAATAGTACTATTCAATGTATTTTTTTATTTTAGCATAAAAATTGTTACGTAGATCTTTGTATGGTCATTACTCAAACATATAACCATGGATATAAGTTTAATTATTGTAATTTGAACCATATCTAATCCCTATACCAAGATTCTAAAAAAATTAATCAAAAATTGACCATAAATATTGCACAACTGCTTTGGTGCCAATTGAAGAAACAAGAGTCTTGTTGAAGCATGAAAAATTTGTATTTAAATATTTTTCTATGTACAGATTCATACCGTAGCACCAACTTCGAAAACCTATACCCAAAATCTATAATGGATCGAAAGTAATTTAATTTATGAACGATAATAAAAATTAAATTAATTCGTAAATGGTACTTTGTTCATTCATCAACATCGATATAATATGCTCGTTGTCAGCATGTCATAGTTTTAAGGAACTAAGGAGAGGAATCCTCTAAATCTTACACACATGCACCATAGCTCATGGATCATTTTTCATTAATTCCCTAGAGTTGTCACAAGAAATAAAACACTTTACAATGTCCCTTTGATCACATGAAGAATATGGACATGGTTTAAAGAAGTGAGATCAATATGGCCTTATTATCCTCTTTTATTACCCTCTCTAAGAATGAGATATTAGAGGAGATGATATCTTCCCTATCTAAAATAATTTAAATTGTGGATAACACCATTCATGAGTTTTAAATTCCATTATATACTATTTTTATACTTTCCAAAATTTCTTTTTAGTCCCTATAAAGTTATAACATTCATTTTATAGACTTCTACACACTTATGAATTAATTAAACTAGTAATAAATTTCAGGAATAAATTATCAATCACTTGTAACACTTTAAGATAACACATGATGAAATAAAAACCATTAACTTGGCACACACATCCTGTAATTACCTAACAAAACAAGAACATGTGACATTTATTTTAAAAATAATATTTTCTCGTATTCACATTTATAATTAAATAACATTTTAATACCTTGAGAAATTAACTCAATTACTATTATTATAAATCCAAATAATGTAATTTAATTATTTTTACTTCCTACCATTCACACATGGATGTTCACAGACCCCCACATGTGGGCCCCACTTCATCCTAAACTCATATTCAACTAAATAGGTTGAATTTGTAGATACAAATTATGTGTTATGTCTAGTCCCTTATCTCAATATTATTGAGTCTTAACCAAAGACTAATAGTTGTATATATCAACAAAACATGACCTCTAAGGTGATAAGGAATATCGTAGCTATAATAACCTCTTATGAACATGCTCTAAGTAATATTTTTTCTTTGTCTCATGATATATCATAAAGCATGACTCATGATTCTTATCATCATCATTTCATTACTTATTTATTAATGAACATACTAGATATACTTACCTACAATAATTATATATAATCATTTTAAAAAGTTAATACCATCCTATTCAACTGGTCTAGAGATATCTCTTCCTTTCAAAAGAAAAAATATCACCAAGATAATTCAATTAATGTCATACCAACAATGATCCACCCATTTAAATCTAACTCAACATGACATAAATGTATTGGTTTTCATCATTCTTCAATGTAAATGATCAAATGATACACTAAAAATAATATCAAGTCTAGAGAAAAATATAAATTATCATATATAGAAACACCCAATGACACCAAAAACATGTGACGTTCCTATTGGTGGTCCAGTCCTTATGATCTTCTTTACTCAAGATCAAAAAGAGATAATTTCATGAGAATAAGTCTCAAGAATTATGATCCTCCAGCACCTGATAGTCGAACGTAATATTTTCCCATTAGTATGATGTATATAAACTATAAGACATATATTTAAGATTATTTTCATAATATCTAAATGTTATCATTATAGTTTGGAATTGTTATATCCTTTTGATACCAATATTAGGACATTACCTTGTAAATAGTTAATGTAGAAGTATCAACACTATTATGGTAATATAATAACATGATCAAATCTATGCATACATGATATGGTAATCAAAAATTACTCTTCATGTTGGGCCTATAGAAACCAATTTTACAACACATGAAACATGTGATAACAACCATCGATCCCCAAGTACTATCCACTCAAAATAATATTCGTTGAACCTTATAAAAACCTCTTGTGTTCATGTTTTATTGTATCTCTTACTATTACTCATCATCATTTATTTTTTCATCAATTAAAGATCATATGCACTGACCATCATGAGAGTATAATATATTTTTGATTGATGGTTTTTTGGTTTCACAAATTCACCCCATCCCTCAGGGTTTCTCACTCTCTTCCTAGGAAAACCAAAATTACATATGATATCATTTGTCTCTATATTTTCCTTTTATTTTATACAAGTTATCTTATTTTTATTGTTTGTAATGGATCATATGATTTTTTTTTATTATTAAGTTAATGATAAATGATTTTAATTTAGTTTTGGGGGTTCTTGAGTGGTAAACACATTGTAATCATCTATCCAAAACCTAGGATCAAATCCAGGTGGGAGAGAATTACCACAAATATTGTAGTAGTATTGTGGTAGTTACTATAACATTGTAGCAGTATGAGTAATGTAGAAGGGTATTATAGCAGTGATATTATTCATCCTGAATGGGATTTCCAACAAAAAATTGCGCTTTTATCCACTAAGTCTTAGGTCCATCTATAAAAAAATGGCCTCTGGGCCATATAACCTTCGAAGAATCATCAATGAGAACCATGTGACATAGCAGGGCTATAAGAATGACTCTTAATACCAGGAAAGCAGTGTAACATGGTGACTTTCCAACATCATCTGGTGGGAGGCCTCAAAAGAGGGATGAGTGTGTTGGATCCTATCAATGATCTATCCATCCTCAATGAATTTAAAATATGGAACACATGAGTTCCCCTCCAAGTTACTATTAATGCAGATAGATAAGTCAGATGGTGTGGAACAACATGCAGGTGATGTAGGAGGGTGCCACATAAAAATCACTAGGTGGGATGCTCGAAAGAGGGATTGGTGTAATGACACCTATCATTAAAAAACCCCAACCTCAATAGATTAGAATCGATGGTTAGTTTATTACAGTGGAATAAATACAAGAGATCAAATCACCAATGATCAATCAATTTAGTATTCTTGAAGAACTAGATACATACATGGATCCCTTACTACATTGGTAATTATTACAAGAACATAATAAACTACTTCCCTAAAATTCATTTAATGATTTAATCTTCATAACTTGGGGAGGAAAACCAAATAAAATGGTGAGATAAAATAGTCAGTAAGAGTTACATATAGGAAAAACCATAATAAATAATAAGTGAATAATAATAAATAAGTCATAATCAATTATTAATGGTGAATAAAAGAAAAACACAATCCATTTAGTTAATAATCAGAAAGTAAAAATGCATCCATAGATTTTATCATAGTGAAAATATCATGGATAGGAATAAATTAATATTAAATCAAGGAAATTATTAATTATTGGATGTCATTTATCTAAAACATGAACTAATAGCGTCAAAACCATTCACAAGGAGGTTTAATTCTATGGTTATAAAGATGTTTGATTCTACATGGAAATAATCATGAAGGGTGTATCACCAACTATTTTGTCTCAGGAGACCTGTTGATGTATCGAGTGTAGGTTCCAAGCACAGTGAAAGTGTAGGATTGGTGTGTACCCAACATTGAAAATTGATATAATCGATGATTAATCCAGGATCAATATGACAATGAATGCTAGTATCTATGGAATTGAATCAAAGTTAAAAGAAAAAGGAGAGAACCTGGAACTAAGAAGAGAGGATAGACATATTTTTTTATAATTAATTTAATTAAATTATATAATTACCTCCAAGGTTATTTTTCTTCATTGATTCATCTAACCACAGTTCCGAGGTGTAGATTTTTTGTGATTTAGAATCCAAGGATAGGAATCCTCCAATGATGATCCACAAATGCTCTATGTATATCTAGACATCGTCGAAGGAGTCTCCATGTGGTAGCATGGAAGATCCTTACTCTTGAGATGTCCGCCTTTGATCTCCTTGAGAATCGCTTCTAAATCATTTTCCTTGATCTGATAGAGGAGGATCTCTCTCATTCTTGAGAGCGTTCTTTGAGAGGGGAGAGTTCTTGTAATGACCCAAAATTTTAGTAATGAAAATTCCTCTTGATATAATTAAATGTCTTATTATGTGAATTGGTTATATAACATATTCACTTCTTTGGTTTTATGTTTTTTGATTTTAAAATACCATTAAGAATAGTGATTGTTTCTAATATAGTTGTTGAACAGTGATCACGTGATTATTATAAATATAGGTATTTAACAAATCAAATTTACTTAGACAAAGGAAGTGATGGCCTCATATAGAAGAATTTCTCTATACGAATCCCATCTGTCAGAGCTCAAAAAGTAGGTGGCGTCATTGGGCTTCTCTCTTGACCAAGACCAAGTCGGGCTTCAACATGTTAAGCTCAAATGGAACTGCCTATGGTAGAGGTGGAAATTTATAGAGATTACCACCCGAGCAATGTTATTTGAGCCTACCCAAGATTCTTTCACCATCATACACCTTACCCTTCAATCATATGCAGGTTTTATAAGGGGTTATATAATAATACCCTAGCACTAGGAACATTATTTTTTATAGAGAATACACATTCATTTTATTGTTACTTTTTATAGCACAAATAATATTTTTTAGTTAATATTCAAATAAGAAATCTATTTTCATGAATTAATGGATTTTTTTAATTAAATAATATTTTAATAAAATATTTTTACTAAATTACTTTTTATTAAATATAAATTACCATATAATTATTATGAATACAATTTTGATTTTAATTAAGGTTTGAAATCTATTTTTGTCAAAACCCATGATTTTTTTATAAATTCCAATTTTTATTTTAAAAGTAAAAAATTAAAATATTTAGAAAATTATTTAGATAAAATGAATATTATTTTTGGAATCAGGATGTCAAAATTATCCAATGGAGAATTTTTCATAATTTTCAGAGACATTCGAATATTTGGGTAAAAATTAAATATCATTTAAATATATAATGTGTTTTATGACATCATAATGACCCAATAGTGATGTAATAAAATTATATAAACATTACATTAGAACAATATATGTTTTACTATTAAAATAATGTGATTTCAGGTTTTTTTGATTTATTTTACAAATCCTTAGTGGACCCTTAAAGACTTATAAAACATTTTGGCCTTTTAAATTGATTTCCTTGAGAGTGTGACTCACCTCCACATAAGCAACCCTATTATTTTATGATTTTTTGACATTGGGATTATGAAATAGTGTTTCCCACTCCCCTTTGGAAAACACCCTGGGAGAAAACCATGGACTGGTTTGTGGTTTTGATTAGTTTAATGTGTGGTGTCCCAAACCTAAATAATAAAGAATTCCCTCTCATTTCCTATATAAACCCACCCAAGATCCAACTTAATATACAGTAAAAGACTTTTGAGTTCATCCATCCTCTTCTAGACTCTCTCTATAATCCTCACAAGGTTCCCCAAGCTCCCAAGAAGCCTCTCCCAAGCCTCTTCTAATCCTTTGGGATCACACTTCCGAGTAAGGGATTACTTCCTTTCTCATTTTATCCAAGTTTCTTAATATTGTTATTCCCTTTAATTTTGGATTATAAAGTTTGGGGTATTATTTATAGCCTCCCATATACATTCCTCGTTATGTTTTAATGATGAGAGATCCCTTTCCCTCTCAACAATTCCCTTTATGTATACCTGTTACCATGCCCAAATTCAGTAAGGAATTTCTCTCTCCTCATTTACATTCAAACAATTATTTTGTATAATGAATCTAAATTACATTACTTATGTTGGTACATGTATATATATTACCCCCTACTATCCATTTCATGTGCATATTATGAGACACCCATTTCTCTCTCATCAACTATTATTATGAATTCTTATGTCACATTGTTATGTTGTTGAAATTGCACTGCGGTTTTCCAAGCCAAAGTCATTGTGTAGTGAATATAATTCCCATTTCTCTTTCAAGGGTATTCACCTATATGAACATTTACTTATAGATTATATAGTTTCATGTATTAATTACAAATTCTTGTATCCTGAAATAAATTATTATGTTGAATGATTCCATGTTTTATGATCCATGTGGCACACTTATGCATGAAATGAAAAGATTAAGAAGGGTGCGCCCTGATAGTGCTCCAATGCATTGGGTAAAGATTATTATCATGATACGTCAATTTAAATGAGGTTTTACTCATTCTAATTCAAGTGAAAAGAGGGTTTACTCATGATCCATGTGCAATGATCATTGGCTCATGCTAATACCATGTTAAGTGTTGTTACCACATTTTGGTGTTATGATAATCATGTTATATCGTGCCTTTATGTTATTTTTTTCTATTATGCTCCATTGATATTATTATTTCCTAACATGTATTTTATTATTCATTTTAAGTATTTTTTAATCCCTTATTGGGATTTATATCTCACCCTTTTTTTATTCATGTCCTCATGTTATCCCATGCAATGTTAAGTATGAGGGAATGTAGTGGTCGTGTAAAGGAATTTTTCAATAAATATGTGTGTTTCATCTTTTATGTTGTTATGTAATATTCCTAACCCCCAAATACACTATAACTATTGATCTAACATGTTATATCAAGTGAATATTTTATGTTATAAATCTTTTTTAATTGTGTAATAAAGAGCAGGGTTGTTATAGTTGGTATCAGAATATAGGTTTAGTTATTTTTTGGATTAGGATTAAAAAAACCCTTGTGAAAGCCTTAGGGATAAGAGAAAGTATAATAAAAACATCCCTAAGTATTGATGATTATTTATTAAGTGGTTTATCAAGAAAATATATCCCTTTATGGACATGAGTATGTATAGGGGGCTCTGGCACAAATGTACCTAGGAGTAAAAACTCTGACAAGGAATTTTGGGCTTGACTTGGGGTATCCTGGTACACAAGAATGGTCCTTGGTGCACTCTTTATTACAACATTCTAGAGGGATATGCTTTGGTAAATTCACAAGCTAAGTATAAACCATTTTTAAGGGAAAAAATGAACCTATGAATAAATATTGGGAAGTAGATCATGGATAACTTAAATTAAAGCCTATAGATTCATAAGTTAGGGAAATAAAATTTATTTATAAGTCATCCATTTTTGTACATGGATTACCCTTTATTTTTTACCCTACTTTCCTTTTATTTCAGTCAATGGCCGTTAAGATGAGGACTTAGGCTAACAACTGATGTAACGATCTATGTGATGACTATTATAATGAGATTCCCAATCTAATGGGAGTAGTAATCACGAAATTTTTCATGATACTCTCTCAGTTAACATAACATATGAGTAGAAACATGGTTCAAGAGGAACATTAAACCCCCTAATAAAGAACAAGTTTCTATGAGAGTTTCATGAGACAAAGTTCTCCTACTTTTTATGGATCTTCTGATCCCTCAATCACCGAATAATGGACCAACTCCATTTAAAAGATCTTTTCTATCCTTTAATGTTACGAACAAGAGAAGGTTCTTCTGGATTATTATCATATGGAGGGTGAAGCCAATCAATGGTGGACATTGATCAAAAATATGAATTTTTAGAATGATATCGAGGTGTTGTAATGAAAGGATTTTTGGGAAAAAAATCGATAAATATTTTCCTCACACCCTATGGATTAATATAGAAAGGGGATTTCTTTCCCTCAAGAAAAAAAGACGATGAATCCATCAGAGTGTATGAGGAAAAATTCACAAGGATTGCACGATATGCCTTTGGATTTTTCATTACCCCATAATTCAATGTTTACCACTTCTTTGGTGGGATGAAACCTAGCCTACAGAAAGCCCTCACAATCCGTGACTTTGATATCTATGAGGAAATTGTCTGATGTGCCCTAAAAGTTGAAATGGAGATCGATGAATCCTAGGGGTATCATGAGGATAATAATAATAAGTTGGACTTAAATTCTAGTGCTCTAATGGATAAATCTAATGGTGCTAAGAAAATCCAGTACCCCCCTTTCCAAAGGCGCAGAAAGAATCACCTAAAAAATTGCCTGAAGGGGATGATGAAATGCTTTAAGTGTGGAAGAGAAGAGTACCTAGCTGTTAACTACTGACAAGAAAAACCCACAATTTAAAAAGAAGAGAGGAATGATCCATTCAACTCTCAATGTGTTGTTCATTTCTTCAAATTCAAAGAAACATGGCATTATGCAAATCATTTCCCAAAGAAAAGGGTTTTCGGTGGCAACCAACAACCTCCAAGGCAGCAAAGGCGATATTTTTCCATCACTAACACTGAAGTGATCCCTGAAAATGAAGTGGTGATAGGTACTCTAGTTATGAATTAAATAATAGCTAACATATTTTTATTCTAGTTCTATTCATTCTTTTGTATCCCAAAAGTTTAGTAGAACAATCCCAAAACCACCACAAATCATGGAAGCAAAGATGTAGGTGAGTATGGAAAATGGGGATATCATTTCATCCCATGAATATAATTCCTCCCCTACCATAATTTGTGGATTTAACTTCCCGTAGAACCTCTTCATACTCCCTCTAGTGGAATTTGATGCAAATATTTTCATGGATTGTATTTCCCTATATATATCCAACATAATTTTCCTTGAGAGGAAAATCACTCTCCATAAAGAGAATTTACCCCTGATTATATACAAGTGCAAGGAAAAAGATGAATCTTATTTAGCACCATCATATCAATAATGGATATTAATTCCCTATGAGCATGCATATCTATCTCAGAGGATTTATTCTAAGGAGGCAACCATCCTTGAAGACATACCTATTGTGATGGAATTTTCTGAAGTGTTTCCCGGAGAATTTCCTAGTCTTTCTCCAAGAAGAGATGTTTAATTCTCAATTGACCTTATCCTTGGGGATTTTCCAATATACAAGACTCTGTATTGAATGGCTGTTGTGGAGCTTGAGGAGCTAAATAAACAACTATAGAAGAATCTGGATAAAGGGTGTATATGCCCAAGTGATTCACCATGGGGTGGACTAGTCTTCTTCGTCAAGAAAAAGGATGGGTCAATGTGACTTTTCATTGATTATTGTGATCTCAAAAAATCATGATAAAGAACAAGTATCTTCTACCACGAATTTATGACTTGTTCAATCAACTACATAGAGAACAATACTTTTCTAAGGTGGATTTGCGGTCAGGATATTACCAAGTAATGGTGAAGAAGGAGGATATCCCCAAGACTTCTTTTCGTACAAGATACGACCACTATGAATTCGTCGTAAATACATTTTGGACTCACTAATTCTCTATAAATATTTATGGACTTGATGAATAGAGTCTTTAGATATTACCTCGACAAATTTTTGGTAGTCTTTATAGATGATATTCTAATATACTCCAAAACTGAGGAGGAGCAAGAAGAGCATCTAAGAACTGTACTAGAGAACTTACGAAAATAGAATCTCTATGAAATGTACAAAAAATGTGAGTTGTAGTTGAATTAGGTCTCATTATTGGGTCATATTATCACAATTAATGGGATATTTGTGGATCCTTACAAGACAACTGCAATTGGGGGATGGCTGAGTCCAACATAAGTAATAGATATCCGTAGCTTCTTGGGGTCAGCTGGATATTATCGCCGACATGTGAGAAATTTCTCATGATTGTATAACCCTCTAAACAAGCTAACTAAGAAGGGAGTAAAGTTTTCTAAGAGTGATGAATGTGAAGATATCTTCAAGGAGTTGAAAAAGAGGCTTATCACTGTGCCGGTCATCACACTGCCCACAAGTGGATAACTTTTTGTTGTATTTAGGGATGCTTCAAAGAAGGGATTGGGTTGTTTGTTGATGAAGAATGGTAAAGTGGTAGCCTATGCCTCAAGGCAGCTGAAATTCCATGAGCAAAACTATCCCATGCATGATCTTGAGTTAGTAGATGTGATCTTTGCGTTGAAAATCTGGTGGCATTATCTCTATGGGGAGAACTGTGAGATATATAAAAATCACAAGATCCTCAAATATATATTCACACAAAAAGAGTTTAATATTCTCCAACGAAGATGGATAGAACTCATCAATGATTGTGACTGATCAATCCACTACCATCCCAGTAAAGCAAACAAGGTGGAGGATGCTCTAAGTAGAAAGGATCCTGAATATTTATCAATGGTGATAATTGAAAAGGATCCAATCTTATTAGATTTTCAATGGATGGACATGGGAATCATTAAAATAGCAACATCATAAATATTTTCTAAAATTATTGCTCAACCATCCCTCATGGAGAAAATAAAGGATTTTCAATGAAAGTATGCGGAAATTATGAAAAGGTTTGAAGCTATCAGAAATGGGAAATCCTCAGAGTTCATGGTTGACAATGATGGAATTGTGATATTTGGGTCACGATTATGTTTACCATATGATCTAGAGATAAAGAAGGAACTTCTAAATGATGCACATAGCTCAACCTTCTCTATTCACCTGGGGAGCACAAAGATGTATAGAGATCTCCGAGAAAACTTTTGGTGGGACAATAGGAAAAGGGAGATTATTGAATATTCATCAAAGTGCCTAGTATGCCATCACGTGAAGGATGAGATAAAAAAAGTCTAATGGGATGATGTAACCACTACCCATACCAACATGGAAGTGCAACAACATTACCATGGACTTTGTCACTGGACTTCCAAGGACATCCATAGGAAACAATGCTATATGGGTCGTTCTGGATCGTCTAACAAAGACAGCTCACTTTATCGCGATTCGAGAGGACTTCTCATTAGATCGACTAGCACGGATTTAAATCAAATAAGTGGTAATGTTTCATGGATTAACACTATCTATTGTATCCGATTGTGATATGAGATTCACCTCAAAGTTTTGGAAAAGTCTCCAAAATGATCTAAGAACTGAACTGAACTTCAGTACGGCCTATCATCCTCAAAATGATAGACAATCTGAGAGAACTATTGAGACAGTGGAAGATATGTAAGGATAATGTTTTATGGGATTCAAAATAGGATGGGACCAACATCTTCCACTGGTCTAATTCTCTTACAATAATAGTTTCCACTCGATCATCTGAATGGAACCATATGAATCCCTTTATCGTAAAAGGGGAAGAACACCAGTATGTTGGGATGAAGTCAGTGATCATAAGCTACTAGGACCTAAAATGGTTGAAGAAATGGTGGAGAAGGTAAAAACCATTCAACATCATATCAAGGTAGCCCAAAGTTGATAGAAGAGTTATGAAGATTACAATTTATGAGACATTGAGTTCAAATTTGGAGACATGATATTTATATGCATATCTACATAGAAGAAGGTCATGAGGTTTGGAAGGAAATTGAAGTTAAGTCCTAGGTACATTGTCCCCTTTGATATTCTTGACCGTGTCGAGGTTGTGGCCTATCGGCTAGCACTTTTACCCACCATGGAAAAAGTACATGATGTATTTCTTGTATTCCTCTTAAGGAAGTACAAACCAAACCCTTCACATGTAATCTCTTCAGAGGTAGTATAGTTAGTGGATGATCACTCTTACGAGGAGCAACCAGTGAAGATCTTAGATCGTAAAGAAAAAGTTCTACAAAATAAGACAATTCCCCTCATCATGGTATTGGGGTGAAACCACATGTTTGAAGAAGATACATGGGAAATAGAGGAAGTGATGAAGCAGAGTTAGCCACATCTATTTTATTATGGGAAAAGGAAATTTTGAGGGCAAAATTTGTTAAGGGGGGAAGATTGTAACGACCCAAAATTTTATTAATGAAAATTCTTCTTGATCTAATTAAATGTATTATTATGTGAAATGGTTATATAATATATGCACTTATTTTGTTTTTTTGGATTTTAAAATACATTTATGAATTGTGATCATTGTTAATATAGCCATTGAATATTGATCAAATGATTAGTATAAATATAGGGATTTAATAAATCCAATTTACTCAGATAAAGGAAGAGATGAAGTCATCCAGTAGAATTGATCCATACGAAGACCATTTTTTAGAGCTTGGAAAAGAGGTGGCGCCATTGGGATTATCTCTTAACCATGCTCGAGCCGAGCTTCAACACTTTAAGCTTGAACGGAACTGCCTACAGGAGAAGGATAAGTTGATAGATATTACCACCTGAGCGATGTTATCCGAGCCACCCCAAGAGTTTTTCACCATCGCACACATTACCCTTCAGTCTTATGTAAGTGTTATAATGGATTATGTAACAAGACCCAAGCATTATAAACATTATTTTTTATAGAGAATATACATTCATTTTATTGTTACTTTGTAAAGAACAAAGAGTATTTTTTTAGTTAATATTCAATTAAGAAATCTATTTTGATGAATTACTGAATTTTTTTAGTTAAATAATATTTTTATAAAATATTCTTACTAAATTAATTTTTATTAAATATAAATGATCGTATAATTATTATGAATATAATTGTTATTTTTATTAAGGGTTGAAATCTATTTTTGTCAAAACCCATGAATTTTTGATAAATGTCAATTTTTATTTTAAATGTAAAAATTCACTTATTTAGAAAATTATTTATATAAAATGAATATTATTTTTTGAGTCAGTATGTCGAAATTATCCAATGGTTAATTTTTTATAATTTTCTGAGATTGTTGAATTTTTGGGTAAAAATTAAATACTGTTTGAATGTATAATGTGTTTTATGACATCATAATGGCCCAATAGTGATGTAATAAAATATTATAAACATTATTTTCGGCCAATATATCTTTTACCATTAAAATAATGTAATTTTAGGTTTGTTTTATTTATTTTACAAATCTTTAGTTGACCCTACAAGACTTATAAAACATTTTAGCTTTTTAAATTGATTTTCATGAGAGTGTGACTAACCTACACAAAATCAACCCTATTATTTTAAGATGTTTGGCCTTTTCCGTTATAAAATATTTTTTTCACTTCCCTTTGAAAAAAACCATGGAAAAAACCATGTGAAAAAACCATGGGCTGGTTTGTGGTTCTGATTTGTTTAATGTGTGGTGTCCCAAACCTAAATAATAAAAAATTACTTCTCCTTTCCTATATAAACCCACCAAATCTACCACTTCCTATTCACTAAAATCCTTTGGAGTTAATCCAAAATATTAACCCTCTCTCTATAATCTTCCCAAGGTTCCCCAAGCTCCCAAGAATCCTCTCTCAGGCCTCTCCCAAGCCTTTGGGATCACACTTCCAAGTAAGGGATTCCTTCCTTTCTCTTTTTATCCATGTTTCTTAATATTGTTATGACCATATATTTTCAATTATAAATGTTGGGGTATGATTTCTCACATCCCCTATACTTTCCAATTGATTTTTTAATGATGATATCCCATTTCCATTTAATCCATTCCCTCCATGTATACTCGTTACCATGCCCAAATTCCAAAAGGAATTTCCCTCTCCTCATTTACATTCAAGAAATTATTTTGTATTATGAGTCTAAATTTTATTAATTATGTTGGTACATGTATATATATGACCCCTTAAATAATGTACATATGATGAAACACCCCTTTATATATCTCTCATCAACTATTTTTATTAATTCTTATGTAATGTCGTTATGGTTTCGAAATGGCACCGTGATTTTCTAAGACAAAGTCATTGTGTAGTAAATACCATGCACATTTCACTATCAAGGGTATTCACCTTTATACACATTTACTTATTTATTATAGAGTTTCATGTATTAATTCCAAATTCCTTTATCATGGAATAAATGATTATGTTGAATGATTCCATGTTGTATGATCCATGTCGCACACTTAAGCATGAAATGAAATGGTGAAGAAGGGTGTGCCCTGATAGCACTTCAATGCATTGGGTAAAGATTAGTATCAGTATACGTCAAGTGCAATGTGGTTTTTCTCATTATATTTCAAGGGCAATGAGGGTTTACTCATGATACATGTGCAATGAGCCTTGGCTCATGCTAATACCATGTTAAGTGTTGTTTCCACATTTCTTTGTTATGATAATCATGGTATATCATGCCTTTATGTTCTTGTTTCTCTTATTCTCCATTGATATTACTATATCCTAAAGTGTATTGTATTATTTGTGTTATTTATTGTTTACTTCCTTACTGGGTTTTATAGCTCACCCTTTTCTTATTCATTTCCTCAGGTTATCCCATGCAATGCTAAGTATGAGAAAATGTAGTGGTCATGTAAAGGATGTTTTCAATAAAGATGTGTGTTTTATGTTTTAAGTTGTCATGTAATGTTAATAATCCCCAAATACATTATACCTCTCAATATTCCATATTGTATCAAGTGAAGGTTTTATGTAATAAAACCAATTTAAGTGTGTAATAAAGAGCAGGGTTGTTATAGTTCTCTAGGCTCGAGAGATTTTGTCCAAGGATGTTGTACACAAAACTATTGGTTATCCGGTCAAATTGACCCATGGCTAATATAGAGAATAATAACATAATGGGTAATTTAATTTACAATGTAATAATAAGTAATTAGCATAGGTGTCCTTACTTAATTTATTATTCCATGTAAAATCCAATGTCAAATAATAATAATAATGCTATTATTTCCATGACATGTGCTCAACTTTCACATTAAATTTAAATATTATTTAACCAAATAATATTTAAAATTATTTCTCACGAGACCCATATCTTGGTCCGCCAATCCTTCTCAATATTTACCGTGCCTTCAATAATGACTATTTATTTATCAAATAAATATAACTTCATTAATTTCTGATAAATAGATATTCCAACCATAATATATTCTCTCGAATATCTAGAAATGAAATAAATGGGATCAGGAGTACATGAATAATTATTAAACCAAAACCAAGAATAATATTTATTCTATGTATTAAATAAATAAATAAATTATTTAACTGAGATAGTGGCTATACTTAGTGTGTGACCTTCTAGGCCTCTTTCTCATTAGCATTAGGCAGGCTTGCCTAAAGTTCAAGATTACTGTCTAGCAATGGGTAATGGAACCTAGAGAAATAATTTGATGTCTCAATGACATGAAACCTCATATGAACACTTACTGTGTAATATAATCTCTTTTTCCTAATATCTCCAATCATGCGGGTTGCATGCATGTGACATCAACCCACGTGCTTAATTTATCATTATTTGACTTCAAGGAATTGAACATTCCTAGAAAAAACCATGTACATGGATTTAGTTAGGCTATATCACTACCATCAAAGGGCATGAGATATTTACTTCTGTAGAAGTGACAAATATTTTCTCACATTATTCATTAATGCAGTATTACTCGTGATGTAGTCAACATATCTTACCACACCGCAGACATCTATTGTCACAGTTTTCATCAATACATCTAAGTTCATGAGTCATAATACCCATAAATAATAATTTTAAAGTATAAGAACCAATAAACATGTTCGTAGATAGGAACAACCAATGAAACTTATGAATATGGATTTCATATTGGCGTGTCTTGTTCTCATAATATCCTCTTAGATATTACAAAGTGCACACACCATAAGAAGGTGCCTCAAAGTTTCATGATTCGCCACCCCTGATAGCCTATATCATTTATGTCCCTTCAAATGATATCATCTATCCATATAACATATATTCAAGAATAGTGTCGTGGCACTTTTAGGTTCTCATCATAGTAGGTATCCACTATAACCTTTTAGTGCCACAAATATTCTTAGGACATTATCACATACTATGTCATGAAAAATAACAATCATGATGTGATAAAAGAGTTTATTAATATTAATCCAATGAAAACAGGTATATCATAAAGTACAAAGAGGTTGGTTTATAGGGAATCAACTCAAAAAAACTCCCACTTTCACTAGATCCAACTACTAAAAACCTTCAGTCTGCTAGCTCTCAACTAATCTTCATGCTTTTTTTGAGATAGGACTTTAGTCGAGGGGTCCACCACATTCTCTTCAGTAGAAACTATGCTCACTGCAACTTCACCCATTTGATATAAATCCCTTAATAGGTGATAATTTCAGATTATGTGATTTTTCAATTAATGTGACCTTGGTTCTTTTGTAGGGGCCTCCGCTATAGAATTATCAACATACAATGTAATGTGATCTTTACTACAAGGAACCACATCAAGTTCCTAGAAAAAGTTATGACTCTAGATGGATTCCTTAGTTACATCAGAATCCTCTATATATTCAAACTCTATTGTAGGATCAATGAAAACTAGATACTTATAACTCTTCCATATCATAGCTCCTCCATTGAGGCATAAAACATACCTGATTGCAACTTCATATCTTCATAATCTTCTTGAAAACCAGCATCAGCATACCCTCTGATGACAAGCTCCTCGTCTCCTCTGTACACCCATAATATATCCCTAGTTATTCTCAGATACTTAAGGATTGTATTTACAGCAATCCAATGTTTTTCTACTAGATTTTCTTGATATCTTTATACCATGATTAGTTCATAGGAAACATCATGTCTAGTACATAAAATGACATACATGATAGATCCTATCACTGAAGTGTATGGAATATTACTCATCCTATCTTTCTCATGTTGTGTCTAGGGACACATTTTCTTAGAAAGATGTATACCATGTCACACTGGAACCAATCCCCTCTTAGATTATTCCATACAAAATCTCTTTAGTATCTTCTCAATGTATGTACTTTGACTTAGTCCAAGAAGAATCTTAGATCTATCACGAATGATCATGATCCCTAAAATGTAGGCTTCTTTGTGGAAGTCCTTCATGGAGAAGCACATGTTCAACCAGTCCTTGATTAAATGCAAGACTAGTATTTCATTTCCAATAATCAATATGTCATCAACATACACTACTAGGATAATGATCGCATTCCCATTAAAACTCTTTTAAACATATGGATCACATTCATTCTTAATGAGACCAAATTCTCTTATAGATTCATCAAATTTAATGTTCCATGAACTAGATTCTTACTTTAATCCATAAATGGATATTTGAAACTTGCATACCCTTTTATCATCACCCGATGTCACAAACCCTTCTTATTGTGTCATATAGACATCTTCTTGAATATTCACATTAAGGAATTTAGTTATGATATCCATCTTCCAAATCTAATAGTCATGGAAAGATGTTCTAAAAAGTATGATTCTTAATGATTTAAACATGTAAACTGGTGAAAAGGTTTCATCATATTCAACTCCATGGTGTTTTTTAAAACCATTATCCCCTAGCCATGAATTATTGGTACTAACATGACCTTCTATGTCCACTTTCTTCTTTAATACCCATTTACACCCAACATGATTTACATCAAATGGCGCATCGAATATAACCCAAACTTGGTTTTGATACATGTAATACATCTCAAATTTCATAGAATCTAACCATATTGTAGCTTCCAGGCCCTCTAATTATTCCATATAGGAGAGAGGTTCATCATTGTCTAATAATAATGAGTCACCTTCCTCAGTGACAAGGAAACCTTATCTTTCTGGTTCCCTTAACTCCCTTGTGATCCTATATAGTACTTGTGTTTCAAGAACTACCTCTTCCATGGGCACATGTGGAACTTGTTACTATACCAAATCTAGTGTATCTTGAGCTTCTACTTCTTCAAAGTCAATCTGGAACCCCATATCATTTTTGTGGATGTGCTCCCTCTTAAAAATGCTGACTTGTATGTAAATAGTCTCTCTATTATCTGAGGGGTTGTATAAGTAATATCCCTTTGATTCATCAGATACCCTATAAAGATACACTTCATGCCCTGAGGTTCTATGTTATTGGATGATAGATCCTTAACAAATTCCCCATATCCCCATACACGTGTTTGCGACAAAGTGGATTTATTTTCACTTCATATCTCGAAAGGAATCTCATTTTCCACCTTAGTTAGTACATTGTTTAATGTTCATGACATAATTTTCATTGTATATTCCCAAAAAGATATTAGAAGATCTACATGACTCATCATCTACCTTACCATGTCCAATAAGGTATGGTTCCTCCTTTTACTAACACCATTACACTATGGTGTATAAGGTAGAGTGAGTTGAAATAGAATCGAAGACTCCTATAAAAGGCCAATGAACTCTGGGTTATGATATTCTCCAAATAAATCCAATTTAATCTTCTTTATATTATTTACAAGATTATTATCTACTTCATTATTGAAATCCATGAATTTATCAAATGACTCAGACTTGTACCTTGTTATATAGACATAACCATATCCACTCAAGCCCTTAGTAAAAGTAAAGAAGTTATAATATCCACATCTAGCTTCTATTGGAAATAGTCTACACACATCAGTTTTTACCAATCTCAGATGCTTTTTGGACCTTTCACCTTGTCCACCAAATAGTGGTTTTTTCATTTTCCAATGTAAACAAGCATGACATCTGTCAAGTTGTTTTAGAGTGGAATAGTTTAATAACCATCTTGATAGAGATTTGTTAGGTGCTTCTTAGTTAAATGATCAAGGCAGTGATGCCACAACTGAGTGTTGTATGATTCATGTGAACTTGGTCAATTATCAATTTCCAACACTTGGTTCTCAAAATTTAATACATATAGACCATTATTCAAATGCGACATACCATAAAATATGTTGTCCTTATAAAAGTAACAAAATTTATTTCCAAACTTGAAAATAAATCTATCTGTATTTAAACTCGATACATATTGTATATTCCTTGTAACATTAGGTTCATAATAACATCCATGTAAAACCAAAAATCATTCATGTTATCAATGTGAGTGGTAGTCACTAATGGAAAGAGAAGCCAACCTCACAACATTTCTAGCTCGTAGATCCACCTATCCTATAGAAATTTTCAGGAATGTACATGGTTCATACATTTGAATACATATATGATCCCCAAAATCTGTATCTAATACCCAATGTGTAGAAATATAAAGATTTCACTTGATAATGAATGAACCTTTGGCTTCCCCTTTCCTCTTGGTACAATTCCTCTTCCAGTGGTCTAACTTGCCACATGAAAAACATATTGCCTCCTTTTCCTTACAATGCCTCTAGATATTCTTCTTCTTGGTTGGATAGTGCTCAGAGGATTTAGATTGTTTATAAATCATAGAACCATTTACATTGTCATTCCTCTTCCTATTCACCATAAGGACTGTGTGTTTTTCATGCTACATGTCTTTATCAACATGGATAATCAGGGTAAGAAGCTCCGATGGACTCTTATCATTATTGCTCATATTATAATTGACAATAAAAATAGAGAAGGTCTTAGAAAATGATGATAGTATGAGATCTATACACAAATCATCTGGGAATTTAATCCCGAAGATGTCTACATGCTCACTATTTCCAATAATCCTAACTACATGTTGTCCAACTGGCATAGACTCTCCAAGCTTAGTAGTGAACAAAGCATTAGAGATATCATACCTCTCCTTTTTTTCCTTCTATTGATAGAGATTTTGAAGGTGATTCATCATGCTATAAGCATCAATTTCCTCATGTTTCTTCAAGATATCATTGGTCATGGATGATAGAAAGAGGAACTAAACATCTTTTGCATCATTTGGATGTTTCTTTCTCATAGTGAGTTCCTCGTTACTCACCTCATTTCCGAGTACAACTAGTAAAGTATATTCTATTACATAATGTTTCCTCTCATGGAGAAGGATAACCCTAAGGCTCCTTTTCCACTCTTGGAAATTATTTCTAGTGAGAATGTTTTTCTTTTCGAGTATGGATTGCAATAATACGATTGGTGTGATTTTTTTACAGTTTCTATAAATTAGGATAAACATATTTTTAGTACTTTATCTTGACAAATATTGACAAATAAATTAATTAATATTTATTAGTCTCCCACTATTTTTTGAAACCCAATAGCCCTCACAACTGGGTTTAAAATATCATATTTCTTGGGAATTATAAAGGAAAGGATCTATATTGACCTTCACATTACCCCAACTAGGGTTGGTCAAGAAATATGAAAGCTTTCGGTAGACATTCCAAATGAAAATTACATTAAGTCACAGCTCCTTGATCTATTGAGTGGACTCCCTAATCCGAAAATCCTTAATTTGGGATTTCTTCAACCTTTTCATCTCACTTACACAAAGTCCTGCTAGGGTGGTCAACCCTTGATGTAAACTAAGTTAATTCAACCAAAAATTTCAAATTAGAATTCCCTGATAACTGAAAGCATCCCAACTAGTGTTGGTCAAGCACTTTGAACTACGGTTTGCTTTTAACTGAAGTAATGAAAGACTATACCGACTTAATATTTAATTGAGTAATTTTATCCTTTATGCGTAAATTGTCACTTATTATCTTCTCACATGGTTGTTAATGTTAAGTGGGATATACTTAAGTGATTAACTATATATAGATAATATTTACGCATAATATATTTTTATTTTAGTTTTATCTTGTATTATTGTTAGTTCATTAATTATGGGATCATGTCAAACATCCATAATAAGTATCCATAAAAATGGTAGAAATAAAATAAATGGAATGATCATGATATTTACTATTGGTTAGTTTATCTAGAGGTTGATAAACAAACCCTAAACTAGGGGAGAAACACATTGGACCATTTAAGGTTCATGTTTATAGATTTCCACCTATCCACCTTTGTATCTCCATGGATTGGTTTCGCCTTGGCTCCTAACTTGAACTGCATCCACTATCTTGGGACCTCCATTCATTAAATTTTCTTTTAACTCAAATGCAGGTGATGGGTAAAAGGGGGTTTACATAAATAAAACCATGGGCATACAGTCCCTACATATTAATGGGGAGAAGGAACGCATGCCAACAATTTTAATTTAATAATTAAAAGGGAGCCAATCTCATACAATGGTCTGGTCAATCTCATGATCATCCACATACATGCAACTAATTGTGCATTTAATAAAATGAGAATTCAATTCTTTAATAATTATTATTAAGATAAATTATGTTCTAATTGATTAATCGTTATCTTTAAAATCTATCTTTTTTTATCTTAAACCTTTGACAAATTTCCTTGAGATTCTCATTCATAACCTTGTACATAACTTGTACCTTGGAGGAAGCCCAGTGAATACCCTTAAAAAACTACCCAGCATGTATTTGTACTGGTATACACTTTATTATTTATGACATGTGGCATGCACACATAATTATAATTGTTATAAAATTCATACTTGATGTGATGATCATTGAACATTATACAGATGTTAATTAAAAACACACACACACAGAGATATATATATATATGTATATATCAAACACTTATCACATGTTTTGTCCCAACATTATGCCCACACGAAGGTACATGTCTCAAAGGTTTACATAATATAACAATAATTTTTTAAATCTTCATGATTTGAAAATAGTACACGACATGTAGATTCGATTACATGGCGGGTACCCTCCTAATTATCCATTCTAAGTACACACCTGGGGAAACAACATGTGAGGTGTACATAGGAATTATTCAGAGTAAACAGTGTGTCCAATGGGTGACATGTTGGGTAGACACTGTGTTACACATCACCAGCTGGGCAAGCCACATATGGGATACACGACTTGACCCAGACCCAAAGGGACTACATGCCATCTCAAGTGGTCCACACGTCATGTAGTATAGATAAATATGTTCTAGTCTTTCTTGGTCAATACACGATGTAAGAATTAACTTTATTGCATGTCATTAATGTACACAGCTTGAGTAATTTCCAAATTATGCTTGATTCATTGAACACAAATACACGACATGTAGATCTGACTACACGACATGTATTATTATGTTATCTAGACAGAACCATTGGTGCCTCATGATGAGATCCTTGATTTAATTTTAATCATACAATTATTCATTTCTTTTATATTTGTGAGAAATGATATGGGAGGAACTAATCTCAAAATATAGATTACATGAATGATTAAATGCGAATTGAAAAACTAAATTAATAAAGCGTAAATCATCAAAGAATTATTTAAATAATTATAAATGAAAATATAACCCCTTTAATAACAATTATAGGTTCTGGGCCCAATGAAAGTGCAGAATGGGTGTGTACTCAAATTTGTAAATTTCTATAATTGATGATTAATCTGAGATCAATATAACGATGAACGCCAGTATGCATAGGATTTAATCAAATGTAAAAGACAAAAGATACAACCCAGAACTAAGAAGACATGATTGACATATTTTGTTCATAATTAATTTAATTTAATTATAGAATTATCTCCAAGGTGATTCTTTCTTCATTGATCGTCTGACCATGAGTCTGAGGTGCAGCTTCATTGTGAAATAGAATCCAAATATATGAATCTTATAGCAGTGATCCACACGTACTCCACGTATATCTAGACTCCGCCGAAGGAGTGTTTGGGTTCTAGTATGGAGGATCCTTACCATTTTTATATCCACCTTCGATCACCTTGAAAATCACTTCAAAATCGTTCTCCTTGACCAGGTGGAGGACAATCTCTCTTGTTCTTAATAGTGTTCTTGGAGAGGGAAGAGTTCTCTAGGATTGATAGACTTTCTCCAAGGATGTTGTGCACACAACGATTTGTTAGATAGTTGAATGACCCCTTGGATAATATAGATAATAACAACATAACAAGGAATTTAATTCACTAAGTGACAATAAATAATTATTATAGGTGCTTTTACATAATTATTTATTCTTGTGAAACCCCATGTCAAATAATAATGACAATGCTATTATTTCCATGAAATGTGTTTAAATTTCATGTTATATTTAAATATTATTTAACCCAATAATATTTAATATTATTTATCACCAGACCCATAACATGGCCCTAAAATCCTCTTCAATATTTATCGTTCCTTGGATAACGACTAATTATTTATTAAATAAATATAACTACATTATTTTCTGATAAATAAATATTTCATCCGCAATATATTCTCTCGAATAACTAGAGATGAAGTAAATGTGATTAGAAATACTTGAATAATTATTAAACTACAACCATGAATAATATTTATTCATCTTGTTAAATAAATGAGTTATTTAACTGAGATACTGGATACACATAGTCTGTGACCCTCTAGGCTTCTTTCTCATTAGAATTAGGTGAGATTTCCTAAAGTCCATGATTACTGTCTGGCAACGGGTTAAGGCACCTAAGAGAAAGAAGTGTATGTTGCAATGACATTTCACCTCATATGAACACTTACCATGCAATATAATCCCTTTTTCCAAATATCGCCAATCAAGTGGATTGCATGAAAGTTCCATCAACCCATGTGTCGATTTCTCATTCTTTGAATACCCGAAATTGAACTTTCCTAGAGAACAACATGGACATGGATTTAGTTAGGCTATATGATTTCCATAAAATGTCCTAAGATATCTACTTCTATAGAAGTGACAAATCCTTTCTCACATTATTAATTAATTCAGTATTACTCGATACACACCCAACATATCCTACCTCACCGCGAACATGTTTCATCACAATTTTTGTCAATGCATATAAATTCCCATTTCATAAAACCCATTAATAATAATTTTAATTTCTAAGGACCAATGCACACATCTCCAGATAGGAACATCCAATTACACTTTTGAATGTGGATTTCTTACTGGCAGGTCTTGTTCTCATAATATCTTCATGTATATTACCAATAGTTCACACCATGAGAAGTTTCCTCAACGTTTAATGAGTCCCCACCATTGATAGCCTATATCCTTTGTGTCCATCAAAATGGTATCACCTGGTCATAGAACATATATCCAGGAATAGTGTCATGACACTTCTGGGGTCTCATCATAGTAGGGATCTGCCATGACCTTTTAGTGCGACATCTATTCTTAGAAAATTATCACATATTATGTCACATAGAAAAACAATAATGATGTGATAAAGAGTTTATTAGTATTCATCTAATGAATACAGGTTTCTCATAAAGTAAAATGAATTTGGTTTCTAGGTCACCAACTCTAACATTGAGGAGCTATCTATAATTGTTCCCCATCCATTCCTATATGTCCAAATCATTCCTCAAATATTAAAATGATTGATTTAATTTATGAAATCAATATTCCTTATCAGCAAATATCCATATTGAGTAAAAGATACAGATTTAACATTATTTCCCAGTTAATCAAATAACACTCAAAGTAAACACCATAGGTAAACAAATGGTATATGGCTTAGAAAATAGTCATTTACATGATAAAAGAAATATGAATATTTAATATAAATATAATTTAAATTGAAAAATGAACTTAAATGGTAGTATCTAAACCACATAAAATTTATTAGTTGCACAATACCATTTAAGTCTCAACAAATGGAGATTGAGATGAATTCCCTTAACTTATGTTCAAAAACATTTCCCACTTATACATAATTTCTTGGATAATAAAATTAGATTCATTAATTACATTATTCAAAACATATTTTGAATATATTTTTCTATTATAATTTTATTGATATCATTTATGTCCATTCTTATTTGTTATATTGTTTAATTTCAATGTTTTGGGAACATTAGTTTCATGGTTTTATGGTATGTTCCTTTCTGTGTAGTTGTGGGAGTTCTTTTCAAATGAAAAAAACTAAAAAAGTGGAATATAATGATATTAATATACATCCAAAATTTTAAATGATCCTCAATTATCATTGGGTTATATGGTACAAGGATGATTCATTAGATAAAAAATTAATGAAAAATGATTAGTTTGTTTTGTCGTTTTTTAAAACAATCATGAACTAGTATCATTTTATTTAATATTATGTTTATATACAAGTTACATAGTATTAATTAAGTTTTAATAAATATATTATAATAATTATTAACCATAAAAATTGTTTTACGACCATCCTTTATGATGGTAATGAAAAATGAAAACTCATCATCCATGTAGGTGATGAATCAACACCTCATGGATAACGTTTTTAAATTTAGAATTAAAAGGAGAAGACGAGAGATTTGATGATGAATATTCCATTAAAAAAATAAAATTGCATTATATACATATATTACACTGGAGTTATCAGGACACTTTTTATTAGTTTATGTAGGATAGAATAAGAAAATAAAATAAATTATAGGGGAAAGAAGTAGGATTTTACCTCTTGAGTGTCGTCACCTTGAGAACATCCTCCAGAAACATGGGTTTGGTTTTTTGGTGATACCAATAGGTATTTGATGTGGTGAGGATTCTTGGTAAGGGAATTGGGTATAATGCAAACAATATTCAAAACTTATAAGGTATGAGGAGAAGGGGTGGTGAGGGGTGGTATTTATAGGGAGAGGGGAAGAGTTTTTTTTTGGTTATTTTATTCAGTGGTTTCTTATTTTGGATCAAGATTATCAATAGTGTGGATTACTTTGACTAAGTATTTTAAAAAGTGAATGTTAATCTAAAATAATGGGTTCTTAGCTTTTCCATGCATCATTCATTACTCAATAATTTATTTAATTACATATAATGTAAAATAGAGTAAACTACCATATTTCACTATTCACAAAATATTCAATTATTTTAGAAAAATACCAAAACTTTTCCCTAACCAATTTTCAATGTGTAGATTTAAAAAATGAACAACATTTTATGAAAATAATTCTCTCAATATGATAAATTTAATTTTTAATTGAAATCATCATTTATTTGAAAAATACCAATTTTCATATTATAATTGATTTTACAACACTTTGTAAATTTAATTATGGTCTCATAAAATTATATTTAAATTAAAATAAAAAAGTAATTATTTATGAATATATTTTATTAAAATAAAATTTATTTTAAATCATTTTATTAATTATAAAATTTTAAATAAAAATTTAGGTTTCAGAAAAACATGAACTATTAATTTATCAGTTTTTAAAAATTTGTTTACTTATTCTATGTTATAAACATATCATATTTTAATTTATAGGATACTAAAATTTTATTTATATGTTCACAATGGATATTATTATTCTAATGGACACATTACTATTCCGAACATTCATCTTAATATTTAATAGTATATCACGGTAATCTATCGAATAAATTGAATTTATTTAAGAAGATATGTACGGTAAAATATTGGGGTGTCATATTATTCCCTCCACAGAAAATTTTTCCTTCAAAAGTTTCATGAATATTAACTTTTAAACAAATGAGGGTGGTTCATCATCATAAAATCCTCAATTTCCCACATTTCTTCTTCCATTTTATGGGTTCTCTAATGAACTTTTACCGGTCAAGTCATTCAGTTTCTCAATTCTTACTTTATAGTGTCAAGAATCTTGATTGGATATTCATAGTAGGACACATCAGGTTCCACTTCTATTTCATAAAAAGTTATTACATGTGTTGATTATAGAATATACTTATTTAATGTTGATATGTGAAACATCACAAAAACATTAGAGAGACCTGGTGGCATTGCTAATCGGTAAACTATAGCTCCAATTCCATCTAGAATTTTGAATGATATTTTGTACCTGCATATTATTTTCCCTTTCTTACCAAACCTTATGACACAATTTCATTGGGATCCTTTCATAAATACATGATCTTCCACTTTAAATTCCATATATTTTCCTTGTTTGTTAGCATAACTCTATTTCCTACTATGATCTACTTTAATATGAACCTGAATAGTCTTTACCTTTTTCATCGTTTCTTAAATATGGTTTGGGCCCATATGTTTCCTCCTACCAACTTCATCCCAAAAAGTTTTATTATGAAATATCAATCCATATAATGCTTCATATGGCGCCATTTGAATACTTTAATGGAAACTATTATTATAGGAAAAATCTACCAAAGATAAATGCTTATACCACATACCTTGAAAGTTAAGTGAGAAAGATATCAACATGTCTTCCAATGTTTGAATGGTCCTTTCAAATTGTCCATCTATTTGAGGGAGATAAGAAGTACTCAAATGAATCCCGAAATCCAAATATTTCTAAATAATGTTCTATAATTTTGATTTCAAATGGGGATCTTGATCTGACATAATCTATAGATATGCACCATGAAGTCTTACAACTTTATTAATATATAGTGTTTCTAGGAACTCAACAGGTAAATATTCTCTTACAATAAGAAAATGTGTCAATTTTGTAATGTGATAAAAAATAACCCATATCATGTCATTATTTCTGAGGGTATTCGGTAGTCTTATTACAAATTCAATCATAATTTCATCCCACTTCCACATAAGAATAGGTAGAGGTTTCATAGATCCAATCAGATACTTTCTGTTATCCTTTATTTGTTATAAAATGAGACATATTAACACGTAGTTAGAAATTTCCCACTTTATATTATCCCAACCATGATGCTCATTCATATCACTATACATCTTGGTAATATGAGTATGTATAGATAAATTTGAGCTATGATCATTATCTAATAGTTCCCTTTTTAGCTCAGGTATTGATGGAACACATAAACTCTTTCCAAATTTTAGAATTCCATCCTTCTATATAAAGGTTTCTAATCATCCATCCTTAATAAGATTAATTTTCTTTTGAAAATTATCATCATCATATTGAGTTATTTTTTTCTTCTCCATTAAATATGGTTTCACAATCATTTGAAAAAGAAGTTATGTTTCCCCTTCCTTAATAATTCCAATATCCATCTTTAATAAATCTGTGTACATGGGATCTATATCAATCCCCTCTGGGTTATAATTCCATGATATTTACTTCTAAATGTATCTTCTACCTTATTTTCTTTTCCCAGGTGGTAGTGAATTTAGAAATAATTATCTTTGAGTAACTCGATCCATTTTATTTTCTACATGTTGATCTCTTTTTGTGAAAATATGTATTTTAAACTCTTTTGATCCGCATATATCTCAAATCCCTCACCATATATATAGTGTCTACATATCCTTGTAGAAACCAGTATGGCTTCTAACTCAAGATCATGAGTTGGATAATTTTTTCCATGATTCTTCTTCTTTCTTGAGGAATATGTAATAAATTTATCGATTTACATAACGAAACAACCCATCAATTTCTTTGATGCATCACTGTATATCACAAACCCATCATTTTTTAATAGTAAAGTCAAAATCACATAATTGACTAATCTTCTCTTCAATTCTTCAAAATATTTTTCACATTCTTTTTTCCACATGAACATAACCTCTATACATGTGATCTTGGTTAATGAGTTATCCAATTGGGAAACATTCTTAACAAAATTCCAATAGTAACATGATAATCCAATGAAACTATTTAATTTGGTGGTGTTCGTCAGAATGTGATACTCTGGCATTGAATTTGTCTTTATAGGGTCAACTAGGATTCTATCTATAGAGAAAATATAGCCAAAAAAAGAAATTTTCAAAATCCATAAATCACACTTTCTAAATTTACAGTAACTATTTCCTTATAAGAGTCTCAAGAATGTTCCACATGTGATTCTCATGGTCTTAAAAGATTTTAAAATATACCATAATATCAACAATGAATACCAAAAAAATCATCAAGATATTCCTTGAATATTCTTTTCATCAGACCCATAAACAAATTAGGGTTCATTAGTCAATACAAATGGAATTACTTTAAAATTTAAATGTCCATACCTCATCTAAAAATATGTATTTCGAATATATTACTTCTTTAATTGGAATTGATGATTCCTAGAATAAAGTTCAATCATCAAAAATATTGAGCTCAATGAAGTTTTTTAAATAAATAATTCATGTGAGGAATATAAAATTTGTTATTTATTTTAATATCATTTATTTCTCTATAGTCAATCAAAAACCTCTTGAATCTGAATTTCATTATAAAAATGATAATAGGGACCCCCTTGGATAAACACTTGAGTGAATAAATCCATTATTAATAAACTCCTACAATTGTTCCTTCAACTTTTCTAATTCCAAAGTGGACATTTTCCATGAATTATTTGACATTGGTCTTACATGGGAGATTAAATCAATGGTAAACTCAACTTCACTCTCTGGGGGTGTCCAAGTAATTCCTTAGTAAATACATCAGTGTATTCTAGTAAACTTAGTACATATTCAATTTGAATATTGTGCTACTCATCCATAGATGTTTTTATTAATTCCTCCCTAATAATTTCAATCAGTAGAGATATTAGGGGGTGGATTTATATTTGATTCAGATGATGAAGTTTCTTCTATAAAGATAAGAAATTATACATCTTTCTCACAAATTGTAATTTTCTTTATATTGAAATAAATTTTCATAATACATATTGAAAGATAGTCTATAGTGAGGATTATATAAAATTCAACCATAGATATGATGATAATGTCATTAAATAAATAATTTTTATATGCTATATTGGGGACTTATTGACACATATTTTATCCAGTGAGAATTACCTTGGGAGTTTTGAATGACAACTCCATTATTAAATAAAAATGAAAATATCTAATTTTCTAGAAAAATGGATAGATATAAAAGAGTGTGATGATAAAAAATCAAATAAATCATTGGTTAAATTATAATATAGGATTAATGTACCTTCCACATCATAGGGTACTTCTACTTCAAATGTAGTGATTGAATAAGATTAGTCATCCCCCTTTGCCTCTTCTATGGTAGATTCCCATGACACTTGGGACATTTATTTGAATAATTACACATTTCATTATATCTAAATCATTAAAAATCATTGATTAATTTCTTCCCCTTACATTCATTATATTGATGAACTTTTTATTAACACTTATAACAAACTCCCATGCCTTTCAAACATTTATCAGGATCATTCTTTCCATAATTTTCGTATAATGGGAATTTCTTTACTCCCCTATTATTCTATGATGCTTTACCTTTTTCATGGTTATCATAATGTCTCTTATTCTCTTTATTTCCCTTGAACATATAGCATCTAGAAAAATTTTTCTTTGTTTTTATGGAACTTAATACTATTTCATCATATGATGAAAATGTTTGAGAAGATATATCCCTTCGAAGACTTGTCTTAAGAACTTAAAATAAATTATCAATATTATTTTCCAAATCAAGTATGTAATTTATATCATACCCATATGGTCTTGTGAAGGTAGTCTAATACACTGCCACACTCAATTCTTTATTTTTTTATGTTAAGGAATTTTCTCTTCATTTCAATTCATTTCCCATGAAGGAAATATTTGTCAAAGAATGTTTTTTTTAAGTTCTATATTCTATGTCTTTTATTTCATATTTCTTCTTAGTATTCTAGATCAACGTCCACTATTGATCAGTATCATCCTCAGGTCAATATACTATTAGCACTACCTTTTCTCTTTCATCACATCCAAATGCCAAAAATATCTATTCAAGGGTCTTGATTCATTTCTCAGTTAACACTAGATTAGTAATACCACTAAAATATGGGGGCTTCTACCACATGAAATGATCCAAAATTGGTGTATTATGGTTATTTGTGATAATCTTAGTAATATATCCTAATATGGTAATGATCTTCTCATCTCCAACACCAACTGTGTTGACTTTCTTAGTGGGGAAATCCCTATATTGTCCATGGGTATTGATTCCCTTTCATCTATTAGGCGCCATCACTAAATAACGACACACACTATGTTAGATTATAATACTCATGAGTATTGATCCAAGGATGCACTATAAGGAATTATTATAAATCTCTTGTTAATTTAACATCTAGTTCCCAAGGTTTCTACTAAACCTACTCTAATACCGACTATGAAAAACTTGACCCCAGTATCCCGGAGTTGGTGGTTAGTTTATTACAATGACATAGATACAAGAGATTACGTCACCAAGGATCGATAAATTTACTATAATTTAAGAATTAGATACATACATGGATCCCTTATTACATTGGTAATTAATCGTAGAACATAATAAACTGCTTCTTTGACACTAATTCAAAGATTTTATCTTCATAACCAAGGGAAGGAAAACCAAGAAAAAGGTGATGTAAAATTGTTAATAATGGTTACACAAAGATAAAAATATGAATAAATAACAAGTGAAACAAAATCAATAAAGAATAATAAATATAGATAGGTAAATAAATAAAAATAAAATGCCATTTAATCAATAAACTAAGAATCAAAATACATCTATATTTTTTTCATAGTGAAAATATAATTGGTATAAAAAAATGAATACTGAATGATGATTAATTATTGAAGTCATGTATATATTACTTCAAACACTACCATCCTGACCTTTCACCAGATGATTTGAGTCTATAGGTATAAACCCATCAGATTATACTGGGAAAAACCATGAATGGCCTATCGCCAACTTTTTTGTCTCATAAGACCTATTGATGCATTGAGGGGAAATCTATAAGAAGTCACCACATCTTTATGCATGTCCAAATCCTTTATAAAATACCAAAATTATTAATTTAATTCAAGATATAATAATTCATTTTCAAAAAATATATGTAGTGAGTAAAATATATGTATTTAAAATTATTTCCCAGTTTATCAAATAACATTCAAAGTAAACACTGTATTTAAAACAAAAGGTGTATAACATAGACAATAGTCACATGCATGATAAAAGAGATATGGATTTTTAAGATAGATATAATATTAAAAAATGATCTAAAAAGGGTATTAAATATGCCATATAAAAATTATTATGTGCACAATATCAGGTAAGTCTCACTGAAATGGATATTGAGCCAATGTCTCTAACAATATATTCAAAACTGTTCACCACTTGTACTTAATTTACTATATAATCAAATTAGATTCAATAATTAAATTATTAATAACCTATTAATCACATATTTTATTTATTATAATTTTATTAAGATCATTTGTGGCCATTCTTATGAGTTATATGTTTAATTTTGTTGTTCTGGGAGCATTTGTTTTGTGGTTTTATGGCTGGTTCCCTTGTGTGTAATTATGGGAGTTCTTGTAAAATGGAAGAAAAACTATATAAGTGGAATAGAATGATATTAATATAATTTTAGTATTTTAAATGGTCCTCATATATCATTTGGTTATATGGTATGAGGGCGATTCATTATATAAAGATTTAATGAAAAATGATTTGTTTTTTTTTAGGTTTTTATGACCATCACAATCTAGTATCATTTTATTTAATATTATATTATATGATGGTTATAGAACATTAAATAAGTTTTAATACATATATTATAATCTTTTTTTACTTTTAAAAGGGTTTTATAACCAGAATATGGTAATGAAAAATGAAAACTCATTGTTCACAAAGGCGGTGAATCAACACCTCACAAATGATGTTTTCATTTTTAGAATTAAAATGAGAAGTGGATAGATTTGATGATAAATATTTCATTAACACAATAATACTATAGTATATATATGTTAATAGAGTTATAATTCCACTTTTTATAAGGTGTGATGAGAGAATAATAAAATAAAGCAAACTAAAAGGGAATGAAGGAGGCTTTTACCTCTAGAATGTCGTCTCCCTGAGATCCTCTTTAAGGCACATGGGTTTGGTATTTTGGTGAGACTAGCCAGTATTGGAAAAGGGTAATTTTCTTGGTAGGATAATTTGGACGAATTTAGACAAGATTAAAGTCATAGAAGGTGGTATTAGAAGTGTTGGTGTTGGGTGGTATTTATAGGGAGAGAAGAGTGGTGTTTTTATTATTATTTTATTCATTAGTTTATTATTTTGGCTTAAGACTATCAATAGTGTTGATTTTTATGACTAAGTATAGTAACTAGAGAATGTAAGTTCGAACTAATGGGTTCTTGCATCATATATACATCATCCATGACTCAATAAATCATATATTTACTTGCAATGTAAAATATTGTAAGTTATCATATTTCACTATTCACAAAAAAATCAACGATTTTAGAAAAATATAAAAAAAATCACCTAATATTTTTTATGTATAGATTTAAAAAATGGACACCATTTTATGAAAATAATTTTTTAAGTATGAGAAATTTAAATTTTATTTAAAATCATCTTTTATTCAAAAATACCAATTTTAATGTTATAATCGATTTTATGAAACTCTGAAAAATTAATTATTGTCCCATAAAATTATCTTATAATTATAATAAAACTAAATATTGATTTATTAAACTATTTTATAAAAATAAATTTTCTTTAATATAATTATATTGATTATAAAATTTTAAATAAATATTTACATTTCACACAAATACAAACACTTAATTTATCTTTTTTTTTTAATTTTTTTTACTTATTCTATGATATAAATATATCATATTTTAATTTATTAGATACCTAAATTTACTTATAATTTAGTAGGTTATATTATTAATCTAATGAACTCATTAATATTCTGAAATGGTTATGTTAATATTTAATATTATATCACTGTAATCCATTAAATAATTTAATTTATTTAAGAAGATACATACTGTAAAATCTTGTACAGTTTTAATAATCCATCTGTATTGTCACATGGATCTATGATGTGGTATAGATAAAATATCTACCACCATATTTCATTGGTTTTCATGATGCAAAAACTATTTTTTTGGGAGGGTGACGTGACTTTTAGACTGGTGACATAGAGTGATGACTACCAATTAGGGCAGCAAAGCGTATGACTTTTATCATGATATGATTCGGGTTATGAATTTAGTGGAAAACATGTGTTTAGGCTTTGGGATTAGAATTCAGACTAACTATGTTAGAGGTACCTTTTTCTATTATGCCTTCAAGGTATATATTATAATAAAACAGATCCATTGGGTGCTTGTCGTTAATTGTGCAGACAGATGAGGTTTAACCCACCAAGGTGTCTAAGTGTTTATATTATTTAGTTAATTATATTCCCCTTTATCTTAAATAATATATGATACAAAGTTTAATGATAACCTAAGGAATTAATTATAAATTTAAAATGATATAATAGGAAAATAAAAGTGTTGGATTGTTTCATATCATACAAAATGTATGAAGTCCATGTAAACATCATCATTCAATGAAGGAGTTCTATTTAAGGTGAATTCAAGGACCTAATTTGGATAAGGATACTCCTTCTAAAATAATATGAATCGTTTTCTATTTTGTTTATTTTTTCATTAACCATATAAGTGTTTCTAAAATTCTATTTGAATTGAACAAAGATCCTAATTAAGTGTTTTGTTATTCAATTTTCCCATTAGATACATATGGATGTGAGTATATTTTTTAGTCACCAAAATATCTTAATCAAAATCACTGGTCAATATAGAATGAATACTAATAGATTTACATGCATGGTTTTTATTTCATTAATTTTTATCATTTTAATTCTATAAAATATTGTTTTTGGGTCTATTTTTTATTTTATAGAATTTTGGGAAACGACATAACTAAAAAACTCATTAATGGTAACCCTTAAATGTAAGTATTATTTTCCTATAACAATGCCAATGGATATGTTTTAAGGAAGTATAATCCTAGATATATGTAGTACATGTGTTCTGGAACAACCCCGTTATTTTTTTTTGATAGTTGACAATTACCATCTATGTCAATGTTATTTGTTATGTGTCTAAAATCATCAGCTAATCCCAAAACAAAAATACAATTTCAAATATGTAGTATTACATGAAGCATCTAAAATTTGATTATAAAATTTATAGTACTTAAAAAATTTATGACGGAAAACATAACATTTATAAAAAATATAAGTACCATTTATAATTCTAAAATACTAAATTATCATGAAACATTTTAAAAAAAATACAAAATACTTATTTATAAATAGAACAAAACATTTATAACATTTTTAAGTAATATAAAACAATTAATTTACGTGAAACATTTATTATGAACATAATATTCATTTTATATAATTGATCATAAATGTTCAGAAAACATAAATGAATAGAAAAAATTTATAAATGTTTACAAAACATATATAATAAATCCATAAATTATAATACATATAACATTTATTATGTACATAATAATAATAACATATAAATAATAATAAATTTTTAATATAAATATACAAGGAACCTAGTTATTTATTTGAAAAACATTAATATGTATGTGTGTACATACATACAAGAACACATGAACATATAAGTCCATAACTTATACATTTTTCCTATGTTCAATGTGGAGTTTATATTATATTTCTTATATCTGAAAAAATATTCAATTTTTATTTTAATTATATTTATATTTTTAATGAAATAGAAAATAAAATAAAACCTTACATATGGGGAAGAAAAATCATATTACATCAGTCCAAGATAAAGAATCACAAAAAAAAAGAAATTAACAAAAAAAGATACAATTAATATTTATTTATATTCCCATAAAAATATTATTTTTTATTATATTTGAAACATAATTCCTAGTATAAATCCTTATTATTTGGATCTAGATTTTCTAGAATAGAGCCTCCATAATATTTATTAGTTATACCAAACCTCATAATATCTCTTCCAAATTAATTCACTTGACATTAATACCTTTTAAGAGAAGTCACCTCTACCTAAATAACCAAGATATATTATGTACTAGTGATTTCATTAAAATCATTCTAGAATTATCTATTTCTTTATCCTCCCCTATTGTCCCATGAAAAGAAATAGTTTCCTCCACATCCCTCTTAGGATATAAAATTACAATAATATCCAATTGATATGAAGTGTCCTATAAAAATTTAGCATGGTGAACATTACCTAAGTCATCCTCTCTTGAAATAATGTTTTCAATGAATACCTAAAATTTAGTTCCTTACCATCTGATCTAATAGTCCCTATTTTTATAATATTTTAATAATTATTATGAGGGTGAGATTTATTTCATTGATAGAATATAAAAATAAATTCATAAACAGTTCGTATTTTTTCTCTTTTTGGATATGTCTCTTGGAGATTTCAACTCTTACTATAGAGATTCATTTGACCTCTCAAAAAAGTGAATTTTCTATTGTGGACACATTTTACCAAAAGACACAAAGTATATATACTTGTTAACACTATAGTTTTCCTCAGTGATATGAGAAAGGCCTCTATTTTTACATCTTACTTAGGAGATCCCATTTCATCTACAACATTCAAGAAACCCATTACTATGGAAGCCACATGTAATGCAGTTGATACTACCTATAAAAAATAAGTACATGTCTAACACTAAAATTACCTGGAAATTCAGGTTGAATTACCCACATAAAGCAACATCAATTCGTCATCAGTATCACCTACAAGAGTAGAAAATTTCCCTTTGTTGTGATTATCATGATCAGTACCCAAAACATCTGTTGGGATAGTGAGTTCATTGTGAATACAATCATTTGAATTAGAATGTTGAGTAGAATTATAATTATCCACCACTTATTAAACAATGCCAATTTTTTTATATTAAACCATTTTACCAATTAAATCATTCTTCAATAAAGTTGTTCACTTGTTTTTTATGAGATATACACTTATTTAGAGCTATGATAAATGCAGTTGCCCATATGCAACGTCAAGATGGCCAAGATGATGACATAAGGGGAAATAAGGGGGGAAATATCTTCATTGAAAACCAATAGAAAAAAGAGTTCACATCCATTTAAAATCCAAATATGTTGTGGTAGTTTATAAAAAATATAAATATTGGTACACAAATGCGAAACATTGGGATTTGAGTGATTAAGGGTGAATTAATCAGACTTGTTAAATTTGGAATGTTATTATTACAAATTAAAATGTATTGGTTTTTTTTCTTAGTGCAATGTGTTTTCAATCACATATTTCCAAATTAATTCATTATTTTTTAGTTTTATTTTTCTTAGAATTTTTTTGGAAGATTTGTGGATTATTATTCTTTAACTGTAAATACATAAGTATTATGTTACACTTGTATGAAGAGTATGTCCCCTTAATTGTATTTTAATAGGTATAACCATTTTTTAAGTGGTTTTTTACCCTTATGTAAGCTTTTAAATATCGGTTCCATCTTCACATAGTGTTGTTGTACCATTAAATGTACTTTTTTACCCTTTCACGGGGATCATGTTACCCTTACGTAGCTACGCTAACCCTTATGTGAAGTGTGTATAAGTATCACTACACAAACACAAGCAAGGTTCAACCCTTGTGTAGCCTATGTAATAGAGTGGTGTACCCTTACACAGTAGTCTAGAGACCCTTACACAATTTTATATCTTACCTTTACGTGGGGGTCTTATTAGGACCCTTATGGTGTCGGGTGGTCTTCTTATCATGAACTAGGACCAAGGTGGTCTCAACCATGTAAATTTACTATCTTCTTTTACCTATTTAATTATGTCATATCCTTAATCCTTTTTGAATTACTGTTACACAATGATTTTATTTCCATACTTGTAATTTTTCTATTCTCGCAATAAAACTTCTGTAATTTTTTGATATTCTCATTGTTTGGAAAATTGTGATTTTAATCTTTGGAAGCTATAAATTTTATTATTTTCTATTTTATTTTCTATATTACCAGACTTGTTATTATTTTAACATTACATGATGAATTAATTATTGTCGAAATTTATTTTTAAATCATTTTTTTGATATTGTAATTGTACTAAAATCGAGTTTAGATTCTATTATTACATTTATATAAAAGAACATATTTCACTATTTCGATTTGTTTTTCATGAAACATCTAAAAAATCAATAATATATTTGTAAATTTAAAGTGGAACATTACACAGTACAACCGGCAATAATTGGTATCATAGATTAACTGTTATTAGTGATGAAATCGTCAAAATTTGAAATTGAGAAATTTGATGGTGAAAATTATTTTAGTTTATGGTGAATTAAAATGCATACTTTGTTAGTATAAAATTATTTACTATATTCCTTATGTGTTACCAAGAAAAATTTGAATTTACTTTCTTCCAATTAACTACCTTCTATTATCTATGAAGATGTACCCTCTGATGTGTTAGTTAAATCCCATAGTTTTTTTATTATTTTGGGGTGATAATGTTTAGCATGATGTGGCATATGAAATCATTTTCACTGCTATATGACTTGAACTTGAAAAAAATTATATGATAAAATCTCTTGTTGATATGATCTATAAAAAAGTTATACTTTTATCTTTTTGGATGCAACCTGAGACTTCCTTCCAGTCACATATAGCTGAATTTAACAAATTTATTCGCAAACAATTCGGGATAGACATTAAGGTTTCTAAGAAGGATCAATTTATCATTATTTTGACTTCATTGGATAGTTCTTATCATAATATATGAAATTTTATGATGTACAACATATATTCTTTGACATTATAATAGGTCAAGTCATCTATTCTTTCAAAATAATTGAAGACTAAGAAATGGTTAAGATCACAGGGAGAGAGACTCAATGTCATTCATAGAATAGATAATAGGGGTCAATGGGAGAACAATAGAAATTATAAAAAGAAGGTTAAGATTTAGTCTAATACTTTAAATTATTATCAGTGTGGTAAAATAGGTCACTTTAATAAATGTTTTCTGGAAAAAATGGTTTTAAGGGAGATGGGGATCAATCAAATGTAGTTGAGTATGCTTTTAATGTTTTTAATGTTATTTGTTCTATCTAGTGTGCTTCAAGGTCCAGATATGTGCATTCAAATTTGGGTTTTGTTTTCTTATTCATGTCCTTGGAGGGTTGGTATTCTATGGAGGTATTTAGGTTTGAGAATAATTATGTCTTGGGTAGTGATTAAAGAAGTAGGTTAATGGTTATATACTTGGATAATCACCAAGCTTTATGAATGTATTGTTGGTATCTCTTTGACAAAATGGATTGATATATTAGAATTAGGTGTTTGATTTTTTTGGGTTGGTTTGATTTAAGCCGGTGTTTCTTAGGTGGTAGAGAGGTTCCCTTGCTTACTATTTTTTTTTCTCTCATGGTTAAGAGTTAGAATTTTATGACTGGGGATGTATAGGTTTTACAATGGTCTAGGTTAGGATGTTGGACCCCCAATTTCATGGTTCTATGAAGTTTCTTCTACGTAGTTATAGAGTCTTATAGGACTGTGTTAGATTTTGGTGGAGTGAGTGTCTTTCATACTTTGAGAAATATAGTTTAGACTATGTTTGTTTGTTTTATTTGTATATGATGTTTTTTATTGCGACTATTTTCATATGAACTATTTCAATTTGAGGTCATGTTAATACCTTGTATTACCTTTTTTCTTTGAGGATGGTTACTACTTTCATTTTTGGTGTTCTTCAAAAAATAGATCTATCTTAGGAACCACTAATTGGCATGTGATCAGCTAAGAGTTGAGATATATGAAGGTACATTTTTTTATGCAATTATGTTTTGAAATTTTAATATTGAGCATGTTGTATTAGTAGCTTTTATAGAATTTGTGATGGTTGGTGTGTATCACATTGATACACATTTGGACATAACTTGTTTATAGTTTTATAAACACTGTTAGATATTAGTTTTTTTTATTAGGTTGTTTAGCTTGATTGTTTGATTCAATTGATAGATTAGGATAGTTTAGGACTGCAATAACATCGGCCCTGTTTGTTTTACATTTCATTTTATAAGGTGGGGATTTGTTAAATTTTCATGTTATTGTTAAAAATTAAATTTTTTTTGTTTTTCTTTTTTATTTGTTAATTCCATGTGTTTTTAATCTCCGATTTTATGATTAATTCCTACTTGATGTAGTTTTATTTTTCTTTTAAATCTCTTTTACTACTTTTAGCTTGTTTTTTATATACATTTATGTAAGTATTATGTTACCCTCACATGAGGTTGTTCTACCCTTATATGATAAGAATGTTACCCAAAAATGGGATTTATTTTGAAGATTTAACCCTTATGTAAGTGGTGTTTTACCGTCATATATGACTTGAAATACAATTTATAACTTTATATAGGATCCTTGTACCCTTATAGAGGTTTCTTATTACCCTTACATGGGGATCATCTTACCCATACGTAGCTATAGGCTATCCCTTGAATAAAGTGTGTAGCTTCCATGCTACACTGACATGAGAATGGGTTAACCCTTATGTAGCCTGTGTAATGGAGTGGCATACACTTACGCAGTGGTTGAGTGACCCTTACACAACACTAGTCCTTACCTTTGTATTGGAGAACTTATGAGGACCCTTATGTCGTATGGTAGTTCATTTTTTGTTGCAACAGCTTCTTAAAAACACTCCAAAACTGAACACATCTCCAAAGGTTTTTTGAAGGCATTTAAAATTTCGATCTCCCTCCTCCTACAATTATTTAGATAGTTTGAAAGCGTAGTGGAAAATATGAGAGGGAAATCAAGAGAGAAGTAGATAGTTCAGAGTGAGGAGGGGTCATTAGAGGCCCTATTGGAAATGACACTCATGTTTGACTCTAGAGAGATTATGTTGGTAAAGAACAAACAGGTGTGTTAGTTATTAGGAGGATGAAGGTGTATTTAATGGTATGGAGGGTCTTTGAAATGTGAGGTTGATCTTTATTAAGTGGGTTTCATCTTGTTTTCTTTTTCTTGATTATTTCTTTACACTATGTCATTGTTTTTTATTTTTTATCTTGTAAAATTTTTATTATATCATTCCTCTAGTTTGGTATATTTTCTTTTGGAATATTCCCTTTCTTGTATCTATATTTTAAGTTTTCATTGATTATTTCCATAATAAAATATCATCATGTGGTGTTATTATTTAAGTAGTAGGACCAAAGTTGTATGACCACATAAATTTCTTATCTTATTTTACAAAATCCCTTTGGTTCATACCTTCCACCATTGTGAATTGTTTTTTTACATTGATTGTATTTCTATATTTTTTTTAATTTTTTATTCATGGAATAAAAATTCAAGATTGTTTCTGCATTCTTAATATTCAAAAAGTTGTACTTTTCCTCTATGGGTGTTGTAAATTTTAATTTTTCTAATTTTATTTTCTATATTCTTAGACTTGTTATTATGTGAACATTTCATGTTAATTTAATTTATTCCCCCATTTCTTTTTAAATAATTTCCTTATTATGATAATTGGACTAAAATCAAATTTAGAATTTTTTATTTCATTTACATAATAGCACTTTGTTTCACCATTTTGAATTTTATGTTCTTTCAGAAATTATCTCTAAAATCAATAAACAATTTGGATGGTGAATTTGGAATTCCTCAGAACACTATCCATAACAAATCATTATTTTATTCCATAGAGTCTTCAGAGTTACTTAAATACCATCTGGTCAAAATAGATACATTGGAAGATCAAAAAAACCAACCCATATTTGTATCACGATGGATTCATAGAGGAGGATCATACGTTGCTTTTCTAGGACACATTTCTAAAATATATGTTCCAATAAAATTTATCAAAGGTTCATTTTCTATTTTCCAGTGCGTGAAGTGGAACTTGATCGGGATGACTTTCTTTTGGGGAATTGATAATTTTCACTACCCAATACTTTTATGTTGTTAACATCACATGTTAAATATTATGGGTTTTTTTATATTGTATAAATTAACCTAAATGATTTATACTATGTAATAAACATATATTATTGAGTACTAGAAATGGTAAAAGTGGATAATTATATTGCATGTTTTATAGTTTAAGGTTGTTTTATGTCCAAGGATACAACATGTTTTGTGCTTAGTATTTTTTTTATGCATTATATTTTATAGATTTCATGGTAATATGTTTTATATTCATTATATTTATATTTTATTTGCATAAAAAAATCTTATCTATGATTTAGTTTTTTTTCTATGTTCTCTATGTGTGGATTATCTTTTATGCTCAATATATCAACCTTTACTTTTATGTTTTGAGTCAAATATTTTAATATTTTAAATTTCACGTATAAAATGTAATATTTTATGTTATGTTTTGTGCATAAATATTAATGTTATATGTTCATTAATTTTAAAACCATGAGATATTTTGAAATATTTTTTATGAATAAATTTAATTTTATACGTTGGCTTACATTACATGAAACACTAAGTTTTAACGAAACATGTCATGTTATTAAAATATTATGATTTAATATGATAGTTATCTCATAGAATTTGGAATGATGGGTATGAATTAGATTAATTAAATTATGAAAATATATGGTTTACACATGTATATAAAATAAATAATTTGGGACCAGTTAATTATAAATGAAAATAAAAACTATTTAAAAATAATGCAAATCTTTTTCTAAAAAACTATTTTTATGCTCTCAAATGCATTTTACCTCAATAAATTAAAAAAAATAATTTTTGTTTAATTATTTTAATGAAATTTCTATATTATATATTCAATAAAATAATTAAAATTAATCTTATATGATATCTAGATAAGAGATAAGAATAAATACAATTTTATGCTTTAAAAGTGTATCTTTTCTAAAAACAATTTGTCTTCTTTTACGCGCTTATTTTAAAATTATTTTTTTTCAATATTAGAAAATTAATTTGAAAAATCAAAATTCTTTTTTAAAATTTATTTCCAAAATTATCTTAATATTAATTTTTTAAAACAATCTGAAAAGATAAATTTTTCGATGAATAATGAAAAAATATAAGTTTATAGTAAGAACTATCATTTCTATTGAAGCATTTAAAAACCATAAAATTATTTTAAGATGGTTTTAATAAGAAAATTAATTAAATTATATATATATATATATATATATTAATCCAATTTTATTGATTGTAATTAATTTCATATTTAATTCTGATGTTAAAACTTTCTCTACTAATAAAAAATTTCTTTTTGAAAACCATCTTTCTCATCACATCTGCAGATTTAATTTTAAATAAAAATCTTCCAATATTATGAGTTGAATTTGGAAAAATGGATTTTATATTTGGAATCAACATAATTTATATTATCTAATAAAGTCAAATTAATTTTTCACTATAATGATTAGTGAAAATAATGAAAATTATTTACCGTGGTTATGGTATAAATGGGTTTATTATGAGATTAAACAAAAATGATATGGGTTTAAAATGATCTAAAACTTATTAAGCACCAATTATATGTCCATATTTCTACCTTATCTCTTCTTGGTTTGAGAATTACTCATTTTGGATGCTTGTGTCTTGTGAAAAATGTTGATATGCCTTTATTTAAAAAAAATTACAAATGTATCACCCACCTCACTTATAAAAATATCCCCCTTCTCATATCCCCATCACACTTCCAAAACCCATTTTTTTGGATAATACATGAACAAATAACTTCTTTATATACCTTAAAACATCTTATAAGTCATGTTTTTGGTCTGAAATCCAACATAAGAAGCCATTTGGTGCAAGCCAAAAGCTGTTGTACGAAGAAGTGATCATGTCCTTAACCGATCTTTTAATTTTATTTCTTCCTCCACCTATTTAAATTATTATTAAATAATTATGATATAATAACCATAGTATATTAAATATACTATGATTTTATTATGTTAATATCATAACTTAAATCATTATCTTCTTCCATCAAATGAGATAAAAAATCATCCTTTGGGTGTACGACGGACTACCGCTTCATGAACCAAACTCTCACGAGTGAATATAATCTAGAATTTAATGATTATATATGATATTTATGATATTATTATAGATTTAAAATCATAATACCACATATATCTTCTTATGTCACAACCTATTATAAAAAAATAACATTGCTCATGTGTTTGGTGGACTACCGCCTCACTAACTGGAGTGATGTGTTTTTAATTTCTATTTTTCTTGGAAGGTAATAAAGAAAGATTAAATAAATATATATGAAATTGGTAACATATATATACTAATATAATTTTTATATCACATATACCTTCTTAATTTACAATCCATGGGAATATGATAACATTGCTTATGTGTACGGCGGACTACCATCCCACGAAGCAATGTGATTCATTCTTCATGTACACTTTACATAGAAGTTAATAAGGACATATTTAAATAAAAATTCGTGATATATATAAATATAACATAGAAATTATTATGTAATGTTAATATATTGTTTAACTTTCTTTCTTTCAACCCATCGATAAAATGGAAACATCATTCATGCGTATGTATGACCTACCCTCTCTATAAACGATAATATTTCATTTTCTATCTCTAACTTTTATGGGAAACTATAAATGAATATATAATAAATATATATATGATATTTATATCATGGTTAAAATTCTTAATATAATTTATCCATGATTAAAATTGGATTACTAAAAATAACAAATCAAAACATAAATGAAAACAAAGAGATTATCATCTGAAACGTGACTTTAACAAGGAATTTCTTATAAACACGTAATAAAATGTCATAAGTAAATAATATATGATATTATATGAATATGTATTGTTCTTTAATATATTTATAATATATTTATATTTATTATACAAGATGTTTGAGCATGTACTATGAAGTCGAGACTTAAGGTTAGAGATTTCTAATCTCTCTTGTATTTTGGGGATACATATGCAATTTCACCACTCATTTATTTTTTGTGGTGTATATACCACCCATTTAAAATATTGTATCATAAATATAAATATTTTAATTATATTTAGAATTTAATTTTATGTTTTTCTTTATTTATGCTTATGATTCAAAATATTACTAAAGTGGAAAGGGATTTCTACATCGCTTTTTTACTTATGTGAGACACATTCCATATTCACCACCTATTTTTTTTGTGGTGTACATACTACCCATGAATATATTTTATAATTATTATATTTATGATTATTTTGATTTACATATCCATTTATGGATATATCTTTCATGGGGTTCACATTTTAGAAGTTTCAAAAGTGGTAAGGGATTTTTGTCCCAAATGGCCATCTTGAGACATATGTTATGATATGCACCCATATTATTTTATGAGTTGTATATACTACCAATTTGACATGAAATATCATGAATATAATTATTCTCATGATATTAAAATTTTCATTTAATGTTATTATTTGATGTTTCCTATGATTCAAAAGATATCAATGTATTAAATAATTGATGTTACAATCTCATTGTTTATTGGGATTATTTTTATTATGATTTCAATATTGAAATATTATGATATATTTTACAAAAACTTAATGAATTTCTCTATAAGCTATATATTTCTTAAAAATACATGTTTTACTTTCATTTTTTACTCTTTTTTGTACCCAAGAGACCAAAATAATGTTTTTAAGTAAAAATCGACTTTACTTCTCTATTTAGTTGAAAACCCATTTTCTTCCATATCCATGTTTTAAAAAAATAATTTCAAAAATATATTAAGACTCCACAAATGATTTATTAAATAATATTTAACCATGTTTTACTTTTTAAATTTTTTTTAAAATTTAATCTTATTTTCATTTTCAAAACCATACTCATTTTCTCATTTAATTAATACTTTAATAGAATATTTGTTTTAACATGTATGAAATTTTCCACCATCATGACCACTCAATTATTTAATTATTATTTCATATGTTTCAAAGTTTATTTTCAAAGAAATGTTTTTTAAAATTTTTTATATTTTAAAATGATTTTTTCAAAGTGTAATGTACAATTTCCTCAAGAAATGTTTTAATTGATTTTTAAAGATTCATTTATAAGTTTCAAAGGTTATTTTAAAAGAAAATGATTTATGTTTTAAATTTTTTTTCAATGTAGAAATGATATTTTCCCCAAGAAACATTTTAAATTATTTTTAAACCTTCCTTTATAAGTTTCAAAGTTTATTTTCAAAGATGAGTATTTCCAAAATGTTTTATGAATTTTTTGTTTTAAATAGTTATTTTTAAAGAAATTTTATATTCCTCATGAAATGTTCCAAGTGTATTTTCAAAATAATTTTCTATCTAAGATGAAATCATTTGATGTTACTTTTTATTTCCTAGGGATATTATCTTATGATACAATTGTTATTCATTCTATGAATGATTTATGTTTATGATGACAAGATTATTATGAAAATCGATTATTTTTACACGGGTTATTCTATAATGAAATAATGAAATATATATGAAACCCATTTATTTGATATGGTTTATGCTATGATGTATATATTATGAGACCCATTCCTTTTTATGGGTTCTGATATGATGCATGTTTTATGATCTAATGGCACATATATGTATGGATAATGTGATGGGTTGTACCAATATCTCCCTCAAATAAATTAGGTATTTAAAGATAAATCATGAACAAATATGATATGTGTGAACCTAATTACATGTTCTTAACTATATGTGTGAACTTTATTACATGTTCATAATACTCTGCACAGACCTAGATTTTATTTTCATATGGTTATGTGTGGACCTGGTTGCATGTCCATAAGGTTATGTGAGGGATTGAATTTTTCTCCTTAACTTAATTAGTGGACCTATTTTAAATTATATATGTTCACAATGTTATAAGCTTATGTGTATGCCATAAATTTATGCCTTATGCAAATGTTGTTTTCTCATGGTTCATGTTCTTTGATTTTATTGTGATTCATGTCTTATGAACTGACATGATTTATTCAATGATACAAGTTTATCATATATGATATGTAGGGAATGGTTTTAAAATGTTATTATCATGTTATCATAACCCTATGTTCATGATATATTGATATCTACCTTTTTTAACCATACTGAGCATCTGATCTCACCTTTTATTATGTTTCTTTTACCCAAGCTATGATGAAAGGTATTATGTACAATATTTTTTAGAATGGTTATTTTTATGAAGAAAATTATGGGAGATGATGTAGCTCACTCATGTACCAGTTTTTTACATGACTAAGTTTCCAAAGCACTAGACCTCAATAATTATAGAATGGATTGCTATGTTATGTATTGAATATTTATCTATTAAGATATAATATCTATGTATGAGAAGTTTGGGTATTTATAGTTGGTATTGGGGAAAGGATTATTTAACCTTTTAAAACTATGATGAGAAAACATTATTGAGATACCTAGGTACATTTTAAAGGATATTTCTAGGGATAATTCCAAGGAAAAGTATAGGTATGAATCAAAGTATAGGAAAATGTATTGTTTTTTTGGTAAATAGTAGAGAAAGCAGTTTATATGAAATTATATCCCTATTTGGATAATACAAGTGGATGTGGAATTGGAACAGAGGTACCTTGGGGCAATAACTCTGAGAATGGGGAATTGAGATGGACTAGATCATCAACTGGTTCATAATAACATGCCTTTCTACGCACCTAGTTTGACACTATTTGTGGATATGTTTAGAAATTCCACAAACACTTTATGAATCATCATGAAGTATTTGAATAATGTCCATGGATAACCTAGTTAAACCCAAGGTTCCTTATACAATAAATAAGGTTTCATGATTTAAAGATCCAATAAGTAATTTCCATAATTATGTGGTTTCCCAATATGATTATTATTTCTCACACTAGGATTTTTGGTTTTTGTCAATGGTGGGAAAGAGAAGGAAGTTGATAAAAGTTTAATGTGATCGACAATGTGTTGATAAACAACCTAATGGGATGATGAGTAGATTGGAGGAAATTTTTATTATTCCTAATTAGTTATCATAATATAATATTAAAAACTTACACCTTAATAAACTATAAGACTTACAAAATAAAATAATGATCAAGTTCATTGAGAGTTTGGGTGGTGGACACCAGTTAGGAAAGAAGATTCAGTTTCCTATGTGTCGAAAATGTGGGAAGAATCACCCTCGTTGATATATTAGAGTAATGAGACGATTCTTTGAGTGTGGAAAAGAATGACACAAAAAAAGTAATTTTAGAGGAAAAATAAAAATTTTGGTTAACGTAATGAATGAGAATAATGGTCTCCCTAATATATCATTGACTGTTGAATGCCTAAAATGTGGAAACTATGGGCATTATACAAATCAATGTCCTAAGGGGAAAGTTCCTCAATGGAATTAGTAATGTTTTATAGGTAATGGTTATATTGTTGATGATGAAGAGACAGTAAATTACATATGAAAGGAAATAAGTGTTAAGTAATAAGGTTACAAATCCTGGTTAATGGTGTGTGAAGAAAGTGGAATTATTGATATGTTTATCTATTGGGATTCAAAGTAATATATTTTTATCAGTGGTATTTTGGTTAATAGAATCATGAAATATCAATGAATATTTCCACAATTTGTTTTCATTAAGGAGTTTCAATAATATGTTAAATGGTACTAATGTCCTAAAAAGTGATTAAATGCAAATGTGATATTTTTTATTAAGGTAATATAACCATTTATATGTTTCTAATGTTGAAAAAATGGGTTTTAATTGGGATAAAAAGATGATTTTTATGGATAAAGTAAATTCGATAGTATTGATTACCTTGGAACTGAATAATAATTTGATGATAAAGTGTTTTATGTTATAATTGATGGAGTTTACAACATTTTTGTATTTATTAAATATACTCAATAATATGTAATTTTATTTAAAGAATAAGGAAAGTGTTAATTTTTTAATATAGGTATGTTTTAATTAAGGTTTTATGGTAATTCAGGTTAATACCATTTTTTATGAGAATATATTATCAATGTATTCACATATTTGGTATATGAAATTAGGAGATACATCTTGTAGTTTGGGGGATTAATGATACATTTTTTTTTGAGAAATTTAGTGACCTTCTTTATAAATTTTTGGATTTCAATTTTGGCTAGACATAGAGGAGCCTTAAGGTTAACTATTCATGGAATTGATTAAGCTGAACTCTGGATGTTATTGGATAACATGTGATAACAATTAATTTTTTATAATAACTAGAGAAAGAATGAATGACTTATCATTCTTTTATGAATCTTATGATCCACTAGTTTATAAGGAATAAAAAAGTTCATCTTCATTTCTTAGAGTAAGATATTAAGTGGAAATTGATCGAATCAGAACCAAAGGATGAAATTATTCTTATGATACAAAGGAAAGATAAGAACTAGTCATATCAACCCATTTGAAATTCTTGATTGTATCGGGATGGTATCCTATTGATTGACACTTCCACTGAACCTCTCTCAAGTCTATTATGTATTCAACATATCAATCATGAGGAAGTTTATACTTGATCCTTCACATGTACCAAAATCATTGGTCATACCATGGAGAAATATATTTCTTATAAAGAAAAACCATTTGATATTATGTATCATACAAATAAAGTGATACAAAAAAAATATAACTCACCAACTCAATGTTTTTTGGTCAAACCACCAATTTTATGAAGCTGCGTGGGAACATTAGGATATAATGAGGCAGAAGTGTCCTTATTTATTGGTACAAATGTGGCACATTTTAAGGTAGAAATTTATTTCAGATAGGGTAGAATGTAACACCCCAATATTTTTTGAAATATATTTTTTCAAATAAATTTAATTTTCTTTGATAGCTTGCATTACACGCAACACCAAGTTTTAATAAAACATGATATACTATAAAAATATTATTTATTTAATTTGATAATTATTTATTTTCCATCGGAATGACGTGTATGAAAAGGATTAATTAAATTCTGAAAATATAATATTTACACACACATATATAAAATTAATTCTTTTATGACCAATTAATTATAAATGAAAATAATAAATATTTGAAAATAAATGAATCCTTTCTTTTTTGAAAAACTATTTTTATGAAAAAAAAACATGGTTTACAAAATAAATTTAAAAAATAACTTTTTTGAATTATTTTAATGACATATATATTTTATATATTCAATAAAATGTTTAAAATAAAACACATTTTTTTCTAAACAAGAGATATTAATAAATCCAATTTTACTCTTAAAACTGAATTTTTCTAAAAAGCAGGTTTGTCGTCTATTTCATTATTACTTTAAAATTATTTTTTACACTTTTGAAAATTTTATTTTAAATAATAATCTTAATTTCTTGAATATAAATGTAAAAATTATCTGAGGAATTTTTTTAGATAATTTCCTAAAAAGATAAATTTTTTGAAGAATAGTGAAAACTGGTTTTTAATAAAAATTTTCATTTATATTGAATAATTTAAAAAATTAATTTTTTTAAGACTGTTTTACAAAAATAGATCAATTATATATCTATTAATCCAAATAAAGTCATTGTAATAAATTTTATATTGAATTTTTATATTAGAAATTTCTCCAGTTATGAAGATTTTCTCTTTTAAAACCCATTTTCTCGTCGCATTTTTGGGTTTATTATAAATTACATTCTACCACTTCGGTGAGTTGAATTTAGTAAAATATATTCCATATTAAAAATAATAATAATTTATATTATCTGATATTTTTAAATTATTTTTTTACCATAATTAATATTAAAAACATTAAAAATTATTTTTCATGGTTAAGGTAAAAATGGGTTTAACAGGGGTTTAACTAAAAAGGAAGGGGTTAAAAATGACCCAAAAAATTCCCCAAAACAATTTTATGGATATATTTCAACATTATATCTTATATTTTCAATAATTTACCATTTTTGTTCCTTTTTCAAGTGAAAAACTTGGGTACATAATTTTATTTTAAAAAATTACAAGTGTGTTACTCACCTTATAAAAGTTCACCTCATCTCTTCTCTTATTCAAACTTTTAAGTTTGGAAAAAACCTGAAAATATTAAATCCTTAATTTCATAATATCATTCTATAATCCTTATTTTGGACATAAATGTAACCTATGAAGCCTTTTGGTGAAAACCAAAAGATTTTTTACAAAGAAGAGGTAGTATCCCTAACTGAGTGTTTTATTTTATTTATTACTCCACATACATTAATTATTATAACAGAATTATTATGTAATAAACTAAATATATTAAATATAATTATATGTTATTATTTTAATGTAATAACATAAATAATTATCCTCTTCTATCAAATGGTATACAAAATCATCATTTGTGTGTTTGACATACTTTTGCCTCACGAACTAATGTTATTCATTTTCCATCACTACCTCCAAAGAATGGATATAATGATGGATTTAATATTTACATATGATATATATGATATTATTATACCACTATAACTATAATACCACATCTAAATTCTTACCTCTAAACCCATTGGAAAACAATAAAACATCGCTCATGTGTTTAACAAACTACCACCTTGTGAACCGATGTGATGTGTTCTTCATTTTTATTTTACTTGGATGTTAAAAAGGATATATTAAGTAATTATATATGATATTGGTAAAATTTTATATTTTATAATTATGATATCTTATTTGCATCCTTACTTTCCATTTCATGAGAAAACGATAATGTTACTCTTGTGTACGATGAACTATTGCCTCGTGAAGTGCTATAATTCATTCTTCACATGTGCTTTACATCGAAGGTAATAAGGATAGGATTAAATAAAAATATTTGATATATATATATATGAAATATAAATTATACTATAATGGTAATATATTATTTACCTTTATTTCTTTCAATCCATCAAGAACATGGAAATATCATTCATTCTTATATAAGACCAACCATCACCATGAACAATGTATTTCGTTTTCTATTTATAAACTTTATAGATTACTATGAATACATATAGAATGAATATATATGATATTTATATCATTTATAACATTATGGATACTATTTAACCTTGATAAATAAAAGATGAATGGAAATTAAATGTCAAACTAGACACGAAAAACAAAGTGGTTATTATCCAAAATGCGATTTTAACAATGAATTGTAAATAAATAGGTAATAAAATATAATAAGTAAATAATATATTGTATTATATATATAATAATGGTTCTTTAATATTTTTATAATAAAATTATATTTATTATACAGGAGGTTTGAACATCTATGAAAGAATCTTATACTTATGATAATAGATTTCTAGTCTCTCTTTTATTTATGGGAGACATATGAAAATTCACCACATGTTTCCTTTGTGCAATGTATATAATGACCCTTTGACATGTTATATCATATATATACTTATTTTCATGATATTAAAAGTTTTATTTGATGTTATTATTTATTTTGGATTACGATTCAATAGATTTCTAATTCCATAAGGGATTTCCATCTCACTTTTTTTACTTCTACGAAACACATGTCATATTCACCACCTATTTATTTTACACAATGTATATAATAACCAGGAATTTATTATATTATGATTATGTTGAATACTATAAGGATTTACATATCCATTTTATTATCTATCTTTCATGGGGTTTATAGTTCAAAAGTGACCCTATCGGTAAGGGAATTTTGTCTCAGTTAGACTTTTTTGAGACATATGTTATGATATGCACCCATATTATTTTATGAGGTGTATATGCTACCAATTTTACATGTCATATCATGAATTTCATTTTTATAATTATATTAAAATTTTTATTTGATGTTATTATTTTATGGGGCCTATGATTCAAGAGATACCAAAGTGGTAAACGTTTGATGTATCAATCTCATTGTTTAATGAGATTGTTTATTATTATGATTTCAATGATGAAATATTATGATATATTTATAAAAAAATCATTAATTTTATTATAATCTGGTTTTGTCATGAAAATACATGTTTTTATCTCATTTCACTCTCTTATGTACTTAATAAATGAAAAACATTTTTATGGAAAAATCATATGTATTTCTCTCTTCTTTTGAAAATCCATGTCTCTCATATCCATGTTTTCTAAAAATGTTTTCCATTTTTTAAATATTACCCAAAGGATTTAATAATTAATTTTTACAAATATTTGGTTTTTTAATTTTTTTTTAAAGGAATCTTCCTATCATTTTCAAATCAAAGCATTTTTGGATTTTATTGAAAATGTGAAAGGAATATTATTTTTAAGATGTGAAAAAATTTCCAAGACCATGACCACTCAATGTTTAAAATATTATATAATAAATTTTTATTTTTATTTTTCAGGAAAATGATTTTAAATTTTTTTGGTTCTAAAATTTTTTTTTAATTGGAAATTATATTTTCCTTAATAATTTTATTAAATTTTTTTAAATTCTTCCTTTATAAGTTTCAAAGTATATTTTCTATGAAAATTATTTTGAAAATTTTTTATATTTTAAAAAATTATTTTTATTTGTGGAAAGGATATTTTACTCAACAAATGATTTAAATTATTTTTAAATCCTTTTTTATATGTTTCAATGTTTATTTTCAAAGAAAATGATTTCAAAAATGTTTTCTGAATTTTTAGTTTTATAAATTTATTTACAAAGAAAAGATATTTTCCTCAAGAAATGATATAAGTGTATTTTCAAAATAATTTTCTATTTTAGATGACATCCTTTGATGTTAGTTATACTTTAATGGGGATATGGTCTAATTATACCATTATTATTCTTTTTCTAAACGGTTTATGTTTATGGTGATAAGATGCTTATAAAAACTACTTCTTTTTCAATGGGTTATGCTATGATGAAATGATGAAATTTATATGAAACCCATTTCTTTTACATGGGTTATAATATTATGTAATTCTTACACAACCCATTTATTTTTACAGATTATGATATGATGAATATTTTATGATCTTGTGCAACATTGATATATGGATTATGTGACAGGTGGGACTTATATCTCCCTCCAATTAATTGGGTAAAGATAGATAAATCATGAGTAAATATGATATGCATGAACCTGATTACATGTTCATAATATTGTGCAAGAACATAATTACAGGATCATATTGTTATGAATATACTTGGATTTCATGTCCATAAGGTTATGCGTGGACCTGGTTTCATGTCCAACATTTATGTGAGGGCCTCATTTCAAATCCTTAACTTATGGAGTGAACCATTTCTAATTAAACATGTTCCCATTGTTATAAGAATTTGTGTGTTCCAAAAATCAATTCCTAATGAAAATTTTGTGTTCTCATGGTTCATTTTCATTGATTCGATTATGATTGATGGTTTATAAACTATCATGATTTATTCCATGACTCAAGTTTATCAGAAAATGCATGGTATGGTTTTGAATTATTATTTTCATGTTCTCATATTTTTATGCTCATGATATGATGATATATCCCTTGATTACACTTACTAAGAATCTAAGACCACCATTTATTATTTTTCAGGTCCTTGGGTTATGATGAATGGTATTATGTATAGTATTTCTGAGATGGGTGCTAGTTATGAAGAACATAGTGGGAGATGTCGTAGCTCACTTATGTACTATCTATTTATGTGTCCAAGTTTCCAATAGAACTAGAACAAAATTATTATCTCATGGATCATTATGTAATGAAATATCTATGTATGATAAGTTTGTGGCTTTACATTCATTTGATAAGTGATTGATTATATGTGTTTTATATGGATTGTGAGTTAGATATTATCTATTTTTCATAACATAAATTATATTTTAGGGGTTATGAATATTTTTTTGTTATATATATGTTTTTTGGGTTATATATATATGTGTGTGTTTAGTAATGGTATGTTTTTTATAAACTATGAGAAAAAATACATATAAATTATAAAACATGAATATTATGTGATAAATATATAACACTTGTTATATTAATAGACACGTGAAATGGTTTTGGAAACACACACCCCTAAATATACATATAAAAATGTTATGTTGTCACACATGAAACTGTATATAAATACATTGAATATAAGTGTAAAAATGGTCTTTGTAATGTACCAAAAGTGGTCACCAAATCCCTTTTTATAATTGTTAATACAACTTTTGATAGTCACAACACATTCATGTTGGGTTGGTTGACTAGTGGGACATTCCAATCTATCATAAATAAATTTTCAAAAATGAGTGACCACCTATGTCGATCTAAGGGTTATATATATGTGTATATATATATATATATACTAAATATATGCATTATCAATGGTCATTAGAAATTTCCAATACTCTATTTTGTAAAAAATAATTATTCCGTATATTTTTTTGAATAAAAAAATATACTTCTTCTCAAATTTCCATCAAGTCAACTAAAATAAGAATGACTAAATCCTTATTTCCTCTCCACAAATCTTCCTTCCCAATTGACATGAAGGATACAAATCTTTGTGACATTTGATCTATCTCCATTAATACATATAAACAATCAAATATATCCCCAAAATATAAAAATTATAATGAAATAGCCAATGAAACCCCCATAATAAGTGCATGAACATCCAATACATGAGGAATAACTTCCATAGAAACTAGTATGTAATGTGGGACAAACATTTCAGTCTTAAAAAATTTCAATCCTTTACCATAACTAATCTATCTAAATCCTTATCAAATGTTGTAAAATGATAAATCTCTTGATCAACATAAATTGATGCATTGACATTTACTTTAGGCTTCCCCTCTATTGATCACCCCATACAATTTTTTCAGGATCTTTCATTTCACCACATGCATCAAATAGAAACCCAAAAAATCTACCACACATAAAATGAAAATTTTCACCAAAAAAATTTCCAATCTTAAAAAATGAGTTTTCTGTAGTAATATTAAATAATCCATACAATATAGGGGGAGTATCATGACCACTCCTCCTTCCTCTATTTGAAAATATGTTCATTGGTATCCATAGCAGTTAGTGACTGCCACTATTTCTCACTAAAGGTAGCTTCTTTCCATAGCTATATTAAATTCTTTATCCATCAAAAATTAAGATCCATATACTCTGGATTAAAAAAATACACTCATTTCTACACTATAAAATTCATTTCCCCTACCATGCTCGAGTTTTGGTTATAACCAAAACTATTTATAAAAGAACACCTTAATTTTCTTCAGGACCCATTTTCACCAAAGGTCCATCTATGATTATTTTATTTTATTCCATAAAACATATGATCTTGACTATTTTAGTGTAAAACAAGCCTAATGATCAAATTAAACCATTATTTCCCAATTAATGTTAAATACTTTCCCCAAATTATATTGTTTATTTTTCTTAGTTTTATTCCCCTTTGAATAAATTATTTACCCTTCTAAAATTAACCATTTTATTTCCTTATGATTGGGTCATATTTTCCTTTTTAGTTTTAATAAGGTATTATTTTCATTTTCTATTTAAAATGAATGGTTTTGGGTATTACTAAACCATTAGTATAGGATGTAATAATTATTGAATATTATTGAATTTATTTCATTGGTATTGTTTATTCACATTCCCAATTTTCTTTAATTACCTATATATTGGATTCAATTTTCTTTGATACTACATCAATTGGTATCATAGTAAGTCTATTATGTATACAACATCATTTTATTGGGGTTTTATATCCATATATTTTTATAGTACCTATCACAACCATCCTATGATCACTCCCACTAAAACCTACCATTGTCTCCAATTGTAATATACCCAAAAGAGTTTTTTTTGTTTTATGATTATTTTTGATCCAATAGTGTTGAGTGTTACTTTATCTTCCACAATATGTAACATCCCCAACTTGGTACTTCATCACATGACCGAGTTGGGTTGTCTACTAGACATTAGGTGCACCTCCCCACATGCCAGAGGCTACCTACTAGTAATAAGGGTGTAAGGAACATAGTGGGGAGAATATACCCTAAGGAAAAAAGTTGTAATAAAATTGTAAATAACCTAAATAATCAAGCATGAGGCAATAAAAAATAAAGGGAAAACTGAAAAAAAAAATATAGAAACCATGTTATAATAGGTTGAATGTAACCAAATGAAATGATGAAAGCCATTCAAGTAATAGACTAAGTGGAATTACTAGAAATGTCTCCCAAATCCCCAACCATGAACCCCATGTCGGTCCCATATCCAAGCTCCAATCCAAACTGAAATTAAATAATCGAGTATATAGTCTCTTTCGCTTATCTATACCTACATCCATGAAATATTCTTGGGTACCAAATGATGCCTGAAAAAGGTGTGAGTACAACTCAGTTGGAAAACACCCACAGTGTCAAAACAATCCAGTTTGAATATATAGTGCATGCAATTATACAATAATATGGGGTATACATTCATAAATTAGTACAAAACATCAAACAAACTCACAAACCCTTGAGCTCGGGGGTGTCACTCGGGGTTAGATAAACTAGCTTCAGCTCCATGCTAGACATCACTTTCAATTCATGGATCCTCCTTCTTAGGATGGTTCACCCATCTCTAAAAAACTATAATTTAGTGACACTTTTTAAAAACGTCACTAAGTTAGTGAGGTTTCCAGAAAATGTCACTAATATAGAGAAGTTTCCTAACATACATCACTAAAATAGCGATGTTTCCCAAAAACCATCCCTAATTTAATGAAATTTTCCCAAAAATATCTCAAAATTAACAATGTTTTAAAGGAATGTCCCTAAAAATATATATATTTATATAAATCATTTCCCCCCATCGATGTATATATATATATATATTAATTTATATAAACATAGACACATTTATATAAACATACATATATTTATATATATATATAAACACAAACACATATATATAAATATATAAATACATACATACATACATATATATATTTTAAATTTAGTCACATCTTCAAGAAAATGTGTCTATTTTAGTGGCATTTTTGCAATTTTTTAAAACATGGGAAATTATTTATACAGATATATATGTTTATAATTATAATTATATATATATAAATATAAATATATATTTACATAGACACACACACATAATCATATAAACTTATGTATGTATAATTTTATATATATTATTATAAACACACAAATATATAATATAAACATATAAATAACATAAAACATAATCATAAATATATACAAAAAATATATAATATATATATAATATAAATCATAAAAATGTATATATATATATATATAATATAAAAATATATATATAATAAATATATATATAATATAAACATATAAACATATAAACATATATGTAAAATATAAATACACATATGTATAATATAATATATATATATATATATATATATTTAACATAAAATATAAAATATTATCATATATATATATGTATATTAATATATATATATATAATATTAATATTTAAATACTGTAATCAATTTATATATATATAAATATAACAGAATAAAATTAAATATTTTAAATTTAGTCACGTTTTTAAGAAAACATGACTATTTTAGTGAAATTTTTAATAGTGTTTTTAAATGTCGCTAATTATATATATATACACCTATATATTTACAGACACACAAACACACTTATATTAACACACACACACATATAATATATACATATACATAAACATAAACATTAAATATAAACACACACACACACACATATATATAATATAAAATAAAAACATATATGTGAAATATAAACATATATATATATGAACATAAAATATAAAATATAGAAATAAAATATAAAATATAAAATACAAACATAAATATATTAACATATAAATAAATAAATATATTATTAATTTATTAAATATTGAAATCTATATATATCTATATATATATGTGTGTGTGTGTGTGTGATAATATAATTAGTTAAAGAAACCTGAAATAGCCTAGTTGGTTTTCTGTTCCAATGGTAAGTTGTAGGTCCCTGGTTCTACACTCAAGGGAGGCGGAGTGGGGGGAACATGAGGAAAGGGGATTGGGGTGTGGGGTACAGGAGGGGAGTGGGGTTAGTGGGGAGATGGGAACAAGAGGGGAGTGGGGTTAGTTGGGTGATGGGAATATGAGGGATAAGGGGGTGTGGGGTAAAAGAGGGGAGTGGGGGAGTGGGGCAGTTGTGTGAGGGTGTATAGGTACAGGATGGGCATGAGGTTTATATTTTCATTGTTGTAAAAAAGTATATAATAAATTTCAAGGGGTGAGGGAGGAACACGAGGGAAGGGGGCTTGGGGTGTGGGGTACAGGAGGGGAGTTGTGGGAGTGGGGTAGTGGCATGGGGATTATGATCTAGAAGGGGAGTGGGGGAGTGGTATAAGGGGGGAACATGAGGTTAGGGGGTTTGGTGCGTGGGTACATGAGGGGAGTGGGGTTATATAAGGCCCCAGCCTTAAACATTACTTATTCTTGAGTTACTTCAAGAATACACGTTGAGGATCTTTTCAGGTTTAGAGTTTTAGAGAATTAGATCATAAAACATGCATTACATTCCACATTTAAACAAAGTGGTTACATAAAAGATATTATTCATTTTCCCATCAACGGAAACTTATTTAAAATAAAACATGGGTTCCTTCTTGACACTTTCTTGACACTATCATCATATCATGTACCTTTCCCTTGACCTGTGAAAAACATTTCAAAAACTTGGGATGCGCATAAAAAGCTCAGTAAGGGATATAAAAATATGGAAAGGAAACATGAGTACATATATACATAAGAGTGAAATCATACTTTACCCATAAAACATAATCACTTTAACATACCTCATCAAATCATGAATAAATCATAGAAATCATAAGACATAATGGTAATTGAGGCATTCATAACATTATTACGTAGAGAGTAACTCTCTTGGTTACGTTCGGAATACCCATCGCAGTATATTCCCTAAATCTCTTCGGAGAAACCTCAACGTTTAACCCCTTTGCGTTACCCAATGCATTGGAGAGCTATATCAGGCTCACCCACCCTTAGTTTATCACAGAACCACCCATCTTCATAATAATGCCCAAGAACCATAACATAATCGTATCACATAAAACATACATAAAGGAAACATAAAATTTCCATATTTCAATCACAAGATATAAATACAACACAGTGACATAATAAAAACATTATGAAAACCATTTTCAATACCAAAATAAAAGAAAAGTAAAATATGGTATTTATTTTTCATTTAAAAAAAGTATGGCTTGTAGAGGAAGTTGAAACTCAAATAATAGTCACGGCGGTGGAGAAGTCGTTGTCGCCGCATACGTATGACAAAAACATTACCTTTTGTTGTTTAGTAAAATACTTCATGTAAAAATATTCCTTTTGGATAAACGTAAAAGTCAAAGGGGTTTATACACCGTATAAAAGAAGGTTGTGTATAAAACAAAATATGCCTCAATGAAAGGAGATTGAGACGAAGTCCCACACCTCAGGTTCGACTTGACTCGATCGCTCTTTAATCTCCTGAATAATAAACTTGAGTTAATTTATACTTGCTTAAGAACCTTTTTCAAGTTCATTATTCCTTTTATATCACTTATTACCATGTTATTAAAACTATGTAATTATTTAAGTTAATAACGGTCGTTTTAATGATCATTGGTACTTGAGTCAAAAATATGCTCTTTATAATTACAAGTTGATCATGTATCCATTATATCTAGAGTTATACTCATGATGTATATATCATATATATCATATATTTCCAGTATATACATGCATTTAAAATATTACATAATCATTTAGAGGTAAGAAATGAAATGCACCGTTTATGGAGACGGTAAGTCGTACGTACGCATGAACGCTACTTCCATTTATATTTCATATTTAATGGAATTAAAACATAATGATACATAATAGTATTATAATTATAGTATTTAATCATATATAATATCATTCAATCTATCCTTTATACATTCCACATATGGTATTATCGAATCAAATCACTTTGAGGGGGCGGTAGTCCGCACTTCCTAAAATGAAGATATCGTGTTTACCCATAATGGAAACCATAAAGGTATGACATAAATGAAAAAATACAGAAGATTAAAGAAACAATAAACATATTATATATCATATATAAATATAGTGACATCTTAATGGCCACCTTTTAAGGTGTTAAAATAATATTGAACAATCATCGTTTCGTGAGGCAGAAATTCGTCATCCTTAGAAACAGTATGTTCTTTAACCATTAGATGTAGGTGTGTGTAAGTTTAGCTCGAATACTTCTTATAAAAACATCCTAGTATATTTAAGATACTTTTTTTGTTACAAAATAATGGAATAAAAAGAGTTTATAGGGTTGGAGAATAAAAATAAAACATAAGAGCACAAGAGAAAACACAACCTTTAAAACAGGTAACTCTTTTTGATTTGAGCTCAAAGGCTTCCTTGGGAAGACTTATTCCCAAAGTGAGGCTTCAAGGAGTAAGATAGGGATGTGGAGAGACAAAATGTACAGGGTTTGGCCGAGCCAAAGTCCTTTAAAGTGTGGGTAAGGTGGTAGAGGTGGGTGTCTTTCATAAGAGAAGAGGAGGGGCACTCTTGGAAACTAAAGAAATGTTACTTTATTTTAAAATGTTTTTCGGATTTAAAAGGTCCCACGTTGATATAATTCTAGGATAAGGTGATTGGGGTTCTATATATACCCATAAAATAGGTTTTTGACAAGTGTAGGTCTTAGAGTTTACATTATCTTTTCATTTTATTTAAATCGTTAAATAATGTGGTAATCGTTGCATCATCATGGTGTCATAAATAATTTAATTTATTTAATGTCTAAAAATTATAAAAAAACTACTATGATGTAGGAAAACTTTTTATCTTTCCAATTAATATTTATATTCAAAAATATGACTTGTATAACCCCATTTAAAAATTATTGTTGTAAAACAACTCATGTTTGTGTCATTTTTTACTTTAACATTAAATAAAAAGATATTAATGTCATTTTCCTACCAAAGTGGCTCCATGGGGTCCCCAAGTTGACCCATGGATTTTATTGGTCTGCCATGACACATCCAATAAGGTTAGGACATGTGTCAAGTTCATTTCATATTATTAAAACATTATTTTTACCTTAAACTACACTAATTACCTCTTATCGCGGTTAAAAACTTAAAAGTTACTATTCACCAAAAAATTATTTTAATCCCATTGAACCACATTTTACTTCTTAATGAAAACCATTTATGTCGGATTTTTTAAATTCAAAACATAGAGGTGGTAAATTTTCATTTAAATGAAAAATCGGTTTTTTAAGTACCACTTAGTGGTTTCACTATTCATCAAAAATTGAAGTTTTTCAAAAAAATACCAAAACTTCACCCTAAGATATATTTGATATTCCGAATTCAAAAATGATTTCTATTTCACAAAATTCAAAATATATAAGTTACATTAATTTATTTAATAATTAATTCCCGCTGTCAGAATAAATAGCGTGTTTTTATGAAACAATAAGTATCAAAAGATTGTCAATAGTTTAAGTCCAATTTCAAAGTGAAATTAATTGCAACGACCAATATTGGATTAAATGGTAAAAATATATTCTAATTGAACTTTAAAACCAATTAAAAATATAATATAATCATAAAAATAAATTAGATTAAAAATAGGTTTTGAATTAAAATACAACATTTTTCACTATTCATTAAAAAATGAACTTTATCGGAAAAATACCAAAAATTTACCCAAAGTAAATTTCAATGTCCCAATCATAAAGAATAAGTTTATTTTGAAAAATAGAGCTTATAAAATTGTCAAAAGTTTGATTTAAAAATGGTTTTCCATTAAAAGGCAGTAAAACGATTTTTTAAAAATATTAGTGTATTCCATGCTTAAGATTGGATTTATTCTCATTTTAAGCCTCTAAAACGCTATCTAATTCATTAATAGACATAGATAAAAATATCTATTATTCATTACTTACTTGGGATGTTACATCCTTCCCCCTTTTGAAAATTGCGTCCCCGCAATTTATTTACTTATCGAATAAGTGGGTGTATTTAGCCCTCATTGCATTTTCAGATTCCCATGTTGCCTCCTCAATCATGTGGTTTTTCCAAAAAGCCTTTACATGATGAATCATCTTATTCCATAAAACTTTCTCCCTGTGCTCAAGAATCTGGTCCGGTTGTTCCTCATAAGATAGGTTCTCTTCCATCTAAACTACCACTGGACTCAAAACATGAGATGGATCTGGCATGTACTTCCTTAACATTGAAACATGAAAAACATTGTGTACCTGAGATAAACTCAGAGGTAAATCCACTCAGTAAGCAACTGATCCAACTCTCTCCAGAATTTCATATGGTCCAATGAACCTTGGACTCAGTTTTCCTTTCTTACCAAATTGCATCACACTTTTCCATGGTGAGACTTTGAGAAAAACATGATCACCTACCTCAAAAGAGAGATCCTTCCTCCTGTTGTCTGCATAACTCTTCTGCCTACTCTAAGCTATTCTCATGTGTTTCTGTATCAACTGAACTTTTTCTACCAAATCTTCTACCAATTCTGGTCCAATCAACTTCCTTTCACCCACTTCATCCCAAAAAGCTGGAGTTCGACACCGCTTCCCATATAACGCCTCAAATGGTGCCATCTGTATACTGGAATTAAAACTGTTATTATAAGAAAACTCAACCAAAGAAAGATGTTGGTCCCAACTTCCCTGATAATCCATCGAACAGGCACGTAGCATATCCTCTAAAGTCTGAATTGTTCATTCTGACTACCCATCTGATTTAGGATGAAAAGTTGTACTAAAATTTAATTCAGTACCCAACGACTTCTGAAGGCCTTTCCAAAAGTTATAAGTAAACCTGGGATCACGATCAGATACAATGGAGAGAGGAACTCCATGCAACCTGACTATCTCTTTAAGATACAAACGGGAAAGATGATCTAGGGAAAAAGTATCTCTCATAGAAAGGAAATGAGCAGATTTAGTCAAAAGATCAACAATAACCCAGATTGCATTATTACCTCAAGATGTCTTCAGCAATCCCACAACGAAGTCCATGTATATATTCTCCCATTTCCAATCTGGCACTAGTAAAGGCTAAAGCATCCATTTCGGTAACTGTAACACCCCAGGTAAATAAATAATATGACATTTTTATATTTATCCATATTTGTGAATAAAATATTAATATTACTTTAAAGGGGATGCTATGCTCGATGGCATACCCAATACGCAACAACGAGTTTCTTGGGAATCTTACGTTGCACTCTAATAATAAAATAATATTATTTTAAATAGTAGTTAACGCCTAGCCGTTGTAATGGAGAGAATGAACAGAACTAACTACAAAATGATTATATATTTTTGTCAAATATTTTTACTCTTTACAATAAATGTTAGAGGATTAAAAATGCGAATGAATCCAATTTTAAGCATAGACATTCTAATATTCATTAAAAGGTCGATTAACCGCCTTTTGAAGGAAAACCTCTTTTAAATCCACTTTTTGACAATTTTATGTGTTATATTTGACAAAAATAAAATTCTTATTTAGAATCGGTACATCAAAATTTACTTTGTGTAAATTTTTCGTATCTTTCCGATAAAGATCATTTTTTTTAATGAATAGTGAAAATGTTGTATTTTAATTCAAAACCACTTTTTAATATAATTTATTTATATGATTAGATTATCTTTAGAATTGTTTTTAAAGTAAAATTAGAATATATTTTTACCATTTAATCCAATAGTGGTCATTAGAATTAATTTCACTTTGAAATTGGACTTAAACTAGTGTCGATCTTTTGATACTTATTGTTTCATAAAAACACGCTATTTGCTCTGACAGCGGGAATTAATTATTAAATTAATTAATGCAACTTATATGTTTTTATTTTTTTAAAATATACATCATTTTTGAATTCGGAATATCAAATATATCTTAGGGTAAAGTTTTGGTATTTTTCTGAAAAACTTCAATTTTTGATGAATAGTGAAACCACTAAGTGGTACTTAAAAAACTGATTTTTCGTTTAAATGAAATTTTTACCACATCTGTGTTTTGAATTTCAAAAATACGACATCCATGGTTTTCATTAAGAAGTAAAATGTGGTTCAATGGGATTAAAATAATTTTTTGGTGAATAGTAACTTTTATATTTTAATCGCGATTAGAGGTAATTTGTGTGGTTTAAGGTAAAAATAATGTTTTAATAATATGAGATGAGATTGACACATGTCATAACCTCATTGGATGTGTCATTTCCAACCAAGACAATCCATGGTTCAACTTGGGGACCCCATGGAGCCACTTTTATTGGGAAATGACATAAATAACTTTTTATTTAATGTTAAAGTAAAAATGACACAAACATGAAATGTTTTATTAAAACAATTGTTACATGGGGTTATACAAGTCAGATTTTTGACTATAAATATTAATTAGAAATATAAAAAGATTTCCTACATCATGATATTTTTTTTATAATTTTTAGACATTAAATATATTAAATTATTTATGACATCATGATGATGCAGCGATTACCTCATTAATAAAGGATTTAAATAAAATGAAAAGATAATGTAAAAGCTATGACCTACACATGTCCAAAACCTATTGGATGGGTATATTTCAAACCCTTATCACCTTATCCTCGAATTATATCTATGTGGGACGTTTTAAATCTGAAACTCATTTTAAAATAAAGGAACATTTCTTTACATTCCAAGGGTGCCCCTCCTCTCCTCTTATAAAAGGTCTCCACCTCTACCTCTTTACCCACACTTCCAAAGCCTTTTGCTCGACCAAATGTAACATCCCAAGTAAGTAATGAGAAATAGATATTTTTATCTATGTCTATTAATGAATTAGATAGTGTTTTAGAGGCTTAAAATTAAAATAAATCCAATCTTAAGCATGGAATCCACTAATATTTTTAAGAGATTGTTTTACTGCCTTTTGATGGCAAACCATTTTTATATATATCTTTTGACAATTTTATAAGCTATGTTTGTCAAAATAAACTTATTCTTTATTATTGGGACATCAAAATTTACTTTGTGTGAATTTTTGGTATTTTTCTGACAATGTTCATTTTTTAATGAATAGTGAAAAATACTGCATTTTACATCAAAACTGCTTTTTAATCTAATTTATTTATATGATTATATTTTCTTTTGAATTGGTTTTAAAGTGAAATTATAATATATTTTTACCATTAAATCCAATAGTGGTCGTTGGAATTAATTTTACTATGAAATCAGACTTAAACTAGTGTCAATCTTTTGATACTTATTGTTTCATAAAAACACGATATTTGTCATGACAGCGGGAATTATTTATTAAATTAATTAATGTAACTTATATGATTTTAATTTTTTAAAATAGACATAATTTTTGAATTTGGAGTATCAAATATATCTTAGGGTTAATTTTTGGTAATTTTCTGAAAAACTTCAATTTTTGATGAATAGTGAAACCACTAAGTTGTACTTATAGAAACTGATTTTTTGTTTAAATGAAATTTTGCCATCTTTGTGTTTTGAATTTAAAAAATCTGACATACATGGTTGTCATTAAGAAGTCAAATTTGGTTCAATGAGATTATAATAATTTTTTGGTGAATAGTAACTTATTAATTTTTTAATCGCGATTAGAGGTAATTAGTGTAGTTTAATGTAAGAATAATGTTTTAATAAAATGAAATGACCTAGAAACATGTCCTACCCTTTTTGGTTGTGTCATGGCCAACCAAGACAAGCCATGGGTTAAATTGGGGACCCCATGGAGCCACTTTGGTTGGGAAATGACATAAATAACTTTTTATTTAATGTTAAAGTAAAAATGACACAAACATGAGTTATTTTACTAAAACAATTTTTACATGGGGTTATACAAGTCAAATTTTTGACTATAAATATTCATTAGAAATATAAAAAGATATCATACATCATAGTATTTTTTTATAATTTTTAGACATTAAATAAATTAAATTATTTATGACATCATGATGATGCAGCGATGACCTCATTATTTAACGATTTAAATAAAATGGAATGATAATGTAAAATCTAAGACCTACACATGGAAAAAACCAATTGGATGGGTGGATTTAGAACCCTTATCACCTTATCCTTGAAACACATAAATGTGGGGCCTCTTAAATCCTAATACCATTTTAAAATAAAGTGACTTTTCTTTACCTTCCAAGAGTGCCCCTCTTCTCCTCTTATAAAAGGCCCCCACCTCTACCTCCTTACCCACACTCCCAAAGCCTTTGGCTCGTCCAACCCCTGCCCATTTTGGCACTAAACATCCCTCTCTTACTCCTTGAAGCCTCACTTTGGGCAGAAGTCTTCCGAAGGAATCCTTTAAGCTCAAATCTAAGAGAGTTACCCGATTTTAAGGTAATGTCTTCTTTTGAGTCCTTTTGTTTTATTTTGCTTCTCCAACCCCATAAACTCTTTTTATTCATTTCTTTTGTAACAACTACAGTATCTTCAATATACTAGGATGTTGTTATAAGAAGTATTTGAGCTACACTTACACACACCTACATCTAATGGTTAAAGGACATACTGTTTCCGTGGATGGTGAATTTATGCCTCCCGAAACGATGATTGTTCAACATTATTTTAACACCTTCAAAGGTGGCCATTAAGATGTCACTATATTTATATATGATATATAATATGTTTATTTTTTCCTTAATCTTCTGTATTTTTCATTTTGGGTATACCTTTATGGTTTCCATTATGGGTAAACGTGATATCTTCATTTAAGGAAGCGCGGACTACCACCCCCTCAAAGTGATTTGATTCGTTAAATACCATATGTGGGACGTATAAAGGATGGAACTATGATATTATATATGATATTATACTGGAATTATAATATACCTTTATATCATTATGATTCCATTCTATAAAAATACGAAATAGAAATGAAAGTAGTGTTCATGTGTACGTACGACTTACCGTCTCCATGAACGGTGCATTTAATTTCTTACCTCTAAATGTTATATAATATTATAAATGCATGCATGTATTGGATATATAAGATATATATGATATATACATCATGAATACCATTCTGTATATAATGTAAACATGAACAACTTGTAATAATAAAGGGTTTATTTTTTACTCAAGTACCAATGATCGTTAAAACGACCGTTATTAACTTAAATAATTACATAGTGTTCATGACATGAAAATAAGTGATATAAAACAAATAATGAACTTGAAAAGGGTTCTTGAATAAGTAGAAATTAAGTCAAGTTTATTATTCAGGAGATTAAAGAACGACCGAGTCAAGTCAGACCCGAGGTATGGGACTTCGTCTCAATCTCCTTTCATTGAGGCATATTTTGTTTTATACCCAACCTTCTTTTATACGGTGTATAAACCCCTTTTACTTTTACGTTTATCCAAAAGGAATATTTTTATACGAAGCGTTTTACTAAATGACAAAAGGGAATGTTTTTGTCATACGTATGCGGTGACAACGACTTCTCTGCCGCCGTGACCGTTATTTGAGTTTCAGCTTCCTCTACAAGCCATACCTTCTTTTTAAAAGAAAAATAAATACCATGTTTTAATTTTCTTTTATTTTGGTATTGAAAATGGTTTTCATAATGTTTTTATATCAATGTGTTGTATTGATATCTTGTGATTGAAATGTGGAAATGTTATGTTTCCTTTATGTATGTTTTATGTGATACGATTATGTTGAGGTTCTTGGGCATTATTATGAAGACGGGTGGTTCCGTGATAAACTAAGGGCGGGTGAGCCCGATATAGCTCTCCAATGCATTGGGTAATGCGAAGGAGTGAAACACTAAGGTTTCTCCGAAGAGATTTATGGAATATGTTGTGATGGGTATTCCAAACGTAACCAAGAGGGTTACTCCCTACGTAAGAATGTTATGAATGCCTCAAGTTACCTTTATGTCTTATGATTTATATGATTTATTCATGATTTGGTGAGGTATGTTAAAGTGCTTATGTTTTATGGGTAAAGTATGATTTCATTCTTATGTATATATTTACCCATGTTTCCTTTCCATATTTTTATATCCCTTACTGAGCTTTTTATGCTCATCCCAAGTTTTTTGAAATGTTTTTCACAGGTCAAGAGAAAGGTATATGATATGATGATAGTGTCAAGGAAGTGTCAAGAAAGAATCCATGTTTTATTTTAAATATGTTTCCATTGATGGGAAAGAAGAATAATATCTTTATGTAACCACTTTGTTTATATGTGGAATGTAAAGCAAGTTTTATGATCTAATTCTCTAAAACTCTAAACCCGAAAAGATCCTCAATGAGTAATCTTGTAATAACTCAAGATTTAGTAAGGTTTAAGGCTGGGGCCTTATAGTTGGTATCAGAGGTCGGTTTAGACAACTTTAGGAGTTATAAAATTTTTATATTATGAATTAATTTATGGTATGATTGAAATGATATAGCATTTACAGATTACCATGTTTCTTCGACAAAGATATGTCTGTGTTAAGAATTATTTTTTCATAAAGGAAATAGAGCAGATTTTCTGGGAAGGCATACAGAGAGAAATGACCTTTCAAATCAGTATCCTGAGATGGTCAGAATCAGAACTAAACAGTTTTTTGTAGTGATGGATCAGTTGACTCAGGTGAAAAATGTTGGTTGTTTTTCTTGATGATATTTTGGTGTTTTCTAAAATTAAAGAGGAGCATGAAAGTCATTTAAGGGTTATCTTGAAAACCTTAAAAGAAAATAAACTATATGGAAAATTCAGCAAGTGTGAGTTTTTGTTACAACAAATTTCTTTCCTGGGTCACATTGTTTCAAAAGATGGCATAACTGTTGATCCTGCTAAAACAAAAGTTATTGAAGAATGGCCAAGACCCACAAATGTAACTGAGATCCGTATTTTTCTTGGTTTGGTAGGTTACTACTGAAAGTTTGTTGAAAATGTTTCACGGTTATCTAGTCCAATGACTAAGCTAACTCGGAAGGGTGTTAAGTTTATCTGGATAAAAGAATGTGATGATTGTTTTCAGGAGTTGAAAAGAAGATTGGTGAATGCTCCAGTTTTGGCACTTCCTTCCAGGAATGGTGAATTTGTTATCTACAGTGATGCTTCATTGAAAGGACTTGGTTGCGTCCTAATGCAGAATGATCAGGTAATTGCTTATGCTTCACGAGAGTTGAAAACTCATGAGGTAAATTACCCTACACATGATTTGGAATTAGCTGCTGTTGTTTTTGCTTTAAAAATTTGGAGGCATCATTTGTATGGAGTAAAGTGTGAAATATACACCGATCACAAAAGTTTAAAGTATATATTCACTCAGAAATAATTGAACATGAGACAAAGGAGATGGCTAGAATTAATCAAGGATTATGATTGTATAATTCATTACCATCCGGGAAAAGCAAATAAAGTGGATGATGCTTTGAGTCGAAAAAGTAATGCTTCATTAGCAATGTTGTGTTTGGAACGTGATCCTTTGGTTAAGGATTTGATGAACTTTGGCATAGAAGTTGTTGGTGCAGGAAGTTATTCTGTTTTGTTTCAGGTATCAGTGAGATCATCTCTATCAGATAGAATCAAGCTAGCACAGAAGCAAGACAGTGAGTTGCAGAAAAAGGTAGAGCTGGTTCAGAAAGGTAAGTTGCCTAAATTCAACATTGATAATGATTGTGTTTTGAGATTTGGGAAGAGATTATGTGTGCCTTGTGATTCACAGTTGAATAATGAGTTGTTATGTGAGGCTCATAGTTCCCCATTTTCAGTTTATCCTGGCAGTACTAAGGTTTACAGAGATCTGTGGGAGTATTAATGGTGGTATGGAATGAAAAGGGATATTATTGATTTTACAGTGAAGTGTTTGACTTGTCAGCAGGTTAAAGTAGAGCGACAGTTACCGAAAGGGATGCTTCAGCCTTTACCAGTGTCAGAGTGGAAATGGGAAACTATATCCATGGACTTCTTTGTGGGATTACCGAGGACATCTCGAGGTAATAATGCAATCTTGGTTATTGTTGATCGCTTGACTAAATCTGCTCATTTCCTTGCTATACGAGATACTTTTTCACTAGATCAACTTTCCCGTTTGTATCTTAAAGAGATAGTCAGGTTCTATGGAGTTCCTCTCTCCATTGTGTCCGATCATGATCTCAAGTTTACTTCTAACTTTTGGAAAGGCCTTCAGAAGTCGTTGGGTACTGGATTAAATTTTAGTACAGCTTTTCATCCCCAATCAAATGGGTAGTCAGAACGAACAATTCAGACCTTGGAGGATATGCTACGAGCTTGTTCGATGGATTATCAGGGAAGTTGGGACCAACATCTTTCTTTGGTTGAATTTTCATATAATAATAGTTTTCATTCTAGTATACAGATGGCACCATTTCAGGCATTATATGGGAAGCGGTGTCGAACTCCAGCTTTCTGGGATGAAGTGGGTAAAAGGAAGTTGATGGGACTAGAATTGGTAGAAGAGATGGCAGAAAAGGTTCAGTTGATTCAGAAGCACATGAGAATAGCTCAGAGTAGGCAGAAGAGTTATGCAGACAACCGGAGGAAGGATCTAACTTTTGAGGTAGGTGATCATTTTTTTCTCAAAGTCTCACCATGGAAAAGTGTGATGCGATTTGGTAAGAAAGGAAAGCTGAGTCCAAGGTTCATTGGACCATATGAAATTCTGGAGAGAGTTGGATCAGTTGCATACCGGGTGGCTTTACCTCCGAGTTTATCTCAGGTACACAATGTTTTTCACGTTTCGATGTTGAGAAAGTACATGTCAGATCCATCTCATGTTTTGAGTCCAGAGGTAGTTCAGCTGGAAGAGAACCTATCTTATGAGGAACAACCGGTCCAGATTCTTGACCACAGGGAGCAAGTGTTACGGAATAAGGAGATTAATCAGGTAAAGGTTTTGTGGAAAAACCACATGATGGAAGAGGCAACATGGGAATCTGAAAATGCAATGAGGGATAAGTACCCTCATTTATTCGACAAGTAAATAAATTGTGGGGATGCAATTTTCAAAAGGGGGGAAGGATGTTACATCCCAAGTAAGTAATGAGTAATAGATATTTTTATCAATGTCTATTAATGAATTAGATAGTGTTTTAGAGGCTTAAAATGAAAATTAAACCAATCTTAAGCATGGAATACACTAATATTTTTAAAAGATTGTTTTACTGCCTTTTGATGGAAAACCATTGTTAAATATATCTTTTGAAAATTTTATAAGCTATGTTTTTTAAAATAAACTTATTATTTATTATTGGGACATCAAAATTTACTTTGTGTGAATTTTTGGTATTTTTCTGACAATGTTCATTTTTTAATGAATAGTGAAAAATACTGCATTTTACATCAAAACTGCTTTTTAATAAAATTTATTTATATGATTAGATTATCTTTTGAATTAGATTTAAAGTGAAATTATAATATATTTTTACCATTAAATCCAATAGTGGTCTTTGGAATTAATTTCACTTTGAAATCGGACTTAAACTAGTGTCAATCTTTTGATACTTATTGTTTCATAAAAACACGCTATTTGTCATGACAGTGGGAATTATTTATTAAATTAATTAATGTAACTTATATAATTTGAATTTTGTAAAATAGAAATCATTTTTGAATTCGGAGTATCAAATATAGCTTAGGGTGAATTTTGGTAATTTTCTGAAAAACTTCAATATTTGATGAATAGTGAAACCACTAAGTGGTACTTATAAAAACTGATTTTTCGTTTAAATGAAATTTTGTCATCTTTGTGTTTTGAATTTCAAAAATCCAACATAAATGGTTGTCATTAGGAATTAAAATGTGGTTCAATGAGATTATAATAATTTTTTGGTGAATAGTAACTTATTAAGTTTTTAATCGCGATTAGAGGTAATTAGTGTAGTTTAAGGTAAGAATAATGTTTTAATAAAATGAAATGACCTAGACACATGTCCTACCCTTATTGGTTGTGTCATGTCCGACCAAGAAAATACATGGGTCAACTTGGGGACCCCATGGAGCCACTTTGGTTGGGAAATGACATAAATAACTTTTTATTTAATGTTAAAGTAAAAATGACACAAACATGAGTTATTTTACTAAAATAATTTTTACATGGGGTTATACAAGTCATATTTTTGACTATAAATATTCATTATAAATATAAAAAGATTTCATACATCATAGTATTTTTTTTATAATTTTTAGACATTAAATAAATTAATTTATTTATGACATCATGATGATGCAGCGATGACCTCATTATTTAACGATTTAAATAAAATGGAATGATAATGTACAATTTAAGATCTAAACATGGCCAAAACCAATTGGATGGGTGGATTTAGAACCCTTATCACCTTATCCTCTAAACACATCAATGTGGGACCTCTTAAATCCGAATAACATTTTAAAATAAAGTGACTTTTCTTTACCTTCCAAGAGTGCCCCTCCTCTCCTCTTATAAAAGGCCCCCACCTCTACCTCCTTACCCACACTCCCAAAGCCTTTGTCTCGGCCAACCCCTTCCTATTTTGGCTCTCCACATCCCTCTATTACTCCTTGAAGCCTCAATTTGGGCAGAAGTCTTCCCAAGGAAGCCTTTGAGCTCAAATCTAAGAGAGTTACCCGATTTTAAGGTAATGTCTTCTTTTCAGTCCTTTTGTTTTATTTTTCTTCTCCAACCCCCTAAACTCTTTTTATTAATTTCTTTTGTAAAAACTCCAGTATATTAAATATACTAGGATGTTGTTATAAGAAGTATTCGAGATACACTTACACACACCTACATTAAATCGTAAAAGGACATACTGTTTCCGTGGATGGTGAATTTATGCCTCCCAAAATGATGCTTGTTCAACATTCTTTTAACACCTTCAAAGGTGGCCATTAGGATGTAACTATATTTATATATGATATATAATATGTTTATGTTTTCCTTAAGCTTCTGTATTTTTCATTTTGGGTATACCTTTATGGTTTCCATTATGGGTAAACGCGATATCTTCATTTAAGGAAGTGCGGACTACCGCCCCCTCAAAGTGATTTGATTCGTTAAATACCATATGTGGGACGTATAAAGGATGGAACTATGATATTATATATGATATTATACTGGAATTATAATATAACTTTATATCATTATGATTCCATTCTATAAAAATACGAAATAGAAATGAAAGTAGCGTTCATGCGTACGTACGGCTTACCGTCTCCATGAACGGTGCATTTCATTTCTTACCTCTAAATGTTATATAATATTATAAATGCATGAATGTATTGGATATATATGATATATATGATATCTACATCATAAATACCATTCTGGATATAATGGATACATGAACAACTTGTAATTATAAAGGGTTTATTTTTTACTCAAGTACCAATGATCGTTAAAACGACCGTTATTAACTTAAATAATTACATAGTGTTCATGACAAGGAAATAAGTGATATAAAAGGAATAATGAACTTGAAAAAGGTTCTTAAACAATTATAAATTAACTCAAGTTTATTATTCAGGAGATTAAAGAACGACCGAGTCAAGTCGGACCCGAGGTATGGGACTTCGTCTCAATCTCCTTTCATTGAGGCATATTTTGTTTTATACACAACCTTCTTTTATACGGTGTATAAACCCCTTTGACTTTTACGTTTATCCAAAAGGAATATTTTTATACGAATCGTTTTACTAAACAACAAAAGGGAATGTTTTTGTCATACGTATGTGGCGACAACGACTTCTCCACCGCCGTGACCGTTATTTGAGTTTCGGCTTCCTCTACAAGCCATACCTTCTTTTTAAAAGAAAAATAAATACCATGTTTTAATTTTATTTTATTTTGGTATTGAAAATGGTTTTCATAATGTTTTAATATCAATGTGTTGTATTGATATCTTGTGATTGAAAGGTGGAAATGTTATGTTTCCTTTATGCATGTTTTATGTGATACGATTATGTTGAGGTTCTTGGGCATTATTATGAAGACGGGTGGTTCCGTGGTAAACTAAGGGTGAGTGAACCCGATATAGCTCTCCAATGCATTGGTTAACACGAAGGAGTGAAATGTTAAGGTTTCTCCGAATATATTTAGGGAATATACTGTGATGGGTATTCCAAACGTAACCAAGAGGGTTACTCCCTACGTAAGAATGTTATGAATGCCTCAAATTACCTTTATGTCTTATGATTTCTATGATTTATTCATGATTTTATGAGGTATATTAAAGTGCTTATGTTTTATGGGTAAAGTATGATTTCATTCTTATGTATATATGTACCCATGTTTCCTTTCCATATTTTTATATCCCTTAATGAGCTTTTTATGCTCATCCCAAGTTTTTTGAAATGTTTTTCACAGGTCAAGGGAAAGGTATATGATATGATGATAGTGTCAAGGAAGTGTCAAGAAAGAATCCATGTTTTATTTTAAATATGTTTCCATTGATGGGAAAGAAGAATACTATCTTTATGTAACCACTTTGTTTATATGTGGAATGTAAAGCAAGTTTTATGATCTAATTCTCTAAAACTCTAAACCCGAAAAGATCCTCAATGTGTAATCTTGTAATAACTCAAGATTAAGTAAGGTTTAAGGCTGGGGACTTATACCAACCCCTGCCCATTTTGTATCTCCACATCCCTCTATAACTACTTGAAGCCTCACTTTGGGAAGAAGTCTTCCCAAGGAAGCCTTTGAGCTCAAACCAAAGGGAGTTACCCGATTTTAAGGTAATGTCTTCACTTGATTCCTTTTGTTTTATTTTTCTTCTCCAACCCCCTAAAATCTTTTTATTCATTTCTTTTGTAACAAATACAGTATCTTAAATATACTAGGATGTTTTTATAATAAGTATTTGAGCTACACTTACATACACCTTTGTCTAATGGTTAAAGAACATACTATTTCTGTGGTTGGCGATTTTCTGCCTCACGAAACGATGATTGTTCAATATTCTTTTAACACCTTTAAAGGTGGCCATTATGATGTAAATGTATTTTATATATTATATATATGGTATTTATGTTTACTATATTCTTCTGTATTTTATATTTAAAACATACCATTATTCTTTTCATGTTGTTTAAATGCGATAATTTCATTTGAGGAAGTGTGGACTACCGCCCCCTCAAGTGATGTGACTCGTACATGCAATACATGGAATGTATAAAGAATGAAATTAATGAACATATGTGACCTATATAACATATATATTATACTGTAATTATAATATATATATCATTTATTTTTAATTCCATTAATATGACAAAAAAATGAAAGTAGCGTTCATGCATACGTACGGCCTACCGTCTCCATGAACGGTGCTTTTCGGTTTTTATGTCCAAATGATATGGAATAGTATAAAATTAATATGTACTGGATATATATGATATTTTAATCATTAATACTATTCTGTAAATTATTTACTTATAACTACATGGGCAATCGTTTTTCAAACAAGTTCATTTTTGACTCATGTACCAAACATCGGCAAAAACGTCTGATATGAACTAACATTATTAAACAATTATTATAACATTATAATATGTGATATGAAATGAATAATAATATTTAAAGGAGGTCCTTAGGAAATTATAAATTGACCAAAGTTTATTATTCAGTAATATAAAGAAATGAACAAGACAAGTCAGACTTGAGGTAAGGGATCTTACTCCTCTCTTTCTTTTTAAGTACACTCTTTTATGTCATTCCTTTTAAAGCTCATATTTCTTATTATTGGGATGTTCTTTTATATTACTCTTACTGTAATTTTTATGTTCATATGATGAGAGAACCTATTCTCTCTCATCAATCCATTTTTGAAATTTTGAGTGGCACCGGTAGGCTGCCAAATTTTTGTAAGAGATTTAACCTCTCTCTTTCTTTTTAAGTACTCTCCATTATGTCACTTCTTTTAAACTACTCTTTGTTATGTTGGGGGATGTTATTTTATTCCTCTTTCATTAAACATTATATTAATATGATGATAGACCCTATTTGATCTCATCAATCCATTTTTGTAAGTTTTAAGTGGCGCCGTTAGGCTGCCGAGTTTTCATAAGGGATTTTTCATCTCACTTTTAGTCCCGTGAGATTTATGCTACATTTTCCACCAATTCCTTTGAGTGGTGTATGTACTTACCATTATTATACTCTTTGTATAATATAATTTCATTTATGGGTATTTACATATTTATTGTATGACCCTTCTTCAATGAGGTGTATGTTTCGAAAGTTACCCAAGTCGGTAAGGGAACCTTTCACCCTCCTCTTTTTAAAAGACTTATTTTGTTATGTCTTTTAATTCACATACTATTATGTTGGGATATGTTCTTATATATCCTTATTTATGTAAATTTTATGAATATGTTGTGATATACGCTTTTTATCTCTCATCAACTCTTTTTCTGAATTTGGAAGTGACGCCGTTAGGCGGTCGAATTTTTGCAAGGGAACTTCTTAACCCAATTTTGATTCTTTGGGATAAACTTGTACACCTTGAATATGTCGTTATATGATTATGTGTGGATGTCCTCTGATTGTTTTACACTTAATACCCACTTATATTTTGTGTATTCGTTTGTCACACATAATTATGTAACTGATTTATCCTTAATCCAAGGATATCGTCTTTGTATGGGACTTCATCTCAATCTCCTTTCATTGAGGCATATTTTGTTTTATACACAAATTTCTTTTATACGGTGTATAAACCCCTTTGACTTTTACATTTATTCGAAATGAATATTTTTTCTACGAAGCATTTACTAAACGAAAAAAGGGAATGTTTTTGTCATACATATGCGGCAACAACGACTTCTCCGCCGCCGTGACCATTATTTGAGTTTCAACTTCCTCTACAAGAAATACCTTCTTTTTAAAAGGAAAAATAAATAACATGTTCTAATTTTCTTTTATTTTGGTATTGAAAATGGTTTTCATAATGTTTTTATATCAATGTGTTGTATTGATATCTTATTATTGAAAGGTGGAAATGTTATGTTTCCTTTATGCATGTTTTATGTGATAAGATTATGTTATGGTTCTTGGGAATTGTTATGAAGACGGGTGGTTCCATGATAAACTAAGGGCAGGTGAGCCCGATATAGCTCTCTAATGCATTGGGTAACGCGAAGGAGTAAAATGTTAAGGTTTCTCCGAAGATATTTAGGGAATATACTGTGATGGTTATTCCAAACGTAACCAAGAGGGTTACTCCCTATGTAAGAATGTTATGAATGCCTCAATTTACCTTTATGTCTTATGATTTCTATGATTTATTCATGATTTTATGAGGTATGTTAAAGTGATTATGTTTTATGGGTAAATTATGATTTCATTCTTATGTATACATGTACTCATGTTTCCTTTCCATATTTTTATATCCCTTACTGAGCTTTTTATGCTCATCCCAAGTTTTTGAAATGTTTTTCATAGGTCAAGGGAAAGGTACATGATATGATGATAGTGTCAAGGAAGTGTCAAGAAAGAATCCATGTTTTATTTTAAATATGTTTTCGTTGATGGGGAAAACGAGTACTACCTTTTATGTAACCACTTTGTTTAAATGTGGAATGTAATTCATGATTTATGATCTAATTCTCTAAAACTCTAAACCTGAAAAGATCATAAATGTTAATTATTCATTTAATTCAATATTAAGTAAGGTTTAAGATTGGGGCCTTATAGTTTGTATCAGAGGTCGATTTAGACAACTTTAGGGATTAGGAGTTTTTGTTAGACACATGATTAGTCCCTATATCTAATATTTCAGTTAAATCCTTGTTTTATAACATTTTTTAGGTCAAGTAAAGTCAGTTACGAATGGAAGGAGAATGATCTCAAACGACATTCCTATCTCTTCCTCATGACATGCTTGCAATAATTATTGCAAAGTCATGTTTGGATGATTGTGAAACTTTTTCTAGCATACAACTCACTTCCAAGCAGTTGTTTGAGATATCAAACACCTCCACTATACCTCGTTATCATCATGGATCATGGGTTGTTTTTAGACAAATACTATTTTCACAATATTCTCATATTTTCAAGAAAGGTAAATATTATCAAGGTATTTTCAAATATTTTACCTTATCACAATAATTTGAAGCATATTATGATTTTAAAAAATGGTGCTAAGGAAGGAGACCCTTGCGCAACCTATTTATATTTTCTTTTAAAATATAGTCTATCAGCACGTACTTATGGTATTTTAAAGTGACCAATAATAGAAAGTTTCAACTCAAATTCTGTCTGACTATTTTATAGATATCATATTTTATCAGATGTTTTGGAATTATATGTCATACATGATTATTTTCCAAAACTATTTTCTATGAACACCCATATGACCCATGTTGTGCAAGGTGTATTTGGATGGAGGAAGCAAATGATTTTGAAGGATATCTAAATCATTGTTGTAATGCATGGGAATTCTACCTACGTGAGCAAGATGACGATGAAACCGAGTGGACGCCATGATCAGGGTATGATGTTATTCATTTTGGGAATCATTTTATTTTATCTAATGGTGGTGAAATAAGACTTCAAGAATTAATATGTTGAGATCATAATGAATTTGGATGAAAATGAGAGGTATAAGGAAACTATTGAGGTTAAAACATGTTAGGGTTATTTTTGGAGTTTTATAAAAAGGACAACACACAGACCGTGTGACAACCCGTTGCGTCGGACAATGTTGTGGGAATCGAACCCACAACCAAAGGGCGACTGGTATTTATCGCCTAACACTGGACTACATGAAGTCCCTGGTTAGTTTGACTGATTCTTTTTAGTTAGATGATTTTATGAATTAAGAGTAAGTTGATTTTGGGTTATCTATGTAAATTTATTAACCTATCATAGAGGATATGTGATTAGGTTAATTACTTTTCAATAAGAGACATTAAGAGAAACTGATGTTGTTTGGAGATAAATGTTACGATTTAACTTGGAAGACTGTGTGACTAAATCCTTCAAATATTTGGGTTTCAATCCTCGTTTGGTTTACTTTGAATAATTTTATGGACAAATTGTTTATCGAATGTTCCTCGTTGAAATTTGGGTTTTGTTGGAAAAATTTTGGAGATTAAGAATAGATTTTCTTTTTATAAAGGGTTATCCTTTTCTGGATTATCTGATCTTGTACTAGCCTTTTTGGTTTTGGTTTTGGTTAATGTCTAAAGACATGGGAAGTATAGAGTTCTCTTTTGTGGTTTAGGTGATTCTCTAGAAGTTGATTATAGTACTCTTAATGTGAGCAAGTCTTCCTAAATACTTGTATTTTGGAGAAAATATGAGTTTGTGTAAGGAATCTAATAAAATTTGAAAGTCAACATGATAAGTGATTATGTTTCCTTATGAATAAATTCCTCAATAAATAGTAACTTAAAAAAAATGTTGTCTATTAACTTTTCCTACTGGGGAATTGAATACCGTTTAACCCATCACAAGTTTGTGATTTTATTGTGGTTAACTTTCTCCTAAACATGTTTTCTATCACTCTCCATTGATGGCGTACCCAATACGCAACAACGAGTTTCTTGGGAATCTTACGTTGCACTCTAATAATAAAATAATATTATTTTAAATAGTAGTTAACGCCTAGCCGTTGTAATGGTGGGAATGAATAGAACTAACTAAAAAATGATTATATATGTTTGTCAAATATTTTTACTCTTTACAATAAATGTTAGAGGATTAAAAATGCGAATGAATCCAATTTTAAGCGTAGACATTCTAATATTCTTTAAAAGGTTGATTAACGGCCTTCTAAAGGAGAACCTCTTTTAAATCCACTTTTTGACAATTTTATGTGTTCTATTTGACAAAATAAAATTCTTATTTAGAATTGGGACATCAAAATTTACTTCGTGTAAATTTTTGGTATCTTTCCGATAAAGATCATTTTTAATGAATAGTGAAAAATGTTGTATTTTAATTCAAAACCTCTTTTTAATCTAATTTATATATATGATTAGATTATATTTTTTATTTCTTTTAAAGTAAAATTAGAATATATTTTTACCATTTAATCCAATACTGGTCGTTGGAATTAATTTCACTTTGAAATTGGACTTAAACTAGTGTCGATCTTTTGATACTTATTGTTTCATAAAAACACGCTATTTCCTCTGACAGTAGGAATTAATTATTAAATTAATTAATGCAACTTATATGTTTTGAATTTTTTAAAATAGAAATCATTTTTGAATTTGGAATATAAAATATATCTTAGGGTGAAGTTTTGGTATTTTTCTGAAAAACTTCAATTTTTGATGAATAGTGAAACCACTAAGTGGTACTTAAAAAACTGATTTTTCATTTAAATGAAATTTTTACCACCTCTTTGTTTTGAATTTCAAAAATCCGACATACATGGTTTTCATTAAGAAGTAAAATGTGGTTCAATGGGATTAAAATAATTTTTCGGTGAATAGTAACTTTTATGTTTTAATCGCGATTAAAGGTAATTAGTGTGGTTTAAGGTAAAAATATTGTTTTAATAATATGAGATGAGCTTGACACATGTCCTAACCTCATTGGATGTGTCATGGCCGACCAAGACAATCGATGGGTCAACTTGGGGACCCCATGGAGTCACATTGGTTGGGAAATGACATAAATAACTTTTTATTTAATGTTAAAGTAAAAATGACACAAACATGAGATGTTTTACTAAAACAATTGTTACATGGGGTTATACAGGTCATATGTTTGACTATAAATATTAATTAGAAATCTAAAAATATTTACTACATCATGATATTTTTTTTATAATTTTTAGACATTAAATATATTAAATTACTTATGACATCATGATGATGGAGCGATTACCTCATTAATAAAGGATTTAAATAAAATAAAAAAATAATGTAAAATCAATGACCTAAACATGTCCAAAACCTATTGGATGGGTATATTTCTTACTCTTATCACCTTATCCTCGAATTATATCAATGTGGTACCTTTTAAATCCGAAACTCATTTTAAAATAAAGGAACATTTCTTTACTTTCCAAGGGTGCCCCTCCTCTCCTCTTATAAAAGGCCTCCACCTCTACCTCTTTACCCACACTTCCAAAGCCTTTGGATCGTCCAACACCTGCCCATTTTGTATCTCCACATACCTCTCTAACTCTTTTAAGCCTCACGTTCGGCAGAAGTCTTTCCAAGGAAGCCTTTGAGCTCAAACCAAAGGGAGTTACCCGATTTTAAGGTAATGTCTTCACTTGAGTCCTTTTGTTTTATTTTGCTTCTCCAACCCCCTAAACTCTTTTTATTAATTTCTTTTGTAAAAAATACAGTATATTCAATATAATAGGATGTTTTTTTAATAAGTATTAGAGCTACACTTATACACACCTTTGTCTAATGGTTAAAGAACATACAGTTTCTGTGGTTGGCGGTTTTCTGCCTCACGAAACGATGATTGTTCAATATTCTTTTAACACCTTTAAAGGTGGCCATTATGATGTAACTTTATTTTATATATTATATATATGGTATTTATGTTTACTATATTCTTCTGTATTTTATATTTAAAACATACCTTTATTCTTTTCATGTTGTGTAATTGCGATAATTTCATATGAGGAAGTGTGGACTACCGCCCCCTCAAGTGATGTGACTCGTACATGCAATACATGGAATGTATAAATAATGAAATTAATGAACATATGTGACCTATATAACATATATATTATACTGTAATTATAATATATATATATATATCATTTATTTTTAATTCCATTAATATGACAAAAAATGAAAGTAGCGTTCATGCGTACGTACGGCCTACCGTCTCCATGAACGGTGTTTTTTGTTTTTTATCTCCAAATGATATGGAATAGTATAAATTGAATATGTACTTGATATATATGATATTTTCATCATTAATACTATTATTGAAATTATTTACTTATAACTACATGGGAAATCATTTTTCAAACAAGTTCATTTTTTACTCTTGTACCAAACATCGGCAAAAACGTCTGACATGAACTAACATTATTAAACAATTATTATAACATTATAATATGTGATATGAACTGAATGATAATCTTTGAAGTAGTTCCTTAGGCAATTATAAATTGACCAAAGTTTATTATTCAGGAATATAAAGAAATGAACAAGACAAGTCGGACTTGAGGTAAGGGATCCTACTCCTCTCTTTCTTTTTAAGTACACTCTTTTATGTCATTCCTTTTAAAGATCATCTTTCTTGTTATTGGTATGTTATTTTATATTACTATTACTGTAGTTTTTATGTTCATATGATGAGAGACCCTATTCTCTCTCATCAATCCATTTTTGATGTTTTGAGTGGCGCTGTTAGGCTGCCGAATTTTCGTAAGAGATCTAACCTCTCTCTTTCTTTTTAAGTACTCTCCTTTATGTCACTTCTTTTAAGCTCCTCTTTGTTATGTTGGGGATGTTCTTTTATTCCTCTTTCGGTAAAATTTATGTTAATATGATTAGAGACCCTATTTTATCTCATCAATCCATTTTGTAAGTTTTAAGTGGCGTCATTAGGCTGGTGAGTTTTCGTAAGGGATTTTTCATCTCACTTTTAGTCCCGTGAGATTTATGCTACATTTGCCACCATTTCCTTTGAGTGGTGTATGTACTTCCCATTATTATACTCTTTGTGTAATATAATTTCATTTATGGGTATTTACATATTTATTGTATGACCCTTCTTCAATGGGGTGTACGTTTCCAAAGTTACCCAAGTCGGTAAGGGAACCTTTCACCCTCCTCTTTTTAAAAGACTTATTTTGTTATGTCTTTTAATTCACATAATATTATGTTGGGATATGTTCTTATATATCCTAATTGATGTAAATTTTATGACCAGGTGATTAGATACCCTTTTTATCTCTCATCAACTCTTTTTCTGAATTTGGAAGTGACGTTGTTAGGCTGTCGAATTTTTGCAAGGGAACTTCTTAACCCAATTTTGATTCTTTGGGATAAACTTGTACACATTGAATATGTCGTTCTATGATTATGTGTGAATGTCCTATGATTGTTTTACACTTAATACCCAATTATATTTCATTTATTCGTTTGTCACACATAATTATGTAACTGATTTATCCTTAATCTAAGGATACCGTCTTTGTATGGGACTTCGTCTCAATCTCCTTTCATTGAGGCATATTTTGTTTTATACACAACTTTCTTTTATACGGTGTGTAAACCCCTTTGACTTTTACGTTTATTCGAAAGGAATCTTTTTTTCTATGAATCATTTACTAAACGACAAAAGGGAATGTTTTTGTCATACGTATGCAGCGACAATGACTTCTCCGCCGTCGTGACCATTATTTGAGTTTCGGCTTCCTCTACAAGCAATACCTTCTTTTTAAAAGGAAAAATAAATACCATGTTTTACTTTTATTTTATTTTGGTATTGAAAATGGTTTTCATAATGTTTTTATATCAATGTGTTGTATTGATATCTTGTTATTGAAAGGTGGAAATGTTATGCTTCCTTTATACATGTTTTATGTGATAAGATTATGTTATGGTTCTTGGGCATTATTATGAAGACGGGTGGTTCCATGATAAAATAAGGGCGGGTGAGCATGATATATCTCTCTAATGCATTGGGTAACGTGAAGAAGTGAAACGTTATGGTTTCTCTGAAGAGATTTAGGGAATATACTGTGATGGGTATTCCAAACATAACCAAGAGGGTTACTCCCTACGTAAGAATGTTATGAATGCATCAAGTTACCTTTATGTCTTATGATTTCTATAATTTATTCATGATTTTATGAGGTATGTTAAAGTGATTATGTTTTATGGGTAAAGTATGATTTCATTCTTATGTATACATGTACTCATGTTTCCTTTCCATATTTTTATATCCCTTACGGAGCTTTTTATGCTCATCCCAAGTTTTTGAAATGTTTTTCACAGGTCAAGGGAAAAGTACATGATATGATGATAGTGTCAAGGAAGTGTCAAGAAATAATCCATGTTTTATTTTAAATATGTTTCCGTTGATGGGGAAAAATGAGTACTAACTTTTATGTAACCACTTTGTTTAAATGTGGAATGTAATTCATGATTTATGATCTAATTCTCTAAAACTCTAAACCTGAAAAGATCCTCAATGTGAATTATTCATTTAATTCAATATTAAGCAAGTTTTAAGGCTAGGGCCTTATAGTAACTATCGCTCTGCTTTAACCTGTTGACAAGTCAAACACTTCATAGTAAAATCAGTAATATCCCTTTTCATTCCGTCCCACCAGTAATACTCCCGAATATCTCTATACATCTTAGTACTTCCAGGATGAACTGAAAACGGAGAACTATGAGCTTCACATAACAACTCTCTTTTCAACTGTGAACCACCTGGCACACACAATCTCTTCCTAAATCTCAAAACAAAATCATTATCAATATTGAATTCAGGAAACTTACCCTTCTGAACCAGCTCTAACCTTTTCTGCAACTCACTGTCTTGCTTATGTGCTTTCTTAATTATGTCTGATAGAGAAAATTTCACTGATACCTGAAACAAAATAGAAGGACATCCTGCACCAACAAATTCTATGCCAAATTTCATCAAATCCTCAACCAAAGGATCACGTTCCAAACACAACATTGTCAATGAAGCATTACTTTTTCGACTCAAAGCATCAGCCACTTTATTTTCTTTTCCCGGATGGTAATGAATTGTGCAATCATAATCCTTGATTAATTCTAGCCATCTCCTCTATCTCATGTTCAATTATTTCTGAGTGAATATATAATTTAAACTTTTGTGATCAGTATATATTTCACACTTTACTCCATACAAATGATGCCTTAAAATTTTTAAAGCGAAAACAACAGCAGCTAATTCCAAAATCATGTGTAGGGTAATTTACCTCATGAGTTTTCAACTGTCGTGAAGCATAAGCAATTACCTTATCATTCTGCATTAAGACGCAACCAAGTCCTTTCAATGAAGCATCACTGTAGATGACAAACTCCCCATTCCTAGAAGGTAGTTCCAAAACTGGAGCATTCACCAATATTCTTTTCAGTTCTTGAAAACAATCATCACATTCTTTTGTCCAGATAAACTTAACACCCTTCTGAGTTAGCTTAGTCATTGGACTAGATAATCGTGAAAAATTTCTAACAAACCTTAGGTAATAGCCTGCCAAACCAAGGAAGCTACGAATCTCAGTTACATTTTTGGGTCTTGGCCATTCTTCAACAACCTTTGTTTTTGTAGGATCAACAGTTATGTCATCTTTAGAAACAATGTGACCAAGGAAAGAAATTTGTTGCAACCAAAACTCACACTTTCTGAATTTCCCATATAATTTATTTTCATTTAAGGTTTTCAAAATAACCCTTAAATGTCTTTCATGCTCCTATTTACTTTTAGAAAACACCGAAATATCATCAATGAAAAAAAAAAACATTTTTCACCTGAGTCAACTGAGCCATCACTGCAACAAACTGTTTAGTTCTGATTCGGACCATCTCAGGATACTGTTTTGATAGGTCATTTCCTTTGTATTCCTTCCCAAAAAATCTGTTTTGTTTCCTCTATGAAAACCCATTGTTAACAAACATGTCTTAGATGAAGAAACATGGTAATATTTAAATGTTATATCATTTCAATCATACCATAAATTAATTTATAATTTAACAATATTCTAACTCCTAAAGTTGTCTAAACAGACCTCTGATACCAAATATAAGGCCCCAGCCTTAAACATTACTTATTCTTGAGTTACTTCAAGAATACACGTTGAAGATCTTTTCAGGTTTAGAGTTTTAGAGAATTAGATCATAAAACAAGTATTACATTCCACATTTAAACAAAGTGGTTACATAAAAGATAGTATTCATTTTTCCCATCAACAGAAACTTATTTAAAATAAAACATGGGTTCCTTCTTGACACTTCCTTTACACTATCATCATATCATGTACCTTTCCCTTGACCTGTGAAAAACATTTCAAAAACTTGGGATGAGCATAAAAAGATCAATAAGGGATATAAAAATATGGAAAGGAAACATGAGTACATATATACATAAGAGTGAAATCATACTTTACCCATAAAACATAAGTACTTTAACATAACTCATAAAATAATGAATAAATCATAGAAATCATAAGACATAAAGGTAACTTGAGGCATTCATAACATTCTTACGTAGGGAGTAACCCTCTTGGTTACGTTCGGAATACCCATCACAGTATATTCCCTAAATCTCTTCGGAGAAACCTAAACGTTTAACCCCTTCACGTTACTCAATGCATTGGAGAGCTATATCAGGCTCACCTGCACTTAGTTTATCATGGAACCACCCGTCTTCATAATAATTCCCAAGAACCATAACGTAATTGTATCACATAAAACATACATAAAGGAAACATAAAATTTCCACATTTCAATCACAAGATATCAAAAAAACACATTGATATAATAAAAACATTATCAAAACCATTTTGAATACCAAAATAAAAGAAAAGTAAAACATGGTATTTATTTTTCATTTAAAAAAAAGTATGGCTTGTAGAGGAAGCTGAAACTAAAATAATGGTCACGGCGGCGGAGAAGTCATTGTCTCCACATACATACGACAAAAACATTAACTTTTGTCGTTTAGTAAAACGCTTCGTATAAAAATATTCCTTTTGGATAAACGTAAAATTCAAAGGGGTTTATACACCGTATAAAATAAGGTTGTGTATAAAACAAAATATGCCTCAATGAAAGGAGATTGAGATGAAGTCCCTTACCTCAGGTCCGACTTGACTTGATCGCTCTTTAATCTCTTGAATAATAAACTTGAGTTAATTTCTACTTTCTTAAGAACCTTTTTCAAGTTCATTATTCCTTTTATATCACTTATTACCATGTTACGAACACTATGTAATTATTTAAGTTAATAACGGTCGTTTTAACGATCAATGGTACTTGACTCAAAAATATGCTCTTTATAATTACAAGTTGTTCATGTATCCCTTATATCCAGATTTATACTCATGATATATTATATATTTCCAGTATATACATGCATTTATAACATTACATAATCATTTAGAGGTAAGAAATGAAATGCATCGTTCATGGAGACGGTAAGCCGTACGTACGCATGAACACTACTTCCATTTCTATTTCATATTTAATGGAATTAAAACATAATGATACATAATAGTATTATAATTAAAGTATTTAATCATATATAATATAATTCAATCTATCCATTATACGTACCACATATGGTATTAACGAATCAAATCACTTTGAGGGGGCGGTAGTCCGCACTTCCTAAAATGAAGATATCACATTTACCCATAATGGAAACCATAAAGGTATGACATAAATGAAAAAATACAGAAGCTTAAGGAAAACATAAACATATTATATATCATATATAAATATAATGACATCTTAATGGCCACATTTGAAGGTGTTAAAAGAATATTGAACAATCATCGTTTCGTGAGGCAGAAATTCACCATCCACAGAAACAGTATGTTATTTAACCATTAGATGTAGGTGTGTGTAAGTGTAGATAGAATACTTCTTATAAAAAAATCCTAGTATATTTAAGATACTGGTGTTGTTACAAAAGAAAGGAATAAAAAGAGTTTAGAGGGTTGGAGAAGCAAAATAAAACATAAGAGCATAAGAGAAAACACTACCTTTAAAACGGGTAACTCTTTTTGATTTGAGATCAAAGGCTTCCTTGGAAAGACTTCTGCCCAAAGTGAGGCTTCAAGGAGTAAGAAAGGGATGTGGAGAGACAAACTTTATAGGTTTTGGCTGATCCAAAGGCTTTGGAAGTGTGGGTAAGGTGGTAGAGGTGGGGGCCTTTTATAAGAGGAGAGGAGGGGAACTCTTGGAAAGTAAAGAAATGTTACTTTATTTTAAAATGAGTTTCGGATTTAAAAGGTCCCACATTGATATAATTCAAGTATAAGGTGATAAGGGTTAGAAATATACCCATAAAATAGGTTTTTTACAAGTGTAGGTCTTTGATTTTACATTATCTTTTCATTTTATTTAAATCGTTAAATAATGTGGTAATCGCTGCATCATCATGGTGTCATAAATAATTTAATTTATTTAATGTCTAAAAATTATAAAAAAAATACTATGATGTACGAAACATTTTTATATTTCCAATTAATATTTATAGTCAAAAATCTGACTTGTATAACCCCATTTAAAAATTATTTTAGTAAAACAACTCATGTTTGTGTCATTTTTTACTTTAACATTAAATAAAAAGATATTAATGTCATTTTCCTACCAAAGTGGCTCCATGGGGTCCCCAAGTTGACCCATGGATTTTCTTGGTCGGCCATGACACATACAATAAGGTTAGTACATGTTTCAAGTTCATTTCATATTATTAAAACATTATTTTTACCTTAAACTACACTAATTACCTCTAATCGCGGTTAAAAACTTAAAAGTTACTATTCGCCAAAAAATTATTTAATCCCATTGAACCACATTTTACTTCTTAATTAAAACCATGTATGTCGTATTTTTGAAATTCAAAACACAGAGGTTGTAAAATTTCATTTAAACGAAAAATCCGTTTTTTAAGTACCACTTAGTGGTTTCACTATTCATCAAAAATTGAAGTTTTTCAGAAAAATACCAAAACTTCACCCTAAGCTATATTTGATATTATGAATTCAAAAATGATGTCTATTTCACAAAATTCAAAACATATAAGTTACATTAATTAATTTAATAATTAATTCCCTCTGTCAGAACAAATAGCATGTTTTTATGAAACAATAAGTATCAAAAGATTGACACTAGTTTAAGTCCAATTTCAAAGCTAAATTAATTCCAATGACCACTATTGGATTAAGTGGTAAAAATATATTCTAATTTAACTTTAAAACCAATTGAAAAGATATAGGTCCCACCCATCCCATAATGAAACCATTCTTATGTGTGCCACAAAATCATAAATCATACGTCATAGCATACCCCATGTAATAAAAATGGGATTCTTAAACATCATGAAATCATAAAACAATTCATATAAGATAAATGAATTAATAAAAATAATTACATAACAACATAATCAAATCAATTTAATACTAGGGATAGAAATAGAAACCTATTTTATCTTATATGGAAAATAATTTTGATAAAACACTTGAACTCCATTCTTGAGGAAAATATCCTTTCTACTTCAAAAACATTTTTCCTTTCTTAACATGTTATAAAATTTTAAAATAAAAGAATTTAATTAAAAATAAACTTGAAAACTTGTAAAGGAAGCTTCTTGGAAATAATTTTTTAAAAATCCATTCATGTCGTATAAGTTAAAAAAACATTCTTCTCGTACTTTTGTCGAAAAAGTCAAAAAGTACCTCATACGAAAAATGACAAAAGATTCCTTTCATATATTTTACTAAAAACTCACCGAAGGGTAAAATTGGATTTAAACAATTTTAGGTGGATGGAAATAATATTACATATTGAGGAAACATGTATGTGGACGATAAAATACACCCCAGTAAATACCAAAGTATAAACAATCTCGGATAAAAATGAGATTGTGATATTTTCCCTTACCTTAGGTCCGATTTGCTTCATAAGTGTCCGAACCTCCTATATAATGATTTAAATAATGTCATTGAATTATTCCAGAATCATACTAATTTTTATGATATCATATATGGTCATATTCTTAGCTTCTTATTAGTAATATTTCATTGCTACTTGTTATTCGGGTGTTTATTACTTTTTGTTCTTATGCGTGTTTTGTTGAATAAATTCTTATTCTTATCTTTAGGTTATAGATAACTCATTTCCAGAATGGTATTAGTGTAATATATATCATATTCATTCATTAAATTCATTTATATAATCATTATGCAATGAAGATCATGTATAATGAGTTGCATCACATCGTGGAGATGGTATTCCGTACATACGCACGAGCGATGATATCGTTCCCATGATCGTGGAATTGTATTGGAGTGTATGTATACTATTACCTAATAAATATCACTTTAAAATAATTATATATAGTTATTTATTTACACCATTACACCCATACAAGTAAGGTGGTGGTGGAAAATAGATTACACCACGGCGTGGAGACGGTATTCCGTACGTACACACGCGCGGTGATTTCATTTTCCGTAGGATGGATAGATGGTGAAATAGGGTTGTTTAATACTTATAATAACATATAATTATATGAGTGATACTGATGTTATTACTTCATAATGAAACAACTAAATAAGAAGAAGTGGAAGAAGAAATAAAGTTGAAAGAATCGGTAACGGACATTACCTCTTCTTTGAAAAGCCTCTTTGAGACCTCCTCTTAGGGCACTAAAATTGGTCTTTGAAGAAGACCAGGACCTCTAGGATGTTTCTACGGAAGTGGAGAAGATAAATTGTCAGGGTTTTTCCAAGATTTAATGCTCAAAGTGGTTTGAGGAAGAGAGGGAGGAGGTTCCCTTTTATAAGGGAGGAGAGGGGCACCTTTGGAAAAACTAAAAATATTATTTTATTATAAAGTCATATTCAGTTTTTAATAGCTCCAAATTGATTTATTTCAAATCTAATGTGGGTATGGGTCGAAATCCTCTCATCAAATATAATTTATACAAGTTTAGGGTTCTATTTTGACCTTATAATTTAGATTTAAATTTAAGTTAAATAATTTTACTTTTACCGTGTCTTTTTGTTTTCTTACACTATAAGGTTAATAAACTTACTATAACAAGCCAAAAAAACCCCAAGTTGTTTATTATTAATATATATAAACTTATACAAGTCATTTGGCAGAACCTTAGATTTTTATAAATAAAATAACAATTAATAATATAATATTTTTCTTAAAAACAATTTTATGTCAATTTTGACACTATTTGGTAATTGGTTTTTGTAAAAATCATAACAGAAATATTAGTTCAATCAAAGTTAATGAAATCAATAATAACATGTAATATTAACATAAAAAGGTATTTTAATTCATAAAAAGTCTCAAATTATATTTATTTGGGTATTTTTAACATTAATAATGTTAATATTTCATTAATAAGATAATTACTGTATCATCATTGTGTCATAAAAAAATTAAATTATTTATTGTCTAAAAATTACAAATAAAATACCATCATGTAGGAAATCATTTATATTTCTAATTAATATTTATAGTCGAATTTATCTTATGTATAACCCTATATTAAAAATGATTTAGTTATTAAACTTTGATTTTAACTATTTTAACCCTTGTTTAAATAAATTAATAATAAATTCCCTAATCTAATCCAAGTGGGCCTAGATGGTCATATTTTATTCCTAAGGTTGTTTTTGGTCGAATTACATTTATCCAATAGAATTAGGACATGTGTTTGGGTAATAATAATATCATTTTTACCCTTAATTACCCTATTTACTTTTAACCGTGGTAAAAAAAAGTAAAAAGTTACTATTCACCAAAAATTATTTTCATTTCATTGCACCACATTTTACATACTGACATCAATCGTGTCTCTCGTATTTTTTAAATTCCACTCACAGAAGCGGTAAAATAAAGTTTTATATAAATTTGAAAATTCTCCTAGGAGGTGGGTAAAAGATGGTGAAAAGTTCGATAAAATTTTTATATATCTAAAATTATTATAAAATTACTCCAATGAATTGCATTGAACTAATATAGGTATTATGTATCAATTTTGACCTAAAATAAATTTAAATAAAATAAATAATTATTTAAATAAAAAGTCGGTTTTTAAATAGTAACCCAGTGTTTTCACTATTCATCAAAAATTGAAAGTGTTCAGAAAAATACCAAAATTTCACCCTATGCTAATTTCGATATTCTGAATCCCAAAATGAAGTCCATTTTGAAAAATAAAATTTACAAAATTTCAAAAAGTGGTTATTACTATTAATAACAGCTAGTTTTAATAATATTTTAATAACATATCGTTGTTTAGTGAAACTCGGTATTGCGTATGACGCAAGCTATCGAGGAAGGTCACGATTGCATGTAAAGAAAGCCAAGATAGTGTTATGTGTATTGAAAGATTCCTTTGATGATTTATATAACATAAAAACAAAATATTTCTCATAAAAGTCTCGGTTGTTACATTACCCCTTGAAATTTATTATATATGTTTTCCAATAATGAAAATATTGACCCCCTCCACCTCCTATACATGTACACCCTCTCCCCACGACCCCACTACCCCACTCCACTCTTGTACCCCACACCCTATTACGTAGCAATGTTTCTAAATGTCTCTAATGAAAAAAAATACCCGCTAATTAGCATTTTTTGTAGTGCATACTGATGAATGATTATACTTCATAAGATGATTTTCCCATATCATGCCTCAAGTAACTGAGTAACGATGGGATTGGGGTGTGGGTTACAAGAGGGGATTGTGTTTAGTGGTGTGAGAGGAATATGAGGGATAAGGGGGAACAAGGTACCAGAGGGGAGTGGGGAGAGTGAGGTAGTGGGGATAGGGTGCACAAGAACAGGAGGGGGAAAGGGGTTTATATTTTCATTATTTTAAAAAATATAAAATATATTTCCAAAAATATATATATAATTCAGAAAAACAATTTAGTGATGATTTTTAAAAACATCGGTAAATGAGGTTTCATTTACCAACATTTCTATAAGACGCCGCTAAATTTTTTATTGCTAATTTAGCGACATTTATAAACATCACTAAATTTGTAATGTTTATTTGCATACATTTTTTAGAAATATCATCAAATTAGGTGTTTCTAAATTGGATATTTTTATAAACATATCTATATTAAAGATACCTAATTTACTGACATTTTGAAGAAATATCAGTAAATGACATCTCATTTACTAATGTATTTAAAAAACATTGTTAAATTGTTTTTCTGAAATATATATATTTTTTAAAATTTATCATTTACTGAAGTTTATAAAAAATATCAGTAAATTAGGTGTCTATAATTTAGCAACATTTATAAATATCACCAAATTAGTGACATTTATTTACCAATGTTTTTTAGAAACTGAATTAAATGTGGCATCACTAAATAGCATCGTTTTATAAATGTCTCTAAATTAGTGACACCTGATTTAGAGAAGTTTTTCAAAACCATTGGTAAATTATTTAGATAAATTTTTAAACATCGCTAATGAAAAAATATGTCTATAATTAGCATTTTCTTATAGTTCATATCATTGAAAGATTCTTCTACATAGGTTGAATTGCCCAAATCATGCCTTAAGTAACTAAGTAACACTAGTTTCCATGTGCATTTTCCATGCCAAAGCCATATAAATATTTCCAGGGTACAAGACCATGCTACGGGGGAATTTACCATCCGATACTAGGCTCTATGTACATTACCCATCTTGGAGTTTCTTACGTATTCCCATGTAATAATTTTATTCCTAGGAAAATATGACCAATCACACCGGGCTCCAATTGAATGTCCCATGCTAGAGTTATTTACATCTTCCCAGGGCACAAGACCATGCCAAGGGGGAAAGTAACCATCTAATACTGGGATCCATGCGAATTTCTCATGCTAGAGTATCTTATGTCTTCCTATAGTGAAATATAATAATAGGGGTAAAGTAAGTATATCAATTGGTGGATTATCCTTTCATGGATGAATCATCAGTTCGATGTCTCATGAGATAATGGAACAATCCCTCATGCAATATATATGCAAAAATAAAGCACCAGAAAGCCAAAAACATATATTTATCAATTACTGGATTCTCCTACCTAAGATGAATCACTAATAGAATACACATTGTAACCAAACCTCTACATTTTATCAAGATATCATAAACCATATTGGTCAATCCTTATAATTTCCAATTAACAAGTCAATTATTTTTAATCAGTGGACTCATCTTGCTAGGATGAACTATTGAAGTCACATCAAGACAAGTTATCAATTATAAAAATTACTGTATTTTACCATGTTCCCAAGTTTAATCTAGTTCCCAACAATTTCCAATTTATAAATGCGCTTATATGTTCATCTAATCCAAATTCCACCAAGGGTCAAATTTTTTCACACCTCTCAGGTGGCTGCCCGTATTGGTCACATCACCAATGGATCCAATGGGATCCATGGGAATTCTATGTGTGTGAATTTCATCAAATAGATAATTACGCGTTTTTTTGGCCACACACATAGATTTCCAACATGATAGTATTTATTTCACATATTGTAGAAATGAAACAGAAATTAGGGAGTTGTTCTGGACCACCCACCATAAAAATAGAGTAGGCATAAAAATTACTTTAAGGTTTAAGGTATAGTTGGGTTCCTTTTTCCTTCCCATCTATGAAGACCATTATTTCTTCAAACTGATGGTTTGAAACACCAAAATCTAATAAGGTATTGCTTTTGATTCAAAGAGTATTACCAAAGGTTTCCAATTGAGGGGTTGGAATCGAGAAAAAGGAGTGCATGATATGAGAAACATAAGAAAATAAAGATTTAAAAAAGACCACTATGTGTGCCACATTCTTGAAATGAATAGGCCATTCTATTGAGTCAATAAGGTTTCCTTATGACTTTTTGATTCCTCTATGTTTTGAAAATCACAAACACTTTATCTTAAGGAAAACAGTGTTTCCCTAAGGATTATTTTCATAAATAAAATTTTCCTTCTCTAAGGAAATTTTCACCCTTACCATTATTTTCATTGTTTCATTTTACAAACTCTACAAATCAAACCCATTTAATTACTAAGTCTAAAATTCATATTCTTATGAAAAACCTCATAATCATATAATTCCTTTGATATATAGTATTATGTTTTCAGATTCTGAATTCTATGAAATTCCGATTCTGAATTCTCTGAAATCCAGATTCTGAATTCTCTAAAATTCAGACTTTGAGTTCTCTAAAATTCAGACTCTGAATTCTTAGAATTCAGACTCCGATTTCCTCAGAATTTCAACTCATAATTACTCATAATTCAGAATCTGAATTCCTCAGAATTCCGACTCTAAATTTATAGGAATTCAGACTTCAAATTCCTTAAAATTCTGATTTAGAATTCATTGGAATTCAGAATCCGAAATATATAGAATTCAGATTATGAATTCTTTGGAAAACAGAATCATAATGTCCATATCTAATAGAATCTTAATGTTTATTCGGTTAGATTCATAATTTTATTTTTCCTTAGACTTTAAAAAATATATTTGGTTATGTAACATCATTTTCTTTACACTTGTTATGAAACGATGTCATACAATCTATTTTTAACTAATCATTGTTTGAGTGACACGTGTATAGGTCCCTCCAAGATTCATGAAAAAATATGATTGTTGGAGGAAAAAGCCGACCATTGGAGATGTGCTTATAAATAAGATCTCTTTTAAACGAGCTAATTATCTGTTGATCAACCTACAGATTACATAATGTGAAGTTATTTCTAGAGAGAGAGAGACTCTAATTCTTTGTGCGTACTGAACATCTTATTCATCTTGCTTTACGAGACTCTAATTATTTCTTAGTACAATCGAGGACTTCCGAGGATAGGAAGAATGAGGTGCCGACTACCTTAAAGTTCGATGACTTCTGGGGATAGTAAGATAGAGGTTCTGACTACCTTAAAGTTCGAGATCTTGTGGGGATAGCAAGACAGATTATGATATTTCAATCGAGGGATTACCCTACTGTGAGTAAGATAAATTTTCTTGAAATTATATATAAAGGGACCTTTATCCAAGGTTTTTGGATACCCTACTCTTTTGTTTCAAATATTTTATACTTTTTACTTGTTTTGTTTCAAGTTTATTTATATTTCATTTTGATAAAGTATGAAAGTGTAACTTTCTTATAATTTCTTTTACTTTTATATACATTGATAGGTAATATTCTATATACTTTAAGGTAGAATTTTTTCCTTATAACTCTCCTTATGTTTCATTTTTGGAACCATATTTCCATAACATAGCAAGTTTGATTAATAGAAGTAAAAGATTTATTGTGAATTTACCTTGTTTAACTTTATTAAACATAGTTTTCTTAAAGGTTAAAAAAACATTTTTAAACTTACAATTCAACCCCTCTTGTAATTGAGTATCTACATTCATATTTCAATCCTACAATTGGTATCAGAGGAGGTCTCTGAAATTCTTATACTAACATATAAGTTTTTCTTGCTCAGGTTTTCATTGTTATAAATTTTCTTACTTAACATTTATTGCTTAAATATTTCTTGGATATTTTTATATGTGTTTACAAACTTTTACTATTAACAAATTTTTGTGGAAAGATATTTTCTTATAGAATGGAATGAATGAATATTATTTCGATTAAAAATCTAAATTTTACTAGACCACCTATTTTTTATGGTAATGATTATGAGTACTGGAGAAATCATATGAATACTTTGGTTATTAATACTAGAGTGGAAAAAAATTTCATGCTTACTAGGGCTTACAAAATTCCTGACAAGGAAGTTAAAACCTTTACAAACCAAGAGAAATCCAAATATCAATTAAACTATAAGGTATGCAATAATTTGTTTTGTTCTATGACTGGGAATATATATAGTCAAACTTCTTCTTGTGAAGCTACCAACTGTATTTGGAAGAAACTTCAGGTTACACATTTTGGTACTTCCAAAGTGATAGAAACTAGAAGAGCGATGCTAAGAGTTGAATATCATGTATTTCTATTTTTCTATGGAAAACTAGTTTGCAAGGTGAAATAAAGATTTATGACCATTGTCAATATTTTAAAATCTATGGGAGAAAAATGTTTAGATGATGAGTCTCTTGTGGATAAGATTATTGACATCGGGTCAAATGAGTGGGATTCCAAGAGAACAACTATTAATGAGAATAGAAATGTGTCTCAAATTAATCTTGAAGATCTTTTTGGAACTCTTCTTCAAAATGAGACAATAATGAAAAGAGATACTGATATGAATAAGAAGAAGAATGGAAATAGAACTATATCTTTTACTACTACTAAAGTCATGACTCCATAAAGGGTTACAAGATCTAAGTCTAAGAAAGTCAATGTTTTATCTGAATCTAGTGAAAGTGTACATTCTGGGTTTGAGCTAGATAATATTTCTCAAAGGATGAACAAGATAATTGGAAAGAAAGACTTTTAGTACAGATATAAGAAGAAAGAAAGAAAGGACAAGAAATACTCGAAAGTCACTTGCTATGAATGTAAACGATTATGGAATATAAGGCCAAATTGTCCAATGATTAAAAGAAAATATAGGAAGGAAAAACATTCTAAGAAGAATAGAAATAAGTATTACAAGTCTAAGTCTAAGAAGTTCTTAAAATCCGATGACACCTGGAGTGCCAGTACTGGTGACTCTTCAGACGAATCTTCTGATTATGAATCTTCTGGTCAGAAGAATTTTGGTCTTATATCCAGAATACCAAATGAAAATCTTTATCTTATGGATAAGGTACACAATGCTGGATCTCTAACCAATATGTCTTAAAATTCAAATTTTTTAATGAATATTATTATGAATCTTTATATGATGAATCTTCCTCATCAGAAGATAATACCTTACCTTCATTTGAAGAAGTATCTATTTTTTCTAAACATCTTGAGAATGAAAATTCTAAACTCAAGGAAAATATTGATAGGAAAAATTATAGAATTTTTATTTTAACTAATGAAGTATAAGATCTTTCTAAATATCTTGATCATAAAATTTTTTATTTTTAAAGTGTTTCTAAAAACCTTAAGGAAGTTAATTATAAGAAGTATGAACTTTATAAGGATCTTGAAAATGTAATTTCTAAGAAAATTATTTTAGAGGATAACTATAGTTCTAAAAATAATGTTTTAGAGGATAAAAATTTGGTTATTAAACTAAATCAGAAATATTTTCCTTAAGGAAATGTCTATCAAATTTTACCTCTTGTAAGGAAACTTTTGACAAGATGTATTCCTAAATTCATCATTTAAGGAATCATTCTGGTTTTGGTTATACCTATTCTAAACTAGTTTTTAATAATAACTATTTTGTTCCCCAAACTGATCCATTGTGTACTAAATGTCAGTGTGGTGGAAATTGGGAGGAAAATTGTTCTCTAAATATAACCCAGTACTTTGGTTTTCATAAACCTTATTTTTCTACGAAAATGTGTATTCCTAAAATTTTTATTTCTAAAATTGTAGGATCCAAGAATATTTGGATTCTGAAAGTCTAACTCATTTATTATTAGGAAAACAAAGGGAGTACAAACATAAATACACAGTACATGGATAGTGGATGTTCCTGGAATATGACTGGTAAAAAAAATTCTTTGAAATAATTATCAAAATGAATGGAGGAAAAGTAACTTTCAGAGATAATTCTCCAGGAGAAATTTTTGGTATAGGTAACATTTTTATTCTTGGAACACATTGATTTCAAATGTTTTATTTATTAAGGGTCTTAAGCACAACCTGATTAGTATAAGTCAGTTATGTGATGAAGGTTACCTTGTGAATTTTAGGAATGATAAATGCTTAGTACACAATTCCAAGGAAGTGTTTATTCTTTCTTCCCATAGACAAGATAATGTATACACACTAAACTTATAAGACCTTAAGATCCAAGATCTACCATTCATTAGTGCAATGTAAAATCAATATTGGTTATAACATAGAAGGTTAGGACACTATAACCTTTGAAACCTATGCAAACTCTCAAAGAAAAGACTTGTTAAGGATCTACCAGATCTTATATTTGATTCTTCAAAATTTTGTGATCCATGTAAATTAAGAAGGCAACATAAATCAAGTTTCAATTCAATCGGTTTTGTCTCAACTTCTGATGCATTATAGTTAGTCCATAGAGATCTTTTTGGACCTACACAAACTGGAAGTATTGGAGGAAAATATTATATATTTGTCTTAGTTGATTCTTACACTAGATTTACATGGGTATATTTTCTAGCAAAGAAGTTTTAATATTTTTCTTTTTTAAAAATTTTTAGAACCCAATTTAAAAGTGAGAAAAACCTTCCATTGATAACTATTCATAGTGATCATGGAGGATAATTTCAAAATTCAGATTTTGAAACTTTTTTTAGTAGAAAAGGAATTACTCGTAACTTCTTAGATCCAATAACTCATCAACAAAATAGTGTTGTTTAAAGAAGAAATTTAATTCTTCAAGAGATAACTAGAACCACGTTGAGTGAGTATTCTATTGCAAAACACTTTTGGGCTGATGCTATAATTACTGCTTACTATACTATAAATTGAGTTTTGATTAGACCTTTTCTTAACCAAACCCATTACTAATTGTGGAAATGTATAAAACCTAGACTTTTCTAGTTCAAGGAATTTGGTTGCAAAGTATTCATTATGAATACTAAATATAATTTACATAAATTTGCACCCAAATTTGACGAAGGAATTTTCCTAGGCTACTCCAAAAATTTTAAGGCTTATAGATTTTTAATAAAAATACTTGTACTGTTGAGGAAAGTACATGTTAAATTTGATGAAACTGATCCTTTTGTTTTTAAACAACCCCAACCTATATCTTCATATGTGTTTTCAAAAAACTATTTTTTAACCCTTCATAGAAGATCCTTATGATAAGGAAAATGTTCAAGAGAACATTTCTGAAGCATTTACCCCAAAATATTTCCTACCATATGTTGATGAAAAGGTTTTACAAAACCCAAATTTGTTGTTACATAAGAATCATCCCAGTGATATTATCATTGGTGATGTAAATCAACCTGTAAGGACTAGAAGTTCCTTAATAAATGAAGAAGAACATCTAGAATTCCTTTCCCAATTAGAACAAAAAGTCACTGATGAATATTTAGGTGATGATAATTGGATAAAACCCATTCAAGATGATCTAAATGATTTCAAAAGGAACAAAGTCTGGACCTTGGTTGAAAGACCTAAGGAAACTTCTGTTATTAGAGTAAAATGGGTCTTCCGAAATAAGTTTAATGAAAATGTAATCATTGTGAGAAATAAATCTAGATTAGTTTCTAAAGGATATAATCAACAAGAAGGAATAGAATATGAATAAATATATTCTCCAGTATCTAAACTTGAATATATTTACATTTTACTTTCCTTTGCAATATTCTTCAATTTTAATCTTTTTCAAGTGGATGTAAAATGTGGTTTCCTTAATTGATATGTTCAAGTGGAAGTTTATATTGAATAACCTACTAGTTTTGAAGACACAAAACATCCTAAACATATTTTCAAACATACTAAATATTTATATGGACATAAACAAGCCCCTAGAGCTTGGTATGATAGACTTACAAAATTGTTATTACAAAAAAATTATTTTAAGGGAACTGCAGATCTAACTCTTTTTTATAATGAAATAAAAAAAATTGATTGTTCAAATTTATGTTTATGACATTATATTTGGTTCAACTCAGAAATATTTAAATGATTCGTTTGAAAATCTAATGAAATATGAGTTTGAAATGAGTATGATGGGTGAGTTAACATTTTTCCTTGGTTTTCAAATTTCTCAAAAATCAGAAGTAACTTATATATCTCAACATAAGTATACTGAATATCTTCTTAAATAATATGGATTTGACAACACTAAGAGTATAAGTACTCCAATCGGTACCTAAAATTCACTTGACCTTGATGAAGCTGGGAAACTAGTAGATAAAACATCACTTAGAGGTATGATAGTAATCTTACAGTACTTAATAGGTATTCGTCTAGACATAATGTTTTTAGTATTCTTAAGTACAAGATATTAATCCAATCATAAGGACTCTCATTTAAAAGTAGTGAAAATAATTTTTTCCATTTAAAGGGAATCGTGGATTTAGGATTTTTTATACATATGTAAATGATTTTGGAATGGATAAGAAAAGTACATCCGTAACTTTTCTTTTTCTTAGGAGATTTATTAGTTTTTGGTCATGAAAAAATAAACACTCAGTAGCACTTTCCACTACCGAAACTGAATATATAGAAGATTGAAACTATTGTGCTCATTTATTATGGATGCAACACTCACTCACAGACAATGGCATGAGTTTTACCAAAACAATGATATTGTTTTATAATACTAGTTCCATTTCCCTTTGTAAAAACCCTTCAAATCACTACCATTCAAAAAAAATAAATATTAGGCATCACTTTCTTAGGGGTTGAACACTAAAAGGAGATATTATTATTTAGTTTATCGGAATGCAAGATCAACTTGCTGTTATTTTCACAAAATCATTACTATCTGATATATTTGAATACAATAAAAAAATTATGAATGATAACTGTAAGGTAATCTATCCGATATATTTGTAATCAATTTTTCTATAATCAATCTTTTTCCGTAATAAAAAATTTTCTGTAATCAATTTTTTTCGTAAAAAAAAAATTTCCTTCCAAAAATCCAGAATCAAAAAATTTTCTTTCAAAAATCTGGAAATAAAAATTTTTCTTTTGAAATCCGGAAATCAACATTTCTTGTTTCATTCATCAAGAAAATTTTTTAGAATCTATTATTCTTCAATAATAATTTTCCTTATCACTAAAAGTTTCCTTAAAATCTGGAAGGTATGTTTCCTTACTTAGGTGTTTAAAATTCATTTTTTTCTTTTTTGTATTTTTATATTTCTTTAAGAACATTTTTCAGATTCACTTTCCTTAAATCTGAATTTTTACATTAAAAACCACAAAATATTGGAACCTATCAAAAATAATTCTTTGGCTTTCATTTCAACTATCAGATCAATTTGATTTTCTTTTAACCATTGGATCAATATGAGAATATGAACCATCACTTCAACGTCTATATAAAGTCCCCTCTAATAGTTTTCCCACACTAGTTTTCAATCTCTTATGTGTCGAAGCTCTACTTCTCTACTTAAGGGTCGTTCTGATTTTTTTGGTTTGCCCAAATCTGAATGTCTTTGGAAGCATCCCCTTATAAGAAAATTTCGTCAGTTAATGAAATTTATGAATGGAAGATATATATAGAGAGGTTATTAGATCCAAATGTTTTCATTAAGTATGATTCTCTTATTTTGAAAAATAACAAGTTGAATGGTTGGGAGAGTATGTGTGTATCCAAACCAAAGGCACAAGATCCTGTTTATCTGAAGATGGTGGAAGAATATTATGAGTCTGTAAGTTTTTTTTCAAGATGGGAAGGATAAATTTTCTTTTAAGAGTTATGGGAAAACTTATTCCCTTTCATTTAGCTTGGCTGCCAGCATTATAAGAATTTCGTATGAGGGGGAAGCTGATTTCTACACCCACAAGCTATCAGATATATCAGGATGTTTTGATAATGATAAATCCATAGAGTGACTTGATTTATCAGGTGTTAAGACACTGAAAATTAGTCATCTCTCTATAAATTTTTTTATTATGGAGTTCTGGGTTCAGGGATTTCTCATTCTGAGAAAAGGTGACAAGGATACCTTGAAAAAAAGTGATCTCTACATTCTGGATTTTCTGGTGAACCCTAAGAAGATTAATCTGGTGAAGTATTTCTTAATAACAATTATGAATATCAATAATGGGACCCTCATATTTCAAATCATTATGTCTCTAGTTATTCTTTCCAAGTTCATTTTCCTTTTCCTAGATTCATTCAAAATCACATGTAGTTCTAATCTAAGGACTTTCAATGTTATGTTTCTAAGTGATGATACAATAAGAAGGATGAAGGTTGGATTTAATAGAAAGTCCAGAGAATTTTATGACTTAACTAAAAGTGAGATCAAATCCATATCCAAGAAGCCGAAAGTAGAAGAGAATTTCAAGAGGGGTCAGAGGAAGAGAAATCAGAAAGAACCAGAACACAAAGAAAAAACTTTTAAAGTTTAGGAAACCCAATCAGAACCTCTAAAATCTAAGAAGAAAATGACCTATTCGGATGAATTTTTTTATAAGTAGAGAGAAGATAAAAAGAATAAAAAGAAAGTAGATCCTAGAACTGGATTGGACCTTGTTGAGGGAAAATAATTGAAGCTCAATGGTTTTGAGGAGTATGAGATAAAAGAAACAAGAAGAAGCAAAAGAAGAAGTTGTTTGAGGATAAAATAGTTCAATATCTTCCAAGAGACACTGAAAAATCCTCTAAACAATTTCAGGTACCAGAATTGTTTTTACAAGAATCACTTCTAGTGACTCTGGGAAAGAAAATAGTCATTCCAGAACCCGATGAAGAGGAAGAGATTGTGTAGGAAGAGGAAGGAATGAAATGATAAAACTGATTATATGATAAGACAAGTTGAATAATATCATGAGAAGGAGACTCCTGAGAAATTTTTGATCTGGACTTCCCCGGAAAAAACTTCTAAACTACTTACCCTAGGAAAAAAATAAGAGGGTTGGGAAGAAGTAAAAAACCCATCAGAAGAAGGGAGAAACAACCATGAATTGGTTTAACCAAAGGACCTTATGGAAGATGCTGAAAAGAAAAAGTTTTAGGAAGACAAGATAGTCCAACTATCAGATAGTGAAGATGAATCACCAAAGGTCGTTGAGATCATTTTGAGAGCTATTAATGGAAAATAGGTGGAAGCTGATACACCTAATAAAGTCATGGTGGATAAGAAGGATGTTAGTGGATATTCTAAAATAAATAATGTTGATATTGAGAAATAATACTCTAAAATAAGAGAATATGATTCATAATCATCTCTTGTGGGTTATGATTTTGTGGTTCAATCCTTGAATAAATTGGTTGATACAATTCCTTTATTTCCAAGTATGAACTTGAGATGTCAGATGCTTCAACATTCATTTAATCACAAATCTGATTCTGTTTCCATGCTTATTGGAAAAAATCATCAGGCTTGATCCCAATTTTAAATCCTTTTACATTGGGTATGATGCTCACAAGAGGTCATGAAAGTAAATCACTTAGTGGCCCAAGATGAAAATTTAAGAGATACTAATATTTGATTAATTTCAAGATAATGTGATGGATGATTTTGATACTGAAGATATCAAGATCAAAGATCATACTACAAGTTTCAATGAGAAGATCAATCTTGAACAAATAGCTCGAAAGCAGTAAGATAAGGATCTGAATGGGAAACTTATTTCATTTGCATTGAATCTGAAAAAGGAAAGAGATATTAGAATCAAGATCGAAGAAAATATCAGAAATCAATAAGAGATTTTTAATACTCAGGAAGAAATTCTTAAGGATCAGGAAGAAAATATCAATTCTCTAGAAAATAAAAATAAAGATTAGGATCAACTACTCAAATTTTTTGAAGAGGATGATAAGGAGCATAAAAATATGAAGACTATCCCCAAGAATATTATGCTGAAGGAAAAACAAGGATTATTTTTTTCCTTAACTCTGATCTTTTGTCGTATTACCTTTCCTGTTCAAATTTTTCCAATCATAATGAAAATTGTGGTTTTACTTTATGTGTTTTTTTGTATAGTACTAATATTTCAGGTACCATTTTTTTTCATTCCCTTTATTCCTATTTGAAAATCACAAAGTGGGATAAATGAATGATAAAAAAGAATACTATGTAAAGAAGAGAATTCTCTAATTAAGGGGGGGTCTATCTAAGGGGGAGTTTTATCAAAGACTGGTTTTTTGTAACGACCCGAATCTTTGGAAAAGGTACGGATAATTAGTTTTCTTTCAAATCTTTCCTTTAATCTTGTTTAATGTGGGTAACATCCTAAGGAAGGTCCGGGTGGTTTCCGGGGTCCGTTCGGAGCCTGGGAGTTTGAGAAATGGACTTGCAGACAGTGGTGTATGCCCTGCACACAGAATGCGCACGGTTTCAGACAAATCGTGTAGCCATTGGTCTGGAGGTAGGAAGATGTGCACGGGTTGCACATAGTTTGGGTAAACTGTGTGCCTAAACCGTGCGGCCCATGGTCATAAGGTAGTGAGTTGCGCACGGTTTGTGCACTGTTTGGTAAATCATGTGCCTAAACCGTGCGACCCTGTTCTGGGTGAATTTAACATTTTGCCCATGTTTTGTTTTAAAAACCTAAAGGCTTTATTTTTTCCTCATTCTCATGGATAGAACAGAGGGGATCCATCTTTTGAGCTCCAAACCCTCTCCTCTCTCAATCACTTTACGTTTCTTCGTCTGGAACCCGATTCTTAATCCTTCAGAAGCTTTGGAAAGGCCAAGGTAAGGCTAACCACACCTAAGATTCCTTTCTCGGTGAATCTTGGTATTCATTTTTCTATTTTGATGCAGGCTCATATGCCCTATTTCTAGGGTATTGGACTGGAACTCAGATCTCTTCCAACCTACAGTGAATCTGAGGTCAATATCATATGAGCCTACACCTACAGCTCTAAGGTAGGTGGTCACATGGTTTCCATTTTGGGTTTTTTCTTTTTTGAGTTATTATCATCGTGTCATGGTTTTTTTCGTCAAAACCTGTATTTATATTGACTGCTCCATGTCTAAATGACCCATGTGGAATGAGATTCGTGAATCTATCCTGGATAGTGTGCTTAAATGAGGTATGGACTGGGTAAGGTCAACCATAGGTGTCATTCCTTGATATTTGGCCCTTTTTCACCTTTGGACCTTAACGATATGTCTTCAAAGTCATTTTCCATGTTAGGCAAATGAGATGGTTTGGTTATAGGTTGGCTAGGATGAAATAGCTTGAACCCTTTAATGAATTGAGATGTATGTTTTCCTTATTATGTGATTGGGAAATTCCAGGCTTTGTTAATGTGATATGATATAAGATGGATTGCCTTATATATTGTGATGTGAATGGTTATGCCTTGCTGTGTTGACATGCTTGTGATAACCAGTGTGTTGGCGGGAAGCATTCTTACCCCGTGCCAGATGAACCTCCCTGTGTGGGCGGGAGGCATTCTTACCCCATGCCATATGAATCTTTGTGTGTGGGTGGGAGGCATTCTTACCCCGAGCTAGATAAATCTTCGTGTGTGGGTGAAAGGCATTCTTACCTCGTTCCAGCTACAGTGCTTGTGGACGACAGGCATTCTTACCTCGTTCCAGTGATGGTTATTACATATGAGAGAAGCATAGATGATAGGCATGCTTACCTCATGCCAGTAATAACATATATTTATTTACTTATACCCCTAGTGATTGTTCAGAATACCAACCATGAGCTGAAGCAGGTAGACTTCCAGGTGTCCTTCTGGAACCTAAGCGGGAGGGTTGTTTATTTCTTTGCTTTACTTACTTGCAGTTTACCACACACTGTTTATTTTGAGAACACCTATTTGGATTACACGTAGACATATTTGGTGGTGGCCTATTGAGACTTGTCTCACACCCTACCCGGGCGGCCTCCTTGGCACCCGTGTAGACTTTACTGCTGCAGGTACTAGTAGGGGAAAAGGCCCAGCTTCAGGTTGTTGATACATGTATGTTCTAGCTGGAGTCTAGAGCAGAGGACCGACCCTGGCTAGAGATGCTCGTGGACTACTTTTTTCCACTTTTTATATTACTATATAGCATGTTTTCCATCTATTTTCCATTGTATCTGCATGCCATACATTAATTTTGAATCAAACACTGCCTATGTGGCTTTTGTATATCCATCAAGGTTTTCCTTACTTCTGTTGTTGGTTTGTATGTTTCCCTTTTTATCATGTTTATCCATTGGTTGTGATTCTTCTATTTTTATTACTTGGATATTATACCATTGTGTACTCTGACATGGGGGTACAGTCTCCCCACTGATTTACTATTACACCCCCGCTGCTAGTCGGCAGCCCCTGGCCTATGGGGAGACGAGCCATAGGTCATCTGGCCAACCAGGCTCAGGGCTCTAGTTAAGGGGCAGCCAGGTCCGAGACGTCACAGAATGGTATCATAGGTTCTTTCTTTCTTACTTTAATATTTGGAGAAGACTGAATTGGAGACGGGGAATGCATAGGGACTTAGCTGTGAGCCGTGCATGGGCATCGCGAACCCACATACGGGGAAAAGACCAAGCTTCCTAAATTTTGTTGTTATTGATTCTGCCATTTACTGTTGATATCGTTTCACCATTGGGTGCTTCACATGTTTTCTAATGTTATGAAGATTTGCAATGTTGGAATTTGCACTTCATGGTTTGACCCGATGAAATGAGGGTTATGAATTAGAACATGCATCACGATAGGCACAATATGATTAGGTCATGCATCTTGCCATTCCACGTTTAAATTTTCAGTGAGCATTGCTTGTTGTTTATTTCCATGCCTATTTAATATGTGTGAAACTGCACTAATCCTTCATGCATGTTGTGAATTGAGTAATTAGGTGGTTTTAGTGGGTGTCACTCTTTGGTTTATAAGGTGTATGGGCCATTATGGATCAGAAAATGACATTCCAAGTAAACCAAACATTTTCCTTAAAGGAAATTCAAATACTTAATTAGCATAGGTAAATGAGAAATGTCATCCAAGTGTGTGTCATCTTTCAGTTCATGAAGATTATGGGCCCTTATGGACTAGGAAATGCCATGTCACTGAGTTAAGTTAATTTTGAACAGTTGTAGGTTTTACTAAGAATTCCTATGGGTGTGGATAGGTGATCTTAGGGGTAGGAAGGCTTAGTACCTGTCCAAGGTTCTAGAGTTCAACCTTTAATTTATTGGTTCCTTCTTTTGAGACGTTCATTTGGAATTGTAGAACTATGCCTCCGAGACGTCCTTGAGTCGCGCACGCTGAAGGTGGTGACGATCAAGTTTCTGACGTGGCGGGCCCTAAGCTTCCAGTTGATCTTCCTGTCAATCCACCTATGGCTCCTCTTGCTATTCCTGAGATGAGCGCTGATGCCTAGTTCTGTGAGAGCTTCTTGCGTATGATGCAGAGTATGCAAGGTGGAGTGTGACCTGCCTCAAGTATGGCAGAGTTGACCCGCGAGTTTCAGTCGCATCATCCTCCTACATTTACGGGATATGACGGACCACTTGTTGCGGAGTCCTAGTTGGAAGCTATTCTGACCGTCTTTGAGCACCTTGAGATGCCTCTAGATCGGAGGGTCAAGATCGCATCTTATATTCTATGTGGTTCAGCCAGGAGATGGTGGGATGTCATCACTCAGTCGGGACAGTAGAGAGATAGGATCTGGACTTATTTTCAGACCGTCTTCTACAATTATTTCTTTCCCCAAACTTTGAGGGCTGACAGAGCTAGGGATTTTATGAATATATAGCAAGAGACCATGACAGTCATGGAGTATTCGTCCCGTTTCACTGAGTTACAGTGTTTTTCTCCTACACTAGCTGCTGATGAGTTCATGGCCACTAGGCATTTTGAGTATGGGTTGTGTTACGCCATCCGGTCACAGGTTAACGTGTTCAAGCTGACGACTGTTTTAGATATTGTCAATCAGGATTTGATCACAGAGAGGAATTTGAGAGAATCAGACAGTTTGACCAGGTCGGTTCAGCACTTAAGGGTTCTAGTAGACCTTCTTCTGGGAAGAAGCAGAGGTTTTGAGGACTCTGGTGGTGTTAGTGTTGGTCAGACCCTTTTCTAAAGTGGTACTCTTATCTATCACTAATGTGGGGTGCCAGGACATTTGAGGAGGCAATGTACGTGAAATCCAGTGGAGTGCAGAGGTTGTGGTAGGTTGGGTCATCTCCACTATTTCTATAGGAATTTACCCCTAGGGCCTAGTGAGCAGGGATCTATACCTACTCCATGATCTGGTGCTGGATTGGTAGGATCACGTTAGTCAGGCAGCTGGAATACCACCGGCCAATCAGGCCATGGAGGTAGTCGAGGAAAAGGTAATCAGGCGTATGACTCTCAGCACTAGCATGGGCGGGTCTACTCAAGGTAGTCAGGCTGTGACTCAGGGCCGTGGTACCGGCCAGTTGTATGCATTCAAGCCTACACCACAGGAGCAGTACACTGGACCATATATTGTACGAGGTACGATTCTAGTTGCCTCTACATTAGTATCTTCTTTGTTTGATACAGGCGCTTCTCACTCTTTTATATCAGAGGTGATTATCGGAAGTTTGGGCCTCGACGTTGAGTCATATCATGGAATGATCACATTAGATACCCCATTAGGTATCCGTTCAGAGGTCATTCATCATTGTCATAATTTTCCCCTCGAGGTGGGCAGTTACCTTTTTGTGTGGAACCTATATGTTCTGGATATGACAAGTTTCGATGTAATAATCGGGTTGGACTGGTTAGTTCCCTATAGATCCCGGATTGACTGCTATCGTCAGAGGGTGGCGATTACGTCACTAGAGGGCGACATGTATATGCATAAGGGAGAATGGGATCTTAGTGCAACATGAGAAGGACCGGAACACCAGTGTTTGGGTGGTGTCACGGCACAGGTTTCCAGTCTTTATCTCAATGATCAAGGTTTATAACCCTCTATTTATCCTCTGGTGGTGGATCTTTTTAGTGATGTCTTCCCTGATGATTTCTCTGGTCTACCTCTAGTGCGAGAGGTGGAGTTTACTATTGAGCTTGTACCAGGAGCAGCACCAGTGGCCATTCCTCCTTATAGGATGGCACCTAAGGAACTTATGGAGCACAAGAGTCAACTGGAGGACCTGTAAGAAAAAGGTTGTATACGTCCCAGTACTTCTCCTTGGGGATCACCAGTTCTTTTATCCAAGAAGGAAGATGGTATCCTTCGTCTTTGCGTGGATTATCATAAGTTAAATTAGATGACTATTAAGAATCGGTATCCTTTACCTTGAATTGACGACCTCCTCGATCAGATCTGAGGAGTAAAGGTGTTTTCAAAGATAGATTTGAGGTTGGGTTATCACCAGGTACATGTTAGGACTTCAGACATACCTTGAACAGCGTTCAGGAGCATCTATGGTCTCTATGAGTACCTTTTCATGCCGTTTAGGCTTACTAATGCACCTACAGTGTTTTTTGGCTCTTATGAATCGGATTTTTCACCCTTACCTTGATTCTTTTGTGGTTGTATTTGAGAACGATATCTTAGTCTATTCACACTTTAGACACGACCATGAAACCCATCTTGATATCATGCTGAATACACTAAGATAGAATCATCTTTATGCTAAGCTCAATAAATGTCACTTTTGGATAAATAAGGTTCACTTCCTGGGTCACATTATCTCTGTGTCTGGAGTTTCAGTTGACCCTGAGAAGGTGAGTGCTGTAATTTCTTGGGAGCAGCCCAAGAATGTCTTTGATATCAGGAGTTTCTTGGGGATTTCTGAATATTATAGGTGGTTCATTTAGGAATTTTCATGCCTAGAAGCACCGCCTAAATCTTTGACCAAAAAGGGGGTGAGATTCGATTGGTCAAAACCTTCTGAGGTAGCTTTTCAGGAACTGAAGGGAAGACTAACTTCAGCACTGATATTGATCTTGCCGGACCCAGGCAGAGCATATACAGTCTATTGTGATGCGTCAGGTATCGGGCTTGGAGCTGTATTGATGCAGGACGAGCTAGTCGTTGCGTATGGTTCTCATCAGTTAAAGGCTCATGAACGGAATTATCTGACACACGAACTCAAGCTCACAGTAGTTGTACATGCCTTACGTTTTTGGAGACACTATTTATTGGGAGATCATTTTGGGGTATACACTGAACACAAAATCCTCAAATATATCTTCACTCAGCGGGATCTAAATCTCAGGAAATGCAGGTGGGTCGAGTACCTACAATCCTTTGATTTCGAACTGGCCTACACTCTTGGGAAAGGAAATTCAGTAGCCGATGCACTGAGTTGGAAAAATCAGTCACAAGTGGTTCGGGAATCTAATGAGGATTGGAAGCTGATGGCCCTATTTTCGAAGATTCACATTAAGGTTCAGAAGGGTTAGGGTCAAACTATTCTCTCATCTTTAGCGGTGACATCTACTCTTTTGGAATGGGTGAGGGCAAGACAGTTATCAGATCCGGAAGGCCTTGTTCTAAGAGAAAGTGTCACTGATGATGCCTTTAAAGATTGGACCATGGATGTAGGTGATAATTTATTATTTCGTGGTCATGTATGGGTCCTAGAAGACATCATAGAGGAGATGATGAGGGATTTCCATGCCTCAATATAGGCAGTTCACCTAGGCATCACCAAAATGTATCATGATTTGCGATGAAAGTACTGGTGGCCTAGCATGAAGTGGGAGATAGCCGGTTTTATCACACGTTCTTCCTCCTGTCGGCAGGTGAAGGCAGAACATCAGCGTCCGGCAGGGCTTCTGTAGCCATTGTCCATTCCGGAGTGGAGGACGATGTTTCTATGGACTTTGTAACCAGTTTACCCAGGTCACCTCGTGGAAATGATGTAGTATGGGTTATCATCGACCGTCTGATGAAGTTCGTGAATTTCTTACCCGTGTGGGAGACCTTCACAGTTGATGACTTGGGAAGACTGTATGTTAAGGAAATAGTGCTCATTCATGGAGCACCTCGTTCTATTTTCTCGGATAGAGATCCTCATTTTACATCTCGGTTCTGGCAGGGTTTACATAAGTCTTTGGGTACGCAGGTACTTTTGAGCATGGTCTATCACCCGTAGACTGACGGACAGACCAAGCGCACTATACAGGTACTAGAGAATATGTTACGTGCCTGTGTTCTCAATTTTGGAGGTTCATGGTAGAAACACATTCCTCTTGTCGAGTTCAGTTATAAAAATAACTTCCAGGCTACCATTGAGATGGCTCCCTATGAAGCCTTATATGGTAGGCCTTGTCGATCACCTTTGTGTTGGCTTGAAGTAGGGGAGGTAGCTGTTCTAGGACTACGTCTTTTGCAGGAGACTACAGAGCAGATACATCTTATTAGGAAGTGTATATCGATAGCTCAGTCTAGACAGCAGTCCTATGCTAACAAACACCGGCGACCTCTTGAGTTCGAGGTTGGGAACTGGGTTTTCTTAAAGGTCTCACCCAGTATGGGGAAAAGACGTATACGGAAGCAGGGTAATCTTTCACCGAGGTTTGTAGGACCCTTTGAAGTGATGAAGCGGATCAGACCAGTAGATTACCAGCTTGCACTTCCGCAGAGATATTAGTCCATGCACAATTTTTTTCATGTATCTCAGCTACGCCGGTACTTTTCATATCTGACTCATGTTTTTTAGCCTGATGAGGTTGAACTGGATATGGATTCTTCCTTCAAGGAGTATCCAATGAAAATTGTTGACCGGATTGTGAAGACACTCTGTGGCAGGTCCGTTCCTCTTGTACGGTTGCTATGGCAGCACGACCGAGTACATGATGAGACCTGGGAATGAGGGGATAATATATGTTCTCAATGGCCAGAGCTTTTCATTGATGAAACCTCAGTACCCTCATAAGGCCAACTCGGGGATGAGTTGCTTTAAAGATAGGAGGTTGTAAAGACCCGACTCTTTGGAAAAGGTACAGATAGTTAGTTTTGCTTTCAAATATTTCCTTTAAACATGTGTAATGTGGGTAATATCCTAAGGATGGTTTGGGGGGTGTCCGAGGTTGGTTCGGAGCCCGGTAGTTTGAGAAATGGACTTACAGACAGTGGTGCACAGCCTGCGCACGGCTTGCACACAGTTTCAGACAAACCGTGTGGCCTTTGGTTTGGAGTTAGGAAGATGTGCATGGGTTGCACACAGTTGGGGTAAACCATGCGCCTAAACTGTGTGGACCTTGGTCATAAGGCAGTGACGTGTGCACGGTTTGTGCACGGTTTGGTAAACCGTGCGCCTAAACCTTGCGACCCTATTCTGGGTGAATTTACAATTTTTCCCTTGTTTTGTTTTAAAATCCTAAAGGGTTTCTTTTTTCCTACTTCCCACAGATATAACAGAGGGGAGACCTCTTTTGAGCTCCAAACCCTCTCCTCTCTCAATCTCTTGTCGTTTCTTCATCAGGCACCCGATTCTTGATCCTTCGGAAGCTTTGGAAAGGACAAGGTAACGCTAACCACACCTAATCTTCCTTCCTTAGTGAATCTTGGTATTCGTTTCGCTATTTTGATGCAGGCTCAGATTCCCTATTTCCAGGGCATTGGACTGGAACTCAGATCTCTTCCAACCTACTGGGAATCTGAGGTCGATATCAAGCGAGCCTACGCCTACAGATCTAAGGTAGGTGGTCACGTGGTTTCCATTTTGGGTTTTCGCCTTTTTGAGTTATTATCGTCATGTTGTGGTTTGTTTTTCGTCAAAACCCATATTTATATTGACTGATTAATGTCTAAAAAACCCATGTGGTATGATATTGGTGAATATAACCTAGATAGGGCGCTTAGATGAGGTATGGACTGGGTAAAGTCAACCATATGTTTTATGCCTTGAAATTTGGCCCTTTTTCACCTTTGGACCTTAACGATATTTCTTGAAAGGCATTTTCGATGTTAGTCAAATGTGATGGTTCAGTTTGAGGTTGGCTAGGAGAAATAGCCTAAACTCTTTAATGAATTGAGATGTATGTTTTCCTTATTATGTGATTGGTAAATTCCATTCTTTGTTAATGTGATATGATATAAGTTGGATTTCCTTATATATTGTGATGTTAATGGTTATGCCTTTATGTGTTGACATGCTTGTGATAACCTGTTTGTGGGCGGGAAGAATTCTTACCCCATTCCAGATGAACCTCTATGTGTGTGTGGCAGACATTCTTACCCCGTTCCAGATGAATCTCTGTGTGTGGGCGGGAGACATTCTTACCATGTTCCAGATAAATCTCCGTGTGTGGGCGGGAGGCATTCTTACCCCGTGCCAGCTACAATGCTTGTGGACGAGAGGCATTCTTACCTCATTCCAGTGATGATTATTACATATGAGAGAATCATGGACTAGATGCATGCTTACCTCATGCTAGTAATAACCTATATTTATGTACTTATACCCCTGGGGATTTTTTAGAATACCAACCATGAGCTGAAGCAGGTAGACCCACCAGGTGTCCTTCCGAAACCTGAGCGGGAGGGTTGTTTATTTCTTTGCTTTACTTACATGCAGTTTAACACACACTATTTATTTTTTGAACACCTATTTGGATTACACGTATACATCATTGGTTGTGGCCTACTGAGACTTGCCTCACACCCTACCCAGGAGGCCTCCTTGGCACCCATGTAGACTTTACTGTTGCAGGTACTAGTAGGGGAAAAGGCCCAGCTTCAGTTTTGTCGATACATGTATGTTCTAGATGGAGTCCAGAGCAGAGGACCGAGCTTGGATAGAGATGCTTGTGGACTACTTTTGTTCTCTTTTTGTATTACTATATAGCATGTTTTCCATCTATTTTACATTGTATCAGCATGCCATACATCCATTTTGTATCATACACTGCCTATGTGGCTTTTGTATATCCATCAAGTTTTTCCTTACTTCTGTTGTTGGTTTGTATGTTTCCCTTTTTCTTCTGTTTATCCATTGGTTTTGCTTACGCTGTTTATATTACTTGGCTACTATACCGATGTGTACTCTGACATGGGGGTACATTATCCCCACTGATTTACAATTACACTCTCACTGCTAGTCGGTAGCCCCTGGCCTATGGGGAGACAAGCCAGGGGTCATGTGGCCAACCGGGCTCGGGGCTCGGGTTGAGGGGCAGCCGGGTCCGGGACGTCACATTTTTTATGCAAGAAAAAACAAAATATATTTAAGGAAGTCAAGAATATGATCCTTAGGGATTTAAAAACCTAAGGGGGGGTTAGTCATATTCACAATAATCCATAAGTAAAGTGTGATAAGTTTTTCTTTTAAGTTCATAATGAAAAATTCTAAGTCCTTATATTTTTTTCATAAGGATGTTTGTGTTTTCCAAAAAGGGGGATATTGTTGAGTCAATAAGGTTTCCTTATGAATTTTCCATTCCTCAATGTTTTGAAAATATCAAACACTTTATCTTATGGAAAACTATTATTCCCTAATGATTATTTTCCTAAGGAAAATTTTTGTTCTTTATGGAAATTTTTATCCTTACCATTGTTTTCATTGTTTCATTTTAAGAAACTTTATAAATAAAACCCATTTCAATACTAAGTCTAAAATTAGGATCCATTTTAAAAACCTAAAAATCTTATAATTCCTTGGATATAGAGTATTCTATTTTCAGGTTTCAAATTCTCTGAAATTGAGATTATGAATTCTCTAAAATTTAGATTCTGAATTCTCCAAAATTCAGACACCGAGTTCTCTAAAATTTAGATTCTGAATTCTTAGAATTCAGACTCCAAATTCCTCAGAATTCAGACTTAGAATTCCTAAGAATTCCGATTCCAAATTCCTTATAATTATTCCTTTGAATTAAAACTCAGAATTCCTCAAAATTTGGACTATGAATTCCTAATAATTCAGACTCTAAATTCCTCAGAATTCATACTCTGAATTCCTCAGAATTTGGACTCTGAATCCATCAGAATTCAGACACTGAATTCCTTAGAATTAAAATATGAATTCCTCATAATTAAAATTTCAAATTCATTGGAATTCAGACTCCAAAATCTATAGAATTTAGATTTTTAATTCTTTGAAAAACAGAATCCAAATATCCATATCTAATAGAATCTAAATGTTTATTTGTTTAGATTCTGAATTCTATTTTTTCTTAGACTCCAAAAATACATTCGGTTATTTAACTTCATTTTCCATACACTTTTTATGAAACTATTTCATACAATCTGTTTCTAATTAACTTTTGTTTCAGTGACATGTGTATAGGTCCCGCTGAGATTCATGAAAAAATATGACCGTTAGAGGAGGGCTCCAACCATTGGAGATGTAACTCCCCGAGATTTTATGGGAAATAATATTTTTAATTTCTTTGATGTATTGTGTTGTATGTTACACCAAGATTAGCTTGCGCAATACGAAACATTGTATTAGCTTGTAGTATACGCCACACTATTCTTGTCTTATGTTGCACGCAAGAGCGACCTTCCTCAATAGCATGTATTGTACGCAATACCGAGTTTTACTAAACATTGATATATTGTTATAACATTATTATGAACTATCATTTATGAATAGTATTATACAAATTTTGAATTTTATAACATTATAATTAATCTTACACATTTTCTAGAACATGGCATGAGAACAAAACAAATTTTTCATATAAAGGAAATATTTTTCAAAAAATTCAGTTTTGCCGTATTTTTATAGCGCACCCATTTTAAATAAATTTTTTTGACAAGTTTATTAGTTAAATTTTAAAAATTAAACTTCTTATTTTGAATCAGGATATAAAAATTTACATTGGATAAATTTTTTACATTATTCTGATAACCTTCATATTTTGATGAATAGTAAAAAAACACTAAATTTTAATTAAAAACAAATTTTTTCATGGAGATAATTTATATGGTTAAATTATAATATTTAATGGTTTTAAAGTATAAATAGAATATATTTTTACCATTTAATATAATTTAAGTCATTATCCTTAATTTTATATTGAATTCATAGGTAAAAACATTTCAATCTTTTGCAATGTTTTAACTTTTAAAACCCATTTTCTCAACAGCGGGATTAATTTTAAATTAAATACTACAAATTATGTGTATTGATTTTGAAAAAATGGATTCCATATTTGGAATAATTAGGTACAAATTATGTTAATAGGATACTTTTTATTTTTGGACATTATGAATAGTAACTATGGTAAATTTTATTTACCACAGTTAAAGGTAAATTAGGTAATTAAGAGTAAAAATAATATTATAAAATTACACTAAGACTTGTCTTTATATAATTGGTTGATTATATTTCTCTATAAATCATACTTGGGTCAAAATTTAATCTATTGGAACTCACTTGGATGAGATTAAGACCTTTAATTTATTTTATTTAAAGGAAAGTGAAATATGTCACACTCAAACTTTATTAATTAGCTTATTTTTTATATAAGGTTAAACAAATTATAAATTAGATTATAAATACTCATTTGAAATATAAAATTTTTTTCTTAATCATGGTAATTTATTTGTAATTTTTAAAAAATATATTATTATCTTAATAGCTTATACATTAATGATGCAGAAATTATTTATTTAGTGAAAAATCAATAATATAGTTTTTATTAAAATAATAAAAACCATAAAAAGGACTAGAAACTTAACCAAACCTTATTGGTAGAGTATATATATACCCTAATCATCCTAGGGTCGACTATTGTACCATTTCGAGCCTTATAAAATAGATTATGACATTTATATTATTTTATTTTAAATGATTTCAAAGTTGTCACCTTCATAATTTGAAAAACATTTCATTTTAAAAGTTGCGTGTTTTAGAAGATAAATTTGACTAAAAGTATTATTATGAAATATTTTAGATTTATATTCATAATAGTATTTTATTTTTAATTTTTATTAAACAAATAAGAATAATAAATAATTATACAAAAATGTTCTAGTAATTATTTTATTAAGAGAAATATCAAATAAATGGTATTGAAAATATTAAAATAAATAATAAATGAACTAATTAATGTTCTCAACGAATTTTATAGATAAATATGACATGTTATGGATCTATTAAAGTTTTTGGTTTGAACATATCTTCTATTTGGAGTTTATTTAAATTCAAATAAATGAATAGTGTCAAAATTGACATTATTGATATTTTATAAAAATAACATATTATTAAATTGTTTAAAAATCTCAAAAATATTTAAAAATTAAAACTTGAAATTTATATGGTCTAAAATGTCATAAAGTATCCAATTATTGACAATTAACAACACATATGTAAGTATTCATAACAATTTAAAATTTAGAATATTATTACCACAAATAAGATTAAATAGATTAAATAAGGATAAATCAAATTGATAAGGCTTAAAATAATTTCCCAACATGTCTAAATTTTATTTTCTAATAATATTACAACACTATATCATCGCATCTTCTAATTTGAGTCATTTTTTAAGTTTTTAATTGGGGTTTGAGTTTTATTATAAATTAATATTTTTGAGGTTTCTTAAAGTGCCCCTCTCCTCTCCTATATAAGGGATCCTCCTTCCCTCTTCTCTTCATTCAATTTTGAGCCTTCATGATCATCCAACCACTGAAAATTATTCTTCTCAACCTCTCTATTTACATTATAAAGGTTCTGGTATTCTCAAAAGACCAACTCTAGTGCCCTAAGAGAAATTTTAAAGGAGGCACTTCGAGGAAGAGGTAATATCTTCTACCGATTCTTTCAAATTTATTTCTTCTTCTACTTCCTATTCTTTAGTGGTTTCATTATAAAGTAATAACATCAGTATCACTAATATAATTATATGTTATTATAAATATGAAACTACCCTATTTCACCTTCTATCCATCCGATGAAAATGAAATCATCGCGTGTGCGTACGTACAGAATACCGTCTCCACGCCGTGGTGTAATCTGTTTTTCAACCACCACCTTACTTGGATGGGTATAATGCTGGAAATAATAAATATATATGATTATTATAACATGATACTAATTATGAGATATTATATCATCCACTCCAATTCCATTCAATAATTATGGGAATGATATCATCGCACGTGCGTACGTACGGATTACCGTCTCCACGACGCGATGAGATTCATTCTCCATGTTAACCATTCAAGAATGATTATAAAGTATATATAATGAATAATTCTAAGATATATGACATAATAAAGCTACTATATTTATATATATATATATATTTCATATACTTACTTCCATTCAAGTCAATAAGGAAAGGAAAACAGTGTTCATGCGTACGTACGGCCTACCGTCTCCATGAACGGTGTATTTCATTTCATTTATCTATTTATTATATATATATACACTGAATATATATATTATATATAAATCCTTTTTTAAATTTTGGATGTAAGTAAATAATGATATATGTAATAATATCAAGAACAACAAGTCCAAACACGTACGATAAATGAAATGATTATTACCCAAAATGTTGATTCAACATGGAATTGACAAATGAATGGGTAATATAAAGTCGTAGGTGAATAATATATGATATCATAAAAATTACTATTATTATTGAATAAGTCAATGACATTATTTAAATCATTATACAGGAGGTTCATACATGTACGAAAAAAATTGGACCTAAGGTAAGGGATAATTATTCCAATCTCATTCTTATCCGAGATTGTTTATTTGTAAGTATTTACTGGGGTTATATTTATCATCCATGTCCATGTTTTATAAAAAATGGTTTCATAAAGTTTTTACTATTTTTTCATGTATGTTTAAAGTCGTGTTTACCTCTTTGTTGACTTTTAGCACATGGTATGGAAGAAATCTTTCTTTTATTTACCAAATGAGGTACTTTTTGACTTTTCTAGAAAAAGTAAGAGGAGAATGTTTTTTTAACTTTTACGACATGAATGGAGTTTTACAGTTTCATAAATCCTTAATTACATGAATATTCTACTACAAGATTTCATGATTATTTTCAATGTAATTATTTTCTTTTAAAATTTCTCAGTATTTTGAGAAAAGAAAATGATTTTGAAGAAGAAAAAATATTTTTCTCAAGAATTCATTTCAAGTATTTTATCAAAAATATTTTCCATCTAAGATGAAATTATTTAGTATATTTATGTTTCAAGTATAATGTATTTATTATTTACATGGTTTTATTTTTCTTATGATGAAATGATATCCATTTCTTTTATATGGATTATGTTATTATGGGATGATGTTTATGAAACCCATATTATTCATTGGGTTATGATGAATGATTTATGTCTATTTTGTGGCACACAAGATAATGATTTCATTATGAGATGGGTGGGACCTATATCTCCCTCCAATTCATTGGTTAAAGATTTATATATCATGATATAGACATGGATGGAATAACAAGTGAATCTGGTTCAGTAATACAGGGTTGGAATGACAAGTAAACCCAGTTCAGTAATGGAATTTGTCCACTATGATGGTCTTGGAAGCAATGCATTGGATACTATGGAAATCATAACACATGGTTAATGGTTGCCACAATTATATGATTTATTCCCATGGTATTTTATCATGATTAATGTTCTTTTATGATCTATTTCTTACGTACTGCCAAGATTTATTTCACAAGTAAATATTTTGATGTTTAAACATTATGTTCATGTTTTTAAGTTCAAATGTATATGGTTTGTTTTATTTTCTCCATGCTTACCCTTACTGATCTTTTGAGCTCACCCGTTTTATGCTTTCTTTTCCCCAGGATAAAAAGAAAGGTTTTAGGTAAGAAAACAAATAGGGGAAGATCTTTCACCATGATTAGAAGATTTTGTTCTGAGTTTCCAAAGACACTAAACTATTATGGTCCTTGGGTGTCTGTTTTTTTTATGTATTAATTATTCCGCAAAAGTAATGTAATTTCTATGTACGTCAAGCTTGGGTCTCTATAGTTGGTAACATAGAAATGTTTAGTTGACCTTTGGAAACTAGGATGCGAAAACTTTAGTGAGATCCCTAGAGATATTTCTAAGGTATGTCCAGGGATGTACCTAAGGGTGAGTATAAGTATAGGTTATGGTAACGATCTTAGAATTAAACCTAAGATGTTAGATATTGAAGGTACTCCCCGTTTATTATGTTGTTTTCCTAGCATGATTTTTCCCTCTCACACTATTCTTTTTGGCTTTTAGATGATGGTTGGATCCTGAAGGAATCGTGTTCATCAATGTAATGGGTAGTGCAATGATTGTCCTCCTGAACAAACCAATGTTATGGGAGATGGAGTGTCAAATATTATTTCTATACTTACACAAGATATGAATCATTCTGAAGTTCCAAATGAGCAGAGAAGGGAACAATATTCTACTGAGTCCTTCATGAAGCAACGTCCACCTTATTTCAATGGGTCTTTTGATCCACTTATTGTTGAACAATGGATTAGTACCATTGAAAAGATATTTTTCATACTTCGTTGTTCAAAACATGAAAAAGTCATTTTGGTTGTTTACCATTTAGAAGGTGAAGTAGACTAGTGGTGGATTCTAATTAAGAATACAAGGCCCCAAGATGAAATTGAATCCATAGAAAGGGAAGAGTTCAAGAACTTATTTTTCAATAAGTACTTTCCTCGTATTCTTTGAACGAAGATGGAAAAGGAGTTCCTCAAGCTTAAGAAAAAGGATGATGAATCTGTTGGTATATACGAAGCGAATTTTACAATGCTTTCAAGGTATGCATATGGATTTATCATCCAACTTGAAATTAAAGTTGATCGATTCTTCAGTGGCTTAAAACCAAGTCTTCGAAAGTCATTAGCTATAAGAGACTTCAGTTGCTATGAAGAGATTGTGCATTGTTCTATAAAGGTAGAACGGGAAGTTGGTGTTACATATCCATTTCATGGTTTTGATAAGAAACAAAAGATGGAGTTCAAGGAAAAATCTCAAAATTATGGTGAAAAGAAGGCAAATGTTTCGTTATGCTCAAAGTGTGGAAAGAAGCATGGTGGAGATTGTCTTAAAGGGACTATAAAATGTTTTAAGTGTGGAAAAGAAGGTCATAGAGAAGTTGAGTGATGAAGTAATGGGAAAAAGGTAGCTAATTATGTGAATAGGGAAAAGACTACAGAGAACGCACCACCAACACTTCAATGCTACAAGTGCAGAGAAATGGGGAATTATTCTAACCAATGCCCTAATCCAAGGGTTAATGATGATCGACATAAATAACCTCTTAAGGCAAAGGAAAAAAGGGAAGTCACATGCGATCACTATTGGAGATGTTGAATATGACAACGAAGTAGTGGAATGATTAAGTGTTTATGTAATGGGATTTCAAAATAGTGTTGTGGAATCTCATTTTTAGTATCGTGGAATATTGGAATATCTATGTATTCGTTTATTGTGGTTTTCAATAATCATATGGTACCGATAACCATGAAAAGTGATTGAAATATTTTCGGAAAGCACCTAACATGCGCATAATTAAGGGATAAGGATATAATGAAATGTTGGATAGTATTAATGATCTCATGACTGATATAAGGATAATGTGATATCGCGGTTTGAGTATATAGAAATCTTGGGATTTTGATATGTGGAAAGAGTTAACTTTTGACAACATTCATGTTTTCACAAATATTATATGGTAATTCATACATGATTAATGAATTCGCATGTTTTTAATGTGACCAACAAGATATATCTTATGATATACGGGGGATAAATTATGTTATTCAATGCTTGGTAGATGACCTTTCTAGTAATCATTTTCTTTATACTATGAGATTGGATAGAAGTATTTTCGATAATCCTAAAGGTTGGAATGGATTAATTTGGACATCAGATAGTATTGTTTAAGGCTAAAATTTTTCTAGAATGTTATAATAGTATAGTTTTAGAAAAAAATGATAACCTGAAGGATGGGCGACAACCCGTCACATCGGAGAAGGATGCAGGAATCAAACCCACAACCGAAGTGCGACATGCCTTTATCGCCTACCACTGGCCTATAGAAAGTCCCGGTTTTGTATAAATTAGTTTTATTTTATTAAGCGGTATTATTGATGAAGTAGAAGTCCATTTTTGGAACCATATACGATTAACCTCACCATAGATGGACTTTTGTATATCTTATGCTAACTTTTTTTGTGATAGAGACAGATGGAATGACCTATCATTCTATCGCATGATCTGTTAATACTTCAAGAATGAAAATTTCAACTTTATTTCTTTAAATAAGAGATGAAGTACAAATTGTTCATGGAATGACCAACAATGATTTTACACTAAAAACAAGTAAGTATTTATCCTTATGCAAAAATTCATCAACTTTAGGGAAATGATATTGAAAACCAAAAATACTGTCCTAGTACCCTCATATTTGATGAATCAGATGGTACCTTATATCATCAAAAATTTATGGATTTGTGATTTTTGTCCTTTTCAAAGCCATGTTCTCTACCACTCTTCATCAGAACATGATGTTCATATTTCTCTTCCATATCCATATTTTCACCTATATTCTCTCATGTGGAAACCCAGTGTTGAGTTACTTTGGGTGACTGTTATGTTTCTAACTTTCCTTTTTAAAATTAAGTTTTAGTATTCCTTTTTACGATGTGGGTTTCTTTAAAAGAAACATTCAAGTAGTAAACCATTTATAACCCCCAACGAATTTCGAGGGCGAAATTCATTTTAAGGGGGGTAGAATGTAATACCCCGAGAATTTATGAGAAATAGTCCTTTTAATTTATTTGATATATTGTGTTGTACGCTACCCCTAGATTATCTTTCACTATACACAACACCATATTATATTTTAGTATACGCAACACTATTCTTAGCTTGTGTTGCACGCAAGAGCGACCTTTCTCAATAGCGTGTGTTGTACGCAATACCGAGTTTTACTAAATAATGATATATTATTATAATATTATTATGAACTAGATTTTATGAAAAGAATTAACCACATTTTTAATTTTATAAAACTTTAATTCATCTTACACATTTTCTATAACATTTCATGAGAACAAAATCAATTTTTCATATAAAGGAAGTATTTTTCAAAAAATGCAGTTTTGACGTATTTTTATAGTGCACCCATTTTAAATCTAATTTTTGACAAGTTTATAAGTTCAATTTGACAAATTAAACTTTTTATTTTGAATCAGGATATAAAATTTTATGTTGTATAAATTTTTGACATTATTCTGATAACCTTCATATTTTCATGAATAGTAAAAATACGCTAAATTTTAATTAAAAACACCTTTTTTCATAGAGATAATTTATATGGTTAAATTATAATATTTAATGGTTTCAAAGTATAAATAGAATATATTTTTACCATTTAATATAATATATGTCATTATCATTAATTTTACATTGAATTCATAGCTAAAAACATTTCAATCTTTTGCAATGTTTTAACTTTTAAAACCTGTTTTCTCAGCAGTGGGATTAATTTTAAATTAAATACTAAAACTTATGTGTATTCAATTTGGAAAAATTGATTCCATATTTGGAATCAATAGGTCCAAATTATGTTAATATGCTACTTTTTATTTTTGGGCATTATAAATAGTTACTATGGTAAATTTTATTTACCACCATTAAAGGTAAATCAGGTAATTAAGGGTAAAAATAACATTATAAAATTACACTAAAACTTGTCTTGATATCTTTCGTTGATTATATTTCTCTATAAAACATACTTGGGTTGAAATTAAATATATTTGAACCCACTTGGATGAGATTAAGACCTTTAATTTATTTTATTTAAAGGAAAGTGAAATATGTCTCACTCAAACTTTATTAATTAGACTATTTTTTATATAATGTTATACATAATATAAATTCGATTATAAATACTCATTTGAAAGATAAAATGTTTTTCTTCATCATGATAATTTATTTGTAATTTTTAAGAAATATATAATTACCTTAATAGATTATACATTAATGATGCAGAAATTATTTATTTAGTGAAAAATCAATAATATAGTTTTTATTAAAATAATAATACCGATAAAAAAGACCTTAAACTTGACCAAACTTTATTTTTAGAGTATATATATACCCTAATAATCCAAGCGTAGATGTGTGGAAGAATTTGATCCTTATAAAACAGATTATGTCATTTATATTATTTTATTTTAAATGATGTCAAAGTTGTCGCCTTCATAATTTAATAAACATATCATTTTAAAAGTTGGGTGTTTTAGAAAATAAATTCAAGAAAAAAGTATTCTTATGAAATATATTATATTTATATTCATCATGGTATTTTATTTTTAATTTTTATGCAACAAATAATTATATTAAATAATTATAAGAAAATGTTGTAGTAATTATTTTATTAAGAGAAATAACAAATAAATGGTTCTAAAAATATTAAAATAAATATTAAATGAACTAATTAATGTGATCCACAAATTTTATAGATAAATATGACATGTTATGAATCTATTAAATATTTTGGTTCAAACATATCTTCTGTCTGGATTTTATTTAAAGTCAAATAAATGAATAGTGTAAAATTGACACTATTGATATTTTATAAAAATAACATATTATTAAATTGTTTAAAAATCTCAAAAATATTTAAAAATTAAAAATTTAAATTTATATGGTCTAAAATTTCATATATTATCCAATTATGGACAATTCACAACACATAATTAAGTATTTATAACCATTTAAAATTTAGAATATTATTACAACAAATAAAATTAAATAGATTAAATAAGGATAAATCAAATTGATAAGGTTTAAAATAATTTTCCAAACTGTCTAAATTTTATTGGATGATTATATTACAATAATATATCATCTCATATTCTAATGTGAGTCATTTTGGTTGTTTTTATGTGGGGTTTGAGTTTTATTATAAATTAATATTTTTTAGGTTTCCAAAAGTGCCCCTCTCCTCTCCTATATAAGGGCACCTCCTTCCCTATTCTCTTCATTAAATTTTGATCCTTAAAGCTCAGAAAAACCCTACCAATTCCTCTTATAAACCACTCTATTTACATTATAGAGGTTCCGGTATTCTCAAAAATACCAACTCTAGTGCCCTAAGTGGAAGTTTAATGGAGGCACTTCGAGGAAGAGGTAATATCTTCTACCGATTCTTTCAAATTTATTTCTTCTTCTACTTACTCTTATTTAGTGGTTTCATTATAAAGTAATAAAATTATTATCACTCATATACTGATATGTTATTATAAATATGAAACAATCCTATTTCACCTTTTATCCATCCTACGAAAAATGAAATCATTGTGTGTGCGTACGTACGGAATACCGTCTCCACGTCGTGGTGTAATATGTTTTTCCACCACCACCTTGCTTGGATGGGTATAATGGTGGAAATAATAATTATATATTATTATTATAACATGATACAAATTATGATATATTATATAATCCACTCCAATTTCAATCAATAATTATGTGAATGATATCATCGCTCGTGCGTACGTACAGATTACCGTCTCCACGATGCGATGAGATTCATTCTCCATGTTTACCATTAAAGAATGATTATAAATAATATATAATTAATAATACTAAGATATATGATATAATAATTCTACTTGATTTATTTATATATATATATATATATGTCATATACTTACTTCCATTCAAATCAATAAGGAAAGGAAAACATTGTTCATGTGTACGTACGACATACCGTCTCCATGAATGGTGTCTTTCATTTCATTTATCTATCTATTATATATATACACTAAATATATATATGATATATAAATCTTTTTTTACATTTTGGAAGTAATTAAATCATGATATATGTAATAATATCAAGAACAACAAGTCCAAACACGTACGATAAATGAAACGATTATTACCCAAAATGTTTCTTCAACATGGAATTGACAAATAAATAGGTAATATAAAGTCTTAAGTGAATCCTATATGATATCATAAAAATAAATATGATTCTCGAATAAGTCAATGACATTATTTAATTCATTATACAGGAGGTTCATACATTTACGGAAGAAATTGGACCTAATTAAAGGGATAATTATTCAAATCTCGTTCTTATCCAAGATTGTTTAATCGTAAGTATTTAATGGGGTTATATTTATCATCGATGTCCATGTTTTATAAAAAATGTTTTCATAAAGTTTTTTCTATTCTTCCATGTATGTTTAAAGTCATGTTTACCTCTTTTTTGACTTTTACCACATGGTATGGGAGGAATCTTTCTTTTATTTACCATATGAGGTTCTTTTTTACTTTTATGGAAAAATTACGAGGAGAATGTTTCTTTTAACTTATACGGCATGAACGGATTTTTATAGTTTCATAACACCTTATTTCCATGAAGCTTCCTCTACAAGATTTCATGATTATTTTCAACTAAATTATTTTCTTTTAAAATTTCTTGGAATATTGAGAAACGAAAATGATTTTGAAGAAGAAATGATATTTTCCTCAAGAATTCATTTCAAGTGTTTTATCAAAACTATTTTCCATCTAAGATGAAATTATTTAGTATGTTTATGTTTCAAGTATAATGTCTCTATTACATGGTTTTATTTTTCTTATGATGAAATTATATCCATTTGTTTTATATGGATTATGTTATGATGGGATGATGTTTATGAAACCCATATTATTCTTTGGGTTATGATGAATGATTTATGTCTATTTTGTGGCACATGAAAGAATGATTTCATTATGAGATGGGTGGGACCTATATCTAACTCCAATTCATTGGGTAAAGATTTATATCTCATGATATAGACAAGGGTGGAATGACAAGTGAATCTGGTTCCGTAATACAGGGTTGGAATGGAAAGTAAACCCGGTTCAGTTTTAGACTTTGTCCACTATGATGGTCTTGGCAGAAATGCCTTGGCTACTATGAAAATCATAACCTGTGATTAATGGTTTCCACAATTACATGTTTTATTCCAATTCTATTTTATCATGATTAATTTTCCTTTATAATCTATTCCTTACGTACTACCAAGATTTATTTCAAAACTCAAGATTTTGATGTTTAGACATTATGTTCATGTTTTTAAGTTCAAATATATATGGTTTGTTTTATTTTCTCTATGATTACCCTTGATAATAATTTTAGATCACCCTTTTTATGTTTTATTTTCTCTAGGATATAAAGAAAGTTTTTAGGTAAGAAAAAAAATAGGGGAAGATCTTTATGGGAGATGTTGAAGATATTTCACCATGATTAGAATATTTTGTTCTGAGTTTCCAAAGACACTAAACTATTACAGTCCTTGGGTGTATATTTTTGTTATGTATTAAGTATTATGAAAAATTAATGTAATGTACATATACATCAAGATTAGGTTTGTACAGGAGAAGTGCCTATAAATAGGACCTCATTTGAATGAGCTCATTATTTGTTAATCGAACTAGAGATTACATATTGTGAAGTGATTTCTAGAGAGAGAGTTTCTCATGATTTGTGCATACTGACCATATTGTTCAGATTTTTTGTGTGACTTTGATTGTTACTGAGTACAATAGAGGGTTTCTAGGGATAGGAAGGCAGAGGTTTCGATTACCTTAAAGTTAAAGGACTTCCGGAGATAGGAAGACAGAGGTTCTGACTACCTTAAAGTTCGAGAGTTTGTAAAGATATAAAAATGATTCTGATATTTCTATCAATGGATTTCCCTCCTATGGATAAGATATAATTTCATGAAAGTATAAATCATGGTACCTTTTTCCAATAATGTTGGATACCTGACTCTTTGGTTTAAATGATTTTATACTTGTTACTTGTTTTTTTTTTAAGTTTATTTTTGCTGCATTTTTATAAAGAAAGAAAGTATAACTTTCTTATACTTTGTTTTAATTTTATATACTCTAATAAGTAAGATTATATATGCTTTAAGGTAGAATCTTTTCCTTACAAAATTTCATTAAGTTTCATTTCTGAAACCATATTTCTGGAACTTAGCAAGTTTGACTAATATAACTAAAAGAGGTCTTGAGAATTTACCTTATTTAACTTTGTTAAACATAGTTTTCCTTACGATTAAAAAAATGTTTTTAAACATAAAATTTACCCCCTCTTGTAATTGAGCATGTGCCTTCATATTCTGATCCGACATATTCAAATTGTGAAAAACACGATTTTAAATATACAGTAAGAATGTAACCACATCATATTAAAAACCAAAAAAAAATCATGTCATGAGTTACTATCATGTCACGGGTTTTCAATTCAAAGACATCCATAAACCATCCATGGTGTGAATGAAGCTAAAGGGGTTTTCCCAGAACCATTCATGCCTTGATTGGGTTTCATGGGGTCTTCCTAGAACCATTCACATCATGTATAGGTCATTTATAGTGTGAATTTAATCTACAAAAATATTTCATCTCCATTTTTAATTCCTTTGAATAGCTAACCCAACAAGAAAAAAGCTTGACTTCCATGGTCCAAACCAAAAAACAACCAAGATTATGTAGATTTACTAATAAAATAAAATGGAATATACATGTAATGGATGAGATCCTACAACTTAACCACCATATAATAGATCATCCATGATATGTACTCCAAAGTGTACCTTTGGGTATCGGAAAAAAAGTTTGGCCATTGTGTCTGCATATCTAATTCCCTCTCTCAGGTATCCTCTTTCACATTCCCATGCTACATCTACACCTGTACTAGAGGTGAAATCTTTACTCAGAGATTATTCTCACTAAGGTTCATGATATGAATAAGATTCTCCTCAAAGATAGAATCAACATCCATCTTAACACCATCAATTTTTATCATGTTAAAAGGTTCATTGTGATATCTCTAAAGTCATGACATGTGAAACACATCATGAATGACACTGTAGCATTTTGGAAGTGAAAAATGGTACACCACTAGACCGACCATTTTCACCTTTCAAAAGGTCTGACAAACTAAGGAATTAGATTCCCTTGATCCCCGATATGGAATTTCCTCAACCAAGAAAATACCCAACGAAAAAAATTATGACCAACCTCAAACTCCATTTTCCATCATTGATGGTAAGAATACAATTTCTATCAACTCTGCACAACCACCATCTTTTTTCGGATCAATTGAACATACATAGAATAATCTTGTATGAGTCTTGGTAAAATTATCATTAAATCTTCAATCTAGCCAATAAAGAGATGAACTACATGTCCTTCTATAAAAATACTCAAAAGGATCCATTTAGATCAATTTTTAGAATCTTCTTTTATAGGTGAACTTTGTGAGTGCTAGATATTTATCCTAAGAACCTCTAAATTCCAATAAACAAGATCACAACATATCCACCAAAATTTGTATCATCCATTCATATTTTCCATCAGTATGAGGATTATATGATGTTTTTTAAAGAACATGCAATCCTAGTGAATTTTGAAGACCCTTCAAAAGCTGTGATTTGAAACTAGGATCTCGATCAGAAGTGATGCACCATGGAACAATGTGAAATATAACTAACTCTTTCATGTAATGTCTACCCAGATCATTAATATTGAATATTTCCTTGATAAGTATGGAATTCTTATTTTTTATTACATACCTTTTTATTACATTTTACAATAGATGATTTTTAAAGTCTTGTGTCTTGGCAAAAAGATATATATTACATGAAAACATATAAAATTGCTTTAATCCTATTTCAAGGATTATTAAAATGTTCATCCTATGTATAGTTATTGTATCTCATAACCTAGGGACATATATTAAAGGAAAAGTTGAACATAAGGTCCAGTAAGGGAAAACAGGGAAAATAATTTACATGTGAACTTAGAGAATACAATAAGAACATGAGGAAGTATCATAAAGTCATAAGAAGATACATATCATGATAATAATATCTTTAATAATATCTTTAAAATGTTTCTACAACATTTAATTTATACATTTAGAATCATATCACTAAGTTCCACCCCCATGGTGTCATAAACTTTACCAAGGTCATTCACCAAGGTAACATAAAACTTGTAATCTCTAGAGATTAATTTATTTACCCAATGCATTGGAGTGATATTAGGGAACACCATTAATATTTATTTATTTTCATTTGAGTCACATTGATCATAATAAAACATTTCATAAATAAATTAAAGAGAATAAAAGAAATGGGTTTCATATCAAAATCATGATGTTTTAAAAAGTGATTAAAAATATGATCATTATGTCATTAATAACCCAAGGAAAGAGAATGAGGGTTTTATGTATGTCAATTCCAGAATAAAATATATGTTTTTTATGTTTTTATGAACACCCCTGGAAATGAAATAGATTTGGGTATTTACCTAATGAAAATAAGATAACTTTTTGAGAAAAAAGAGAGAGGTTTTGAGACCAAAATTATGCAGCATAACAACTATGCAACATGGTTTTAGAAAAAAAATTAAAAAGATAGGGGATATGGGTCACCCATTCATGAAAGACTTATAATAGAGTAGAGTTACTGAATAAAATGGAAATAAGAACATAGTATGGAAACTTGAAAGATATGCTACATAGAAGAGAATTTGAATGGAAAAAGGGAAGAAGAAAATTCCCTTACCTTGAAGTGTAACTTCTAAAAAATGTAGGATCGGGATCGTGACAGCCTGAGAACACATTGGTAGGACTCCATGGGAGGTAAAACTATCATAGATTCAAGGGTAATGAATTTGGAATGAAATAAAATAAAGTAATGTCTTGGTATATGTAGTATATGAGAGGGAGTTTTTTATTAATTTTCAAGGACACCTCATTAGTGATATTTGAAAAATCATGGGAATTCCAATCATATTTGACCATGGTTTTTTCCAAATGGGACACCACATAATATATTTTAATCTTAATTAGTCTATCAGAATTTAAATTTTCATATTACATCATTATGATTTCATAAAACACAAGAGAAACCCAAAAACAGTATTTTACTATTCACTGAGAAAAAACATTTTATAAAAATCTAATAATTTCACCCTAACCTAATAAAATTGGTCTAAATTCAAAAATGAACTCCATTTTATGAAAATAATTTTTAAAATATGAGAAGTTTGATTTTTAAGTAAAATCACTATTTACCTGAAAAATACTAATATATAACTAATAATTTCTAAAATAGTTATTGATTTGTGCTATTATATAACATTACCATTCAGGATGAATAAATAATATTTATACATACTTAAGTGAGGTTACTATTCCATTTTTCATATTACTATTCATAAGGGTAATATTATTATTCATAATTTACTATTCACTAAAAAATATGTTGATCTTATCAGAATCTAAATTTATTACTGATCACAACCGTATATGTCCGTTTTTTGAAAATTATTCGACATTATTAATTATTTAATGTATTAATTTTTTTAAAAAAATACTTGTATTTTTTCAATATTCATCAATAATATTAAACTTCTTGGAAAAAAAACTAAAAAAACATCCAATATTTATTTTGACATTTGAAATTCGAAAATGATGGTTATTTTACCATAATAAGAAATAAAAATTTTATTTATACAATAGTATTACACAAAGTAACTAAGGCCTTATTACATAGTCGCTTATAACACCTGTATAGGACCTAAGAGTAAGGTGTGCAAGAGTTATATAATCTTGGGGATACTCAGACAACATTGCATGAGTGGTGATTTCTATCAAATTTCACTTCTACCATAGGATATTACTTTAAATCTTAACATGTTTAAGATCTGCTTGGCCTTGGACTAGAGTAAATCCCAGTGATGCTACCTCCTTCCCAAGCTCTGAAGGATGGGCATCATACAGCCCGAGTCTACTGGATGATGCCATAGACTCAACATTATACATTAATTATCCATTATTATTTATATTTTAAACAAAAATTATAATATGAAAAATTATTATTATTTACAATGGTCATATTGACCAATGTTCATATAACGGTCAAAACCTGATGGTCACATTACATTTATACTTATATAATTTTTATTGATTATGACATAGTAAGGAAAACAATTTCAGGAAATAAAATATTATTCAAAAGGTAGGGTCATTACATTCTTCCCCCTTCATAAATTCTATCCCTGAAACACCAACTCGTACTCTCAAAAGAGAAAATTTGTGGGTACTTCTACCTCATAGACTCCTCTTGTTCCCACATGGATTCTTCATATTTTTAATTCATCCATAACACTTTAACAAGGTGGGTAGTCTTGTTGCCTAGAACCTTGTCTCTATGAACCAAGATCTCCATCGGCTGCTCCTCATAAGAGAGGTCATATTCCAGTTGCACCACCTCTGAATTTTTTACATGTGAAGGGCCAGGTATGTACTTCCTCAATAGGGATACGTGGAATACATCATGAACTTGTGCTTGATTGGGTGGAAGTGCAAGTCGATAGGTCAATTCTCTTATGCAATCAAGAATTTTATAGGGGAAAATGTACCTAGGGATGAGCTTCCCTTTCTTCCCAATGCTTATGGATCTCTTCTAAGGTGAAATTAGAAGAAACAATTTATCACAAACATCAAACTCAAAGTACCTTCAATAGTTGTCGTCATATCTCTTTTGCAGACTCTGAGTAGAATTAATGTGTTGTATGTTGGCATGAACTTTTTCTATCATCTCTTGCACAAGATCAGGCCCAATAAGCTTTCTCTCACCAGATTCATCCCAAAAAGTAGAAGTTATACATAACTTCCCATATGGAGCTTCATAGAGTTCCATTTGAATGATCGAATAGAAACTATTTTTGTAAGAGAACTCAACTAATGGGAGATGTGGATCCCATCCACTTTTAAATTCCATTGAGAATGTTGTCAACATGTACTCAAGTGTTTGAATAGTCCTTTCCAATTGGCCATTAGTTTGTGGGTGATGTTCCATACTGAAATTCAATTCGATACACAGAGCATGTTAAAGACTTCTCCAGAATTTTTATGTGAACCTTGGATCATGATCAGATATGATAGAAAGTGAAACTCCATACCACCTTACCACTTTACATAAATATTTGAAAGTTGATCAAGATATAAATCTTCCCAAATATAGATAAAATGGGATGTATTTGTGAGATGGTCCACTATAACCCATATCACATTGTCTCATTTGGAAGTTCTTGGGAGACCAATAACAAAGTCCATAGTGATATTGTCCCACTTCTATGCTGGAAAGGGTAGTGTGTCAAAACCTGACTCTAGAATACCCAGAGCCAGTGCCTTAGAAAATGATGTGTTATTTTTTAACAGAAATCATACACTGGTATTTTACACATCATTCCCCATACAGAGGATCGTTATGGATCAGGTTCGGGGAAACCAGTCGCCTCTGACATGCTTCTTCAGCTAAAAACTAATACCTGAAATTTTTTATTTAAAAACGTAGGGTGAAAATATGAATTCCCAATAAGGGGTTTAAAAACATAATATACCAAATATAAATTTTTGAAAACAAATATTTTCTTAAGGAATGATGTAACACATGTATCATAACATAGCATTTATTCTAAAAATTATAAGAGCTTATTTCATGGAATACTGATATAGTTATAAAGAAACATGATTCTATTATAAGCATGCTCATTCAAAAATAAGAAGTAAAAGACATTCTATCTGTAATAGGTAAGACATATGGAAATTCAAGTACGAAATTTTCAACTAATAGTAAAACATGATCATATTTTTGCATAATAATAACTTCAATTTCTTTCATTACTAATTGTAAGCCGTAATTGGCTAATGAATTCTTTGAGTTCTGAATAAACATCATGCCATAAGAATTTACCTCTTCTGATACTCATAAGTACTGGCTTTTAACCATGTATGCTCTACTAGTTTAATAGCCACTTGGTTAATTATTTATCATAAACATAATGAATAAATTTGTAATGCGGGAAAATATAACCATAACGTCAAGGCCTCATTCCAAGACCATAAATAATAATTTTTTCAAGGCCTTGTGCCAAGATCATAGTTTATCTCATGAGACCTACCGATGCACCAAGGTACTGTAGTGGGCCCCACTTGACACTTACTATGTCCAATAGATTCCTCATATTCCATGTAAGGTTATGGTTTCAAAGTGTCCCATACCACATTTAACATTTAATTTATCATTTCATATTATTCAAGTGTCCCATACCACCTTGAATAATTTAATTTTTAATTCTATAAAAGGTTGTAAGAGTTTTAATTGAATTCTTTAGCATTTACATATATTTAGTGAATCAGGAATATAAGTGTTAATTATAAAACTATAAATTGCATGGTTATTTCATCGAATGGTAAGTATGATAAGCATATTATGTCATATGTGATGACATCTAATGCACTGAAAGACATACAAGTTTTGTCACATAAAATGATAACATTAAATTCTAAAACCTTATTAATCAAATACATATTGGAATTTCATCTCGATGCACAATTAATTAAAAGATAAACCAAATATTTCATGTGGTGTATTAAACTCACAAATTCCCAAACATTTATTACTGGTATGCTTTTGTATAACATATCACAAGGGTATACATAATGTTAAAAAAATCAAAAAGCATGAAATTCAACCATAACCAATACCATTTAATATATATGAAAATAAGTGATTCATACATATGTATGTAAGAGTAGCAAACCCCAAATATTTTTCTCATGAATTCTCTATAAATACTAAATGCATCAAAAGTATAATATTTGGAATGTCCAAAATTAGGGTTTAGTGTTGTGTAAATTTGTTTATACACAAGGGTGTGTATAAAGAGTTGTATATAAAAACCACTCATACTTTAAAACAACATGTTTTATTCTTTCTTATCAATCCTTGTAAAATTATAAATAAAATTGAGGATCAAAGTCTATATGTATACACATATATTCACATAACCAGTTATACATTATGTATTAAACTTTTTAAACCAAAAATATAATGACACCCATATGAATTTAATATATTGGTCGCATCAATTAACAAGTCCCTAAATTTTAAATCATAGTGTGAAATTTAGAAGTTTTATTTGTTAAAAAAACTTATATATATATATATGTTTATGTAAACATATATTACTTACATGTATAACCGAGTATACATAAGGGTCTTACACCAAAATTAATTGAAACTTACATGTTTATCAAAAACATAAATTAATTATTGATGTTTAATATTTAAATTTTTAAAACTGGTCCAGAAGGTAAGTTAAATAAACTATATAATTATAAAAGACCGTGTATACTATACATACATATATATAAGTTTTGTGAAAAATATAATTCCTTACGTTTTAAAATTATACTTCAACTTTGAAACTAAATGTTTAGAGTTCTTAAACCGTACATAATAGAGGTTTTTTTTAAACTGTGTGATTATATATATGTACATATATAACTGAATATACAAGGTATATAAACAGGTTTTGCATGAGAAAAATAATCCTTCTAGTTTTAAAAAATATATTACATAAACCCAAAATCCAGAAGTCCTAGAATCGAGCATAAGAGGGTTTTTATCCTAACCACAAGGATGTATATATATATATATTTATATATGAGTATACATATACATATATATATATACTTTCAACACAAAAGAAACAAGGAAACATAAATCCCTTACCTGGTTTGTGGTGGAGGAGAGGCTCGGGGAAGGCTCGAAGGAGGCATGAGAAGATGCTAAAGAAAATGATCACCTATAGGGTTCAAATGAAAAACAAGATATATTATATAAACTATATATATTATATGTTAAATATAAATTGAGGGGAAAACTGATACCTACTCAGTTTATAATATGATCGGGGGAGTCTTTGTATAAAATGAGTGACAAACAGAGGCCACTAGCATCACAAGCGTGGATGAAATGAAAAAGTAAGAGGAGTAGGAGGCAACTGGTTCAGTGCATACAGAGGAAGAATAAAGGGATGGAAAAAAAGGTGTAAAAGAAATTAATGACTGAGATCAACTGAGACAAGATCCTATGGTGGAGGCAAGTCTGTAGATTTTAAAAGATATGGACGGTTGAGATCTGAGGGGGAGATGATCAGACGACTACGAGAGTCGCGATGATTTTAAAAAGAGATGGATGGTCGCGGTTAGATCCGTGATGGATCCGATCGATCAGATTCGATACGGTGATTTTAAATGACTTGAACAGCCAATATTAGATACATCGGGATCAGACGACACTAAAAACACAGAGGATATCCGTGGTTGCCAAGGATTTGAGGACCGAACCAAAATGGATGGCTCTAATCGTGTGCGATGAGATCTGTCAATACAGATCCTATTTCACCTTAAAAACCTTTACCCGCATCGAAACTAAAGAGTCTTTGCATCTTATTTATAAGGATGGAGCTCTTGGCCAAATGCCAGATTACTCCCCCTCCCCTCCCAGTATCACCCCATACCGGGTTCTGTGGGCGCGCTTTGTGCCCACCCCTGTCATCGTTCCTCCCTGCATGGTGGATCGCTCTAGTTCCCTTGTGTGTGCTTCAAGCATGATCACACTCTCTCACTGGCCAGCATGTGCTGAGGATAAAGACTAGGCTCGACAGCCTATCATGTGCTGCCTCCTTCAGCCCGGCTAGAGGGCTGGCCCTTGTGGGTTAAATTTTTAATAAATTAACTTTCAAAATAAACTATTAAATCATTGAAAATAAAAATAATCAATTTCATATTTCATAAAACATGATTTCTATTTAACATGGAAAACTAAAGTACACATTTACATAAAACACTCAATATTCCTTTATACCAAAATTACTAGTAAGATATATTTTTTTATATGCTTACAAAATAAAGTTTAATATAAACTTAGAAAGTTTATTTATAAAATCGAATACCCTTAATTTACAATATCTAAAGTATCATCATACAATATTTAAAACGTTTGAAAATTTTAAAATGTATTTGGAATTCCTACCTATGTTTCGGAATCAAACTATGTTTTATAAATTACACTCTTTAATTTAAAACCATGATGTTAAAGATGATAATTAAGATATTTTAAATGAATAAAAATAGTTATTATTCTTAAGTTTTATAGTTTTATGAAAATATATACAATCTATCTTTAAATTTTTCACTTAAATTTATTTTGGTTTGTCAGGTCACTAATGGTCACTTTATTTTAAATTCAAGCTACCCTTAAAGGAAAACAATGGTCATAAACATCTCCAACGGCCACCTAAAGAGGTAAAGGTCAGATTTAATACCTTATAAATACATGTATTAGGGTGTTCCAAATTCAATATAACTTGGTGATGATGGTGCACATAATTCCATTGATGCTTAGTGTGTCTGCAATAGCTCTGGACATACTAGTGTTTATGGTGACAAATCTGAAGGACCCTTACTATCTCTATGGGGTTCTTGTTGTATTGGGTGGGATACCTGTAATTCTAATAGGTTTTTAATAGGTATTTTTGGGTAGTATGGTTTTACTTTGATATTTATGTAATGTAAACACTTTGGTGTTTAATTAAATAAAATTTCGTGTGTTTATTTTTTCTGTTTTTGTTCGGATATCATGAAAATTAAACAGAATAAAACCATGATATTATTATTTCATGAGAAACAAGTTTAGGGGCGTCACATTATTCCCCCTAAAAATAATTGTGTCCCCACAATTTATTTCATATAACCATGCTAAAAATATTCTCTTACATTCTTCACAACATCCCCCATCGTGGAGGATCCTCAGGTGTAGTCAGCCAAATACCCAAATTGGTGTTCAATTATTCCACTTCCCTGGCCCAGACACACCTCGAACAGTAAGGGTTAAAATCATGCATTGCACACTCAGGATTCCAAAGGGGGTCTTGAATGGTATAAATTTTAGAGATGTCTGAATGGACAAACTCTCTAAGAGATCGTCGTACTATCTCTTTTCTGAGAATTTTAATGTCTTAGACGTGGTCATTCAAGTTTAAGCTTAGGATCTGGTGCATGTAGGCTGCGCGAAGGTTCCCTTACAAGGAATCCACTTGAAACCATGCCCTAGCTGTGAAGTTTCAAGATAGATTAAAGAATAGGAAAAGACCTTCATGGTACTTTCCCCTTCGTATATACTCAGTGTGTTGGACTGTGGCTATGTTGTGGTAGATATAGGCATTCCCTTGGCAGGAGCAGAGAATGTCTGGACTGTTCGATACCCTATAAAGATGTTTGAATTTTCTTCAAAGGTTTGTGATGGTATGGTATTATTTTTCATAGGTTATAAACATAATGGCCTCTAGTACCTCAACCGGAAGAGATAATATATGGGTTTGTCCTTCTATATGAAAATAAAAATGCTTCATGAAAGTCCAATTAGTTAAACTCATCCAAAAGCACAAACACTGAAAAGGTAGGAAAAAGAAGAAACAAAAAAAACGTATTTTCATAAAACAACTTATACACCACACTTGGGACTAATGGTTTCCCTGGTTCCCCGTTACATGAATCCCCAAAACAATTTCAAAACTCTTAATCACCCTGAACCAAATTCAACCTGAGCACTCTGGTTCAATCTCATGGGTACACTTATGGTGTCTCCAGAGTGAGTCATGAGGGTTGTAATGCCAAGATCCATCAGTATGTACTTTATATCTATACAAAGAATGGAAGGCCTCAATTTCAAGGATTTAAAATTACATTACATGACCATAATGAACATATGATAGGATTTGGCACATATATGTTGTGTGGAGGTCACCCGTTGTTGCTGCTTCTTGGAAAGCCATGAGTGACGAGATGCCTTCTACTATGGTGAAGTATCCAAAAAGACCCTCGAAGTACTTTCCTCAACGTGTTTAGGATGGATATTGGATTTTTATCATAAAGGGGTAGTCTAAATCCACTCCTCGGTGAATTTGAAGTACTCATGGAGAGTTTGACACGTCGTAGAGGTGTTTGCATGTCATATGAATGTATGCATGGTTTACAAAGTTATCGTGGATAGCTATGGAAACTATAGTTTCTAAAGCCTCAATAGAAAGAGACAGAAGACTGGTATTTTTGTTTTCCATTTTAAAGTTAAGAAAACATCATACTTAGAAATGATTAATAAATTTTTTTCTTTATTTAGTTCTGATTTTCTAGAGTTATTTAAACCAAACCTCTAATACCAACTGTCACAGCCCGACTCCAGAATACCCAGAGCCGGTGAGTTAAAACATGATGTGTATTTTTTTTATAAAAATAATACACTAATATTTTAAACATCATGTCCCATACAGAGTATAGTTATGGTTCATGTTATGGAAAACCATCCACCTCTGACATGCTTCTTGGGCTAAAAACTAATACCTGAAATTTTTTATTTAAAAACATAGGGTGAGCATATGAAGGCCCAGTAAGTGGTTTAAAAAAATATAATATACCAAATATAAATTTTTGAAAACAAAAATTTTCTTAAGGAATTTTGTAACACATGTATCATAACATAGAATCTAGTCTAAGAATTATAAGATCTTATTTCATGGAATACTAACAGAGTTATAAAGAAACATGATTTTATTTTAAGTATGCTCATTCAAAAATAATAACTAAAAGATATTCTAATTGTAATAGGTAAGACATGTGAAAATGAAAGTACAAAATTTACAACTAAGATTAAAACAAGATCAGAGTTGCGCATAATAATAACTTCAATTTCATTCATTACTAACTATAAGTCGTAACAGGCGAATGAATTCTCTAAGTGCTGAATAAACGTCATTCCATAAGTATTTACTTTTTCTGATACTCATAAGTACTAGCTCTTAGCCATGGATATTCTACTAGTCCAATATCCACTTGGTTAATTATTTGTCATAAACATAATGAGGGAATGTGTAATATAGGAAAATATAACCACAATGTCAAGGCCTCATGCCAAGACCATAAATAGTCATTTTGTCAAGGCCTTGTTCCAAGACAGTAGTTTGTCTCATGAGACCTACCGATGAACCATGTGGCTGTAGTGGGCCCCACCCAACACTTACTATGTCAAATACATTCCTCATATGCCAATTAAGGTCGTATGTTCAAAGTATCTCATACCAAATTGAACATTTAATTTCTCATTTCATATTATTCAATGTGTCACATACCACCTTGAATATTTTAATTTATAATTCCATAAAAGGTCATAATATTTTTAATTACATTCTTTAGCATTTACATATATTTAGTGAATCGGACATATAATTATCAATTATAAAACTATCAATTGCATGGATATTTCCTTGAATGGTAAGTATGATCAGCATATTATGTCATATGTGATGAAAAATAACGCACTAAAAGAAATAAAATTTTTGTCACATAAAATGATAACCTTAAATTATAAAACCTTATTAATCAAATACATATTGGAATTTCATCTAGATTCATAATTAATTAAAAGATAAACCAAATATTTCATGTGGTTTATTAAACTCACAGATGCCCAAACATTTATTACTAGTATAATTTTTGTATAACACATCACAAGGGTATACATAATGTTAAAAAAATGGAAGGCATAAAATTCAACCATAACTAATACTATTTAATATATATGAAAATAAGTGATTCATACATATTTATGTAAGAGTAGAAAACCCCAAATATTATACTCATGAATTCTCCATAAATACTAAACACATCAAAAGTATAATATTTTTAATATCCAAAATTAGGGTTTAGTGTTGTGTAAATCTGTTTATACATAAGGGTGTGTATAAAGAGTTGTATATAAAAACCACTCATACTTTGAAAAAAACATGTTTTATTATTTCTTAGAAATCCTTGGAAAATTATAAATAAAATTGAGGATCAATGTTTATATGTATACCTATATATTCCCATAACTGAGTATACATTTAGTATACCTTTATATATGTTTATTTTTATTACTCACCTCCATTATATATATTATGGGGAACTAGTATTAGTTATTTGGGATATCCCTATTAACTTACTACACTATTTTATGATCATTATTTGACCAGTGTCTCCAAGTTAAGACTTTTCTTTCCATTGAGGATTTCCCCTTATGTTGGGCTAGGATGGTAAGATTGAGTGGTAGGGTGGTTGAATCACTTAAAGTGCTGATTGGATGGATTTTATTTTAATTTTTTTCTAGATTATCCCCAAATATCTTATATTTTCCTCTAATAATTATTCTTCATTATATTATAATGTCCATGATTCTTCTATTTTATGATAGTTCAATTATGGTTACTTTATTTTGATCCTTCATTATTATTTTTATGGGTATTATTTTTGATATTTATTACAATTGATGTTATATTTAAAATAATAAATTTTTTTCATATAACTTATTTTAAAGTGGTTCATAGAGGCTTAAAATTTTCATTTCCTTTCCTTTAAATATATGTTTTTAAATTAAGGGTTTAAATTGTTTTCTTGTATCAAATTCTCTACATCTTATTAAAATGTGTAAATGTACATTTTATTTTGATAATTATAACTCCAATGTATTGGATGAAATGGATTAAAATGGTGATACCATATTATTTGTGTTCAATAAAATGGAAAAGATGACATTTATAGTTTTATTTGAATCCAAATTGAAATGGATTTTCTTTTAAAGGATAATCATGGGGTGTAAGGAGGTAACATAATGGGAAATTTTTCTCAAACCTATCATTTTTCTAGTTCATTTCATATTTTTCATGATGGGATGGTTGGTTCTAGTTTAGGTATGCTGGAGGCTGTAAGTGAAGTTACTTCACATCGTGTATATAGATGGATGGTTATAAAACCTATATTATTTTGGTATTTTGTTATTATAATGAATTTTTCTATGTTGACACTTCTTCTCTAGATTTTTTCCAAGTTTATATTGGATTTTTATTGAATGTTTAGTTTTAATCAATATTGGGATTTAGTAGATTTAATTTTTGGTATTAATTTATTGATCATGATTAAAGTCAACTTTTTTAAGACTTTTTTGGTTATACATATCACATTTTCTACTTATTTCTTATGTGAATGATTATATGGGATACAAAATAGTGATTCTGGACTTTTGAGAGTAAGTACTCTATTGATTATTGTTATATTGGGAGAAATCATTCCTAATAATGTGTTTGATGCTCTGACACTAGCTTCTACACCATGGTGATCTGGAACTCTCATTGAACCATGAGAAAGGCTATATTGGGGACTCAAATCTGGGAAATGCTAGGTTGTTTCATGAAAAAATTGTTTTAGATTTTAGTTCCATTTATGATATTTGGGGATTCAAAGTAGGTAGAAGATAGGGTTCTCAGAACATGGGAGGTATATTTGAAGAAGTGTCTAGCCAAAACATCCAGTTTAGTGTTTTATTTATCCTTATAATATTGTCACACTTCCTTATTAAAGGATTTTTAAGGGGAACCAATGAGTTGCATGGGTATGGTGAATAGGCTGCATATCGTGAACATTGGAAGTACATCTGGGAAGGGTATTCTCTTATTGTGTCTTCCTTTTCGCAATATTTCTTAATATTTCCTATTAATATTATGGATTAATGTGTAGTTTAATTAAAATGGATTTTTTTTATTTTATATAATGTAAAGAATAATATGTTAGTGAGTAACATAAATTATAAAGTGATTATTAAATGTTTGAGGAATGATTAATATGGTTTTGATATATCCATATGATATTTTCATTTTATATAATTTTAATGTTTATTGTTTTGGGATTTTGATAAGTCCTTACAATCATTATGGTCTTAATTATGTGTATTAATTTTAATATGGTTACAAAAATAAAGTTTTATAAAATATTCATGTAAAAATAAAAATGGGTATTAAAGTTATTTTAATTGATTAAATGATGTAACTTGGAAATTGTGATTTATATCAAGTATAAAGTATAAGTATAATGAGATATTATAGCTTGTGATAAAATTTTAATTTTTTTGATCAATTGACTAATAGATCCATAGAGAACGAAGGAATAAAAATTATTATGTATTGTTAATGAGAAACATGACGGATTTGATCTTGTATTATGTTTATTAGTTATTTTATGAGTGAGATAGGAAATATAAAAAAAATGATTCGGTAAGAAATTATTTTATGTAATATGTGTGGAATATGTTTTAGGTTTTGATATTCTAAAAGTGTGGTGGGGGGATTTTTCTTGAGGAATTAAATGTTCTACAATTAAAAGTGTGTAGAAATTTTAAAAAAATACTTATGACATTATTTTTAAATGAAGTTGGAATTTAGTGTTTAATGGGTAAATAAGAAAATTGAAATGATTATATTTTTTTATTTTGTTTGAATATGTAGTGTGAAACATATTGAGGTTAATTATTTTAATGGTTTGTTGAAATGATATTTTGTGTTTGGATAAAGAATATTTTTTAGAATTTTTATCAATTTTATGATGAGTATGTTTTATTTATCAGTATCATGTTTTATGACCAAAAGGATAATTTTCAAAAATAAATAAGTGAAATAATATTTTTTTAATAATGTGAGTCAAAAGTAAATGAATTATTTTTTTATGTGTATTAAAACATGCATTAATTTTATTTTTATATACAGTGTTATACTTTAAAAGGTAAAGTTTAAAATATGTGTGTGTTTTTAGTAAACACAATGGGTGTTATTTATTTTTTTATAGAAAATGGTTTGATAATAAATTAATAAATTCAATGGTTTTTTTTCACAATATTTTATAAATTGAGTTTAATGATTTTCAATAAATGTGTTTTTTAATGAATTATAGAGTATTGATTGTAATTTTGACTTTTTTGATGGTAATGTTTTATTTGGGTGTATATATTATTGAATAATCCTAATATTATTTAAAAAATAATAACAATTTGGGTTATTGTTTATGTATACTTCAATCATGTTGAATTTTGATTTTGGTATGTATTAATTATTTTAGATTTGGATTAAAGTGTTTGAAATTGTTATGATAATAATAATTCCTTTTTTGATTAAAATTGAAATTGTTTTAAAAAGTTAATTTCATGATGTTTCTTTTGAACTAAGTCCTTATTTAGATAAAAAGTAATATATTTTTAATGTTCCATTGGTAATAAATGATTCATTATTACTTGAGAAAAATTAAAAGGGGTTTAATAAATGTTTTGAATATTTTTTATTGGTAGAAAATATTTTTTAAAATTATTTAAAACGAAGAAGAAGTGTTTTGATGAATTAATCATTGTCTGCATTTGAACTTTTGTTTTAGTTTTGATGTTTTGGAGTTAATTGAGCATGAATTATATATGAAGAGGCATTAATAACGTGCTATGATTTTTTTGGTTTTTTTTCAAGTTTGTTTTATGTTTATTGAATTTAATATAGATACTTATATGATGGGGAGCACCATTAGTGATATTTAGTGTATGGATTGTTTTTTGGGCATGGGAAAGAAGTTCCATGACCAAAGAATATTAGTATAGATAAGAATAATTATGATGAGGTGATTATAATTTCCCATTTTTTATGAATTAAAATTTTTTGTTGATAAAAAATTTATTGGATAATTTTATATTTGTTTAAATTGATAAAATAAATTTAGTTACATTTGAATATTTTTTTGATAGTTAAAAATAATAATGATTATATTATTATATTTGTGGGAAAAAATGAAAATAAAAGAATGTGGTTATTATTATTATTATTATTATTATTTTAATTTGGGATGAAATATGTGTTATCAAATGTATTAAAACATAGAATTGAATATAACAACAATAATAATAAATTTTAAAAAAAATATTAAAACAAAATGATAATGTATGTGGTGGTGTATGTATGGTTGAGTGGTGGTATTTTTTAATGTGTGTTTGGATATGAACAAGGAGTGTGTGAGGGTTATTAAATGAAAAAATAATTATAAAATATATATATATAATGAGAGGGCCAGTTTGAGATGGTTTGGAGGGATAAAAGAGTTAAAAAAGGTTTAGGAGGGGACATGCACTGTGCATAGGTGGTAAAAAGAAAAGTAAATTGAAAAAATAGGGGGGTTACTTTAGTGAAGATAAAATTATATGAAACTAAATGCTGAGTGGGGAGACAAGATGATGAAAAAGCAGTAGTGAATTCTCCTCTAACCTATATTTCCCTCTCTCCTATTCTATTACCTCACTCTAAAATATTTAAATATTTTTTCTTCACTACCACCTTCGATATTGGTTAAAAATATGCCCCATTGGTGTCATTAGATTCATCACAACAAGAAGAAGGTAAGCCCTATGTTTTTTTCTAGGTATTAAAATATTTTTTCAAGATTTAATTACATCCTAACTCTATGATTTAATTTTTATAGGTGTAGATTATTATTGTTCAAGAATTGATTTAAATCACCTATTATTGGTGGAATAATACCTTGACATGCATGTTAAATGAATTTAGGTAGGTTTCCCCATGAGTAAATTTTTAAATTTAAAACTATGATTGATCAGTTGTTTCCACAAAAGGTTTTTAATGTTTTAAAGGAAATATTCAGACCATCTAATTATTTATTCCAAAATAAGTTTCATTATCATTTGGTTTCCAATGGATATAAAAATGGTTTTCCACATATTTAAATAATAAAATAAAATTTTCAATTTAATGATGCACATCTAATGTTTTTTTTAAATTCCCATGTTTCTATTTTAAATGGAATTATTTAATTAAAAGTATATATTGGTTTCTAAACTAATTTAAAAAGGGTTTCACTATCAAGTGAATGGTGCTCTTGGATTTTATATTTTTTTCTACTATTATATTTTATCATTTTAATGTCATTGATAATATTATGTGATTTGGATTCTAAAAAGTATTCTCAAAATTCTTTTCTTAGAAGATATTTCAAAGGATTTTTTAGACCTTTATAATTTTTTTGATGTAAATATATCCTTAAAGTATGACCTTTATGATTTTGTGTAAATTTTAAAATGATTGAATTTTTGTTGTTGGAGAATATTATTGTCATATGTTTATTATATGTTATTATTAAGGAAAGGGTTGTTTATATGAAGGGTGTTTAGTCACGAGGGTGTGTTATGATTCTTACTTATTATACTTTTCTCTGTGTTTATTTCGATTTATCACATCCATTTTATATATCAAGGGGAACTAGTAGTAGATGGTTGGGGTATTAGGGTTCACATGTTTCCCTAGTTTTGATCATTTTCTTGTTAGTGGACCCAATTTAGTACTTTTCTCTCCTTCAAGAATTTTCACCTAGGTTAGTTTAGGTGGGATATGTCTGAGTGTTAGGGTTATTGAATCTAATCAGGCACTGATTTTATGGATTCCATTTTAATTTTTCTGGATTTTTCTTCAATCTCCAAGGTGTTCCCATGATTATTGATCTTGATTATATTATGATGTCAGTGATTTCATTACTTCTATGACAATTATCTTATGATTATTTTATATTTATCCTACATTATTGTAATTTTGGTTATCATGATTGATATTTATTACCATTGATGTTATTTTTAAAATAATAAATACTTCTCTTATGACTTATTAATTTTAAATAATTTTGATTGCAAGGGATTATACCTTTTTTCTATTTTTCTTATACATGGGTGTTTTTTATGTATGTTTTTTAATTTTTTATTATATAAAATACATTATTTTTATTTAAAACATTTAAAGGGTAATTTTATTTTGAAATTTGTAACTCTTATGTCTTAGATGAAATGGTTTCAAATGGAGATATCATGTTATTGGATTTCAATACAAGTAAAAAAGATGATATTTATATTTATATTTCAAACCATAATGAAATATAATTATTTTTAAAGGCTATTGATGGGGGTGTAGAGAGGACAACTAGTGTAACTTTTTTATTCATTATTATCATACTAAAAGTTATGTTTAGGTTATGAATGATGTCATGGTTCGTAGTTGGGTTCTAGTTCTAGTTTTTTAGATGCAGTCAGTGAAGATGATTTACATTGAATATAGAGAATGGTGGTTGTAGACCTTGCTTTATCATGGTATTTTTTTTCTTTTTATGAATCTTTCAATTTTGGGACTACTTCTCTATACTTTTATTAAATCTTTTTGGAGTTGTGTTCAAATTTTAGTTTCTTTGATGTTGGGTTTTAATGGATAGATTTATGGGTTTTTATTTAAATTTTATGACTTATGTTTACTTTTTTATTCTCAGTTTGGTTATGCTTATTATGTTTTATAATTATTTCTAATGTACCTAATTATTTTACATACAGAATGATCATGTTCGACTTTTGGGTGGAAGTCTTCTCATTATTATTATATTAGTTTAAATCATTCCCAAAAACATGTTTTTATGCCTCAAAATGAGTTTCCAACCTATGATAATTTAGAATATAATTTGGGCCATGTCATCAGCTAGCTCAGGGACCTAGATCAGGGGTATCCTTTGTAAATTCACAAAACTTTTCATCCATATGCATGAGTATTGGATAATTTAGTTTTTCTCTTATACCATACTTAACATGGGACTTTATCTATCACCTTAGCTGGAACATGGATAACGTGTATTCAAATTCTTGTAATGCATATCCCAAAAATAATAATATAATATTCACATGATTAGCCATTGATCTAAATATCTCTAGTAAGTTATGTTTATTTCTTTAACTAACACATTCCACTATGGAATATAAATAGGAGTGAGTTTAGATAACATCCCACATTTTTTTATATGATCAATGAACTCTTGGTCAAGATATTATCCTCCAGGATAATGTTTAATAATCTTCATCATCTTACCAAGTTAATTATTTACTTATTATATTCCTTAGTTTTATAAAAGTATTATAACTTACACCTAATATGTAAACATATTTATATCTACTAATTATGTTTGAAAAAGTTTTGAAATATGATAAGCCCCCTATAACCTCTATAAGAAATAGTCCACATACATCCACCAATGCTAATTTAGGATGTTCGATATTTATTTCTCCTTTATTATTAATAAATGAATTAATATTTTAACTTTGTAAGCAACCATGGAATATTTACATGGGTTTTATTTCAAAATTTTATAAATATCTTTCATGATATACCCTTTTTCAAAAAAAAATTAGTTTACATGATAAATGATGAAAAATACAGTATCAGGACTAATATGATTCATGTGATTTGGTTTTTATAATTAATTTATAATATAGGATTTATATATTTTATTATTTATATCCATGTTACATTACATAAACTAAAAATATTTTTGTTAAAAAATTCTAAAATAATGTTTTATTAATGTTATGCATTAAATTTTTTTCTTATGCTCTCCTTAGGGAAGATCATGATAACACTTAACCAAATCCTAGAAGAGACAGGAGGTGTCATTTGAACTTTAACAAATGTCACTCTATTTTGCCCCCCTTCTTGAGATATAATAGAGTGTCATCTGTTCCTTTATTGAAGAAATAAATTAGAGTTTTCGATAATTATTTCATGTTTTCTCTTATTGTTCTTTTTCATGAAGGAAGAAAAATATCACCTTGATTTTTCACATAATATAGATAAGAAATTCTTATAAGATTTTTATTATGTTTTTGGATGAATATATTGATATTATCAAATTGTACAATGGTGAATAAGATATATTTATGTTTTAAAGGATGAGTTTAGAGAATTTTATGCTTTGATATGGAAGATTATACATGGTTTACTTTCACATTGGATGGGTGTGAACCAGTGTAGACAATAAAAAGATCACAAATTCATGTGCACAAAACATAGAGGGGGTGAAGAAGTGTCGGTATACTTTTTTAATAAATTGAAACTATTATCCCTCATCACCTCTTATCTTGTTCAAAGAGTGGATTTATTATTTTGTTTCTCTCTTTCTCCATATTACCTTTAGTTGGTATGCATTTTGATAGATATGAAAGAAATACAAAAATAACACCCATTATTTTTAATGTAATTTTCATCACTAAGGATGATTATATCCTCATAGTATGGTGGTAATTACCCCACTCACTCAAAAAAAACTTCTTATTATCTAAAGAAACAAAAGAAAGGGTATGGACTTGGATGTGTTGTCCTAGAACCAATCAGGTAAAAAGAAAAACCAACTTTCAATTCTATAAATGGTTACACAATATAAGAGTTTGCCCATAACATCCTGATATTTTAAATAAAAACACCATGTGCTTAAATGAACTACCTAATACTATATGACCTTTATAAACTAACCATTGAACTTAATTTTTTCACTTTTGTGTTTTGAATTTAGAAAAATGAACATACACGTTTGCAATTAGTAAGTTTTTTGGAGTCTCATAGAAAAAACATAATGTTTGGTGAATAGTATCCTACCATTAGGAATAATAACATACCCTTATGAAAAGTAAGTTACCCTTATGAATAGTTACATGACCCTTAAGAATAGTAATATACCCTTATGAATAGTAACATGACCCTTATGAATAGTGATGTACCTTTATGAATAGTAACTTTAACCTTATGAATAGTAATGTACCGTTATGAATAGTAAATTGACCAATGAAATTATAAATAAAATTTAACCATATTATAAGTGTCAATATGATATAATTATGTCATAATATAAGTAAACAAATATTTTAAAAATTATTGATTAAGAGTTGGTATTTTTGTAAGTCATATATATTGAATTAGAAATTTATGATTAATTTAATAATTGAAATGAAAATTTATTGTCATAAAATGTATTCATAAATATGTTTTTTATGACTTATGATTTATAAGATATTTTAATGAGACCTTATGTAATTTTTCAATGTGTTATAAAAGAAGTTTTAATTTTAAAATTGTATTTTTCGAGTAAATTATGATTTTATTTAAAAATTAAATTATTCATTTTTAGAAAGAAAAAAATTCAAAAAATGGAGTTCATTTTCATATTCTACACATTGAAAAATGGTTTGGATGAGTTTTTTGTAATTTTCTGAAATACATGAATTTTTTATGAATAGTGAAATATGATAATTTAAAAATTAACATAAATACATGATGTATTGAGTCATGGATGTTGTTTTGATGATGTAAGAAAACTCACATGCACTTATTACTATTTTGGGTCTTGTAATCAAAACTATTTCTTGTCTTGTGGCAAAATAATAAAATAAGGATTAAAATAATGTAAAACTTCTCCTCTCCTCCACTATAAATACCACCCACTCCCCCCTCTTCCTCCCACACCTCTCAATCCATGAGATTTTTCTATGTTATACCCAATAATACTTCTAAGAACCTTCCCCATAGCCATGATCAGCTGGTCTCACCAAGAGTCCAAAACCATGGGCCTTAAGATGGATCTCATGTAGAAGAGATCAAGAGGTAACCACTGTCTTTTGTTTTCGTTTTTTTTTTTCATTTTCTTTTCTATTCAACTTCTTTACTCACAACCCTTCACCCAAGAGGAATGAATGTTATAGTATATTAAATATTCTTCATTTCATCATGTCAATGTAAGATTCACCATTATACTTCTCCTCTCCAACTTATTCTAGAAATTAAATCACTTTTTGTGATGTGTTGATTTACTGACATCGTGGACGATGTGATTTCAATTTCTTTTACTTACTTAAATATTTGTCATCAAAACATTTTTATGTTTGAACCAAATTATAATTTATGTATTATATCTTATTTAAGGTTCAGTAATATTTTTTTACACATGATATTAATTTACAGAACAAAATGATTTAGTTATTATCAAAGAACCACCAAAATGATCTAAATGAACATCATTAATGTTTTAACTTATGAATCATAAACATGTCACAATTAAAAAAATATAAATTGTATAATTTATAGTTCTATAAATATTTAAAGACCATTCCATTACAATTCTAGGGTTTCACTTCCAATTGGCAAGAATACCCATCATGAACCGATCATGGAAACCATGTGAAGAACGCACCAAAAAACAATGGAATTAGCAAAATATTATTAATGAATGGGTGGAATTTTGTTATAAAATGATCATGAACAGTGTTATAAACATTAATATGTTTTTTTAAATATTAATAACACTATTTAAACCTTTATACAAGAGGTTTAAAAATGTTTTAGGGAAGTCAAACCTGAGGTAAGGGATCCTCTCTATCTCAATTTTATTCAAGAATCTCCTCTAAGTTATGCTCTTTTTATTTTTAATTCCTAAGGATGGGGTATATTTTTCACCTCCCCCATACTTAACTTATGATTTATTAATGACATGATACCCATTTCTCTCTCATTAAGCCCTCCCATGTACACCTGATACCATGCTGAAATTTAGTAAGTGAATTCTAAACCCAGTTTCCATTATTTGGGTTAACCTAGAACTTCAAGGGTTTTTATCATGCTAAGATGACTTGTGAAATTTAATTTGATTTTATTATGTTTTATTCTATGTATTTATAGTATATATACATATTCCATTAATTTAATTAATTTTGTCATGAACCAACCCGGGTCGACCCTGTACCGGTCACTCGAGTAGGCCCGCGACATGGCTCAAGAGGCGTTCCTGATCCTCCCGGGCTGGCGGCAAGCACTAGGGAATCAAAAGAGATCAAGAGGGAACGATTTCACCTGATAAAATAAATAAAGTAGTTGAATGAAAATAGAACAACACAAAGTAAATAAAGAACACAAAAAAATGACCAACAACAACAAACTAACCTAACCATGACCAAAACTCCTCGTGACCTCGAGAGTCACTCTCCACACCACAACCAAATCTCACCCACGGCGAACAAGCTCAAGTCAACCTGAAACAGAAACTAAAAATAGGAAAACACTATAGTCGTGAGTATTAAAACTCAGTAAGTAGGCCCGACTAATTCTATTCCCAATTCACATACCATTAAATAAAGGACTTATCAATTCCAGGTTTGAACTAAATTATATAAAATATTGGTTTCCGCACACACTTTCATTTCTAAAGTAAATAACAGTACATTGCCCTTTTTAATTAAAAAAGAATTTTAATGATTGAAGGGAATAAGTGCATTGAATTTTATAACATTTATGCGAACAATTTAGAAATTAAATTTTCAGTTGTTAGTAAAAATGGAAAACCGCACAACACGCAACACACACTAAGGGCAATGAAAAAATTGGCACACAAGGACCACCTACCGAACTAGACCTCTCAATCATCTACCACATGCAAATAAACACTAAAGGAAACATGGGTCGAACCTAGGAGATCGTGAACAATATATAACGTACTATACATGGGACTCATCCTGAAGGCATGCCCTAACTCGATGATGTCATAATGCCCTAACGCTCGGCATATCCCTACATGGCCTAACTGAGGGCCCCAATCCCCATAGCAGCAATAACTCAGTATTCCCCTACTATGGGGCCACTAGCCAGTGCGTAATCTAAACTAGTGAAGCAATCGTTCTTAGAAGATTCACTCACTATGTCAGGTTCCCATGTCAACACATGCAATAAAAAAGGGTGCATCCATAATGTAAATCAATCAGTCACGATGCACAAACATCACATATAGCTCATGAAATCAACGCACACCAAATATCACCCCTGAGTGGGTTTTCCAAAATAATTTATTTTATTAAAGTGCCAAATGGACGTTCACCAATTTTAAAGAAAAACCTCTTTTCTCAAGAAAACCCAAAACACTTGTTCAGAAAAAATCATTTCTATTTAAAACTAGAACTAGATTTGAAATTACGTGAATTATGTTTAAAGGTTAAACATGAATTCTTTCAATATTAGGTGTGCACTCATCAAGAAAATGTCCCAAGTGTTGTGTATAAAATAAATGGCTCTTTTTACAGCAAATAATCATTTAAAAATTAATTATCTTATATTATCTCTCATTTATTAAAATTAATAAAACATCAAGAAATTAATAAATTCTAAATTTAAAGGCAAGTGCAGTGGGGGACCTACCTCAGCTCACAAACTAATATGATGACGTGACATGCCTGGCACGGGCGCACAAACACGCGCAAGCCGATGACCGCAGGACCACGGAATTACCTCACCAATGCGCTGCAACAAAAGTAGAATAATCTAAAATATAGAAACACTGACCACAAATAACCCGATAATTAAACACCACAAAAAATATCTAAAAAAACATAAACATTAATTTAAAATAATCAAAACAAAATACAGCTCATACCTCACCTGGACCCCAGTGCAGGTGAAACGGCGCGAACCCAAACTGTTCGCCTACGGCGGCGGACGCTCGTCGCGCGCCTAATTGAGAACAACGTGCACGGTTGGCCACAAGTACAGAGGTCCACAGCTACTGCAATGATGTGGAACATCGTCAGGGCGTTGTGTCACTGCTGGTCTGCTGGAACAAGGAAAGGGGTTAGGACATTATGGCTGGAGGCGGCGACGCCGATGAGGGTTACCAAGGCAATGAATCGAGTCGGTAGTAGGAATGCGAAATGATGGGGCATTACGGGCTCAAGAGAGAGGAGCTCGGGGCATGTCCGAAGGTGTGCTATAGGAAGGGGGTGCACCAGAGGTCGTGGAAGGTCAGGGAAGGGAAACGGGCTTGGGGTTTCGCTGTTCATGTTGGAAAAAAAACTCCAGACAATCACTAGTAGAAAACAAGGCTATATCCACGGTTTTCAACAAAACTGTGGCTATAGGGGTTAATTTCAAAGTCTATAGCCACGATTTAGTGAAACCGTGGCTATATGATTTTTTTCAAAATCTATAGCCATGGTTTGGGTGAAACCGTGGCGGTAGGGTCTTTTTCAAGGGTTATAGCCATGGTTTGGGTGAAACCGTGGCTATAGGGTCTTTTTCAAAGGGTAAAGCCACGGTTTTACCAAAACTGTGGCTATAGGGTATTTTTTCATGAACTATAGCCAAGGTTTATCAAAACTGTGGCTATAGATCTCCCGCCCTTGTGCGGGAAAAAAGTTAACCCACGAAAAAGTGGTGGGAAGTTTTATAGCCATAGTTTACATACTATAGCCACAATTTTTAATAATATATTTAAAAATATATATATTTATATATCCGAAAAGACGTCTGTGGAGTAGTGGAAAGGTGTTTGGTCTACATATAGAAGGTACAGAGATCGAATCTCGCTGGGCAAAAATTAATTTTGGGCTATAGCCACGGTTATAAACCATGGCTATAACCCTGTTGCCATGGGGGACAACCGTGGAAATAGCCCAACTGCCACAGTAGACAGATATGGGGTTATAGCCATGGTTTAGTGAAACCGTGGCAAGAGGTCTATAGCCACGGTTTTAAACCGTGGCTATAGCCCAATAAAACCGTGGCTATAGCTTTTAGCTATAGCCACGCCAATAGGTGCCACGGCTAGCTGGAACCGTGGCTATAGGTTATAGCCACGGTTTTGACCCCTATATTCATGGTCTTTGACCATGGATATAGCCCTATTTTCTAGTAGTGAAGGGGAAACACGCTCGCTGGTCACCGGAGAAAGCCGCTGGGGTGTTGTGAGGTCATAACCGAGGACACCCAGAGGGCAAGGATTAGTCAGAAGGAAAGGTGGTTGACATGGGAGTTGCTGGCCGGAAAGAAAAAAGATCAATGAGGCTGTTACACTGCTGCTGGTAGGAAGAGATAGGGACAGATGGCTGAGGGAGAGGTTGGACATCACGACAGGATGGTGAGGTGTGTGGTGCGGGCACCGGCCAGACAACAGAAGGCTGGCTGGCGGACACCGGGCACGCAATGCAAGGAGCCAGCGGGCGGCTGGGGTGAGTAGAGGGCTGGTGCAGCACGGGGGTTCATCGGGCAGGTGGAAGAGCGGGTGCGAGGGAGCCAGGAGAGGAGCTGGAGTCCAAGGAAGCAACGGGAGAGAAGGCAGGAGGTTCTCCATGCGGGAGGTGCAGCGCGGCAGGGGCGCTGCGTCAGAGTGTTGCTGGCCGGATAGAGCTACTGCAGCTGGTGCATTGCAGGAAAGGGAGCAGGCCGAAGGGAGACACGGTGGGGCGTTGCAGTTCGATCAGGAGGAGGCTAGCGTGCTGGGAAAGAGAAGAAGGGGGAGGAGGTGGCAGCTCACGCGGGGAATAAGGGGAGAGAAATAGGGGGTGGCGGTACTCAAGGGGGCTACAAGAGAAGAAAAGAAATGGGAATGGGGCGCTAGGGTTAGAGAGTAAATTAAGAAAATAGAAAAGAAATAAAAAGGAAAATAAAATAATTAAGAAAAGTAAAACAATAATAATAATAAATAAAAATAACTTTAATATATACTAATGATAACCCTAATAATAATAATATTAATAATACATCAAATAATAATAATAACAACTTTAATAACAAAATAAAAAAATGCTAAAAAATATAACTTCAATAATAACAACCCTTTGACAATAATTCAAATTATTTTTATTTGGTCGCTTCAAATACCGTATTCGTATAGTACTTGGACTTATCGCATGACTTCCACTAGTCATGCGGTGCCCGCACACCGACCTATAATAATAATAATAATAATAATAATAATAATAATAATAATAATAATAATAATAAAATTATTAACAACCATAAAAAAATTCAAACAACACAATAAATCACAAAAATCACTCATTTTAAATTTTTCAAAGGCAGGTGGATCCTGCCAATGTCTAAGAAACGTCGCACGGGGTATCCAAAATGTGCTCTCCCTAGGCACTCAATGATGTTAGCCGAAAAATGTGCACTTTTAACATGACTCAAAAAAATTTCTTCCGGGACTCAACCCAAACCCCAAAAAAAAAAAGTCAAAAAAACTATAAAATAAAATAAAAGATGAAGTGGGGTGTGTAAAATTCTCTCTTCAAAGTTATGGTATTTTTAAAGGGCTTTCCTGTTAAAATCCTTTGAAATGTCTCCTTTATGAAATCCAAATAGATTGTTCTTTTTTATGAAATGAGTGTACTCTTATGATTTCATGATGTTCTATTACCGTAGTGTATGAATTATATGTTTTTTAAAAAACAATATTTCAATATCTTTTGTGTAGTTTTTATGTTCTAGGAGTTATTTTTATAAAAAAGTGTATTTTGAAATGGGAATATGTTTTGCACAATGGTGTAAATGAGTTATGAAGTTTTTTATTCATGATATGTTCCTTGGAAATTATTTATGTTTTTTTTGAGCCCATTATATCTCAATATAAGTTTGGTTGATCCCATTATAGCTCATGATATGTTGGTTTGATCCCATTATAGCCCTTTTATGTTGGGTTAAGCCCATTATAGCTCAAGATATGATGGGTGAGCCCTGTTATAAATATCCAATGAATTGGGTACTCCGAATATGGAAGTTAACTGAATGGTTATTCCATGTGTAAGGGTGATTGTAAGAGTGATATGGTAAATATGTCTCAAGGTAACTACATGATTTTTTATACATGCTTAGGAGTTTTCAAAAAAGGTTTTTAAAGGCTTTTCATGTTTTTACTGGACTAATGGTTTTTATTTATTTGTATCCCTTAATGAGTGATTTGGGATCATCCCATGTTTTTAATATGTTTTCCAAAGGATTACTTAGTGATTCAAAGGACAGTTAAGGTGTTAATGTAGAAAAATCCAATTAGTTATATTGTAATTATTTTTGTAAACTCTGATTCAATGTATGTATGTTGTTGTATAATTTTCCAAAACCTAGACTGGAAATAGTCCTCTATTCTAATAAAAAAAAATTATTTATTCAAGTTTATTTAAAAAAACACACACAATATTTTTAAGGCCTAAACTTGGGTTTTCGATGTTGGTCTTTACAGTTGGTGTCAGAGGAACGGTCTAGACAACATTGGATGTTAGATGTTGCCGTTTTTTTAGAAAAAAATAAGTGATAGTGTTTTCTTTTAAACATCTAGTTAATTAAGTACACAAAAGAAAATATATTTTCATATTTATCAATATGTAAATTCATAAATATGAGTATAATGAAGGAATTGTGAGGTAATAATTCATTTAAGGGGGGGAAATGTAACATCCTGATATTTTAAATGGAAATACAATGTTCTTAAATGAACTACTAAATATTATGTGTCCTTTATAAAATATCCATTAAACTTAATTTTTTGACTTCTGGGTTTTGAATTATGAAAAAACACACACACATTTGTGATCAGTAAGTTTTTTGGAGTCTGATAGAACAAACATAATGTTTGGTGAATAGTAACCTACAATTATGAATAGTAACACACCCTTATGAAAACTAATGTACCCGTATAAATATAAACACGACCCTTAACAATAGTAATGTACCCTTATGAGTAGTAACATGACCCTTATGAATAGTGAAGTACCTTTATGAATAGTAACATCAACCTTATGAATAGTAATGTACCCTTATGAATTGTAAATTCACAAATGAAATTATAAATAAAATTTATCCATCATATAAGTTTCAATATGATATAATTGTAACATAATATAAGTAAATAAATATTTTGAAAATTATTTATTAAGCGTAGGTATTTTTGTAAGTCGTGTGTATTTTATTACAAATTTATGATTAATTTAATAATTAAAATTAAAATTTATTATCATAAAATGTATTCATAAATAAGTATTTTTATGACTTATGATTATAAGAAAATTTTATGAGACTTTATGTTATTTTTCAAAGTGTTAGAAATTATGTTTTAATTTTAAAATTGTATTTTTTTAGTAAATTATGGTTTCAATTAAAATTTAAATTAACCATGTTTAGAAAATTATTTCCAAAAATTTGAGTTCTATTTTTAATTCTACATGTTGAAAAAGGGTTAGGCTGAATTTTTGATAATTTTCTGAAATTCTTAAATTTTTTATGAATAATGAAATACGATAATTTAAACATTATGCTAAATACATTATTTATGGAGTCATGGATGATGTTTTTCTGTGGTAAGAACACCTATCTTGAACTCAAATGAATTTATTACTATTTTTGTCTTATAATTGTAAATATTTCTTATCTTGTGGAAAAATAATAAAATAATAATTAAAATAGCATAAAACCCCTCTTCTCCTCCACTATATATACCACACACTCCCCCCTCTTCCTCTCACACCTGTCAAGCCATGATCCTTGCCTAAGTTGTGCCCAATACTCCTCCCAATACCCTTCCCCATTTCCCAGACCTTTTGGTCTCACCAAAAGGTCAAAACAAAGTGCCTTAAGAAGGATCTCAAGGAGAAGAGATAAAGAGGCAAACACCCTCTTTTGTGTTCTTTCATTTCTTTTCATTTTCCTTTCTATTATTCTTATTTCCTCACCTCACCTTATCCAAGAGGCAAGAATTATATAGTATCTTAAATATTATATATTTAATAATTTTTATGGAAGATTCACCATTATAATTCTTCTCCTCTCCCACTTATTCTAGAAATTATAACACCGTCTGTGATGTGTCGATTTATCGACATCACGGATGATGTGATTTCAATTTCTTTTACTTCCATCAATACTGGTCATGAAACCATTTTTATGTGTTAACCAAATTATAATTTATGTATTATAATTTATCTAAGGTTCTATAATATTTTTTTACACATGATATTAATTTACAAAACAAAATGATTTCGTTGTTATCAAAGAACCACCAAAATGATCTAAACGAACATCATTAATGTTTTAACTTATGAAATATAAAAATTTAATAATTAAAAAAATAAATTTTATAATTTATGGTTTTTAAATATGTAAATACCATTCCATTCCAATTCTAGAGTTTCACTTCTAATCGGAAAGAATACCAATCATGAATCGATCATGGAAACCAAGTAAAGAATGCAACCGAAAACAATGGAATTAACAGAATATTATTAATGGGCGGGTGGAATGATGTTATAAAATGATCATTAAAGGTGTTATAAACATGAATATGTTTCTATAAAATATTAATAACACTATTTTATCCTTCATAATATATGTTTAAACACATTTTAGGGAAGTCGAACCCAAGGTAAGGGATCCTCTCTTTCTCTATTTTATTCAAGAATTTCCTCTATGTTGTGTTGTTTTATTTTTAATTCCTAAGGATGGGGTATATTTTATAACCTATAAATTATTAAATTATGATTTATTAATTATTAGAGACCAATTTTTCTCTCATTAATCCCTCCTATGTACACCCGATACCATGCCAAAATTTCGTAAGTGAATTCTAAACCCAATTTCCATTCTTTGGGTTAACCATAAAGTTCGAGGGTTTTTATCATGATAAGATGAATTGTACAATGTAATTTGAATGTATAATGTTTTATTATGTGTATTTACAGAATATATACTTATTAAATTCATTTAATTAATTCTCTCTTCAATGTTATGGTATCCACAAAGGACTTTCGTCTTAAAATCCATTTAAACGTCTCCTTTATGAAATCCAAAGAGATTGCTCTTTTTTTATGAAATTAGTGTACTCTTTTGATTTCATGATGTTCTATTACCATTTTGTCTTAATTATATTTTTTTTAATAATAATATTTCATTATATTTTGTGCATTGTATATTTTCTACGAGTGATTTTTACGAAAAAAAGTGTATTTTGAAATGGGAATGTGTTTTGTTCAAGGGTGTAAATGAGTTATGAAGTGTTTTATTCATGATATGTTCCTTGGATATTATTTATGATGGGTTTATCTCATTATAGCTCAAGATATGTTTGGGTGGATCCCATTATATCTCAAGATATGTTGGTTTGAGCCTATTATATCTCATGATATGTTGGGTTGAGCCCATTATAGCTCAAGATATGACGAGTGAGCCCCATTATAGCTCTACAATTCAATGGGTAATATGGAGATAGAAGTTTATCAAATAGTTATTCCATGTGTAAGGGTGATTGTAAGAGTGATATGGTAAATATATCTCAAGGGGACTACATGATGTTTTTCTTCATGCTTATGAGTTTTCAAAAAAAGGTTCTTAAAGGGTTTTCATGTTTTCACTAGACTAAGGGTTTTTCTTTCATTATATCCCTTACTGAGATTTTTGTGCTCATCCCAATTTTTAAATTTTTTTTCACAAGATTCCTTACGGGTTCAAAGGACAGTTAAGGTGGTAATGCAGACAAATCCAATTGGTTATATTGTAATTATTTTTGTAAACTATGATTTAATGTATGTAATTTAATGTCTAATTCTCGAGAACCTAGACTGGAAAAGGTCCTTTGTTGTAATAAATGTTATGTATTTACTCAAGTTTCATTTAAAAAACACACACTACATTTTTAAGGGATGAAGCTGGGTTTCGGGTTTGGGTCTTTACATGGCCTATACCATGTGAAGTAGAACCATAATTAAAAGCATGTGTCCCTCCAGAATAGTGTAACTGGTCTTCTTACACAATTGTAGTAATAAATCTATTTATATCAAACACCTTCAATCCTCTAAAACATATAAATATTGTTGGATGAATATCTAATCATATTGGCTTGAATATGAATTGTATTAGTTCATGCCAATAAATTTTATCTACTTCTTCTTCAGTGAACGAGGAATTTTTTTGACATATATCACTGATTCTACTTTGATATTTAGGATACACAACTTCAAGAAGTATGGGAACATTATAGGTTCCGAGCGCAGTGGAATCACGTTAGTGGGAGTTTCCAACTTTGATTTTAGCTTTAAACAACATTCAAACTGAGATCTGTCATGATATAAAATGTCGGATCTTTGAAATATAACGAAGAACGAAAAACAAAGGAGGGAGTCCCGGAACCATAGAGATAGAATCATCATATGTTGGATATAATTAATTTAATTAATTCACAAGAATTACATTGGTGGAATTATTACTTCATTGATGTCTCCAGTCACGATCCGATGTGATCAGTCATTGTGTCATAGAATACAAGTGTAGGATTCCTCTAGCGGGGATCCGCATGTGCTCCACGTATCTCTGGATGTTGCCAAAGGGATCTACGGGTGCTAGCATGGAATAACCTTCGCTTGCGATGTCCGCCTTCGATCGCCTTGATCCAATGGAGGAGGATCTCTCTCGGTCTTAAAAGTGTTCTTGGAGGAAGTAGTTCTTTCAGCCTTGAAATAATTCTCCAGAATTGTTGTGTACAACGATTGGGGAAAAGTGTTAGGGTTGTGAGGATATTTATAATTGGGTTTGAGGTTATAGAGTAATGACAAAAAATAAACATGTTATGAATTTTATTTATTTCATTAACTCTTATTGAAAACCCCCTTGTCGAATTATTAATTCCTTGACATGCACCCACGCTAATTATAATAAATATCATTTAATAAAACAATATTACATCCTCAAAATCCTGACTGGAAAAACTACACGGCTTGTAATAATTAATACATGGTGTGTACTCGTTTTCCATAAAACTACACGACGTGTATATTTAATATACATGGTGTGTACTTTTATTTTACATTTTCCTTTATTTCCTCCACCACATTTAATAGTCCTTGAGTAATGGCTATTCATTTGTGAAATAAATGTAATTGCATCACTCGCTAATAAATATATATTATTTCACCCACAATATATTCTCTCAAATAACTAGTGTCGAAATAAATGCAATCAGGCATCCTTAAATAATTATTAAACCACAATCGGGAATAATATTATTTAACTTGTTAAATTAATATTTAACTGAGATACATGAACACACTTAGTGTGTGACCCTCTAGGCCCCTTTCTCAGTGGCATTAGGTGGAGCCTGCCTAAAGTCCAAGGTTAGCATCTAGAAACATGCCAAGGCACCCATAGAGAAAGAAGTTAACACTTAAATGATGTTTCACCTCCTATGAACGTTTACCGTGCAATATAATCCCTTTTTCATGATATCTCGAATCAAGCGGGGTGCATGCTAGTGTAATCAACCCATGTGCTCGATTATTCTTTCTTTGACTTTTTGGAATTGAAATCGCCCATACCTTACCATGGCCATGGATTTATTTAGGCTATATCAATTCCATCAAAGGGCCTGAGATATCTACTTCAGTTATGGAACATAAGGGACAAATCCTTTCTCGCATTATCTATTAATGCAGTATTACTCATGACGCACCCAACGTATCCCACCTCACTGCTAATAGTGTGCTGTCACAGTTTTCATCAATACATCTAAGTGTGCGAGTTGTAATACCCATTAATAATAATCTTAAAGTCTAAGGACCAATACATACATCCGCAAATATGAACATCCAATGACACTATGAAATGTGGATTTCCTACTGGTGGGTCTCGTTCTCATAATATCCTGTTGGATATTACCAAGGGCGCACACCATGAGAAGGTGCCTCAAAGTTTTATGAGTCCTCACCCCTAATGTCCTGTATTATTTGTGTCTCTCAAATAAAATCATCCGTACATAGAAAATATATTCAAGAATAGTGTCATGGAACTTCCGGGTTCTCCTTATAGTAGGGATCCACTATGACCCTTTAATGAAACAACTATCCTTAGGACATTATCACATGCATTGTCACGTAGAAGAATAATGAAGATGTGATAAGGTATTTATTAATGAATAAAGTACAAAGTAGTTGGTTCTAGGACACCAACTCCCACACACATCCCCTTTCTTTATTTCGTACAATTCTAGAAACTAAAAAAACTCAAAGTAATATGTCTCTCTTCTATTTTTCTTTGACTAAAATATATTTAAACTTATGTCTATATTCTTTTTATCATTCACCAAATATCCATTAATAAAAACTATGTCACTATCATTTTCATGATATTCATAACATTTCAATATCCTTAAATATTTAAATTCAATTCTCTATATTCTTTAATTTTCCAAAAGACTCACCCTCATTTAATAATTCATGATACTTGGAAACATCATAGTCTTCTTCTCTATTTAATTTCTTTATAAAATCCATATATGCACATTCCAAAAATTCATGAATTTTATACATATTTTACACTCTTTATTATAGAACCTCATTCTATGGATTGAAGTTGTCATGACCTGACCCAAGCCAGGGGTCACACCGTAACTACCCCAATCCCATATCTATATACCATGGGATGAAGACTAGTTCTGAAGGCATAAATAACTCGTGGAGGCTTTTTCCCCAAAACTTGTACACACGCACACATCCAACTCAATTTAAAAGAATAGAGGGAAATAATAAAAATACAACACAACTATAAAGTAAACCAAGAATTTATAAACCTCTATACTGTAAAAAAGTACGGTATTGTATACTAAAAAGTAATGAGGAAAAATAAATGTCAACCCATAAATATATACCAACCTGAAATAATGGAAAAGAGTAAAAAACTTATAGATACCAGTTCATGTATCCCAAGATACAACCACTATACAGGGTCTAAGTACCCAGTATCTCTAAGATCCTCTGAATTCATAGTCAACCTATAAATCATCTCCAAAATAAATGACACATGTGGGTGAAACCCATGTAGGGTGGAGTATATACATACCCAGTAGAACTCCCCAAAAGGGTGAAGAGGGAGCAGTGAGAGATACAAATGAAGAGGAAAACTTTTTATAGAACAAGGTACAATGAAAGATTATATCTCAACCCAATAAGAGAGTGAAATTATGCTCATCCAAGTACAAGGGGATAAACACGATGAGTAGATAAACTACCCATCAAGCTTTCACCACCTATAGTAGGAGATTAGACTCATCCAACCATGAGAATCTATACATGGAAATCATGTGGCATAACCCATGTGTATTCTCCTCTTCTAGAGAGAGAGTATCCAAATCCAAGGTGTAAATATCGATGCAATAATATATATATTTGGTCATTAAGAGAATCTAAAATGAGAGAGTAAGTGGATATCCATCTCACATCTCATACCAAGAAGAAGAGTCACCAATAGTTCCAAAATTCTATAAAAAAACTCCTAACATCCCACATGACTTCCTTGAACAAAAATGTATAAGGAATTCAATCAACACAGCTTGATAATATCCATTTTGGGTAGCACAGACTCGTCTACACAGTTTTTAGGTCATGTCATAATAACATGGATTGGTGGGGAAAGTGTACCTATTCCTCGTGAGTCCAAGGCTATATAAAAACATGTCTCTATACTTTTTTGCACAATCAAGTTGTCACAATATTTAGGTAAGTATCTCATTCCCTAGTATGATAGGAGGGTCATACTCTGCTAGTAACCTAGGAACTCCACTGCCCAGCTTTGATGGAGGGTAATTCCCATGAAATTTCATCGGGGAACTCCACTACACAACCCACATGGAGGGTAATGCCCAGAAATTTCATTTGAGAACTCCACTTCCTAGCCCAGTTAGAGGGTAACGCCTAGAAAAATCCATCATAAAACTCCACTACACATCCCTAATAGAGGGAAACACCCAGAATAAGTCATCGAGGAACTCCAATTCTCTACCCTCCTAGAGGTTAATTCCCAGAAGAATTTATTGGGAAACACCACTAACCAACCCTACTAGGGTACAAAACCTAGAAGAATCCATCAGGGTACTCCACTACCCATTACTACTGGAGGGAAATTCTTGGAAGAAGTTGTTGAGGAACTCCACTTACCATATCTCCTGGAGGGTAATGCTTAGAAGAGGCCCTCACAGAACTCCACTATCTAGCCTGGCTAGATGGTAATTCCCTAAATACTTTATATAGTATATTGAAAATTTACTATTGAGGGAACCATAACATTCTACGTGAAAAAAACACCCAGGATATGCTACTCACAGGCCAAAATCCATGTTCAAATAAAGGAGATGTAGATGTTCTGTGTTTCCTAAAAGGAGCTCAAGGGGAACATGGTGTGGGGTCTTGCTTCACCGCCTGTCTGTGTCCCTGGCTGGTACATGAATCCTTGTCAGTGTGTCAGTAAAATCCATGAAAGTAGACTACATAGTGTATCCATGAAACGTGGGACCAGGCCATGTCTTAATGGATGTCTCTGTGTATGAGACCCCATTTCTGTGTACCAGACACCATGTCTGTGTGGTTTTCCACATGTTCTGGCCAACCATGAATAGAATACATGGCGTGTGAAGGAAGCTGACATGTATTGTCATCCTTATCTTCCCTAAAGCCAAAAAACCCATCACTGAGAGAGGTTACATGCTGTTTTGTTCATCCTACACATGGGGTGTAGTCAGTATTTTCATAGAAACTTCATATCCAAAGTTTTTCCTTTAATCTGATCAAAATGCCATAGATTCCACCTTGAATCTATCTTAAAAACATGGATCTAGCCATATATTTCACTTTCTGACCTTTTCTCACTAGAAAATAAATCCAGTGAAAATTCGGTGAACCACCATTCATTCCACACACTGCCTCACCTCCATTCATCATGATCTTGATGTTTAATCAATAGACTGATTTTCCTCACCTCACAATGATCCTGAATCTATGATTATCTTTCCAAAATGTTGTCATTTGGTAGATATGTTTTGGATCTAGGGGCCCGATCTAGCTAAGTGTCTCCCAAAAATAATCAAACCGGGAATCACAGTGATTCCATTAGTGAAAAATGTGATGCGACGAATGATAAAAAAATAAAAAATAGAGTTTTAAACATTTCCAGCCAATCATTCATGGTCAAGGATCAAGAATGACACCAGGGTTACATAAAAAAATTGATAAAAATTTTAAAAATGGTAGATAGGCTCTTACAAATTCCAATACAGAGAAATCTACTCAATAGTCTTATTGTAAGGGAGGAAACCTACAATTAATGAGTTATGCCTCATATTTTACCACTCACTAATGAAGAACGCCTGTGCCAATGTAGATGGGAGATCAGTTACATTCATCATTCTTCGATTCATATTGACCCAAGGAATTTTCATTGATTGGTCTTAATTCTTCATAGGAAGGAGTAAGAGAGAGTTTTGTTCACATTCCCAAGATTGAGAGGAAAACCCAAGACAAATCGCTATGATGATATAGTTATAAACATTTAATTTTAGGTTAAATGGATTATTAAATTAATTAAATAATTAAATAAATCCACTTAACACACCACCAATGAGCGAGGGGTCTGAACGTCCTGGTCCAACCAATTTTATGTGGATCCTTTGATAAAACATTGTGTTCCGGACCTAATAGTGGTCTTAGATTTATATTCCGATCAACCATTTAATAGTTATTTTATTTTATTTTAGAAGCTTCATGCATGAAATATAACATATATTTAATATTTTTATCAAATTAATTTGTGGAATAACAGGCCTAATAATCGAACACCTTATTAGAGACTAACTTTGGAAATATATATAGAAATATTTCAAAGTCTTACAAGGAAAATAATGGATATCTACATCACTACCTACTTTAATATTACCATCTTGGAAAATAAAAACTAGGAAAAAACATGGGATACTGAGCCCGTACATGGATCTCCCACTTCTAGGAGATCTCTTTCACATTTCTTTGTTACCACAACCAGTGAGACAAAAGGATGGTATGTCAACAAAGTATTTTCTCCTGTCGATCCCCAATCACCACCTGGTGCCCTGTAAAGGTGGATCCATACTCTATGTCTAGATTTCCCAAGATGATGACACACATGGGGTCATGAAAGTGTCTCCTCCACTATGACACATGGAAAATGTCCTGAACATGTTCCAGCTATGGGGATAGGGTGAGGCAGTAAGAAACCTTGCCAACCTACTGTATGATCTTGAACGGCTCGATGAAACTCAGTTATGTATTTCCTCCCTATATAAACCTTTTCAATCCTCATAATGGGGAGACTCTCAAGACAACATGGTCCCCCTGCTCAAACTACAAAGGCCAATAATGATAGTCTTCATTGCATTTCTATCTATGATGGGCCATCCTCATCTGCTCATAGATGACCTGGACTTTCTCTTTTATCTCCTGCACCAACTCTGGCCCCACTAGAGATGACTCTCTGATCTCTGTCCCATACAAGGGTTACCAGCAGTGTCTCCTATACAAGGCCTCCAAAGGTGATATGGTAATGGTGTTGATTCAATAAGGTTTCCTTATAAATTTTCCATTCCTTCTTGCTTTGAAAATCACACTCTATCTTAAGGAAAATTTCTTTTCTCTTATATTTTATATTCATAAGGAAACATTTTCTTCCCCAAGGAAATTTATCCTTACCATGTTTCCATTGTTCATATTTTAGTTTCTCTAAAACGGACTCGTTTTTTTAAGTATAAAATTCGGTTACATATATAAAACCTCATAATTTTATAAATACTTATATATAGAGCATTCTGTTTTCAGGATCTGAATTCAAGTACCGAATTCTCTAAATTCAGACTCCGAACTTCGAAATTGAGACTCCGAACTTTCTGAATTCAGGTTCTGAATTCTATGAATTCAGACTCAAAAATTTCTAAGGTCAGACTCTGAATTCTTATGAATTTAGACTCTGAATTCTTCAAAATTCATGTTCCAGATACCTTTTAAATCATATTTTGAATTCCTTCAAATTCAGACTCTGAATTCTTTAAAAAATCAGGTTCCGAATTCTTCAAAATTCAGATGTCGAATTCCTCAGAATTCAGACTCCGAATTCCTTAGAATTAAGAATCTGAATTCCTCAGAATTCAGGCTCAGAAGTATATATAATTCTGATTCTGAATTCCTCAGAAACAGAATCCAAATATCCTTGTAATATAGAATCCAAAGGTTAACTTGCTTAGACTTCGAACTTTTATTTTTCCTTACACTCCAAAAAATGGATTTGGTTAAGCAACCATATTTTTACTTGCCTTTTTTATAAGTATAAAACGATGTTGTGAATTCTATTATTTACTAACCGTTGTTTGAGTGACCTGTATACAGGTCCCTCCAAAATTCAAGGAAAAATATGACCGTTGGAGGAGGGATTCGACCGTTGAATATATACCTATAAATAGGAGATCATTTGAATGAGCTCAGGACTTTTGAACTTTTGAAAAAATGATGAACTATTCTACCAATCTAGATATTACATGCTAGAGAGAGAGGCTCTTTAAACTCTCAGTGCTTTGTGCAGATGTTGTGAACAACTTGTTCGGGTTTGAACAACTTGTTTAGACTTGCTTCGTGCAGACTCTGATCATGCTAATCATGGGCTTCCAGGTTTGGAAGACAGAGGTTCTGATTTCCTTCTAAATCAAGGGATTGCGGGGATAGCAAGACAGGCTTCTATATTCATATTGATGGCTTACCCTAGTGTGGGTAAGATAGAATTTCTTGAAAGTATAAATCAAGAGACCTTTATCCAAGGTTTTTGGATACCCTACTCTTTGGGTTAAAAGATTTACTACTTGTTACATGTATTGTTTAAAGTTTTTTTTCTGTTGTATTTTGATTGATAGGGAAAGTATAACTATCTTATACTTTTTTATTCTTTTACTTTGATTAAATAAGATTCTATACTCTTTAAGGTAGAACCTTTTTTTTGTAAAAATTTTTTATGTTTCATTTCTGGAACCACATTTTTGGAATCTAGTAAGTTTGTAGATCTAGTTTCATTTTCGAAACCACATTTCTAGAATTTCATTTTCGGAACAACATTTCCAGAATCAAGCAAGTTTGTAGAGATTATAGGTCTTGTGAATTTACCTTGTTTAACATTGTTAAACATAAAAGGTTTTAAACAACTTTAAAGGTTCTGAAGGAATTTTTTAAAGTATACAATTCACCCCCTTTTGTATATTGATCATCTACATCATTATTTCGATACTACAATCAGTATCATTTCGATCCTACAATTGGTATCAGAGGATTGGTCTCTGAAATAATTATATTCACGTATAATTTTTCTTGCTCAAGATTTTTTTGCTCTATATTTTCCTTGCTTAGGAATTTTCATCCTTGTTTCTGAAATTTTATTGCTAACTAGTTTGTGTGGAAAAATATTTTTCTTTGGGATGGTAGGAAGTAATGTTGGTTCAATTGACAATCTTAATCCTACTATACCAGCTATTTTTTATGGGAATGATTATGAATATTGGAGAGATCATATGAAGACTTTTGTCATTAACACTGGAGTGGAAAACTTTGTTATGCTTACTGGAGATTACAAGATTCCTGATAAGGAAGTCATAACTTTTACTAATCAAGAGAAGTCTGAATATCAACTAAATTATAAGGTACTAAATACTTTGTTGTGTTCCATGACCAGAAATATATATATAAAAATTTCTTCTTGTGAAGCTTCAAACTGTATTTGGAAGAAACTTAAAGTAACTCACATGCGAACTTCCAAAGTTATTCAAACAAGAAGAGCTATGGTTAGATCCGAGTACCATGGTTTTTTCTTTCCTTATGGAGAACATATATGTAAGGTACAATAGAGATTCATGAATATTGTCAACAGATTACAATCCATGGGTGAAAAGGATTTGGATGATAAGTAACTTGTGGACAAGATTGTATACATCATGCCAAGTCAGTGGTAATCAAAGAGAATAACTATTTATGAAAACAAGAAAGTCTCATAGATTACTCTTGATGAGATTTTTGGAACTCTTCTTCAACATGAGACTAGAATGAAGAGAGATACGGACAATGTTAAGAAGAATAATGGGAATGGAGGTGTTGATTTTACAACTACTTCAAAACATATGAAAGACAAGACACCTGAGAGAGTTTCAAGATCTAAATAATAGAAGGTCATTGTTTTATCTGAATCAAGTGAAAGTGAACGTTCTGAGAATGAACTAGCTAATATTCCTCAAAGGATGAACAAGATAGTTGGGCATAAGAACTTTCAATATAGATATAAGAAGAAAGATGGAAAAGATAAGAAAGATGGAGAAGTGACATGTTATGAATGTAGAAGAACTGGTCATATTAGACTTGATTGTTCCTTAATTAAGAAAAGAGACAAGAAGCACATGAATTCTGTGAGAAACAAGATGAATTTCTACATATCAAAATATAAGAAAGTCCTAAAATCCAATGAAACTTGGAGTTCCAATGGTGGATATTCTTCTGGTGATTCTTCAGATTATAAATATTATGAGCAAAAGAATATTGGTTTAATAGCCCGAGCTTCATTTCAAAATCAATGTCTTATGGCTAAGGTACGAACTGCTTAATCTTTAACCAACATGTTGTTGAGTGAAAACTTTTCTGATAAAGATAATTATTTAGATGAAGAATATTCTTCATCAGATAATGATAATGATTTGACTTCCTATGAGTAAGTTTATAGGTTTTCTAAGTTGCTAGAGATAAGAAATTATAAATTTTCTAGGAAAATAGAAAAATCAGATTCTAGAGAATTTATTTTAACAAAAGAAATTTCAGATCTTACCAAAGATCATGACCAGAAAAATGATATTTTAGAAAATCTTTCTAAGAAACTTGAGGAAGCTAATTCTGAGAAGGATAAGAATTCTAAGGATCTTAAAAAACTATTTTTAGAAAAAAAAATGTTTTGGAGGATAAACTTAACTCTAAGTCTATTATTCCAGAGGATAGGAATTTAGTCCTTAGACTAAAGTCTAAAAATTTTTCTTTGAAGAAACTTCTTAAAAATTTTACTTCTAGTAAGGAAAATTTTGACAAGATATATTCTCATATCTGACCTCATGGTAATAATCAAGGATTAGGTTATTCTCATGAAAAACCTGTTTTTAGAAACATTTATTTTTTTCCTCTTAGGGTCCTTTTTTGTACTAAATTTCAAAGCAGTGGGCATTGGAAGAAGAACTGTTCTTTGAATAATGTTCAATATATTGGGTTTCATAAAGCTTACTTTTCTAAACAAATGTGGATACCCAAAATTTTATTGTCTAACAATTCCGAATCCAATAAAGTTTGGGTTCTGAAAGTCTAACACTCTTATTTTTGGGAAAATAAAGATATTACCAACCGCAATACATGGTACATGGATAGTAGATGTTCCCAACATATGAATGGTAACAAAAACTTCTTTGAAAATATTTTCAAGTCAAAAGAATGAAAAGTAACTTTCGGAAATAAAGCAAAGGGAGAAATTATTGGTATAGGTAACATTGTTCTTCTTGGAAAAACTTTGATTTCAAATGTTTTATTTGTTAAGGGTCTTAAGCACAACCTCATTAGAATAAGTCAATTATGTGATAAAGTTTACCTTGTAAATTTTAGGAATAACAAGTGCTTAGTACCCAATTCCAAGGAAGAGTTTATTATTTCTGCCAATAGGAAAGAGAATGTTTACACACTAAACTAAGAAGACCTTAGAAGCCAATATCTACCTTGTCTTAGTGCAATGGAAGATCATTCTTGGTTATGGAATAGAATGTTAGGACGCTGTAACCTTAGGAACCTATGCAAACTCTCTAAGAAAAGACTAGTTAAGGATCTACCAGAGCTTAGATTTGATTCTTCAAAAGTTTTTATCCTTGTCAATATGGAAAGAAACATAAATGAAGTTTTAAATCAATCGGTGAAGTATCAACTATTGATGAATTATAGTTAGTACATACGAATCTTTTTGGTCCAACACAAACTGGAAGCATTGAAGGAAAATATTATGTATTTTTTATATTTGATGATTAAACTAGATTTACATGGGTCTATTTTCTAGAAAAGAAATCTAAAGATTTTTCTTATTTAAAAACATTTAGAACCCAAATTAAAAATGAGAAAAACCTTCCTTTGATAACTATTCATAGTGATCATGGGGGAGAATTTCAAATTTCTGATTTTGAAACTTTTTGTAGTAGAAAAGGCATTACTTAACTTCTCAGCACCAAGAACACCTCATCAAAATGGTGTTGTTGAAATAAGAAATTGAATTCTTTAAGAGATAACAAGAACCATGTTGAGTGAACATTCGGTATCCAAACATTTTTGGTCTAAAGCTAAAATTACTGCTTGTTATACTATAAATCGTGTTTTGATTATACATTTTCTTAACAAAACTCATTATGAGTTATGGAATGGTAGAAAACCTAGGATTTCTTACTTCAAGGATTTTGGTTGTAAGGTATTCATTATGAATACTAAATATAATCTACAAAAATTCACACAAAAATATAATGAAGTTATTTTCTTAGGCTACTCCACAACTTCTAAGTCTTATAGAGTTTTCAATAAAAACACTTGCACTGTTGAAGAAACAGTACATGTCAAATTTGATAAAACTGATCCTTTTTTTAAACAACCTCAACCTACATCTTCAGATGTATTTTTAAAAATTTATTATCAACCCTTGACAGAAGATCCTTCTAATAAGGAAAATGTTCAAGAAGGTATTTCTAAAACATTTACCCCAGAAGATTTCATATTCTATGTTGATGAATAGGTTTTAAAAAACCCAAATCAGTTGTTTCTTAAAAACTATCCCATTGATAGTATCATTAGTGATGTAAATCAACCTGTAAGGACTAGAAGTTATTTAAGAAATGAATTAGAACATCTATAATTCCTTTCCCAATTAGAATCAAAAAGCACTGATTAAGCTTTAGGTGATGATGATTAGATAAAATCCATGCAATATGAGATAAACGAATTTGAAAGGAATAAAGTCTGGACCTTGGTTAAAAGACCTAAGGAAACTTTTGTTATTAGAGTAAAATGGGTCTTCAGAAATAAGTGTGATGAAAATGGAATCATTGTATGAAATAAATCTAGATTGGTTGATAAAGGATATAATCAACAAGAAGGAATAGACTATGAAGAAACTTATGCTTCAGTAGCTAGACTTGAATCTATTCATATTCTACTTGCCTTTGCAGAATTCTTCAATTTCAAACTTTTTAAGATGGATGTGAAATTTGATTTCCTTAATGGTTATGTTCAAGAGGAAGTTTTTCTTGAACAACCTCCTGGTTTTGAAGATACAAAACATCCTGAACATGTTTTCAAACTTAACAAAGCGTTGTATAGACTCAAACAAGCCCCTCAAGCCTGGTATGATAGACTTACAAGATTCTTTCTTCAAAATAATTATGGTAAGGGAGATACTGGTCCAACTCTTTTTATAAATAAAGATAAGAAAAATGTTTTGATTGTTCAAATTTATTTTGATGAAATTATATTTGGTTCAACTCAGCAATCTTTAACTGATTCATTTGCAGATCTAATGAAATCTGAGTTTGAAATGAGTATGATGGGTGAGTTAACATTTTTCCTTGGTTTTCAAATTTCTCAAAAACCAGAATGAATCTATATATCCCAACATAAGTATACCAAATATCTTCTTAAAAAGTATAGATATGAAAAAACTAAGAGTATAATTACTCTCATTGGTACCTCAAATTCACTTGATCTTGATGAAGCTGTGAAACCAGTAGATCAAACATATTTTAGAGGTATGATAGAAAGTCTACTTTACATAATAGATAGTCATCCAGAATTAATGTTTTCAGTATTCTTATGTGCAAGATAACAATCAAATATTAAGGAATCTCATTTAAAGGTAGTAAAAATGATTTTTCACTACTTAAAGGGAACCATGGATCTTGGACTCTTTTATACTTCTAAAAATGACTTTGTTTCAAAAAGTTTTTCAGATGCTGACTTTGGTGGATGTAGAATGGATAGGAAAAGTACATCCAAAACTTTTCATTTCTTAGGATATTCATTAGTTTCTTGTTCATGAAAAAAGAAACACTCAGTAGCACTTTCTACTGTAGAAGATGAATATGTAGCAGCTCGAAGTTTTTGTGATCAAGTGTTGTGGATGCAACACACACTCACAGATTATGGCATGAGTTTTACCAAAACACAAATTTTTTGTGATAATACTAGTGCCATTTCCCTAAGTAAAAACCCTACACATCACTCTCATGAAAAAAACATATATATTAGGCAACAATTTCTTAGGAATCACACACAAAAATGAGATATCATTCTTCAATTTATCGGAACACAATATCAACTTGCAGATATTTTCACAAAATCTTTACCATCTGATAGATTTGAATACATTAAATGGAACTTAGGAATGATAATCATAAGGTAATCTTCCATTTCAACTTCCTGTTGAAAACAATCTCTTTATAGAAAGGAACTCCTTTCCATAGGGGGAGTACATTTGTTTGTTAGATACTAAAAAAATTTCGTAGTCTAAAATTTTTTCATAGTCAAATTTTTTTTTCATAGTCTAAAAATTATTCATAGTCTAAAAATTTTTTGTAGTCAAAAAAAAAATTCATAGTCTAAATTTTTTTTTGTAGTCTAAAAATTTTTCGAAGTCTAAAAATTTTTTTGTAGTCAAATTTTTTTTCGTAGTCTAAAATTTTTCGTAGTCAAAAAAAAATTCATAGTCTAACATTTTTTTCATAGTCTAAAAATTTTTCATAGTCTAACATTTTTTTTCGTAGTCTAAAAAATTTTCAGTCTATATTTTTTTTCGTAGTCTAAAAATTTTTCGTAGTTTAAATTTTTTTTTCGTGGTCTAAACATTTTTTGTAGTCTAAAACTTTTTCTTAATGAAAATTTTCATAGCTAGATGTTTCATACTCAAATTTTTTGTAATCAATATTTTCAGAATCTAATGTTCTTCGAGAAGAATATTCCTCATTACTAATAATCTTCCTAGCAATCCAAAAGGTATGCATCCTTTCTTAAATTTTTATAATCATCTTTTTCTTGTTGGTATTTTCATCTATTATTAAAATTTTCATAATCACTTTTACTTGAATCCGATTGTTTTCTATTAAAAACCTCAAAAGATCGGAATCCATCAAAATTATTCTTCAATCATTTTTTTAAGCCATCAGATTTGATCAGAAGGTTTTTCAACCGTTGGATTGAGTATGGAAGCTGAACTGTCGCCTCAAATAACTATATAAAGGACCCACTATGATTGTACCACATCGAAAATGAAGCCTTCGCGTGCTGAATCCCTGACCCTTCTACATAATCTCGTTCTAGATCTTTAAGTTTTCCTCAGCCCCGAATGTCTGTTGAAGCTTCATCTCAAAAAGAAATGTCATCTATAAAGGAAATCTATGAATGGTAGGTTTACAGAGAAAGGTTGGTTCATTTGAATTTCTTTACTAAGTATGATTCTATTATCTCTAAGAATATAAAGCTGAATGGGTGTGAGATTGTTTGCATTTCGAAACCGAAAGAACAGGATCTGGTGTATTCGGAGTTGCTGATTGAATTCTATGAGTCAGTAACTTTCTTCAAGGAAGAAGGCAGGAGAAAGTTTTCTTTCAAGTGTTACGGGAAGACATATTCTCTTTCATATACCAAGGCTTCTAGTTTGATTGAAATTCCTTATAAAGTAGAATCAGAGTTCTACTCACACAAGCTTCCTGATGTTCAAGAAAGTTTTATAAAAAAAAAGCCATGACTTGTCTTGGTATTTTAGAGGTAAATACTCTGAATATTCTTCACCTGTCTATAAATTTTTGGATTATTGAATTGTGGGTTCAAGGATTCATCATTCCAAGAAAAGGTAATAAGGATATATTAAAGAAGAGTGACATCTACATTCTGGATATCTTGGTAAACTTAATAAAGATAAACTTGGTTAAGCATATCTTGGTTACGATTGAGAACATAAAGAATGGAAATCTGAAGGCTCATATTATTATGTATCTAGCCATTCTATCAAAGATGATTGTTCTATGTTAAGAATCCTTCAAAATTCCTTGTAGTTCTAAGTCAATAAATTCCAAAGTCATGTTGTTGAGTGATGATACTTTGAGAAGGATGAAAATTAGTTTTTCCAAAGAATAAAAAGAATTTTATGATTTTCTTGAAGAGGAAGATGAAGCTCTTTTAATGAAATAGGTGGTAGTTGAAACCTCTAAGAAAGGTTGAAGGAAGAGGAAGCTAAAGGAAGTAGAATGAAAAAACTCCATTGGAAAAGGAAATTCATCCAGCACCCCCGAATCCGAAGAAAAAAATCTTATCCTGATGAGGTGGTAGAAAAGTGGAGAGAATCCAAGAAAAATCAAAAATAAAGGGAGCCTAAGTTTTTTCTGGACCCTACTGAGGAAAAATCTTTGAAGGAAAAGACAGATGAAGAGCTTGAGAAGCAATTGAAAGAGAAAAGGCAGAAGAAAAAGTTGTCTGAGGTAGAGATCGTCCAATCACTTTTGAAGGATACTGAGAAAGCATCCGAGAATATTCCAGTACCAGAATGATACCTATTATAACATTTACCAGATACTCCAGGAAAGAAGTTTGTGACTCCAAAAAAAGTACAAGAAAAAGAAGTAGAAGAAAAATATTTAGAAGAAGAAGAAGAATGCAGTGGTGATACCGAAGACTTGATAAAGCAAGTAGAGGATTTTCATGAGAAGGAAAGACCTTCTGAAAAACTATCATTTCGAACCTCTGAAGTCGAGTCTTCAAAACTTGGTACACCAAGAATAGATGATAAATGTGAGGAAGAAGTGAAAAAATTGTCTGCAGAGAATATTAGTAACCATGATTTCATTCAACCAAAGGATACTGAGGCAGTAGCTAAGAAGGAAGAGATAGATGAAGATAAAATTGTGCAACTATCTAATAGTGAGCATTAATCACCCAATCAAGAATATTTTATTCCAAAAACTGATAAAGGAAAATAGGTGGTTGTTGATACCCCAAATAGAGTAGTGGTGAAGAAGAAAAAAGTGGGTGCTTCATCAAAGAGAAAAGATGCTGATATTGAAAAAGAATCCTCACCAAGCAAAATATCTGATTCGGATCCTCCTCTCTTGGACATGATTTTGTAGTCCAGTCCTTGAAGAATATTTTTAGGACTATTCCAATATTTCCCAGTATAGACTCGAGATGCCAGATTCTTCATCACACATTAAATAAAAAATTGGATTTAGTATCCACAGTGATGGATAAGTGTGTCAAGCTTGAGGAATATTTCAAAACCTTTTTCATAAACTACGAATCCCACAAAATATCTTGCAAGAGAATGACTAGATGGTCAAAGAAAACTATGGAAGATATGATAATTCTTGATGAGTTTCAAGATAATGTCAAGGATTCATTTGAAACCGAATATAATAAGTTCAAAGATCTCACCAAGTTTTTTGAAGAAAAGATAGCTCTTGAAGAAAATACTCAGAATAAATAAATAAAATATCTGAATGGGAAGTTTTTTTCAGTTTCTTAGAGTTGTAAAATAGAAAGGGATCTCAGGATTGAGATAGAAGAGAAGCTTTCTAAGCAGGAAGAAGCCTTGAAGGCTCAGGCAGAGGTTCTTAAGGCTCAGGATGAAAAAATCAAAACCTTAGAAAAGAAAAAATAAGATCAGGATCAGCTTCTCAAACTAGTAGAGGAGGATCACAAGGAACTCAAGATGCTCAAAAACATAGTGAAGAAGTTGATGCTGATGGAGAATGAAGGATAATCTTGTTCAATTCTGATCTTTGGTTGTATTTATTCCTTGTATTATTTTTTTCCAATACTAATGAAATATTTGGTTTCTCATCTTTTTGTTGTTTAGTACTAATATTTCAGGTACAATATTTTCTTTTCTATTCCCTTTAATCCTTTATGAAAATCACAAAGGGGGAGAAAGGAATGTTAGAAAAGAATACAAAGTAAAAGAAGAAATTTCCCTAAGTAAGGGGGAGTTCATATAAAGGGGAGTTCTTATCCAAGAAGATTTTCATATGAAATAAAATGCAAAGTCTCAATATAGAAATTAAGAATATGATCCTTAGTGTTTCCAAAGCATAATGGGGAGTTAGTTGTATTCATCATTGCCCATATGTTAAGGGAGATAAGTTTTATTTTCAAAGTCCAGAATTTTTTTAAGTCCTTATATTCTTTTTCGTAAGGATTTTTGTGCTTTCCAAAAAGGTGGAGATTGTTGAGTCAATAAGGTTTCCTTATGACTTTTCAATTTCTTATTTTTTTGAAAATCACAAACACTCTATTTTAAGGAAAACTTCTTTTCCCCTATATTTTATATTCATAAGGAAAATTTTCCTTCCCCAAGGTAATTTATCTTTACCATGTTTTCATTGTTCATATTTTAGTTACTCTAAAACTAACTCATTTTACTTATAAGTATAAAATTTGGTTTCATATCTAAAACCTCGGAATCTTATAAATACTTAGATATAGAGCATTCTGTTTTCAGGATCCGAATTCAGGTTCTGAATTCTCTGAATTCAGACTCTGAACTTTCTAAGGTCAAATTCCAAATTATTATGAATTCAGACTCCAAATTCTCTAAAATTAAGGTTCCAAATTCCTTTGAAATCAGATTCCTAATTCCTTAGAATTCAGACTCCAAATTCTTTAAAAAATCAGGTTCCGAATTCTTTAGAATTCAGACTCTGAATTCCTCATAATTTAGACTCTGAATACCTTAAAATTTAGAATCTGAATTCCTCAGAATTCAGACTCTAAATTCTATATAATTATTATTCTGAATTCCTGAGAAACATAATCTAAATATCCTTGTAATATAGACTCCGAAGGTTAACTTTCTTAGACTCCAAACTTTTATTTTTCCTTATGCTCCAAAAAATGGATTTGGTTAATCAACCATATTTTTACTTACCTTTTTTATAAGTATAAAATAATGTCATGATTTTTGTTATTTACTAACCGTTGTTTGAGTGACACATATGCAGGACCCTCCGAAATTCAAGGAAAAATATGACCATTGGAGGAGGGAGCAAACTGTTGAAGATATACCTATAAATAGGAGATCATTTGAATGAGCTCAAGACTTTTGAACTTTTTGAAAATTGATGAACGGTTCTACCAATATAGAGATTACATGCTAGAGAGAGAGGCTATTTCAACTCTTATTTCATTGTTCAGATGTTCTGAACAACTTGTTCGGGTGTGAACAATTTTTTTAGACTTTCTTTGTGCATACACTGATCGTGCTGATCATGGGCTTCCGGGTTTGGAAGACAGAGTTTCTGATTTCCTTCTAAATTGAGGGCTTGCGGGGATAGCAAGACGGACTCTGATATTCTTATTGAGGGCTTACCCTGGTGTGAGTAAGATGGACTTTCTTAAAAGTATAAATCAAGAGACTTTTATCCAAGGTTGTTGGATACCCTACTCTTTGGTTTAAAAGTTTTACTACTTATTACTTGTATTGTTTCAAGTTTGTTTTCTAATGTATTTTGATTGACAAGGAAAGTATAACTATCTTATACTTTCTTATACTTGTACTCTGATTAAATAAGATTCTATACGCTTTAAGGTAGAATCTTTGTTTTGTAAACTTTTGTTAAGTTTCATTTCCGAAACCACATTTTCATAATATAGTAAGTTCGTAGATCTAGTTTCATTTCCAAAACCACATTTCCGTAATTTCATTTTCGGAACTACATTTATGGAATCAAGAAATTTTGTAGAACATAGAGGTCTTGTGAATTTACCTTGTTTAAAATTGTTAAACATAAAAGGTTTTAACCAATTTTAAAGTTTACAATTAACCCCCCCCCCCCCTCTTGTATATTGATCATCTACATCATTATTTTGATACTACAATAAGTATCATTTCAATCCTACAAATGGTAGAGTGGTAGTTGTTTTTGTATGAAAAATATACCAAAGTAAATTGATCCTCATAGCTCCGGTCGAATCCTAACACATAGGGCCCCAACATATCCTCGAGCACATGAATAGTACACCCAGTCATCCCATTGGTCAGGGGGTAAAAGGCTGTACTTATCCAATGTTGGATCCTAAAATCCTATTTCCGGTCTCTCTACAATAGTGATGTAAACCACATGTCACTATCAGAGACAATCGTAAAGGGTACTCTGTAAAATAGGACGATCTCCCATATGTACATCTACCCCTAACTCTCCACCGAACTCTACTCCCTGAGAGCCAGGAAGTGCCCCAACTTCATGAGTATGTCTAATATCACCCATATAGCATCATTTCCCTTAAATTTTCTTTGATTCCCTATAATGAAGTCCATGGATATTACATTAAACATTCACTTTGGGATCTCAATAGGATGCAAAAAACCTACCAGAACTTGGTTCTCAGTTTTCAATTGCTGATAGGTGAGGCACTGAGAGATGAACTTGGCTACTATTTGTCTCATGAAGGACCACCAAAACTCCCATAGAAGGTCCTTATGAATCTCCCCCACATAGAGACGTACATCTGTAGTAGAAGTGTGGAACTCCTACATCACCTCCTCCTACATTGCAACTGGAACCATTGTTTAACCCTGAAATAAGTTGACACTATTCCTGCTTTCAGAATATCCATATGGTGAGTCACATGTGGATATATGATCATGTAATACCTTGCAGTTGATGTCTCCCAGTTGGGTATCTCTCACATTCTTGAGTAGGGAAGGAGTCAACACCGTCAAATAAAGAAAGGTTATACCCTTTTTCTCCACTAAGGTCAGCTCTAGGAAAGTTATCTACTCCAAATCATCTTGCACTAAGTGATATTGGGACTTCCTACTAAGGTTATATACTATAACATTTTCCTTCCAAGGAGTATAAACTATCTCAATGTCACATTCCAGTAGAAACTCCAACTAGCATCATTGTCTTAGGTTGATATCTCTCTGAGGGTAGAAATAACTGAGACTCTAGTGGTTTGAGTAAATTAAGAAGATATCTCCTTGAAGATAGTGTCTCTGTATCCTTATATAGTATACTATCTCTTCCAGATCTATGTCATGAGTCATGTATTTATAATCATGAGGTATCAACTGCCTCAACCGATATGCAATGACTTCGTATTGTTATATTAGCATGAAACTGAGCCCATCTTTTATGGAATCACAATACATTATAAACTCAACGCCTTCCTCTAGTAGTCTCAATATAGAAGAACTCATCAACCTCTAACTCAACTTCTCAAAGTCCCTATGGAACTACTCCTACCAGTTAAATTGCTATTGTTTACACCTTAGGGTGGTCAAAGGGGATGTGATCTTGGAGAAGTTCTCCACAAATCTCTTATAGTACCCCGCCAAACTAAGAAATAACTGCACCTATGACACATTCTTGGGTGGGTCTGAAGAAATGATGGATTATATCATTAATAGAGGCAGAGAAAACCTTGTTCATAAATGACATCCCCTAGAAAGTGAACCTAATGTATCCAAAACTAGATCTTTGGGAGTTTTATGTAATTCTGGTTCTCTTGAAGAAAATCAAGAAACATCCTCAATTGATCTGCATGCTCCTCATCTAATATAGAGTAGAAAAGTCTATCTTCAATGAAGAAAACAAAAAAACTTGTACAAGTACAGTTGGGAAACATTGTTCATAAAAAACATGAAATCAATGGGGGAATTCATCACACCAAAAGGAATCACTGGGAACACATAGTGTCTATATTGACATTAGAATGACAACTTTGGAATATCTGCCTTGTGAACACTTAACTGGTGGTAGTCAAACCTGTGATCAATCTTTGAGAACCATCTCACACCTATTAACTAGTCAAATAGTTCATAAATCCTTGGTAAGGATTACTTTATATTTATTTTGGAATGGTTTAGGTGATAATAACCCACACAAATATGTAAGCTCTTGTACACCTTTCTCACGAACAAGACTGGAGCTTCCAAGGGGGGAAGTCTGGGTTAAATGAAACCATTCTATCAAATTTCCTCCAACTACAACTATTTCCCTCGGAGCTTCATAGGAACTATCTGATGTGACGAAGAAGATATCATGGTTTTCCCCGGTTGCAAGTCAATGAAAAACTCTATCTTTCATCTCAGAGGTAGTCCTAGAATTTCCTCAGGAAAGATGTCTATATAATCCTCTAAAATTGAAGGAAACCAGATGCCTAAAGAGCTTGTTTCACCAAGGGATACAATCACCAACCAATAGATGTTGGGTTGAAACCTTCTTCTCATGGAACCCACTTGCTCTGTTATGAGATCTCTCTCGCCAGAAAAAGAGAATATCATCCCATCAGTGTGTGGGAATCTGACCTATCTACGGTGACAACCAATCTGGTATCATACCACGAATAGCCAATCTATACCCAATTTGATATCATAATGTTCCATATTTATGTCCAAAAGGTCCCACATGAACCATTCCCCACCAACATATAGCTGACATTACTAGAAGATATAGGATACATAAAAAGCATTCCCTATACGAACCTCAAGAAGAATCTATTATGCTAGAACCTAAAATGGGATATCACTATCTCACATTAGGATTATTGAGATAACATAATGATTGGAACCTATGTTTACTAATATTGATGAAATACTGTAATAAACATAGATCGTACCTCGGATCTTCTAATGTGTTCTGGGATCGTAGACATCCAAAGACTTCAGTTATTCATAGTCTCAGCCACAAGATCCTTGAGCCTAATGTGGGCCTCTTGGTGGTGGTGGGGGAAGGATATCATAGTGTATTCCTCTAATTTAATCTCCTCCTCCTCCTATTCTAGCTCCACCTCCTTATGGACCACCCTATCAACACATAGGAGATCCCTGGTCACATAGTTGCCTCTTCTATGGTGGTCCATCAGCCATTTTCCAACACTACTTTGCACATATGGTTAGAAATTCCCATGCCATGTGACCTCTCCCATCACAAGAAAAGCACCACCCCAATATGATATTCTCTAGTCCTCTAAGTTTCCCCAACCCCATATTACTACATGCCTGAGCCTACTCATGGAAGGGTCCCCTACTCTAAGACCCTGTCGACTAGTTCCTGTAAGCTACCACAAATGACTCAACTCCATGATGCACAAGACCAGATCCAACTATGTGTAATCACTATAATATAAATCTATATGTCACCAGTGCCTTCTCCAGCACCCCATCACCGGTGGGGATTCACAATGGAAAAATGATGGCTGGAATCTCTCTACGGAGTCCTTGCTCAATATTTTGTGCTTAAAAGTAGGCATCTTAGATCATGTCAATAGACTAGCACATAAGTTCTGTGATCCTCACCTCATATTCAGACACTTTTATCCCTACCTTATGAAGATCTAGGAGCTCTATGATCTAGATTGAGTATTATTAGGATGGGTGGTACTCTTCACATAACAGTTGCTGGAAGTCATCCTGTAAGCGTGTCAACTCATCGTGTATCTATGTAACTAGGCTCCACTAGCACCCAACTACTATGTGGAAAAGGCTAGATTCTAGTACCACCACTAGATTCATTGGATTTTTTATGAGCCTGATGTTATGAAGAACTGACTCTATCCCATCCTCTATTGCCTGAGGATCTGGCTCATCGTGGAACCTCAATAGCCTCTGGCACTAGAACACATGGAGTTCTCTAACCTTTCCCACATCCTTAGCCTTTTCTACAGGGAATATCTACTATTCAATAGGTGGAGGTGTTTCTACATACCCAACTAGATAGAGGGGGTCAAATGATGGACTAAGAACTAAGGCCTCACCAATCATAGGGTCGTCGTCATGAACAGGAATAGGTATCCTAGCTAGTTATAATCATAGAGGCATCCTGAAAGTTATCAAGGAGTACTATGGTATGATGAGAAGATATATATATATATATATATATATATATATAATAGGGAGTTTACTCAAGAAGTAAAATCAAAGACTCAATCCTATATGATTCATGCACTATTGATACCTCCAAAAAATTCATCAACCTGCCGAGTCGACAAGCAGGTAGTCAGGGTCCTGGTGAATAGATATGTCAGCCATTTCTACCATCACTATACTTCATAGTCTAAGAACTGCACTTGAGAGAAATTGACATTATTTCCCTAACCACAAACAAATCTAATTAAGGGGAAACATTTTAACAATGTCCCAAGTAAAGAACTTTCTTTGATACTAATATTTCATGACCTGACCCAAGACATGGCCCCAACTACAACTACTTTATGCCCACATTGATAATCCAAGGGTGGCGACTAGCGCTAAAGGGATAACTAACTTAGCGATGCCTTTTCCTAAAAACCTATACACATGAACACAACCAACTCAATGAAAATGTGCAGAGGGAATAACAAAATGATGCAAAACTACTATAAAGTAAACCAAACATGCATGAACCTCTTGACAATACAAAAGTATGTAATTGTATACTGAGAAGTGATGGGAAAAAATACATGCCCATCTAGAAATATGACCCAACTTTAAAAAATAGGAAGAGGCTAAACAACTAAGAGAGTTGAGCTTTTATATACCAATTTATGACCACCATATGTGGTCTAAGAACCAATATCTCTAAGTTCATATGATGTCACGATCGAACTTTCTGTCCTATTCAAAATACACAACACGTGTGGGAAAATCCCAAAAAGTTGTGAGTATATAAATACCTAGTATGTTTCCCCAAAAGGGTGTAGGGGGAGAAGTGAGAGATAAAAATGAGGAGGAAAAAAGTAGCTAGACCAAGGTATAGTGAAAGTGTATAAATCAATCCAATAAGAGAGTCAAATTAAACTATTTTAAGTATAAGGGGATAAAAACAGTGAGTAGATGAACTCTCCATCGAGCCTTCTCCACCTATAATAGGAGAGTAGACTCATCCAACCACGAGAAGATAAACATAGAAAGCATGTGGCATACCTCTCACATATTCATGTCTCTGGGAAGGAGAGTATCCAAATATAAGGTTTTAATCTAGAAGAATGAATATATATATGTGTGTGTGTGTGTGTGTGTGTGTTAAATCAAAGAATCCCAAATGAAAGAGTAAGGGGATATCCATATCACACCTCTGCCTAAGAAGAAGAGTCTCCAACTATTCTTAAAGTTCATCAACAAATCTCAATATCCCACACATCTTCTTTGAACACACATGTATAAGGAAATCATTCAGAACACCTTGATATTGTCCACTTTGGGAGGCATTGACTTGCCTGCACGGTTTTTGGTCAGGTCACAAGATTTATCCCTGGTGGGGAAAGTGTTCCCCTTCCACATTAGTCCAAGTATAGGTCAAACACATACCTTCACTCTACTTCATAGTTGGGGGGACAAAATCTTTAGCTAAGGATCTCATGCCCTAATATGATAGGAGTGTCCTACTCTACTAATCACCAAGGAACTCCATTTCCAAGCCCTATTGGAGGGTAATGCTTGAGAAATGTCATCTAGGAACTCCACTTCCTATCCATATAGAGGGTAACACCCAGAAACGCCATTAGGGAACTCCACTTCCTAGACCTACTAGAGGGTAATTACCAAAAGAAGATATTGTGGAACACCATTACCCATACCTTATAGAGGGTAATACTCAAAAGAATTCATTGGGGAACTCCACTAACCAACCCTACTAGAGGGTAACAACCAGAAGAATCTGTCAAGGAACTCCACTACCCATCCCTACTGGAGGTTAATTACTAGAATAAGATATTTGGGAACACCACTTCCCATCCCTACTGGAGGATAAGGCCTAGAAGAATCTATTGGGGAACTCCACAACCCAGCCTTACTAGAGGGTAACGTCTTGAAGGAGCGATCGGGGAATTTCACTACCCATCCCTTCTAGAGGGTAACACCTGGAATATTTCAAATAATATCTCAAAATCCTCTACTAATGGAAAAATCATGTTCTACATGAAAAAACAATCATGATAGGATACTCTTAGTACAAAATCAGAGTTCAAACGAAGGATATATGGATGTTTGAAGTCTCTTGAAAGGAGGTCATGTGGAACAAGATGTGTGTGGGGACCTAGACGATGTGTGGTCCCGCTTCACTGCCTTCTCATGTCACTATATAGTACATGGTTCCATATCCATGTGTCATTATATGCCATGTATGGGGACTGCACAGTGTGTCCAAGCAGCACGGGATCAAGCTGTGTCTCAGTGGCTGTGTCTGTGTATAGGACCCCGTGTTTGTGTACTAAACACCATGTCTGTGTGTTCTGCCACACAGTCTGGACAATCGAGAATAAAATACATGTTTTGTGAAGGAATCTTACATTTTTTTCCATCCTTATCTACCCTAAAACACTAGAATTTCCACTGAGGGAGGATACACGTCGTGTTGTTCATCCAAAACATAGCATGTAATCAGGATTTTCATAGAAACTTCAGATCTCGAGATACACCTTGAATCTAGTTTAAAAATATATATATATTTTTCCATGAATTTGGCCGTTGATATCACTTCTTGGCCATTTCTCACCAGAAAATGACCCCATTAAAAATTTGGTGAACCACTGTTAGTTCCATACACCAGCGCACCTATGTTCATCATGATCTCGATGTTTAGTGAATAGATCAATTATCCTCACCTCATAAAGATACCAGATATATGATTTGATCTCCAAACCATTTTAATTTCATAGATCCACCTCAGATCCGAGGTCCCGATCAAGCTCAGTGCCTTTCAGAAATCATTGAATTGGGAACCACGCGGATTCTACTGGTGAAAAATGCGAAGTAGTGAGGGAGAACATCCTAAAAATAGATTTTTAAACATCTTTATCCAAGAATTCATGTATGATGATCAAGAACGGGCATTGTGAAAGATAAAAATTGATAAAAATTTGAAATTCAGTACATAGGCTCATAAAAAGAACAATATGGGGCACAGATCAAAGAAACAAGAGAAATCTCTTCAATAATCTTATTATATGGGAGGAAAACTACATATAACAAGTCTTAACTCAATATAGATCGTTCATTGTTGAAGAACCTATGTTCCAACATAGAGGTAGATTTCTTTGTTCATTGGGATTTGATTCATATTGATCCATGTATTCATCATCGATCGATATCGATTTGTCAGTGGAAGGAGGAAGAGAGAGCCCTACCAGCATTCACAGGATTATGAGGCCCAACGTAGAAAAATATGCATAATTATATATTTATAAATGTTTTAGTTTAGGTTAAATGGATTATTTAATTAATTAAATAATTAAATAAATCCACTTAACTAACCACCATTGATCGATGGGTCCGAACTTCCCATGTTGACACATGTTATGTCGCACCTAGTGTAAACACCGCATTCCAGACCCAACCGTGGTATCAGATTACTGAATTGATCAGTAATTTAAGAGATATCTCATTTTATTTAGGAAGATTCATGTGTGGATTATAAAATAGATTTATTATATCTATAAAATTAATGCTGGGAACACCGGGCCTCAGAATCTCACACAGTATCAACCCGTAGCTCTAGAAATATATATAGAAATATTTAAAAGTCATACAAGAAAAAAATGGGTCTTTATAGAAGAACTAAAATTATTATCTCTTTTCTTATTTTAAACAATTCAAATCAATGATTTTGACCACAAAATCATGATATTTAAAAATTTAATAAAACATCACTAGGAATCACCATATTCAGAGATCACTCATTTGTTAATAAAAAAAAACTCACACAGATGAATCTTCTCCATTCATCATATATTTTTCAAAATCTATTGATAAATATGAAGATGTAACATCTTTACACATACTAAAATCATGTTTATTAAAACTCTAAAATAATCCCTATGACAATACTTATGTTTTTCTACAATCATGTTCACACATATGATCTTTATTGTGATGCTAATTTTAAGAAAATAACCATCCTTATGAAAATGACAATTCATGCTTCCAAACAATCAATAAATCAACTTTACCATATATAATCCCTATATCCTTCCACCATTATATCCTCAAAATACCTCAGCACCAATACATTCATTTTCATGATTCTAAGGCATTATCTTATAATAAAATGATCAATATTCTTTTGATATATGATGGCTATGAAATTTTAGTTTTCTTCTAGTGAAGTCCAGAACACCTGCCAAATTCACAAGCTTCTTATTATTTATCTTTTATTTATCCTTAGACATGAAAAAATTATTGTGAAATTATCTTCCAAAAAATGAACAATGATACATATAAGAATATGATATATACAATGTCATATCATCCAAGAGGTTCCAACTATTTATATAAGAATAATGTCTACATATTAGTGCATCCTATATTAGTTTTAAAATCTAGGTCCATTGACTTATAACTCAAAGAACTCCTAAATGGTTTTTTGAATACCTTAGGGACCTACTTGATGACCAGTCACTATACTAACACACATCGTGATTTCTTATAGCACCACCCCATGTCCCCTTTCAGTTTTGACCCACATTGGCTCACTAAATTCCATCCAAACTAGATTAAGGTTTGAATAATAATTCATTTTTCGTTATAGAAGATTATGATAAATATTTTTAATGACTCATATAGATTATATATGGTGACTCGTACATATTTTACCAATTGAATCATGTACATATGATTTTGCCTCATAAATGACTCATTTAGTGTCCCTTAACCATTTATATAAGGAATAATACCCAATTCTATGACTTTTCTAAGTTTCATCTATAAACTCAGACATCTCTAGCATCAAATAGCCTATATGACCTATATTTCAAATAAATCTTCTCCCTATTTTACCAAATTTTATTTGGTTTATTTATATATATAATTTTTTTCTTCTCAATATTATTAAACACATGACTAGAACTTCATAGTGGTATTGGATTTAGAATAAAAAATCCCCCATAAAAATTAAATTCTTCTTTTAAACTCCTTTCAAAGTTTTATTTGAAAAAAAAGTTAATATTTATGAAATTATAAATAATTAAAGAAACTTAAATTCCCTTCAAGTCACAATGTAATCCATTTATCCTCAAACAATATGAAAAATTCATCATACATCATAATTCCATGTTTGAGAACTCCATAATTCTTCTCAACATCCTTGGGAACATCCTAATTCCTTCCAAGTAATTCTTCATCTAAATATTGAAAAAATGAAGCTTATATTATTTCATATGATAATTATTGACAAAAAATACTACACACACAGAAATTCGGATTAATATATGCCTATTTTCCAAGTATTTGTTGGTTTTCCTTTCCACCTCTTTTGATCATATGCCTTACTAGAAATTTACAATGGACTCAGATCATTGATTAAAATGTAATCAAAGATCATTAACCTCACATGTACTTAAATATATATATATATATATAATTTTCATTGATTTTTTAGGGTAAATGATGAAAATCATCTAGATTATGATTGGTAGGGAATGCTTCTTTTGTGAAATTCACTTCCAGGAAATTCAAATTTTCTATCATATATGTAAAAATTATGCCCATTCTTCCTCTATTTTTTATTGGGTCGATGGGGTTTGGAATAATAAAGCTGTTGTGAAGGATGGTGGTCAAGATTTTCATGATAGGGTAGGTGACATACATGCCACTAAAAATGAGTTAAAAACAAAGTGGCCTATTACAACTCCATGATTTTAGTAGCATAACAGGATTCTTCAGAGAATTCTATGTATGTTGTTTCAATATATTTTTGGTAGGATAATACAAAGTGAAATAAGGTAAAAAGTTTATTGAGTGATATTGTGGATGGGAATTTTTGGTTCTTCACCACTATTCTAGACTTTAGAAGAGTCTCCTTCTAGTATCACTATTCCTATTTGGGAAATATTTTATCAGGGTCCAGTGTGTAATGTTTATTACCTAAATACCTGAAAGTACCTATGATGCCTAAATCATGTCATTATAAGACTATAGGATCACATACTAATCATTATAAGCTGGTTAAATTTTTTAGGGTTTACAGATATCAAGGTGGGATACAGTTTTTCCTTATATAATTTAGTTGGAGAAAATAATGGTTATTTTGAAAGTCCATCATGACCCTTAAAATAGAGGTTATATAAACCAAATATAAGTAGTCGTTAACAGATACCTATCGATCAAACTATTAGGATAAGTAAATTAAACATCCACTTCAAGTATATACATTAACATACAATCTAATCCTAAATTACCATATAAAATTGCATATATTTGAAACAAGAAAAAGAAAATATAAAAAACGATGTTATAGTAAAATGAGGCCTAATGAAAGAAAAAAATGGAAAGCCACATGTGTAGACACACCACTTAAACACTTAATAATGGCCCATTTACATCAACTTTAAGTGATCAGAAAAAAAACAAAGTATAACACTGAGACTCCATGCTCCTTGTGAGACTAGGTCCCATGTTATGGTTCTTTTCCTTTACCTAGGTCACACAAAAATGATATACATGATCCATATAGAGGAACATGTTGCGAGTGCATATGAAATAACCCAGTAAGAAATATCTACCCATATCTTAACCACCTTCCAAAATTTAATGTTTATGGACTAATAATACAAGGCTACAAGAGAGGATAACATAGCATTAAACTTTATTTTTTAAGGAATTTAAAAGAGTTATCAAAAGTTTACATTAACCCCATATAACATTAGTATCTATATTGACATATCTAATTTAGGATTAACCTGACATTTGAGATAACGAACTAGTGCCATTGACTACTAGAGGAAAGAGAAACAAATCTGTATATATAAAATGTATATGTGGGTGTGTGGGTGTTGATTTAGGGAGAAATACCCACCCCACTCAGGGAAAGGGTATCATTTATACTAGATTATGGGAAATATTGCAACCCATATCTTCTAGAATATGTGAGGATAATACCAGAGTCAGGACACTACTATCCCATTCTATACTATCAACTTTTTTACTAATATAAGTTGTACCTTGAAAACATTAATTTAATCACAATGTATCATTTTCAAAATAAACTAATACTTATAGAAACCATGGGTAATAATTAAACCACTTGAAAAAAAAATATATGGGATGAAATTTATGGAAAAATAATTTATAGAATTAAAATAAGTAAAGACATAAGACATGGAAGAAAAAAATAATTATGATAATAAAATATCATTCAAGGTATTCCAATATATAAACACATGTTAAACCAAGAAATAGTTTTCAAACATTCATAAATATTCGATATATCATTATTAATAAAAAACAATTGGAGTTTTGTTAGGTTTACTATCCCCAATCCCATTTATTTCCAAACTCATTAAGAATATGAGAAGAGTAAGGGGTTCAACTACAAACAAATATGTAGGGGTTCTTTTAGGTTTAAGTAAATTTAGTGTTCCACTACAAAAAACATATAAAAAACTATTGATTTACCTAGTTTGAATCCCTATGGTATCCTGATATACGGATTACTAGGGGATTAAACAAGATTCACAATATATATATTTTAGAATTTAGGGATTTCACCCACTTCCATATAGAGACAATAAATTTAGTAATATTAAATTAAACAACATCAAATCCTTTCTATAGAGAAACACTAAGGACTAATTATAATAAAACTATCCAATGATTAAATATAGATCACATGAGAGTGATGCATAAGAGGGTGATAGCATGAATAGATCTATATGGCTAGAAAATAGTGAGAAAATATTGAGATTGGAAGATATTATTGGTAGATTATATGAGAGGAAATACCTTTTATTCCACCATGGTTATAAAAATACACAACTGTAGTGCCACAGGGTACTCAGTCTAAGTCCACCGAGTAACCGGTGGTGTTAACTATGATTTTATAGCTCGGTTACTACCATTGGGCACCCAATACCATCCAATTAAATACATGATTCTATTTGGAACCTTTTGTACCTTCTCCCATATTATTACAACCATTTCCAAACTCCTTTAACATCCTCCCAATTTAAAATATCACATAAAAATACATTAAAACATTGAAATTTAAGTGAATCAACAACTCAAGAAGATCAATGTGATTCCAAGCTACCCACCATTAGGAATATCATATCTGAGAAGATTATACCAAGAACATGAGGGAACATGTTTTTCCATTTACTCATGAATTTTTTAGTTTTTCTCCCAAGTTTCATCTTGACAGTTCCCATGCTACCACCTAACCTACACAAGAAATGTTATTTTTCACCATATTAATTTCTCACTCCAACAAAAGATATAAATTTGATACTCCAAATAATAGGCATCAACCTCAAACTCAACATCATTGTATCAAATTACATGAATAGGTCTAAACACAAACTTTTTCAACTGGGAAACATGGAATGTGTTAATAATGGAATAAAATTTTAGCGGAAAACTATTTGATAATGTATTTCTTCAACTCTATCAAAAATCTATAATGTCCTAAAAATATTAGAGTTATATTTTCCTATCTATCCATCCATCAATAACTTAATCTTGACTAAACCAATAGGAACACATTATCACGATCTTGGAACTCAAATGGTATCTTTTGATAGACATCATAAGACTTTTATTATCTTTGATAATTTACAATACACTTTCAAAATATTCTTATCTATTCTATGATTTACTATATAAAACTAGGCTCAACCATGATGTATTCACATTTTTAAGTCTATTAAAGAGGTTAACAACACAATATTCTATAAATTTTATTATCTAGGGCTATTTTAACCAATTACAAATAATTATTTTTATAGTAAAATTTTACCAAATAAATCTGATCATCCCATAAATCATAAAAGTCAAAATACTAGCTCAAATAAATTCTTCAAATATACAAATGGTTTCCTTAGGTTAGACATCAGTTTGAGGTTGGAAATCAGTGCTCAATTTTACTTGATATCATAATTCTCCTTATAACCCTTTTGAGAACTATGATGTGAAGTTAATATCACTATTAGAGACCATAATGTCTCATACTTAATAAAGTTTAAATCTCCATAACATATAAATTCCTAATATCATCAATAAAATAAGCCTCTTTGATAAATAAAAATTGATCTATATTTATAAGACAATCCATAATCACCCACAATACATTATGGCCTCTAGAAGACATAGGAAAACTAGTTAAAAATAAAACATGAACTTTTCGCATTTGTATACATGTAGATGAATTGATTGAATAATACACATAGTTCATTGATATTATAACTTTACTTATTGATAGGTGAGTCATTAAATGACAAAACCATCAATATAATTCTTTATGACATGCCACTCAAACTGAAAATGAACAAAATTGTACATATGCATGATTCTAGGGTGTATCACCTATTAAGAATAATGATATACTTTTAATACCTCCTCCCCTATATCATCTAAGAATACCAACATTAAATGGTCATATAATAAGAATGAAGTGTCTTGGAACTATCCATTTTTGATCTCCCAACCATTGAGCTTCTCTTAAATATTCGTACAATCAGAGTCATATATCAAGGGGTCGTTGATGCACTCCATAATAGAAGATGAGATATTGACATGGTATAAATTAACTTTATTCCAATCATATATCACATTAATTTAGAGTCTAATTATATGATACATCAACCCCCAATTCTCTTTACTCATTGGGGTTGAAAGTTCAAGTTGAGGTTATTAGACACTACATTCCATTTACCAAGAGAATACTGAATATAAAAATAAAATGATTGTAGTTATTGGACCCAATGATATTTCCTAAAATTTATATCTCTTTGATAAAAGATGAGTTTATATCTTTAATAGTCAATTAATACCATGAAGTGTTCTTCAAATAAATAATTCCTTCAAAACTTCAATGCATGAATCATATTAACTAATTATAAATCAAGGTTAGTGTAGTTCTTTTCACGAGTAATGTGTTTTCATTAATTATTTACCACTAACAAATGATACTATATGAAAATTAAACCAAGTACAATACAATTTCATCATAATATAGTTCAAACACCTCACTGAAACTAGGTAAAATAAGGACTAGTACTATGGCCAACCTTTTATTAAATTCTAAAAAATTTACTTAACACTGATCAAGCCATACAAATGTAGATCCCTTCTTTGTTAAAGTGGAATTATAATTTTATATTATGGATAATTTAGGACTGAAATGATTGTATTATACTTTCATTATAATAAAAGTTTTTCTTAAAATGTATTAGAAGGGACATTATATGACATCACTAACTAAAATTTGTCAAGATCCACTGAGATTCCATCTCCCAAAATCACTTTCCCATGGAATTTGACATCTTATATCTAGAAGTATCACATTAATACTTAACATGTAAAGGGTGTTCCCATATGTTCTCTTGAAAAATATAAATATATTGACCACACTTATCCCAACACATCGAATAAAATAGGATACCATCAATAAATACCATGAAATTTGAGTTTTTAAAAAAAATGAAAATTCATGTTTATTAAAGACACAAACATAGTAGGAGAGGTAGTAAAAAGGAAATGAATAATAAAGTACTCAAAATATAAATATAAAATCTAAAAAGTGATCTTTAGAATATATTATTTCCCCACTATAATTTATTTATAACTTAATTAAAGGTCGATATTGGAAAACTAACTCACTACCTTTAACTAGTTTAAGAGTTCATAAATTATAAGAAAAGGATAATGATTCTTTGTTATTGACTAATTTAGCTTATGATAGTCTATAAAATCATGCATAATTATATCCTCCTTCTTAGAAAAATTAACTAGACACCCCATGGATATGTACTCATAATAATAAACTCCTTCACCTAAAGATCCTTCAGTTGTATTAGGATAGGATGAGTTCTTGGATTTAGAAAAATGGTAAACTCTTCTTACCATGTAATATCCTTATATTTTAAAATGACACTATTTTTGATAGTTTATTCAATGTGCAACACTGATCTTAAACAAACAATGAAATATTAATATTTAAATTTTATAATTATAAACAAGAAATTAAATTGATAGGTATGAATATGATTAATGATATTATTAAATATATAAAAATTCCTCACTAAATACAAATGTATTTATTAATTATTATGAAAAAGCACCTAATTTTTCAGTAATGTCATTTTATGCTTCAAAAATATGTTTTATTCAAAAATGGATTTTATTTCTTTTTGTGAGAAAATATTATAACTCATTTTGAATCTTTTAAAAAATTTATTTTATAAAAAGGATATCATTTTTGAAATAAAAATATCAAAATTATCTTAGGTTGAACTTTGTAGATATTACTAAAGATATTGATTTTAAGTGAATAGTAAACAATGCTGGTTTTTGAAAAACTATCATTTATTTTTATTAAATAAAGTAATTTAAATTACCATTTTATATTAATGAAAAATATGTATAATTTAATTATAATTAATTTAATTATTTATATATTAATGGTAACTATACCATATTTTTCTATAAGTCCATTTTTGTGCTCAAAAAAACATTTTTCTAAAAACTGTTTTTCATTTTTGCCTGAATGGCCTGAAGGCCTTCATTTTTATTGATTTTTTGATAACCCCCCTTTCAAGAGATGAGGGGGAACCCTTACAAGGTCTGTAGGCTCAAATACTACATGGCCTATAGGCTTAGGAGATTACATGACCCGAAGGTCTTAGGGAATTCAACCAGACTATCTATAAGGAACTGCCCCTTCCCCAGCATCTGTATCCTGATAGAAGCTCTCCACATTTGCATGACTTTCTATCTAGGCTTACCATGAAAGCACAGGCTGGTACAGATGACATAGCCATACCCTCTCATTCTGACAATCCATTTGGCTCTTCTCTGGTGAGTGCACCTGCTCTGAATCCTTTTCTGAGGCTGCCTGTTTTTTATAGTGTGTCTGGGGCCTGTATTCATGTGGCCCGAAGGCCTTGGGGTGGCCCTAAGGCCTTAAGGTAGCCCGAAGGCCTTGAGAATCAACTGGCCCGAAGGCCTTGGGTGGCCCGAAAGCCTTTCAGGACCCAAGGACTAAACCGGTGGCCCGAAGGCCCAGATGGATAAATAGTTCTGGATGCTACAGTACCAAATGGTTCCTGCTACAGTGCCTGCTACACTACTACTACAGTAACCCGGAAATATGCCTCCACCCAGATTTGATCTTGGGTCTCTTGGATACACCTAGCCACCCGGATTTCATTTCATTTTATGTTTTAATCATAAATTATTTACATCCACTTATAGAAATAGAATCTTGAAAAATAGTAAACCTAATTGGAATCATGAGTTCTAAATTTGGTAAGTATTTCCCTTTTATTTTTTTAATTATGAACAGTAACCATTGTAAATTTTGTTACCATGATAAAGTTAAAACAGGTTAATTAGGGTTAAAAATAATGTGATAGGGCTTAAAATTCGTTTAGAAACATGAATTCATTTCATTATATGAGTCTATTTAATCTATAATAATCCAAAATTCAAAAATATTACCTTTTTTCAATTTATCATTGATTTTTACATTTAGAATATTTTAAGTAAAGAAAAATATAAAGTTTCACAATCTTGCTTTTAAAATAATCTTATACGTTCTCATAAGGATGAAAATAAGTTGTGAATAGATATTAAATATAATTTATAGAATAATGATATTATTTTTATCATGGGAATTTATTTTTAATTTTTATAAATGAAATAATTAATTTATATTCTTACGCAACACCGACATCGTTCTTGTGTAAGCAATATAAAAATAAAGTAATTTTTTTAAAAGGTTGGGGCCAAAGCCTCATTTTATTGTTAAATCAAAGAAAAGACCTCTTTTAACTGGGTAAAGGGAGACACATTACATAGCCTGAAGGACCATTGGGCATGTATCCCATTATATAGCCTGTAGGCCCAAATGTTTTGCCCAAGGCCCCTTTTGTGAATTATACCACTACAGTACCAGCCTGCTACAGTACCCGCCACTGATTCAGTGCCATGCCAATGCTACAGTACCCACCATTGATATAGTATCACCGCTGCTACAGTACTACTACAATATCTACACCCAATGGGTTTTGAATTGTACTGCTATAGTACTACTATAATAACCTGCTAAAGTAAATGATTTTAAAAACACTAAAAGTAATATTGTTAGGATGAATTATAGTATCTCGCAAATTTTATAGATAAATAAAACTTATTAGGGATGTGTTAAAGGTTTATCTTCCAAATAAGTTTCAATATTATTTTCTTTAATGTCAAACTAAATGAACAATGTCAAAAATGAAATTATTTATGATTAATGTTAAATAATATTTTATTAAATTATTTAAAAATTATAAAAATATTTTAAGATGATAATTAGGATGCTAAATTGTCTAAAATATCACCCATTGTCCATTTATAATTCAATTATCACCTTATAAGTAAAATTATCTCCCTTTAATATTGAAAAGTCTATTACCATGGTTAGATTAAAGTTAGTTTACCATGGGGTTAAAACAAAATATTTTGTTTGAAATAATATCCAATCCTATCTTAATATTATTGGGTATTTTTTTCTTATATTCAAAGTCAAGGATGGATTTAACTATATACATTTCTCCTAGGATTTAATTGTTTCTTACATGGGTTGTGAAGATTATTTTTTATGATACCAATATGATTTCTTTATGCTTATTATTGGTATTTGATATTTTCTTTGATCAATATTTACATCACATTGATCATGATTATTGATTCCTTTGAGTCTTACCTTTGATAAATCAATATTCAATGGCACATGTTTTATTATTCAGTTATTTATGCCTATTAATTCTCTCATGTTATGCTCATAGACTATTATTATGTAATTACACACATATTCTCATCTTATGCTCACTAATGAAATTCAATTGTTAATGATTTTATATACCCTTAATAGCCATTTGAGATCACCCTTCTTGTGTTTTCTTTTCCTCTATTTATGAATAATGATGTTAAATGATTAATTTATATAATTTTTTCATGTTTGGATAATTTTATGATATATGTTGAATAATTATTGTGAGATAATAAAATCTAGGTATAGTTGAAAAAATGGACACTTTAGTACATGGGTATTGTTAGGTAAGAGTTATTCCTAATTATCTAAAACTATAAACCTAAAATTTACTTGGTTCTATATGTTATATAATATTTCATTTTGATATTTTAAGTTTTAAATGGATAAATTTGGATCACTTTTAACAGTATCAATCCATAAATGTAAAGATTTTGTTTTAAGCACTAGATTTGGGAAAATAGGTCTTCAGATGTTATAAGTAGTATCATAGGAAAGGAAGGGATCTGATCCTTGGGAACTCTAATATGTAAACATTGGTTGAAGAATGGATCTCCTCCAATAGGCTTAATGAGAAAAGGGATGGCACTATAGAAGGTGTTAAGAGTCCCACTTATGATGTGTAGCCACCCATGGATTGATATACTAGGTATCAATTATAACCCACCGGTAATGAGTATAGACTATTATAGTTGGTATTAGAGTAGTGTTTAGAAAAATCTAGAGTTTAGAAATTATTCATGGGTGGGTATATAATGATTTGTATAAACCATCATGGGTTTATAATTTTAATGTTTCTCATAAGATCAAAGGTATAAAAATACTTTTAGAGGTATTTAATGTTGTTATTTCAAGGAGAGTAATGATATTTTTTGAAATGTTTTATTGAGATCAGGTATATGTAACCCTTAGGATTAATGTGAAGGATTGTTTTACAAGAATGTTGTTACATTTTTAGGTATGTAAGATGAATGTTATAATATAACCTTTGAGGTTAAAAATTATTTAATGTCGAGGTTATTGAGTTAATTTGAGACGTTGATTTATTTATTTATGGAATGATCTATGTTGAACTGTTGGAGTTATTGTGGATATTTTGGAGATTAATATATCATTTATTCATATAAAGTGTTATAAATTTTTGATATTATATTACCTTATGCTAACCAATTTAGTTTTGGTAAATATCAAAACAAAGGTGTAATATATTGTCATCCCTTTGAATAATATGTTATCCCATAGAAGTTGATTTTAGTGCTTCAGACATGAAATAATTATTTTGAAAATCATAGGATGGAGAAAAAGATGATATTGTGCTAGAAATTGATTAAATGATGAAAATATAATAGTCAAGATTGTATATTTCCTTTCTTAGTAAATATGGTAAAGGAAATGCTAAAATATAGGTAAATGAAATTGAAATAAAAAAATATCTTATTACCTTCATTCCTGATGAATCAATGACTTTTTTTGTCACCTCATTAATTTATGGTTTTATGGTCTTTGACATCCTAATGATCATTCACTTTATTTGGTTAAATGTTATTTATCAGTATACAGTATTATTTAGACATTATTCTTTTTCTCCATGTCTATATTTTCACTTCCCATTAATGTTATCCAATTTTCAAACCCAGTATGTGGTATTCCACATGAGATTCTTATTTCCCTTTCTTCTTATAAACTGCACTTTTTACAATATGGGTTTTCAATAAATGTAATTTCAAATGTCAAACCATTGATTATAAATATAAAATTAAAATTTCTTGGATGCAATTTATTAAATTGGGTAGAATTTAATATACTAAGATTTAAAAAAGAACATTTTTCGATAGCGTACAACAGACAACACAAAGTTTGAATGAACCATGAAATGTTAATATATAAATATTATAGTTATAACCTAGATAATAAATTGGTGGGTATGAATATGATTAAATTAATTATAAAATATATAGAAATGTTCTACTCAATAAAAATGTATTGGTTAATTCTTAGAAAATAGGCAGTATATTTTTTAGTAAAGTCATAAAATTCTTCAAAAATAACTTTTCTTAAAAATATATTTTCTTGAAAAATGTTCTTTATTTATTTTTTTGATGCAATATTATATTTAATTTATGTAAATTTTATAAATTTTATTTTATAAAAATTATTTAATTTTTTAAATAATCATATCAAATTTATCTTAAGGATAAGTTTGGGTATTTTTTTAAAAAGATTTAATTTTCAATGAATAATGAAAAATACTGATTTTTATAAATCTATCATTTATTTTCATTAAATAAAGTAATATAAAAGTTCTATTTTATCTTAAAAAATATAAATATAATATATTTATAAATAATATAATTACTTATATAGTAATTAATATTATTTCTTATTTTGATATAAGTTCATCTTTGGGCACAAAAGCACATTTTTCTAAAAACTATTTTTCATTAAAAATTGTGTTTTAATTATAAATTAATATCTTACAGTTTTAGAAATTAAACCTTAAAAAATGGATTCTTTATTTGGAATGAGGATTTCTAAATTTTTTAAGTAGATAACTTTTCTTTTTGGTCTTTATGAATAGTAACTGCAATAATGTTTTACCATGATAAAGGTAAAATAGGTTAATTTGGACTAAAACTATTGTTATAAGGTTTAATAATCAATAAAAAATTACATTTATTTAATTTTATGATTATAATTCTTCTATAAACATCTAAAATTTAAAAAAAATTATCTTTTTCCATTTATATTTGACTTTGAACAATATTATATTTTAAGTAAATAAAAATACAAAATGTCAATATCTTACTTTTATATTTTTATCATAAGTTTTTATAGGGATAAATATAATATTATAATTAATATTAAAGGTTATTATTAGCATAATGAAATTATTTTTATCATGGTAACTTATTTTTCAATTTTTAAAAAATAAATAATTACCTTCAATACTTATGAAATACCGACGCAGTGCTTTTGCAAGAAATAGAGAGATCATGTAAATGATTTAAAAACCTCTGAAAGTAATATTTTTTGGGTGAGTAATTGTGTCCCACAAATTTTATAGATCAATATAACATATTATGTAAGTGTAAAATGTTTATATTCTAAATATATTACTTTATTCTTATCATTAAAGTCAAACTAAATGAATAGTGTCAAAAATAACATTAATGATATTTTATGATAAATAATATTTTATTTAATTATTTAAAACACATAAAATCTTACAAGTGGAAAATTAGGGTGATAAGTGGTAAAAAAATTCATACCAAGGACATTTATGAGTCAATTGTTACATTATATGTAAATTTATAACCCATTTATATTGAAAAGGTCCTCACCATGGTTGAGGTTAAATTTTTTAACCAAGGGGTTAAACCAAAATATGTGGTTTAAAATAAAATCCAAACCAATATAAATATTATTGGGTAATGTTCCTTTTATTAAAAGGAAATAAGGATGATGTTAACTAGGGAGGTCTATCCTGAGGATTTAACTAGGATCCAATTATTTTTTCTATGGGTTATGAAGATAATGTTCCAAGTTACCAACACATTTTCTTTATGATTTCTATGGGTGTTTAATATTTAATTTGATCAAAATTTACATCACATGGATCATGATTTTTGATTCCAATGACTCTTATCTTTGTCAAATATTTATTCCATGTCACATTTTTAATGATCCAAGTAATTATGAGTTTGAATTATCTTATTTTATACTCATGCGCTATGATTTTTTCATCATACCATTATGATCAATTTATGATCATTTTTTACATTCAATTGTTAATACTTATATTTACCCTTGCTGAGAATTTTTGTTCACCATTATTATGTTTCCTTTTCCCCAAGCTATGAAGAATGATATTAAATTATTTATGTCTAGAATAGTTTTATGTGTATAATATTTTTAGGTGATTTTGAAGACTTATTATGAAATGATAAAAGTTTGGTATATTGCTAAAAATATTCACTTGAGGATGTAGGTATTGTTATGTTATAGTTAGTCCAAATTCTCTAAAACTCTAAAACTAAAATTTCCTGGGATGTGTAAGTGATTTAATATTTTATTTTGATATTATAAATTTTGTATGATGAAATTTGGGACGTTTTTATTAGTATCTAGACAGAAATATAAAGATTATGTTTTAAGTCACACATCCTGGAGTTCAGGTCTAGGGATATTGTAGTTGGTATCAGAGGAAAGGAAGGGATATGATCCTTGGGAACTCTCACATGTCAAAATTTTTCAAAGAATGGATCTCCACCCAAGGGATACACGAGGAAAGGGTAGCCACTAGGGATGGTGGTAATATTCCCAACTAGGTGGTATATCCTCCCATGGAGTGCTCTAATAGGTATAAATTATATACCACTTATAATGATTCTCAAATATTATAGTTAGTATTATGGTATGGTTTAGATAGATTTGGAGATTAATATTTTTTCATTTAAAATTATGTTAGGAGTTATAGAAACTGTCAAGGGTTTATAATTTTAAGGTTGATTAAATTTTCAATGGAATAGAAACAACATTTGAGGTTTTAAAAGATGGTATTTTGAGGTGATTAATGATATTTTGGTGATGTTTTATTAGGTTGATTTATATAAAAAACATAGGTTTAACATGAAAAATTATTTTTGAAGAATGATATTACATTTTTAGAGATATAAGATGATGTTTATAATATAACCTTTGAGGTTAAAACAATATTTCATGTTGAGGTTAATGAGTAAATTTGGGATATATGGTTATTTATGTATGGAATGATCTAAGTTGAACCTTTTGTGCTATTGTGGAACTTTTCAAGATTAATGTATTATTTATTCATATGAAGGTTTATAAATTTTGGATATTATCATTACTTGTGTTAACCATATATTTTTTTTATATAAAATGATATTAGGAATAAATTATTATCATTTTCTGGATTATGTAATTCAATAAAAAGTTGATTTTAGTGCTTCCTGTATGAAAAAATCATCTTGAATACTCATAGTTTAGAGAAAAATATTATATTGTTGTATAAATTTATTTAATTTTAAAAAACCACTTAACAAGTAAGTATATTTACTTATGTTCTTAGTATAGATGGTTACGGAATTCCTCAACACTTGGAAAGTGATCTTCAAAAAAATGTTATCATGTTAACTTCATTTCTATTGAATCGATGGTCTTTTTCACAACACATTTGTTAATGGTTTTATGGTAATTGAATTTTTCATAATCACTCATATTATTATGATTAATGTTATCTATAAATATTCATAATTATATGTACATTATTATTATTTTCATGTCTATATTTTCACTTCCTACTAATTTTCTATTATCTGGAAACCTAATATTTGTTATTCTAGATGACTTTCTTATTTACCTTTTCTTTTATCAAAAGGAAAAAACTTATGATATGGGTTTTCAAAAAACATATTCTAAAATTTCAAACCATTTATTACTAAGCTTAATTTCAAATTTTGAGGACACGTTTTATTAAAGGTGGGAGAATGTAATATAATGACAATTGAAAAAACACTATGTTTGATAGCATATACAACACACAATTTCGAGATTAAACGTACCCTAAAACATTAATATTAAAATTCTATAGTTATAAACTAGACATTGAATTTGTGGGTATAAATAGTACTAACCATATTATAAAATATATATATATATAGGTCCTACTCAATACAAATGTATTGATTATTTCTTAGTAAATAATAACTAAATTTTTCGGTAAAGTCATTTTATGCTTCAAAAATATGTTTTCTTCAAAAATGGTTTTTATTTATTTGTGTAGGATAATATTATAATTTATTTCCTGAACTTTTAGAAATTATATTTTATAAAAATGATATATTTTTTGAAATAATAATATCAAAATTAACTTAGAAACAAATTTTAGGTTTTTTCTACAAAGATTTATTTTTCTACAAATAGTGAAAATACTATTTCTTATAAAACTATAATTTATTTTCATTAAATAAAGTAATTTAAAAGTTACATTTGATACTCGAGTGGTATAATTATAAATTAATTTTATATAATCTAATTAATTAACTAGTAATCATCATTATACCATATTTTCATATGAGTTTATTTTTGGGCTCAAAATTTATTTTTTCTAAAAACTGTTTTTCATTACCTTTCAATATTAAATAAATTTATACTACTTATATAAATTTATTCTTAGAAAAAATAATATATATTTGGATCCAGAAGATCCAATTTTTTTTATCTATTTCCCTTTTAATTCTATTTATTGTTAATATTAACCTTAATAGATTTTTTTACCATGATAATGATAAAATAATATAATTAGGGTTAAATTTGTTGTGATAAGGAAAAATATTAATTAAAAAACATTAATTTATTTCATTTTATGAGTATATTTTATCTACAAAAATCTAAAATTTTAAAATATTTACCTTTTCCATTTATCTTTTATTTTTAGTTTTATTATATTTTAAGTAAATAAAAATATAAAATGTCACTATCTTTCCATTAAATTTATATTATATTTTCACATTAGGATAAAAATAAGTTATAAATTAATATTAAATGTTAATATGAGTTAAATGAATATATTTTTTATCATGGATTGTTTTTAATTTTTAGAAATGAAATAATTTCCTTAAATTCTTATACAAAACTGATGCGATGCTTGTGAAAGCTGTTGAATAATCATGTTACCGATTTTTAAAACTCAAAAAGTAATATTTTTTTGTTAGATACAGTGTCCCATGAATTTTATAGTTAAATTTAAAATATTTTGGATGTGTGAAAGGATTATATTCAAAATCTATTATGAAATTATTGTATTTAAATTCATGCTAAATGAATTGTTTCAAAAATGAAATTAAAGATATTTTATGTTAAACAATATTTTATGAAATTATTTAAAAATTGTAAAAATACTAAAATAGGAAAATTAGGATGATAAATGTTTTAAAATATCATCCCTTGTACATTTATGATCTATGTTTCACCTTATAAGTAAAATTATAACCCTTTAATATTGAAGTATTCATTTTCCTGATTAAGGTTAAATTTGGTTAACCAAGGGGTTAAACCAAAAGAAAAGGTTTAAAATAATATCCAAACCTATAAAAATATGATTGGGTAATGTTACTTTCCATAAAATGAAATAAGTATATATTTAACCAAATAGGGTTCTCCTATGTATTTAACTAGGCTTCAATTATTTCTTACATAGGTTATAATGATAATATTCTATGACACTGGCATGTTTTCTTTATGCATGCTTTGAGTGTTTGATATTTCATTTGATCAAGATTAACATCACATGGATCATGATTATTTATATTCAAATGAATCTTTACATTGTTAAATATTTTTCCATGAAACATGTTTTATGATACAAGTATTTGTGGGTATGCATTCTCTTATGTTATGCTCATTCACTTTGATTATATCATTATACCTTTAAACTCATCCTATTCCCACTAATGACATTCAATTGTTAATTCTTATTTTTACCCTTATTGATCATTTCAAATCAACCCTCTTATGTTTCATTTTCCCTATTTTATGATGAATTATGTTAAATTATTTTCATTTAGAAAGATTTAATGTGTGGATAATTTTATAGGAGATGTTGATCACATATTATGAAAGAAGAAAAGCATGATATAGTTGAAAAAATACCCACCTAATGACATGGGTATTGTTATGTGAGAGTTATTTCCAATTCTGTAAAATTATAAACCTAAAAGGTCCTTGGTTATGTAATTGATCTAATATTTTCTTTTGATATTATTTGTCTTTTATGGCTAAATCTGGGTCAGTTTATCGGTATTATAAAATAAATGTAAAGATTATGTTTTAAGGACCAGATCTGGGAGTATGGGTTTGGGGCTACTATATCCCATTTAGGACGAAATATTTAAAAATATTTAAATAATACATCAGGTTGAATATCAACTGTATATGGTAGATCTTGACACACTTTATATTTATTATCTTTTAGTATAAAACAATCCATTTCATATATAATTGATTTTACTTATCCCTAATCAGGACCTTCCTAACTAGAATTATCTATAACCCACCACAAAGTTTGTATTAAGAACTAGAATATTATTATAAGGAAACTCTTATATCATAATAATTTATATATTCCTAAAACTAGGGTAACCAAGAATAAAGGGATTTAAATTAAATTAGGGGATGGTTTGTTATTAAATAAATCAATTAAAATTTACTTTTGAAAAAAAATAAAATCATTATCTATGATAATACTTAGGGTAAATACATTTTCCTCTCATCCTCAACTATAACTATATATCCCACTGATCCCTCTCTATATGTTATTTAGAACCATCTGAGACGCATTACAATCAATCTCAAAGTAGAAGATGGAGTTAAAATATGCTCTTACTCCCCCACTCCCCTAAACTACACTAGGTTTTCTATGTTATCAATAATCATTATTGATAAGAACTAGGGAATAATATATGAATAAGTCTTAATGAAATACTAAAAAAATACTAAACCCTATAAGAAAAATAGAATTAAAACATTACAGTAGACAACCCCTTCATCAAGTCTCATAACCTTTTAGAAAGCATATCCACTAAAAATAGATATCTAAACCATTAATACTAAAAGTTATATAAGAGGGAATATCTATGTTGTGTTTAAAGGAATTATTTTATATAATGAAGGATAACTTACTTGAATTTATTTTGGTAACAAACATATTGATTCCAATGACTAAAAATTTAAAAACAAAATTGAAAAGATATCCTACCAACTTGGAACCTTAACAGTCAAATAGATTATTATCCTTACACTTTTCCTTCTATCATTGAACTTTAATCTTACACTAGGATTTCCCCCAGTAGGTTTCCAATTTCTATTCCATGTTTTCAACTCCTCATAATTATAGGAAAATAATTCCATATATATCTCCCATGTTTCTTATATCTTATATATGGTATCCCCTTTATCTTTAAATCGAACTCAACCTCTAATTTCATTATTCATTGAATCCAATGTCACATCTCCTTTTATCTCCATTTTATATATCAAAAATTATTCATGAAAGAGTTACATGCTTGAGACTCTTCATCTTTATGTCTTTTTTATCTCTATCTTAGAATCTTCACCCTTATCTCTCAACTTTTTGATACATTCGAACTCCCTTGGATATAGGCTAGGTACCACATGCATGAATTCAAAAAATTTATCATATTAAATACAATGGGACGTGAATGAATAAAATAAATAAAAATTCATATCTATTATATATTTATAGAAATAGAATTTGTGACATGTAAAGTGTACTATAATGTAGCTCAAACCTCCACATCTCCCCTTTGGTGGGGTAAGTCAAATATGGTACAAACTCTGTGATATTATCCTCTCTCTAATCTCTACATTATCTGGTTTATCCAAATCTCATAATTCATCGGTGTTGTAGGATCTCTCTAATAAATCACTTTGAGCTCTCCTATTATATCTAGAATCTCTATAATGTAGGACACAACCCACACTAAAGATCTTTCTCCATTCACTCAACTTAATCTACCTCATTCTTCCATAGAACATGCCAAAGTATCATTTAATAGACACCCATGTAATCATTAAAACCTTCCAATTCCATAAAATGTATCCAATGTATGAATAGGTACATGACATAATACTCTTATATCATTTCTTCTTCACTATATTCTTTGAGTGGACATCGTGAAATGAAAACAAATTCCCCCAAATTACTGATGTGAAACCGTCATTGTATAATCTTTATATTTTTTAATGATAAAAATATAAGACTATTTCATAGAGTTCATTGAAATTCCAGTGCATATTTGAGCTTAAAACCCTCATCTATGGTGGATTACAGTAAAAAATAGGCAATGTTGAAGCAAATGTTTCATACAAGGACGACAGCATACGTAACAAATCGAAATGAATTTTTTTTTGTTATTATAAAAATTCATGGGTAATTCCATGTCCATATTTAGATATTCCATTATCTAGACACTACTTAATAATTATAATGTGACATTCTTGGCTTGTTGAAAGCCTACATGAACTGATCGACTCCTATGTCTACTCCTTCCTGACTCTTGTGGACAGGGCCATCCATCCTTACCCCTCCACTCTTTCTACAAATACACTTTTACTATTATTATATCTTTCTATGAATGTGGATACTTCAGCATTCTAGACATTTGTTCATGTTGGTCTTTCACATTTTTTCCTTATCCATTAGGGATGCTTTAATTTTCACTAAAAACATTTTTTACTTACTAAAAATAACTTCAAATTTTATAAAACATATTTTCCCATTTTTTAAAAAAATAATGAATTACCGTAAAATAATTTTAAAAAAAAATTGGAAATATCATTTAATTAAATTGAAAATATAATTATTTTTATACTAAAAATGTATTCATAAAATTGAGCGATCAAGTTTTATCAGGTGGTCATATTGAGATGTGGAATGAATTTCATAGAGATGTAATGAGTTTAACAAAACATCAAAACTATAGTATATATAAAGTTTATCTCATATTATATCATATATTTTATCATTAGACATGTGATTATGTATATTTTTTGTAAGTATTCTTAATCTATGTAAGAATAAAAAATTATTATGTTATACAATAAGAAGCCTTCATATTATTGTTCTTTCAAGTTGGTTTCATGTCATATATGAAGTTAAATGAAAATTAATATCTCAAAATCTAAATTATCCTTAACCAATGTTAATCATGGAGTGTGGAAGGTTTTAATTACATTCCATGTTTAGTGTAAGTAGTATTTTATATAGAGGTATATAATATGATCATGAGACACAAAATAAATTGTGTGTGTTTTATAACCCCTGGAGTATATACCACATAAAGTTTTATAAACTATGTCTTTGACATACTAGGGGTTCATGTTACATATTTATATTTCTTTATACTTATGTATGGTGAGATGCCTATAATGTGAACCTAAATACTTTCATACCCTTTTTACACTAGCCATAATGCTTATCTAATCATAGGGTGGTTTGGTATGTTGTTGACCATTCCTTTGATTGGATCTTACCAAGATAATATTTATCCTCGCATATGATGAGTGTGATATATGGGATCTTTATTGAGAAACATTGAGAAATAGTATGACCATACATCGATACTGCATATGATGTTCTTATCCATTTGGTTGAGGGGTGTGTGATGTGAGCATCCACTAAGATGAACAACATGAAATATATTTATCAACATGATTGGTATATACTTACAGAATCAAAGATGTATGAGTAGTAATGCGGGATTGAAATACTCTACACCCATTATTACTCAACGTCTTAGAAAAAGGGATCAAATAAAATGCATACTTTAATATCATGCAGTTTGTAGACATGGGTATAGAGAAGAATGTGTTTTGTGGATATCACACCTGATCCCTTTGTAGCATGAGTAGCATTAATTTTTTTATCATTGCTATCATTTAAGAATATGGTAACACATATTTTTTCTCAATTCTACTAAGGTAGGTGGGTTCCACATTATGGTTGTCTAAATGGGGACTGAGTTTTTTTACACATTGACATCTACCCCAAAGTGTTTTAGAGAATATTCAGTAGAAGTGCTGGATTAATTTTCACAAGTTATTACATATTATGTGACATTTGGTGAAAATAATTTATATCATTAACAATAGTTTTTATGGAAGTATAAAAAAATTTACAAATTGGTTCATGAGTTTCTATATATTATGTGACATGATGTTAAAGTGTGATAATTTTATGAGGCTTTAGTTCAAGGGGTAGATTATTGGAATTGTGAACTAACATATAGACAACAACATGGTGAATTTCACTATGACATGGTGTTTTTAATGAAAATTAAATGATATGTGATATAACATGTCATTGATTTAATATCCTACCATGATATCATTCTCAATATCAATTTTAATATAATGATAATGAAAACAGTTTAAAAACTCCCAAGGTTAGTTTAAATTTTAAAAAAGTGAATCATAACTGAAGTGTCGTGAGTTTCAAAAAGATGTAATTTATAAAATATTTATGTAAAATTATACTTATATGGTTAAAAATTAATCTTATAAGGAGTTTCATTTGATTGTTAACATAAATATACTTATTTTTTGTGATTCGTGTATAATTTTAGTGTATCAAAATGATGTTTATAACTACTCAAACTAAGAAGATTATCAATCACACATTTCACTATATTATTTAAGAGTAAGGTTCTGTAACAATGTTAATATAAGTTGTTCCTACCCATAAATTGGTTTATTCCCATGGTTTTTTGATACCTTGGGAGGTAGGATACTTTTTATGGCTTCTTATTGATCTTGATAAAAAACTTGTAAAAATATTAAACAAACCAAATCGACTGGTGTAAGGTACTCCATTATTATTGATCAATTATATCCATCCCAAATTAATAGATAGATTATAGTATTTATTTTATTTTGAAGTTTTTATTCCTAATGGGGTTTATTTAATTTTATAATGATTATAGGCAGTGAAAACCCCCAAAAATAGGAGGATATATCTTCAAGGAAACAAACATACGATATTATTGGAAAATAGAGTATTTTAAAATAACTAGAACATAGGTATTAATATATCTATCTAAATTACATTTTATTGTTATAGAGTACATTTAATAATGATCAAAATGAGTAGTTGACATAATATTCCTACATCTAAGGGAGTACACCAACCACTGGATCCTTGATGTTATCAAGAGGATACTCGAATTCTAAAGGGGTGTTAGTGACTTAATTAAGAAATGACACACAATACATTAGGAGGTAGATTTACTTAGGAACACTATATAAAACTGATGATTAAAATAACTTTTAAAAAACATGATCCATACACCCACACCTAATAGTATATAACTACTCTCTTTGAATAAGTAAAGTTAGATATTATCAATCATAACACATCACATTCATTTCTTCCTATTTTAGTGTAACATTCATTGAGTATTTAAATTAATAAATGAAAATATTGTAAGAATAAACCATTATTTCATACAACATTGCTTGTGTACATGGATATCATGGATGTACATTTTAATGCACATCCAACAACTTCCCACTTTCACTAAAATATCATAAGTACATAATGAAAAAATTTATAACTATTTGAATCTATCCAAACTCATTAGGATATAGTTTCATTAAAATCTCTTCATTTTTAACAAATATATTGTCCAAATTTTTATCCTTATCCAAGGGAATAACTATGTAACTCTATGGGTATCAGTAGCATTTAAAATAACAATGAAATACCACTTTCAAATATGTATGCAATGAGCAGCCTATGGAAAATCATCAATGCTCTTCAAGGGGCTAATAGATCTAGTGGGATTTCCATCAAACATACAAATATCTATAAATGAATAATTCAACCAAAATATGTATCATATAAATCATATATATACCAAAATAATTCATTTTTTCATTACTTTTAGTGACCACTAAATAAGAAACATATAAATATAGTAGAGAAAACTCATCATTTCTTAATTATCCAAAAATATTAACCATGACAACGAATATATTACATGTCATTCATATGATAGATAATCATATATCATTAACCTAAACTATATAGTTAAATACATTATATGTGTCTTAAATAACCATGTCCATGAATTTCATTTGTAAAATTAAATCAAGGGAAAGAAGTATTTAGTTTCTATACAAATGAAAAAATCCCATTTTGTTTCACTCTAACTGAAAAAATGATCAACAGAATACCCAGCCAAACCTAAATTAGATAAGTTATTTTTGAAATTTCATAAGTAGGGTATCAATTTATGAAGTTTATGATGTTAGATATCTCACCAACCTCATGTATGAAGAATTTATATTAATCATACACCCCTAAGTAAAATGGTGACTATATAACATTCCATGAGATATACATTAGCAGGTAAATACAAGTAATAAGTATATACTTATTACCTCACGAATCCACTCATTATACATCATATACAACTATTATTAATGAGTATAATAATCCATTCAACATAACCTTAAAATATCATTACAACCCATAATATTTCATACTAATCATCATTTAGAGACAAATCAGTTTCATTGTAGAACCCCTAGTTTGAAGTATGTGATCATTTTATGAGTTACCTTTTAATCATGGAGTCGTTGATTAATTTCATTGGAATTTTGAACAATGGGGTTGGATATTTGAAAATCTTCAAGTTAAAATGCATGTCATGTAATAGTTATATGAAAAGAAAGTGTAAGGGATAGATGCCCTGAATATTTTCTGTAGCATGAAACCATTTCACATCATGTAAGATATTCACATAGTCTAAATTCATTTTCCAAAAAATAAAAATCAAGTAGATGAGACTTTTGAAATATGTTGCCTCATGAAAATATACAATGTAAAGGTGTGTTACACGTTATGTAAACCCCCTTATACAACATGTTTAGATACAACCAGTGTGTATTTTGTTCTAAAATGCCCAAATCTTCTCCATCATGACTCCAGGGGTATAAATATTTGAATTATAGTGATTTTAAATGTTTGGACTCTGGTGACATCCAATATTATTTTGGTTTTCTATGTAATGAAATGTTATATTTCTGTCCTTCTTTCTCTTGATGGATCTCATTGTGTTGTCTTGATTGGAACTATAGATTAGTTTTGTTATGCCCAGATCTATGGGTTTGGATTTATATTGATGATATCTTCTAGTATTTTGGTAAATTAATAGGAGGAAAAGTTTTAATTAACAAAACCATATTGAATTCTTTACACTAATATTTTTAAGGTTCATGGCCTCTTTCCCACTCTACCATTCTCTAACTTGTTGACATGATATTTTCTAAATCATTTTTCAACTATGTTGCAAATATTTTGTGGAATTTATTGGAAGACCTCTTTTGTTTTGGTTTCAAGAGGGTGGGTTTTGAAAGATAGGATTGTGTTAATTAAAGGTTTTCTTGTAAATTTTTCCATAAATGTGAGTGTGTGGACATATTTATATAGGGTCGGTAATGTTTAGAAGTGTCGCTATCAAATAATAATAATATATTATGGGTAATGTCCATAAGTACAAATATAAAATAATGATAATTTTGGATGGTCCATGTTCAGAAGTACCACCATCACGTTAATGTCCAAGTGACGGCTTGGTGATACGATGTATCACCACTCACATGTATAGATAGTTACACAGTTATATAAATTGTGTGTATGAGTGGGTGTTAAATCGGTTGATTATTCCAATGTAAAGGAAGTGGTCTTAAAATATTTATCTTGGTGTTTTATTATATGATATCAATTTATAGATTTTCCTGATTTGATTATATTCTTCCCTCTTTTTTTATAAATTGTGATAACCTATTCTTGTCCTAGTGGAATTTGAAGGGATGTCTTTGGAGAAATACCACTAAGTGTTATACTCACCCCCTGTTTGGGAAGTTTTTTGTGTTTGTAGATTTCATCAACAAATATATAGGTAAGGTACATGTCTCTCACTTATCTAGTGGTGGTGCTTTACATCATGGTTTTTTTTACTGAAGGTGGAGTTTGGGATTGTTTTCATGTTTTTCTTGGATGGTGCCACTTTGGTGTCAATGTACTTGTACTTTGAGTCTTATTCTTTCATCATTATTTATCTTTTTCCACTATACTATGATGTAATTTTGTATCGGTATTGTATTGAGTTATGTGGTTTATTCTCATGCATCATTTAGTCTATATTGGATATTTATTATCTCTTGATAGGTTGTGTGTTATTTAAGGAAAATCATCCCCTAATTTCCTATAATACCATTGGCATTTATTGTCAGCCTTTGGTGGCTTGGGGATTCCACTTAAGGCTAGTAGCACTTGACATCTGCTCAAGACAATGAGAAGGGTAAGGGTGATAAAAATGGTATCATTTTTTTTGTTATTTGAGTTTCATCTGGTATTACTTTTATTTATTCCTTGAGCTAGCTTTCAGAAAGGAGACAGGATGGTTGGAACATGAAATGTATAGAAAAAAATGCATATCTAACCTTTTTATATAAAACTTCAAGTTACCAGGGTGAATTGGATACAAACATGTTGTAACACATTTCTAGGAGTGTTTTTATCTCATTGTAATGGTTTTAACTGATTAGTTCTCCACAACATGTGTTATAATAAGTCTTTACACTAGGATTGTAATTTTTATTAACTATTCAAATGATTTTTTTAAAGAAGAATAAAATGATTTATCTTTGAAATGATAGTTTCACTAGTTATTTATTCTGGTAGTGATAATTTTTTATAATGTTTTGGAATTTATTCAAGCCTTCAGTTACTATAGAGAAATATTATAAATGGTGTATTTTTCTACTTATAAAAAAATGGTACCCTAAAAATTTGTTGAAACCATCAAGAATATGCTACTAAAAATGTTGTTGCACCTGAACCATAGGTGAACCATAAACTTATACAGTGTATTGTGAAAGTATTTCAAGATGTTGAGAAAGGAAATTTAAATGATGAACTGAGGTAAGTGGATATTTTGGTGTAGTTTCGTAAACATAATCCACCAGTGTTTTGCGGTGATTCTGAACCTAGAAAAGCATAAGTGTTGATAAACCAAATAAATAGAATATTCAATTTTCTTGGTATACCAAAAAATCTAAAGATTAAGTTAAAAACTATAAATTGGAAGATCTTTCATGACAATGGTGGTATTTATCAGTCCAAACCAAATCTGACCATGGACTTATGTGGGAGGTCATCGAGGAATTTTTAAATAAATAATTCATACACACAATTTAGAAAAGGAAATCAGTATATATTTCTTCAGTTTAAAGAGATAAAACTAATTTGTAACATAATATACAGAAAATTTTATGAACTTTTCCCATTTCTCCTTAAAGGTAGCTACTAGTTCATCCTTGAAGTAGTTAATTTTTTAGTCTGGATTATGACCAGAGATACAATCCAAGATAGTTGTTTTCTATATTATGAATTATTTAGATATGGTTAATAGTGAAATAGTGTCCAAAAGTGATATTATTGGAAATTCTATTGAAGGTAGCATGTTCCAAAGGAGAAAGGTTTCAACTCTAGTTCAGGAAATAAAAGAAGAAGTGGTGTCTATTCTCATTGAGGTATCTCACCCTTGAATCAGATTATAGAATTAGTTATTTTCATCCAATATATGATATCAAACAAATATTTTTTTAGTGTGGTTCTTTGATAGGTAGTAGGAAATAATATAATATTTACATAGATAACCAAATGAACACATTATTATCTTAAATTAATAATGAAAAAATTTATATTCATGGAAATTAATAAACCTATACTAACGGAATAATAACATGACTCTTGGAATAGTAATACTTAAATTTTATAACTAATATAATGATTTAAAAGAAAATTTATTTTCATAAAATATATTAATAAATTGATATTTTATTTTATTATTTTTATAAGATAATTTTATGAGACCTTTATTAATTTTTCAACGCTAAATAAAATCGTTTGTCATATTAAAATTGGTAGTTTTCAAATAAATGATGATTTAAATTAATAATAAAATTTATCATATTTAGAAAATTATTCTCATAAAATAGAGTCCATTTTTAAAATCTAAATGTTGAAATATGGTTAAGGTGAATTTTTTTATTTTTATAAAATAGTTTAATATTTGTGAATTGTGAAATACAGTAATATATGGTATTTAACATTATTAGTAAATAAATGAATTTTTGAGTCATGGATGTGGTATGGATGAGGTAATAACCTATTAGTTTTAACTCACATGTATGATTTACTATATATAGTCACAAGACTCAAAAATATTGATATTCTTGATCTAAAATAATAAACAAATGAATAAAATAATAAAAAACAACCCTCTCCTCCCCCTATAAATGACACCCCTCACCACCTCTTCTCCTCACATATAAAAAACCTTGAATCTTGTCTAAATTATTTCTAATTACTCTATCAAGACTCTTTCCTACATCCTGGTATTTTTGGTCTTGATAAAAGACCATTTCCAAGTACCTTAAAGAGGTTCTCTAACATAAGATATTCATGAGGTAAAACCCTCCTTCTTTCTATTTTATTTCATTTTATTTTATTATCCTCCCCTCACCACCCCTATCCAAAGTTAAATTATAACTCCAGTATCATATATATACTATAATTTTATTATGTTAATGGAATATCCATTATCAAATCTATTCTCCCCTTCTTTTGTTCTAAAAAAGAAAATATCATCTGTGGGGTGTTGATTCATCACCTTCGTGGATGAAGAGTTTCTTTTCATTACTGCCTTCAAGTATGGTCATAAAACCATTTTTATGGTTAAAAATATTATAATATGTGTATTAAAACTTATTTAATGTTCTAGAACTGGTATATAAACATAATATTAAATAAAATGATACTAGTTCGTAATGGTAATAAGAAAAACATAGAAATAAACTAATCATTTTTCATTGAAGTTTTATATAATTAGTCATCCTCATGTAAAAAATAAGATGATATTTTTTACTATTAAAATTTATGGAAGTGAATTAATATCATATAATTTAACTTCAAAAGAGTTATTCCAATTTTAAAAGAACTTCCATAATTATACATTAGATAACCGACCATGAAACCATGATTCAAACACTCCTGAAATAAAAAAATAAAACACTATAACTCATCAAAATATCCATAAATGAACGTAATAAAATTATAATAAATCAAATATATGTATAATAGTTTCTTAATTAATTAATTTATGGATATAATTTTATTATCCAAGACATTAAGGGCATGTGTAGAACACTTTCATTCATAAGGTAAGGTATTCCCTCTAAACCTCCATTTTTTCCTTTAGGTTACACTTTCTCTATATTTACCCCAATTTAATTATTAATTATTATTATTTAATCCTCTTAAATTATATTTGTATGCTCCAAAAATATGACCCTTTCTGAATTCTTATTTCTTTGATGGGAAATACATATTTTATAAGGTTCCCTTTTCAATTCCTGCTGATAAGCAACCCTAATTAAAGGGAACCTCCCAATTTATTACCCATGATCAAGACAGTACATAATATATTTTAAGAAATTAATTTTTATCTTAAATAACTCTTTGTATCATAAAAAATATCTAAGTTCATTTTTGGTTTTATATAAAAATTATGCCTTTTTATTTTTAATGTCTCTTTAATATTTTCCATTAAAACGCACTAAAATGAATCATTTATAGAGATTCATAAACACTATTTTTACATTTTCTAAATTTAGTTGGAAATAATTTATCATTATATATTCCTATTTTCCCTTATTTATTTTCCATACATTATTTAAATCCATTCTTTCATGGACACCATTATTATATTCCCTTTAGTTATGTTTTATAACATAATTATGATACCCATTTCTTTCCGTGGGTAACCCTTATGTTTATTCCTCGTGTATGATTATCTATGTGGAACACATATGAATGTACATGTTATCATCGATAATTTGAGATAGTTCTCTTATACATTGGGTAATGTTTAGCTTTATGAGAAGTCGTGTTGGGATAGGGACTAAACCTAATTACTTTACGGGATATTTTCCACCATATGATATTGTCTTAGTAGTTAGCCTTGATTCATGTTTATGTCATTTTATATGTTGCAACCATGTTCCTTTTTAGACATGATTACATGATCCAATGTTTTATATGTTATGATTCTATATGTTTATTCAGGTTCCATTCATTTTTATGCCATTATGTTATACCTTCTAACTCATCTGTTATGCTTTATTTCCATGTTTATTCCCTTACAGAGATTTTTATCTCATACACATGTTCCTGTATTCCCCATGTTATCCTATGAAGATGTAAGATCTCAATGTAATTTAGGATCTCATTATAGATATTAAATAAAATATTATTTTGTTTTGTTTCATTTTTTCTAATTATATACCTTGTATTTCAAAGTCACTAGAATTTATGATCCTTGGTTTTTATTTGATGTTTAATTATGATTAAAACCATGTAATAATATTTTTAAAAGGATAGGGTCATTATAGTTGGTATCAGAGTATGGTATAGTTATTTTTGGAGATTAGGATTATAAAATTTTAGTAATAACCCTGTGGATAATTATATCACTATGGAAAATCTAGATTGAAACTTAGGGAATCACAATATAGGATATACTTTTCAATTAAAACTTTTTAATTATAAGTTTAATGTTTCCTATTATTATTCACATTAGCTACCTATTCAAGACCCCTTAATTGTATTTTTATTTTTCTTATTTATTGGTGGAAAATAGTATAACCCATTCCAACAATCAATGTGATACGAAATGTGATGATTTCCCTAATGAAATGCCAAATATGAATGGAATGAGAGCTCAAAACTTCATGATAGTACTTGATAAACTCTCAAGTTACGAATTATAAATTGAATCATATGGAATTCACTCTATCTCCTAAAAATAGAAAGTTGTATTTGAATCATTTATGCAAAAAAAGCCTCGTATATTTTTTGTATCTTTATATTTTATCATTGAAGAACAATGGACTAAATCCATTGAGAAGATATTCTTTGTCCTCCAGTTCGTAGAAGTGAGAAATATGTGCTGACAGTCTATAATTTTGATGGGGTAGATGATTAGTGGGGGACACTAATAAATAACTTAAATTACAATGCGTAAATTAATTTTATGGATTGATAATAATTTAATAAAATATATTTCAATAAATATTTTCTATGAACACACTATCATAAGATGGGAAGGTAGTTCTTTGAACTAAAGAAAAAGGAAGAGGAGTGTATCGGGTTATATAATGAAAAATATACAAGTATTTCAAGACACATCAATATATTTTTCATGAACACTGAAATAAATTTGGATCGATTCTTTAGCAGACTAAATTCGAGTAAATAAAATTCATTGGTGATTAGAGACATTGAAAACCATGATGTTGTTCTTCATTATTCCCTTAAGGTTAAAATGGAGATCAGATATTTTGGGTGGCCTCATGGGAGTGAAGATAAAAAAGTGTTAAATGGTGTTTACTATGGGATAATCAATATAAATCTCATGATAAAAACAAAACCCCACATCCCACGTGTCAAAAGTTATAGAAGAAGCATCCTGGAAACTACCTAAGGGGAACAAGAAGATGTTTCAAATGTGGAATTGAGGGTCATCAAGATAATTTTTTCCAAAGGGATTTAAATAATTCTGCTAATTTGGAAGAAGAATGGAAGGTTAAAATAAAAAAATAAACCTATAGTGTGGTGTTTCAACTACAAGAAACATGGTAATTATGCGAGACAATTCCCTAAACTAGCATTTTTCAGAAGCAATCGATAACAACCTCCAAGGAAACAAGGAATGGAATATTCTATCACTACTAATGAGGTAGATCCCAACAAATATATGGATATAGGTTTTCTATTTTTTCATTCAATACTTGTGAATATACTATTTTATTATGGTTCTATATATTCTTTTATATCTTTCAAGTTTAGTAAAACTATTCAAACACCACCTCAAAATATGTAGGATGGGTTTTCTATGAGAAAATAAAATGGATCAATTATATAATTCAATGTATATAAATCTTCCCTAGAAATTTTTTTTTAAATAAACTCCCATAAAATCTTTTAATACTTCCTTTGGTGGAGTTTAATTCTATTTTGGTCATGGATTGTCTCTCTTTATACAAAGCAAACATCACGAGAAAGGGAGATCGCTCTTCACATCCTGATGAATACTTCAATTATATACAAGTGTAAGGAGTAGGATGAATCTCCATAAGACTCATCATCTCAATTTTGGATATTATTTCCTTATGAGGAATAATATCTAGCTAAAATGATTAAGGCAATGGATAAAATCATGCTCTATGACATGCCCATCTTGAGGGACTACACTAGTGTATTCCCTAATGAACTAATTAATCTTCCTCCTAACCAAAAATATGACTTATCAAATAAATTTTTTCTTGGATATATTTTTATATAAAATAATCCTTCAAGAATGGCCACAATTTAGTAGGAAGAATTTATGAAGTTGTTACAAGAGAATCTTGATAACGGTTTTATAAGCTAGAATTATTCACCATGGGGTGTGCTAGTCCTCTTCGTTAATAAGAAGGATGGATCAATGTGACTCTTCATTAATTATGGTGATCTCAAAAAATCACAATAAAGAACAAGTATCTACTACCATGTATAAATGACTTTATCGATCAACTATATGGATCCAAGTATTTATCTAAGGCTGACCTTTGGTCAGGATATCACCAATTAAAGGCGATGAAGGAAGATATTCTCAAGACTGCCTTTAGAATAAGGTATGGACACTATGAGTTCATCTTCATGACCTTTAGACTCACTAAGTCTCTATAAATATTCATAGAGATAATTAATATAGTCTTTAGATCTTATCTTGACAAATTTTTGGGAGTCTTAATTGATTATATTAGGATATACTCGAAGAGCGAGGAGGAATATGATGATCATTTGAAGACTATTCTAATGAATTTAATAATGGAGAGTCTATATTAAAGGTATAGTAAATGTGAGTTTTGGATGGAATAAGTGACATTATGGGGGGATGTTATCACTATAAAATGGATATTTTGGACCCTTCTAAAATAAATGCAATTTATGAGTGGCCCATACCAACATCTTTAACGGAGATCCATATTTTTCTTATCTTAGTTCGGTACTGCAAACATTTTGCGTGGAATTTATCATGATTGTATAAACTAATTACTACATTAACATAGAAAGTTGTAAAGTATGTTTGGATTGAATAATGTGAGAAAATATTTAAGGAGTTCAATAAGATTCTTATCAATGCACATGTGCTCACATTACCAACAAGTGGAGAAGGTTTTTTGGTATATAGTGATGATTCAAAAAAGGAATGGGTTTTGTACTCATGTAGAATGATAAAGTGATAGCATGTGCCATATAGTAGTTAAATATCCATGAGAATAACTACCTAACACATTATCTATAGCTATCATCTATGAATTTTTCCTTAAAAAATTGCATGCACTACCTCTATGGTGAGAATTGTGATATGTATACTGATCACAAGAGCATAATGTATATATTCAAACAAAAGGATATCAACATGAAATAAATGAGATGGTTAGAGATAGTCATGGATAATGATTCCTCTATCACTATCATCTAGGGAAGGAAAACAAGGTAGCTGATGCTATTAGTAGAAAATAATATGTTACTGTATCTATTATGTGGATTGAGAAATTCCTTATATTCATGGAAATGAAAATAATGGATTTAGAAATCATAATTGTAGGGAATACATCCAACCTTTCCCAAATTATTTCCCAAACATATATCTATAGAAGATCAAGGAGTCAAAAAGGGATGATTTTGAGCTACAAAAGATGGTGAAAATAGTAAAGTAAGGGAAGCTATATGAGTTCCACATGGATGGTTATGGTACTTCAATTGGGAACTAGGATTTCTATTCCTTCATCACCTGAGATAAAAAAACAGCTACTAGATATTGCACATATCTCATCATTTTACATCCATCTTGGAAGTAATAATATGCATCGTGATCTTAGAGAATGATTCTGGTGGGATAATATGAAAAAAGAAATTGCGGAGTAAATATCAAGGTTTTTGGTATATCAGCAAGTTAAAGAAGAGTGATGGATTTAAAAAGAGATGATGCAACCATTACCTATACCCACATGGAAATGGGATAATTTCACTGTGTACTTTGTAATTATTCTCCCAAAAACATTTAGAAGAATCAATATGATATGGTTTGTTGTTTATTGACTCACCAAGACTACCACTTCAATACTATTCGGGAAGATTTATCACTTGAAAAACTTGACAAGTTATATGTGAAGGAATCAGTGAGGTTGTAGGGGGTACCACTTTTGTAACGCCCCAACCCCAGTTGTCCATAGTCGGTGCATTATTTTTTTACATTGTCATGATCACAAGGAAATCAAATCACAAAGGGATGATCAGTTTAGTAGTCTTAGAAAATAGATTACATACATAAACTTTACATTACATCTTGAAATAAAAAACAACATATTATCCCATTTGAAAACTCTCATATCCCTTAGACTATCCCTACAGGTCAATCATAATATACATATTCACATCTTGTGGAAAAATGTAACATAATAAATGGGTGATATCAGATTCTCAGTAAGGATAAAAAATATAGTAGAAGCTATCATATTAAGAATAAACTTTTAAGACAAGGTATAAAACAAAAACACGGGCCTTTTAAACATAATCTTCAGCATAATATGGAAAGAATAAATAATATAACTCTATTTAAACTATCACATGGATATTATACTAGTTTAATAGTCACATTCTATATCAATAACTAATCTCATTATAAGGAAATGCATAATAACTCACATCTAAAACATATCATCGAGGCCTCATCCAAGACATCTAAAAAATAAATGGTTAATGCCTCGGCCAAGTCCATATCTGAAAATAAATGGGCAAGGCCTCAGCCAATCCTATATCTAGTTTGTCTCATGAGACATACCAATTCATAGAGGGGCTATAGTGGTCCATGCTCGTCACTTACTATATCCAATGAATTCCTCTTATGAGAAGGGTGAAACCTAACATAAACATTTGTATTAAAAATAGAATACGTAATTTTAATACTTTAACTATAAACCATGAATGGTATAAATATATCACACCCACAGTAAAATATATCATAAACCCTTAAATACAATATGATATATTGTATCATAATACGTCAACCTCAAATAAGAATAAATCCTAACAACGGATTTTGACATAGATGAAAATAATATAATAAATTCATTAAAACACTTCGAGGAAAATATCCCTTTTTTAAATTGATATCATTTAGAATCCACACAATTATAAAATAAAAAATTTATTTTGAAAATAACCTTATAACATTATAAGGAAATATTCAAAATCTTAATGCGTCATAATGAAAGAAAATATCCTCTTACTCTGTATAAGTAAAAAAACATTATTTCCTTAAATTTTTCGAAAAGGTTATAAAGCACCTCATTTAGAAAATGACAGAATGATTCCTTCCAAAACATTTTGTAAAAAGTAAAACATGGGTAAAAATTAATTTAAAAATTTCTCAATAATATTTTTAATTACATTTTAAGAAACATGTACATGGATGCTAAGGATTTCTGATTAGATACTTACGTATAAGAAATCTTGGATAATAAAGAGATTGTGAAATTAACCCTTACCTTGTACTTTATGTTGGTCGGGGGTGTGTTAACCTCTTGTACAATTGGAAAAGTTTGTTATTAAATTATACTAGAAATATATACATACTTAGGATATCATATTTGATCCTCTTATATCATTCTGTTAATAATATTTCAATATTACCCTTGTTTCGGGTGTTAACTACTTCGTTTTCCTATGCATGTTTTGTAGTGTAAGTCATGTTTATTATGAATATGAAATATTGTATTCATATCCAAAATGATATTAATTTCATAAATATTATATTTATTTATCATATGGACTTTATAATCATTCTTGAATGGTTAATGTGGTGAATGAATCTCACCGCATTGTGAAGAAGGTAGGTCGTACGCACGTGTGAGCGACGATATCATTCTATTGATAGTTATATGGTATGCAATTGGATAGTATATTAATTATAAATAATAATTATCATGTTATATTCATTATTTACATCCATTATAATCATCATTATACCCATTCAGATAAACTATTGTTGAATAACAAATTACACCATAGCGTGGAGACAGTAATCCATACGTACATGCGCATGGTGATATTGTTATTTATGGGATAGATAAAATGAGGAATATGGTTTTCCCATGATTATAACATCATATAAATATATATATAATAATGTAGTTATTAATTTGATATGGAGAAAATAGATAAATAGTATGTCGAATAAGAACCGAACTTTGAAAGAGGTGATAAAAAAATTACATCTTTTTTGGGCGTCTCCTTTTAATTTTCACTAAAGGAACCCTTAGGATAACTTTACGCCCAATATATGGCTCTAGGATGTAGTGAGGGTTGTTTGGAGATTAAATGGGCTTGATTTTTCTGATTCTAAGGGATTTAGAGGTGTTAATTAAAGATAAGTAGAAGTTCCCTTTATAAGAGAGGGGAGGGCACCTTTGGAAACACCAAAACAATTAAATTATTATAAATTAATTTTTAAATCCATATTATTAAAAGTGGGTTATTTAGAAGATAATATTATCATGGTTATAAATCTTCTTAACCAATAAAATTTTTACATGTTTTTATTTTCTTTTAAACCTTATCATTTTGAATTATCTTATTTAAGCTATTTAATTTAAATTGTGGTAATAATATTCTAAATAATAAATGGTTACTTGTATCATGTAAATATACCATAAATGGATGATTTAAGATATTTTAGACCTTATAATTATCATGTTGTTATTTTAAAAGATTATTTTATTTTTAAATAATTTAATAAAATGTTATTTTTATAAAATATTAATTGTCAATTTTGACACTATTCATAACATTGACTTTAATTAAAAACAAAACAAATAGATAACATGGAACCAAACTATTTAATAAACTCATATCATTTCATAGTCACCTATAATTTCATGTATCATTTCAATTATTCCAAATTATATTTATTTTTATATTTTTAAAATATTTTATTTGATATTTATATTAATAAAATAATTACTTCTTTTCTATTGTGTCATTATTTATGGTAATTATTTAGTCTATAAAAATTATAAATAAATTACTATGATTTATATAATTCCTTTATATTTTCCTATAATACCTATATTTGATGTTATCTCTGGGTTATACCTATATTAAAATTAGTATACTTATATAAAATGAGTGTGTGGTATTTTGTCACATTCATTGATTTTAATAATATTAATGTCATATTCATGGGAATGTGGCCATTAAGTGATTCCATTTCTAATAATAGATTATAAGGGAAAAAATTATGCATCCATTTGGATTTTTACTATTGTTAAGGCAATTTTATAATATTATTTTTAACTTTAATTGACCGATTTACCCGTAACCGCGGTAATAAAAAAATTACTAAAATTACTATTCATAATGTCCAAAAAATAAAAAAAAACCTATTAACATAATTTATACCCACTGATTCTAAATATGGAATAAATTTTTCAAAATTGAAAACATATAAGTTGTGGTAATTAATTTAAAATTAATTCTCATTGACAATAAAAGAAAACATGTTTTTTTAAAGTAAAAAATCATAAAAAGATAGACATGTGTTTAGGTCCAATTCTAATGTGAAAATAATTACAATGGCCTGAATTATATTAAATGATAAAAATATAAACTAATTCTACATTAAATCCATTCAAATTTATAATTTATCAATATAAATTATTTTGATTAAAAAAATCAATTAAAATTTAATATTTTTTAATATTCATCAAAATATAAAAGTTTTCATAAAAACAAAATATTATCCAAACTAAATTTTGATGTCTCACTTCCAAAGAAGAATTTTATTTTTAAAAAATTTAATATATTATAGTTTCAAATATTGGTTTTAAAGTGGTTTAAAAAGGAAGGAAAATTCATTTTTTTTAAATACTTATTTTATACAAAAATAAATAAATTTGTTCTTATATTATTTATATGAAGGACATAAGATTAATGTTAAAACTATATGAAATATATAAAATTAAAACTTTGGTTAAAAATATTCATAACTAGTAATTTAACAGCTTGGTTAAATATTATATTAAATAAAAATATTTTATTAATATGTTGTTGTTCAGTAAAACTGGGCCTTGCATGTAATACAAGATGACTCATTGTTTTATGTATGATCAGATTAATATTGTATTATGTAATAAGAAAGAATGAAATTAATTTTATTCAGAATTAAATTATTTTAATGTCTTGGGGAATTACATTATCCCCTCCTTCAATAAATTGTATCCTCACAATTTAAACTCAGGATCAAGAATAAGGGGTTTTCCATTTCAAAATATCTTTTTTGAAATCCCACATTGAAAAATGTATTAATGAGACCTATAATTTAAAATCAATACTGGGAAGTTTGAAGGATACCATAAATAACACATATTGGGGTTCCATATAGGAAAACATGGGCATGAAAGAAAAATCTAACCATCATGTTTTGATGGAGAGTGATAGAGAACATAATGAGGATAAAGTTAACAATCACAAAGCTACAAATCTATGATGATCTAAGGGACCATTTGATTCATTGGAAAAAGGACTAGGATATAATTTTTGGTTTCCAGATCCTTTCCCTTGAGTTGAATAACTAATTTTCTATTCAAAAAATCCCCTAATTTATTTCTTTCTATATCATAAGCTTAATCACATTCTTTTGTTCTACTTATATCTATTTTCACGTCATCCCTTACACCTAGAAATGAATGTTCAAAATATATTTTTCATGCTTAAATCACTTTTGAACAATCATAAGGCCCGCAAGTATTTCCTTAATCCTCTAAATATTTACCTAAACCAAAAATAATAGCTCAAATTATCCAATAAATCATACTTTAACCACAAACAATAATATTGAGTGTTCAACTTACTCCATTCCAACCTTAAGACTCAACAAAAATACTCCCATCCAAATTCACCATCCAAAAATTCTCTAAAATTCAAAAATAAATCTTAATATTAGATTCCCCAAACAATGTAATTTAGATATTATTATCACTCACAAAATATTTTATCAACTTTAAGTCCTTAATGAAAAATCTTATGCTTCGAAATACTTAAAAATGAATTACTGCAGTACAATCAATATATAACTCATGAATCTTATACCCATAGAAGCATTTATGTAATAATTCTTGAATCCAAGTACAAAATTACCATAATCATTCCAATTCACTCTTAAAACATTAACTATGTTTCAATATATTATTTTTTAATACCTCCTTCATCTTATTTTTCTTTTGTAATCTCATTATCAACAACAGTATAACCAATGCAGGTATAACATTAATATTTTTAACCATTGATCAAAACTCAAAGCACAAAGTGAGAAACTATAATCATAGTGATATATTCATGAAGAATCGCTTATAGCATCTCTAAATGATTCCATATTCTTATCAATCCATAATTACTTAGAATTAATCTAGGTTACCCATTACTAAATCTAATGGATGATATCCTATACATAAATGTATCCTCATTCATTGGGTTATGCTTTCTAATATTTGATTTCTAAATCTAATTTCCAAGGTTATTGCTAAACTTCCTCAGATACTGACTATAATGACCTAAACCCAGTTTCCCAGAGTCTATTCATTATTTTATTACATTTTCATGATCATAAGGAAATCAAATCCTGAAGGATTTGTCAGTTTAGTTGTCTTTGAAAATATATTATATACATGAACTTCACATTATATCTTGAAATGAAAAACAACATATTATCACCTTTGAAAACTCTCATATCCCTTAGAATATCTCTGCGTATCAATCAAAATATACTTCTTCACATCCTGGGGAAAAATGAAACATAATAAGGGGGTGAGCTCATATGCTCATTAAAGACAAACAATATGGTCGAAGATATCCTAAATAAGCATAAGCTTTTAAGGAAAGGTATAAAACTGAAACACAAGAATTTTAAACATAATATTCCACATAATATGGAAATAATAAATCAAATAACTCCATTTTAACTTTCATATGGATATTATACTAGTATTATAATCACATGTTATATCAATAACTAATCTCATAATTAGGAAATTCATAATGATAGACATCTGAAACATACCATCGAGGCCTCGACCAAAATATCTAAAAATAAATGGTTAAGTCCTAGGCCAAATCCATATCTAAAAATAGATGGTCAATACCTCATCCAAGTCCATATCTAGTTTGTCTCATGAGTCCTACTGATGCGTCAAGGGGATATAGTGGTCCCCACCCGTTAGTTACTAAGTCCAATGCATTCCACTTATGAAAAAGGTGAAACATTACATAAACATTTGTAACAGAACTAGTATACAAAATGTAAATAATTTAACCATAAACCATGAATGGAATAAAAATAGCACAAACATAGTCAAATATATCATAAACCCTTTAATATAGCATGGAATATTGTATCATAATAATTAAACCTCAAATAAACTTATAGTTCAATAAACGATGTTGACTTGGATGAAAATAATTTAATATATTCCTTAATACTCTTATAAGGAAATATCCCTTTTTTACTTTGAATCATTTGGAATCCGCACAATTATAAAAGAAAACATTTATATTGAAAATAACCTTATAATCTTGTTAGGAGAGCTTCAAAATGTTAACGTTTCATAACGGTGGAAAATATCTGCTTGTGTTGTATAAGTAAAAAAATATTCTTTCCTTAAATTTTTCGAAAACTTAATGTAAACCTCCTTTGGAAAATGATGGAAAGATTCCTTTAAAACTTTTTTGTAAAAATTCAGACATGGGTAAAAGTGAATTTGGAAAATTGTCGACAATATTTTGAATTACACTTTAAGAAACATGGACATGGATGACAAGGATGTCCTAGTAGATACTTACATATAAGATATCTCAGATAATGAAGAGATTGTGAAATTAACCCTTACCTTGCCCTTCGTGTGAGTTGAGTGTATTTTAACCTCTTTTATAATGGAAAAAGTATGTTATTAAATTATACCATAACCATATACGTATTTATGATATCATATATGATCCACTTATATCATTTTGTTAATAATATTTCGGTATTACCATTATTTTGGGTGGTAACTGATTTGCTTTCTTGTGCATGTTTTGCCGTGTAAGTTATGTTTCTTATGAATATGACATATTTTATTCATATCGATAATGATATTAAGTTCATAAATATTATATTTACTTATCATATGGATTTTTTATCATTCTTTAATGGTTAACATAGATAATGAATCTCACCATGTTGGGGAGATGGTAGGTCGTACGTACACACAAGCAATGGTATCATTCTCTTGATGGTAAGATGGTATAGAATTGGATGTTATATTAATTATAAATAATAATTATTAGGGTATAATAATTATTTACTTCCATTATATTCATCATTATACTTATCCAAATAAATTATTGTTGAAAAACAAATTATACCATGATGTGGAGATGGTAAGCCGTATGTAGGCACACATGGTGGTATTGTTATTAGTAGGATAGATAAAATGATAAATATGGTTTTACCATGTTTATAATATCATATCAGTATATGTATGATACTATTTTTATTACTTTGGTATGGAAAAAACATAGATGAGGAAGTTGAAGAAGAAAATAACTTTAAAAGAGGTGATAATACAATTACCTCCTTTTCGGGTGTCTCCTTTTGATTTGCACAAAAGGAATCCATAGGATGGATTTCTGCCTAATGTATGGCTTCTAGGATGTAGTGAGGGATGTTGGGAGATTAAATGGGTAGTGGATGGCTGAACCAAAGGGATTTAGAGGTGTGAATTAAGGATAAGGAGAAGTGCCCTTCTATAAGAGAGAGGAGGGGAAACTTTGGAAACCCCAAAAGTATTAAATAATTATAAATTAACATTTAAATAAAAATGGATCCAAAGTTGGTTATTCAAAATATAAGAGGTTATAAATCCTCCCATACAATAAAATTTATACATGTTTTTATTTTCTTTTAAACCTTATCATTTTGATTAATCTTATATAATCTATTTAATTTAAATTGTGGTAATAATATTCAAAATATTAAATGGTCACTTATATGGATTCAATTGACCATAAATAAAAAATTTAAAAAAAAATTAGACATTATAATTATAAATTTTTAATTTTTAATGATTTTTATGACTTTTAAATAATTTAATAAAATGTTATTTTTATAAAATATCAATAGTGTTAATTTTGACATTATTCCTAACATTGACATTAATTAAAAAAAATTATAACTTCAAAACAAACTATTTAATACACTCATAACATGTCAAAATCACATATAAAATTCATTTATCATCTCAATTGTGTAAAACTATATTTATTTAAATATTTTTAAAATAATTTATTTTGTATTTATATTAATAAAATAATTACTTCTTTACTAATGAGTCATTATTTATGGAAATTATTTAGTCTATAAAAATTATAAATAAATTAATATAATGTATATAATTTATTTATCTTTACAAATAATACCTGTAGTCAATGTTATCACCTGGTTATCACTATATTAAAATTAATATTCTTATATAAAATGATAGTGTGATATTTTGTCACATTCATTGATTTTAATGATATTAATGACATATTCATTGTAAAATGGACATTAAGTGATTACATTTAAATCCATATATGACAATGGTAAAATTTAGTCATAAAATAGGATTTTTACAGGTGATAATATAGTTTTATAATATTATTTTTACCTTTAATTACCCAATATACCCTTAACTGTGGTAATAAAAAAATTGCTAATGTTACTATTCATAATGTCCAAAAAATAAAAGTAACCTATTAACATAATTTGGACCCACTAATTCCAAATATGGAATCAATTTTTTAAAATATTAAACACAAAAGTTTCAGTAATTAATTTAAAATTAATTCCCTTTGATAATAGAAGAAAACCTGTTTTTTAAGTAAAAATCATCAAAAGATTGGCATGTGTTTATGTCTAATTTTAATGTGAAAATAATTCTAATAACCTGAAATATAATAAATGATAAAAATATAATCTAATTTTACTTTAAATATATTCAAATTTATAATTTAATACTATAAATTATTTTGATTAAAAAAGTTGTTTTAAATTACCATTTAGTATTTTTTGCAATTCATCAAAATATGAAAGTTATCAGAAAAACATAAAAAAAATATACAAACTAAATTATGATTTCCTTATTCTAAATAAGAAGTTTATTTTGTAAAATTTAATATATTAAAGTGTCAAATATTGGTCTTAAAATGGGGGCACCATCAAAAGGTGGATAAACAACATGTTTTTGAAAAATACCTCTTTTATCTAAAAATTTTTTAATTTGTTTTTATATTATGTATCAGAAACACATAAGATGAATGTTATATAGAATATATGAAATAAAAATGTGTTTAATACTATTTATAACTGCTAATGTAACAGCTAGGTTATATATTATATTAAATAATAATATTTTATTAATATACTGTTGTACGGTAAATCTGGGTCTTGCGTGTAATGCAATCTGACTCATTATTGTGTGTAGCATAAGCTTATCATGGTGTCGTGTAAAATAAGAGCAAGCAATTAAGTTTATTCAGAGATAAAAATATTGTAAATTCTTGGGGAGTTACAACATTCAATCATAACTGATCATGATCCAAGGTTTACATATAAATTTTAGATAAGTCTTTAACATTCTTTCAGTACTAATTTAAATTTAAGCACAACCTATCACCCACAAACTGATGGTCAATATAAAAAGACAATTCAGATGCTTGAGTACATGTTGAGATCTAGTTCAATGGAATTTAAAGGTGGTTGGGACTATAATATCCCTTTGGTTTATTTCTCATAAAACAACAATTTCCACTCAAGTATTTATATGCTTACATATGAATCTCTATATAGAATTGATGTAGAAATCCAACCCATTGGGATAAAGTTAGTGAACGAAAGTTACATGGACTTGATCTTTTGAAAGATATGAAAAAAAAATTCAAACCATCCAGAAACATATAAAAGCTTCTCAGATTTAGAAAAAGATATATGATGACATCTGTCGAAGGGATTTGGAGTCCGATGTTGGAGATAATTTCTTCCTTCAAATATCCCCATAGAAGAGATTCAATTTGTTTGGTAAGAAAGGGAATCTTATCTCATGGTACATTTTCCCCTTTAAAATTCTTGACTGCATTAGAGTAGTGGCCTATCAACATGAACTTCCACAAAATATGGTTCAGGTTCATGACGTGTTCGATGCATCTCTCTTGAGGAAGTAAATACCTGGCCCCTCGCATGTGTCGAATCTGGAGGTGGAACAACTGGATAACGACCTCTAGTATGAAGAAAAACCAGTGAAGATCGTAGACCATAGATACAATGAACTATGAAAAAAGGCAACTCATTTATTCAAAGTGTTACAGAGGAATCATAAATATGAAGAGGAAACATGGTAAATAGAGGAAGCAATTAATGAGAAGTACCCTAACCTGTTTTCAACTTGAAATTTAAAATGAAATTTTGAGGGTGAAATTTTAAATTGGGGAAGAATTTAATGAACCAAAATTTATCAATGAAATTTCCCTTCTTATAATTAGTTATATAGTATAAAATACATATATCACATAGAGAACATAATAAAAACATTATTCCCATAAATTAAGAATGAACTAAGTTGTATTCATATAAATTAAGGAACCTATACCGATAGAATAGTAACCTGACCATTGGAATAGTAATAGAACTATTAAGAACAGTTATCTTTCTAATAGAATAATAAACTCTCATATTAAGGTATAAATAAAATTTAGGTATCTTATAAATGAAAATATGATGTATTTATATAATTGTATAATTAAATAAATGTTTAAAAATGATAAATTAAGTGTTGGTATTTTTATAAAACATAAATGTTTATTTAAAATTTTATAATTAATATAGTTATTTAAATGAATATTTATTTTCATAAAATATGTTAATAAATTGATATTTTTTTGTCTTATGATTATAAGATAATTCTATGATACCTTAGTTAATTTTTCAAAGTGTCATAAAATTGGTATTTTTCAAATAAATAATGATTTTAATTACGAATTAAATTTCTCATAATTAGAAAATTATTTTAATAAAATAGATTCCATTTTTAATATATTCTCATAGAAAAAGGATTAGGGTTTATTTTTTGGGGGGTTTCATAAAATAGTTCAATTTTTTGAATATTGAAATATAATAATTTACAGTATTTAACATTATAAGTAAATAAATGAATTATTGAGTAAAGAATTATGTATGGATGAGGTAATAATACATTAGTTAGAAATCACATTCTATTTTTACTATAATTTCTCATAAGAATCATCATTTTTGATAGCCTTGAGCCAAAATAAAAAACTAATGAATAAAATAATAAAAAACAACACTCTCCTCCCCTATAAATACCACCCCTCACCACATCTTCTCCTCACACCTCTGAAGCCTTGAATCATGTCTAAATTATACCTAATTACTCTCTTAATAATGTTTCATATGTCCTATAATTCTTAGTCTCACTAAAAGTACATTTATATGTACCTTAAGGAGGATTACAAGGAGATGATATTCAAGAGGTAAAACCATCCTTTCTCACTGAATTTATTTTCTTTTCTTATAATCGACTCATCTACCCTATCCAAAGTGTCATAATAAATATATTATAATAAATATACTATAATTTTATTGTGTTATTGTAATATTCATCATCAAATCTATTCTTCTCTCATTTGGTTCTAAAAATGAAATCATCATTCATGGGTGTTGATTCACCACCTTCTAGAATGACAAGATTGTGTATTTCATTTCCCCCTTCAAGGATGGTTATAAAACCATTTTTATGGTTAAAAAAGATTATAATATATGTATTAAAACATATTTAATTTTATGAAACCAGTATAAAAATATAATATTAAATAAAATTATACTAGTTCATGATGGTCATTAGAAAACAACCAAAATAAACTAATCATTTTTCATTAATATTTTATCTAATGTATCATCCTCATGTAAAAAGAATAATATGAAATATAGGACCATTTAACATTTTGGAAGTGAATTAATACCATATAATTTCACTTCAGTAGAATTATTCCAATTTGAAAATATCTTCTATAATTATACACAGGTGAGCCGACCCCGAAACAATGAAACGAACTCTCCTAAAACAACAATATTAAACTCTATAACTCATTTAAATAGACTTAAATGAACATTATAAAATTATAATAAATCAAGTATATGTATAATAGGCTCTAAATTAATTAATTAATTGATATAATTTTATTATCTAGGATATTAAGTGAAATTCTAGAACACTTTCTTATATAAGGTAAGGGATTCTCTCTGAACCTCCATTTTTCCATCGTGTTATGATTTCTCTCTATTTAACCAAATGTAATTATTAATTATTATTATTTAATACTCTTACATTATATGTGTATTCTCCAAACATATTTACCTATCTTAATTATTGTTTCATTTATAGGAAATATATTTTATAGGTTTGACTTCTTGGTTCCTCCTGATAAGAATCCCCGATGAAAGAGAACTTCCCAAATTTTTTTACAAATTTTCATGTAGAATCTATAATCTATTTTAAGCCACCAATATTTTTCCTAAAATATCTCTTTTTATCATTATAAATATCTTAGTTAATTTATAGTTTTATACAAAAATTATTCCTTTTTAAAGTTTCTTCAATATTTCCCCTTAAACCACACTAAAGTGGATCATTTATAAAGATTCAGAAACACTCTTTTTACATGTTTTTAATTCATTTGTACATAATTTATCCATAATAATGCCTATTTTCTCTTATGAATGTCCATGTATGAATTAAATTCATTCTTCCATGGAAACCATTGTGACATTCCCTATGTTTATTCTTTATGACATGGTTATGATACTAATTTCATTCTATAGGTAACCCTTTTGTTTATTACATATGTTTGATTCTTAATTTGGAACCCATATTCAGAAGCATATTATAATGGGTGCACCCAGATAGCACTTAAATGCATTGGGAAATGATTATTCTCATGAGACATCATGTTGGGATATGGATTAAACCTAATTCCATTATGGGACTTTGTCCACCTTTGTCCACCATTTGATATAGTCTTGGAAGATAGCATTGGCTCGTGTTTATCTCATGTTATTTGTTTATTACAAATTCCTATATATACATGATTACATGATACCATTTTCTATATATTATTCTTCCATATGTTTATTTATGTTCCAGGAATTTTTATTTCATCATTGTATGTCGTATAACTCATGTGTTATGATTTATTTCCATGTTTATTACCTTACTTGGATTTTTAGATCATCCATTTATTCATGTATTCTATAGCTTATCTTATAAAGATATAAGAGTTAAATGGAAGTTATGCTATCATTATAGATATTAAATAAAATACTATTTTATTTTGGTTTCATGTTTTCTAATTATGAACCTATTCTTACATAGACACTAGTCTTTACAATCCTTATTTTGTATTTGATGGTTTTAAAATCATGTAATAATATGTCTATAAGGATAGGTTAACTAAAGAAATAGTCTCATTAGACTAGTTTATGTCTATAGATAGAGATAAAAAAATGAGATTTCTAGGAACACTTGGTTGTCCATTTAACAACTTAGTAGGGAAGCATGAATTATCCTATGACAAATGAGGGATCAATTTATGCAACGGAGTAGGCTATTTTGAGTGAGAAACTTGTACCTCTATAGTGTGAGGAACTATTCTTCTAAACTACACTTGTTTGCATGTCTTGTTTGATAATGGGTCATCATATTATTTCCTTTCTTATTATTTGATTAAACAATTGGGATTGCACTTGGAAATGATGCCTCATGTCATGAATATCAAGACACCCCTTGGACAGTGGGAGTGCAGATGATTTAAATGACAAGAACACTCCATTACCATTGACACAATACACTTTCTTTTGAATTTATCAATCCTATAGATTGATGTATTTTATTTTATCTTTGGTATGGATTTTCTATTAGGGTTTATAGCCTATATATATTTTTATTCTTGGAACATGATGATTAAATCACCAGATGGATCCCTTCATTTATTCAAGGGAGATTGGGATATAAATCCAGGTAGAGTAGTACGTCTAGTGATTGTAGACAGAGTAATCTCAGGCCAGTTAGTGTTAATGAACATGGAATCTATAGATGAAATAGGGAATGTGACTCCTCCTTTTATAGTGGATCGATACCCAATTTTTTAACTATTTCTTTAAGTTAGAAACCAAGATGGAAATCGAATTTACTATCGACCTAATCATGGGAACAAGTCCTATCTCTTTACCATCATACAAATTGGATCTAGTAGAGTTGCGAGAGTTTAAGGTTCAACTTGAAGAGTTGTAAAGTAAAGTCATTATCAATCTTAGTACATCACCTTGATTTGCACCATTTTTGTTCATAATTAAGGAAGATAGTACCCTCTGGTTATTTGTTGATTATCACAAGTTGAATCAAGATATGATTAAAAATCAGTATCATCTTCTTTGGATTGATGACCCATTTGACTAATTTAAGGGAGTCAAACAATTATCTAAAATCTATCTACACTTAGTATATCATGAACTATGATTCATAACTAAAGAAATTCTGAAAATTTAATTTTGGAGTCATTATGGCCCTTATGCATTTTTCATCATGACTTTTGCTCTAACGAACGCACTGAAAGTTATCATGGAATTAATGAATCGTATATTCTGTATGTACCTCAATTATTTTTTTGTGGTGTTTTTTGATGATATTACAATTTATTTTGAATGAAGGAAGAACCTTTAAGATAACTTTGAAATTATACTAAATAAATTTCAAGAACATCATTTGTATGATATATTTTATAAGTGTGCTTCTAGATATAAGAAGTTTGTTTCCTCAGGCATGTCATTTATAAAGAAGTAATATATGTTTCTCATATAAATATTGAATTAGTAGTCTCATATAAGACAGTAAATAATTTTTTGAGGTACTTAGTTTCATGGTATTATAAAATTAATAAGTCACTTTAATCAGTATTTTTCTATCCTTGCTTCTACCATGACTATTGACTGACTGAAAAATAAATTTTTATTATTCTAACACTTTTGAGGAAAAAGTGATAAACCATACAATAATTCATGACTTAAAACAACTAAACCACCATGTTACAAAATTTATAGTCCAAACAACATCAAGACACCACAAAAGAGCCCCTAACTAGCATAAAAAACAATGAGATCAGTTTCCTTCTACTCCTCGCTTTCGGCAAGCTGTCCCGTTCAAGAATGCATGGGCTTGGAATCGATGAAAAAAACCATACCCTCTCAAAAATCAAATTCCAGAGTGAATATCATAAGAAAACCCTCTTCTCTAAACCTCATATAGAGCAACCCCTTATGTGACAGATGTAGCGACTCTCAAACTTCAAACCACATATCCGCAGGGATTCAAAATTCCAAGAAACCATTCCTCCAATTCAATTCAAACAACTAAAAAATGCAAAGTTGAAACTCCTCCAGTAATAATATAGAAAATTCCTAAAACCATTCAACCATCCTTCACACTCTACCATTTTCGGAACACACCAACACCGCAATTCCAAAACAATCCAATCGCAAACCATAAATCCAGATCCAAACCACAAACCAACATCTCATCCAAAATCAACCAAGCATAAACCCAGTAGAAAACACACAACATCAAGATAAAAAAGCCTCCCTAATATGGAACTGAAAATTGACACCTCGCCCCATGGAAACCCACCAGAACCACTCGAGGCGATGCCAGGATTCGGTGGAAGAACTGAGACGAAACACATGTGGCACCAGAGGAATCGATCTGACAGATTTGAGCTGAGACGTCACTGACTGAAGGGGGCCAAGACGAACACCGTATCACCATAGAGACATTATTGAATAGACTTAATCTCCGGAAGGCACGAGCATGCCAAGACACATTCTGGAACACCACCGGTCTGATGACACTAAGAGAGGGATCCAGTGAAGCGAACCTCAGAACCCAGACGCATCACACATGAAGACGCCAACGTCGATCCAGGCCGGAGGGGGAAGGGGGAAAGGAGAGGATGTGGAACCATAGAAGATGTGGGAGCTCAGGAAGACACTTCTCAGAGGCCCCTAATATGTAGGTTCATTCAACCTACCATTACTATTATAATAAGGAATGATTTTCTATTTGTATAGAATGATGAATTTTGGAATTCAAGACTTGTATCACCTCAACACCCATCCTAATATTTATTGAACATTGTAACAAATATATGGTGTATTTTTATTCGTCTAGATAAATTCTTGGTTGTGTTCTCATACATGGATACCATGTCGTGGCCTACAATTTGAGGCAGTTGCGATTTCATAAGAAGAATTTTCCTACGTATAACCCAGAATCAGTTGTAGTTGTCCATGCCTTAAAAATATGGAGGAATTATCTCTTTGGGAAAAAATTTTATGGTTTTCAACAATAATAAGAGTTTTAAATACATATTTTCTCTAAAATACTTAAACTTGAGGCAACAAAGATAGACATAGAACCTATAGATGTTTGATTTTGACTTAATATACACACCCAGTAAATGGAATTTTGTGGCTGATGCATTGAGTCAAAATTATATAGTGAAGTGGTCCAAGAATCTCATGAACCATGGCAGTTGATGAGAATTATTGTTGATATGAATTTATATTGTCCTACATAGGGTTAATACATAGTTTTTTCCAGTAAGTTTTGTTCCAAACTTGGTAAATTTTTTAAAAGAAGCTCAAACATTTAATTTTGACTTCATTCCCATTAATTTAAACCAAAATAGTGGGGAGACTCTCGATAATTGGAAAATGGATGTGAAATCCTTGTTATGTTTTTATAAATGGATTGTTGTTCCATATCCTCTAAATGAATAGGTTCTTTCATTGTATCACCAATCAAATTTGGCTATTCATCTATCTATCTTAAAAATTTACAAGGTAATGAAATCACATTTCTGGTAGGCTAGAATGAGATTTGGTATTTTAGAGTATATGATGAATTGATTAGCTTCTAAAAAGTTAAGTAAAACCATCAAAGGTTAATTTTTATTCAATTATCTATGCCTACATCCATATGGAAGTGGGAGTAGATTATGATGGATTTTTTCACAGCCCTACTAAGAACATTACACAAGCATGATGTTATATAGGTAGTAGTCTATTGAATTAATAAGTCATAAAAATTTATCCCTATCATAGAATTCAACATGATGGGGTAATAAAAAAAATTATACATCTGAGAAGTAGTCAGGATATATAGAGTTCCAACTTCAACTGTATCTAATAGATTCTCCCTCTTCACTTATCAATTTAGGAGTCATTATAATAGTCTCTTGGAAGTCAACTAAATTTAATCACAACATATCATCCAAAGATATATGGAAAGTTAGAACACATAATTCATAAATTGGAAGCTATCATTAGATCTTGTGTTATAGAATTTATTGGTTCATGGGAAGATCATAATCCTTTGGTTGAATTCTCTTATAACAACAATTATTATGAAATAATTCAGATGCCACCAATTGAGGATTTGTATGTCTATCCTTTTCATTCTATTTTATGTTGGCCAAAAATAAAAGATCCATCTTTAATTGTACCAATTATTTTGTATAAGAATATTGAGAAAATCCAAATTAATCAAAAATATATGTAAACGACATAAAGGAGATAGAATTCATATGAAGATAATCATCTCTGATCTTTTTCTTTTGATGTCAGTGAGAATTATTTTTGAAAGTGTCTCTGAAACATGGTCATATATTCTTGGGGAAATAAGGGAAGTTATTTCCATGGTATGTGAGACTATTCTAGGATATATAATGGATTGGATCCATTGTGTACTAGTTAGCATTATCTTTGAGATTCAGTGTTGTTCATAAAGTTTCCCATGTTTCTCAACTAAAGATGTATCACCCAAAACCATAACAAGTGATATGTGGGGATCATGTTACTCCTGATCCATATGGTACTTTTATCCATGAATCGTTATGGGTTATGTATCAATAGAAAAATACCCTTCGAGGGTGATCATTTTCAATGGTGTGAGTTCTATAGAAGCATGGTTAGGTTCAAGAGGAAATATGGGAAATGGAAAATCTTATATGGGAGAAATTTCTTGATATAATCTGGATTCTCTATGATGGAATTCCAAATGGTGGGGAGAATTTAGAAAACAATGTTTGAGTAACACCATCATTTTATGAGTTTTCTTTTATTCTTAGTGTTGTGGTTTAATTTAATTGGAAGTGTGAACAATGGGGATCACTTCTTGAAAATTCCCCATAACAAATACACATTGTGTAATGGTTACATGAGTTGTAATTATCGTGGAGATATTCCATGAATATTTTCTATAGAATTAATAAAATTCTCATTATATAAGATATTCATGTATTCAAAATTGGTTTTATATAGAATCAAAAACATAGAGACATTAATTTCAGTGTATGTGGCATCCTGAAAACACATGACGTTAATGTGGGTTACATGTCGTGTAAACCCTAGTATCAAAAATTTTTAGATACAAACAACATGGATTTTTTCTTAAATTCTATATTTTTTCCCTCTCGAATCCTAGGGGTTTCCAAAGGTGAATTCAAGTGATTTTTGACATCTTAACTCCACTGACATCACATCATTGAGAGGTTGTTTGTATAATCAAATTTTAGAGATCCATTATTCATTATCTTGTTGGATATCCACGTGCTAACATTATTGGAACCATAGAAAAGTGTTGTTATACCAAGATCTATGGGTTCATATTTTTGATGACGACATCTTATTAGATTTTTGTAATGGAACATGGAACAATGTTTTAATTCACTGAATCATCTTAGATCATTGAACTAATCTTATCAAGTTAGTTGGATTCTCTCCCAATAAACCATTCTTGATCCTATTTTCTTGATATTTTCTAAATCATGTTTCTTTTGTGTTGGAAATATTTTTTGGAATTGATTGGAAGTATCTTATTGAAGTGATTTCAAAATGGTGGGTTTTGGAAGATGGTATTTTGTTAAATAAAAGTCTTATTGGAAATTTTGGAATAATTTTTTGGGGTGTTTTCAGGTTTATATTTGATGAGTAATGGTCAAAAGTACCACCATAAAATAATAATAATTTTGGATGGGAAATATTCATAAGTTCCACCATAAAATAATGATAATTTGGGGTGGGTTATGGTCAGATGTACCACCATCATGTTGGTCACCAAGTGATGACTTGGTGATAGGATGACTCAATACTCATGAGTATAGGGAGGTACATGGTTACATGCATTGTATGTATCCTTGGGTAATAAATGTCTTGGTTTTTCAAACAGAAATGAATTTTTTTTAAATCTTGATATGTAAATTTTATTATATGTAATCTGTTTATAGATTTTCCTATTTTTTTTATCTTCTTCTCTCCCATTTTTATAAATTGTTCTTATCAATTATTATCCAAGTGATGTGGGATGAGAATTCTTTAGGTAAATCCTATTGAGTGTTATATTCAATTCATTTTTTGGAAGTTTTGTATGTTTTGAAGATGTCATCTACCAAGATAAGGGGAAGGTCCATGTTTTTCACTTATCCAATATTGGTCTTTGATATAATGGTTTTGATACTGAATTTGGAGCATGGAAGTGTCTACATCTTGGAATGAGATAGTTACACTTTGGTGCTTATGTCGTTTTACTTGGAGTCTTATTCTTTCACTTTTATTTCTCTTTTTCCACTTTAATATGATGTTATTCTGTATAGGTATTTTATTGAGTTATGTGGTTTATTCTCATGCATGTTTTATTCTATATTGGATTTTTTTTATCTATTAAAAATTTGTGTCTTCTTTAGTGTAAATATTCCTCCAATGTCATATAATTCCCTTGTAATTTATTTGCAACCATGGGTGTCCTAGGGATGTCACCTAAGGATAGTATCACTTTTCATCTACTCAAGGCAATGAGGAGGGGTGGGGTGTCGCATTCATTCTTTGAGGGGATATTATCATTCGGTTGTTCATGTAAAATAAATTACCGCCCAAATGAAATAATGATAATGGGATATTTATTTTATCATAATAACATGATACATGTACTACCATTACAACCATCATATAATGTGTCTTATAAACCTATGTTGTATATAACCATCATGTTGTTGTTGTGGTAATGGTTTCATTAATAGATCTACTACATTCTTCTATGTAACCACCAAACTGGTCTTTATATCACCCATATCAATGATATCCCATATGATATGGTATTTCAAAATTATGTGTTTTTTAATTGGGGGAGACTGAGATTCCTTATCTAGATAAAAATATCTATTCTTTTTACGATATAACTCAATTTCTCCCTCGTTACGAGGAATCACTCATAGTTTAGTAATGAACTTATTGATCTAAACATATTCCTTCACAACTCCAAATGTATAAATGTACTATTTCTTTATTTTTGAGTCTTATATAGTGGATTTCATGGAACTCATCTAACTATTAGTTCCACAATTTAGAAAAAACAAGCCTGATTGAGATCACAGATCATCTTTGTCAGTTTGGAAACTATATTTTATGTAACCCTTTAAAAATTTCTCATCCACTCATTCAAATAAAAATAATATGTCCTTATTCCTTATAAAGTAATTAAGAATGTTTTTATCAACAATTTAGTGAATCTTGATAGGATTGGATTAGTATCTACAAGTTATTCCTAAAGATAAAGAGGCATCAGGTTGAGTAAAAAACATGTAAAACATGATACATTCTAGAGTGAACATGTATGTAATACTATCCATACTTTATAACTATTTATAAGGATCTTGAATCTTTCTAAGATTCATGAAATTAAACACTAGTAAAACCCACATTTTGTACTTCTAAATGCTAAATGATTTTAGCACTTTTTCTAAAATATGTGTTTTCACTTGGTCAAAAAAACTTATTGAATCTATCTCTAAATATATTCATTATAGATAACTATTTTTTCCAATGTAATACTTTTCAATATTTATTTATATACTTTCATAGTTATGCGCTAATATGGTGTGCGATTCTGAGTCCCGGTGTGCCCGAAATTAATTTTATAATAAAATTAAATATGTATTATATTGATCACATGTAGCTTCTTAAATAAAACCAGATAAATATTAAATTTTTGATCATATCAGAAATATAAGACCATTATTAGATCTAGAACATGGTTTTTTACCTAGGTGTGACATAAAATGATTCGGCACAGGACAGTCGGACCCCTCGCTCGTTCGTGGTGCGTTTAAGTGGATTAATTAATTAATTAATTAATTAATTAAATTCATTAAATCTAAACTAAAATTTCAATAAGATTATTATTAAGGAATTTTGGAAATTGTTTGACTTATAGTCCTGGAATCACTGGTGAGCTCTCTCTCCATCATCTGTTGATGACTTCCTTGGTGAATGACGACTAAATTCCAAATCAGATCAAATTAGGATGCAAAAGCACAACAACTCCTTCCAATAATTTTTTGATTTTGTTCTTCATTGGAGAACAATCTGAAACTGAGGTGGGACTCATCTTTTTGTGTTTTTCTACTTTGGATTAAATTTTTGAGTATATCATGATTCTTTCTTCAATATATTCCTTGAACACCCTTCACATGTGGCCAATTATTAGAGAATAAATTATTTCTGAATTTTTCATCTAACTGAAAGACCTTTTTCATGGTCATCAGCCAATAATGTTTGGATGAAAAATTATACACTTTTTTTGTTTATTTATCCCAAGGATTCTTCATGTTGTTCACTAGTTGGATCCATGCGGTCCCGATTCAACTTTCCAGGAGGTAGTGAGCCTGATCAGACCGTTGAATTCATAGAAGATTGATGAAATTGGAATGGTTTGGTTATAAAAGCATAGCACCAGAATCTTTTCGGTACATGGATATTTGATTTGAAAATTTGAGTATGGATCTTCAGGTGTTGGAGGTGTGGTGGCGTGCATAATGACTGGGGAAAACCTCACGGTGAGTGAAGTTGATTCATAGTGAGCAATGACCAGATTCCATGATACATAACCATATACTACATTTTCATCCATATATGGTACTAGATATGAAGAAAAATGTAATGGTTTAAAGTGTGAAGACCAGATCTAGAAATATGGAATTTTTGAAAAAATCGTGACTACACACCTTGTACAATGAAAAACATGCAACGTGTAGCCCCTCCCATAGTGGCAGCTAGGGTTTAAGAAATCATAAGGAGGATATATTTTCTAGTCCCCATAACCCACCATGTACCCCTTCCCTGATTAAAAAACACATTTGATGGGTCACATGGAAGGGAACCCGTGTTGAGGTATACGGGGTCAGGTACACGCTCTTGTACTCCGGTACATAGACATGGAGACTAGCACATGGTCCTAGTCTCTGTTAACTAGGACACACTGTGTAGTACACCTACATGGATTGTACTACCACTTGGATAGGAACCCATTTTACGATTATGAAAATTACCAGGATTTGAATTTAGACCACATATCATGTGGGTCCCCTCAGATACCATGTACCCCCCTTGATCTCCATTCAAGATAATTCAAACGTTCTTATCTCATTCATTTGAACTCATATTTTGGCCTGCGAGTAGCCTATACTGAGTATTTTTCGCATATAACATGATAGTTCCATTGGTTTTTTCTTTAGTGATATGATGTGAAATATTCCGAGAATAGCGCTTGGCTAGGACATGATCGATGATATAATTGATCAGGCAGGATCACCAGAGACCTTTCCAGACAATACCCTCTAGTAGGGTTGGGCATTGGAGTCCCTCAATGATCTTTATGAGTTACCCTCCTGTATGGTTGGGTAGTGGAGTTCCCCGATGACCTCTTCTAATAATTAACCTCTAGAATGTATAGTAATTGGTGTTCCCCGATGACCTCTTCCAGGTTTTGGCCTCCAGAATGGTTGGGTAGTGGAGTTACCTGAAGACCTTCCAAGAGTTACCCTCTGAAAGGGTAGGGAAGTGGTTTTCCTTATTGACTAATAATTTTTTACCCTTCTATTGTACCATTTCAAGGGATCCTTACCTAGAGTGTGTTACCCCTTAACTGTTCATTGTAGTGATGAGGCATGTCTTGATGTAGGTTTGGACTCTCAAGGAAGAGGGATGATTTCTCCACTAAGACGTGTTTTTATGATGCATCCCAAAACAGTGGGGGAGAGTGTGTGCCGACCAAATAGGATAATATCAAGGTGTAGTTATTTATTTTCTTATACATTTGTGTTTAGGGAATATGTGTGAGATGATGGGAATCATTGAAGGATTTTTGAACTATTGGCTATTCTCATCCTTGAGATGAGATGTGAGATGGTGATCCCCTAACACTTTCATTTGGGTTTTTGTGACTAATAATATATATATCCTTTATTAATATCCCCTCCATGGATATGAAAATTTCTTTATAGGAGATACAAATACACGTGGGGTATTCCACGTTCTTTCCGTGATTAGCTTCTCATGGTTGGATTAGTCTACTCTCCTTCTATAGGTGGCAAAGTCTCGATGAGTAATTCATCTACTCACCATGTCCATCCCCTTAGGATTGGATGAGATTACTTTCACTCTTGGTTGGGTTGAGCTATATACTTTCACTATACCTAGTTCCATATACTTCTTTAAGACTCTTTTTTATCTCTTAATTCTCCCCCTTCAGCTTTTTGGGTGTCCTAATGGGTATTCTTATACTCACAACTGCATGGGATTTTCCCACACAAGTTGTGTCTCACAAAGATGATAGACAGGTCAAATGTAATGATAGAGGAGCTTAGGGAAACTAGGTTCTTGGACCACAAATGGTGGTTGTAGATTGAGATTTAGGAGCTAGTCTCTTTCAACTGTTAACACTTTCCATATTTCTATCAGGTTGGGACACATTTCTGGTTGGGCATGTATTTTTCCCCTTTACTTTTTTATTATGTGCTATTGTGCCTTCATACTGTTTAGAGGTTCATTCTTTTTTGGTTTACCTTATAGAAATATTTATTCTTTTATTCATTCCCTATGAAATTTTTAGTTGAGTTAGCTATGTGTATGTTTATAGGATTTTAGGAAAAGTCCTCCCTGAGTTAGTTATGACTTCGACACTTATCACCACCCCCTGGACTACAGAGGTAGTCTTGGGGTATTTGAGGCTCGAGCCCTAGATTATTTTGGGTCATGAAATATGAGAATAAAATTAAGTTAATTCATTAGGATGTTGTTCTAATGTTTCCCTTTAAGAGGATTTGGTTGGATTTAGAGAAAAAATTTCAAATCATCTTGAGTGCAGCCCTCAATCCATGGAGTCCAGTAATGGAATGAGAGACTGGCATATCCATTCACTTGGACACAGATTATCTTCTTTTCAACTCAGCATACCGAGTATTTTTTTGTAGGTATTAGTGGTAGATGCATCATATATGATTGATTCTTTAACATTCATTATTGATTTATATCCCCATTGTTGTTAATATATATATATATATATATATATTCTCATATAACCATGGTACTCCTTGATAACTCTTAGGATGCCTCCATGATGACAGTCAGTAAGGATAATAGCTCTGGTTCATGATGAGGACCCTATGAATGATGAGGCCTTAGTTTAGGGTCCGTCCTGTGACCCCCTTCTTCTAGGTGGGTAGGTAGAAACACCTCAACCTGTCAGGCAGAAGATCATCCCAATAGGGCAGGCCAAGGATGTGTGTAGGTTTAGCACACTCCATGAGCTCTAGTGTCATAGACCGCTGAGGTTCTATGGCAATCCATATCCTCAGTTAGAAGAGGGTTGTATTGAGTTAGTGGTCTATATAATCAAGATTTTTAAGACACTGATAGATCAGGTGGTGGAATTGGTATTCGAACTTTTCTATGGAGTAGTTGGGCATTGGTGGAACCTGGTTATGAATATGCACAATGAGTTGACTCTCTCATGGGATGACTTTTACAAATATTTTGGGAGGATTAATACCCCTATAGATTACGCTCAGTCAATATCCAGGAGCATATGTTACTAAATAAGGGAGGATTATAGTGGATGAGTACAAAACCAGGTTCACAGAACTTACATTCTACTCCCTTAACATGATATGGGATGGCTACTTTTGAGCATTGAAGTTTGAGCAGGGACTTCACAGAGAGATTTGGGCCAGCTTTGTGACCTTGTGCATCCCCACCTATGTCGGGCTTCTAGACCAGGTACTATTGATAGAGATATTTCTATCGGAGTGATTCCAGATAGATGGAGTTGGTAGTGTGATCCATAGAGCAGAGTGGTTGGAAGCAGTTAGTAGATGTCAGGTGCGAGGATATCGGAGTACGAGACCTTTTCACAAGTAGGATATGGAACATAGTTGTATGGGGATAAGGAATAATATAATTAAAGGGAATACCCAATAGAAGGATTGTTTTACTTTCGATAGGTGAGGTCACATGGCATGTGGCTACCCAACTAGACGTGTTGATCACTACGTATAGATAGATGATGGACCACCACAATAGAGGATGTACCGTTATGAAGGATCTCCCACATGGGGATAGGGGGGTACCTAGGGAGTCATAGATAGCATAAGAGAATTAGGATATATGGTTGGTGGACTTTGGTACGAGATACCTCCACCAACACTACTAGGAAGCCCACATCCAGCTCAGGGAGCTAGCGGTCGGGGCTATGGACAGCTGCAGGCCTTGAAGGCTTATGACCCTCCAGCCATGATATGATCATAGGTATTATCAATGTGTTTTGTACCCTTTCTTCAGTAATATTAGACATCATTTCTAGTCATTCCAATATCACTACACTACTAATGTGATAACTAGATCTTCTAGTGGAGGTTCTAGCATAAAAACGTCATATTGAGATTCCTACAGGGAATTCTTCTTATGTATCTTTTATCTGTTGGAAGTGTGAGATATCTCTTGGTGGATAGAGGATCACATGGTACCTTTTGGTCATCACTATGGAACTATTTGATTTCATCTTGGGTATAGATTGGATTTCCCTGATCCAATCCCAGATTTATTGTCATTATAGACAAGTCATATTCCTATGCACTAATGGGACAAGATTCTTCTTTTCTAGAAAGAGATCTCTTGGTAGTGTATGTGGATGTTTAAAGAAAGAGGTTAAAAAATATCACCCATCATTTATCTAGTGTTTCCCTTGTTTTATCAGGCTTTTTAGGCATTTTTTTTCCTTTTATTGTGGAGGATTATATAAACTTCTTCCCCAAATACATTTGGGGACTACCTCTGATGTGGTAGATGGAGTTTTTCATTGAATTACATCCTAGGACTACCCTAATATCTATTAAAGCATATCATATGGTACCTACTGAGCATTGGGAGATACTGTTGTAGTTAGAGGACCTTCTTGATAAATGTTTCCTTAGACCTAATGTGTCCCCCATGGTATCTCTAGTCTTGTTTGTGAAAAAGGAAGATGGGAGATTACAACTTTGGGTGAATTATTGTCACCTGAACCAGGACATAATAAAGAACAAGTACCCCTTATCGAGGATTGACAACTTATTTGATCAATTTCAAGGTGAGAGATGGTTCTATAAGATTGATCTGAGTCCTAGATACCACCAGTTTATGGTTTGTATAACTTATATAACAAAGTTGGAATTCCAATGTCCCTAAAGAAACTATGTGTTCTTAGTGATTCCCATTCGGTGTGAATAATTCTTCCACCGTGTTCATAGATTTTATTAACCAGGTCTTCCAGACATACTTGGACCAGTTTTTTGTTGTTTTTATAGAGGAAATACTCATATACTCTACATCATAGGAGGAGTATGAAGAACACTTAATGATGGTTCTTGATTTACTTTGAGAGAACTATCTTTGCAGAAATCCCTAAAAGTGCTAGTTCTATATACATGAAGTTCAATTTTTGGGGAATTTAATTTTTTGAAAAAGGTTTATCCATGGATTCAGTGAATATTGATAGAGTTATTACTTGGTATCCACCCAAGAATGTGTAAAAGGTATAGAGATTTCTTGTCTTGGTGGGGTACTACATGAGATTTGTAGAATACTTCTTAAGAATCCAAACCCATTTGACCTACCTGACATGGAAAGGGTATTCATTTACCTGGGCTAAGTAGTTATAGCGGGCCTTTTAGAAGTTGAGGTAGAGGCTAATATTCTCTCTATTGTTGAGGTTACTAGAGGAAGTTGTTTAGTTCATAGTGTATTGGGATACCTCAAGAGATGGGCTCGGTTGCGTATTGATGCAATGACATAAAGTTATTACATATTGGTCGAGGTAGTTGAGACCACATGAGTGGAACTATATAACTCACCAACAAGAGATGGTAGGGATAGTCCTCACTCTAAGGATGTGGAGACACCATCTTCTAGAGGAGAACTTTGTTGTTTACTCAGACCACCAGAGTCTCAGATACGTCTTTATATAGAGAGACCAAAACCTGAGACAATGGTGCTGGTTTGAGTTACTGAAGGAAAATGACTTAAGGATATTATATACTCTAGGGAAGGGGAAAATTGTAGAAGATTCCCTTAGTAGGAATTACAGGTTTCTCATAGTGCAGGAAGATTAAGAGTAGTTAGCTTCACTACAGATGGCCCTAGTTGAGTATTAGGGTACATTCTTTCTACTATTGATGGTGTTGACTCCTTCTTTTATTGAGCACATGAGAGATTCCAAGCTTGGAGAAATCATCTATGATGCTTTATTTTATCATATATCCACATTAAACTCACTATATGGATAATAGAATGGATGGAATCACGTCATCTTGTTCCAGGGTCAAACAGTGGTTCCATTTAGGAGGCAAGATGGGGAGTTATTGAAGTTCCAAACTTCTCACCTAGATAAACATCCCAGCATGGGGGTGATGTATAGAAACCTTTAGTGGTTGTTTTGGTGGTCAATTATGAGATAAAACGTAGCTGATTTCATCTTTTAATTCCTCACTTGTCTGCTGGTGAAGGCCGAGCAAAAAGGTTTGGCAGGTATGTTGCAACCTCTTGAGATCAGAGAGTGGAAATGGGATTACATATCCATATACTCCTTTATAGGGCTCCCATGCACAAAGAAGATCCATGATTCTATCTGGGTGATATTTCACTGACTCATGAAGTCTTCAAACTTCCTTGCTATTAGGGAGAAGATTTTGGGGGAGATTTTGTGGCAGTTGTACGTACGAGAGATGGTTCTCCTTCATTGGGTTCCCTTGAATATTTTCTTTGATTATGATGAATGGTTTAAATCATGATTGTAGAGATTCCTACAGGATAAATTTGGGACCCAATCTTGAATGTGTATATCCTTTCACCCTCAGAATGATGGGAAGACTGAGCATACTATCTAGGTTCTAGAGGATATATTTAGGTTTTGCATGTTGGAATTTGGATGGAGCTAGGATGATCACTTTCCTTTGTAAGAGTTTTCATAAAAAAATATCTACCACTCTACCATTGGAATGACACCTTTTTGGGCCCTATACGGGATACCCTGTAGGTCACCCTTGTGCTAGAAAAATATTGTAGAGTCATCTCTTATGGGCCCATAGTTGGTGAAGGTGACAACAAAGATTGTCTAGGTCATCTGTGAGCATATGAGGACAGCCCAAATCATAAAAAAAATCTTATCCAGATATCCATCATAGTCCTTTGGATTTCAATAAGGGATAAATTGTTTCCATGAGAGTCTCCCCATGCAGAGGATTGAAAAAGTTAGGTCAGGGATGATATCTATCTCAGAGGTTTATTGGGTTGTTCGAGATCGTATAGAGGTTTTATAGGTTTCATATAACCTTACACTACCCCCACAACTAGAGAAGGTCCACAGTGTCATCCAAATATCATATCTAAGAAAATATGTACGTGAACCCATGCACATAATTGATTGGGGAGAGCTGGACATTAAGGATGGAGCAACATTTTTGGAGCACCTGGTGGCGTTCGAGGATTGGTAGTAGTGGATGATGCAAGGACGGACCATACCTTTGGTTCATGTATTTTGGAATCATGGAAATTTGTAGGAAAGTTCTTGGGAATGACAGAGCAAAGTGCGCATTTAATATTCTAAGTTTTTTCCTAGTTATTCTTTTTAGGCATGAAAAACATGAAGGGGGTAATGATATAGAGACTCATTTTTTTCTTGTAATATTTTTAAATATTTCTATATATATTTCATGATCTAGTTAGTGATACAGCATGAAATTACAATTCTTGGTGTTCCTAGAATTAATTTTATAAAAATATTATATATAATTTCTATTCCATGAGGGATAATTCTTAAGAAAATTAGATAACTCTTAAATGTTTGACCAGATCAAAAATCTGAGAACACATTTGGGTCTGAAATGTGGTGTTTTCCCTAGGTGTGGCATAAAATGAGTTGATGTGGGACATTTGGACCCCTCGGACATTAGAATTCTATTTAAGTGGATTAATTAATTAATTAATTAAATTCATTAAACCTAAACTAAAACATATATAACTTTATCGTTATGGAATTTTGGCCAGGTTTGGCCTCACAATATTGGAATCTCTGGTGATCTCTCCCTCCCTCCTCTATTGATGAATCCCTTGGTGAACAATGATTAAATTTCAAATCAGATTGGATCAAGATGATAGAAATATAGAAAATCCTTCCAATTATTGTGTGAATGTGTTATTCATTAGAGGTCAATATAAAAATGAGATAGGAATTTTATTTTAGTGTTTTAAAAATTTGGATTAAACATTTGAGTATATTGTTCTTCTTTATTTGATCTAAGTCTTGAACACCCTTCGCATGTGCCCAATTATTAGAGTTTAAATTATTTCTGAATTGTTCATCTATCCTTGGGCCACTATTATAGATCTTTGGCTAAGAACACTTGTTCAAACACTTATAAAATTTTGTTTTGTTCCTTTCTCCCAACTATTATCTATGTTCTTCACTGATTAGATCCTAATGGTCCCATTTAAACTTTTTATGAGGTACTGAGCTAGATAAGACTCAAAGATTCATGACTGATGGATGAAACAAGAATGGTTTGGTGAGAAAATCAAAGAAATAGAATCTTTTTGGTATACTGATGTTTTATTTTATGATTTGACGTTGGATCTTTAAGTGTTAAAAGTGTGGTGGAGTGTGGAAAACCCATAAAAACCCTCACGACAAGAAGAGGCTGATCTGTAGTGATCAATGGCCGGATTATGTGATACATGGACAAATACACCTTTTTTGGCCTTAGATGGTGCTGAATATTAAGCGGAATGGACTAGGTAGAATCATGAAGACTAGATCTAGAAATCAAGATTTTTTGGAAAAATCATGACTACATGCCATGTACAATGAAGAACACACGGTGTGTAACCCCTCTCACAGAGACGACTAGGTTTTACGAAATCATAATCAGTACAAAATGTGTAGTCCCCCTAACACATTGTGTACCACTTCCCCAGTTGGAAACTCCATATAATGGGTCACACAAATGGGAACCCCTAAAGAGGTACACAGGGTCCTGTATAGGGTTGTGTACTCTAGTACACACACAGACGTGATGAGAAACACACTTCCCTAGTCTCAATTATTCCAGAAACATCGTGTTTTCCACCTACATGGATAGGAACCCTTGTGCTAGATGGGGAAAAGTATAGGATGTGAAGTGAGACCACACACCATGTGGGTCCCCATTCATACCATGTACACCCTTGAGCTCCTTTCAAGAGACTTTGAACGTCCATATCTCCTTCATTTGAACTCGGATTTTGGACCACAAGTAGCTTATCCTATGTATTTTTTCATGTAGAATGTGATGGTACCCTAAGTTGTGGCTTTCAAGATATGATGTAAAATATTCCAGGAATTGGACTTTAATAGGTGACACTTGATGATGGAATTGATAAGACGGGATCAATAGAGACCTTTATGGTTGGTACCCTTAAGCAAGGCTGGGCAGTGGAGTTCCCTGCTGATCTTTCCAAGTTACCCTTTAGTAGGGATAATAAGTTTAGTTCCTCAATATTCTATGAGGTACCCTCTAAAAAGTATAGGAAGTGGATTTCCTTTATGACCACTTTTGGGTGTTACCCTCCAGCAAGGATTGAAAGTGGAGTTACCTGATGACCTCTTTTTGGTATTACCCACCTACAGGGCTGGGAAGTGGACTTCCTCAATGACCTTCCTGAGAATTACCCTCCAATAGTGTAACGACCCAAATTTTTGAATAATATTTGTTTCCTAAATTTGTTTATTATTTCATTTTATACAACACAAAACTATATCCTTTAATTAATAAGGTGATACCATTGAGTTTTGACTGTTATATAATCGTTGGTCAATATGACCATTGGAAACTAAACTCTTAATGTTAAAATTATTGTTTATAAAAACAAGTGATCTTGGTTAACTAATACAGAAGGAAAATTTGATGGCATCATCTAGTAGACTCGAACTATACTAAGCCCATATGTTAGAGCTTGGAAAGGAGGTAGCATCTCTGGGCTTGGCTCTGGATCAATCCCAAGTTGAGCTTCAACATGTGAATCTTGAACAGAATCGTCTAAGGGATAATTTCAAGCTGACAGAAATCCCCACTCCGGTAATGTTGTCTAAGTTTCCCTAAGATTCTATCACTATATAACACCTTACACTTAGGTCCTATGAAGGTGTTATAAGGGGATATATAATGAGGCCTTAGATACTTTTTGTAATCCCTTGGTATAAATAAAATTTTTATTTCTTATTATGGTAAAATTTGTGATTTTCAAATGTCTGAATAAATATAGGATGAATATTATTGATAAATTGGGAAAAGGGTATTTTAAAATATTCATGTAAACTTTAAATAATTAATAATGTTAAATTATTTTCAAAAAATGGTCTTCTATAGTTGTGATCAGTAAGAAATTTAGAGTCTAATAAGATCAACTTGATTTTTAGTAAATAATAAAGTATGAATAGTAACATACCCTTATGAATAGTAATGAATAGTAAATTGGCCTCAAAAAATTTAAACTTCACCCATGAATGTATAAATACAATTTAGACATCTTAAAAGTGAAAAAATGATCATAGTATAAGTTTTGTTATTTTTGTAGGTAATAAATTTTTTATTTACAATTTAATAATTTAAAATGATAATTTATTTTCATAAAATGTAATCATAAATTGTTATTTTATTGTCTTATGTTTATAAGATAATTTTATGGTACCTTGATTACATTTTTAAGGTATTACAAAATAAGTTATAGATTTAGAGTTATTTTTTAAATAATTAATGATTTTATTTAAAAATTAAATTAAAAATATTTAGAAAATTATTTTCATAAAATGGAGTTCATTTTTTAATTCAGATCATCGATATTAGTTTATGGTGAATTTTTTGATATTTTTATAAAAAAATTTGTTTTTCGGTGAATAGTGAAAATACAGTTATGAGTTTCAGGTGTTTAATGACATCATTAATGATGTATTTATGATGTAATAATGATGTAATCATACTAGTCTACTTTTTAATAGTAAGATATTCTATGAGGTGTCCTAAGTGTCCAACACCATTGGAAATACCATAGGAAAGCCCATGGTATTTCCAAACCACCGATGAGGTGTCCCGTGGAAATGAATTAAATATTACCTCACTTTTCCTATAAATACCAAGCCATTCCCTCATTCATTTCATTCCAAAATCATCCTAAATGAAGTTCTAGTATTTTAACCTCCCATGGAGTCCTCCCAAGGTGCCCTCAATCCCCCCAAGGTCCCAACCTTCAAGCTTTCGAAGTTACTCTTCAAGGTAAGGGAACCTTCCACCCTCCTCTTTTAGTCATGATTTCCTTTAAGTTATGTATTCCAGTTTCCATATTTTTATGTGATATTATGTCCTTATATATTATTATTAAGGTACATTTCATGTCCAAATAATGATATACCCTTTCTTATCTCATCAATTTATTTTTCTGAATTTTTAATTGTCGTCGTTAGGCTGCCGAATTTTTGTAAAAGAAATTGCATTTTCTCTTTTCTTTCAAGTTTCTTTTTCATGTGGTGTTTCATTCCACACCATGATCTTATTTCATTTTATTATGTACCTATAATGAAAATTATTCATTTATTTATGGGAGACCCTTGTCCCCTCTCATTTTATTGTTTTCTAAAACCATGTTATATAGCCGTTATGCTGCAAAAATTTTGCCTCAAAATATATCTCTCTTTTTCTCAAGAAATTCTATTGTTTTATTTATCTGAATACCCAAATATATTTTCATTTCTAGAGGTATTCATAAAGACATAAAATTTCTCTATTTTATTCTATAATTGACATACAAGAAACCCACTTTCCTTTTCTAATGGTTATACAAGACATAACGATCATGTTTCTAAGCACTTTTAAAATGTCACAATTTTGAAGTGAAACCCATTACTTTTACTCTCTATGGGTTATTTATGAAGTGTTTAATTATTATATATGTGGATCACATGAAAATAAATACATATTAATGGTTCACCTTGATAACTCTCTAAGTCATTGGGTAAAGAATTTAATCTCTAGATATGAAAAGTTTCACGATACCTTGGTGAATAACCTTGGTAATTTTTATGACCCCTTGGGGATGAACCTTGGTGATATGTTCATGAATGTCCAAATTAAATGTTTTATCCACATATTCATGTTATATTTTAAGTTATTTTAATTATTATATGAATCTACTTCTATTGATCATGTCTTTATGTTTTTCATCATGTTCTTATTGATATCACAAGTAAATTGATTCCCTTGCTTTCCTTGCTGGGATTTCTGCTCACCCTTTCCTTTGGTGTATGTCTACAGGTTATGAGATGTTTTAGTTATACATAGGATGAACTTTTCAAGAGGCTTTTCAAAGGGATTTAAAAGAGTGTTTTATGTTTTCATGTATTTTTTTCCTGATTTCCAAGACACTAGACTTTAAAGGTCCTTTATTTGTAAAAAGTAATGAAAAGTTATGTTAAAAGGTTAGGATGCTATAGTTGGTATCAAAGGAAAGTTTAGGTATTTATGGAAATTAAGATATGAGAACTTTAAGAAGAACCCAATACAAAATATTAAATATATGAATACTTCCTGATATTTTTGTGAGTATTGAGTAAATGGTTTACCAAGAAAATGCATCCATGTCTGGATACGAGCAGGTAGAGGCAGCTCTAGAACAGATGTACCTAGCAGTGAAAACTCTGAAAAGGAGTTTTGGGATTGACTTGGGGTATCCTGGTACACGACAAAGGGCCTTTCTGCACTCTTGGTTACAATGATCCTAGGGGGTATGTTTGGTTAATCATAAGCTTTTTATGAATCATTGTGAAGGATTTATAGAGAAATGTAATTTTTTAAAGCATGATGTTTTAAGACATAAAATTATTTATAGTTAAAATATTCATAAATGAAATAATATTATCACTAAGGTTTTATTATTTTAGAAAATTAAATGAAATAGGAGGAACCGTGCAAATAGTGACCACAATAGACCATGCGCTAACGGCCCTCAAATGGAAGCTAGAATGGATACTTTCATGTGAATGATGAACCAGATGACTCATGTTATGGGAAATAACATGAATCAAGAAGAGAGATAGATCTCACCGTGAAGGGAACAACCTTCTGTTGAATCCATTTTTGCATCAACGACAACCAACCATCAGTGGATCTACCGACCCATTGATTGCTGAACAGTGGATCAACTCTATCTAGAAGATCTTTTCTATGCTCCGTTGTTCTGAACAAGAGAAGGTTTCCTTGGTTGTATATCGATTAGAGGTAGAAGGTGATCAGTGGTGGAAAGTGATTAAAAACACAATTCCAAGAGTGGAAGTTTAAGATATATAGTGGAAAGAGTTCAGTGGGATATTCTTCAACAAGTATTTCCTTCGATCGATGAGAATAGGAATAGATAAGGATTTTCTCGAGCTGAAGTAGAAGAAGAATGAATATGTGGGAAGCTACGAGATGAAATTCACAAGGCTTTAATGTTACACCTCTATATTTTTCATGGATCCAAATGGTATGGTTGATAGATTTTTCTGTGTACTGAGACCTCATCTGCGGAAGAATCTAGCCAACCGAGATTATGATAGCTATGAGGATATCGTGTGAAGTGTGACGAAAGTTTAACTGAAGTTTGGTGAGATGCAATGGTCTCATAAATCCAATTACAAGAAAAGATCAATGGAGCCAAGCTTAGGGTGGAGATTCAATCAGGGAAGAGGAGTAAAGCAAGTATAATGTCCCATGTGTAATAAATGTGGGAAGAATAATGCGTGGAATTTCTTGCTAGGGAGAGGGAAGTGATACAAGTGTGGTAAATATGGATATATTATGTGTAATTTTCATAGTGAGGTGAAGCCACAACTTCCCAACACTAACGACAAGGGGAAGATGGAGTAGTCCTTACCTGATGTCCAATTCTATAAGTGTGGGCAACTTGGGAACATTTCCAATCACTATCCCAATCCAAGGGCAGTGGAGCGGAATCACTATCAGCCTCAGTAATAGCCAAGGGAACAAGATTGTACTTTTTCAATCATTGTGGCTGAAGTTGAAGCACCAAATGATGTGGTGGCTGGTACTCTTTTTGTTCCCTCAAAGTGAGCAAGTACTTTGTTTGATTCTGGTTCTACGCACTCTGTTATTTCCTCCAAGTTTTCAAATAATTTAGAATCAAACCCTGATTTTCTAAAAGTAGATTTATCTGTCAAGACTCTTTGTGGGATTATCCAAGCATCGTCAGTGTTTAGAAACTATAGTATTTACTTTAGTGAGTACAATCTTATCGCAAATCTAGTATTAATTCCCATGCTAGAATTTGACATTATATTAGGGATGGACTGGATCTCAACATATAATTCTAAGATCAAATGCATAAGCAAGGATATCTTAGTAGTCTTGAATGTAAAACCTACAATTATCTTCCATGGAGAGATATCTCAACCTGATATTTGTTTATAATAACCTCCTATATTCTTCTTTATGGAGTTGATCGGTGAAGAAGAAGAAAGAAATGAGAGTTTTAGGATAGAAAATGTCCCCATCATCCAGGAATACGTTGACTTATTTCTTAAAAAGTTACTTAGACCTCCCCCAGAATGAGAGGTAGATTTATCCATCGAACTCGTACCTAGATCCCATACAATATCAAATACCCCATATAGAATGGAAAATGTGGAGCTAGAGGAGTTAAAAAACAACTCCAAGACCTTTTGGATAAGAGTTTTATCCGACTGAGTGTGTCTCCTTGGGGAGCACCAGTTCTCTTTGTGAAGAATAAGGATGTATTTATGCAGCTATGCATTGATTATAGAGAACTGAAATGGATCACAGTGAAGAAAAAATACCCTCTTCAAAGAATTGATGAATTATTTGACCAACATCGTGGGGCTCAATTATTCTCTAAGATTGAACTTCGATCTAGTTATCATCAATTGAGTTTGAAGAAATAATATATTCTGAAAACTACCTTCTGATCAAGATATGGAAATTATGAGTTTGTTGTTATGCCCTTCAGACTGACTAATGCACCTGCTATTTTTATGGATTTGATGAATAGTGTCTTTAAATACTACCTTGATAACTTTGTAGTAGTTTTTATTGATTATATTTTGATATATTCCAAAATTATCGAGGAGCATGAGGATAATATAAGGGTTATTTTGAAAACTCTATAGTAGGAGAGGCTTTTTAGAAAGTTAAGAAGATATGAATTTTGGTTACAACAAGTTGCTTTCTTGGGGCACATTGTTACCAATGAAGGAATCACAGTTGACCCTACAAAGAAAAAATTTGTAGAGGAGTGGCCTCATCCTACAACAATAACTGAGATTCATAGTTTCCATGGATTAGTGAGATATTATAGGAGGTCTGTGAAAAACTTTTCACGACATTCTAATCCATTAACCAAGTTAACTCAAAAATGGGTTAAGTTCATCTGGAAAAAGGAGTGTGAGTAAAGTTTCCATGATCTGAAGAAGATATTTGTTACTAAACCCATGTTAACTCTACCCACAAGTGGATAAGGATTCGTTATTTTTATCGATGCATCTCTGAAAGAGATTGGGTGCGTCCTCATGAAAAATGACAAAGTCATTGCTTATGTATCTCGACAGTTGAAGAATCATCAGCAGAACTATCCTATGCATGATCTGGAGCTATTTGCAGTCGTTTTTGCTCTGAAAATATGGAGGCACTATCTTTATGGGGGGAAATGTGATATATAAAAAGACTATAAAAGTTTAAAGTATATTTTCACACAAAAGGAATTGAGCATGAGGCAGAAGAGATGGTTGGAACTTCTCAAAGACTATGATTGTTCATTTCATTATCCTCCCAGAAGAGAAACCAAAGTCGTTGATGCATTAAGAAAGAAATACCCAGTTGTTCTTTCCATGATGAGGATTCAAAAATATCCTTTGATCAATGAATTAGTAAAGTTGTACATGGGAATTATAAGGGAAGGGACATCATCAACCATAACCCAAATTATTTCTCAATCGTCATTACTAGAGAAGATCAAGAAAGCTCAGAAAGAAGATCCTTTGTTACAGAAGAAGTTTGAGGCTATGAAGGAAAAGAAGTTTCCTAAGTTCAATATTGATAAAGAAGGTGTATTTAAATTTCATACAAGAATATGTGTTCCATCTATTCTGGAAATAAAGAAGGAGCTGATGGATGAAGCTCATATCTCTACTTTCTCTATACATCCTGGAAGCACAAAAATGTATAGGGACCATCATGATCATTATTGGTGGGATAATATGAAAATGGAGATTGCCGACTACACTTCAAGGTGCCTATTATGTCAGAAAGTTAAGGTATAGTGACAACTTCTTAAAGGGGTATTGTAACCACTACCCATACCAGCATGGAAGTGGGACAATATCATTATGGAATTCATCACTGGTCTCCTAAGAACTTCCAAAGGGAACAATGCGATATGGGTTATTGTGGACCGTCTCACCAAGACTTCCAATTTTATCTCTATTCAAGAAGATTTCTCTCTTGATCAAATTTCCAATATTTACATGAAGGGAGTGGTAAGGCTGCATGGAGTTCCACTTTCTATCGTATCTGATCATGATCCAAGGTTCACATCAAAATTCAGGAGATGTATTCAACATGCTCTGAGTACTTAATTGAATTTTAGTACAGCCTATCACCCCCAAACTGATGGACATTCTAAAAGGACTATTCAAACACTTGAGGATATGTTGAGAACATTCTCAATGTAATTTAAAGGTGGATGGGATCAATATCTCCCTTTAGTTGAGTTATCTTACAACAACAGCTTCCACTCGAGCATTCAAATGGCACCCTATGAAGCTCTATATGTTAAGAGATGTAGAACACCTACTTGTTGGCATGAAGCTAGTGAGAGAAAGATTCTTGGGCCTGATCTTGTGTAAGAGATTATAGAAAAGTTCAATGCCATACAGGAACACATTAAGGATGCTCAGAGTTGGAAAAAGAGCTATGCTGAAAACTATTGAAGGGACATGGAGTTTGATGATAGTGATAAGGTCTTTCTTCTAATTTCACCTTGGAAGAGAGTCATGAGGTATGGGAAGAAAGGTAATCTCATCCCTAGGTACATTGGCCCCTATGAAATCCTTAATCGCGTAGGAGCAGTGGCCTATCAGCTTGCACTTCCTCAAAATCTAGCACAAGTTCATGATGTCTTCCATGTATCCCTCTTGAGTAAGTACATACCTGACCCTTCACATGTACAAAATCCATAGGTGGTACAACTAGAACATGACCTCTCTTATGAGGAGCATCCGGTGGAGTTCTTGGATTGTAGAGACAAGGTTCTATGTAACAAGACTACCCACCTTTTTAAGGTGTTGTAAAGGAACCACAAATGTGAAGAAGCCACATGGGAACTATAGGAGTCTATGAGGCAGAAGTACCCACACATTTTCTCTTCATAGGGTACGAGTTAAAATTTTGGGGATGAAATTTCTTAAGGGGGAAAGAATGTAATGACCTGAGTTTTTGAATAATATTTGTTTCCTAAATTTGTGTGTTATTTCATTTTATACTCCACAAAACTATATAATTTAATTATTTAAGTGATACCATTGGTTTTTGAATTTTATATGATCGTTGGTCAATATGACCATTGGAAACAAAACTCTTAATGTTACAATTATTATTTATAAATAAAAGTAATCTTGGTTAATTAATACAAAAATAAGAGTTGATGGCCTCATCCAGAAGACTCAAGTCATACGAAGCCCATCTGTCAGAGCTTGGGAAGAAGGTAACATCTCTGAGCTTTTCTCTGGACCAATCTCAAGCTAAGATTTAACATGTGAATCTTGAAAAGAATCACCTAAGGGAGAAGTTAAAGCTAATAGAAATCACCACTCATGCAATGTTGTCTGAGCTTCCCCAAGATTCTATCACCATAGCACACCATACACTTAGCTCCTATGTAGGTATTATAAGGGGCCATGTAATGAGCCCTTAGATACTTTTTTTAATCCCTTGGTATAAATAAAATTGTTATTTATTATTACGGTAAAATTTGTGATTTTAAAATGTTTGGATAAATATAGGATGAATATTATTGATTAATTTTGGAAAAAGGGTATTTTAAAATATTCATGTAAACTTTAAATAATTAATAATGTGAAATGATTTTCAAAAAATGGTCTTCTATAGTTGTGATCTGTAAGAAATTTAGAGTCTAATAAGATCAAATTGATTTTTTGTAAATAGAAAAGTATAAAGATTAACATACCCTTATGAATAGTAATGAATAGAAAATCGGCCCAAAAAAATAGAAACTTCACCCATGAATGTATAAATACAATTTTGACATCTTAAAAGTGAAAAAACGATCATAGTATAAGTTTTGTTATTTCTGTAGGGCATAAATTTTTTATTTACAATTTCATAGTTAATTTAATCATTTAAAATGATAATGTATTTTCATAAAATTTAATCATAAATTTTTACTTTATTTTCTTATGGTTATATGATAATTTTTTGGGACCTTGATTTCTTTTTCATGGTATTACAAAATAAGTTATAGTTTTAGAATATATTTTAATAAATAATGATTTTATTTAAAAATTAAATTAAAAATATTTAGAAAATTATTTTTATAAAATGGAGTTTATTTTTGAATTCATAGCATTGATATTAGGTTAGGGTAAATTTATGATATTTTTATAAAATGTTTTGTTCTTCAGTGAATACTGAAAATACAGTTTTGAGTTTCGGGTGTCTAATGACATCATTAATTATGTAATAATTATGTAATCATTCTGGTCAACTTTTGAATAGTAATATATTCTATGAGTTGTCCCAAGTGGTCAATACTATGGGAAAATACCATGGGCAAGCCCATGGTTTTTCCAATACCACCGATGAGGTGTCCCTCGGAAATGAATTAAATATTCCCTCACGTTTCCTATAAATACCAAAGAATTCCCTCATTCATTTCATTCCAAAATCTTCCTTAATGAAGTTATAGTCTTTTTACCTCCCAAAGAGTCCTCTAAAGGTTCCATCAATCCCCCCAAGGTCCCAAATTTTAAGCTTTCGAAGTTACTCTTCAAGGTAAGGGAACCTTCCACCCTCCTCTTTTAGTCATGATTTCTTTTAAGTTGTGTCTTCCAGTTTCCATCATATTTTGTGTGGGTATGTCCTTATATATTCTTATTACTGTCCATTTCATTTCCAAATGATTAAATACCCTTTCTTCTCTCATCAATTTATTTTTCTGAATTTTTAAGTGACATCGTTAGGCTACCGAATTTTCGTAAAAGAAATCACATTTTCTATTTTCTTTCAATATTCCTTTTCATGTGGTGTGTCTTTCCAAACCATGATCTTATTTATTTTTATTATGTAATTATACTGTAAATTATTAATTTATTTATGGGATACCCTTTTCCCCTTTTATTTTATTGTTTTCTAAAACCATGTTATATAACCGTTATGCTGTAGAAATTTTTTCTCAAAATATATCTCTATTTTTCTCAAGAAATTATTTTGTTTTATTTATCTGAATACCCAAATATATTTTTATTTCTATAGGTATTCATCAAGATATAAAATTGATCTATTTGATTCTAGAATTGACATATAAGAAACCCTCTTTCCTTTTCCAAGGGTTATAAAAGACATAAAGATCATGTTTCTAAGCACTTTTAAAATGCCAAGATTTTGAAGTGAAACCCATTACTTTTCCTTTATCTGGGTTATTTATGAAATGTTTGATTATGATCTATGTGGATCACATGAAAATAAATAAATATTAATAGTGAAACCTGATAGTGCTCCAATGCATTGGGTAAAGAATTTAATCTCTAGAGATGACAAGTTTCACGATACCTTGGTGAATAACCTTGATAATTTTTATGACACCTTGGGGATGAACCTTGGTGATATGTTCATGAATGTCCAAATTAAATGTTGTAGACACATATTCAAGTTATGGTTTATTTTATTTTCATTATGAAGTGCGTCTACTTTCATTGATCATGTATTTATGTTTTTTATCATGTTCTTATTAATACCACTAGTAAACTGATTCCCTTGAATTTCTTACTAGGATTTCGACTCACCCTTTCATTTGGTTTATGTCTCCAGGTTATGAGATGTAGTAGTTGTACATAGGATAAACTTTTAAAGAGGATTTTAAAGTGGATTTAAAAGAGTGTTTTAAGTTTTCATGTATTTTTTTCCTAATTTCCAAGACACTAGACTTTAAAGGTCCTTTGTTTGTAAAATGTAATGAAAAGTTATGTTAAAAAGGCAGGATGCTATAAACAGGGCTGGGTAATGGTGTTCCTCAATGACTAGAAAAGTAGGACCCTCCAGTTGTAATAGGGTATGAGATCCTAAACTAGAGTTTGTGGCCCCTCAACTATGTATCACATTGATGGGATGTGTCTTTGTGTAGCTTTGACTCATGAGTAAGAGGGATGATTTCCCCAATGTGACGCATTTTTTGTGACATGACCTAAGACCACACAGGTGAGTCAGTGCCTCCCAAAGCAGATATTATCAAGGTATGGTGATTAATTTAAATATACATGTTCTTTCAAGGAAGACATGTGAGATGATGGGCATCATTGTAACGTTTCATACCTCTCCAGTCCATTACTTTGAGAAAATATGGTGGTTGAGGTGTTCTATAAGGTCAAGGTGACTTATTCCAAAAACTTTGCAAAATTTCCAATTCTGTGAACAGGGTTTCTAGTTCTTTGAACAGTGTTTCTAGTTCTGTGAATAGAGTCATTAGTAGGTTGAATAGTGTTTCCAGGATGATATGTCATCTATCGGTAGGTCATCTATTGGTAGTTCATCCATTAGTAGGACATCTATCAGCAGGTCGTCTATCTGTAGGTAAACTATCGTTAGGTTGAACAGTGTTTCCAGGACATTAGGTCATCTATCAGTAGTTCATTTTTTGATAGGTTATCTATTGGTAGGTCATCTATCAGTAGCTGTATAGTGTTTCAAGTTCTCTAGGTGTACAATGTTTCAAGATTCTTATAGTTTCTCCCATTTGACGTTATCATTTACATAAAATTCATTCAAAGCCTTGTTTTAAGGTATTTAAGGCTCATTCCAAACCCATAACTCATATCTTAATTTTCCTAAGGGTCTGGGTACCTTTACCCAATCAAATGATATAGTCTTGACTAAATCCTCCTTTAATTTAAATTCTTAATCATCTCTAAACTGCTACTCCATTTAGATTTCCAAAAGGGCTGAGATAACTTCCTCCCTTGTTCTTCCATCTCCTTTCTATTGGTGTGAGGTTCTGCAAACCTTTTTTTCTAAGTAGTTGTGTGATTGTTCTATCCTTTGATCATTTTCCCCCTTGGATGTTTTCCTTCTGCATGTGGACCCCCTATTTTGGTGCAACTAAGAAGTGTTGATCTGTCTTTGATATAATTTATGTTATACCTCTATTATTTTGGGTTCCTTTTTCTATTTCCACCCATTTATCCTTTCCATGTGATGTCATGTGATCTCCATTTTTCTAAAATATCTTTCTTGGGTGTTGGTTGATGCGGTTGTGTTGTGGCGTCCTCAGGTGGATGCAGTCATTTCAAGAGAGGAGATAATGATCCATTGTGTCAGACCATTCTCATGCAAAGAATATCAGATAATTTTTGAGGTAGGTTATTCATGACTTTTATATTCTATTTACATGTAGTTTTAGAGTTATCATTATTTATCCCACTGGATCATAATTAAATTGACATAATAAATATTTGAATTTCATTAAATAATTCATATCGATCCTATGTTGTTTCTTTATACCATGAAAACGGTTTTCCTCTTGATTTTCTAGATAGTGTGATATCTCTGCCATTCTATTTAGAATGTTTTTCTTTATAGAAATTGGTAAATAATGTAAAGTTGGTATTAATTGTAAATTAATTAGATAAAGATAAATAGGAATGGTTAATGAATTTGGTTGTTGTTCTGATTTGATGATAATCAAATGGATGAAGTTATGCATGTTTAATTGAATTAATTAATTCAATATGGAATAAAGAAACTATTGTGTGTTAAAAGATAATTCATTATTGGGTTCATAGTAACCTAATTTCTTATAATGGTCATTCCCCTTATGCTTAGAGTCGTGAGAGATCATGGGTGAATGTTGAATGCCTTGTTTAGGTCCAATAACCCAGTTGCTATGTTGTTTGTTTCCTACTGCTTGTGATGTGGTATGACCCTAGAATGGTAGAGATTTGAGAGATATTGTGGTATATGGGGGAATGGAGGCCTAGTGGTTGTGGTATTAGTTGATACCTAGAGTGGATATATGCCTCAGTTTATGAATATGGGTGTTTGGGAGGACATTGAGGATGATATAATGGGTTGAATGTGGGCTTACCCTTTGATGTGAAAGTGATTGATATTGAATATGATTTTTGTTTATCTATTTTACCTACCCCAATTCTTAATTAAAATTTTCTTGCTTAACCTCCTTCCAAAAGGGGAAAATATGTGCAGGGTATACCACATACTTTTCAAGTTTATATTCTCAAGGATAGATGGTTCTATGATCCTGTTATAGGTGGAAAAAACTTGACAGGTAGTTCATTTACTCACCATGTTGATCCCCTTGCGTTTGGTATCTTAAAATTCGTTTTTAGAATAGCTAGAAATTTGGAAAGTCAATATTTTATTAATATATGATTGAATGAATGAGTGTTTAACCCATATGGATGGGGATTGCTGGGATTCAATGTTGTGGTAATATTTCTGAGAAGTCGTGGACTTAGTTTGGTTATTCCTGGAGGGAATGGATATAGGTTGGAATGGTAATGGGATGTAATGTGGTTAATGCTAATTATTAATTAATAATTAATTAATTAATTAATGTAAATTGAAACTAATATAAAGGGATAATTTAATTTAATATAACTCCTTAAATGGTTGTGAACTTATAGGATACCTAGTCTTTGCACTAGTAGCCGGGAGTCTGAGGGATATTACCTACAGTTGAGTCTAAGACTAGGTTTTCTCCCATAGTGTGGTTGTGAGATATATTATAACATGTACTTTTTGTGATTCTATATGTTATACCACCCTTTCGGTTAGGGAAACTGGCACCCTACGAATTCTGATCCCTGAGGGTGTTTTCCCCAATATCTCGGTTGGATGATGGATGGATAACTTGCCCCTTCGGCCTCGCTCTCTTATCTTGGTAGTTGCAAGTGATGGTATGCACAATGGTTAGTTTTTCTCATATATGTGTGTATAGGGATGTAATGTCTTGTGGTTATTTCACACACATATATTCTAGATATAGTTGCCTAATTTAAACTATAGGTATAATTTGTAAAGGATGTGATGGCTTGAGGATCCTTACACAGCGTATGGACTGTAATAGATTGAGATATAATACCTGATGTATGATATATGTTATATGAGCTATGGTGGCTCCCAGAAACTACCTGTTTACTTTTGGTATATAGACGTGGTGGTTTTTGTTGAATGAGGTTCATGTTGTGGTGCTTCGCCTGGGTGCCTTCAGTCTAGACTTTTTAGAGAGAGATGCTCAAGACATGCGACATTGGGGAAAAGTAGAAAACCAATGGGGGAAGTGGTAGTGTGGTACCCTTGATATTATTTATTATATTATATACTCTTGTATGTGATAATTGGTGAGAGTATCCATAGTGAGGCTGGGAACTTAGTATACCTATTTAGGTGATGAGGTAGTTTCACTTGTTGTTCACTGTGCTTTAGAATTCTTTCTTTAATTTTTCATTAGAGGCTCTAGGGAGGATTCTACTGATTATACTATTATACTAACCCTACATTATATAAATAGTTTTTTGGTTCACTTGGAGCATGTTGTAGATCAGGCTAGTTACTACTGTCTTGGGGTTGCAGGAGCTATTCGGGATTTGTGGTCGCTTCCATTTTACTTTATTTTGGTACTTGTAGTTTTGCCTTTCAGTTGTAGTATTTTTTTCATGACATTACATATATGTACTTTTGTTTTCTTTTATATTGTATTCTTAGAAGGAGTTGGTTGGTGTCTATATTATCTCTCTCTTTTTCATGTGTTCACTTAGAGGGTAATGCATCCCACCTTTGTGTTTGCTATACCCTCGGTGCTAGTCCCCAACTAGGGGCCTACTAGATGCAGGACTTGGGGGTCATTATCTCTCTTCTCACATTACCGACACAGGAGGGGCACACTTTGTGGTGAGGGAGTCATAAAAATCATTGATGGATTTTTGGAACTATTGGATATTCTTATTCTTGGGCTAAGTTGTGAGATGGAGATCCCCTTACTCTATCATATGGATCTCTGTGACTGATCATATATATATATATATATCATTTCATCTGTATTAAACCCTTTTATTTGGATACTCTCATTCCAGCAGAGGCGAAGATGCATGAGGTATTCCACGTGCTTTTCATGTTTAGATTCTTATGGATAGATGAGTCCACTCTCCTTCTACAGGTGGAAAATACTAGATGAATTGTTCATCTACTCACTATATCAAACCCCTTATTCTTGTATGAGATTACTTTAACTCTCAGCTGGGTTGAGATGTACTTTTTCATTGTACCATGTTCTAACTACAGTTTTACACTTCTTTTGTATCTCTTAATCCTCCCTCCCTTCAACTTTTCGGGTACCCTACTAGTTATGCTTATAATCACCCCAACAAGGGATTTTTCCCACACATGTTGTGCCTTAAATAGACAATGGACAAGTTGATTATGACTACCGAGGAGCTTAGGGATACTGGGTGATTAGACCGCGTATTATGGTTATGGCTTGGGATTCAAGATCTAGTCTCTCTCAGCTATTTAATTTTTTCAAATTATCTATTAGGTTGGGATATATTTCTAGTTGGGCATGTATTTTCCCCTTTACTTTTCATTATAAACTATCATACCTTCATAATTTCTAGAGGTTCATTCCTTTTTGGTTTATCTTTTTTTAGTGTTTCATATTTTCTTCCTCCCCTATATAATTTTTTATTAAGTTAACTATGTGCATGTGTACAAATTTTTAGGAAAACTAATCCTCAAGTTAGTTATACCTTCATCACTTGTTACCACCCCTAGCCAATGGAGGCATGTGTGGGGTAGTTGTGGCTTGAGCCCTGACTTGGTTCAGATCATGAAATTCATACTCATTATGCAGGCTGCTTCACCCATGTCTTTCATTGAGAAACATTTACCTATAAATTTCTTTATAGAGTGAAGTTTTAAGAAATCATTTCTGATAAGCAGGTTGTTTTTTAAATACAATATCAAAAATAAAATTATTCACCCATTTACCTACTTATATACACAATAATAATTCATGTTTTTTATGAAACTAAACTCTTTGATTACATCATAAAATTGCATATTCCAACTCTAATAGGATTACCTCAATCCATAAATAGACTATTATAACTTTCATACCTTATCTGAATTATTTTTTCATTCAAAACCTTTAGGTTATAAAATTTAAACATCATCAGCTAAATTCCAATTAAAGAAATTGTTTTTTAAATCCATCTAATATATCTCAAAATCATAATGAGGTGTTGTAACAAGAAAAATATGAATGGAATTTATCATTATAATATGTGAAAAGGTTTCTACATAGTCAATACCATTAATTGGTTTGTAACCATTTACCACCAATATTTCTTTATTGGTAGAAACTCTACCATCCATTTTAGTTTTATTAGGAAAACCCACTTACACCCTATTGGTCACACCCCTTTAGATGAATTCACCATGTTCCATATTTGTACAATGAATATGGATTCCATATCATATTCCAGTTATTTTATCCATTTATCATAATCAAAACACTCAATGGACTCTCAGTAATAAGTAAGATCATCACCTAATAACATTACATCATCATCATTGACCCCTAGAAATCCATATCAATTGGGTTTATGATGAATACTACCAGACCATAATGGTTCTTATGTATCTTGAATCCTCTTATTCCATAACTCTTTGGGAACTATCGCAACTTCTATCTTAGAAACATTCTTTATTTTTTGGTCTTTAACTTCCCTAAATTCAATTTTCCTCCCATTGACACCTCAACTTGTGTGTTCCTTCTCAAGGAAACCTCCATTTTGGGCAATAAAAAATTTGTGTTCATTAAGGTTATACAAATAATATCCCATAGTTTCTTTAGTATAATAAATATAGAAGAACTAATTATTTTGGGATTCAGTCTTATTAAAATCCAATTTTCGTTTGTACTGAGGTTTCTACTTGATCTGATTTTTTTATTTATATTTTTATGATTAAAATATTTTTTATTGTACAATTTTAATTTCGTAAAAAATTTATTTCAATCCTTTATTCATTGTACCATGATTTATAGTGATTTTATTGTTAGTATGTTTTGTGTATGATCTTAAAATTTTGTCAGTTTATTGATATTTAATGAGAATTAATGAACCTTGAATGAGTGAAACATTGGAAGTCTTGAGCTTCCATGAGTGTAATGAATCTTCCATGAGTATTCTAGATTCCATGAGTATCCTAAAAAAGGTTATAAGGATCTTCTGTGAGATATATTTGATCTTCTAGGAGATATATTGTTCTTCTATGAGTTATCTTAAGTTTCCATTAGTGTGCTTCCATGAGAGATTTTTTCTCATTAGTATGCATCCATGAGAGATTTTTTTTCTTCCATGAGTTTTCATATTCTTAAATGAGTGATATTATATGATATTTTTTTATATTTTTTGAAGAGTATTGATTCTTACATGAGTGAAATGGAACTTCCATGGGATATTTTATTCTTTCATAAATGAGATGGTTCTTATATAAGATGAAATTAAGCTTCTTTGATAATAGTTTGAGTTTCCATGAGAATAAATGGTGCTTTCATAATGGAGATTCCATGAGGATAAATAATGCTTCCATGAGGATAAGTCTATAGATTCTATAAATGATCTTCCATGGAGTCTGTAGTCTCTAATTTACTTTGTCTTCTTTAGTTAAAAATTCTCTGGTTTTCATATTCTTTTAAAATTTATATTACTACATTTTTATTTCTCATGGTTTTCATGGTTAAAATATTTAAATCTTATATAAATTTATTTAGATATAATTTAATCTATACTCAAAATGTCATAAATATAATCATGTGTACATTGAATTCTTATAACTTAAAACCATATAAATTTTTATTGTATTAAATATGAAGATGTTTCATCACACACTCTATGGGCGTGTTCCCAAGTTATTTAATATTGATTATTATGGATATTAGGTGTTGTGTTAAATATTATAACATTTTGTGTTATATAAACTATTTATTTCTACATATTATCATATAGAGACTATGTCAACATGTTTTTTCACACGTATTAAGTGGTGATATTATAATAACAAATAACTCTAAAGTGGTTCATTATCAAATAAATAGAAAATTGTGGTTGTGTTGGGAATATGTTTTCACAATGGATGTGTATGAATAAAATATTTATATAATATTTAGACAGAACCATGTTAAAATATTATGGTCAAGGATATTATTTAACTTTAATATCTGACATACCTTAGTGATTAAATATTTCTCTCTACTAAACCAAATCATTTGATCCTTTACCACTACAAAAATCTTACTACCTCAATGCTCAAGTAATTTCTCATTCTTAATGTTTATGTAGTTCTTAATTTTTTCTATTATTTTCTTTGCATAATCATATTAGGTTTTATTACCCATAAAATGTAGGATAAGGGTTATATTTCCCTATAAAAAAGGTATGTATTCTTCAATAATCGGTAAAAGTTAATGGGATCAGTTGTGCCTTGGTCTAAGTAAAACGTTGGGTTTGGTTATAACAATACTTCAAAATGTAGCTTCTAGTTTGTTACTAAAATCATAAAAAAGATAGGGGTCGTTTTAAGCCATCGAGTTTGAGAAAATATTTTATTAGATTATGCCTACATGATTTAAAAAGGCAAGTGTAAATGTTTGTGACACTCATAAAATTTATAGAGACCATTATAGTGGGTGTCATCTCTCTGTGTGTTTGAGAGGGGTGAAATGTATAGTAGGATTGTTTAGATCAAAAATACTATAAAAATCACCATTTTTATTTTTATTTTTATTTTAACTACATTAAACTAAATTTTATAAGTGGTTAAAAATATTTCAAAGGTAAATTCAAAACCTATTAACCATTTGCCCATTCTCACTAGAACATAACTATTGGTATCTAATGAGGTCCTCTAACTTTAGAATAATTTTATATTATTTGTTCTAATCTAATCATGACTTAAAAATTCAAGGGGAAAAGATCAATTTTGAGATATATGGAATCAATCTGAATGATGGTAGGACACCTCAAGAGCTTGACTCTTTGATAGAACACATTATGGATTCTGATAGTATTGTATAAAATATTTTACAAAACACCTAAGCATTAATATTTGTACAATCATGTTGAAACCATAAAAACTACCTAAATTTGATCCAGAATAATTATTTTATAGTGATAAGATAATGTATTTTCTATATTATAAGGTGATGAATATTCTATATCATGAAATCAATAGGAATGTGTATAGTCATATTTATACATGAAAAAACAACACATGTAATTTAGAATATACAGTAAGTTACACATCTAGGTTTGAATAAATTGATAAGAACTAAATTAGGAATGTTAACAGTAGGGTATGAGGAATTCAAGATGGTAAAAGAATTGATAGTTAATCAAATGTTACATATATTACAAGCATTGTAAATAACATGAGTTATTTGGGAGAAATATTAGACAATTATATTTTTTGAAAGAGTTTTAAGAGCCTTATTGAATAAATGGATTTTTAAAAAGAATGAAATTAATGAAATTTAGAATTTCAAATAATACTATTTAAATAGATTTACTTGATCTTTACTATAATATAAATTAGAATTGAAAAATATTTCTTAAGATGATAATTTGAATAGGAATGTTAATGTTTTTAAATAAAACATGCATGTTACCACTCACTATTTTGATTATGAATTGTAAATTAGTGAAATAGAACAAGTTTTATAAGTTTCCAAAGTTATAATAAAGAAACATTACTCAATAATAAACAAAAGGAATTAACAAAAGAATAAATAAAGTAAAAAAAGGCAATGATGATAATGAAGTAATATATTATAAAATAGAGAAAGAGGTCACAATAAACTTAATTTCCCAATACTCAAGAATGATAATAATAGAGGATAATGGTATAAAAAGTAAAGCAACACAGTGGAATTTTGTTGGAGTTTCACTTCAAATTCAGACTCAAGTGACGAATCTAGTATGTGAAAATAATTATCAAACATTTTATTAATAGAATCAAAAAAAATAAAAAGTTAATATCATTATTATTACTCTTATTAATCACATTATAATCCTTAAAAATATGAGTTACATAAATCTATTGATATACTCAACTATAAATCTAATAGTATTACTAGATTATTTAAAAATATTAACACTAAACATAAGGATCTTCTTATTAAAAATGAAAAATTGAAAAATACTCTTTCGAGATAAAATGATAAATTATATTTTGATCTAGAAAGTGTTAGAATTTAAAATATTAGACTTAAATATTTTCAATCTAATTATAAATAATCTAAAATAATAAAATTTGATTCAATTTTAAAATAAAATGATAAAATTATAAATGAAATTGAATAGTAAAATTCATATACATCCACTTTTGTTCAAGGAAATCAATGTCATGATAAGATGATGAGTTTGAATAATTAAACAAAAAAACTGGTCTTGGAGATGATAATATTTTACCTAATATGTATAAAACCTTCAATATTAATGATTCAAATGGAAATTTTTTCAGTGTTACATGAATTTGATATCAAATGAAGGGTCATTATGTAAATGAATGTTCCTTGAGATTTCAAGAATCTCTTAGTATCACCAAGGATTTTATCTCAAAACAATTTCCTTTTAGATTTTATGTAAATTCTTTCATGAAATAAGCTTGGGATCTCAGGAATTATTGTTCTAACCAAATTGGACCCAAATTTATATGGGTTCTAAAGAATTCTTAAATCTATTTTTGTAGGAGTATTTTTCTTGAAAGAATAAAAAGGGATGTGTGGTACATGTATAATGTATTTTTATGACATATGACGAGTGATATTTATAAATTTCTATATTTTAATATTTTTGAAATTGGTAGTGCCACTTTTTTGATAATTTAAAGGGAATAGTAAAAGGTTTTATAGAATTTGGAATCTCATATTCAATTGTTTTCTCAAATGTTATGTTTTATAAAGGTTTAAAGCAAAATTTAATAAGTATATCATAGATTTATGATAATAATATGAATGTTCAATTTCAAAATTATAGGTGATTTTTTTCAAAGAATAATATATCTCGTTTTATCCCAAAAATAAAGTAAAATAGTTATTTAATTAATTTTTCTATGTTTACTGAAAAAAATACAAAAAATTAAATAGTTAACAATATAATTTTTTGTGGTTATAGAATATTGGTCCACAAAAAGTTTAGTTTATTAAATAATATTTTCAAAAATAAAAAAGGTGTTTTATTTTCCCAATTTAAATGTATACCACACTTATGTATGTGACTCATGCATAAGAGGTAAGTAGTGTAAAGAGTCATTCAAGTTTGTTCGAGTGGAAAAAACATCTAAACTACTTAAGCATTTACATTTAGATTTATTTGGACCCATGAAAATAACTATTCTTAGAGGAAAAGGTATTTTTTATTTTTGAATACTACTTATTTACATAAAATTATTTTCTTGCACATTAATCAAGGAATAGGTATAAATTTATTCAAATTGTAAATTGGTTCAAAATTAAAAAGGCTATCTAATTTTATCAATTTTAAGTGATAGAAGATCTGATTTTTCAAATATGGAATTTGATAAATTCAATGATGATAATGGGTAAAGTCATAATTTTTCATCCCCTAGGACTCCACAAAAAAATTGTGTGGTTAAAAAATAGTAATTTACAAGAAATGGCTTGGAAAATTTTAAACAATTAATCATTTACCAAACAATTTTGGGTAGAAGATATTAACTTAGCTTTACATGTTTCTAATAGAATTTTACTTAGACCATTCTTAAAGAAAACACATTATCAAATACATAAGTTGATAAATCCTATAATTGATTATTTCTAGGTGTTTGGGTGTAATCTATGCATTATTAATAGTAAATATTCTATGAAGAAAATTAACTCAAAATCATATGATGGGATTTTTTTAGATTATTCAAATTATAGTAAGGCGTATACAGTTTACATTAAAATGATATTAGTTATTAAAGAATCTATCTATATTAAATTTTATTATAACCAGTTAAAGAATAAAAAATATGATTTGGTACTAGTTGAAAAAGATTTTAAGGACTTCAAATTTAGTGATCATAAAAATATAGAATTAGATGCATCTATTGAGGGGGAGAGTCTCTCGCATGATTTTTTTAAAAGTATATAAAGATCATTTAGTTAAAATTTTAATTAATGAAATAACTTCTAGTGTTAAAAATAAAAATTCCTTTAGAAATTTTTATGCTAATCAATATTTTATTTCAAATTTTGTGCCTCAAAATATTGATGAATCTTTATGTGATTGAAAATAGATTATGAAAATTCATGAAGAATTAAACCTGTTTAATAGGAATAAAGTATAAAACTTAGTTAAACCTCATAATTATAAAAATATTATTAGCACTAAAAGGATTTTAGAAGCAAGTTAGATGAATCTAGACAAATAATTAGAAAAAATCAAGGTCAGTGGCTCAAGGATAAAATCCGAAAAAAATAATTGGTTTTTAAGAATAATTTTCTATAATTGAATAAAATATATAAAAATTATTATTTATTTTTCAACCCATTGTGTAATTAAACAAAATTAAAATGTATGTCAGAAGATTATTTTTTAAAGGATATATTTATGAAAAAAAATCATAAAATATTCCACAGGTTTTGAGAGTGAATATAAATATAATAATTTTTTAAAACATTCAAAATCACTTTATGGTTTAAAAAAGGATCCTCATATATAGTAGGATTGGTTTCCATTATTTCATTTGAATAATTCTTTTGGAAAAGGAAATTTTGATCCATCTTTATTTTTTAAAAGTTATTCAAAAGATACTTTAACTATTTAAATATATGTTGATGATAGTATATTTGTGTCCTCAAGTGATTTAATTTTTAATGAATTTCATATCTAATATATAAAGAGTTTCACATGAGTCTTATGGATAGATTAATTACTTTTAGGTATTTCAAATACTTGAAATGAAGGATTACATCTTTCCTAATTAATCAAAATGAACAAAGTATTGGTTAAAAGGTCAGATCTTGATGGCTATAAATACTCAAATATTTTAATTAATAATTCTTGTAAGTTATATTGTGATGAATCTTGAAAAACCCTAGATAATAACATTTTTTGGGAAATGATTGGTAGCTTACATTATTTTATAGCATATAGAAAATATTTTATACTTTTACTTTGTATATGTCCTATATTCAAATATAATACTAAATAAATACTTTAAATTTATTTAAAAGATTAATTAATTATATTAAAGGATCCATTAATCTCATATTATTTTATCATGCACTTACTTCATTTGAACTAACTTGATTTTTAGATTCTGATTTTTGTGGTTATAAGATAGATAGAAAATTAAAAACATGTATCAACCACTTTATTTTTAAATTTTTAGTTTCATGGAATTAAAAGAAACAAAATTCAGTTACTTTATCAACTATTGAGAGTGAGTTTTTTGCCCAGCTTATTATTGTGAACAATATTTATGGATCAAATAAACACTTTATGATTTTGGTTTTAATCTTCAGAAGATCCTGATTTATTGTGATAATACATTTTCAATTTCTATCTTTCTAGGACTAAATACATTTATTTCACATATCTATTTCTTAGAGATCATGTTTAAAAAGGATATATTATTTTAGAATCTATTTCTATATAATATCAATATGATGAAATTTTTACTAAACCTCTGGATTTAGCTATGTTTGATAAAATCAAAATTAAAATTGTTAATACGGAAATATAAATTTTCAGAATATGTTTAGGGGGTGTTAAACTATGTTTTTATGCTAATATCAATGATACTAATATAAAATTTAATACATCACTCTAGATTTTGCTATAATAGATGGATATAATTAAATTTATTAAAAAACTTATTTGAAAATATTGAAATATTTCCATGGATACTTGAGGAATATAAAATATTTTTCTAAAATAATTTATACTATTATACACAAGAATCATTTTAAGTCTACACACACTAATTTAATATAAACCAATTTATGGAAAACATAGTTACCTATTGATTTAACTTTAAGTGTTAGTTTCTTTAATATAAATAATTATGGGGGAGATTTTCAAATTTTATGTTAACATTAAAAGGGCTAGTTTCTTTCCCAATAATCCATGTTATACTATTTGTATATTTATAAAAGATACATTTATTTAATATTTTTGGTCAATTTAAAATGGGGTAAAATTTTGAATCATATTTTGTAATTATAAAAACGAGATAGAATATCAATGTAGATCCTTGATCTAGTTTGTTTATCTATGTTTTGATAATTACAATATTTTTTATTACATGATTATAATTTCTCATAGGTTTTATTTCATTATTATATTCCCTATAACATGTGTTATAGTGAGTCTGATTTTAGTCTTTTTTTAATCATGTTCTTAAAAATTTGGCAAAGTATTTCTCTTCTTTGAGAAGTAACACAACTTTTGTGAGTGAAAATTTGATATTCTTGAGCTTCTGCAATTTTAATGGATCTTCTTGTGAGTATTCTAGATTCTATGAGTTTCCTAACCTATATTGTATGGATATTTTGTGATATTTCATGGATCTTCCATGAGAAATCATGTTCTTCCTTGAGAAATATTATGATTATGTGAGTATACTATCATGAGATATTTTTTTCTTCCATGAGTATTATTCTTTGAGAGATTTTGTTCTTATATTAGCTGTCAAGTTCTTCCATGAGATATCTTGCTCTTCTATGCGTGATATTTTATGATTTTCCTTGATCTTACATGAAATATAATTATTATTTTGTGTATTAAATAGAACTTCTATGAGTTATTTTATTCTTCCATGAATTAGATGGATCTTCCATAAGATGAAATTAAGCTTCTGTGGGAAGATAATGTGCTCCCATGAGATGAAATTGTGGTTCTATAACAGAGATTCCATGAGGATAAATAGATATTATGTGAGAATAATTCCAAAGAATCTGTGAATGATATTCCATGAAGTTCAGGGTCTCTTATTTAATTTTTTAGTTTTTAGTTCATAACATTTTATATTTTTTATTCTCTTCTATTTTTAATTATTGTATATTTATTTTAGGTGTTCTTCTTGGTTTAATTTTCCTTATATACTCGTTATTTATTATGATACTATATAAAATTATTTAGAGATAATTTATTCTATATTATAATTGGATTATATTTAATCATGTATGAACTTTTTTATTGGAAGTTTATAAATTTAAATTTTAATTGTATTAAATATGGAGATTTTTACTCACTCACTCCATGGGAGTGTTCCCAAGTTATTAAATGTTGTTTATTATGGATATTAAGTTCATTATTAAAAGTTATAACATATTGTATTATATAGATTGATTTTTCATAGATTATCACAGAGTTCCCACATGAACATGTTGGTTCATGCGCATTAAATAGATATAAAATAACATCAAACTTCTATGACGTAGTAAATTATACAAGAAATGGAATGTTGTGACTGTATTGGAAAATAAATTTTACAATGTTGATTCATAATGAAACTATTTATATAAGAGTTTGAGATAACTATATCATGATAAAAAGGTTGAGTTTGTTATTGAACTATACAATGCGATACATATTAGTGATTAAATACCACTCTCTGCTAAAAATTAATCATTTGATCATTTTTTACTAGAGAAAGAATTTCTACCTCGGCACTTAGATCATTTCTTATTCATTTGGTTTCATTAGTCATTACTATCTTCTATTATGGTTTGTTCTTAATCATGTCAGATTATACTACCTATAAAAGTTAAAGTTGGGTTATACTAATCCATTCTAAAGGTCCTAGTTCTTCTATAACTGGTAAAATAAAGGGGATTGGTTGTGCCTTGGTTTGGGTAAAAAGAAGGGTCTGGTCCTACCTCCACTACAAAATGTATCTTCTTGGTTGTGACTAAAATTTTGAAAAAAGGAAGGGTTATTAGGTTAATCCATGAGGTTTGAAAAATATTTTTCTCAAAATGTACCTATAGGGTTTAAAAATAAATTTATAAAGGGGTGTGGATCCCTTTAAAAGTTAGAGAATCCATTATAGTGGGTTACATCTCTCTCTACATTTGGGTTGTGTGAAGAGTTGAGTGTGATCACTTAAATCTAAAATACTATAAAAATAATTGCGTTCATATCTATTTATATTCCCAATGTATTAAATTTACTTTTAAAAGTTATTAAAAATATTTAAAAACATCAATTCACCCACCTCTTGACCATTTGGCCATTCACATCAAGAGCAAATAGTATGTATACTTCAAAACCTAAAATCCTCAGTAAATAAATATTGAGATACTTCCCAATCTACATCTCATATATTGTCTACATGTATTCTTTATATGGAACAAAATGTAGAAAAATTAAATAGCTTCTAGATTATAACCCCATAATGAGATAATAATGTCACATAGAATCATCACTGAACAAACCATGTCTAACATGGTACGATTCCACTGTTCAGACACACCATTCAATTTTGGTGCTCTAGTAGAAGTTAATTGTGAAATAAATCCACAATTTCTCTAATGATATGTTAATTCCTAGCTCAAGTATTCACCACCCCAATCTAATAAGATAATCTTAGTAATTTTTTCTAGTTTATTCTATACTTCATTCTGAAACACTGTTAACTTTTAAAAAGTTTCATACTTTTGTTTCATAAAAAACACATAACTATATTGACTAAATTCATTAGTGAAGGTTACAAAGATCCTATAAGAAACACTTTATTTTGTACTCATTGGTCCACAAACATCACTATGCATGAGATTTAATAGTACAATATCCCTTTAACCTTTTCTCCCAAAAGTATCCTTGGACATGTTTCCTAGTAAATAAAACTAAAATGTATTAAACAATTCATAATAAAATGATTCCAAAAATCCATCTCTATGAATTCATTGAAATTTATTTTTCATTTATATTTATAAGGGGGAAATTCCAATGGTAAGGGGGATTATAATCAACCATGACCTTCCAATTCTAAGTTTTATAAACCCTATTATCCATATATAGAATATATAAGCCATTAATTATATTCCCAATACCATAAATCATTTCATTATTATATATAGTACAAATATTTTCCCTAATAATGAGTAAAAATCCCATATTCTCTGAAAAATATACAAAAATAAAGTTCCTTTTTATGGAAGGAATATGATAATAGTTTTTCAATTCTAGTTTTAATCCACTCGGTGAATAAGATCATAAGTTCAAAATTCTAATGCATTATTTTTTTCTACAATACTTACAAGAATATCTACTTCACCATGATTCAATTACATTCTATACCTATGTCTATTTTTTTATCACAAATGTGTGAAACACACTCAATATAAAATACCCATTAGTTAGAGATAGTGGAATTATTATGAATAACATTCACATGTGGGTACTCTGAATGTTTCTATTTCATAAAACTTCTCAACTCAACATACCAATATTTAACTTTTTTAATGGTCATACCTATTATTGATATCAATATGATTGTGATTACATATTCCATAATAAAAAATAAGGGAATATATGTGGGTGAGTATCATGTATTACATATTTTCATTAATGAGTTTAAATGAAATTTCTCCCACTGAAAATTGATGACCTAAAAAATCAATATATTTAGTGGGATAAGGTTTATGTTTCATCAGGAATTATTCTAGTTTATTCTTGTAAATAATACATGACTATTTAAGTAGAAATTAATCCAAGTTATAATAGTTCTGATTCTTGTATAGTTGAGAAAATTACTCATTATCTAATTCAATCATATGGATTAACTTAACTCAATTCCTATAGAATCCTAACCTTTAGGGTTTTCCATATTTTGTAACCCAAATAAACAACCAATAATAAGATAACAAATGAAAAAATGATACCCATTCTAATCTCTAAAAACCCAATAAAATAATATATATTTACTTTTAGCTTACTTTCCTTACACAAGATAATTCATGGGTACTCCTTCTAAGATCAATATTACTTAGTTGAATTATTGAGCTCTTAAAAAGGGTATCTTTTGAAGGAATCTCACACTTAGTATTTATGGGGGTTTTTAGTCTCACTAATTTAATATAAATCTTATGCATATTAAATTAAAAATATTTTATCTTATGAGATTTTTATCTTCTTGTGTGTTATTAATTTTTTTGTATGTTTGATTATAAAATTTTAGTTTTTGAATTTATAATCCAACCCCCAAATTAATATTTTCAAACCGTATTAATGTGTAACTCTTTACACAACCAACAAGTTTATGTTTTTTACCAAAAAATAGAAGCCAAACATATTCATACATAGATAAATTCATCCTTTTCATAAGGTACATGAACATTTCATTTAAATCCAGAGACTTATAAGATATTGAAAATAGCCACATGTTAATCCTAGAGAAATATATATTCAACCCTATTCACTCTTCTAGATAAGGCATAACCTCTCTGCTGGTATGTGGTTCAAAACCTATGTCCCTCTACCTGAGGAGACATTACTAAAGAGAGAATTCAATTCATGATATCTCTAATATTTAATATTCACAAAATATATTCAATAAGTATTCTCAATCTCATAACATGAGAGAAAAACTAAGGTCAAGGTAAATAGAATCTATGTTTATGGATTTTTACCTAACATGTAATGTATGGATTTAAATCCAAGAAGTGGTTTGATAGTTAAAAATAAATCATACACAATATTAAAATTTCTAAAAAAAATTAACATACCTGAACATTAATTTAATTTTAATAAATAAATAATAATTTTATTACTTTACAAAACATTAGATTATTGATGAACATTTCATAAATAAATGCTAATTATAAAAAATCTATAAACATACAATAATATAACATTTTTTATATTCATTTTGATATGAAATATTTTATATTTTACATTATATGGAATTTATATGATATTCCATGAATCATAAATATTTTATAATTCAATTTATATATTAACATTTTGTAAAATCTAAATATCATATATTTTTTAATTTATAAAAATTTTATAAATTACCTTTTATGATTTATAAATAATTCATTTATTTCTAAACCTTAAATATTCTATATAATTTAAGTAAAATACATTTTAATATTAAAATTTAATATCTAGAAATAAAATGTTCCATAAATAAATAATTAATTAATTATAAAAACGTTATAATTAATTTATTTATTTATAAATAACTTATAAACTGAATAATTCAAAAATACATTTTAAACTGGTTTATAAATATTTTATGAACCATTTAAAAATTTAAAAACAATACAAAAACACTTTTCTATTTACCCTTAGGTAGAGGGGTATACTTGTGTAAGGGAAGAACTTTATACCCTTACACAGGTTTCCAAGAATTGTTGCCTAATGGTAAGTTAATGAATGCCTTTACACAACTCAGTTGTAACCCATTGTATAATGGTAATATAGAAATCACCTTTACATGTCTCATTTAATATATAGTAAAATTAATTAAATCATTACAAATAATGCTTCTACATAAGTGAAACTTTAAAATTTTCTTATGTTGTGTAAGGGTAAGTCCTAGTTACCTTTATGCATAAGGCTAAGTCTGGGATACCTTTATTATAAGGACCCGGCCTTATTACATTAAATAATCTTGAATTCAGTTAAGAATTCACTTCCTTTTACATTTAAGATATTTTCATGTTTATATATTTAGATAATTTTGAAATAATAAATTCATAACATTACACATTAATACAGAGTGGGTACCATAAAAAATGCATTCATTTCATCCAAAATATTAAACTTTTCAAAAAAAACATGATTTATTTGAAACTTCTTAAAACATTTAAATTGTATTCCTTCATTGTATTAAACATCATTATTACATGTGAAAAATAATTTAAAAAAACATGGGATGAACACAAAAATCTCAGTAAGGGATATAAAAAGAATGAAAGAACACATTATTCCATGAATACTTGTATCGTAAGAAATCATTTTCAAAAGACATACTTTTCACCCATTTATTCTTACTTTTTGAAATATGATATTCCAAAATATCCCCAAAAAAATACAAGAATAAATAGAACCATAAATTTATCTTGGGTAATTACTTACATAATCTTGTAACCATCTCAGCTTGTTTATAATTTGTAACCCCCACAGCTACCTTACAATTTATGTAACCATTGCAGTTACACTTGGAGTAAACATACGGTTGACATACAAATTACACATACCCAATATATTTGAGGGAGATATAGGTCCCACCATTCATTATAAACAATTACCCAGAACCATAACACAATCATACAACATGAATAATTTAATAAAAACATTTCTTTTGAATCTCGTAAAACATAATTTTAAAAGAGGTTTTTAAAAGAAATGTCCCTTATAAATATCATATAATTGTAGAGAGACTTAATAGAGTGGATGGAATATGTATATACACTATAAATACACATAATTAATCATAATATAAACAATTTTAATCAAATAAACAATTTTAATACGACATAAATAATGATGTAGAATGTTAACCCAAGGAATTGAAATCAGGTTATTAATTCCCTTACCTTGGGTTTTTCTTACTTAAAACACATTTAAACCTCATTTATAATGGTTAAAATAGTGTTATTAATATCTTATATAAACATATTAATATTTATAACACCTTATAGGATCATTTAATTACATCATTTCTCCCTTTAATTGATAGTATTTTGTTCCCTGTATTGTTTTGGGTGTGTTCTTTACATAATTTCCATAATCAGTTCATGATGGATATTCTTGTAGATTGAAAGTTAAACTCTATAATTGGAATGTAATGGTATTTATATATTTCCATTACCATAAATTATACTATTTATCATTTTGAATTATTACATGAGGATGATTCATAAGTTAGAACATTATTTATATTTGTTTAGGTCATTTTGGCGATTCTTCGATCAAAATGAACTTATTTTGTTTCATAAATTAATAACAAGTGTACAAAATTATTCCATAGAATTATATAAGATATAATACATAAATTATAATATGGTTCAACCATAAAAAATTTTTCATGATTATTCTTGAAGGAAGTAAAATAAATTGAAATCACATCGTCCACAATGTTGGTAAATTGACACATCACGGATGGTGTTTTAATTTCTTGAATAAGTGGGAAAGGAGAATATGTATAATGGTGAGTATTCCATAAACATGAAGAAATATAGAATATGTAATATACTATATTATTAATTCCTCTTGTATAAGGTGAGCTGAGGAAAGATGAATAATGGAAAATAAAATGAAAAGAAAAGAAAGAAAACAAAAGAGGATGTTTACCTCTTGATCTCTTCTCCTTGAGATCCTTTTTAAGGCCTTTGGTTTTGTCCTTTTGGTGAGACTAGAATATCTAGTATGTGTATAAGATCCTTGTAAAGATTATTGGGTAGAACGTAGGTAAGGATCAAGGCTTGAGAGGTGTCGTAGGAAGAGGGTAATGAGTGTGGTATTTACAGTGGGGGAGAGGAGGTATATTTCATTATTTTAATCATTATTATAATATTTTTGCTCAAGACTATGAATATTATTAATTCATGTGACCCCAAATAGTAATAATAGAATTTTAGTTTGAACCAAGTGGGATTAAATCACTTATGATTTCATAAATAGTGTATTTAACTGATAATTTCAATATAAGGTATTTTATCATATTTCACTATTCATCAAAAATTCAAGAAGTTTAGAAAAATCTCAAAAATTTACCCTAACCATTTTTAAATATGTAGAATTGAAAAATGAACTCCATTTTTTCAAAATAATTATCTAAATATTATTAATTAAAATTTTAAATTAAATCATAATTTATTCAAAAATTACAATTTAAAGTTATATCTTATTTTTTAACACCTTGAAAAATTAATCAAGTTGTCATTATCTTAAATAAATAATAAAATTAAATAATAATACAATTTAATATTCATCAGGGTCATATTACTACATATTACTATTCATAAGGGTATGTTATTATTCACCAAAAAATCATATTTGTTCCATTAGACTTCAAATAACCTACTGATCACAATTGTAGATGACCGTTATTCGAAATTAAAAACATAGAAGTGAAAAAATTATGTTTAAAGTCATGTTATAAATATCTACTTAAAACAAAGTTTCATTAATTCCAATTTATTTTAAAAAATATGGGGTGTTACATTATCCTCACCTTCTAAAAATTACGTCCTCATAATTTTATTTACTTATTAAACAAGTAAGGGTACCATTCCCTCATAGAATTTTGAGACTCCCATGTTGCATCTTCCACCATGTGGTTTCTCCAAAAACCCTTTAATTGGTGGATTACCTTATTCCAAAATACATGTTCCCTTCAATCAAGAATTTGAACTGGTTTATCTTTATAAGAAAGGTTCTCTTACAGCTGAATTGCTTCTACGCTCAAAATATGAGAGGAATCTGGAACATACTTTCTCAACATCGAAACATGAAAAACATTGTGTACCTGAGATAAATTCGAAGGCAAAGCTACTCGGTAGGTGACTGTTCCAACTTTCTCCAAAATTTCATAAGGTCCAATGAACTATGGACTTAGATTTTCTTTCTTACCAAAATGCATCACATGTTTATAAGGATAGATTTTAAGGAAAACATGGTCACCTACCTCGAAAGAGAATTCATTCCTTCTATTATCTACATAACTTTTCTGCCTTCTCTGAGCTTCCCTCATGTGTCTCTAGATCATCATCACTTTCTCAACCACTTCCTTTACTAATTCTGGTCCCATAAGCTTCCTTTCCACAACTTCATCCCAAAAATCTAGATTTTTTCACTACTTACCATACAATACCTCAAATGGTTCCATCTTTATACTAGATTGAAAACTGTTATTATAAGAAAACTCAACTAAAGAAAGATGTTGATCCCAACTTCCCTGGTAGTCCATTGAACATGCTCGAAGAATATCCTCCAAAATCTGAATCATTCGTTCTTACTTTCCATCTGATTGAGGATGAAAATCTCTACTGAAATTTAATTTTGTGTCCAACAACTTCTTAAGTCCCTTCCAAAAGTTATAAGTGAACCTGTGATCTTAGTCAGATACAACAGAAAGAGGAACTCCATGTATCCAAACAATATCATTGAGGTACAGTCGATAAATATGATTCAAATACATTATATCTCTAATAGAAATAAAATGTGTTGTTTTAGTCATCTGATCAACAACAACCCAAATCGAGTTGTTACCTCAAGAAGTCTTAGGTAGTCCCACCACGAAGTCTATGGATATATTCTCTCATTTCCACTCTAGCACTAGAAAAGGCTGAAGAATCCCCTTTAGTAACTACCACTCTTCTTTAACTTGGTAACATGTCAAACATTTCATGGTAGAATCAGCAATATCCCTTTTCATTCCATCCCACCTGTAATACTCCCTATGGTCTCTATACATCTTAGTAATTCTAGTATGAACTGAAAATGGAGAACTTTGAGCTTCACACAACAATTCTTTCTTCAAGTGGGAATCACAAGGCACACACAACCTTTTACCAAATCTTAAAAAACAATCTTTATCAAGGTTAAATTTTGGAAACTTACCTATTTTAACCAATTATACCTTTTTCTGTAGCTCATGTTCTTCCTTCTGCGCTTTCTTAATTCTATCTGATAATGATGATTGTACTGAAAAATGAAACAAAAAAGAGGTATTTCCTACATCAACAACTTCAAATCCAAAGTTTGTCAAATCGTTAATCAAGGGATCATGTTCCAAATGTAACATGGATAATGATTCTTGATGTTTTTGACTCAAGGAATCAACCACTTTGTTTGTATTTTCTCGATTGTAATTGATCATGCAATCATAATCTATTATCAGTTAGAGATAACTTATATGTATCATGTTTAATTCCTTATGAGTGAATATATACTTCATACAATTATGGTCAGTATATATTTTACATTTGGCTTCATAAAAATGATGCCTCCAAATTTTAAAATAAAAAACCACATATTCCAATTGTAAATAATGTGTGGGATAATTTAACTCATGAGGTTTTAGTTATCTTGAATCATAATCAATTACTAGATCAATCTGAATCATAACACAACCAAGTACCTTCAATGAATAATCACTATAGATGACAAACTCACTATTTCGTGAAGGCAAGGCCAAAACTAAATCATTCACCAATCTCTTCTTCAGTTCCTAAAAACAGACATCACATTTTTTGTCTAAATAAATTTAACCTATTTTTATGTTAACTTAGTTAGTGGGATAGATATCTTTGAAAAGTTTATAATAACTCATATGTAATAACCTGCTAATCCAATAAAACTAAGAATCTCTGTAACATTTTTGGGTCTTGTCCATTCATCATCCACTTTTGTTTTGGCATGATAAACTATTATTCCATCCTTATTTACAATGTTTCCAAGAAAAGTAATATGTTGCAACCAAAAAACACACTTTATGAATTTTCCTTATAGTTTTTTTTTCTTTTAAGGTTTGTAAAATAACCCTTATATGTTTTTAAATCTCCTCTTTATTCTTTGAAAATACCAGAATGTCATCAATAAACACTACCACAAACTTATCCAAGAACTCATGAAATATTCTATTCAAAATATTCAACAATATAGAAGGTTAATTAGTTAACCCAAATGACATAACAACAAATTCATAATGCTTATATCTAGTATGAAAAGCTATTTTTGAAATTTTATCCTTCTTCGCATTCAGCTGATGGTATCTGAATCTCATGTTAATCTTAGAAAAGTACTGAGCTCCCTGGATCTGATCAAACAAGTCATCAATATAAGGCAAAAGATAATGGTTTTTAATAGTGATGTTATTAAAGGATCTATAATCAATGCAAAGTCTCATGGAAATATATTTCTTTTTAATGAAAAAAACAAGATCAGCGCATGGTGAAGTGCTAGGATGAATGAATCCTTTATTAAGAAAATCCTGCAACTGATTTTTCAATTCAAAAATTTCCATTTGAGCCATTCGATATGGGGGTTTTGAAATTGTATTAGCATCAGGAAAAAAGTAAATTGTGAATTTGACTTTCCGATTAGGTATGAAATTTGGTAACTCATTCTGAAAAACAAAAAGGTATTCATTTACCACTGGAACATCATTAATTTGAAAAGTTCCCTGATTTTGAACAATATGAGAAAGATAAATTTCATTTCTATATTTCAAAAATATCTCATCTTCCTGATATGTTATCAATTTTATGGGTTCTTTCATGTATAAAAACTGAAACTCTTTATGAAAAACAACTTCTTTATCTCTGCATTCAATCTTATCATGATAAACAAAAATCTAATCCATTCACAGAATGACATCAAACTCTACTAAGGTCAAAAAAACAAGCTTTCCATGTAAATTATTTCCATATACCACAATAGAAAGATTCTTATAATTCCTCTTTTCTATGATATTTCCCCCTACTATGTTAATAATAAGCTTTGGTCTCATTTTTTTAGTTGACATTTCCAGTTTACCAAAAGAATTCTTAGAAATAAAGAAATGTGTGGACCCCGTATCAAACAAAACTTTAGAAAAATTTGATTAAACAAATAAGGTACCTGATACAACTTCATTGGATTCCCCTACGTCTTCAAACGTAGTAGAAAAGGATCTCACTACACCTTTCTTCTTATATTCTAGGTTCTTTTCATCATTCATATCTCTATTTGGGTAGACATTTTCATAATGACCCATCGATCCACATTTAAAACACATAACAGTTTTCTTATTAAAATTAGTCTTATGATCATTTTCATAACAATCTCACGCTATATATCCAAAATTTCTACATCAAAAACACTTCCCAGTTTTGGTAAGGCATTCCCCAGGGTTCTTCCTACCACACTTTTCACAAACTGAGAATTATATTTTCTTACAATCAGATTTCATTGGTTGATTCTTACCCATCAATTTCCATCTAGACCTCTTCTTCTCCTTATTTTCAAAATCCATGCGATTATCAGAAAACTCCATCTCTACCCTCTCATCACATCGAACAAGTTTCTTATAACTTTTTAATTCACGGGAGTCCAACGCCCTTCGATACCTTGGCTTAAATCCTGAGTAAAAGTGGTTGATTTTTCTATCAAGATCCATAATAAGAATTAGATCATAACTCTATAGTCGGGTGAAGTTTCATTCATACACAACCACTGAATCTTACACATTTTCCTTCAATTCAAGGAATTTATTCTCCATCCTAAGTCACGCCACCTTATGAAAATATTTTTCAAGGAAAATACTTTTAAATACATCCCACTCTTAGGCATCAACATCCTCTCTATCCCTGATATTATTGACCATTGACCATTAATGATCGTATTCACCTTCAAATGATAAATGAAAAGACTTACCATTTTATTATCTGAACATCAGATAACATCAAATATCTTTTCAAGGGATTTAATCCATCTTTCAGCCGCTACTGGGTCAGAAGATCTATTTAAAGAAGGAGGGTGTTGTCTCAGAAAATTATCCACTATCATCAAGTTCTATTGTGGTACCTCTTGTTTTTCTCTTGAATGGATTCCAACACCATTTATATCCTAAGTTAGTTGTTTCATTAATGTGAAAAACTAATCAGTTCCAATCTCTACCATTCCGGGTTGCATATTCGGAAGGATATCATTCTGTTTGTGCCCCTCCTCTTCAGCTTTCCTGTTTCTTCTGCGGACAACCATTCTGAAAAAACACATCTTATTCAAAGAAAAATTGTAATATTTAAATTCAATAACAATTCAAATTCACCATAAATTAAAAAACATTTATGGTATTCTATTAACATCATCTTAACCCCTAAAGTTATCTAAACCATCCTCTGATACCAACTATAAAGACCAAGCCTTATTACATTACATAATCTTGAATTTAGTCAAGAAATTAATTCCTTTAATAATGGGGATATTTTAAATTTTATAGATTTATATAATTGGGACATAATACATTCATAACATTACACATTAATACATAGTGTATACCGTAAAAACAACAATCATTTCTTCCAAAATATAAAAAATTTCAAGAAAACATAATTTCTTTGACAATTCTTCAAAAAATTAACTTGGATTCTTTCTTTTTATTACACATCCTTATAACCTGTGAAAATAATTTAAAAAATACTTGGTATTAGAACAAAAATTTTAGTGATGGATATAAAAATAAGTAAATAATACATTAGTCCTTGAATACTTGTATCGTATGAAATCATTTTCTAAATACATACTTATCACCTGTATATACTTAATTGGAAAAACATTAAATTTACAAAGGATCCTCACAAAACATAAGAACATAAATATAACCATAAAGGTATCTTGGAGAATTACTTACATAATCTTTTAACCCTCTTGCCTACCATATAATTTGTAACCCTCACGACGACCTTACAATTTGTGTAACCATCATAGTTACACTTGGAATAACCTTACGGCCGACCTCCAACATACACATAACCAATGCATTGGAGGGAGATATAGGTCCCACAATTCATTATAAAAAAATCCCAATAACCAAAACACAATCACACAACATTAATAATTTCATAAAAACATTGCTTTTTAATTTTCTAAAACAAAATTTTAAATGGGGGTTTTATCATAAAATCTCGTTATAAATATCATATAATTGAAGAGAGACTTTATAGAGTGGGTGAAACATGTATATAAACTATAAATACACATAATTAATTATAATATAAAAAAATTAATCAAAGAAACAATTTTAATACAACATAAATAATGAAGTAGAATTTTAACCCAAAGAATGGAAATCGGGTTATGAATTCCCTTACCTCAAGTTTTTATTACTTTAAAATCATTTAAAACACATGTATAATGGTCAAAAAAGTTTTATTAATATCTTAAATTAACATATTAATCTTTATAACACATTATATTATAATTACATTACATCATTTCACCCTTTAGTTGTTAGTATTTGGTTCCTCGTATTGTTTTGGGTGTGTTCTTTACATGATTTCCATGATCGGTTCAGGATGGATATTCTTGTTGATTAGAAGTAAAACTCCAAAATTGGAATGGAATGGTATTTAAATATTTAAAGTACCATAAATTATTCCATTTATCATTTTTGAATTCTTACATAAGAATTATTCATAAGTTAGAACATTATAGATATTTGTTAAGTCATTTTGGTAATTCTTCGATCGTAATGAACTCATTTTGTTTCATAAATTAATAACATGTGTACAAAATGATTCCAAAACATTATATAAGATATAATTCCTATATTATAATCTTTTTCAACCATAAAAATTGTTTCATGACCAGTCTTTAAGGAAGTAAAATAAATTGAAATCACATCGTCAACGATGTCGGTAAATCGACACAAGACGGACAGTGTTTTAATTTCTTGAATAAGTGGGAGAGGAGAATAAGTACAATGATGAGTCTTACATAAACATGATGAAATATAGAAATTTAATATACTGGATCATTCATGCCTATTGGATAATGGGAGGTGGGTAAATAATAAGAATAGAAAAGAAAATGAAAAGAAAAGAAAGAAAACAAAAGAGGATATTTACCTCTTGACCTCTTCTCCTTGAGATCCTTCTTAAGGCCTTTGGTTTTGGACTTTTGGTGAGAGAAGAAGCACTAGTAAGTGGGTAATATATTTGGGAGGATTATTGGGTATAACATAGGTAAGTCTCAAGGATTGAGAGGTGTGGGAGGTAGAGGGGAATGAGGGTGGTATTTATAGTTGAGGAGAGGAGGTATTTTTCATTATTTATTCATTATTATAATATTTTTGCTCAAGACTATGAATAGTATTAATTCATTTGACCCAAAATAGTAATAATGACATGTGAGTTTGAACATAGTGGTATTACATCACTTATTATTTCATAAATATTGTATTCAACTAATAATTTGAATATACGATATTTTGCCATATTTCACTATTCATAAAAAATTCATTAAATTTCAAAAAAATCCCAAAAATTCACCCTAACCATTTTATAACGTGTAGAATTCAAAAATGAACTCCATTTTTGAAAAATAATTATCTAAATATAATTAATTTAATTTTTAAATTAGATCATAATTTATTTAAAAATTACAATTTAAATCTATAACTCAGTTTCTAACACCTTGAAAATTTAACCGGGTTATCATTATCTAAAAGCCTTAAGAAAATAAAATAATAATACAATTTACTATTCATTAGAGTCATATTACTATTTATATTACTATTCACAAGGGTATGTTACTATTTAATAAAAAACACTTTGGTCCCATTAGACTCTAAATAACTTACTGATCACAATTGTAGATGACTGTTATTCAAAATTCAAAAAATAAAAGTGAAAAAATTATGTTTAAAAGATATTTATAAATATCTACTTAAAACAAAGTTTCATTCATTCCAATCTATTTTTAAAAACTTGGGGTGCTACATTTATATATACAATCTGTATAAAGGTAAATCCATGATGTCATTTCCATAGACCGCTCCATATAAAGGTAATTTGTGATGACCAATACATATATCTAAGAGGCTACATAAAGGTATATAAAATTGAAATTTCTTTTTTCAAAACTTTTTTGTTCCCTAGAAATATAAAACCAGTAAATTAAACAATTTATATCCTTCAATAAACAATATATTATACCAATTATGGATATTCTTTAATCGGCTTTTTATTATTGGAAATTGAAAATAACCCAAAAATAGGTGGATCTATCTGAAAGAAAAAAAATGTTCAATATTATTAAAAAATTATAATAAAATACCTATAACTCAGTAATTTAAGAAGAATCTCCATAATATTTTATCCCGATAGATTAATATTGATGATAATCATAAGGACTAAAAAACAAAACCATCTGATCTCAGAGGGAGTACACCAGCTACTAGATCCTTGATGATATCAAGAGGAAACCTCAAAACTAAAGGATAGTCAGCACCTTCACTAAAAAATGATAAACAATACTTCATGAAGAAGTGAGCATCAAGAGCATTGAATTAAATTTATGATCACAGTAAAGCTGAATGAATTTGATCCACACACCCACAACCAAGAGTAAAGAACTATTCTCTTTAAACAGGTGAATCCAAATTCAATCCATTAAAACACAACACATGTGTTTCTGTATATTTTATAGTAACATTAATTGAATGTTTCAATGTCTAAATGAAAATCTTTTTAGAACCCACAACCCAAGGATAAAGAGGCATAGTGTCTTTGGAATACTAGTTACATAAAATCTCAAATAAACTAAAAAACATCTTTATTTTAATATCCTTACTGAGATCATAAAGAACATTGATCTCCAAAAACTTTATATGATATCAAGGGGAGTTCATAAACAAAAGGGGTGAGCTAAATTTCAATGTAAGGGAATAAACATGAAGAAGATTAATAATACTTGATTCAAACATAATAACATGACGATCCTCTCATTCTCTATAATTCTCCCCTCTCCCTCCCTTCAGAATTTGCCTCCTTTGTGATGGGGGATGCTCTCGGGCTTCACCATTTCTGTCCCCCTTGAGGGGTCTTGTTTCCTTTGAGTTTTCTTTTTGAATAAAAAAAATGAACTACTACTACTACTAAAAGATGAATCTAATGAATAATCATATGTTAGCATGAAATAATGAACATTTAATCATAAGATCATATAAACAAGGAAATGTGGTAATAACATAAAACATGGCATAATCATAAGTCAAGGTCAATTGCCAAGACAACATTACCTAGTGGACAAAGTACCATCATGGATTAGGTTTACTCCCTAATCCCATACATATTATCTCATGAGACACAAGAATTACCCAATAAATTGGATCATTATCTAGGTTCATCCATAAAAACATGTTCATGAATATGTGTTCCATGTAATAAAATCATGTATAATGCATAAGAATTAGAATAACCCATGGAAGGGAAATGGGTTACATAATAATGTCTTATAACACACCCAAATAGAATATCATAATGAATTTCATGAAATAAGGGATTAAATCATTCATAGATAAATAAATAATCATAGAATTTAAAGTTAATTCCAAGTGAATTGGAAACATAAAAGGAGAAGATAAATAATTTTTGGAATTCCTCTAAAGTGGGGTTTTTGGAAAGAGGATAAAGAAGGATTAAAGAGGGTTAGGTAATAATAATTTATATTAAAATAGAAATAAGATAATAGTGGTTACCTATAATAAAATGGTAAATTTTAGAAACCATGGATGGTTTAAAACACTTTATGTAGTGCTACTTGGAAAGGGGTAAGAAATAGAGAGGTTACCGTTAATTAGGCTTTCATATCAAATGTAATTGAGAGGGAAACCATAAAAATCTATGTCAATAAAAAAAGTCATAAAAGTAGATATATGTTTTATAGGAGCATGTAAATATATATTATTAAAGAAATAAGTGAGAATAATTGTTTTATTAAGTGGGTTTTAGAGGTAAAACTATTTCCCCAAAATAAATGAGGGTTGTTCGGAAGTTACCTTACCTTAGGTTCCAAAATCATTCTTCACTTGGACTTAACTTCTTGAATAATAAAATTAGATACATTAATTACATAACTTAGAAAATTTTTCATATATATTTTATTTACTATAATTATATTATGTTCATTTACAACCGTTTTAATGATATATAAATTTTAATTTTTTGGTTCTGAGGGAGTTTGCTTCATGGTTCCAAGGTCGGATTACTTGTGGATAATTATTGTAGTTATTAAAAAATGGGACAAAATCTCTAGAAGTTAAATTAAATAATATTAATTTACCTCATGAAATATAAATGTTGTAATGGCCCGGACCTCTCTGGTCCATTACTTTGTGAATTTTGGTGTTGGAGGTGTTCCGGGAGTTCAAGGGGACTTATCCCCAACACTTTGCCAATTTTTCCAGTTCTGTAAACAGTGTTTCCAGTTTTATGAACAGTAACAGATCGGTCTCACCGATCGGTCTGACAGATCGGTTTCACAGATCAGTCTGACAGATCGGTTTAACAGATCGGTCTGACAAATCAGTTTCACAGATCGGTCTGACAGATCGGTTTCACAGATCGGTGTGACAGATCGGTTTCACAGATCGGTCTAACAGATCGGTTTCACAGATCGGTGTGACAGATCGGTTTCACAGATCGGTGTGACAGATCAGTTTCATAGATCAGTTTCACAGATCGGTGTGACAGATCGGTTTCACAGATCGGTCTGACAGATCGGTTTCACAGATCGGTTTGACAGATCAGTTTCACAGATCGGTGTAACAGATCGGTTTCACAAATCGGTCTGATAGATCGGTTTCACAGATCGGTGTGACAGATCGGTTTCACATATTGGTGTGACAGATCGGTTTCACAGATCGGTCTGACAGAACAGTTTCACAGATCGGTGTGACAGATCGGTTTCACAGATCGGTCTGACAGATCAGTTTCACAGATCGGTTTCACAGATCGGTGTGACAGATCGGTTTCACAGATCGGTGTGACAGATCGGTTTCACAGATCAGTTTCACAGATCGGTGTGACAGATCGGTTTCACAGATCGGTCTGACAGATCGGTTTCACAGATCGTTGTGACAGATCGGTTTCACAGATCGGTCTGACAGATCGGTTTCATAGATCGGTTTCACAGATCGGTTTCACAGATCAGTTTCAAAGATCGTTTTCACAGATCGGTTTCACAGATCGGTTTCATGTACAGTAACAGTGGGTGAACAGTGTTTCCAGACTCCTACAGTTTTCCCCTTTTGACGTTTCCTTTGACGTAAAATACATTTAAAGCCTTATTTAAAGGGCTCTTAAGGCCGTTTAAAATTCCATAAATCCTATATTAATTATTCCTAGGGCTTGGAATGTTTTACTTGGTCAAACCGCGTGGGTTAATGCGATCCGTTTTTAATGGAGAATTAACCGGATCTTAAACTGTCGCCCCATTTAATCTTCAAAAAGGGACGAGATATCATTCTCCCTTGTTCTTTCCATTTTTTCTCAACTAAGAGGCACTAGAACCTTTCAATCCTTCCCGTAGGAGTTGCACAATCAATCTTTACTCCTAGGATTGGTTCTGCTCTGTTTTGGATGCAACCGAACTGTGTCGGTCAATCTTCCCAATAAGGTATGTTGTATCGTCGTTCTTTTGGGGTTTATCTTCTCCTATCCTCCTTCCCATAATTATACCATGTAATTTCCAAGATTCTAATGGGTTTTCTTGGGGTTGGTTGTTACTGTCGTACCGCAGCATCCTCCGGTGGATGCAGTTGTCACGAGGGGAGGATCATGACCTGTTGTGTGGATAAAGAACGTGAGGAACTGTTTGAGGTAGGGGATTCATGGCTTCTCTAATTGTATATGTGCAATCGTAGAATTAGCATGATTTATCCCTTTGGATTACAATGAAATTGACCTAATTAAATACTTGAACCGGATTAAAATAATTGGTTGATCGCATGTTGTTTCTTTATACCGTGATAACGGTTTCCTCATGTTTTTCTAGATAGAGTGTTATCTATGTTTTCTTTGATTTGTTATTCGTTCATGATAGAAATTGATAATGAACGTAAAGTCGGAATTAATTGTTAATTAATTGGCTAAAGATAAAGAGGCATGTAAATTAATCTGGTTATTGTTGTTGTTGTATTTGTTCTAATTTGAGGATAATCAAATTAGGGAAGTAAGCATGGCTATTTAATTGTGATAGCTTACTGATTAGGTATCCATGATTGGAACCTACGAATAACAAATCTGTTAATTCAATATGGATTAGAGAACATATTATGTGGGAATTTCTAAAAGGGTTCTGAGTTACCCTCTTGTTTGTTAAAGGGTCAATAGCCCATGATGTGATGTTTGTTTTCCTACTGCTTCTGTTGTGATGTGATCCTGGATGGTTGTTGTTATATGTGGAGGCATGGAGGCCTTGTGGTTATGGCAGCAGATGACGCCTAGAGTGGCGAGATGCATCAGTTTATGCATGTGGGTGTCGGGGAGGACACCAGGGGTGATGGAATGGGATCGATGTGGTTGCTGGTTTCTTGCGGTTTTCTTGAATGTTAATCTGCTTTGTTTTTCCCCACTGCTCAAGGAAGGTGGTCTTGCTACCCTTCTTCCGAAGGAGGCGAAGACACGCGGGGTATGCCACGTGCTTTCCGTGTTTAGCCTCTCGAGGGGGAATGGGTATATGCTCTTTATATAGGCGGCAAAGACTCGACGGGTAGTATATCTACTCACCGTGTTGAGCCTCCTTTGTGTTTAGAAGCATAGGATGATTTTTTTCTAGAATGACTGGGAATGTGTAAAAGTAATTCGGTAATGAATGTTTGATTAAATGGTGAAAATACACGGGGATGGAGATACTGGAATTTAAAGGTGATGTGAATCTTAAAAAGGAGCAGTTCTTTTTGAAAGTGATGCCAATTCAGTTTAATGTGGAATTGTTCATTCTTAATTAATGTTTAAATAATTAATTAATGTACAGTGGAACTGATAAAATGAGAACGGAGTAATCTAATAAATCTCTTCAAATGTTTGTGTGCTTATAGGATACCTAGTCTTAGAAGTAGCAGCCTGGAGTTTGAGAGACGTTAGCTACAGTTGTATATAAGACTAGGTAATGCACATAGTGTGGATGTGAGTTACTTATATATTCTGTACTTTTTGTGTTTCTATATGCTACTCCACCATGTCGGTAAGGGCAACTGACACCCCAGGGATTCTGAGCCCTGGGGGGGGTTTTCCCCCAACATTCTGATGGGAGGTTGAATGGATTACTACCCCCTTTAGCCCCGCTCTCTTCTCTTGGTAGATACACAGTGGTTAGCTTTCCCCATATATGTGTGTAGAGGGATGTAATGGCTTGTGGTTATTTCACACACATATATTCTGGATATAGTATCCTATGGACTACTATAGGTGTAACGTGTATAGGCTATGATGGCTTGAGGATCCTTACTCGGCGTATGGGCTGTAATGGCTTGAGGTATTATACCTGACGTATGATACACGTTATGCGAGCTGTGATGGCTCCCGGAAATTACCTGGTTACTTTTGGTTGTGAGGACGGTGTGGTGCTTCGCCCAGGTGTCTGCGGGCAAGCCTTTGTGGTGCACGAGGTGCAGATTGTGGAGCTTATCCCAGGTGTCTGCGGGCAAGCCTTTGGAGAGAGATGCACAGGACGTATGTCGTTGGGGAAAAGCGGCAAACCAGTGGGGAAGTAGTAGCGGGGTACCCTTGATATTCTTTACTATATGCTATATTCGTGTATTCTTTACTTGGAGAGAGTAGCCATGGTGAGGTTGGGAACATAGTATACCTGTTTAGGTGACGAGTTAGTTTCACTTGTTGTTCACTGGGCTTTAGCATGCTTTCTTTACTTTTGCACGAGAGGCTTGGGGAGGATCCTACTGATTATACTGTTATACTCACCCTATGTACATATAAATTGTTTTTCAGGTCACTTGGAGCAGGTTGGAGATCAAGCGGGTTACTACTAGCTTGTGGTTGGAGGAGCTGTTCGGGCTCGTGGTCGCTGTCGTTTTACATTCTTTTGGGTACTTTTAGTTTTCCCTTTCAGTTGTAGTACTTTTTCATGACATTTCATATATGTACTTGGGTTTCTTATATATTTCAGTTATGAGTTGGAGTTGGTTGGAGTCTATTCTATCTCTCTCTTCCGCATGTGTTCTCTTAGAGGGTAATGCCTCCCATTTGTGTGTTTATTATACCCTCGGTGATAGTCTCCAACCCGGGGCCTACTGGAGGTGGGACTCGGGGGTCATTATCTATCTTCTCACATTACCGGCCCAGGAGGGGTACACTTTGTGGGGAGGGGGTCGTGACAGAGTGGTATCAGAGTTCTGGTTGAGGGATAAGATGGAGTTTGGAGTTAGGCACAGGTGAGGATGCATGGGATGGTAGGGAAACAGTGTCATTCATGTTTAGAAAGTGGGGTAAACACTGGAGACCGGCAGAGACATAGGTGTTTAGGGCCCCCTATGATCTGTTGCACAGACCTTTAAGTTTACGATGGCTACTAAACAAAGTGATACTGGTTGCAGGGTAGAGACCTAGGAAAGGATCATGCATCATTATTCTTTGCGCCTGTGTTTGAATGGGTAGACCTTGGGATAGGTAACCTAAAATTAATAAAACAAAATAATTAATTAATTAATGTTGAGTCTTCCATATTCCAGGATTAGGAGCTCTAATGGTTGTTATTTTACAGGTATGGCTCCAGGTCGACGTCCTCGTCAGGTTTGCGCAGAAGGTGCCCAGCAGGATGTTCCAGCAGATCGATGCCGGGTAGAGGTTGACGACGATGTCACTTGGAGGAAGACACTCCGAGAGTTTCAGCGCCAGAGTCTACAGAAGTACGAGGGCTCCGTTTCAGATGTAGTCACAGAAGACTGGTTAGAGGAGATCGAGATAGGCTTCAGTTCGATTCGTGCTCGGAAGGAACACTGGGTGTCCTTGGTTGTGACGATGCTGCATGGAGCCGCGAGGCAGTGGTGGTTCTTGTTCCTCGGTGATCGTAAGGAGTCAACAATCTCATGGGAGGAGTTTCGAGACAGGTTTAGAGTCGAGTTTCTTTCATCGACTACGAAAACGTCCAGTCGCCAGGAGCTTCTCACCCTTCGACAGGGTAGCTCCAGTGTTCGAGAGTTTGGAATTCGTTTCAGGAACCTTCTATGATATGCTTCAGACCTGTTACCAGATGATGAGGCCAGGGCGAGGCATTTCGAGGAGGATTTGCGTCCAGAGATCCAGCGCCAGGTCACCCCATTTATGCTGAAGACATATCTAGAGGTGCTGGCGAGGGAAGAGGTTATTGAGAGGACTTTGGCTAGGACCGGATCTTCAAGAGATGGGAATCATCATGATTACTCACGAAGCAGAGCTGTGGTCCGGGGTTCCCGGTTTTCAGGACAGAAGAGTTTCCGTTCACCTGGGGGTAGGTCCCAGCCCTTCCCATCTCGTTTCTCCAGAGGCAGCAACTCTCAGACCTATGCCAAGGGATCAGGCGCTTGTTTTTCTTGTGGTGGTCGTGGTCATCAGCAGCGGGAGTGCCCAACTTTTCAGAGCAGTCATCGTGCACCAGGCGCTCCACTCCAGGTTCCTCCGTTGAGGCAGTTCCAGCCGAGGCAGCAGCAGCAGGTTGCACCAGCTTTAGATCACCAGAGGGTAGATGGAGCAGGCATAGGACATCCCCATGATGCTCCCCGTCCTCAGAGAGCAGAGCGCGGCCGTGGTGGTGGTCGTCATCAGGGTCAGAGAGGCCATGGAGGTGGTTGTGGTCAGCTTCATGCTCTAGCGTTGCCAGCTCCATGCGAGCCAGACGTCGTCTGAGGTACCCTTTGCTTGTTTTCTACCTTGGTGTATGCCTTGTTTGATTCAGGAGCGACACACTCCTTTATATCCCCTACCCTTGTCCACGCTTTGGGACTTGAGGTAGAGAGGCTTCCAGTGCCCTTGGCGTTGACTACGCCAGTTGGAGGTCGAGCTAGCTTGTTTGAAGTATGTAGAGACTGTGAGCTAGTGTTGGGGCAGCACTGCTCTTGGGGAGATTTCCTATGTTTAGGAATACAACCATATGATGTCATCCTCGGCATGGATTGGTTGTATTCGGTGCAGGCTATTGTGGATTGCTTCCGGAAGGAGGTCATCTTCTTCGATGTAGATGGAGAAACAGTGGTGTTTGTTGGTGAGAGAGATCCTCGGATGAGTCATAGAAGAGTTTCATCCTTATCATCCATGATGGCTGAGATGATGTTATGTTCTTCAGAGGTTGAGCAGTTGGCATTTCTTAGGGTTGTGGAGGAGTACCCTGATGTATTTCCCGAAGAGGTTGTAGCATTACCCCCTCGACGAGAGATCGAGTTTGGGATCGAGCTACAGCCAGGAGCGTCTCCTATCTCTATGTCTCCGTATAGAATGGCCCCTTCTGAGTTACGAGAGCTACGTATTCAGCTTGATGGTCTGTTGTAGTGTGGTTTTTTTCGGTCAAGCATGTCACCGTGGGGTGCACCAGTTTTGTTTGTGAAAAAGGCTGACGGCAGTTTGCGGTTGTGTGTCGATTATCGTCGATTAAACAAAGTGACAATAAAGAATCGCTATCCTCTTCCACGGATTGATGACCTATTCGATCAACTGAAGGGTGCAAGTTGGTTTTCAAAGATTGACTTGCGGTCATGATATCACCAAATGCGTGTAAAGGATGAGGATATCCCAAATACTACTTTCCGTTGTCGTCATGGGCATTATGAGTTTGTTGTAATTCCATTCGGCGTGATGAATGCTCCAGCTGTTTTCATGGGGTTGATGAATGTTGTGTTCCGTGAATTCCTAGACAAGTTTGTTGTGGTTTTCATCAATGAAATCCTTGTGTACTCCACATCTGAAGTGGATCATGCAGAACATCTACGAGCCGTTTTGGGAGTTCTTCGCCAACATCAGTTGTTTGGTAAGTTGTCCAAGTGTGAGTTTTGGGCTCGAGAAGTTCGTTTCTTGGGGCATGTTGTGTCCCAACAGGGAGTAGCTGTGGATCCTTCGAAGATAGAAGCAGTGGTGTCATGGGAAGCCCCCAAGACCGTGTCAGAGGTGCGAAGTTTCCTTGGTCTCGCAGGCTATTATAGGAGGTTTGTAGCCAATTTCTCCCGAATTGCGACTCCTCTAACAGCTTTGACCAGGAAGGATCAAGCATTCATGTGGACTGATCAGTGTCAGGCAGCATTCGAGTATCTAAAGGAGAAGTTGGTAAGTGCTCCTGTTCTTTGTCTTCCAGCTGAGGGAGTCCAGTTTGAGGTCTTCTGTGATGCATCACATTTGGGGCTAGGCTGTGTACTTATGCAACAAAGGTCAGTTGTTTCTTATGGGTCCCGAAAATTGCGTCCCCATGAACGCAACTATGCCACCCATGATCTTGAGTTGGCAGCCGTGGTGTTTGCGCTGAAGTTGTGGAGACATTACCTCATTGGAGAGCGCTTTGTGGTTTTCACCGATCATAAGAGTTTGAGGTATGTTTTCTCTCAGCGGGACTTGAACTTGCGGCAGCGTCGGTGGATGGAGTTCTTGCAGGAATACGACTTCGAAATATCGTATACACCTGGGAAGGTAAATGTTGTTGCTAATGCGCTGAGCTGAAAGTCACGTAGTGATGCTGTGTGTGAATCCGGTGATTCTTGGAGAGTAATGGAGGAACTGTCAGCATTACATCTTGATATGGAAGAGGTTGGAGGTAGAGGTTGTCTTTTCCAGATGACAGTGCAGTCATCTCTAATGCAGAAGGTGGAAGATTCTTAGTTGGGTGATCTAGAGGTGGAAGTTTGGAGAGACAGAGTTGTTTGTGGGGAGGCCCCTGATGGTTGGTCGGAGGATGAACAACACCGAGTGTTGTATCATGGCAGGCTTTTTGTTCCATTGGCGATGCGCGAGACGGTTCTCCGAGAGTTCCATAGTTCACCCTTGGCGGTACATCCTGGTGTGACGAAGATGTACCGATCCTTGAGGAGTCAATTTTGGTGGCCTGGGCTGAAGCATACAGTTGCAGAATGTGTGTCTCGATGTTTAGTCTGCCAGAAGGTGAAGGCTGAACACCGTGTTCCTGGTGGTCTTCTTCAACACATAGAGATTCCTCAGTGGAAGTGGGAGGACATCTCAATGGACTTTGTTACAGGTTTACCTCAAGCTCCGGGAGGACATGATGCTATATGGGTGGTAGTGGATCGTTTAACTAAATCGGCCCACTTCATAGCAATCAAGGAGTCGAGCTCAGTGGAGGTTTTGTCAAGGCAGTATCTAGAGGAGGTGGTGAGGCTTCACGGAGTACCTAGGATGATCATTTCTGATCGAGACCCTCATTTTACCTCTAGGGTGTGGAGAGGTCTCCAACATGCTTTTGGCTCTCAACTGTGCCTTATCACTGCTTTTCATCCTCAAACGGATGGTCAGACAGAGCGAACCATCCAGACTCTTGAAGACATGTTGCGCTCTTGTGTTCTTGATTTTGGAGGTTCATGGGTGAAGCACTTACCCTTGGTAGAGTTCTCTTACAATAATAGTTTTCACTCTACCATCGGTATGGCGTCGTTTGAAGCCTTGTATGGCCAGACATGCCGTTCTCCGTTGTACTGGACTGGGGTCGGAGAGTCAACAATTCTCGGACCAGAACTAGTGCAGAATACAACAAAGATGGTTCAGGTGATTCGTGAGAGGATGAAGACAGCACAGGATCGTCAGAAATCATATGCTGATCAAAGAAGGAGACTGTTAGAGTTTAATGTTGGGGATCATGTGTTTCTAAAGGTGACTCCCCGTCGTGGGCAGCGAAGGTTTGGTCGTAGAAGTAAGCTTTCTCCCCGGTTTGTTGGGCCTTTCGAGGTGTTAGCTCGTGTTGGAGCTGTGGCATATCGAGTAGCACTCCCCCCTCATATGAGTCGAATACATGATGTTTTCCATGTATCACAGCTCTGTCATTATCTTCATGATGAATCTCATGTTATCGATTGGGGAGAGATCGATATTGATGATGATGCAACCTTCAAGGAGCGACCTGTGGAGATCCAAGACCACAAGGAGAAGGTGTTGCGTGGGCGTTCTATCCCCTTAGTTCGTGTCTTGTGGCGACACAGTGGCATGGAGGAGAGTACCTGGGAGCGTGAGTCACAGATATGTGCTCAGTACCCAGAGTTGTTCAATGTTTAACTCCTTTCATGTAATCATGTTTCCTCTCTGGTTAGACCTTTCATGTTTTATTTATGTACTTTTCATGTGATGTTATGAATGAATTGTTTGGGTATGGATTGTTTGTTCCCATACTCCCGGATGTCGTAGTTTTGTTCCAGATTTCGAACAACTCATGGTGGTTTTTCCCCTGAGAGGTATCTTATGGAGTGGTTGTTCGGACCCCTCTTTTCTTCTGGGTTGGTTTTTAATTCTCGAGGACGAGAATTTTTTGAGTGGTATCTAATGTAATGGCCTGGACCTCTCCGGTCCATTACTTTGTGAATTTTGGTGTTGGAGGTGTTCCGGGAGGTCAAGGGGACTTATCCCCAACACTTTGCCAATTTTTCCAGTTCTGTGAACAGTGTTTCCAGTTTTATGAACAGTAACAGATCGGTCTCACTGATCGGTCTGACAGATCGGTCTGATAGATCGGTTTCACAGATCGGTCTGACAGATCGGTTTCACAGATCAGTCTGACAGATCGGTTTCACAGATCGGTCTGATAGATCGGTTTCACAGATCGGTGTGACAGATCGGTTTCACAGATCGGTCTGACAGATCGGTTTCACATATCGGTGTGACAGATCGGTTTCACAGATCGGTGTGACAAATCAGTTTCACAGATCAGTTTCACAGATCGGTGTGACAGATCGGTTTCACAGATCGGTCTGACAGATCGGTTTCAAAGATCGGTCTGACAGATCAGTTTCACAGATCGGTGTGACAGATCGGTTTCACAGATCGGTCTGACAGATCGGTTTCACAGATCGGTGTGACAGATCGGTTTCACAAATCGGTGTGACAGATTGGTTTCACAGATCGGTCTGACAGATCAGTTTCACAGATCGGTGTGACAGATCAGTTTCACAGATCGGTCTGACAGATCGGTTTCACAGATTGGTTTCACAGATCGGTTTCACAGATCGGTGTGACAGATCGGTTTCACAGATCAGTTTCACAGATCGGTGTGACAGATCGGTTTCACAGATCGGTCTGACAGATCGGTTTCACAGATCGGTGTGACAGATCAGTTTCACAGATTGGTCTGACAGATCGGTTTCACATATCGGTTTCACAGATCGGTTTCACAGATCAGTTTCACAGATCGGTTTCATAGATCGGTTTCACAGATCGGTTTCATGTACAGTAACAGTGGGTGAACAGTGTTTCTAGACTTCTACAGTTTTGCCCCTTTTGACGTTTCCTTTGACGTAAAATACATTTAAAGCCTTATTTTAAGGGCTCTTAAGGGTGTTTAAAATGCCATAAATCCTATATTAATTATTCCTAAGGCTTGGAATGTTTTACTTGGTCAAACCGCGTGGGTTAATGCGATCCGTTTTTAATGGAGAATTAACCGGATCTTAAACCGTCGCCCCATTTAATCTTCAAAAAGGGACGAGATATCATTCTCCCTTGTTCTTTCCCTTTGTTCTCAACTAAGAGGCACTAGAACCTTTCAATCCTTCCTGTAGGAGTTGCACAATCAATCTTTACTCCTAGGATTGGTTCTGCTCTGTTTTGGATGCAACCGAACTGTGTCGGTCAATCTTCCCAATAAGGTATGTTGTATCGTTGTTCTTTTGGGGTTTATCTTCTCCTATCCTCCTTCCCATAATTATACCATGTAATTTCCAAGATTCTAATGGGTTTTCTTGGGGTTGGTTGGTACTGTCGTACCGCAGAATCCTCCGGTGGATGCAGTTGTCGCGAGGGGAGGATCGTGACCTGTTGTGTGGACAAAGAACGTGAGGAACTGTTTAAGGTAGGGGATTCATGGCTTCTCTAATTGTATATGTGCAATTGTAGAATTAGCATGATTTATCCCTTTGGATTACAATGAAATTGACCTAATTAAATACTTGAACCGGATTAAAAGAATTGGTTGATCGCATATTGTTTCTTTATACCGTGATAACGGTTGCCTCATGTTTTTCTAGATAGAGTGTTATCTATGTTTTCTTTGATTTGTTATTCGTTCATGATAGAAATTGATAATGAACGTAAATCTGGAATTAATTGTTAATTAATTGTCTAAAGATAAAGAGGCATGTAAATTAATCTAGTTATTGTTGTTGTTGTAGTTGTTCTAATTTGAGGATAATAAAATTAGGGAAGTAAGCATGGTTATTTAATTGTGATAGCTTACTGATTAGGTATCCATGATTGGAACCTACGAATAACAAATTTGTTAATTCAATATGGATTAGAGAACAGATTATGTGGGAATTTCTAAAAGGGTTCTGAGTTACCCTCTTGTTTGTTAAAGGGTCAAGATCCCATGATGTGATGTTTGTTTTCCTGTTGCTTGTGCTGTGATGTGAGCCTGGATGGTTGTTGTGATATGTGGAGGCATGGAGGCCTTGTGGTTATGGAAGCAGATGACGCCTAGAGTGGCGAGATGCATCAGTTTATGCATGTGGGTGTCGGGGAGGACACCAGGGGTGATGGAATGGAATGGATGTGGTTGCTGGTTTCTTGCGGTTTTCTTGAATGTTAATCTGCTTTGCTTTTCCCCACTGCTCAAGGCAGATGGTCTTGCTACCCTTCTTCCAAAGGAGGCGAAGACGCGCGGGGTATGCCACGTGCTTTCCGTGTTTAGCCTCTCGAGGGGGAATGGGTATATGCTCTTTCTATAGGCGGCAAAGACTCGAAGGGTAGTATATCTACTCACCGTGTTGAGCCTCCTTTGTGTTTAGAAGCATAGGATGATTTTTTTCTAGAATGCCTGGGAATGTGGAAAAGTAATTCGGTAATGAATGTTTGATTAAATGGTGAAAATCCACGGGGACAGAGATACTGGAATTTAAAGGTGATGTGAATCTTAAAAAGGAGCGGTTGTTTTTGAAAGTGATGCCAATTCAGTTTAATGTAGAATTGTTCATTCTTAATTAATGTTTAAAGAATTAATTAATTTACAGTGGAACTGATAAAATGAGAATGGAGTAATCTAATAAATCTCTTCAAATGTTTGTGTGCTTATAGGATACCTAGTCTTAGAAGTAGCAGCCTGGAGTCTGAGAGACGTTAGCTGCAGTTGTATCTAAGACTAGGTAATGCCCATAGTGTGGATGTGAGTTACTTATATATTCTGTACTTTTTGTGTTTCTATACGCTACCCCACCCTGTCGGTAAGGGCAACTGACACCCCGGGGATTCTGAGCCCTAGGGGGGTGTTTTCCCCAACATTCTGATGGGAGGTTTAATGGCTGACTACCCCCTTTAGCCCTGCTCTCTTCTCTTGGTAGATACACAGTGGTTAGCTTTCCCCATATATGTGTGTAGAGGGATGTAATGGCTTGTGGTTATTTCACACACATATATTCTGGATATAGTATCCTACGGACTACTATAGGTGTAACGTGTATAGGCTATGATGGCTTGAGGATCCTTACTCGGCATATGGGTTGTAATGGCTTGAGGTATTATACCCAACATATGATACACGTTATGCGAGCTGTGGTGGCTCCCAGAAATTACCTGGTTACTTTTGGTAGTGAGGACGGTGTGGTGCTTCGCCCAGGTGTCTGCGGGCAAGCCTTTGTGGTGCACGAGGTGCAGATTGTGGAGCTTAGCCCAGGTGTCTGCGGGCAAGCCTTTGGAGAGAGATGCACAGGACGTATGTCGTTGGGGCAAAGCGGCAAACCAGTGGGGAAGTAGTAGAGGGGTACCCTTGATATTCTTTACTATATGCTATATTCTTTTATGCATTACTTGTCAAGAGTATCCATGGTGAGTTTGGGAACATAGTATACCTGTTTAGGTAACGAGTTAGTTTCACTTGTTGTTCACTGGGCTTTAGCATGCTTTCTTTACTTTTGCACGAGAGGCTTGGGGAGGATCCTACTGAGTATACTGTTATACTCACCCTATGTACATATAAACTATTTTTCAGGTCACTTGGAGCAGGTTGGAGATCAAGCGGGTTACTACTAGCTTGTGGTTGGAGGAGGAGCTGTTCGGGCTCGTGGTCGCTGTCGTTTTACATTCTTTTGGGTACTTTTAGTTTTCCCTTTCAGTTGTAGTACTTTTGCATGACATTTCATATATGTACTTGGGTTTCTTATATATTTCAGTTATGAGTTGGAGTTGGTTGGAGTCTATTCTATCTCTCTCTTCCGCATGTGTTCTCTTAGAGGGTAATGCCTCCCATTTGTGTGTTTATTATACCCTCGGTGCTAGTCGCCAACCCGGGGCCTACTGGAGGCGGGACTCTGGGGTCATTATCTCTCTTCTCACATTGTCGGCCCAGGAGGGGTACACTTTGTGGGGAGGGGGTCTTGAAAAATGTTCCCAAATATCCTCATGTTTGTTGGAATAGGGATTATTCATTTAGTATAAATGTTATCATTATAGAGTTAGTTCATTTTGGTGGTCTTATAGACCATCATGAACTGGATTTGTTTTATTAAATTTAAATGCTATTAATAAATACTATAATCCTTAAATAAGTTATATTATACTTTTTATCATTATATTTAACAATAATAATATTTTTATAACCTACGTTGAAGGAAACGGATAAAAACTAAGTATGTTTTTTATAGAGGTAGTGAACCAACCATATTGTGAACAACATTTTAGTTTTAGAACCAAATAAAAGTTGATGATACTATATCATGGTTCGTGGAACATATATGGGGGTTTTAGAAGAAGAATAAAATTAAAATAAGTTTAGTTTATAATTTACCTATAATTTAGGGTTCCCCCTCTTTGGTTACCCATTAAGGCTCCTTGGAATTGTATTTGGTGATAACATGGATTATAGGTTTGTTGGGATATATATAATGAGATATTTGGGTAGAGTTTTAGTAAGCTCTATGGCATATATAGTGTGATGATTGGGGTTACTATTTATAAGTGGGAGGAGAGGGATCCTTTTTGAACCTTTTATTTATTAGTTTGTTATTTTGTGTAAAGACTACCAATAATGATAAATCTTGTGACCATATAAATTAAATGGTGCATTTTAGTTCGAAATAATGTGTGCTTAAAATATCCCATATGCAATAAATCATGCATTTACCTTTTAATGTTTAATACGATGATTTTTCATATTTCAATATTCACAAAAATTCAACTATTTAGAAAAATAAAAAAATTAACAACAAAAAATTCCCAATTTGTAGATTAAAAAAATGTAATAAATTTTATGAAAATATTTTATCATTATGAGAAATTTATTTTTAAATTAAAATCTTTATTTATTTTAAAAATAAAAATTGTAATATTATGATCAATTTTTCGACACTTTGAAAAAAACACTTATGGTCTCATAAAATTATATTATAATTACAATAAAAACCATTTTATGAACATGAACTTTCATAAAAATAATTATATTTTTTATAAAAATTAACATAAGAAATCTTTATTTTATTGAAATAAAAACACTTATTTTATCTTTTTTAAAACAATTATTTACTTGTATCATGATATAAATATGTCATATTTCCATTCTATAAGTTAACTAAATATTATTTTACACTTACATAGGTGATATTACTATTTCAATGGTTAGGTTATGATTCTTAATGGTTAGATTACTATTTCAATAGTTAGAATACTATTCTAGTGGTCAAATTACTATTCTAACATCCCATTTTGCAATAGTTATATGGGTTTCATATTTTCTATGAATGCCTCATAATTCATTAATTCTTCATTCACTTATTTTTTTCTCAATGTTATGTATATTATAATATTAAAAATGAATATTTCATTACTAATATGATTTTAATTTATATTTTCATTTTCTTGAGTGTGTTTATTTCTATGGATCAATAAAATCCAAATTTTCATATTTATTTTTAATTTTTTATCCCATTTTTATATTTTCAATTTTTATGATCATTTTTATTATATAAATTTAATTTTAAAATTAATATAACAAAATATTTTTTTTCTATCATTTGGATCACTTGAATTACATAATTATACATTAATAAATATGACACAATTATATTATCAGATGGGAAATTACATTGATAAAATTATATGTCATTAGATTTCCCCCCTTTAGAAATTTCATCAGTGAAATTTCTTTTTTCATACCAGGTGGAAATAGGTAGGGGTAATTTTGCTTCATTTCTTCCTTTAGTTCCCATGTCTCCTCCTCGTACTTATGGTCTCACTATAGTAATTTAATTTGGTGATTTGATTTTTTGTTTATAATATTTTCTATACAATCTAAGATCTTCACCGATTTCTCCTCATAGGAGATATCATTTTCTAATTGTACCACCTACGAATTCAGTACATGTGAGGAATTTAGTATTTACTTCCCCAAGAGGGATATATTGAACAAGTTATGTACTTGATATAGGGTTAGTGGGAGTGTTATTTTATAGTCAATATCACCAATGTGATCAAGAATCTCGAAGGGACCAATGTACCTGGGACATACAATCCCCTTATTCCTAAATCTCATGACTCACTTCCATAAATCTATGTCATGGAATACTTTATCTCCAAAATAAAACTCTATGTCTCCACAATGGTTATCAGGATTTCTATTTTTCTATTATGAGCTTCCATGATGTTCTATTGTATGGTTTTAACAATTTATACTATTTCTTAAACTATAGCAGGTCCCAAAAACTTATATTCACTTACTCCATCACAACATGCTAGTTTTCTACATCTATTCCCATAAATAGATTTATATGGAGTGATGTGAATTCTTGAGTGAAAACTATTGTTGTATGAGAACTCGACTAGAGAAATATTTTGATCCTATCCTCGTTTGAATTCCATCAATCATGCTCTCAAGATGTCTTCAAGTGTCTACATGGTCCAATCATATTAGCCATCAGTTCAGGCATGGTAATTCATATTAAATTGTAACTTAGTGTTTAGATAATGTTTGATACTTTTCTATAAATTGGATGTAAATTTTAGGTCTCTATTGGATACAATAGATAAGTTAATTCCATGTAACCTCATCATTACTCTGATGTATATCATTGTAAGTTGATCTAGTAATAATTCATTTTGAATAATAATTAAATGAGCATTCCTTGTATGAAAATACACCACAAACCATATATAATTATTTTTACTTTATGTCATTAAGTGACTAGTGAAAAAGTATATAGTGATGTTTTTCCATTTCCATGCAGGTATAGGTAATGGTTGTATCATTCCCTTGAAATTTTTCCTTTATGCCTTTCCATGTGTACATACTAAAAACATTGATGTAGATTCTGGGATATCTTTATTAGTATTGTCCCATAAATAGTGCTCTCTTAGATCATGATAAATCTTCATAATCCCAGGATGGATGGATAAGGTTGAGCTATGTGCATCATTCAACATATCATAATTTATCTTTGAATGTGATGATACACATAGTCATAAACCAAATCATAAAAATACTTCTATATTAATTTTTAACTTTGATGATTTCCATTTTCTTATACCTTCCACCTTTTTTGGAATTTCCATATCACCCATTTGATCTTATTTTATTTTCACTAAAAGGGACTTTTGAGTAATTAGTTGAGAAAGGAATGATGATGTTCATTCCTTTATGATTCCTATGTCCATTTTTTGAATGTTTAACATGATCAAATCCCTCTCAATCCTCATCATGGGTAAGGTTTCTAGATCCTTTATACTTAGAGTATATGTCACTTTATTTTCCTTCCGAGGATAGTAATGGATCCTTAATTATCTCTAACCATATTTATTGGAAAATATTTAGCTCCTTCTATGTGAATATATATTCAATACTCTTATGATCTGTATATATTTCACACTAATCTTCGTAGAGATAATGCCACCAAATATTAAATGTGAAGATTACTATATCTAAATTCAGATCATGTGTTGGGTAGTTATTCCCGTGAACTTTCAAATTACTTGATTCAAAGGCTATCACATTATAATTTTTCATAAGTACATAACCCAATACCTTTTTTAAACATTTATATATACCATGAATTGTTCCCCACTTGAGGGTAGCCTCAGGATTGGTGCAATGATAATACTTCTTTTTAACTCCTTGAATCTTCCTTTGCCTTCATCAGGCTAGAAAAACATTACTCACATCCGAGTTAGCTTGGTTTTTTAGGATTTAAAATCATGATTATTTTCTCATAAATCATTGAAAATACCCTACTAGTAAAAGGAAACTACAAATATCCATTGTAGATATTGTTTTGGGACACTCCTCAATTTTATTTTTCTTATAAAGATCTACATATATCCCTCTATTTGTGATAAAATTCCTGATGAATGAATATTCCACTATCTAGAACTCACATTTATTATAATTTTCATGTAGCTTCTCCTTTCACAAATTATTTATTAAAATATCACATTCTCCTCATGCTCCTCCTTTATTTAAGAAATTATAAAAATATCATCTATAAATACTACCATAAATTTTTCGAGTCAATCTTTAAATAATTTATTCATTAAATCCATGAATATTTTCAGTGTATTAGTGAGTCTGAAGGTCACCACTATGAACTCATAGTGTCCATACATTATTCTAATGGTGGTCTTTGAAATATCCTCCTTCTTCACCTTTATTTGAGGATTCCCTAACTGAAGTCCATTTTTAGAGAAGTACTGGGACACATATATTAGATCAAACAGGTTATCAATCTATGGTAGGGGATACTTGTTCTTCATCATGATTTTGTTATGTTCACAATAATCAATACAAAGGTTAATCGACCTATCCTTATTATTGAAAATGATTGCTAACACACCCCATAGTGAAGAAATCTGGTGCATAAAACCTTGTCCTAATTCTATTATATATTCTTCTTTATTTATTCCAACTCTATGGTTTCCATTATATATGAAGTTTTAAATATGGGAAGAGATATAGGTATAAGTTAAATTGATAACTCAACCACACAGTCATTATAAAGATCAATAAATTCTTTAGGGAATACATTAGTATAGTTCCTCGTAGTGGGAATATCTTTAAGCATTATTCTCTCCTTTATCTAAATAATTTGATAAAGATACACTTTATCATATGGAAATAAAATCCACACCTAAAAATAATATTCAAAAGTATATTTATCCTCCTCCTTATACATATAAAAAATCTTAGGATGACTGAGGATGTGAAGAGTAATCTCATTCTCCCAAACATTGAATTTGAATCTATATAAGGACAACCAATCCATGTATAGTATAAAATAAAATTCCACTAAAGGAAGCATGAAAATATTTGATGGGATTCTGATTCAAAAAAAATTATTAGGGATGGGTTATATACTTGGGATGAAATGACGGCTCTATTTACTATTCTCATAAATAGCTCAACCCCCATGTTTTGAGACAATTTTTGAATAGTTCTACTAAAAATTACTTATATGAAATAATGTGTAGAACCATAATCAAATAGTACATTTTTTATTATTGAATGAATAACCAATGCACATATCACCACATCATTTTCTAGATCCACATAAGTGGCAGTTATAGCATATGACCATCTTAGATCTCTTGGCATTGGAGGTTGTTTTCATTGATAGTCTCTAAAAACCCTTAGCTTTGGGAATTCTCTTACAGAATTATGATGTTATTTATATTAAAAACATCGGAACATAGATTGAGTGTTGATCTTAATTTTTATTCTTCCATTTCATTAGTGGGATTATTCATCCTTGTTTATAATTTATGATCTTGATTACCTTCTTTTCCACACATAAAGTATCTCCTTGTTCTCTTGAGATAGTTTCTAAGATTCTTCTTCCCATATTTTTAACACATGGGTTGATGGATTTTCTTTCCACCATGGGATTTATTCATCGATCCTTTCAAATTAAACTGTATTTTATGATTTTTTATCTCCAACCACACAAGACCATGGGGAGTTTCCAATCTCTATCTCAACCTTAAGGAAACAATGAACAATCTCTTCATATCCATCAAAGTATCTAATCACCAAATATTTCCATATAACCAACTTTAATCAACTAAATAACAAGTCTTCCTTACTTTCTGTGTCAATGAAAAATCTTGATGAATACATTGCAAGCCTTGTGAGGTTTTACTCATATTACCTAATTAACTCATATTCCTTTTTATTTAGTGTGAGGAACTCTCTCTCCATTTTAAGATTGACAGTTTTGGTAAAATAATTACTAAAAAATATTTTCTTAAACCCTTCTCATTCAATGGAATAAATTTATTCTTTGGAATTTGTGTTCTTGATCAATGACCACTGCTAATTAGATCCCCCTTCGGGTGATAAATGTCTAGTATAACTATCTTTATTTTTTTGAGAATTATAGGAAAGAGAATATCATGTTAATAGAGGTAAAAAATTGTTACATGATGATGGTATTAAAAGATGCACTAAAGGTAGGAAGCCTTTATTTCATAAATGACTTGAATTCAACATGTTATTTCTTAAGATAAGGAAGGAGTTCCATAGGATTCAATTTATTATTCACGACCTGAGTATATTGATCCAGTAATACCATAAAGTTCTCATATCCTTATTCTATCATATTAGACATCTCATTAGGGAAATCATCACATTTCCTATTACATTTTTTGTTGGCACAGTTCCTCCTATTTTCAACCATTAACTAAAATAATGTAAAAATAATAGATGAGTGTATTTAAACTATGAAACATGCAAATATTGAAACGATGTACATGGATTTAATAACTTATAAATAAAAAATATATCCTAACATATGAGTTTCTATGTTTAAATCTTGGTTATCCATTGTAATTTTCCAATTAGGTTATATAACCTAACAGTATATTCAAGTCCTTCATAATGGTTCTTAAAGACTTTGTGAATTTGTGAAACCATATTCCCCGAGAGTGTCAAACAAGGTGCGTAGCAAGACTTGTTTTTTTACTAGGTCGGGTCGAGTAAATACCCAAAGATCCATTTCTGGGTTATTACCCATATTCATATCTATTTTAGAGATATATCTACTTATATTATCTAGAAAGGGGTGTAATTTCTTGGAAACCACTTGGTCTATACATTACCAAAGTTTAAACATGTTTTGACAAACTTTGACTTGTCCCTTGAGTTTTTACTAATATATTCATGTCCTAATCCCCCCAAAAAATAAAAAATCCTATGATACAAAAAATAGTGACCCATGTATTTTACAGATATTATTGTTTTATTTTTAATATAAATATCCAATAAACATAGCCCAAGGATCGACAAGACTTGTGTTTTTAGAAGTTTAGGTACAAAAACATCGAAATAAAACTAAAACAAAAAAAAAATTATTTTATTATTTATAATGAGATCCTAAATACCTTTGAGATCCTAAATCTATATATTATATCATGGGGAATACATAAACAAAATGGGTGATCTAAAATCCCAATAACGTAATAAACATGAGGACAAAGCATAACATTGAGACAAAATGCATAACAAGATATCATAAAATACAAGGCTAGTGAATAATCATATGATATCATGACATAAGGAAAATGGAATCATAAGATCCTGGAATCATAGGAATGTGTTAATAACATATAACGTGATACAATAATATACTAAGTATAACTTCCAAGACAACATCACATGGTGGAGAGACCCATCAGGGATTAGGTTTACTCCCCAATCCTATACATATCATATAATGATACACAAGAATTATACAATGAACTAGATCACAATCTGAGTGTACCCATAATTCATTTTCATTCATATGTTTTCTAAATAAGTAAATCATAAATAGGACACAAGAATCAAGAAAAAAACCCCATGGAAAGGAAATTGGTTGTGTAATCACACATTATAACATAACCAAATGGCATATCATAATGAATTCCGGGAAGGAAGGTATTAAATCATCATTATATGTTCATAGATAAATATATAAACATATAATATAAAATTAAATTCCAACTGTATCGAATACATAAAAATAAGTAGAGAAATATTTTTTATAAATGTTCCTTTTAAGTGGGTTTTTAAGAAAAAGTGTAAAGAAGCATTAAAGAGGGTAAGGGAATAATAATTTCTATAAAATAAAAAAAAATAAAAGGGTTTTATATAATAAAATGGGATATTTTATAATCCATGTATGATTTAAAACACTTTATATAGTGGTACTTGAAAAGGGGTAAGAAATAGAGAAGGTCCCTTTAATCGGGTTTTATTAATGAATGAAATTGGGAGTGAAACCTTAAAAAAATGTATATACCAAAAAAAGAAAGGTCATGGTAACGAGATATATGTGTGAGAGGAAAATATATATATATATATATATATATAATATTACGAAAATAAATGAGAATAATAGTGTGATGAAGTTAGTTTTATTGGGAAAAGGAATGACCCAAAATAAAGGAGGGTTGTTTGAAAGTTCCCTTAACTTTGGTTTCAGAATCATTTCAAACTTGCACTTAACATCCTAAATAATAAAATAAGATTCATTAATTACTTAATTAAAAACCTTTTACATCTATATTTTATTTAATATAAATATATTATGTTCATTTACAATTAAATTAGATATAAATTCTAATTTCATGGTAATGAGGGAGTTGGTTTCATGGTTCCAATGTCAGAACCCTCGTGGATAATTAATGAAGTTCTTGTCAAATGAGACTAAAACTTCAAAAGTGAAATGAAATAATATTCATGTACTTATAGAAATTTTAATTTTCCAATTTTCCATATGTGTTCCATAATAGTTATGATTTATTTACTACAAACATTATCATTATATAGTTAGTTCATTTAGGTGGTTTTACTGATGATCATGAACTAGATTTGTTGAATTTATTTCATAGTTTATTAATACATTCCAGAATCAAGAAATAAGTTATAATATAATTATTATAATTATATTTATCAATAATAAAGTTTATATAATAATTATATTTATAGTATTGATGTTACTATGTATAGGTGTATGGAATACATATTGGGTAAGTATAAGTGGAATAAAATTAAAAGAAGTTTAGTTTCGAATTTACCCCTACCTTTGATTGCCTCTTCCTAGGATACCCATTAAGACTCCTGGGAATTGAATTTGGTGAGTCCAATGATTCAAGGAATGTGGGTAGATATGTAAGGAGGGAAATTGGTAGAGTTTAGGCAAGCACTAATTCTTATTAGGTGTGGGGAGAAAGTGTGTATTTATAAGGGGATGAGATGAGTGTCTTTTGAATATTATATTCATTTGTTTATTATTTTGTTTAAAGACCACTAATAGTGCTGAATCATAGGACCATATAAATTAAATAGTTAATTTTATCTTGAAATAATTGGTTCTTACATCATCCCTTACATAATAAATCATGTATTTAACTATTGATGTAAAATACGGTGTTTTGTCGTAATTCACCACGCACCAAGAATTCAACTATTTTAAAAAAATACAAAAAAATCACCATAACCATTTTTTGATGCTTAGATTACAAAAATGTAATCCATTTTATAAAAATAATTTTTTTAATTATGAGAAATTTAATTCTTAATTAAAATCATTATTTATTTGAAAAATTCAATTTTTTATATCATGATCAATTTTCCAACCCTGTGAAAATTAATTATGGTCACATAAAATTATATTATCATTATAACAAAACCAATTTAATGAAAATAAACCTTTTTTAAATTATTTTATTTTTTATAAAAATAAAAATAAATCATTTCTGTTTTATAAAAATATAAAAACATATTTCCTAATTTTTAAAACATTTATTTAGGAAAAAAAACTATTTTTAAAAAATTATTATTTTAATTGCTCTTTATTAGTTCATTTAAATTAATTATACTATGTTTTTCACTATTAATTCAAAATGAATTTAAATTTATTATTATTTATTATATATTTTAAATTCTTCCTAAGTGGTTTTTTATATAACATATTATTTATTCACCTGAAATAATATTTACCTAAAAAAAATTACATTTCTGAAAAAGATTTTAAATTAATTTAAAATATATTTTTTCTATGATAGGTGATGGTAAAAATATAATATTTCTAAAAAATTTAACACAACGGCCCCCTTCCTTCACATGGACTAGTAACCACTATTTTTTCACATTTATGAGTCAAGAGTTGATCTAATTCAAATATCAGATCAATTATCAATATATATATATATATATATATATATTCATTTTAAGAAAATATTTTTTATTTATTTTTATTCATTATATATTAATATATTTTAATTATTAATTAATGTGTTGATATAAACTAATTAATAAATATATATTTGATTATTAGTGAAAAAATATGATATTATTGAATAATATATTGAAACATATTTTTCAACTAGTTTTATAATAATTATTATTATTTATAAAAGTTTTTTTGGTAAATAAATTATTTTTATTAAAATTATAAAATAATAGATTTAACTATTAGGAAAATATTTATTGGTATTAAATGATTGATATCAAAAGATATATTTTTTAGTAAAAAATAATTATTGGTAACTATGATTAAAACCAAAGAAAAAAATATCTATTGAAATTAATCACTCTTAATAAGATATATAATATTATTTATTAAAATTTTATTAGTAAAAATATTTTTTATAGGGACTCATTTAAGTAAAGATTGAGTGAAATCACATGAAGGAGAAATTCAAGATAATAGTTATCACTTTTTTTTCATTTTTGTTGAACCATCATCTATAAATAACATCGTTTTCAAACATAATATTATATTTTATGTTGATGTCTTAAGGGTTTATCTAGTTAGAATATTGTTTGAAATTTATGTATGCATTATTTTGTTAATAAAATACATTTTTTCAAAAAAACTATTTTAGATATAGTATTATATTTTTAAAAAATCATATAATTTTAAATTTAATTTTATAAAATGGTCTTCAATTTTAGAATCATCAAGTCAAAATTTAGTTATGTAAATTTGAAAAAAAATTTAAATAATTTAATTTTGAGATAAATATTAAAACAATATATAGGTACATAATATATCATATGAGAAAATTATGATTTACTAATGGTTTAATAAATTTTATTATGATTTATACATCCTAAAAAAGGATTTATTTTCTAACTTATTGATATGTAAATTACATAATGAACTCCCCACTAAGAAAGTATCCTGTAATGTAGAAAAAAATTATGTGTTTAGAAAACTAATTAATGAATCCATCAATTGTATAGTTCAATAATTATCATTTAAGTTCAGTTTGAGTTTCCCAATGGACCATAAATCATTTTTTATATCAAATACTATAAGTAGTTATTAAAAACTATAGGTGAAAAATTTTCTTATTTTTAAATGTAAAAATTTATAATATATAATATATAGGCTATGTAAAAAATGTATTAATTTATTTTCATAGTTTCACTATAAATAAACACCCTTCACCCTATCATTCCAAATTCTATGTGTATGAATTACCACAATTTCTCTCTCTATATCTCTCTCTCAGGGCTCTCTTAAAAAAATTAAGGCTTCAAGAGGTTCTTTCTCATGATTTAGGAAGTGAAAAGGAAGAGAAATAGTATCTATCCTTTGATCTCTTTCAATCCTATTTTTTATTTTTTAAAATATATTTAAATTTAAGTTTCATATATAGTTATACTTATATATCAATTATAGTACTATTAATTTCATTTATTTTTCCTAATTCTTGTCTAAACTCTTTTAAAACTCTTTTTAAGTAAAACATGTTTTCCATAAATCTAAAATTATATCATGTATATGCATTATTTTATATATTCAATTTTTAAGAGGTGGAGGGCCCATATCAATCCAATATTAAATATATTTGGTTTAAAATTTATTGATATTTAATGAAATTACTCCTTGTATTATCAAAAATAAAACATTAGTATCTATTCCTTTGGTATGAAGAGTTTTTTTCCTAATTATTTTTATATCCTAAATTAGATTAAGATATTTGGTTAATATAATCCAAATTTTTATAATGTATTAATATACTAAAACATTAATCCTTACTTATTATAAACCCTTTTAAATTATCATTTATTAATATGGATAATATTTCTAACAATAACTTTTCCATTAATGAATTATTTATGACCATATTAATAAACCTTTTATAATAATTCTAAAAAATATTCTATTAGATTGATCCATAATTTTCATCATTATACATACTTATTGATTTAATTATAATCATCTTCATATGATATAAACATTTTGTTATAAATGTTTATAAAATAACTCCTATCATACTTTTTTGTGTGTCACATTTAATGATGGATCCCATGTAATGATTTGTTTTTTTGATAAAAGGACATGTATTAAATTTAATTTTATATATTTCATTAAAACCTATATAATTTATGCGATGGTTCAACCTAAAATTATATAGAACCCCAATGCATTGAGTATCAATTAATCTTTAAAGGTTCTATAATATAATATCTTAATATTTGGCCTTTACTATATGATACCTTAGTGATGATACTTAGTAATATTTTTATAATAACTTGATAATGATACTTAATAATATGTTTATGAAACTTTTGTGGTGCCACTTGGTAATATATTTATGATTTCTAAATTCATAATTTTCTTATATTTTTTTATGATTCAAGATTTCTCTTTGATGAAGATTATTTAGGAAAAATATTGACCACACCATAGTTTATTATTATTTTATAGCCTTCCATGGGTGAATAATTCTTGATACACATCCATGTTTTCTAGAAATTCTTACTATGGGGTTTCTATAATGGGGTAGAGTTCCTTAAACTATTTCTTTAGGTTTTGCAGGTTTTTGAAGTTTTTAAGAGAAGGTTATATATAAGAGGATGAGTTTATAGATTTAATTAAATTAAAATGAATTCATTTTAGTCTATACTAGTGTTTTTTTTTCAGAAGAACTAGATAGAGGAGATGGATTTTATATAGTCTGATATACCATGTCATGAAGAATTGGGTTATAGTGTGGTTTTTATGTTTTTGCATGTGGTGTCATCCATGATGTTTTGGTGTCATGTTTTTCTAGGGTGAAAGTATTATTATGGAATGGGGAGGTATTGTAGCATGAAGTTATTCAGGTTATTATTACATGAGGAAATATTTGGGTTTATATAACATGATGACTTTTGATTTTATCCAATGTGATCATGGTTTCATCATGAGGGGTATCATTGAAATGTCATGGACTCAGGGTGTTTTGGGTTTAGCTTACAATTTTTTATTGTGAGGAGTTTTTAAGACTTAATATTATATGATCTATTGGGATCATCTTTTATGATTGAAATTGTAGCATGGTTATACCCATTGCACTGTGGAGTCTAGGGAGGTTGATTTCAAGGTTCAACCTATTTGGGAATCATTGTGTCATGGTGAGGATGTTTCACCATGAATTTTTTTAAATTTATGGGGTTAAAGTGATTTTAACTATGATATTTGGGATAGATAAGGGGATATCAATGCATTATTTTTATAGGTGTACTAAATTTATCCTCATTGCAGCTTGATCGTAAACCATAATGTTCTAGTTCATTATTTTTTTAGAGAAATAATAAATTTTGGTCTTATCTAGAATTATCTATTATTTATATCAATTACTTTGAATACTATGTGGAAATAAGTGTTTCTTTATAGGTATTTAACTATACTTTGATTTGTTTTGACCCTCGACATTGAGAGATCAACTTTTTGTGATCCAAGGTGAATCCCCCTTATCTTATCCTTAATTCTATCCTTGTACTCTCTTATGGGGGAGGTTGTGACAATGTTTTTTATTCCATTTTGGTGTTAATGGGTTGTTATTTTTATGTAGAATATTCATGCATAAGATTTTTTTTGGATCTTGATGTGTTTGGTGGTTTTTAATTGAAAATTATAAGTTTTATCGGGAAATAGTTGTCAATCCTCTAGTAAAGGTAGTGGATATGAGGCTTATCCTTCTTTATTTACATGAAAATCATAGGATTTTCATGATTTTATTTTATTTTATGTGTATGGTATGGATTATCCAAAATATATAATGCATTGTATTTGGGAATTGAAGGAAAAGGGGGGATTTATATGTGATTTATTTAATTCCATGACATTTCTTATATGTTGGATGCTTTTTCCACGTTAATTATAAAAGAATTATGTTTACTATTGAGATGTGTATTATATTATATTATATATTTATTTTATTTACCTTTAATAATGGGTTAATCACTTAATTTTGGTATTTAAATGGTCATGTATAAATATGAAAATATAAATATTGGTGTTGAACTTCAAATTTTACATTAACATATTTGAAATAATGAAGAAAGGTTATTTAGTTTTAATTTATTCTATGTTTTCCATTTCTTGTTACAGTAAATAGGGTCTCTTGGATATAATTATAAGGGTTAAAGATAGCTTTTGTAGTTGGTTGGGAGGATGTGATGTGGTTATTGACATGGTAGTGGTGGATGGTCTATTGTGCTTGTATGGTAACAATTGAATGTAAGGTTGTGAGGAAATAAAGAAGTTTAGTGGGTATTATGGTGGTTTTTGGAATTTTTTGTGTGGTGAAATATGTGGCTATGGGATTTGATATAATGGGTTTGTTTTAGAGTTTCCCAATGGTAGGGAATGTGGTTGGAATTAATGAAAATACTAATGGGTGATGGGAACAAATTGGTAAATGTCAGGCTATTAAATGGTAATTATTTATGGTTAGAATAAATATAAATGATTAAATAATATAGAGAGAATAAATGTGATTAATGATTAATGAATTTATTAATGTTAGGGGTGGTTTAATGAATGGTTTTACATTAAATATAGAAAAATAATAGAATAATTAGTACAATCATGATGGTAAATGATAAATATGTAATTTAATAAATGATGTTATCAAATAAGAAATTATAAATTTTTTTATAGATGTTTCATTTGGATACATAGAGATAGTTATGTTGTATTTGTGATAATGGTTAATTTTAATTGATGGTGAGATAATTGCAATAGATTTTTTTAAAGTTGTTTTGGTGTTAATTCTTTGGATGGGATTATGCGTTACTATGTACCTCTTGTATTTACTTATTATTTCATCAACTCCACCACCTGAGATTAATAACCTTATTTATTACCATATGGTTTTGGGTTCTAGGTTCCTCCCCCAACATCCTAGTTGGAGAGGGAATTCATGGCTAACTACTCCCTCTTATCCACTCTCCCTTTAAATGTAGAGTATGTTGTGATGGACTAAGGTTATAATGAATGGGTTTTAATGTCTTGTTGTTAGAGTTCATTTGAAATGATGATGATGAGATAGATGATATGATACAAGTTGGGAATTGTGTAAGGTTGTAGGAGGGCATGAAGTTGATTTACTTCATGTTTATGATACCCTACTGGAATGAGAATGTGCTATGTGGTTGTGATGTTGTGATGTGGTATGTAGATGTGGTTGTGTGGTTATCATTTTGATATGATATATAGTTATGGGGATGTGTGGGTTTGGAAGTGATTACAGTACACTACGTATGTTATTAGGGCATGAGAGAGACCATATCAATGGGGAAGTGGATTTATGATATATTCATGACATATATTCATTTAATATTATATTACTATACATGGATGTGATATTGTGTGAGTGGGCCTTGGTGAGGTTAGGTGATATTTGACTTTTCATAGGTAGTGTCGATACTATTGTTTAATAACTAAGGAATTAGTATGCTTTTTCATCATTCACATGAGATATTTTGGGGAGGAACCTACTGAGTATAATTCTATACTCACCCCACACATGTTCACCCCCCACATATATCTAAATCTATTTTTCATGTTTTTTATAAGGGAATTATTGATCTATTTGGGTTGTATTATCTCATGGAGAATATTGGTTAGCATTATCATCACCTCCATAGGAGTTTTTTTCTGGTGTGTTATTTTAGATACCTTGTTAATGTATAAAATGTATATGAATTATAGATTGGGTATTTTTTACCTTATATGAAGTTGATGGGTTTTATATATTATATTATTATGACTATGAGGGTAATTACTCTAATTATGTTTGAATATACCCTCAGTGTTAGTCACCAACATGTAGCCTAAGAGAGGTAGACTTCATGGGTTACACAAATTAAGGACCCCTCCTTAAAACATTAAATAATATTGAATTTTAAATAAAAAATTCATTTTAATTAATTCTGAAATATCTTTTTCATGTTTGTATTTTTATAAAATTAGTTCATAACTCTTACATAATAAACATATATATTACGAAGAGGACACTTCCACTCAGTATCCATTTTTTCACAAAACAATAGTTTTAAAATGAATCATGATTTATTTTCATGAACAATCGTCATGATTTTTAAAATGACCTCATAATTTTTCATATTTATCCATATAAACCTATGAATTTTTTTTAAAAAATGGGGTGAGAATAAAAATATCATTAAGGGACATAAATAAAATAATAACAAAACATGTTAGTCTATTTTAAAATCTTGGGAACATATAAGAGAGTTTTCATTTCATATAATAAACATTGAAATAAAATATTCATTTATTTACACATGAAATAAGATTTACTTCACAAATTTTTTTATAAAACACTTTATAAGAAAACATAAAGGGAAAAACTCATAATCAGGAGTGTTTCTTAGAAAACATGAGAACCCATGAAAATCAGTTTCATAAAAACATACTTTTTACCCCTAAAAGGAATAATTATTTCTTTAAACAAAAGATTAATATCATACCTTTTGAAGACAAAATATTTCCATGAAAACACATTAATAATCATATAAAAGTCAAATAGGCTTCTTGGGAAATCATCTTTATATAACCCTTACAAATTGAAAAACATACTCGGTAAATTCCAACATAATTCTCAAGAGAACATAATCATTACCTAATGTATTGTAGTGTTATATCATGATCTACCATCATTATAAAAAAAATCAGTGTAACATAACATACATAAAACACATATTATCCTGCATTTCCATCATCAAACTCATAAAAATATACATTTGAACCCATAAGGAAAAAAATTTCAAATATTTATATAACCATTTTCTTAAAAAAATAAAAACTAAAATACAAAAAACAATGGGAAGAAGGGATTTTAGTTGAATAAAACATGGAATCTTGTAAAGTAATCCAAATATTAAATAAAGTTCGACGTGGTCATATATGTTAAAATAGAACATTCCTTTTTCCTTTTTTAAATAAATCAAAAATGTTCCATATAAAATAAATAAAGATGTTCCTTTTGAAAACCTTTTAATGAAAGTAAAACTAGACATAAAATTTTCATTATAATTCATTTATGTCTATATAAATACATCCATAATATAATTTTAATAATATGTACATGCAAGATAAATATTTTTCAAATAAATCTTAAAAACATTTTAAATGATGATTTAATGTAAAGTGACCATTACCTCAAGTCCAACTCATCGCGTAAATTATTTATCATCCTAAATATTAAACTTATGTTAATTATCTAAATTCTAAATAACATTTTTCATATTTATTATTCATTTTATTCCCCTTATATCCCAGTTAGACTTAATTACTTAATCGATTTATTTCACATTAAATGTTACAAGGATGTTTGCTTCATAAGTCCAAAATGACTTCGGTTGGTTGACTATGGTAAAATGGATAATGATTATATAATTTCTATAATATTAATCAAGTTATAATTATAATTTTGATAAATTAGTAATACTTTTAGTAAAAACTATGTAAGATGGCCATAAAAATGATTTCATTACAATCATGGAGACGGTCGACCATACATACGCATGAATGACATTTTCATTTTAATGAACATGAGGGAAAAAATTAATTATATTTAATATTCCAGAAATTATAATTATAACATAAATATAATATTATTTATTTAAATACACAAATATATACCATCCATGTGAGGTGGTGAAAAATTATGCGAGGTAGTAGTCTGCACATACACGTGAGCGACATTTTTATTTATAATTTAATGGTTAAGAAAGAAGTAAAATATTTATATAACATTATAGAATGAAATTTATATTATATATATTATATTATTTCATTTGGATCCATCATTATGATCAACTATAAGATTCATTGATGAAAAATAAAATACATCATCTAGCAAGGAGGTAGTCCACACATACGAACGAGCGGTGTTTTTCATTTTCCATTAAATGGTTGAGTAGATGAAAAAGGTATATAACATAAACAAAATAAAATTGAAATATATGAGAGATAATAATGTTATTAGATGACAATATTTAATATAGGTTTGAAATTGGTAAAAAAAATAAAAAAAAAATATGTTAAGAGGTATACCTCTTCTTCAACCAACCTCCTTAAATTTATACCTAAAGCCTTCTTAGTTTTGTATTATGATTGAAAGAAGAAATATATTAAATGGAAGGGGGGATTTAGGAATGTATTTTATTATGTATTGTTTGAAATAATGGGATCATGAATTTTGGTGAAAAGAGGATGGTGGGTGTCTAATTTTAAGTGGTGGAGTGGACACACTTGGATTCTTTTAAAAGATTAAGATATATTAATGTATTACACAATAAAAATGGATAAAAAATGGTCCATTTTTTCGAATATATATGGAAGGTTCTAAATATGAATATAAAATATTATGTAAGGATGTTTTAGGTCATTTTAACCCTTATTATTTCATTTTTAGCCAGTTTTAACTATTACCACTGTAACAATATTTTTTTATCAGCATTACTAATCATAATGACCAAAATTAAAGTGGAATTAATAAAAACATTATAGATGATTAATCAAAATATGGATTATAGTTTGTCAAATTCATTTTATATAACTGAAAAAAATTAATTCTAAAATACTCCTACAACACGTGATGAAAAATAGTTTTCTAAAAAATTCCTTTTTAAGTATAAAAATGTTTTATACCAAATTCAAGTATAATATTTATTCTAATTAAATTAATTAGATTATTAATAATAAAAATATAATAATAAAATTAAAAAAAATACAAAACAAAATGAGACTGTAAATACTTGACACTAAATTGTAGTTTTCATAAAAATTGGTATTTTCTACTTTTCACCCAAAAATAAACATTTTTAGAAATTTAAAATATAAATGATCTAAGTTAATTTTTGATTTTAAAACATATTAGTTGATATTATTTTTTTCAAATTCAAATTCAAAAATTTTGAAATTATGATTTTAAATAAAACCATAAAATACTTGTAAAAAATACTTGTAAAAATTAAACTATTTCCCTTTTGATTAGAAAATTAGTTAATATTAGTATAATAAATATAAATATATAAAATATAATTCATGAATATTAATAAGGAACAAAATTGATTTATTATCAACACTGTCTAGGTTGTTACATTCTTCCACTTTTGAAAATTACATCCTTATAATTTTTTTCATTACTTTAACAAGAAAGGATATTTTTCCTTTATTTAATTTCAGATTCCCATGTTTCTTCTTCAATATTATAGTTTTCCCATAAATATTTACATGTAGAATCACTTTATTCTAAAAAACATGTTCTCTATGGTTAATAATCTAAATAGTATGTTCCTCAAATAAAATATTCTCTTCCAACCACACCACTTTCAGGATCAAAACATGAGATGAATCTGACACATGTTTTATTCATAATGAAATATAAAACACATCATGTACCTAGGATAAGGTTTAAGGTAAGGACACTCAATATGAAAATGATACAACCTTTTTCAGGATTTCATAGATTCCAATGAACCATGGACTAAAATATCCCTTTTAAAAAAACTGCATAACATTTTTCTATGGATATACTCTAAAAAAACAAGACTTCCTACCTTGAATGAATGATATTTTCTCCGGTTATCTGTATAAATTTTATACCAATCGATCCATCATCATAGGTTTCTGAATCACCTTAACTTTCTCAACCATGTCTTCTTCCAATTCTATTCCCCACATATTTCCCCCTACTTTATCCCAATAAGTTATAATTCTATAATGCCTCCAATATAATTCTTCCAATGGTTTCATCTGTATACTGGAATTAAAAATTTGATTATAAAAAAATCAAATAATGATAGTTTTCAAACCAAACTTCCATAGTAATCCATTGAAAAAACACAAATCCTATACTCTAAAGTATAAATTTTTGTCTCTAACTATCAATAATATTGAGGATGAAAATCTATACTAAAATTTAATTAAATACCAAATGACTTATGATGGATTTTCCAAAAATTATAATTATACATGAGATCAGGATCAGATAAAAAAATATTGACCCCATGCATTCTGATGATCTCTTTAACTTAATTTCTATAAGCATTATCTAAATAAATGTAATCTTTAATAAGAAGAAAATATATAGATTTAGTCGAACAATCAACAATAACCCATATCACATTGTTACCTTGAGATGTATTTGGAAATCCAAAAATGAAATCCTTGAATATAATCTCACATTTCCATTCATGCACTAGAAAAGGATAAATCATCCCCTTTGGTAATTATCATTATTCTTTAACCTATTAACATATCAAACATTTCATAGTAAATTCATTAATATAACATTTCATTTAATCTGTCCAGAAATATTCTTGAAGGTATCTATAAATCTTAGTGTTTTTGAGATAAACTGAAAGTGTATAACTATGAGATTCACTTAGTAATTATTTCCCCAACTAGGGAACACAAGGTACGCATAACCTCTTTAAAATATGATAACACCATCTTTATAAAAATTAAAATATATTAAATTACCCTTCTTTGCCGATCCAGCCTTTCCTATAAAACATGATCCTTCCTATGATATTTATTAATTATATTTGACAATGATGAATGCACTGACACTCAAAATAAAATAGAATAACTTACTTCACATGTAATTTCTATATCAACATTCATCAAATATTTTATGAAAGGATCATGTTTCAAACTTAGAATATTTAATGATGGATTATATTTTTGACTTAAAGTATCAGCTAGACTTTTATTTTCTTATATGGTAATGATTCATGAATTCACAATTCTTAACCAGTTACAATAATTTATTTTCCTCATGTTCAACTCTTTTTGATTGAATTTATATTTAAAGTTTTTATGATCATTATATATTTTATACATCAATCCATATAAATGATGTCTCTAAATTTTTAATGAAAATACTGCAATAACTTTTTTTTTGACAAAATAAGACGGATCCATTAATGATGGAGATCAGCAGAAATACAGTAGCATAACCACGATGGAAAATGATTGAACCAAAGCAAATCCTCGTAAGGAGGGCCAATGCCTGCCATCTTGTGAGCGGCTTCATTCGCTTCCCTTCTAATAAATGAGAAATTGAAGGAATTGAAGCCTTGTCTCCGCGCGTGAATACTCCGGATAATGGGGCCGAAAGGTTGAAGCCCGCCGTCAGTGAGATTGATGGCATTGATTACAGTGAGACAGTCGGATTCGATGTGAATGGAATCCCAACCGCGATCTTTTGCGAAGTTTAACCCAGCAAGGATGGCGGCGGCCTCCGCGACTGAGGGCTCCCAAAGTGCATAACGTGCTTCGTATTTGGTAGCGATAAGATTTCCCAGGTTGTCTCGGGCCAGTAAACCTAGTCCAACTGGGCCATCCTTAGGGAGAGAGGCATCCACATTGATCTTAAAAATCCCTTCCGGTGGGGGGCACCAATGTTGGGGAAGAGGAGAGGGGGTGAAAAGTCTTTTTTGCTCAGGATGGTTCTGCCAAACCGCAATCCATGACAATGCCCGGTCAATCCAAAATCTGGGGGGCCTCCGGAAATGATTGAAAATGGCCTCGTTCCGCCTATCCCAGATAATCCAAGTCAAAATGCACAGGGCACCTGCTTTTCCCGGCGAAAAGGAGGAGCACCATCGCATCAGGAGAGATGTAAGATCTGAGGCGGCGTCCAGGGACAGCTCTATAGTTGATCCCCAGCCATTCCAAACCTCCTGAGCCCCGGGACATTGAATAAGAGCATGGAGAGGGGATTCAGTCACAGAAGGACAGAAAGGGCATGAGTTGTCGTTTGAAAAGTGTCTGTAGGCAAGGAGGCTCTTAGTTGGAAGGATACCGGTACACACCTGCCACCAGAAAAAGCGAACTTTAGGGGGAACATTAAGCTTCCAAATTGATGTCCAGGGCCTCGCATCTCCTTCTGTAATTTGAGCAGTAAGAGCTCGCCGGTAACCAGCTTTCACCGTATACTCTCCTGAGCTGTCATTTATCCAGTAGAGATGATCTGGCCCAGCGTCTGGCACACAGGGGATACTCAGAATAATTCTCCTATCCCTCTCATTAAACCATGAGAAGAGTTTTTCCAGACACCATCCCGCCCCTTGATCATCAAAAAGACAACAGACTGTGGCATGTTCGTATCCTGGAAAAATAGGGGATGACGCCTTCGTGCCTCTCTGATCAATAAGCCAGGGATTAGTCCACATCTTGACCGTTAAACCATTCCCAATCCTCCAGCCAAGTCCTTTCCTCAGCAGATTACGACCACCCCAAATGCTTCTCCAGAGAAAACTGGGTCGATAGCCAAGATGGGAATCCAAGAAATCCTTATGTGGGAAATATTTAGCCCGGAGAACTCGTGTGCATAGGGATGATGGGTTATTAATCATACGCCAGCCTTGTTTAGCCATCAAAGCATCATTAAAAAGAGAAAGGTCCCAGAAGCCCATTCCGCCTTCAGATTTTGGTTGACAGAGAGCAGACCAGGCGATCCAATGGACTTTATTTTTTCCGTCCTTTCGACCCCACCAGAAGTTAGATGTGCTGGATTGAATCTTTGAAAGCACCACATCAGGAAGTTTAAAAATAGACATCAAATAGCTGGGGATAGATTGAAGTGCCGCCTTGATGAGGATTTCCTTCCCGGCCTTGGAGATTTTTTTAGGGGTCCAACCTTGTATTTTTCTTTCAATTCGATCCACAATAGCTGAACAGATTTCTTTCTTTGACCGTCCAACCACCGTCGGGAGCCCAAGATACTTCTGGTGCTTATCGACCCCAGGAATGCGTGCTAAAGAGCAGAGATCTTCTCTTTTCGGCTGGGGGACTCCAGAGCTGAAAGAAATTTCTGATTTACTCTGGTTGATCATTTGTCCTGAAGCTCGTTCATATTGTTGTATCGCCTGGCAGATTGCAGTACACTCATTAGGGGTAGCTCGAGAAAATAGAAGGTAATCATCAGCGAAGAAGAGGTGGGAAATCGGAGGGCCCTTGCGGCACGCTTTCACCCCATGAATTATGGAAAGCGAAGCTGCCCTGGAAAGGAGGTTAGAAAACACATCAGCCACCAAACTAAAGAGGAAGGGTGAAAGAGGGTATCCCTGGCGAAGCCCACGGGATGGGGAAAAGCCTCGGGTGAGCACCCCGTTGACATTAATACAGAAGGATACTGACGAGACGCATTGCATGATCATGTCAATCCATTTGGTGCAGAAACCCATCTTGAGCATCACAAATTCGAGGAAGTTCCATTCCACTCTATCATAGGCCTTAGCCATATCCAATTTCCAAGCCATGATCCCTCTCTTTGCTCGTGTTCGAGTTTTCATGGAATGGAAAATTTCATGAGAAATAATGGCATTATCAGTGATTAACCTTTTTGCCACAAAAGCGCTTTGGTTCTCTGAAATGACGTCGGGTAGCCAAGGACGCAACCGATTCGCCAGGATCTTCGAAAAGATCTTATATGAAACATTGCACAGACTGATAGGTCGAAAGTCCGAAACCCCTTGCGGATTTTTCATCTTGGGAATGAGGGTAAGAATAGTTTCATTAATAGAAGACAGGTCCGTTTTCCCTGCCCAAATATCCCGCATCAGATTGCATATGTCTGGACCAATGATGTGCCAGTAATTCTTGAAAAAGAGGGCATGGAATCCATCTGGTCCCGGGGCCTTCGTAGAGTGGATTTGCTTTAAGGCCTTAAGAGTCTCGTCATTCGTCACATCTTTAGAAAGCTGTCTATTCATATCGTCAGAAATCACAGGTTTGATGCAGTCCTCAATCTCAGGAGAAATGTTAGAATGGCCTGCAGAGAAGAGCTTCTGAAAATAGCTCAAGAATGCTTCTTGGATTCCCCCTGTGTCAGACACTTTACTACCATCTGATTTTAGGATGCCAGAAATAAAGTTTTTCCGGCGTCTTGCTGAAGCCTTCTGGTGGAAATAACGTGTATTAGCATCCCCTTCTGTTATATGAATATCACGCGCTCGCATAGCCCAAAAACCTTCCTTATTGCGCAGGGCAACATCCAGCTCGCGTTGGGTTTCACTAATTTTGGAGAGAATGCTGCTATACGGGGGTTTGCTAAGAAGATAGCCAATCTTCCTTTCAAGAAAATTGCATTGCCGGTCCGGGTGACGGAATTTAGAGTAGCTCCATGTCTTCATATCAGACGCCACTCGGAGGAGGTTGGTTCTCAGATCAGCTTGCCCATTCTTCCAGCCTGAACGGATAACCGCCTCGCACTCAGGATCTTTTGACCAGAAGCTTTCGAATCTGAATGGTTTCCTGGAACTAGTAACGTGCTCATTATGGGTGCAGTTAATGACAATTGGGCAGTGATCCGAGCAGTTGAACGTGAGGTGTCTGATATGGTACATTTTGAAGAGGTTCATCCAATCCATTGAGCCCAAGAATCTATCCAGACATTCAGCGATTCGATTTCCATCTGAACTGCCTCGGAACCATGTGAAAGGATTACCCGTGTAACCCAGGTCCATCAGCTCTGCCTTAAGTATAGCATCATTAAAATCAGACATAGACGTGGAGGAGCGCACAGCTCCACCTTTTTTCTCCTTCTGGAAAAGGATCTCGTTAAAGTCCCCTCCAAACAGAATGGGGCTTGGCAGATCACGACGGAGTTTGCAAAGAAGATCCCAAGATTTCCACTTTTCAGACTGGGAGGGCCAGCCATAGAAGCCCACAAAAGTCCAGGGGGGGGTTGTGGGGATCACAAATGGATGCAGCCACGTGGCGCTGGGAAAAAGAAAGGAGCCTAACATCGACATTATCCTTCCAGAGAAGACATAATCCCCCTGAATGACCCTGTCGGGGAACCGGGAAACAACCCTGGAAACCGCATTTTTGAGCAAGATTTGTGATGTCCTTGTTTTCCAATATGGTTTCGGACAGGAAAACCATGTCAGGGAAACTTTGAGCGCAATGGCACTGGAACATACGAACCGTTCGTGGGTTGCCAAGCCCACGGCAGTTCCAGCATAAAGCAATCATTGCTCTAGGCGGGGCCGGGCCTGACCCGCCTCCGCCTTTGTCTCTTGTGGGGTTAATGACGTACCTGATGCTTTCCTCCTTTTGGGAGGATTGGTGTGCATACCACTGGACTCGCTTTGCCGTTTCAGATCTCCTGGTTTGGGATTCCCTGGGCAATCGCCTTTACCACCGCCGCATGCCCTTCTCCAGGTTCTACGAGTAACATGTCCTGAAGGTGAGGCTTCAGTCATCCCCGAATCAGCTTGCAGAAGGGCATCAGTTGGGATCCGATTTGGACTCTGCTCAGCTTCAGGCGGATCCAAGGAAACATGTTTCTTCCCCGGAAATTTCTATGGAGGTTCTTTTGGTTTAGGTAGCGGCTCAGTTGAAGTAAGGAACGTTAAATTCGGTGCAGTTAAAGCGAAGTCGGATTTTGTGATACCGTGAATCAGGTGACTGTCTTGTCGAGCCCCATCATTGCATCTGACGATAATCTCTTGGGAGGTGTTTCCATTTCCCCTAAGCTCAGCTGGGGATTCTTTAGGGAAGACAGGGGGTCCCATCCTTATAATAGAAGGTTGTCCAGATTCCGGTCGCCTTAGATGGGCTGCAATGAGACGGTCTCGATCTATTTGTCTCTCCGCCTCAGGGATATATGCCTCTCTGTGTGCTTTGGCCCGGAGCCACGGACCGTATTGTAGGGTAATATTTTCGGCGGAATTCTCTGGCTTTGCCCCGCACGCTTTCTCAATGTGGCCGATACGTCCGCAAAGGAAGCAGAAGATTGGTAGTTTTTCGAATTCGAACGAGATCCAGGTGTTGGAATCATCAATTTTCAGGAACATACCTCGCATTAAGGGTTCAGACACATCGATCTCAGCCTTTATTCGAACCCAGGGGCCCCATTGTATTGGGTCCGAGCAATCCCACTCTAGGAAGTGACCGATCCGGTCTCCAATTTCTTTCATCACATGTGTTGATCTCCCATGGAACGGTATTCCTTTAATTCTTACCCAGAACGGGGATCGGGTAAGTGTGCAATTCTGAATCTCGTCTCCCCCTTTAAATTCCTCCATCAGAATGAGATGATTGTCAAAGGACCAAGGTCGTCCTCTGAGGACTTTATCTTTGTCTTTATCACTGAAGAACTCAAAAACAAGGAGTTTGTTCTCAATTTCCCGGATGGCTACTCCAGCTTCCAATCTCCAAAGATTTTGAAGGGTGGTCCTGAGGGCCTTTAGATTAAATGGTGCCTCGGTCGCCAGTCTTCCGACAACCAATAAAGCCATACGTTTTGACAAAGTGTTGTCTTCATTTCTACGGGTTGCAAGTGGCTCTTTTTCTTTGTCTGTCAATGTGAGGTTCTTCCATTGGTTCAGCAGATCCGTCTCCATGTTGAGAGCCACGAAATCTCCTAGGGAGGGATTGGCCTAACAGAGGTCCCCTATCCAAGGGGTGTCAAGCCCAAAGGGGGTCCCCGACCCAGAGACTCCGGCCCAATCCGAACCAGCGCAGGCTAGTTCTTCACAACCGAAGCTTCGCGACCAGGAGAATCACAATTTTTCCAAACCTCCAGGAATCTACAAATAGTATCACAGACCGGATTTGAATGATAATTCACACAGGTCAGGCCCAACCCAACAATTTCTCTGTTCAGGCACAGCCCGAAATAAGTCCTCCGGTCAGGTGCGGCCCGGAAGCTCCGTGCCACTGTTTCTTTCCGTGCCAGCCCTACACGACCCGATCCATCAAGCTGGGGAAGACCACGAGCCGCGCCAAGACCTGCGCGGCCAAAAGCAACGCGCTGGGGAGGACCACAAGCCGCGCCAAGACCTGCGCGGCCAAAAGCAACGCGCTGGGAACAATCACGATCCACAACCAGACCTGCGCGGTAATTTCCTTCGCGCTGGATAACACAATCAGATCTCGCGCAAGTCCCCTCGCGCTTCGAGAAACGGGCAGGCTGCGATGCGCTCCAACTTGGGCGCCGAGAGACTCTTCTTCGCGTCCACGCCCTCCGTGCCCCGGGGAACCACCGCACCTTCGAAGATCGAGGAACCCTTCGCGGATGGTGCTTCACGATTCACCGCGTAGCAGTGGGAACTTCGTAGCCGTGGTTTTGCCAAAGCGCCCAAAGGTCACCGCCAACCTTCACGAAACAGGTAGGGTTTACAGTTACGGTTATGTCAATCCTCGAACTCTCGTGGTTGTTTCAAGGTGATGAATGCTCGAATCAATTTGCTGAAAGGAGGTTTGGGGTTTGGGATTCGGAACTGCCTTCCCTTTCCCAGATCTGGCACAGGTGAAGGGACAAGGGGACGGGAAAAGCTTCTGGGCAGCGTTGACGACCTGGATCTGCGTCTGAAGATGAATTCGAGGGGATGAAGCCCGAATTCCTACGGATCGCCGGTAACGGAGTCCGGTAGCTGGCAAGGAAAATCAGAGGAAAGAGGCACGGGGAACGGAATGGAATGGGAGAACCCGAGCCCCTGTCACTGGAACCGATGACGATGAGGAAGAAGAACCAGAAACTGAACCGGTGAAGACGGAGCCGCCGAAGCCGATCGGACGAGAAAACTCAAACCCTAGGAATCCCTAGGAGGATAAACTCTCAAGCGGGAGAGACTTTTGCCTGCAATAACTAGTTAAAGGCCATGTGTAGGATAATTTAGCTCATGATCTTTCAATTGATTTGATGAATTAAAAATTACCGTCTATATTAGAACACTACCATGTTCATTTTAAGAAACATCACTATAAATAAAAAAGTCTCCATTTTTGGATGGCAGGGGAAAACCTTGAACATTTAATAATCTTTTTTTCAATTCTTATAAACATTCATCACATTCTTCCATCCTAATAAATTTGACTACTTTTCAGGTTACATTGTTATTCAGATATATAATTGAGAATTGTTTCCGACAAATCATCATTAATAACCCACTAATCCAATAAAACTATGAAATTCTATGACATTTGTATGTTGTGGGTACTCTTTAACCACTTCATTTTTAATTACATCAATAATTATTCCATATTTATTTATAACATGTATAGGGAAAGAAATATATCACAACCAAAATTCACATTTACTAAATTTTTCATATAACTTATTTTCTATCAATTTTTATAGAAAAAAACTCAAATGCTTTTCATGATCATCATAAATTCTAGAATATATTAGGATATCATCAATATACACAACCTAAAATTTATCCAATAACTAATGTAAAACTCTATTCAGAAGTTCCATAAATATAGATGTATCATTTGTCAATCCAAAGGGAATAACCAAAAACTAATAATGCCCATACCTATTCCAAAATTCCATCATTGTACTTCCATCTTACACCTTTACCTAGTGGTACCCGAACTTGCAATAGACCTTCGAATAATATTAATTTTTATAGAGCTGATCAAAAAGGTCATTAATATGTGGAAATAGATATTTATTATTAATAGTTGTATTATCCAATACTCTATATTCATTGAAGAACCTCATAGAACCATCATTCCTTTTAAAAAACAAAACAAGATCACCCCATGGTGATGTTCAAGGATGAATGAAGTCTTTATCAAGAAACTATTATAACTATTTTTTCAATGCCAAATGTTCTATATGATCCATTAGATAAAGAGATTTTTATATGTTATTATCATCAATAATTAATTAAATAGTAAATTTAAAGTCTAGATTAGGTATAATATGAGGAAATTAATCATGAAATACATTAAGATATTCATTTATTATAAGAACATCTCCCATTGGAGTAGTCCCATTCTTCTAAAAAATATGTGCAAGATAACTTTCATTTCCATCATTAATAAATTTCTCATATTCTTAATATATTATCAAAGGAATGAATTCATTATTTTATACAAACTAAAACTCATTTAAAAAAACGTCTTTAGCTCTATAATCTATTGTAGCATGATAAACTGAATTCCAATCCATACTAATAATAACATCCAAATCTATAGGGGGTAAAAATAAGGTTTTATGGTAAATCCTTTCCTAAAATAATAATATGAATATTCTTGTAAATTATTTTTACCTTAATATCCCCCATGTTTTTAACTTAATTTATGGCTTCATTTACTGAGGTGAAATTTCCAATTTACCAGAAAATTTCATGAAAAAGAGATAAAATTTAGACATGGAATAATATAATACATTCACTACTTCATAAATGGTTTTATATAATTCTAGGGAATTAACAACACTAGTTAAAGGCACTGTCAAAATACCCCCTTTGTTGGTGTAAGAAAAATCACTGATAAAGGGTCCCCTTTAACAGCGCTAAAAATCATTGCAAAAGACTAGCCCCTTTATCATTACTTTTTCCTAGTACTGATATAGGATATATTTCAAGAAAAATTATATTTCATTAAAAAAATATATAAATATATAAATATATTTTTATTGATATATATATTATATATTTTCAAAATATTCTCTAGATAATGTAAATTGGAATTTACAATGAATATAAACGATATTTAGTGAAAATAGATTATAAAATAAATTAAAAACTTTTTTTGATCAAAACATTTCTTATTATTATTGATTAATACTCATTTAATGTCAATTGAAAGAAAAAAATTATCAAAAAAATTATTAAAAGATCTAAAATAAGTTGAAAACATAACAAGAACTTCAAATGACAATAACTTTTGATTCGGATATCCGTTTAGGCTCTACCACATATCAAATCAAAGCCTAGAATAAAATCTATTCCATTAGTGACACAAGTAAACCTATGTCATGTTCTTCAAGGACCAAAATGGCCCAAAATACCTCAAAACCTGAGTTTTTAGTTGGGGTACCCCAATTGTTTAACATTTGATGGAATTTGAGCCTCGTTTAAGGGGTATTTTTCTCATTTTCAATGGGGACTAAATTTATTTCTAGGGATTACATTCATATTGATATTGTGATTTTGAAATGATATCATTTTTCACAATGTAGTTCTATTTCTAATTAAATATAAGCCTATTTTTTATATTTACTTAAAATAAAATCACTTGTATAAATTCATATATCAATATATTTAAGTAGAAATATATTTTTAAATATATAAAATAAATATTTACTAGGTAAAAATTTATGCATTTTATTTAACTTATTAAAAGGAATTCATATATACATATAATTTTTATATATACATATTTTTGTGTATTAATAAACACACACACACATATATATATACATTTATATTCTAATATATGTAAATAAATATTAGTATATAATATATTTAAATAAATATAATTGTGTATATATATATCAAACATTTCAAAATATATACAATAGTGGTAATGAGCATTAATTTGCAAAATAGAGGTCATGGGATCGAATCCTGACACACACAATTATTCGGTGTAGCCTTCTAGTGTTGAGAATTGGAGGTTGGGTGTGTTATGGTGGATTGGTAGTGGAAAGTTCTGAGAAAGGAGGATGTAATCGCTTAGAAAGGGCGTCGGGGCCATGAAAAATTATTTTTTTCCCTATTTTTTTAACAGTTCTTTTTAACACTATTAAAAGAAACCCTTTAACAGTGCTAAAAAGCATTGTTAAAGTCACCCTTTAACAGGGCTGAAAAAGAACTGATAAAGGGTGCCTTTAATATCACTTTTTTCAGTGATGTTAAATACCCCCTGTTAACATCGCTCGCAATATTAGAGCATTTTAAGTGATAATAAAACCCTTTACTATTAGTATTAAATCCCCAATTTGATGCAGTAATTGGAAAAATCTAAATAAACAAGTAATATACCTGGAACCACATCGTTGGATGGTCCAACATGTACCAAAGACATCATAAAGGATTTACCCACACCTTTATTCTCGCGATCTTGATGAATTACATCATTTACTTCTATCTTCCGACATGTACTCTCATAATGACCCATTTCATTATAATTTAAACATATTACTCTTAGCCATGCATTATTTTTTTGATCCTTTTTGTGATCCTTTTCTTTATATTATTGATCCAATTTTAAAAACATACTATATAGGAATCACTTCCCAGATTTTATGATACATTCAAAAGGCATATTTTTACTACAATTATCACAAGATTGAAACTTTATTTTCTTTCCACGGGATTTATTTGATGGATTCTCCCTCATTTCTTGTCATATAGACCTTTTTCTACTTATTTTTATAGAATATATTATCATAAAATAACTATATTTATGAATTCATGATAGATATAACTTATTTCTAATAAAAGTTAAATTCACTAGAAGCCAATTCCATCAAATATCATGGCTTCCATCCAAAGTGTATATAGAGACCCAGCCTTTTCTTACATTACTATTACATCATTTCAAAGATAAACAACATAATAGTATTACACATAGAGGATCCAAAGGTTTAGTGTCTTGGGAAAACTAGGACCACACATAACAAACACAACATCAAGCATAAACATTTATTTAATTTCTTCTTCTCTATCTTCTTATTGGCACTTATCCTCTCCTTAGTACATGTAGCCACCTAAGGATATACATCAAAAGGGGTGAGCTAGAAGCCCGGTAAGAGGATAGATAAGAACAATATAGCATGGGGTGAGCATAATCATAACATAGGAAAAAGATCATGAACATGAGAGGAGCATAAATAAAAGACTTGAAATGTGGCAATGCATAAAAATGAAACATCATGTCTTAGTGGTTAACTACAACACATACTTGTGAACCAAGATAGCATCTTGTTCACATGTCATTTCAAATTTACTCATGAGATTCATCACTTTACCCAATGCATTGGAGCGCTGTATAATTCCGGGCGCACCCGTCACTTTGAAACATTCATATTGCGCTATATAATTCCGGGCGCACCCATCACATCATAACATTATCATTATCATGATTGCCACATAGAATACATATAAAAATTTAACATAACTAATCCATTTAAAGGATTGGGTTTCATCTCATAATAACACATTCATGAGCTTTGGGTTCCCAAAAGAAAGAGGGAATAACATACATGTTACAAGAACCGTCCACTTTGAGTGAGAAGTAAAGGGGGTGTTCTAAAAAGAAGAGCTCTTTCGGAAAACATTTTTTTGGACATAAAACCAGTGAAAAACATGTATATCCCAAAAAAGTAAAGACAATTATGAAAAAATGATCTTTAAGGAGTAACCATATCAAAAATGGAGTGAAAGAGGGAGAACCCGAAGGATGAAAGTTGGGTTCGAGAATTTCCCTTTACCTTGTACCCGAATGCTTCCTTCTCTTTAATGTCCTGTATAATGACATTATATTCATTAATTAGAAATCCAGAACCATGTGTACATTAATAGGGTTCATTCTGTTTTCATTATTTCATATTATGTTCCTTTGGATGACTTATTGTGTTTAAAAACATTGTTCGAGGATGTTCGTTTTTATGGTTTTTCTTGGGTGGTTCACTTGTATTCTTAAATTGATGTTTGGGTAGAACATGGGTAAACATCCAGAACTGATATTACATGTTATTAATGATATTATAGAATACTAAATGATCTTATAATGAATCATATTATATCCATGTGTATGAATCATTAGATAAGAATTAAATGATGGTTATTTGGGTCAATTTGGGTGGTTTTTGGATCACAATGAACTTGTTTTAACTTATCACTTAGTAATATGGCCATAGGTTATTTCCAGAACTTTAAATAGAACATAATACATATAAAATATTCTGGTTCAACCATAAAAATGGTTTCATGACCAGATCTGAAGGTATAAATGGAAGAAGAAAGCATGTCGTTCTTGAAGGTGATAAATTAACACCTCACGAACAACGTTATCTTTAATAAAATAAAAGGAAGAGTGAAAGGGGATTGGATGATATAATATCCAATTAGAATCATAAAATTATAGTATATGTATAATAATTTAGTTAAAATACAATTTGGATGAAGATAGGTGGGGAGAGATCAAGAAATGAATTTGGACTTGAAAGGAAATTAAAGGAGAAGAGGGAGGGAAATTACCTCTAGAATCCTCCTCTTGAGAACCTCCTTAAGGGCCTTGCTTGGTCTTTTGATGAGACCAGAAGCTCTTGTACATGGGGGAGGGGCTAGGGAAGGTGTTTGGGTAGATTTTAGAGAAGGATTGGAGCTTGAGAGGTGTGAGGAAATGAGGGTGTGAATGGTGGCTTTTATAGTGGAGGGGAGAGAGGTTTCCTTAATATAAAATTCATTAGTTTATTAATTTCCCCTAAGACAAGGAATAGTGAGTCTTGAACGAACAAGAATAGTAATTTTATAATGTAATCCCGAACCAAGTGGGCTTACATCAGCAGAACATCACACATGACCCTATAATTAGCTTATTTAGCTTATTTTGTAAATTGCGGTATTTCACTATTCATCAAAAATTCAAGTATCTCAGATAAATCCCAAAAATTTACCCCAACCATTTTTAAATGTGTAGAATCCAAAAATGAAGTCCATTTTTCAAAAAAATCTAAATATTATTAATTTAATATTTAATTAAAATCATAATTTACTTAAAAACAGTTTTTAAGATTAAAACAGATTTTATAGTGCTTTCAAAAATTACGTAGGGTCTTATAAAATTATCTAAAAACTATAAGACATTGATTCAATAATTTATTAATACATTTTAGGAAAATAAATATTATTTTAAATTAATTAATTAATTATAATTAATTATCTGACTTACTAAATACCAAAACGTTTACTAAGGTCAAATTGTCACTTTCTAAGATGTCTAAATTTTATTTTATTATTCATAGGTAATGTTACTCTTATGTTGGATGATTTACTATTCATAAGGGTACCTTACTATTCACCAAAAATTATTTTTGTTTCATTAGACTCCAAAAATCATCTTGAGCACAACCGTGTATGTCAGATTTTCAAAATTCCTAACACAGAAGTGACAAACTTATGTTTAAAGGTCACTTATCACTTATTAGTTTATTATGTTGTGATTTCATGTTATTTTATGACATAAATATAAGAAGGTAATTTTCATTGAAAAACTTTCGGTCATTACAGTGTAACTAATTAATTTTTCAATTAGGATCCTGAATACAATTTGGGGCATACCTTGCCAAACCGGTGATGTTTTCTTCATATGTGGTTACTAAATATTTCACCTTCTTCCTCAATTATTATAATTCATTTTATATCCTTAAGAAAATATTTATCAGGGAAAATATTCTTAAATTAATCCCAATCTAAGGCATCAATCTTTTCACTTTCCTAGACATTGTTTTCCATCGACCACCACAGATCGGATTCCACTTCAAAATGTTAAATAAAAAGCATTACATTTTGATATTCCAAACAACCCATGACTTTGAATATATTCCCTAAGGTTTTAATCTATCTTTCATCTAACAATGGTTCATATGATCCATTTGGTGTTGGAGAGTATTATTCCATGAAATCCTCTATAATGGACATTCTCATCTGTGGTGAACATGGTTTCTCTCTCACATGGATACCAACACCATTTATAGCCTACATCAATCAAGAAAACATGGAAACAAACTCATCTATTCCAATTCTAACCCTTATAAGTTTCTGGTTTGGAAGGATATTATCTTCTTGGTGCCTTACTACTTCTGGTTCCTTATTTTCTCTACATAAAACCATTCTTAACATACATAGTTTAGATGAAGCAACATGGTAATCTTAAAATTCTATATCATTACAATAATAAATTATAGTACCTTAAGGATACCAATATATATTATCCTAGTCTCTAAAATTATCTAAACCATACTCCATAACACCTTGATATTTTCAAATAACACTATGTTTGATTACGCATACAACATGAAACACCTACCATTAATGACCAACAAAATATTGTTATTTTATGACTGTTATTACATAGTTGATGAATTGGAAGGTATAAATCGAATTAACAAAATTATGAAATATAAAATGTTCATAGTCATTAAAAACATATTTATATATTCTTATAAAATAATCACTCAATTTTTGGTAAATTTATTTTATTCTTCAAAATACATTAACTTTAAAAATGGTTTTTATTATTTTTTGAGAGAATATATTATAATTAAATTTTGGATATTTTGGAATTTTTATTTTATAAAAATAATTTAATTTTTGAAATCATCATATCAAAATTATCTTAAGGTGAAATTATAGAATATTTATAAAAATATTTATTTTTCAATGAATAGTGAAAAATAGCTATTTTTGTAAAACAGTCATTTCTTTTAATTTAAAAAAATCCCATTATGATTTGATTTTTTTCATAAATTAACATAAGTCTTATTTTTTAGATAATATCTAATAAATTTCATTTGAATCATTGTTATACCTGATTTTTTATAACTTTATTTTTGGGCTTAAAACACAATTTTCTAAAAAAACTATTTTTCATTCCATTTTACATGTTTATATGAAAATTAATTTCTTCAACTAATAGAAATTTAACATTATGAAATAAACTTAACTATTTTATTTATAAATTAAAATTTATCATTGGATGAATTTTTGAGATTTTTTTGAAGAAGTTAAATTTTTTGTGAATAATAAAAAAATACAGTTTTTATGAAATACTGTATCTTAAATGATATCACCAAGATATAAATATGATATAAAAATTTATTAAAATTATGGAACATGTAACACCCCAAAAGTTCTGAAAAGGTGACTTTCTATTCAATTGTGTGTATAACAAGAAACACCAAGCACGTGAGTGAATACCATATACTGATACATTACAATATATTTACTATTTTAAATAAATTAAATCTATGATATACCATGAAATGTACATGATACAGATTTTTCTTGTGTATCGCGCAACAAAAGCATTCTTTGATAGCTTGTGTTACACACAAGACCGATTTTTACAACAAAAAATATATATTATTAAAACATTATTATTTAATATAATAATATATAACCAATATGTTAAATTAGTGGTTATGAATAGTATTAACTAACTTATTAAAATATATTGTTTATAGGTTACCAATTAATTATAAATGAATGTGTGAACCAATTGAATATAAAGGAAATGTTTTTATACTAACAAATGTGTTCTATCCTAATAAATTAAATTAATTAATATTAGTGAATGATATTAATGAAATATATATATTATATATTCAATAAAATATTTTTTATATTAATCCTATAGGATTCAAAAGCATAATATGAGAATAATTCCAGTTTTATGCTTAAAAATTATATTTTTCTAAAAAGGAAATTTTACCACCTTTTGATGAATAACTTATTTTAAATAAAATTTTTGGAACTTTTATAAATTTTATATGTCAAAATGAACTTACTTTTTTAAATAGAATATAAAAATTATATTAAGGTGAATTTTTGGAATTTTTTTGTGAAGTTTCGTTTTTTTTTATGAATAGTGAAAAATATTAAATTTTAATTCCAAACTTCTTTTTTGTATTATTTATTTATAATGTTAAATTATATTTTTTATTAGTTTTAGATTTTATTTATATCATTTATACATAAATTAATCAAATTTAGGTTATTTTAATCCATTTCACATTGAAATTGTATATAAAAACATTTCAAAATATTGAACATTTTTACTTTAAAAACCTGCTTTGTCTTCCCATCTACAGGATTAAATTTAAATTAACTTTGACCACTTATATGATTTGAATTTGAAAAAATTGATTCCATATTTATTATAATAATAAATCTATAATTTATAATAATTTCAACTAACTGGTTTTTCCAAAAACAATTACTGAAAGTGATTAAAATTAATTATAGTAATTAAGGCAAAAAATAGCTTAACAAAGGACTAAATCGTAATCCTATGGGAAAAAATGCCTTGAAACATGTAAAAACGTATTTTACGTAAATATTTCAAAAATATACTCCTTTTTATTGAATTTGGTTCAATATTGGAGTCACGTTATATAAGAGAGGCCTCTCAATAGGGTTTACCTTTTTATATTTACAAGAACGCAACTCCTCCCCCACTATAAAAGGTCACTCACCCCTCCCATTTATTAACACCTCCCTAGCTATTTGTCTCATCCAAACCCATCCAAAATAATCTCCCAAAATCCATCCTCTAATACTATAATCCTTATCTTATGTAGAAAGAAAACCAAGGAATCCATTCGGTGAAAACTAAAAGTAGTTACCTGAAAAAGAGGTAACATTCTTCAATATGCATTTTTGTTTCATTTGATTCCACACCCCTTAATTTATTATTATTCCATGATTATATAATAACATCAGTATATTCAATATACTGAAATTTTTTTATGTTATGTTTTCATCATACACCTACAAACACTTTCGTCGAATGGGTAACGAACTTACCATTCTTGTACAGCGAACTACCACCTCGTGAAATGATGTCGTTCATTTTTCCTTTAACACCTTTCCTAGTTGGGAATTATGATGAAAATTTTTATATATATGATATATATAGTATTTATTATTTCTTTATGATTCTTTATTTTTTATATAAAACATACCTTCATGCTTTCCATTTTGTGGGAATACGATAACATCGTTTGTGGAATTATGGACTATCGCATCGTCAAAGAGCGGTGATTCATTAACGCTATACATGGAATGTATAAATTATGGTTTTAATAAACCGATGTTAAATATATGAAATAAATATTATTATAGAATTATAATATACATATATATATATATATATATATATAATTTAATTTTCATTTTTTAAAATATGACAAAGAAATGTATGTAGTGTTCAGGTGTACGTACGACCTACCATCTCTTTGAACGATGCAATTCATTTTATGTCACCAAATATTATGGATTAATGTAAATACATATATACTAAATATATATGATATTTAAATCATGTATTAAAATATTAATATGATGAAACCATGATCTAATTATTAATAAAAACAAGTAATAAGTCAAAAATACTCAAAAAAACATGGCAATTAACATCCGAAATAGTGAAAATAATTAAATATTATTTACAAAAAGTTAATAAGATATTATACAAATATCAAATATTATATTATAATTATGATTGTGGTTCTAGTATAAGATAGAGACATTTTTTAAACCATTATAAAATAGTTTAAAGTATGTTTAACTGAAAGGAGACACAAGGGAAGGGATTCTTGTCTCACTTTTCTTTCAATGATTCATACCCCATTTCCACCACTTATTTCTTTTGTGTGGTGTATATACTGCCACTATTTTATTTTATATCATTTATAAACATATATTCATTGTATTTATAGTTTCATTTAAAATTATTTCTTGTGTGGGTATTATAATTCAAAAGATACCAAGCAGTAAGGGACATCATCTCAATTTTCATTCTATGAGACACTTTATTTTTGTGAATATATTTTGATATATATAGTGTAAATTCTACCAATTTGACATGTAATATCATGATTAATTCATTTTTCAGGATATTTTGAGTTTTAATTTTAATTATTTCATCTAAGGGGATTTTCACTTAAAATTACCCAAGTGGTAAAAAATTTCATAACACAATTCCATTTCTTTGGGTTATATTACTTACTCATTGTAGTTAATATTCTATGATTATATTTATAATGACTATGAATATATATTGATGTATTTCCACTTACTTTATGTAAATTTAATGTTGATATAAACTATCAATTTATAGATTAATTCTCACTTCAACATTATGACCATTTTAAGTGTTTATTTCACAATCTCATTCTATTCGAGATTAATTATTATTGAAATTCCATTAATGGAATTTATATGAAAAAAATTCAATAAAAACTGTCATTTTCTTCTCCCTAGTTATTTGGGAACTTTTTCATGTAATAGTACTATTTTTCCCACTCATTGGTGCACCAAATATTTTAGAAAATGATTTTAAGAAAAGCCAACTTTATTATTATTATTATTTGGAGACCCAATTTTCTTCTAAAAACCCTGATTTCTAAAAAGTTTTTCAAAAATATTTTAACCATTACACAATGATTTCATAAATAATTTTTCCCTTTTTTTCTTTCAGAAATTTTTTCAATGTAATATTCTTGTCTCTTTTTTAATAAGGTGTTTTTCTAACATTTTTATCATGCGAAAGGAATGTACTTTTTACCATGTACGACATGTACGGGTTTACTCGCTATCATTTCATTGAAGATTTCATTGCATGTTTTAAAGTTTTGTGTTTAAATATATTTTTCAAAATTTATTTTGAAATAAAAAGACATTAAAAATGCTTTTAATAAAATATATTTTCATCAATAATGTGTTTAAAATACCTTTTTATAGTGTTTCCATTAATTAACAAAAACAACCCATTATTTTTACTCCACATGAGATATGTTGTATTAATCAAATTTTTATTCATATTCTTGATGGTCTATGATTGATATAGACATAGAAATAATTGACATTCACTTCCTTGATTCCATTATTACGTCCCTTAAAATATTCAATTTCCTATAATCATTAGACATTGAATTTCCACTCATTATCCATATCATTTATCATGGATATTATTCTTGCCTAAAATGTATACCATTTTTATATATGATGTTTAATTTGATAGTTATTATATTATCTGGGGAAATATTGATATATCTATATTCTTTATTAAATACAAATATATTATAATTCATGTTCTTATTATTCAAATAGATTACTCGATATGGGGAATGCTTTGGACATGTAGTGACGGGTGGGGCTCAGACTTTATATGGTCTCTAGATACATCGACTGGTTCTGATGAGGAAATTTAGTTGAAAATTTTAAACAAGTTTTGACATGTAGTTTTAATCTTTCGGGAGGATAGATCTTAACAGTAAATGTTTTCATGTTCCTTGGACATTACATCTAATAATTAAGCATTAACTTAATTTTGATTAAGTATTTATTATCCATGATATTTTCACTATAAAAAAGTCTATGGATCCATTTAATTCTCAAATTATTAATTAAATGGAATCTTTTTTTAGTTATTTACCATTCAATATTGTTTATGAACTTCCTTCTCAGTTTATTGTTTATATCCCAGGTGTCTTCAATTATTACATTACCATAATGACTATTCTCATTGACTCATTACTATTTCCCTTATAATTAAACCTTACTTTTTAATTCATATCATCCTTATTTTTTTCCATACATAGGAATCCAAGAAGTTTTCTAGGAACTATATACATGGATATGCTAAGGGGGGAGCTTTGAAACTCGACAGGGGCATGCACACAGGCGAGTGAAGAAGGAAGGGATAGCACAGTTAAATGGGGGGCAGTGGCTAGTGATGATAAAGGGAATAGCTAGTTCTATTAAATAGGGGGTTTCCAACATTCGAGCAGAAAAAAAATATTATTTTCAAAAAATTGTTTTTTTGGCTTTTATCATCGCTTTTTAGTGCTGATAAAACACGCCTTTTATCAATCCTTTTTAGCGCTAATAAAAGGTACCGTTATCAACACATTTTTTAGAACTAATAAAGGGGACCCCCCCCCCCCACACACACACACACACTTTAACAGCAATGTGGACAACAATTCTTTTTTAGCATTGTTAAATCCCTTTTTGGGCACTGTTAAAGAACTGATTTGTAGTAGTAATGCTATATAATAATTTATTTAGAAGATATTTAACCCTCATCGTATATAATAATATTTATATGAAATACTATTTTTATAAGGTATTGATTTTCATATAGAATATATTTTTAGACATAATATTTTATGGGTTTGTGATAAAATGTGTTAAAATTTTAAAAAATTTAAGTGGGTATTCGTGTAATTTCACTAATTTTAAAAATGATATTTTTTAAAAAAATAACCATCATTAATTTTTAAAAGTATTAAATGAATTTTAGTTATTTTTTTATTTAACAAAACATATAGTTAAATGAATATTATTATGTAAATAATTGATGTAGTACATCATTTCCTTAAAATTGTTGTATGGTTTGTGAAGTGATAAAAATGAACATATAAAATTAAATAATCTTAGACCTAGTAATGAAACAATTAAAAACATATATTCCACAACTTCTTAGTTTTATGGTCCCAATATAATTTTAATTTAAATATTTATGAAAGTAGAGATAAAATTGAATTAAATAAAGTTTTAAAATATGTCTGATATGTATATAAAACCTAGTTGTGTTATTTTGACGAATGTTTTAGTAAAACCATTGGCACACCACTTAAAATATGTATGATAACTCCACCTTTTCAAAATAAATATGTAATGTTTATCAATTATCCTCTCCCATACTCTTTACTTGCCATAAATTTTATTTTAAAAAACCTCACATAATTTCAAAACACTCTTTCCTATAAATTTTACTTTTTAATAAACTATTTCTTATTTAGTTTCACATCATCACAACCCCTTATAAATTTTATTTTTTAAAAAATAATATTTTACACAATATAATTTGATAGAAATTTATTTATTATATCATTTAACATATAAAATAAATTTCATATAAAAATAAAAAAAATATTACTTAAAATATATTGTTATAAATAAGCAAAATCAACTTTTAAGATTAATTTTATTGTTTTCATCAAAAAAGATAAATGTAATAACCAAAAATAATCATTTAAAGAAAAATTACACTTATGCAATGATACATAATTTAGAAATTAAATTGTATCACTTATATGAATGAGATAAAATAAATTTTATATACAATTATACTTGTATTTAATAATAATAATAATAATACCATGGATAAGATGAAATATATCTCTTAAGTGAGATCTGATAAATTTTACATTCAATGTTACATATTTTAAATTATAAAATAAATGCATCTCAATCCATATATGGTATAAATTTCATTTAATAAAATATATAACAATTTTTGTTAAATTTATTTCACTTTATAAAAAAATTAAACTTATTTTAAAAAAAAAAATTAAGAAATTAATTAAAATTCATACATTAAATAAATTGAATTTATAAAAAGCTATATCCATGTTTATAAAATATATATAATCTCATCATGTGATTAATTTCATTTTTTAAAAGATAATAATTAGTGCATGAAATTTATCTTATTAAGTACATTAGATAAGTTTCATTCGTTAAAATATATATCCTTATTGGTGTAATTCTTCTCATATCATATATGAGATAAAATAAAATTTTCAAAAGATTTATTGAAATTTATTCCCATAATCGAGATAAATTTCATTTTTTAAATATCTTGTAATGTTACATGAAATTTTTCCCTTCTTATACATGTGATAAATTTCAATTTTTAAATAATATAACACTATACATGAAACTTATCACATCTCATACAAGAAGTATCATTGTATTTAAAATTTATTTCCTCTCATACATGAGAAAAATGTCAATGTTTAAAAGATAATAAAAATTTATCTCAACTCCTATATTAGAAAATTTTAATTTTAAAAAATGTGTATCATTATACATAAAATTTATCTCCCTATGTATATGAAATCAATTTTATTTTTTAAAAAATGAATTATTATACTTGAAATTTATTTAGTAACATAAATAAGATAAATTTCATGTTTTAAATGGTTCAGAAAATTTATCTTGGATCATACACAATGTATTTTTAAATTCTTAAAAGATATTAAATAGTAAATTAAATTTATATAATCTTGTGCAGAAGATTGATTTCATTTTGTAAAACATGTGCCATTATATATAATATTTATCTCATCTAAAACATTTTTTATGAAATAAATGTTATTTTTTGATTTTTTTTTTCTCTAGTTGCAGCTGATTCATGAGGGAGCTCGTGATATTGTTTCTCTTTTTCTCTTCTAGATATCTATATATGGTTTGAATAAGTTTCAACAAGCTTATACCTTGGTGTGGTTCATCTATATTTAGAGAAATAAAGTGTTTTTTTGTAGCATTTTTGTATGAGGTTTGGGCTTCATAATGTGCTCAACTTTGTTGATATGTGGTTCCATTAGAAGAATCCATATGAGAATAATGCTTTAATTATAACCTTTTATTATCACTATATTTTGTTTTATATAATATTTATTCTGAAATTTCAATTTTGGGAGGGACTTTCATTGGTGTTGGATTTGTTTATTGGGATGAGAGAGTTATATTTGTTAAATTGGTTCAAAAAACATTAAAAGAAAAACCAATTCATTTAGTCATAGAGGCTAAATCTTTTAAGAAAGAAATTGTTTTTTAATAGCCACAATGAGAGAAGCTGATTGTGTTGGATTTATACTTTCGTGTTTTTATTAAATACTTATTATCTAATGAGGACATCAATCATATTTTGGCCTTATGGTGGAAGGTGTTTTGAAACATTCTCTTAGAATTAATGTCTATATATTTTCTTTTGTTAGAAGAAATGGTAATCATATGGAAAATCATTTAGCATAGAAAATGAATGAAGAGGATGATAAGGTCTGGGTTATATTTTTTCCCATGATATTGAAACATTTTGTATGTAAAGATATTAATTTTTAATGATGTTATTTTGTTTTGATTTAAAAAAATAATTATCAAAAATGAAATAAATTTCATTTTTTAAAATTTTTCATTATGTTACATGAAATTTATCTCATCGTATACCTGAGATAAATTTTATTTTTAAAAATATGATTCACTGTACATGAAACTTATCTTATCTTATACATTACAAAAAATTTATTTTTTATTGGATATTTCATCGTATAAAAAAATTATTTCATCTCATACAGTAGGTGAATTTTAATTTTAAATGATAAGTGTAATTTATCACATTTAATATTTGATATTGATTTCATATTTTAAATAATATATAATTCTCATGACCCATTACACCGGTTCTCAGATTGTCAGTGGAGAGCCGAGCCAACTACCCTGAGCCCGCCTCCATTGGTCAGGGGATAGCAACCAGTACTGAAAGGCAAAACTAATACGGGGTACCTTTACCAAATGTACCTATACTCACACACCCAATCATATATATGTATAAATGTATAGAAATATATATAATATAGTTAACTCTATAATAACAACCATGCATGTAAAGACCTCTAGGGAATAAAAGAGTACGACAACATAAACCAAAAACTACAGGGGAAAAATATACACCCAACCAGAAACATGTCCCAACTTGACAATTAATGGAATGTTAAATGCTAGCAGAGCCCATATCTAAATATCCAAGCTTTGACCACCATACATGGTAAAATTCACAAGGGTATCTCTATGCTCCTTTGAAATCGTTGCCAACATGTCTATCATCTCCATAATACATGATATGTGTGGGTAAAGACCATGAAGGGGTGAGTATATACATACACAGTTGGATGCCCTAAAAGATGAAGTGGGAGAAATAGGAGATACGATAGAAGTTAACAGCTCAAACCATTACAAGAGATAATGTGAATCGATAACATAGAAATATAATCTCTTAAAAGAAATCTGAACAAAAGATAAAGGGGATCTCTATCTCACATCCCAGATTAGAAAAAAGAGTCTTCCAACTGTTCCAAGAGGTTCATCAATGATTCCAACCATCTCATGTGTTTATCTGAAGAAGTGTCCATGTAGATCCACACCTCACTACTATGCTACCTAGTTAAGGCGGACATAATCTCTAGAGAGAGGACTCATGCCCTGATATGATCGGAGGGTTCCACTTAGTAGATAGTGGACTCATGCCATCTCCTAGAAGAAGGGTTTCACTCTATAGATAGATAGATGACTCATTCCCTATCCCAAGAGGTGCATTCCACTCCGTATATGGATAGAGGACCCATAAAGTATCCCAACAGGAGGGTTCCACTTGGTATATGGATAGAGGACCCATGCCCTATCCCAATAGGAGAGTTCCACTCTATAGATAGGTAGACGAACCATGCCCTAGTCTATCATGGGAGGTCCCACTCTATGAATGGAGAAACAATGACCTATCTTAGTAGGAGGGTTTGACTTATAAGAACAATAAATAGAGGACCCACACCCTACTCCATTAGGGGGGCTCCACACTATGTATAGAGGACGCATGCTCTGACCAAGTTGGAGGGTTCCACCTTGGTTACCCTTTCCAATCACTGTCATCGTCAAGCATTGCATAAAGATTTTTCAGGATCATAAAATCGCTCATGCTATCTAAAAATACACTATGAAGGCCACCATCATGTTCTACATGAAAAAACACTCATCTACTCAGATGCCAAAATTCGAGTAAAAAAAATACATACTATAGATACATGTTTCCTAAAAAAGGAGGTGCACCGAATGTAAGGGACCCAAACATCATGTGTTCTTCCTCTACAGAATTTCCATGTCCTCTATATTACATGGATTATTTTCTATCTATCCCTACATGGTGTGTAGTGGGTCTTCACAATGTGTCTCATCCACCCGGTGCCATGTCATGTTCTCCTGGTCGTGCCCATGTCCATTAGACTATAAGCCTAGATGTTCCCATGTCCGTGTACTCCTAGAGGTCACATCAGGTCACTAGCACTGAGTCACATGGTGTGTGGGTGTCTAAAATTATGTGTGATATTTAACTCACCTGAAAACCCTATCCTCCATATATAGGTCACTACATGGCGTGTGCTTATCAGACCACACGCCATGTAGTCTAGTTTTTCATAGAAACTCATTTCTGTTCCATGGATCTCATATCCACTTCTCCCATCACTGAAATTGCCTTTTGACCACCTAAAAATTATGGAAACCTCCTCTGACCATCAATTTCTTCCCTTCAATGGATGTAAATCAGTGTTCTAATACACCCGTATGTAGCCACTTCACAACAACATCGCCTGCGGCACCTCTCGTTACCTCGCTAAATTCTCATTCCATGATGGAACCACCCATATCAAGTAAAAAATAAAGATATTTCCTCTAATAACTGATCTTTTCATCACACATGAATCTTCCATTAATTTGGGGGTTCAAACATACTTGATCCTTCCTGACAATGTCGAATCAAGGCCCTGTAATCCAATATCAAATATCACGATGAATAAAGGGTGGATAACACATAAACAAGGGTGAAAGAATTTGTGGGAAAGAATTATTGGCTAAGGAATACATATTGTGTATAATTGGGGTGAGAAACATATAAAAATTGGGATAAATTTAATAATATAATTGAAATCTAATACATGGGATCATGAAAATGATTAAACCAAACACAAAACAAAGAAATCTATTTGATATTGAAAAATATTATAATCATATGGGATGTGAAAAAAAATGATGAGTCTTACCTATTGATTTGATAAATATCTAGTGAAGAACACACTTTTCAATGATGGGGTAAGATCCGTTGCACTCACTACACCTCAATTCACCTTGATCTTATAATTGATCATCACTCGACCTCGATTTTCCAACAAAGAATAGTGGATCATCCTCTCAATGGTCCCAGGGTTATGCAGCTAACCCTGGTGATTATCCATAACAATATATTTATAGAGAAAACCATCTTAGGTCATTTAATTAATTAACTAAATTAATTAATTAATTAATCCACTAAATTACCTGCTAACTACCACTTTATCTGAATGTCTCATGACCACCAACATTATGTCATTCCTAGGGTAAACCTCATGCTCTAGATTCAACCATGGTCTCAAATCTCATTTTGAGACTCTTTTTATGAGATAACCCATTATTCCTGATAAATTGTGGGTTGATGATATAAAAAATATTTAATTTTTTTATAAAATTAATTTTGGGCACACCAGGTGGCTGAATCGTAAGCCATCATAATGTCTAGATACAAAAATATTCCATTATATGTTTCTAATTATTACATGGAAAAAACAGGGTCTCTACACTATTCTCTCATTCCTGATTTTCTTCCTCAAAAATAAAAAAACAAAAAACAAATCTATGGATACCATGTCTGCATATGCATCTCATGCTCCCATGAGCTCTCATGCATGCTCCCATGTTGTAAAAACACACAAACTAAGGGAATGGTCCATCCACATAGGATCATATCCTATTAATCCTCGATTGAAACTTGGTGCTCCATGAAAGTGGATCCATCCTCGATGTATAGCTCACCCCAGTCAATAATGTGTGTGGGATCATGCATGTTTCTCCTCAGTTGCGACACATGGATGATGTCATGAACCTGCTCTGACTATGGGGTGAGGTGAGGTGGTAGGAAACCTCACCAAATCAATACAAGATCATGAATATACTGATAAACCTATAGTATATATTGCCTCCCCAGCCAAATATCTATAGTACTCGTCATGGGAAGACTCTCATGAAAACATGATCTATTTTCTAAAACTACAAGGCCTTATGATATCAATATGAATAAGATTTTTGACTCATCTGAGCAATCTTGCTCCACTTGTGGATCACCTAGACCTTCTCCATCATCACCTGCACCATCTCTGGCCCAACATGAGAAGCCTCACTGATCTCATTCCAGCACAAGGGTGACCCATATGGTCTCCTATATAGGGACTCAAAAGGTTCTATGCTGATATTAGTATGATATCTATTATTATAATAAATCTATAATAAGGGTATGTAATCATCTTATCTTTTAAAAAATTCTATCATGCAATCCCCCAGCATGTCCTTCAGCACCTGGAATGTGTGTGCAATATTCTCATCTATCTGGGGGCGGAAGGTTGTATTGATCCTCATCTAGGTCTAGAATTCATCCTATAGTATTCTTCAAAACTATGATGTGAACTACACATTATTTTTATAGAAAATATTTGAGGGAACCTCATGAAGGTGGATGATGTCCCACACATACAACTTCCCCGAACCCTCCATTGATCTCTACTTCCTAATAGCATGGAAGTGTGACGACTTCATAAGTCATTCAACTATCACCGAGATGGAATCATGTCATTTTTTATCTATAGAATCCCAATCATGAAGTCCATAGATACGTTTTACCATTTCCAATCTGGGATATCAAGAGGTTGCAATAAACCATCCAGTACCTTGTGTTAAACCTTCACTTGCTCACATGTGAGGCACCGAGAGATAAACTCAACCACTCTCCACCTCAATCCATCTCACCAATACATCCTATGAAGATCTCTATACATCTTTCCCATAGTGGTAAGTAAAATAAAAAGGAAAACTGTGAAACTATCTCATTACCTCCTCCCACATCATGACTATAAACATTGTCCCTCCTTATAAAAGGATGACCTGATTCCCTCCATTAGAAATCCATCTGGTGAATCCCCTAAGGATATATGGTCACATAGGACCTCACCATTAATGTGTACCAACTGAGCCTCCCCTACACTCTAGAGAAGTGTAGGAGTCAACCCCATCGACTAATGAAAAGATTCACCCTCCTCCTCAACCAGGGTCAACTACAGGGAATCCAATTTCTCTGACAACCCCAGCACTGAATGAGCATGGGACTTCTTACTAAAGGAATTTACCAAAATGACTCCCTTACCAAGAGTATAGACTATCTCAAATTCACAGTCTTATAGGAACTCCAACCAGCACCTCTATCTCAGGTTCAGGTCTCTCTGTGCAGAGACATCCCTATGACTCTGATGGTCTAAGTTACCAAAAAAGTGCTCTCCTTGAAGGTGGTGTCTCCACATCCTCAGAGAGAATAATAATGCTTCCTACTCCTGGACGTGATTCATATACTTATTCTCATGGGGTCTCAACTAACCCATCCCATATGCAATCAATGCCTACCTATGCATCAATACACAATCAATACCATCTCTAGAGGCATTAGAATATATAATGTACTCTATGTCGTCCTCCAGTAGCATCAAAATAGGATCACTTTTAATTCTCAACTTCAACACCTTAATGGATCTATGGAACTACTTATTCCGGGTAAATGGATTCCCTTTCCAAGACAGGGCAGTCAAAGGGGATGGAATCCTAGATAAGTCTTCCAAAACCCTCATATAGTACACTGCCAAGGAAAGAAAACTTTGCACCACTGACACATTCTTAGGCGGATCCCAAGAAATTATTGCATCAATCTTCACTGGTTCCACAGTTAATCCATTCTTAGAAATTACATGCCCTAGAAAGTGGAAATCATTGATTCATAATTGGAACTTCGAGGGATTACCATAAAGATGGTTCTCTCGAAGAAAATATTGGACCATTCTCAAGTCATTTGTATGATCCTCTTCTAATACAGAGTATATGAGTATGTCATCAATAAAGATAACTACAAATCTATCCAATTATAGCTTGATGATATGGTTCATCAAATCCATAAACATAATAGTGGAATTCATCACACCAGAAGGCATCACCAATAACTTATAGTATCTGTAGTTACATCAGAATACTAGCTTCAGAATATCAGCCGGGATAACTCTAAACTAGTGGTAGCCGAACCTAATATTGATATTTGAGAAAATTTTGATTCCTCTCAAATTATAAGAGGTTATCAATCCTCAATAAGGGGTACTTTTTCTTTATTATTTCCTAGTTCAAGAGATGATAATACACACAAATCCTCAAGATCGTGTCCTCCTTTTCCACAAACAACACCGCATTTTCCTAGGGGGACACACTGTGTTTGATAAAACTCTTATCTCAATGGTCCTCCAACTACAACCGTAGCTCTGAGAGCTTGGTAGGGTCCATTTGATATGAATTATAAGATATCATAGTGGTCCTAGAGTGAAAGTTGATGAAAAAATCAATCCCCCACATCAGATGTAGTTCTAGAATATCCTTAGGAAAGACTTCTATATAATCCTCCATGACTAAAGGAATCCAAATGCCTAAAGAGACCATTGTGACCAGGGATAAACTCTCCAACTAACAGGTGATGGTTTGTGGATTTCTGATCAGAATTCCCACAAACTCCTCCATGATATCTCTCTCACTCATAAAGGAAAATGTTATCCCATATATTCGAAGGAACCTAACCCGCTTGTAGTGACCGTCAATCTAGGCTCGAACCATGGACAAACAATCTATACCCAAGACAATTCCATAAGGTGTCATAGTGATGACCAAGTGGTCCCATGAGAAACTCTATCCACTAACTGATAGCTCAGAGTATTGGATGAAAATAGATATCAAAGAATTGTTCCCTCTAGGAACCTCAAGGCAAAGATGTTGGGCTAAAGTCTCAATTGGGAGCTCCAGATATTGCACTAGGATTAAGGAGAAGAAGGAATGACTTGCAACTATGTATACTAATACTATATTGACAGTAGAATAAATAAAAAGCATACCTATAATCATCATGTGAGATGTATGACCATATATCTCCCTAGCCAGCAGCTGCCCATGACCCCAGCCGCCAGCTCACTGAGCCTAACATGGGTCACGTGGTGGTGGTGGTGGAAGGATCTCATATCATCTTCAGCCACCAGTATCTCCTCCTTTAGGAGCCCCACATTCACCTCTACTAGATCCACCTCCCTAGAGGCTAACTTGGCCACAATTGAGAGATCAATGAACATGTCACTACCTCTACGGTGGTGGTCCATCTACTATCTATATTCCCTCCTAGGCATGTCAAGTTGTGAAATCACAAGCCATGTGACCTCACCCATCATATGAATAATGTAACATCCCCAACCTGGAATCCACTAAACTAATTCCTCGAGCCGAGTCACCACAAGACCTCAGACGTGCCTCCCCATATTCTAGAGGCTAACAACTAGCAAGGAGGGTCTAATAGGTCACATGGGGGGACTACACCCTCTTAATTGGAGTACTCTACAGTTGGTAAAGTAAGAAACAAAGGAAGAAAGAAACAATAAAAAATAAACTTGAATTTCCCAAAACATCCCAAAACAACGTACAATCCCCCAACCAAATAGTAAATATGTTATTTTATGTCATATAGAGCCAACTGTAAGTAAAACCCCAAATAATGAAAATATGGAGAATCCCCAAAATGGGTCCTGAAAAAAATCCACACCCCTAATCAATACACATCCCATGGACAAATCAACTCTCTATCATAGGTCCATTTCCTTTTTCTTGACCTAAAATCATGAAATCTTCTCAGTTACCCAATGGTGTCCCGAACAGGGTGTGAGTACAACTCATTAGGCCACCACTAATTGTGTCTACAAAATATATATTCTAAATAGACAGTGAATGAAATTACCAATGACAAATGTGATAAACAAGAGATAAATTTTTTATCCATTATTTTACAAGGTTTACATCAGTCTCTTTCATCATTTATTTTTTGGGTTAGGAAGTTTTCATCATATAAACTTCAGCCAATGTTAGCCACATAAAAAATGCATAAGTGGATGATACATGTTCCCTATATCACTAGGGAAAAAATTTCACAAACATTACATAACACATAACTCGGAACCCCAGTCTAGGTAGTTTCTTCACATGCAACCATTAGGTTTATAGAGCCTCAATTTGACTCCCTAACTCGTGCATTAAAGGGGTGCGATTTAGAGCGTCAATCTAACCTGGCTTATGGGCGTAGATCCTCAAGTCCAATACCCAACACATACCAGGAATCCATGTACACATTCTTCTTTAATTATTTATTATATATACATATTCACCAAACATACTCATTGAACACACAAACCATTTACAATTCATAGTTTTTCAACACATAAATAATATTCATGACTTAACCCATTATCCAATTTTTTTCATATCCCAACCCATTAACAGTTTCCTCATTCAGATTCCTTAATTCATTTTCACATTTCCATGAAATCCCATAAGTCATTTAAGATGGTCATTCCTATTAATTTAACCCATTCATATTATACCAAACACCCCCTTCTACCATGTTAGAAACTGTAAAAAAAATTATATTAGTGTCATTTCATAACCCAAGATACATGTCAACTCATTTATCAGGGTCTCTATATATTAATAATTCAATTCTTCAATTAAAATTTCAATTTTCATGTTCAAGAAGCTGCACACCCCATGGGTAGCCCTTGACCCGGTCCAAAACAAACTCAACGCGTCCCATGGGGATCGTGAGGGGTTTAATTAACCATCTAACCAAAAAAATTATGATTTATACAAATTCAAACCAAACCGACAACACAAAGGCACTCATGCACAACCACATACTCATAAATCAACATCAAGAATATGGTATATAACTTATAGACCACCTACCTAGATTCTGAAGATGAACACTCACTTAACTTTAGCCCTTGGCTTGGATTCAAACACGCTTCGAATCCCCAACCTATGATCCACTAGAAAAAGAGGGCTTTAGGCATTAAGAAGAAAAAGAATTACTACACAATCCCTAATCCAAAAAAGATAAGGAAGAGGAGTGTTAGACTCAACTAGAGATTTGATTTTCAATAAACAGTTCTCCAAATAGCTTAGAAATAAGGAAAATCAATCCTTGGGAAACTTGGGGTGATTTGGTTCATCACTAGTGTTGTTCGAGGAATGATGGTGGGGAAAATTGAGTGAGGTTTCATAAATCCTGAGGAGAAAAAGGTAAAAATATACTTTTAAATGGGTGTATGGTTTGGTCACATGATTTTCCAAACTGTGCACCAACCATGTGCCACCCTCTATCGAAAAAGTGCCCCAAGTTTCATGGTTTCCTGGGGAACCTTTACGGTTTAGTACTCGTGTGGTGATCGTGTGGGATGGCTATGTCCAAACCCAGAGGATTTGGCCTCCCCTTTTCACAGTTTCATAAATCATACACCCCTCCTCCAGAAAAATGTGGTTGGGGTGCACGGTTACTACTAACCATGCACAGACTGTGAAACATGCACTGGACGACCACTTTTCACCTCTTTCATATCCTGAATCCCCAAAACACCCTCAAGCTTCTGTATATACTCAAGAAACATTTCATTAACTATCTTTAAGGCATTTAAACCCTAGTTTTAAAAGATAATTTATCACAAATAAGTCTGGGATCTTAAAACCTACACACCTTATAATGTCTTTTCCTTGAGCCACATTCCCAAGCATCACTAAGCTTCTAATTTAAAGAGATCAAGCCACAGGACCCAAACATACATAACCCTTTCCCAAGTTTATTCCTAAACATTAACACTCTGTCACAGATTTCAAAGAAAAGGCATAGTCTTTCCCCGAATGACTTTCTCACTGTGATCCACAACACGAACTGAATGTTTCTCAAAGGACACACTAGACTCAAGCTTAACATTATCAACATCAATAACAAGATATAGATCAGGGTGATACTGCTGAATTTATGACATAGGAAAAATATCTAACATGCCACTATAACAATATGAGAGAGCCAATTGGTACACCACTAGTATGATCCTCTCCACAATATTAAACAGTCCCACATACCTGGGTGACAAATTACCTTGTTTCTGAATCCAACAGTGAACTAACCTTGTCGACACCTGAAGAAACACATGATCATCCAACATAAACTCAAGAGGCTGATGGAATAGATAAACTTATGACTTTTTCCTACTCTGTGTCATGGCCATTCATTTTCGAATCAACTGAAACCTATTCTGATGTCTCCTATATGAGACTCAGTCCCAACCACTCTAATTCCCCTGCCTCCATCCAACATTAGAGAGATATACATACTCTACAATAGATCACCTTATATTGTTCCATATGAATCATTTCCTAGTAACTATTGTTATAGGTGGGCTCAACATGCACAAAGGGATTCTCCCAAGATCCACCAAAATCGAGGACACATTCCCTCAACATGTCCTCTAGTTCCTGAATAGTAGGATACAATAGCCCATCCATCTATGGGTGGAAATCCGTACTCAAAAACAACGATGTACCAAGAGCCTTATCTAACCCATACCATAAGCGTGAAGTAAAATGTGGATCACGATCCAAGAATATAAACTGTGGAACCCAAGAAACTGTAATATCCCCCAAAAATATAACTTTTCCCAAATTGTCAACAAGAAAGGTCTCTTGTGCTGGAAATAAATGTGCCACCTTGCTCAAATGATCCATAACTACCCAGATCACACCATTCTTCTAAGGCATTCTCAAAATTCTCTCAACAAAATCCATCATAACTCTATCTCATTCACATCCAAGAATGGTTAATGGCTATAACAAACCACCAGATTACTGATTCTCGGCCTTCACCTAATGATAGGTTTAACATCATGTCATGAAACCTGCAACTTCATTCATCATCCCTAGTCACCAATACCACATATGAAGATCATGAAACATTTTGGTCAAACCAATATGCACTTCCCACATTGATGCATAAAATTCATACATTAACTCTTCCCATATACATGTAGGCATTCCAAAATTTCCACGAGTATAAATGATCTCATCATCATCGACAACCCAACATGAAGGTGACTATACACCTTCTAGACATTCTCTAAGGGCCAAACACTCTGAATCCTCACACTTCCTCTCCTTAATCCAGCATAGAATGGTGGAATTAAATTCCAAGGATGAAAGGTTCATCTGACCTTTTCTATCCTACACATCTAGATGCATCTCTACAAACAATGACATCATAATCTATTCGAAATTGGATTCTGGAACTACCAGATTCAGAGTCTTATAACTTAAATATTCCACAACATAGTTTCTTTTTCCCGATAGGTATTCCTACTTGAAATCAAAGGAATTTATATACTCAACACATATTCACTGCTTAAGATTCAAATCATACTAGGAGAAGATGTACATGAGGCTTTTAGGAAGGGTATACATAGTAAACCTCTCTCCAAATAAATAATTCCACAAACACTCTAAGGCATGACTCAATGTGGACAATTCAAGATCCTGCGTAGGGTAATTTCATTCACGAGGCCTCAAATTCCATGACCCATATGCCACAACTCGATTATTATGCATTGACATTGTGTCACGACCCGTCCTCAGGGACCGTGTCGTGACTACCCCAAGCCCGCCTTCCATAGGCCAGGGGCTGGCGACTAGCACCAAAGGCGTAAATCCCGATAACTGGGAAGGTATTTCCTTTATAAAAGTAAACAAAACACCACAGAGTACAAGTGGAAGAAAAACACTAAGTACAAAGAGAAGTGCTGAAAAGTAAGTGGGCCAGAATACAAACCCAAATGAAAGTACAACTACAACTGAACAAAGTACAACAGCTGGAAGAACGGAAACGGCTCCTGGGTCGTCCTCCTCGGATCCTACTTGAAGGGTAGGTACAAATAGCGCAGCTTCTGGATCGTCCACCACGGATCCTACCTGAAGGGTAGGTACAGATAGCCTCCACAATGCTCTTGCCCGTCAACCTCCTCCAAGTGTCGTCTCGCCGTGAAGTCCACCTCCGGGTACTGACTCGTCGTGTAGTCCACCTCCGGGTACCGTCCAGTCCTCGAACACTCGGCCTCCGTCAGCACTGTCCGTCGTCTGCAACCAACACAATGAGGTGTGGGCATAGCCCGTGCAGGGGTGAGTATAACGATACTCAGTAGGGACCCCGAGACCCTCAAGGTCTCACTAAAACCAACAAGGATAACCACAAAGAAGATCACCACAGATAACCTCTACTTAGGTATATGCCCATACATATACCTAAGTTATCAAGTAACTCATCTCAATCATGAGGAAACACAAGGATTATGAAATCAACGGATAACCACTACCCAGGTATATGCCCATACATATACCTAAGTTATCAAGTAACCCATCTCAATCATGAGGAAACACAAAGGTCATAGACTCAGCTCAAACCAGGATTTTCATTATCGAAACCGTAACTGCTGAAGAGCTCCGTCTTTAGAGTGTACAGTGGTCCTGTCACGACTCCGAGGTACTGCTCACTAACCTAAGACTGCTGAGGTACTCCTCCTGTCGAGTACCGCGGGTCAGCCACCCAGACACAGTAGTGCTTCCCGCCGAGGTATGTCACCCAAACACAGTAGTGCACACCCCCTAGTAGCATGCTGAGGTACTCTCCGGACGAGTATCGCGGGTCTACACTGTCACACAGGTAGTGCTCCGTCCGCCATGGGTCTGCACCTCACAAAGTAGTGCTTCGTCCACTGGGCTAGTCGACTCACTCCAAGTCGAGTCGGTCAAGCAGTCGTCAGGTCACAGTCGGCTACACGGTCTCCGTAATCCGCACGCTCATCTCCGAGAGGGTCCGCTCCACGAGCTACAGGTCGATACTCCAAGTATATCAAAGTCCCACAAAGAAGTATCTCAAAGGACCGCCTCGTCATAGGGGTCTCAACGCAATAGACGGCGCGTCAATCGGACGCCCGGTCTGTGAGTTATTAGTCTTTCCGTCCCAGGGGCCCGGTTGGTTTCGTGTGCGAACCAATCCGGCCTTATCTCAACTATACCCCGAACTCTCATAGGGTATACTCATAGGGACCGTTTCTCAACGTGATCACCATCGCTGCTGACGGTTCGTCAAACGGACGTCTGGTCTGAAAGATAACAGCTTTTCCGTTCCAAGGGCCCGGTTGGATTTCGGGTACAATCCAACCCGATCACTATCCAACAGCAACCCAAACTCGGGCGAAGTATGCCAAAAGTTCCGTCTCATCAAGAGGAATTCAATGAGACAGATGGCGCGTCAATCGGACGCCCGGTCTGTGAGTTATTGGCTTTTTCATTCCAGGGGCCCGGTTGGTTTCGTGAGCGAACCAACCCGACCGCACTCCGACGGCATCCAAACCTCGAGCGGAGTAAGCCAAAAGATCTGTCTCACTTAGAGGAATCCATCAAAGTCGACGTCACGTCAATCGGACGTCCGGAGCTCAAAATATAAGTGTTTCCACTCCGAGGGCCCGATTGGTTTCGTATCCAAACCAACCCGACCAAACAGAAAGTGATCCGAAACCTTGAGTGCGATATACCGAAACGACCGTTTCGTTCCAAGGATCACTATGCAACTGACGGTGCGTCGATCGGAGGTCTGTAGCACAAGATATGGGCATTTGACCGAAAGTGGTCTGAAAACGGGGGGTCCGGGCCCGGACCGACCCGGCCCGACCCCCCCTGGGTCGGCCCGAACCGGGTCCGACCCGACTGGACCCAGCCCGGCCCGGCCAGCTCGGTCCGGCCCGACCGGCCGGCCGCGGCTCGGCGTGGCCGAGCCGAAGTCGGGAAGCGGGGGGTGCGCGCGGCCCGCCCCTCGCCGTTAATTGAGGGCGGCGGCGCGCTCGGGCGTCGCCGCCGCCTGGCGGCCGGACGGCTCTGGCCGCCGCCTCCGGTCGCCGGCGGCGCTGCGCTGGCGACCCGCGCCTCCGGGCGTTTCCGCGGGCCACCGGAGTTGCTCCGGTGGTCCGTTTTCAAAAACGTCTGAGCCGGTGTTCATCTCGGGTCTCGTACTTTACTGCGCAAGCTTCAAAAATACTTTGCGGTCCCGTTTTGTCGTCACTCGTCAATCCGCACATCAATTAACAAAACGCGCCGTCTTCGTGGTTCTCCGGCGCGACGCGTTGGTGCCGCGCCCCTTCGCCGTGGCCCGACTCCGTCCGCGGATGTCTTCGGGTTTCTCCGACGCGGCGCGACGATGCCGCGCCCTTGTTTGTTTTTCACAACGCGGCGCGACGGCGCCGCGCATTTCCTTGTCGCATGATTCCGCGTGGTGCGACGGCACCACGCCTTCCCGTACCAAACCACAAAGAAATCCAACATGGAAAAAGGAGGTGGGTCGGCCGTGTTTGTGCGGTCCGGCCCCCTCTCGTTAAACGATAGCAGTTGGACATATTCACGAAGAATAAAAATCAAGGGAGTAATCTCGAACAAAATAAAGTAAAGACAATCCCCTTCAACCTCTTAAATAAAAAGAATCATAACAATAATCTCAACCCGTAAAATAATCTTCACGAATCAATTTAATATTTAGTTGAACTGTGTTCTTAGATTTAGAAGGGAGTAAACGAGGGTTCACCAACAATCACAATTTAAATTCTCTACCTCGTAATTGTCGTTCGTTGACGATCTCGGAAAAAAGGGCGGATATCGATTCCTCGATTGTCGTGTTCGTCACACACTCCCAATTCTCATGCTCATGCGTCGGAAAGGAAGAAGGGTACTCGTCGTTGGTGGACGAGCGTTCGGAGGTGACGTCGTCGTTGACGATGTTCTTCGCGGGCGACGTCTTCTCCTTTGACGCGGATGAAGGTCGTTGGAGATGTCGTGGGCGTCGCTTCCCTTTCCTTGCCTCGGTTGAAGAATGATGAAGAAGATGGTGTCGTCGTGCTTTAGTGACGGAAGAGACGTTCTTCGTGTTCTTCGTCGTAGAGAAAGAAGAAACTCAAGACTTCCTAAGCTTTTTCTCCAAAGGCTCCCAATCAACTAAACTCCAACCCAAATAAAATAAGTTCTTAACTTGTTTTATTAACACAACGAAGCTTATGATTTTCAAGAGTTTGAAATTTAATTAACTCACATAATAATATATCTCAAGTTGTCAAATTTAATGAGAGGGAGGTGGGGAGACTCATTTAATGAGAGAGAGTTTCATCCACATAAATGGAGAGTTCAAGAGTTAAGGGGGGTTAAGGGGGTTTGATACTCATGTGGGTTCCACCTTATAACATCCACCCAAGGGAGGTTATGTGCGGGTGGGACCGTCCACTAACCTCCCCTTGGAGGTTCTAACTACCACCTCAAATAAAAATATGGCAAACACATATTTTTATTCAGTTTAATTAAAAACCCCTGAAAACTAACTTCCAAACTCAATAAAACGCAACTGCGGAATAGGTGTTCCTAAGAAAATACCGGCGCTGCGGTTCCATCGGTGCCCTCAGAATTTGATTCCGAGCACCTGTTCAAAAGTTAGAAATTCCCGCTCGTTCGTTCACTGAACGTACCCGAGCCAAACTTCGGAAAAAGATTTCGGGCACACCGGGGCTCGAATTTAGGCGCCGTCAGAAACTGCGTTCTTGTAAAATTCCAAAGAAAATTAAGAAAAAAATTTCCTTGAAATTTCTGGGTCTTTACATTACTCCCACCTCAGGGCTTTACGTCCCCATAAAGCTTCAACACAAACTAGGGTCACAAAAGCGGTATTGAGCACGCATCTGAGCCTTCTGCTCCCATGTGCTTACCTGGAGGTTCTCATACTGCCAGAGAAAGTGCACCCGAGGAATCGATCGTCCTCGTAGGATCCGCTCCTGTCGATCCTCGATCCCCACTGAAACCTCCGTGAAAATCACCCCATCGCTATCGTCCAGCTCCCCATGGTCGATGATATGCGAAGGGTCGAGCACGTATCTCCTCAGATGAGATACGTGGAAGACGTCGTGCACCTGGTGCAAATGAGGTGGATGGATCAAGCGGTAAACCACCTCGCCTACCCAACTGAGGACCTAGAAAGGTCCGTTGAACCTCGGAGATAACTTGCCGCCTTGGCCACATCTCCATAAACCTCATCGAGGTGAGACCCGTATAAGGACGTGATCGTCATCCTCGAACTCTAGAGGTTTCCAATTCCTGTTAGAACTGGAACTCAAACGACTGCTGCCATGAGGGTAAGGTTAACCGACTCAAGAGTGATCGGTCACACCCTCCTATGCATGAGTTATCCTGTGCTGCCTGGGGTTTCCTTTTCGCCGACCAAGGAAAACCCGTCCCGACGTCGTAGTTAAACCACAACCTTTTTGCCTAATACCGTCAATTTGTGTATGAACTGTGATTGCCTAGTCCATACTCAAACCAATGTCGTAAGGCCTCGACGCTGCCACCAAGAGATTCCAACTGAAACTCTCGCCTCGAGGGTCTGACCACACCATCGGCGTAAGTGTGATTATCGAGTCTCCTCCCAAGGTATCTCCAGCCGTGAGGGTCAAGTCCATGGATTACCGGAAACTCTAGGTCTGGGACAAGATTTGTGAAAGCGAGGAATGATTCATATCGATGTCTATTACTACAGCAGCTAGTAGTGGACACAGACTGTCCCTTGAATCATTTTTAGAGTCATTGGGTCACACTCCTTGACCGCATGCAGCCGCACTCTTCCTCCGCCCTCCAGCTCCCTGAGCCTGGTGGGGATAACTAAGGCGGGTGGTTGTAGCATGTTAAGATGTACACCACCTCATGCTGCTCTCCTAGCTCTGCCTCCACGTCTGTCGCTTCGCAGACTCATCTCTCTTTAAAGCTTCCTCTTCTTGAAACATTTTACACGTCCAAGTCTCTGTGACTGACGCCAGTTCGCATCTTCTCACTGCTAACATACACTCGCTATATTCGTTCAGCCAAAGATCATTCAACCTCAAGGTTCTCTCTAGCACCCTAACGTGAGTAGGATTGCATAGAAGAAAAGGGTGTTGGCTCGAATGTCCTTAAACACATCACGACTCCGAGGTACTGCTCACTAACCTAAGACTGCTGAGGTACTCCTCCTGTCGAGTACCGCGGGTCAGCCACCCAGACACAGTAGTGCTTCCCGCCGAGGTATGTCACCCAAACACAGTAGTGCACACCCCCTAGTAGCCTGCTGAGGTACTCTCCGGACGAGTACCGCGGGTCTGCACTGTCACACAGGTAGTGCTCCGTCCGCCATGGGTCTGCACCTCACAAAGTAGTGCTCCGTCCACTGGGCTAGTCGACTCACTCTAAGTCGAGTCGGTCAAGCAGTCGTCAGGTCTCAGTCGGCTACACGGTCTCCGTAATCCGCACGCTCATCTCCGGGAGGGTCCGCTCCACGAGCTACAGGTCGATACTCCAAGTATCTCAAAGTCCCACGAAGAAGTATCTCAAAGGACCGCCTCGTCATAGGGGTATCAACGCAACAGACGGCGCGTCAATCGGACGCCCGGTCTGTGAGTTATTAGCCTTTTCGTCCCAGGGGCCCGGTTGGTTTCGTGTGCGAACCAATCCGGCCTTATCTCAACTATACCCCGAACTCTCATAGGGTATAATCATAGGGACCGTTTCTCAACGTGATCACCATCGTCGCTGACGGTTCGTCAAACGAACGTCTGGTCTGAAAGATAACCGTTTTTCCGTTCCAAGGGCCCGGTTGGATTTCGGGTACAATCCAACCCGGTCACTATCCAACAGCAACCAAAACTCGGGCGAAGTATGCCAAAAGTTCCGTCTCATCAAGAGGAATTCAATGAGACAGACGGCGAATCAATCGGACGCTCGGTCTGTGAGTTATTGGATTTTTCGTTCCAGGGGCCCGGTTGGTTTCGTGAGCGAACCAACCCGACTGCACTCCGACGGCATCCAAACCTCGAGCGGAGTAAGCCAAAAGATCCGTCTCACTTAGAGGAATCCATCAAAGTCGACGGCACGTCAATCGGACGTCCGGAGCTCAAGATATAAGCATTTCTGCTCCGAGGGCCCAGTTGGTTTCGTATCCGAACCAACCCGGCCGAACCCAAAGTGATCCGAAACCTTGAGTGCGATATACCGAAACGACCGTTTCGTTCCAAGGATCGCTACGCAACTGACGGTGCGTCGATCGGAGGTCCGTAGCCCAAGATAAGGGCATTTGACCGAAAGTGGTCCGAAAACGGGGGTCCGGGCCCGGACCGACCCGGCCCGACCCCCCTGGGTCGGCCCGAACCGGGTCCGACCCGACTGGACCCAGCCCGGCCAGGCCGGCGCGGCCCGGCCCGACCGGCCAGCCGCGGCTCGACGTGGCCGAGCCAAAGTCGGGAAGCGGGGGTGCGCGCGGCCCGCCCCTCGCCGTTAATTGAGGGCGGCGGCGCGCTCGGGCGTCGCCGCCGCCTCCGGTCGCCGGCGGCGCCGCGCCGGCGACCCGCGCCTCCGGGCGTTTCCGCGGGCCGCCGGAGTTGCTCCGGTGGTCCGTTTTCAAAACTGTCTGAGCCGGTGTTCATCTCGGGTCTCGTACTTTACTGCGCAAGCTTCAAAAATACTTTGCGGCCCCGTTTTGTCGTCGCTCGTCAATCCGCACATCAATTAACAAAACGCGTCGTCTTCGTGGTTCTCCGGCGCAACGCGTTGGCGTCGCGCCCCTTCGCTGTGGCCCGACTCCGTCCACGGATGTCTTCGGGTTTCTCCGACGCGGCGCAACGATGTCGCGCCCTTGTTTGTTTTTCACGACGCGGGCGCCGCGCATTTCCTTGTCGCATGATTCCGCGTGGTGCGACGGCACCACGCCTTCCCGTACCAAACCACAAAGAAATCCAACATGAAAAAAGAAGGTGGGTCGGCCGTGTTTGTGCGGTCCGGCCCCCTCTCGTTAAACGATAGCAGTTGGACATATTCACGAAGAATAAAAATCAAGGGAGTAATCTCGAACAAAATAAAGTAAACACAATCCCCTTCAACCTCTTAAATAAAAAGAATCATAACAATAATCCCAACCCGCAAAATAATCTTCGCGGATCAACTTAATATTTAGTTGAACCGTGTTCTTAGATTTAGAAGGGAGTAAACGAGGGTTACCAACAATCACAATTTAAATTCCCTACCTCGTAATTGTCGTTCGTTGACGATCTCGGAAAAAAGGGCGGATATCGATTCCTCGATTGTCGTGTTCGTCACACACTCCCAATTCTCATGCTCATGCGTCGGAAATGAAGAAGGGTACTCGTCGTTGGTGGACGAGCGTTCGGATGTGACGTCGTCGTTGACGATGTTCTTCGTGGGCGACGTCTTCTCCTTTGACGTGGATGAAGGTCGTTGGAGATGTCGTGGGCGTCGCTTCCCTTTCCTTGCCTCGGTTGAAGAACGATAAAGAAGATGGCGTCGTCGTGCTTCAGTGGCGGAAGAGACGTTCTTCGTGTTCTTCGTCGTAGAGAAAGAAGAAACTCAAGACTTCCTAAGCTTTTTCTCCAAAGGCTCCCAATCAACTAAACTCCAACCCAAATAAAATAAGTTCTTAACTTGTTTTATTAACACAACAAAGCTTATGAATTTCAAGATTTTGAAATTTAATTAACTCACATAATTAAATATCTCAAGTTGTCAAATTTAATGAGAGGGAGGTGGGAAGACTCATTTAATGAGAGAGAGTTTCATCCACATAAATGGAGAGTTCAAGAGTTAAAGGGGGTTAAGGGGGTTTGATACTCATGTGGGCCCCACCTTATAACATCCACCCAAGGGAGGTTATGTGCGGGTGGGCCCCTCCACTAACCTCCCCTTGGAGGTTCTAACTACCACCTCAAATAAAAATATGGCAAACACATATTTTTATTCAGTTTAATTAAAAACCCCCGAAAACTAACTTCCAAACTCGATAAAACGCAACTGCGGAATAGGTGTTCCTAAGCAAATACCGGCGATGCGGTTCCATCGGTGCCCTCAGAATTTGATTCCGAGCACCGGTTCAAAAGTTAGAAATTCCCGCTCGTTCGTTCACTGAACGTACCCGAGCCAAACTTCGGAAAAAGATTCCGGGCACACCGGGCCTCGAATTCATGCGCTGTTAGAAACTGTGTTCTTGTAAAATTCCAAAGAAAATTAAGAAAAAAAATTTCCTGAAATTTCCGGGTCTTTACACATTGCCCTACGACTAGCACCAGATGCATCAAAAAAAAGATATACTCCTTACGCAACTCAAATAGAATCAAAATTGGTGTAGTTGTTAACCGCTTATTTTACTTTTGAAAAAAAATACTCTCACATACCCCTAAAAAATTCAAACTTGATCCTTTGTAGGTCAAGCCGGAGAGTGGTTCTTCCATATGGGGAAAGCCTTTGATGAACTTTTGATAATATCCCGCCAAACCTTGAAAACTATAGATATCAAAAACATTCTAGGGTTTCTCCCAAGATACAACTATCTGTACTTTCACTAGATCCACTAACACATCTTCCTTAGAGATGATATAACCCATGAAATGTACCTTGTTAATCTAGAAAAAATAGTTAGATAGATTGGTGTATAGCCTATTCTCTCTTAGTGTACTTAGGATGATGTTAAGATGCCTGGAATAATCGTCATGAGTCTTGGAGTACACCAAGATTTCATCCACAAAGAAAACTACAAACTGATCTAGGTACAAGTGAAAGATTTGGTTCATTAGGTCCATAAACATTGATGGTGCATTGGTCAACCCGAACGACATCACAACAAACTCATATAACTCATACCTTCTCATGAAGGCATCATGTTGTGTATCATAAGGTCTCACCCTCAACTGATGATAACCCAATCTCAAATCAATTTTGGCCAAAATTGAAGCACCTCTCAGTTGGTCAAAATATCATCGATTAAAGTAAGAGTGTATCGATACTTAATTCATAACTGATTCATCCTTCAATAATCGACGCACAACCGCAAAAAACCATCAGCCTTATTGGAAAATAGAAGTGGATATCCCCAAGGTGATGTACTCAGATGAATAAACCCCTTGTTCTCTGCTTCATCCAACTGAGTTTTAAGCTCTTGGAAATCTATCGGTGCCATTCTATATAGTAAAATGAAAACTAGTTCTACTCCCATAAGAAACTCTACCGTAAACTCAACATCTCTCTTGGGTGGAGCCCAAAGAAGTACTCAGGAAACACATAATGAAATTGATCCACCGTATGAGGAAAGAAAAGCTTCTTTACTCCCCCATCATCAAGAATATGATAATCTACTTGGTTTGTGAGTTCACCCAACTGCTGACAGACTGGGCCAACAAGGATACTCAGAAATCTCATTCCCCATGGTGAACATAAGTATTCCCCTATAGGGATGTGAATGTTACCTTATGATGATAACAATCAATATGGTCTTGGTATAACTTCAGCCAATCCATCCTCAATATCATATCAAAACCTGCCATTTTGACCACAAACAAGTCCCACATAAAACGGTACCCACTAACCTCAAGGGAACACTCCTTACATTGGTAGATATTCTATACTCTTACTCTTAGCGGTGTATAAATTGACATGAACCCACACATATGTTCCACTGTTACTCCCAATATAACCAAAAATTTGGTAGATATGGAAGAATGTGTGGCTCCAGTATCAAATAAGTAATGAGAATGCATGGAACCAATAAGAATCGTACTTCAAACTATCTATGATCCGACCTCATCATCTCCTTGTGATGGATGAACTACCCGAATATTGTGTTCTAATCTACTACGGGCCCTGACTTGAGTTCTTGGTGCTACAATACCATGCTGATACAACCTATATCATCCTAGAGTTCCATTTTTTCTACCTCAATCTGTACAACTAGTAGAACTCCAATTACATGCTTGGTATAGGGAAACTAACTGCCAGCCTTCACTCTGCATTGACCTCAATCCTCCATCGGTACCAAGATATTAAGGGCTCTTACAGAACCTCTACACATGCCCCATATTTCTGTATGCTTTTCACTCAACTGGTGCTCAGGGAAACTAGCCAAACTTGTGTTATAGCCTACGACACTGATAGAAAAACACATGGTCACCACCCTAAGAAGTTGGTCCTCTTCTCTGACTACTATATGCACCACTTACCTCGTGAAGATTCTCAAAACGATGCTTTATACCCTCAAATGTTACACCATTGGACCATCCAATTAGAACCACATACCCTTCACAAGAATCCTATTTTAAGCCCCCTTCTGAAATAAGGGTATGATCCACCACCTTAGAAAACTTTTTTGAAAAAATATATTCACTGATGACTTGATCTCATGTCTCAGTCCATCTTGGAAACATCCTTTCATAATGGCCTCATACCTTGCCAACATTGGGACAAAGTGTTTCTAGTATGTGAAGTGGCCAACATAATCCATTACTAACATAGTCTCCTAGGTCAACCTCATAAACTCCACAACCTTCTCCTATATTAATTTCCCCTGATAAAAATGTTCCAGATAATTTTCCTTGAATTCTTTCCACAACATACCATGCACCTGCTGAGCCTGAACCAGAATATCCCACCAGCACTTTGCTAGTCCTCGCAAAAAAATAAGGTGCCAACATTACTCTCTTCTTAGGATTAGTCTCCAAGTGGTCCAAAATCATATGGTTGGAATCAATCTATAACTCTCCTACCTTAGGTCCACCATCTCCTAAAAACATCAAAGGGCGATATAATTGAAATTCTCTGTTTAGATCAATCATACTTAGCATGACCCACCCTAGGTATCATTCAATCATCTGCATAAAACAAGAAATGTTCTCCTAGAACCGCTCCTCCCCTCAGTTACCATGGACCAATGAGGTTTCTTTCTCTCTTATAAGGGGATCGTTCTTGATGATGTCCTTATGTTTCCCAAAGGACACACATTTTTGTGGTGGAATTTCTATAAAATTACAAACACACATCTTAGAACATATAACATAAAACATCCATAGTTTTCACAAAAGAGGGCTCTCTACTGGCCATGAACAACTCATTTTGTATAAACCATCCTAATATACGTAGTCACATCTCTATCACTACCTTCAATCATCCATACCAAGGGACATGGTCTGCCTTGGTAAACCAACACACACAGTTGCAACCATTCATTTTACACCCTTTTTACCACTTCCACTTTCAAAAAACAAATCATTCTTGTTTTGGAACCATTATATCTTTTATAAATAATTACAACCTAATTTTTATCCATTTATGACTCATCATGAGGCACTATTTCTTAACCATTTCATTACATTATTCCCATTTATGCATTTTTATAATATTGATTAGACATTTTTTCATTAAAATTTCTAGGAAGGAGAAAACATTCTATCTCCCACATCCCACATGCCTTTATTGTATGTTCCTACCATGATGCATGTCAAATACAATCCTAGGTTAATATAATGATGCCTTTATGCACATCTTCATTCCATTTCAACCACAAAAAACATCATAAAATAGTCACATCATAAAACATGTGTCACCCAACAGTGAAATATAATTCAACTGTAATCCGCACACATAAACCATTCCTAATTAATAAGTCATAAAAAATAAAACCCCCTATGATACAACTTTGTAACATCCCCAAACTAGAATCCACTAAACTGGTGCCCCAAGTCATGTCTACACATGACCTCAGGTGCGCCTCCCCTTACACTAGTGGATTTAAACTATCAGTGAGGGTTTAATAGGTCACATGGGGAGACTATACCCTCTTAATAAAAGCAATCCATTACTGATAAAGTGTGGAATAAACAGATAAATAAATAATAAACAATAAACAGTCATTACAAAAAACTTCCCAAAACTAGGTACAAGCCTGCAACCAAATAGTAAATATGTTATAACGTGTCATACAGAGACAAGTATAAGGAAAAACTAAAATTAAGAAAGGTATGAGAATCTAAAAAATTGGTCCTGACTCCAAATTTGGATCCATTTTCCATGCACATCCCATGCCCAAATCAACCATCAAGCACAGGTCCATTTCCCTTGTCCTGGCTTGGAACCATGAAATCTACTCTGGTAACCAATGGCAGCCCAATCAGGGTGCGAGTAAAACTCAGTAGGTCACCATCAATGGTGTCTAAAAAATATCCAGTCTAAACAGTCAGTGTATGAAATTTCCAATGAACAATGTGATAAACTAGATATAAATGTGTGTCATTAGTTAACAAATTTCACTTTAGTCACATTTATCATTTATTCTATGGGTTATGCATTTTTCATCAAATACACTTCAACCAATGTTGGCCACATAATCAATGAATAAGGGGAAGAATCATGTTCTCGAAATCACTACGGAAAACATTTCACTAACAATACATAACACTTACCTTAGAGCCTTGGTCTAGGCAGTCTCATCACATGCAACAATTTGGGACATAGAACCTCAGTCTAACTCAATAACCCGTGCATTAAGGGGTGGGCTTTAGATCATCAGTCTAACATGAACCATGGGTATAGATCTTTAATTCCAATACACCATATATACTACTTTTTTACTAGGAAGGTTAGGGAAAATCCCTTTTTATTAGAAAAAAAGGAAAAGAAAAAACAAAAGGAAGATGGACGAGGACATACAAGTAAACATGCCCTCATGCAAAGAAGAACCAAAGAAAAGAAAAAATGAAATATCAAATTCACATTTGTAGGAGGAATCATAATCACCATACCAGTCATAATCATAATCAATAGGATCATGAGACCTGGTAACCATAGTTGGATTCAGATATGATAAGTCTTTCATATGTCTTTCTATCCTAAGAAGAACAGATTGAAAACCTTCATCATCCAAAACAACATTTTTCCCTTTAGACAAATCCTAACTATAGGTTGGTTTCTTTGGGGAGTTATCCTCCACATCATCCAATATTACATGTTTTCCTTGGGTTTCATTTTATTTAATAATTTCATCTTGAATCCTTAAAAGATTCATAGCATAACTCACAATTTGTTCCTCCTCATTCACAGTACCAAATCCTCTCTTCTCCTTTTCCAAAATAACTCATGATTTTATGTCACCCTTGGCATGGGCATTCACACCATACTCAAGCACCAAAGTCAGGGTCAATCCTGTCTCAAATTCAATTAAGGTTGTCCTACATTCCTCTGTTTTATTCACCAGCAAACTTTTTTCAGTATCCTTATCCACTTTAGGCTCACGTGGAATTTTTGAATGAGCATCTTCCACTACTTGTGAAACATAAGAACTCATATATGCATTATCTCTATCACTGTGGGATTTCTTTATTCCCACAAAAATATCTCCATTCTACATTGTTTTTATCCCCATCTTCTTCCCATAGGAAGTCTTGTAATGCCATTTTAATGAAAAAAAGAGCATACAACATTTTTACAATACTTATCCTTAACATGGATGATAAGTTGGCAATTAAGATAGAAGTTATGTAATCTCTCATATTCTTCCATTAGAGATATATCATAATCCAAGGCAGACAACACTATATTATGAATCTGGCAAGAACATAGATCAACATCCTCTAGGACCATAGCATAATTGAAAATTTTAGTAGCCATAGATTCCTATCATTTTAAATTGGAATACCCATAGTAGAGTAAATGTTAAAAAGGATCTTAAGATTCCATAGGATATAGTGAAGGACAAAAAAGTTGATCCAGACTTGAGCCATGGTATTTTTTATAGGGAAAGGATTGAAATGGAAATAACATTAATGAAATAAAACCATACCTAAATATAGAAAAATTGATCTGATCCCCCAAGATCCTCTCTTGAGATCCTTTGATAAAACAATTTTTGCAGAAAAATCATCATCCCATAGTTCCAATTAGAAAACCCCTATATAGAGGTCATCTTTCAAACCAAATCATATACCTTTTAAATTTTTTCTCTACATGGAAGAACAAGTCCGGAAATAATTGTATTCTCACAAAGCCTAAATATGTCAAGGGTAGCCTCCTTATTAGAAAAAACACAGGTAGTGTCACCCTTTATAATGATTTGCTCAGTAACACCATCACATAAAATGTGAAATGTTGTCGAACAGAATCCATTTCAACTCTTATAAGGCCCTAGTATTCCTCTCAGTTTTCAATTTACCATATGGTCTCATCTTCCAATTATCCAAAGGGTGATTTGTGGTTTCCATTCCCATTGTGGGTTGAGGAATATCATTTGATGGGTGAACCACATTCACCATACCTTCTCAACCTACCTCCCTCAAATCAGTCATCCCCTCCACAGAACTATTCTTCAGGGAAGCAGACACCACTGGGATTCGGTGATCTACTTCATCTAGTACCATGAAACCCACATGAACCCCCACAAATCTACAAGATATGTCTGTATCATCCACCGACTCCACAATTTGTCACTGATATTTCAACTCAACACCAATCAGGTCTCAGCGAACATCATCATCTTCACCCACTACCATCGTAGTCAAGTCCGTTAGAGATCTATTGGATATGTCCCTCACAGTGGTCACAACCACCTTAACAATGAGACACCATGGTCTATCTTTCTCATAATTTGGAGCCACCTAATGAACCCTTGTAGGGATATAACCTCCAATAAGAAGGGTGGAGCCAAGGAAGTGGGGGGATACCATTTTCGAGAAACCCTGAATTTGTAGAAAATAGAAATCGATGTGAGAGGGAAATTCTATATCTCTCTCCATCCTCCCTTTCCTCTTAAATACCCCACACATACTACACCATGTTAAAATGATTCATTTATCATTTACCAAATATACCAATCCACAAAACATACTCATTTAATAAACAAAACATTTACAATTCATAGTTAGTTCAACACATAAACCATATTCATGCCTTAACCCATTAGACCATTTTACCTTTTATATCCTAACCCATTAAAAATTCATCATTCAAATGACTTAATTTATTTATTCATTTTCATAAAACCCATAAGTATTTTAACACATTCATTCCAATTCATTTGACCCAGTCACATCATACCAAACATCCCCCTTATTCCATGTTAACAAATGAACATAATTTCCATTTGTTTCATTTCATAACACAAGCTACATGTTAACACATTTATCAGGGGGTCTATGTCATAAAAATTCAATTATACCCTTTACATTTCAATTTCCATTTTCAAGAAGCATCACAACCCATGGGTGTACCTTGACCCAGTCCAAAACAACCTCAATTCATCCAATTAGGACTGGGAGGGGTTTAATTAACCATATACCCAAACAATATATGATTTATACCATATAAAACCAAACAGAAAATGCAAAAACACTCATGAAAAAACCACATACTCTTAAATCAACATAAAGACTATGGGATATAACTTTCACACCATCTACCAATATTCTGAAGATGAATGGTCACTTAACCTTATCCCTTGGCTCGAGTTAGAACAGCCTTCGAATCCCAAGCCTAATATCTACTTCAAATAGGTGGGTTTATAGAATTAGAAGAAGAATAATGGCTACAAAATCTATAATCCAACAAAAAATTAAGGAATATGAGTGTTAGACACTCGGAGATTCGATTCACAACTAACGGCACTCCAAACATCTTAGAAATGAGGAAGATCGGTCCTTGGGAAACTTGGGGAAATTTGGTTCATAACTAGGGCTACTGGAACAAGAATGGAGGAGAAAATCAGTCAAGGGTTCATAAATATTGAAGAGGAAAAGGTAAAAACCCACTTTTAAATTGTTGAAAGGTTTGGCCTCATAGTTGGTCAAATCATGCACCAACCATGCTCCACCCTCTTTCTAAAAAGGGGGCCAAGTCGTACAGTTTCTTAGAAAGCCCATCTAGTTTAGAAACTCATGCAGTGAACGTGTGGGATGGATCTGTCCAAACATGCACAGTTATTCCTCCCCCCATATATGGTTTATTAAACCATGAATCCTCCTCCATGCATGCATGATTGGGGGGGAATGGTTACTACTAACGATGCGCCAACCATGGACATGAAATAGATGGAAACTTTTCCCCTATTTCATGTATTGAACCCCTAGGACACCCCCAAAAATACACATCGACTCAAGAAACATTTCATTAACTTTGATAAAGGTATTTAAACCATAATTTTAAATAAAAACCTAGCTAAAATAAGTTTGGGATCTTACACATAACATTTCCCCTCTCTGGGATACCTAAGTGCTATAGGTGGTCCCTACATCGCACGACCACATGTCTTAGTCTGGTAATGATAAGATATCCTACACTGAGATCCTTCTAACTAGAATCTGCTAGATTCTGTAAATGACTCAGCCCCATGGAACCCACTTCTATCTATAACTGCATGGCATCCCTTAGATAGGAAGCTCTTTTTCACCAGTGCTTTCTCCAACACTCCAGTATAAGTGGGAATGCATAAGGGTGGCACACTAGCATGTATGTCGCTATGAAGACCCAATTCAAATATCTACTCATGGAAGTCTCCATCCGAAATAATGTCAAGGGAGTACCATTTGTGGTTAGTAAATCTCACAACATACTCATTAACTTTCATCCCTCTCTATTGCATCTTTAGAATATCCTGAATATGAACTGAGTGTAGGAATGAGGGGTAATACTCCTCACAAAATAGCCACTATAAGTCAATCCTTGAGAGTGTTGAGAAATCATTAATCTTCATGACTAGACTCCAGAAATTCTCAACTTCTCTATGGAAAATATTGGACGCCAACTCAACCTTCTGATCAATCAATGTCTAGATAAGTCTGAAAACTTGAATCACCAACCCTATCCAATCCTTTTCCACCTAGGGATATGGATCACCATGGAACCTAAATGGCCTATGGTGTTAGAAATCCTAGATTGTTATAATATTTCATGCATCCTCATCCGGATCCATTGGTATAATCTGTTACTTGATAGGTAGGGGTGCCTCTACCTTCCCATCTTGAGGGAATATATTACATGATACCCCTAAACTATGGCCTCATCACTCTAAGATAGCCATCATGATCCAAAATTAGTATCCAAGATGGTTGTCTTCATGGAGGCATCTTAAAATTAATCAAGACTTACCACTATCAGATGAGCATATATATATGGGGATTAGAATTAAGAAGGAAAATCAAAAGGCTTTATCCTATATCGTGCATGTACCAATGTTCCCTGCAACCAATGTCTCAGTAAACTGATTCAATAAGTAGGTGGTCATAGTCCTGGTGTATGGATACATCGTTTGTCACACGAACACTGGGTTCCCTAACCATAAAACTACATTTGAGACACTTTGACACTTTCCCTAAGTCTCAATCAAATCCTTATTAAGGGAAAAATCAAAACACCATCCCAAGTAATGAACCACCAATGATATCAAATTTTCAAAACCCATCCAATTGGGACCCACATGGCTGGCAGAGAGTTGAGTCACAACTACCCCAAGATCACCTCAATAGGCTAGGGGTTGGAAACCATCATAGAACGAAATAACTAATATAGGGGGAATTTTCCTAATGTACTTGTATCCACACACCCAACTGACTCCATGATGAAATGTATAGTAATTAATATAAATGATAATAATATTTATAGTAAAAAAAACATGCATGTAATAGCCTCTAGAGAATACAATCATACAAAATTGTAATCTAAAAATGAAAGGGTAAAAATACACGCCAAACTAGAAAGTTGTCCCAACATGACAATAATTAGAAAATTAAACACTGGGAGAACCTATCTCCAAATATATAAGCTTTGATCACTGTATGTGGTAAAATGCACTAGGGTATCCCTATGCTCCTCTAAAATCACTTCCAACCTATACATCTTCTGAATAAGACATAACACGTGTGGGGGAATCCCATGCAGGGATGAGTATATACATACCCAGTAGGATTCCCCAAAATTTAAAGGGAAAAAATATGACATACGATAGAAGTAAATAGATTAACCAATTGCAAGAGATAATGGAAACCAACAATAGAGAAATATAAACTCATAAAACAAACCCATATGAGAGAGAAATGGGATCTCCATATCACATCCCAATCTAGGGAAAGGTGTCCACCAACTATTCTAATAGGTCTGCCAATGATTCCCAACATCTCACATGTCTGTATAAAGAATAATCCATATGGTGCCACATCTCAACACTATTCCAAAGGGGGGAAGAATCTCTAGGTAGAGGACCCATTCCCTGATATGACAGAAGGGTTCCCTTCAGTAGATAGAGGATCTATACCCTATCCTAACAGGGGGTCTACTCAGTAGATGGATAGAGGACCCATGCCTTTCACAATAAGAGGGATCCACATAGAAGATGGATAAAGGACCCATTCCCTACTCCAACAGGAGGATTCTAATTAGTATATTGATATAGGACCCATTCCATATCCCGTCATGAGGGTTCCACTCGGTAGATAGATAGAGGACCACTCCCCAGTCCATTGAGGGGGGTCTACTCCATAGATGGAGGACCCATGATATATCCCAGCAGGAGGGTTCCACTCAAAACATGGATAGAGATAGGACTAGAGAATTATTTAATCAGGGGGGTTCTGCAATATGGATAGAGGATCCATACCTTTTCCTGGAAAGAGGGTTAAACTCTTGTGATCATATCCAATCACTATCGTGATCAATCATCGACTAAAGAAACATCACATAGATAAAATCTTGTTTCATAAATCAAAATAAACTATGAAGGAAACCATTATGTTCTACATGGAAAAACACTTAGGATAGGCTACTTGTGATCCCAAATATGATTCTAAATGATGAAGATACAAGGGATAGAAATTTCTTCAAAAATGAGGTACACAGTGTGGAAGGGATCCACAAGGCAGGTGGTCCCATCTACTACCTATTTGTGTCCTCAAAATTACATAGATCACTAGACAAGTAGCCCAACATAGAGTAGTGGTTCTATACGATTTGTCTCGACTACCCAGGGTTATGTCATGATCTCTTGGCCATGCCTTTGTCCTTCAGGCTGTGTGCCTGGCCATTCCCATGTCTTTGTACTCCCAAACTACACGACGGGTCTCCAGAAATGAGCCACACAAAATCATGGGATCCCACACGGAATGTGATATTTAATTCTCCTAAAAACCATAGTCTTCATAGTCGGGTCACTACACGATGTGTGTTTATCAGACTACACGTCGTGTAGTTGGGGTTTTCATAGAAACATTGATATGTTTTGTGGATCCCAAATCAACTACTTATACTTCCAAGATAACCTATTGAATACCTGAAAATGGTGTAAACCTCCTCCTTCCATAAATTATGGATCTTCGATGGCTGAAAATTGGTGTTCTGATTCTACTGTGCGAAGCCTCCTCAAGTTATCGTTGCTCGTGGTGCCTCCCATTACCTCACTGAATTCCTGATCCATGATGGAATTACTTGTATCCCAAAAAACATCTCGATTCATCCTATTATCAATAATTTTTTAACTGTACATGAATCTTCCTTGAATTTGGTTTTTCAATCTGGCTTGATCCCACTCAAAAAAGTTGAAAAGTGGCCCCATAGGCTAATAGTGAATTTTACGAAGAAATAAGGGGGGAAGCACATAAAAAAGGGTAAACAACCATATTGAAAGAATTAATGGCCAATGAAAATAGATGTGGGATAACCAAGGTCAAAAACATGGAACAATAGGGATAAGTCAAATAAGATAATTGAAATTTGATACATATGATCATCAAAAGGATTAAATGAAATGTAGATCAAAGAAATAGATTCGATTATGCTCAATATTTTAATAATACGGGGTGAAAACCACAAATGGTGAAACGTTTCTCAAGATTTTATTGATCTATAGTGAGGAATGTTCTCACTAATGGTGGGGGAATATCCAATCTGTTTGTTGCTCCTCGATTTGCCTTAATTTTGTTGTTAAACATCGATCGATCTTTATTCGCCACGAAAGAACAGTGACTCCTCTCAATAGTTCGAGGGTTATAAAGCTAACCCTACTGATTCTCCATAACATCATATTTATAGAGGAAACTAATTAATTTCATTTAATTAATTAATTAAATAATTAAATTTTTTGATCCACTAAACACACCCACTAATGACCGCTTTATCGGAATGTTCGAACTGACCAACTTTAGTTACTCTATGGGTAAACCTCATAATCCAATTTCAACTTTGATCTCAAATTTCAATTTTGATACTATATTTAGAATATATCCCACTATTCCTAAAACAATTTCATGTGTGATATAAAATATATTTAATATTTTTATAAAATTTATTTCAGGCACACCAGACCTCAGAATTGCATGTCGTATTAGCACCTTTCGCCAAAAATATACCTTGATATATTTAAAAGTATTATAAGGAAAACAAAGGGTCTCTAAAATAATTTTAGATTAAATTTATTTTATCTTTTATGTGAGTTGAATTTCATTTTGAAAAAATGTATCATTGTACGTGAAATTATCTCATCTTATATATAATATATATCTCACATGTAATTGTATATATTTTAGGATATGTTATCTCATATATGAGATAAGATAAATTTAACTTTTTAAAATATGTATCTTATGTATTATTTCACTAAAGGAACCACTATGATGTGGTGGTTTAGACCATGTTGTGTTTTCTCCTTGATTGCACCATGATATAGTGCAAGAAACAATGTCATGGTGCTTCTTATATGGGATTATTTCATTTTGTGATGTCATATGGGAATCAAATATATTCATCCCAAAATGTTACCATATGAAATTTATTATCATAGGATAATTATTTTGATATGTTTAAATACATAACATGTATGCTTAAACATTAAGTGTAACGCCCAGAGATTTTTTGGAATATTTTTTTGATTTAATTAATCTTTTTGATATTTTTTATTTCACGCAACACTAAAAATAGTTTTTCACTTAGCCAAACATTCCATTCACACGGAACTAGATTGGCGTATGTTACATGAAATCCAAAATTGGTGTATATTATATACAATCCCAAATTGGAGTATGTTACACGGAACAACAAGGTTAGCGTACATTACATACAAGATTGACCTTTCTTGATTGCTTGCGTAACACGCATGATTGAGTGTTATCTAATTGTAGTATATTATTAAAAATATTATTCTAATAAGATATAACCTAGTCCATATGTTGATGGATATGAATAGTATTAACTAAATATGTGGGGTACACAAATATAAGATGAATTCGTAGGTTATCAATTAATGAATATGAAAACAGATAGAATATAAAGGAAAATATTGTTATAATCACAAAGCTATTTTAAAAAAGTAAATTAAATTAATTACAATTAGTAAGTGATATTAATTTAATATATAAGTTATATTTTCAATAAAATATTTTTTATATTCATCCAATTGATCATATATACATAAGATAAGATCAAACTCAATTTTATGCATAAAAAACCTATTTTTTTATAGAGGTAGTTTTACCACCTTTTAATGGGAAACCCATTTAAAAACCAATTTTTGTAACATTTATTGATTTAATATGTCAAAATAAAAATTAACTTTGTATTTGAAAGATCAAAATTAGGTTAGGATAAATTTTTGGTATTTTATGAAAGGTTTCATCTTTAAATTAGTTAAAAATACAGGATTTTAATGCAAAACAAATTTTTTCATATAATTTATTTAAAAGGATAACTTTTATTTTTAAATGGTTTAATAGTTTAATTAGATAAAATTTTTATATGTTAATTCAATTTAGTGCATTGGAACCAATTTTACATTGAAATTTGACATAAAAACATAGCAATCTTTTAACCATTTTTTATTTTAAAAACCTGCAGTGTCGTCCCGTCAGCACGATTAATTTTAAATTAATTTATGCCTCTTATGTGATTATAATTTGGAAAATTTGATTCAATATTTAGAATCATAATAAAATATAATTTATAATAATCTCAATTTTTTTTACTAAAAATATTAGCGAAGCTGATTAAAATTAATCAAATCGGTTAAGAGAAAAATTAGGTTAATAAAGTACTAAACCATGAATTTAAGACCCAAAATGACCTAGAAACATTTCCAACACCCATTTTATGGCCATATTTTTACCTTAAAATTAATTTTATTGACCTTTTTCCATTATTGGATCAACTTTCAACATGAAAAACGTGGGTGGAATTCTCTCTTCAAATATTTACAAGAGTGTCACTCCACCTCCACTATAAAAGGTCATCACCTCTACTCATTCCTCACACCTCTAAAACCAATTAAGTTTATTCAAGACTTGTCCTATAAACTTCAAAACAATCTTCCTATATACCTTTAATCCTACCTTTGAGAAGATATCCTCTCAGAGAATCCTTTTGGCACAAATCACAAATAGTTACCCGATTAAGAGGTAATGTCTTCTCTCAAACTCCTTCCCATTATTTTCCCTCTTCGCCCCATCCATTCCATTTTTTAAATTCTTGTGTGACAGCACAAGTATAATAAATATTGTAGGATTTTTTTCTGCTAATTTTTTGACCTATTAATACAAAAACCTGCATCTAATGGATATCGAACATATTTTTTCTATGTATAGCGAATTACTGCCTCATGAAACGATGATTGTTCATTTTTCATTTACCACCAATCATGGTGGAAATTATGATGGAAACTATGTTCATATATGTAATATATTGTATTTATTATTTCTTTAATCTTATTTATTCCTTTTAAAACACACATCTCTTTAAATTCCATTTGGTGTTAAAACGATAATCTTGTTTGATGAAGTGTGGACAACTGCCCCCTCAAAGCAATGTGATTCATTCACACACCACATAGAATGTATTAAGGATGATTTTAATGAAATTATATGATATATATGACATAATAATTCTACTATAATATATATATACTTATATATGTATACACATATTTCATTTACATACTTTCTTTCAATACGAAAATAAAAACAGAAACAACGTTCATGCGTATATACGGCTTATCGTATCCATGAACGATGCATTCCATTTTATACTTCGTTATTCTATAGATTATTATAATATAAATATAATCTATATATGTGATATTTATATCATGATTTATATTATTGAATCATGATATAAATATAATAACCAACGATATAGAAAAATTAAGACACATGTGAAGAACAAAGTGAATATTACCCGAAGTGAAACCTTAGCATATGATCGTTAACAAGTAGGTAATATAAGGTTGTAATCAAAACATGTATGGTATTAGAAAAAATAATATGGTTCTTTAAAATATTTATAATAAATTTATTTTTATTATACATGTGGTTTGGATGAGTATGATGGGAGTCAAGACACAAGGTAAGGGGATTTCATCTCACTTTTAATTTTCGTGAGATACATGATATGTTCGCCACTATTTCCTTTTGTGTAGTGTATGTACATCACATGATTGTTTTCTATGTATATTATAATTAAATTTAAGGTTATTCACATAACCATTTTATGATCCTTCATTCATGGGGTTTAAGTTCCAAAAGGTACCAAATCGTCAAAATAGTTTTGTCTTAATTTTTGTTCTTTGAGACTCATGTTTTTTATGAACATAAACTCTTTTTTGAGGTGTATATGTTTTTATTTTACATGTTATATCATGAATATCCATTTCATGATATTTTATGCTCCATGTGATATAATTTTCTTACATGGATAATATTATCCCAAGTTACCAAGTTGTAAGTGTTTATTGAGACAATCTCATCACTTTTTAATATTGTTTATGTTTATACATATTTTGATGATATATTATGATCATTCTATCAAGAACATTCAAGACTCTTCTTATCATATGGTTACTCATGATATAATCATGTATTTTTAACATATCTCTACTCTTTAGTACATAAGATAGTTAAGAATTTGTTTTTAAGGAAGCCCGACATTACCCTCTCTTCAGTTGGAAATCTATGTTTTTTAAAAAGGGTTCCCAAGAATATTGTACCATCCTCATATAATCATTAAAAAACATTTTTATCAATTTTTTTACCAATATCTTAAAAGGAATCTTTTATCACTTTCCAAACAAGGAATTTTGTAACCTTTTTACCATGAAAAATGAATGTTCTTTTTACCTTGTACGACATGTATACATTCACTTGTTGTCATTTCTTTGAACCATCCATCGCATTTTTAAAAGGTTAATATTTAAGAAACTATTTTTAAAAGTAATTTTCAATGAAAAAGGATTTCAAACTGATTTCATGTCTTCTTTATAAGTATTCATGGTATTTTCTAAGAAAATGATTGTAAATGGTTTTATGTATTAAAAATCCTTTTTTTAGAAGAAGAAATGATATTTTCCTCAAAAAATATTTCAAAATAATTTTCCATCTGAGATGACATTCGTTGATGTTAATCATGGCCATGCAGGAAATGATCTAATGATTCCATTCATATCCTTTCTATGAATGGGTTATACATAATGTCATGGTCTTTATGAAACCCATTTCTCTTCATAGGTTATATGTTTATGAAATCTGTTTCTCTTTCACATTTTATGATTTTATAAAGTGATTATGAAACCTATATATTCTCATAAGATATTATGTGATGAAATGATAATGATACCCATTTCATTTCATGGGTTCTTATTTGATGTTTATAAAACCTATCTCTTATTATGGTTCATTATATGATGAAAGTTTTAATTATCTTATGGAACATGTATGAAGTATTTTATTATGAGATGGGTGGGACTTATATCTCCCTCCAATGCATTGGGTCGTGATGGATGACTCCTGAGTATTAAAGGTTATGCATGAAATTGATTACTTGTTCCCAATGTTATGCATGGACCAGGTTGTATGTCCATAAGTTTATGTGTGAACCTAATTACATGTTCATAATGTTATGAATGAACCTGATTACATGTTTAAATGTTATGCATGGACTTAGTTTCACGTCCACTAGGTTATGCGTGAAACTGATTAATGTTCAAAGTGTTATGCATGGAACAGGTTGTATGTTCATAAGTTTATGCATGAACCTGATTACATGTTCATAATGTTATTAGTGAACCTAATTACATGTTCACAATGTTTTGTATTTACATGGTTTCATGTACAAAAGGTTATGCATAAACATGATTACATGTTCAAAATGTTAGGTATGGACTTGGTTTCATGTCCACAAGATGATGTTGGGGCCTTATTTCATGTCCTTAACATAATGAGTGAACCTGTTTCTACTTATACATGTTCACAATGTTATAAACCAATGTGCATGCCATAAACTCCATGTCTTATTCCTATGTTATACTTTCATGACTTATTCACTTCATTATCTTATGATCTATGTCTTATATGCTTCCAGTCTTTATTATGATCTATAATATGTAAGGTATGGAATTCAAATGTTATGTTCAAGTTACCAACCCTACTTCAACATGTTATGCTTACACATTGTCTTTATTTACCCTTACTGAGCATATGAGCTCACCACTTTCTTTTGTTTCCTTTCTACAGGTTATGAAGAAAGGTTTTAGGTAGAAATACTAAAGGTGTAGATCTTTATGGGGGGTGTTGAAGATCTTTCACCATGATAGAATATTTTGTTTCCAAATTTTCAAAGACACTAAACTATTATGGTCTTAGGGCATGCATTTTTGCAATGTACTAAATATTCATCTAAAATGATGTAATGTCTATGTATGTTAAGCCTAGGTAAATATAATTTGTATCAAACAAAAGGTTTAATCAACCTTTGGAAACTAGGATAAGAAAACCTTAGTGATATCCTTAGGTATAATCTGGTATAATCTGGTACATGACAATGGTCCTTACTGCACACCTATTTTGACACTTTCAGGGGATATACTTTAGGAATTTGCAAACTCTTTACAAACCATTATGAATGATTTAAATATAAGTTTCCTATGAATAACCTAGAATAAACCTAAGGTGTCATATATTAAAGAATATTACATGATTTATATACCCTATAAGTAATTATTTTCATGACTGTGGTTTTCTTCTGTGTTAAGTAATGGACAAACTATGGTTCTAGTTTTAGTCAATGGCGGGAACCAGAAAGAACTTGATTAATGTTGAATGCAATAGATTATTTCTTGATGAGCAATCAAATGGGATGATCATTGGATAAAAATATATTACAATTATGTCGAATCATCTATTGTGGTATATGATTAACATTGTTACATGTAGTGATATTCCTAACAGGTCAAATAAGAGAAAGATGTACTTTTATGGTATGAAAGATAGAGAAAAGAAAATTCATCTTCCTGCATGTGAAGAAGAAGGGATGAAGAACCTTGACAAATACCTCAAATGGAGGGGAAGAGGTTATTTGTGTGGGGGAAAGGGTCATAGAGTGATCAATTGTCACGGATTTCAATGTATTATTTGTGGAGAACATGGGAATTACCCAACTCAAATCCTCAAGATAAGAATTTACTTATAATCCTATTAAGGACCTCTTCAATGGTAATTGTTAAAGTTGAAGGATTGATGTATTTATATATTTGGATTATATAATTAAGAATGGTGAATTATGTATGGATTGTCCAGCTTGTGTTTTTGCAAAGTATTTGTAAAAATATGTTGAATAGTCTCGTTGGACTAGAAAGGTGATTCCATGAATGGTGACATTTTGACTAAGGGAAGGTAACCCTCAATATGTTCTTTATGTTAAGATAATGTGGTTTGGATAATGATATGTGGGATATGAATAATTAAATTGGAAATTACTAATTACCTTAGAACTAAGTAAGATCTTGTTGATAGGTGGTTTATACTATCATTAAAGAAGTTTACAGCATTCTTGTATTTAAGGAATAGATCCAATACACTTTGGAATAAGGAAGAATGCATGTTTTTCAAAAGGATTTATAGTAATTTAGGTTGTTACCATGTTTCAATGAAATATACGATGAGGGTATTCACAAGTTTGGAATGTGACAACGAAGTGATATACTGTGATATACATGGGAATCAATATTAAGTTGATTTCATGACTTTATTTCTAAAGCATTAAATTTTTATTTTTCAGAAGGGTTATAAGGTTAACCATTTATGAAAAGTTTAAGTTAAACTTCAGATGAAGTTAGTAAGATTATAGTGTTGTCTATCCATATGAGGATTTATGCATATTTGATATCATGTTCAAACTACCTTGTGTTGATGATAACTGATGACAAATGGGATGTCATATCATGGATCTCATGTTTTGTTAGTACTTTAGGAATGAAAAAGTCACCTTCCTTTTTTTGAGAAATAGGTGAAGTAGATCAATAAAAAATAAATCCTGTCGTTTTCCAGAAATCATGCAAGTGTATCTTTTAATTAAAATTCTTTAACTTTAGGAAAAAGGATCTTGAAACCAAAAATGTTGTCCTATACCTACATTTTTTTATGAATCAGAGGGTCCCTTATGTCATTGCAGATTAATGTCTTTGTGGTTGTTAACATTCTCCTAACCTTATTCCCTATCAATCTCCATTAGTACTTGATGGGTATATTTTACTTTTATATCCATGTTTTTACTTCCCACTCATGTTCTCCCATGTAGAAACCTATTTATATGTTACTTTCAGCAACCGTTATGGTTCTGAATTTACCTTTTTAGAGGAAGTTTTAGTATCCATTTTTATGATGTGGGTTTCTATAAATGAAACTTTCAAGTATTAAGCCTTTGACAACCCAAGTGAATTTTGAGGGTGAAATTCATTTGAAGGGGGTAGAATGTAACACCCCAAGATTATTTTAAATATTTTTATCAATTTAACAACTTTTTTGTATATATTTCACTTCAAGTAACACTGAAAATAGTTTTTCACTAAGTAAATCATTGATTTCACATGTAACCTTCTTGTAATATGTTACAAACAATCCTAAATTGGTGTACATTACAAGGAACAACAAGGTTAGAGTACATTACACACAAGACTGACCTTCCTCAATTGCTTACGTAACACGCAAGACCAAGTGTTATCTAACTATAATATATAATTAAAAATATTATTATAATGAGATATAACCTAGATGTTAAGTTTGTGGATATGAATAATATTAACTAAATATGTGGTGTACACAAAAATAATATGAATTCATAGGTTAACAATTAGTGAATATGAAAACTGATTGAATAAATGAAAGTATTATTAGTCATAAAGCTATTTTAACTAAGAAATTGAATTAATTAAAATTGGTAAGTGATATTAATTGAATACATAAGTTTGATACTCTATAAATTATTTTTTATATTCATCCAATTTATTCTATATAGATAAGATAAGAATAGACCCAATTTATGCATAAAAACCCTATTTTTTAATGTGGTTTTACCGACTTTTAATGACGAACCCATTTTAAATCCAATTTTAATAAATTTCATAAATTTAATATGTCAAAAATAAACATTATATTTCAAATATAAACATAACAATTTGGTTCGCATAAATTTTGGGTATTTTTATGAAAGGTTTCTTCTTTTAATGAATAGTTAAAATACTGGATTTTAATTCAAAACTTCTTTTTCAAATAATTTATTTATAGACCTATATTATATTTTTTAATGGATTAATAGTTTACTCAGATAATATTATTATAAATTAATCCAATTTAGGTCATTTTAATTAATTTATCATTGAAATTGGAAATAAAAACTTAAGAAACTTTTCAAAAAAAATTACTTTAAAAACCTGTAGTGTCATCATGTCAACAGGATTAATTTTAAATTAATTTTTGTAGCTTGTGTAATTATAATTTGGAAAAATGGATTTCATATTTGGAATCATCATAATTTATAATGTCTAATAAGGTCACCTTTTTTTAACAAAATTATTAGTGAAAGTGATTAAAACTAATTACATCGGCTAAGAGAAAAACTATGTTAAAAAAGTACTAAACTGTAAATTTAAGACCCGAAACAACCCAGAAACATGTCCAAAACCCATCAGATGGAGTTATTTCTACCTTTTAATCAATTTGATCAAACTTTTTACATTATTTTATCCACTTTCAACATGGAAAATGTGGGTGGAATTCTCTCTTCAAATATTTACAAGAATGTCACTCTACCTCCACTATAAAAGGACACCACATCTACTCATTCCTCACACCTACCAAACCTCTTTATTTTGTCGAATACCTAACATATAAACTTTCCAAAAATACCCCCTTATACTTTTAAGTCTCCCTTTGGTCATAAATCCTCTCAAGGAATCCATTTGACACAAACCAAAAGGAGTTACTCGATTAAGAGGTAACATCCTCCCTCAAGCTCCTTCCCTTTATTTTACCTCTTCACCCCCACCGCTATCTTTATTCCATTCTTCTGTGACAACACCAGTATCATAAATATACTTGGATTTTTTTATGCTAAGGTTTTGACCTACACTTCCACACACCTATATATAATAGATATCGAACATATTGTTTCTGTGTATTGAGAATTACTGTCTCACAAAATGATGATTGTTCATTTTTAATTTGCCACAAATAATGGTAGCCATTATGATGGAAAATATGTTTATATATGTAATATGTTGGTCGAGGAGGAATATCAAGAGGGGGTGAATTGAATTCCTACTTAAAATTTTCGTTAAAAACTTTATGATAAAATCCCCCAATTTGAAACAGCCCAGTTAATTAAGGTAGTAAAGATATAAATGTTAAATTGCTCAACAAGTCTCTCAAAGGTTGATTAATCCTCAGTTGAATCAGTGTAAAAACTTATTCAACTTTTAAAACAAGTTTACTGAATTAAACACATATACACACCAACCAAAACTAACTATCAGAGTTAAATGTAAAACCATTTTCTGTCTTTGAAATTATAAGCAGCGGTAAATAGAATGACAGAGTATTACAAAATAAAGTACACAGCAGAATTAAACAAGATGTTCAGTCTCTAACTGAGACTTAATCCTCTCCAATTGGTGATCACCTTCCACCAATCAATTTATATTAATAAACATGATACATAGCCTGTATTGGGATTTAAGAAAGTTTTCACAAACTTTCCAGGTCTCACAACCTATACCATAGTTCGTCATGGGAAAAAAACAACCAGGTCATACACGGACTCTTCCACAGTTATACGTGGGGAACAAAAATGTAAGGAATGTTTGGTGTTATGATTTTCAATATCCTCTAGTTTAAGCATAGGAGACAGTGTGTGTAACAGACAAACACACACTACTCAATAAATGTAAGATAAAGAACACAATAGATCTAATGTTATGAGGATTGAGTTTATAAGGTTCTATAGGTTTGCAGTTCAGCTCTGGACTCCTTGGTGTAAAGAAATTGCAGTTTGAGTCCTTTGGAAGTTGTCTCCAAAATAGAGTGTCGCAACTTCAAGTTCTGGATTCCATGTACTTAGGTATTCAGCTTCTTGGTTTGAAAGAGATTCGATAAAGCACAACAAGGCATTTGTGAATTTGTTATCCCAAATGATCTTCGTGAAGCTATTGGGTTCATAGTGTAAGTGCTGGTATGTTCTCCTTATTCTTCAGGTCTGTCGTGTATTATATCTCACCCAACATGGTCTTCTCTAGCTCAATCTTCTATTTTATTCTTGAGATATGACGGTAGGAACAATCAAGCCATGTGTGTTCTTCCCCTTGCCTTGTACGGTCTCCAGATATGTCTACAATCAACATTAATTAATGTGAGAAGCATTAAATTTACCAAATATGACTGTTAGAATAATCTTAATAAAATTGACAAAGTATAGAGTCGAAGAGTAAAGGTATCGGTAGACTGGTAGTGGTAGCCTTCTCAATGGTAGGTTTATCAGCGATAGATGTGTGAATTCCAAAAGTTCTTCCTGCAGTAACATTTCATGAGTAGACTTCCAGCGGTAACTTTCTAACAGCAACCTTGTAGCAGTAAGCTTAAAACGGTAAACTTCTAACAGTAACCTTGTAGCGGTGACTTAGTAAGATTCCAGTGGTAAGCTTCCCATCAGTGACCTTGTATCAGTAACCTCTAACAGTAGCTCTACAACAGTAGACCTTGAGCGGTAGACTCGTAGCGGTGAACTTTCATTGGTAACTCAGCGGTAACCTTCTAGTTGTAACATTCTAGCGACAACCTTCTAGCGGTAACCTTCTTGTGGTAACCTTCTAGCGGTAACCTTCTTGCGGTAACCTTCTAGCAATAACCTTCTAGTGGTAACCTCTCCAACAGTAGCCTCAACCAGTGACTTAAACAAAAGGCTCTTAATAGATACCTTCATACTGGTGACCTTTTACATAGAAAATTTTACACTATAAACATAATCAAGAAATAGTTAGATTAAAAATACATAATTGTTTCATGATATAAAACTATAAAAACTAATAAAACATGATTATCATATAAATTAAACATGATTTGGGGTAATCAAAACAGGTGAGCCCAACAATCTCCTCCTTTTTGAAAATTACAAATTATGGCAGTGAAAATTTAGAATAAGTATTATTGTATCAGAGTTAAGAACATTTTATAATCTATTCAATGGTATCAATATACATTGTATCATAGATAAAACCTTTTCAACTAAAATATCAAAATCCAAATGAAAACGTATTGAATCAGAGCTAGAATAAATATATATTAGAGAAATGAGTAAAATAATTAAAATGAAGCAGAGCTATAATAACATAAAATTGAACCAATTTTATTGTTGAAAATATATTAGAGCCTAAATTTATAGGAATATCATATATGCAAGGACTCCAATCTTAAAAATTGCCCCCCTTTGTGATTATAAAAAGAGACAAAATGAGACAAAATGAGATCTTTATATTAATGAAACAAGAGTACATTATACAAAAAAGATTACAATGATCCCTATAAAATAAGACAACTGATTGTCAATCCACTTCAGAGATGTCCAAGTGAGCTTTGCCTTTGGGAGGTGAGGAGGCAGGTTCAGAAGATGGAGGTACAAGCCTAGGTATAGTAGTAAGCAAGGAAGAAGGAGCTGCCACAGAAGCATCAGTAGACCGATAATGAGTAGATATCTGAGGAATCATTGGAGTCAAGCTTCTGATGGCCTGTGCAGGAGTTAGTAAAGGGGCATCACTAGTAGATCATGATGTAGCTGAGGAAGAGGAAAGGTTGGAGGGACAATAATAGGAGTACAATACACATGGAGAAATGGAAGAAGGAGGTTCTTGAAATCCATAATGATATTGCCTCCTCTTTCCATAGCTGAGTTGAAATCATCCTTATTCTCCATGAACTTTTCCAAAGCAGGAGTCAACTCTCTAAACCTACTAACTTGATCCTTAAAGGCCTGAGTGACAAGAGGTATCCTTAAGTTCTCCAACAGCAACTTGAAATGACTATCCATGTGATGCTTAGTATAGACCGTTTTATAATAGAAGTCAGTCTGCTCTTTGATTGCCTTCTGATCTTGGGTAGCCTCGCTCATGTAATCACCTATAAGATTATGAAATTCTCTGGTAGTGGAAATGAACTACGTCAAAGACTGAGGATCTGAGGTACTTTCACCAGATAGCTTCTTTATTTCTTCTCTAACAACTGATCTGAAGGCTGTTAGATCAACATGAGGAGAGGAATATGAGGAAGTAGATTCACACAGAGGTACCATGGTAAAAGCCACTATCTCCTTAAAATACTTGGTTAATCCACTGATCAACCTCTTCAGATCACCATCCTGACCATTCACATGCTCCTCCATAGTCTTCTTAAATCCCTCAAACACAACTACCATATGCTGAACAACACTGCTAACATATCGAATGTCTTTTTCCACTTGAGCTATTGAAAGCCACATATGATTCTAAACTCACTACTGACTATTTCACATCCTCTATAGATTCTTCCAAGGATCTTACCTGATTCTAGAATTCCTTCACTTCATGTAGTAAATTTGATTGAATGATAGACATTATTCTTTCCAAAACATATGCTACAAGATCTTGATTCGGAGCCACTGTTCTCTCTATCCCAATGGATCTTTCATCAAAGCTTCTCTGCAAATCTGATTTCAATGACTCAAAGTCATCCTTATTTACATAATCATGAGGTTGAAGAACCACTAGCTACACTATATGTTGGTTTCGTGTTCCCCGATCCGGTTGGGCCGAATGCTTGTGGCCCGCAACTGTCGCGAGTTGAGCTCCGCGGTGAGCTCGTTGGGGGTTGCAGGGGGCAACGCGCCCCTGCTTCGGAGGTCCGGGGGCCGAAGGCCCCCGTCCCACTTTTTCGGCGTTGTAGCATCTCTGACTACTGCAGCGGAGCTGACCGACCGACACCGACAGGCACTGTAGCAGTGCGGACTTCGGAGTCAATTTCACTATAGCACTTTTGACTTCCAGCCGGCAGCCACTGTAGCGCTTTTGACAAAGTCGGTCGTCGTTATTGTAGCGACGCGAACTCACCTTTTCGGAACAATGATCGTCTTCTTCATTTTATAACCCATTTTGGGGCTAGGGTTTTACTACTGAAAAAACCCTCTGTAATTTGTGCTCCCAAATAGTGAATTTTTGCCTCTCCCGTGGACGTAGGGATTTTTCCCGAACCACGTAAATCGTTGTATACTCTACTTTCTTTCTTTCGTTTTTTTTTTCATTTTCTGTCGTTGTGTCTCCCGACGATTCCGCAACAACTAGTATCAAAGGGTGAGTTCGGAATTCTCCAACGATGGCTCTGGATGAAGGCAAAGTGAAGATCGATCGCTTCGATGGAACTGATTTCAGTTTCTGGAGGATGCAGATCGAGGATTATCTTTATCAGAAAAAGATGCACTTGCCACTTCTGGGTGTGAAGCCGGCGGACATGGAGAAGTCGGAGTGGGAGCCACTGGATCGACAGGTTCTGGGTGTTGTGCGCCTGACGTTGGTCAAAAACGTGGCGTTCAACATCAAAGAGGAGAAGACGACGGTGGACCTGATGAAAGCTCTCACAAATATGTACGAGAAGCCTTTTGCGGCAAACAAGGTGCATTTGATACGACGATTGTTCAACCTGAAAATGGTTGAAGGGTTGTGGCAGATCATATCAACGAATTCAATACCATCATAAGTCAGTTGTCATCGGTGGACATTGACCTTGGTGATAAGGTATGTGCTCTGGTTTTACTATCTTCGTTACCAGAGAGTTGGGAAGCAACTGTAACAGTTGTGAGCAGCACTTCGGGGAATACGAAGATGGCTCTGAAAGATATACGGGATCTAATCCTTAGTGAGGATGTTCAAAGAAGAGAATCAGGCAGATTCTCTAGTTCTGCTTTGAATGTTGAAGGAAGAGGAAGGTACCCACAGCGGGACAATCGCAGAGAACGATCAAAGTCAAGAGGAAAGAGCAGAGACAAGGCAAAGGGGCCTGGTCCTACCTGGTGGACATGCGGGAAGAAAGGACATGTCAAGAAGGAGTGGGGAGATAACCGGAAGGGACCTGAAACGAGTGGAGCAAACATTGCAGCTGAAGGAACTGATGACGTGTTGCTGCTGAGCGTGGATAGCCCGATGGAGTCTTGGATCTTAGACTCTGGGGCGTCTTTCCATTCTACATCAGAGAAGGGTTTCCTGAACAATTTTGTTTCTGGAAATTTTGGCAAGGTGCATCCTGCTGATGACGAACCCTTGCAGATTGTGGGTAAAGGAGATGCACGGATCAAGACCAACAGTGGGAGTTTGCTGGTTCTGGAAAACGTGAGGTATATCTCTGGCTTGAGAAGAAATCTTATTTTTGTTGGACAGCTTGATGATGCAGGGTTGAGTACCACTTTCATTGGTGGTGCATGGAAGATCACCCGAGGAGCTATGGTCATAGCTCGGGGAGCAAAGAATGGCACCCTGTACAATATGACAGAAACTTGCATGGACATGGCTGCATCACTGGAAGCTGTCGGAGGTTCTCAACTGTGGCACTACAGACTCGGCCACATGAGTGAAAAGGGGATGAGGGTGCTGGCAACAAAAGGGTTGCTACCAGAGCTGAAGTCGGTGGAAGTAGGCTTTTGTGAAGATTGCATCTTTGGAAAGCAGAAGAAGGTGTCCTTTGCAAAAGGAGGCAGAACACTGAAGGCTGGAAAGTTGGACCTGGTGCATACAGATGTTTGGGGGCCTGCACCAGTACCATTCCTCGGAGGGTCACAATATTATGTGACATTCATCGATGACTCAACGAGAAAGGTATGGGTTTACTTTCTGAAGAATAAATCTGATGTGTTTAAGATATTTCAAAAGTGGAAAGTCATGGTGGAAAACGGGTCAGGAGCAAAGCTGAAATGTTTGAGGTCTGACAACGGTGGAGAGTATGGCAGTCATGAGTTCAGAGAATTTTGTTCTGAAAATGGAATTCGGTGGGAGAACACAATCCCAGGAACACCACAACAGAATGGTGTGGCAGAGAGGATGAATAGGACACTAAATGAACGTGTCAGGAGCATGAGGCTGCATTCGGGGTTACCCAAGACCTTTTGGGCTGATGCAGTGAATATGGCAGCATATCTCATAAACAGGAGTCCCTCTGTGCCAATGGGGGAATGTCTACCCGAGGAACTCTGGTCTGGTAAAGTGGTAAGACTCTCACATTTACGAGTCTTTGGCAGTTTAGCATATGTTCATGTTGATGTTAATGCAAGGGGACAAGCTTGATGTCAAGTCCAAAAAATGTTTCTTTATTGGCTATGGTGGTGAGGAGTTTGGGTATCACTTTTGGGATGATCTCAACAGGATGGTCATCAGGAGCCAAAACGTGGTATTCAATGAAGGTGTCATGTACAAAGATCATCATGCAGTTGAAGATGAAAATTGGAACATTGAATCAGAATGTAAAAAGCAAGTGGAGCTTGAAGGTGTGTCTGAGCTTGAGAGATCTGAACCGGTGGAACCTACTACTCCAGTGGAGTTGAGGAGATCATCAAGGGTGAGAAGGCACGTGCAGAGGTATTCACCATCATTGCATTATCTGTTATTGACTGACGGTGGAGAACCAGAATGCTTTGAAGAGGCAATGCAGCTGAAGGAGTCAGGCAAGTGGGAGCTGGCAATGAAGGAGGAGATTTCCTCATTGTATGACAACAACACTTGGGAGTTGACATCCCTGCCAGCAGGAAAGAAAGCATTGCAGAACAAGTGGGTCTACCGGGTGAAGGAAGAGCATGATGGCAATATGAGGTTCAAGGCAAGGCTGGTGGTGAAAGGCTTTCAACGGAAGGAGGGAGTAGATTTCACTGAAATATTCTCACCTGTAGTGAAGCTTACCACCATCCGGGTGGTTCTCAGCATTGTGGCGTCAGAAGACTTGCATCTTGAGCAGCTTGATGTCAAGACTGCTTTCCTTCATGGAGATTTGGAGGAAGATATCTACATACAGCAGCCAGAGGGATATATAGAGTCTGGAAAGGAAGACATGGTGTGCAAACTCTAGAAGAGCTTATATGGACTGAAGCAGACACTGAGGCAGTGGAACAAGAAGTTTGATTCATTTATGTCTAAAAATGAATATAAACGATGTGGCATGGATCAGTGTTGCTACATCAAGTCTTTCGGTGATGAATACATTATATTGCTTCTGTATGTGGATGACATGCTCATTGCAGGATCATGTATGCAGAGGATTAATGAGCTGAAAGGGCAGTTGGCTAAGGAGTTTGAAATGAAGGATCTTGGAGAAGCTGGCAAGATTCTGGGAATGAAGATCAAAAGAGACCACACAGCTGGAACATTAATGTTGTCACAGGCTGATTACATTGGGAAGGTTCTAAGAAGATTCAACACGCTGGAAGCAAAGGCAGTTTCTATTCCCTTGGGGAGCCATTTCAAACTATCAAAGGAGCAATCACCGAAGACTGCAGAAGAGGTGGAGTACATGGCAAAAGTTTCATACGCATCAGCTGTTGGAAGCCTGATGTATGTCATGGTCTGTACTCGACCTGACATTGCTCATGCAGTGGGAGTTGTGAGCAGGTATATGGCTAACCCTGGAAAACAACATTGGGAAGTTGTGAAGTGGATACTGAGGTATTTGAAGGGCAGCAAGGAGGTATCTCTGTGCTTTGGGAAAGGAACTTCATTGCAGGGGTATGTGGATGTTGACCTTGGAGGCGATGTCGACAGCAGGAGGAGTACCACGGGTTATGTTTTTACCTGTGGAGGAACTGCGGTAAGTTGGATATCACAATTGCAGAAGGTGGTGGCTTTATCCACCACAGAGGCAGAATACATTGTTGTAACAGAAGCTGGGAAAGAGATGGTTTGGCTGAAGAACTTCTTAGATGAACTGGGAAGAAAGCAAGAGGAGAATGTATTGCACTGTGACAGTCAAAGTGCTATACATCTTGCCAAGAACCCAGTGTTTCATGCCCGGACGAAGCACATTCAATTGAAGTGCCATTTCATCAGAGGTTTGATACAGGATGGGTTACTGACTTTGCAGAAGATTTGTGGAACCAACAATCCGACAAACATGTTGACGAAGCCCATGGTAATACAGAAGTTGAGGCACTGTTGTGCCTTTGTTGGTCTCCACTGATGAACGGAGGATGATAGGCAGAATAAGGGAAGACACGATGAGAGCATAAGAGGAAAACAACTGGTATTTCATGAATCGTCAGGTTGAAATTGAAATTGTGAATGAAAAGCACGCGCACTGGTGAGTGAAGAATATGAAGAGCTCAGGTTAAGTTGTATTGCCAGTGGCATTGAAGCATAACAGTGTTGTGGATTAGGTTCCAAGTGGGAGATTGTTGGATTGGTGTAGCCCGATCCTCTCCGGGTGATGTTTGGGCCGAATGTTTTAGGCCCGTACTGCGCACCGGCCCGCAACCGATAGAGCACTGTAGCAGTGTGGACTTTGGAGTCAACTTTACTGTAGCCTTTTGAACTTCCAGCCAGCACTTTTGATTTGGGTGGCCGCCTTTCACTGTAGCAACGCGGACTTTCTGGATCATCTTCTCCATTTGTAGCTCATTTCGGGCTAGGGTTTCTGTTAGAAATAACTATGAGATAAACTCCTATAAATTGTGCTCCCGATTATAGTGAAGTTATTCTGCCTTTTCGTGGACGTAGAGATTATTACCGAACAACGTAAATCTTCGCGTTCTTGTTCTTTTTTTTCCTTTTACTCTTCTGTGTTTCATCGTTTCTGTCGCTGCAACTCCTGACATTTCTGCATCAGAAGAGGTGTCGAAGATGACCACTCCTTGTAGCCCAGGCTTGACCTCCCGAGATTGGACCCCCTTACATAGGAACCAGTTGGAAACCCCCAAAATGAATCACCCTCCCACCCACAAACACACACATGCAACCATCCCCCCTATTAATAGAGGATCGACCACTACCTGACCAACCAACCATCCCCACCTGCTACAACTGACTAATTACCAGCTGCCCCTAAATTACATCTCACTGCCCCTTGGCAGCTTATGCCCACACACGCCAGCTAATCACCCCACAACAAACCAACCCCCACACATGTTGGATTGGTGTAGCCTGATGTGTTTTGGATGATGTTGAGCTGAATGATTCCGGCCCATACTGCGCACTAGGCCGCAACTCTCACGGATCGAGCTACGCGATGAGCTCGTTGGGGGTTGCAGGGGGCAACACACTCCTGCTTTGGGGGTTTGGGGTCCAAAGGCCTCCGACCCAAATTTTGGGGCATTGTACCAACTCTGACCGACTGTAGCGTAGTTGACCGGGCGATACCAACAGAGCACTGTAGCAGTGCAGACTTTGGTACGACTACTGTAGCACCTCGGACTTTGGAGACAACGCTATTGTAGCTCCGTGGACTTCTTGCCACCGGCCACTGTAGTAGCTTGGGCCTGGGTGGCCGTAACACTGCAACAATGTGGACTTTCAACCACCTTTTATTATAGCACAACGGACTTTCTGTGCGGTTGGTGGAACAATGTTTCATCCTCTTTATTAGCTCATTTTGAGTTAGGGTTTCTATGTTAGAAATTATGAGATCCCCTTGTAATTGTGCTTCCGCATCATAGTGATATTTCTCTCTGTGGACATAGGGTATTCCCGAACCACGTAAATCGTTGTGTCTGTGTTCTTATTCTTCTTATTTTGTTACTGTCTTTTCTTCATCTGCAAACCTATTTGTTGTTGTGACTCCTGGCGTTTCCGCAACAACACATTCCTAACTTCCCAACGCTGAAAAACCACCTTGTCCTCGAGGTGACAGACCAAAAACTTCATCTTGGGTTTGATGGAGGATCCTCTTCCAAATTCTCTTCCAAACGCTGCGCACGATCGCTTTGGAGGTGCGGCATGTTTCTGAACGCAGCCGTTGTCCTCCCAGTGTTTGCATGGCCTGTGGAAGTAACTCATGCGGTGCTTGTAATGTCTTTTGCTCCTTAAAGAATTTGCGGTCCTGCATGCAAACAAATTCCACAGTTGAAGCTGCACCATAATAATGGATCACGCCTTCATAGTAAATAGATGAAATAATGTGCCTCATGTACCAAGCCCAAATCACAACTCGTCTTAATGCTGCCGCAACCTTATTTTTTTCACAGCTGTCATCAAAGTGTTTGACATCATAAAAAAACTGGAGCTCAACGTTCAAATTCTACAGTCCACCATCAAGTTCTTCAGAAAAAGTTGGCTCAACTTTCCTCCCCTTGCAAACATAACTTGCCAAGAGCCTCCACTCCCTCTTGGAGCCTATTCCAACTTCTTATTCGGCTCCTGAATTTCCAATTGCTCTTCATATCAACAGAATAACTCCCATACGATTTTAAAGCACAACCAACAGATCTATTCAACTCCGCTGCCACAACTGCAACAGGTTGCTCCATCACCCAAACAGATTTGTTTCCAGCAAAGAAGCATCCATCCAGGACCTTATGAAAAAATTCCCAAGAACCTTCCACCATCAACACTCTAGTACTAAGAGTTAGTAATGGATAAATTGGACCATAGTTATTTACGGCGCATGGCGCACAACGGCGACAAGAGCCCCCGGCGCAAAAGCGCATGGTGCGGCGCACGGCGCGTGACAATATTAACTTGCGGCGCACAAAAGAGGTGTATACATATATCAACAATAACAAATAATAAATTATACAATTTATATATAAAAAACAAAGATTTATGTCAATAATTCATATTCCATACATCAAAAAACAAATGAAGTCAACAATGACACCTACAATTAAATATTAAAAACTATATATCTCAAAAAATTATATATATCAATTCCTGAAATATATTAAAAACCATATATCTCAAAAAACAAAGTCGAGAGTAAAAAACCATATATCTCAAAAAAAACAACAGGAGTAATTCGAAAAAAAATAAGGGGCGAGCAACATAAATAAAATTGAATTAAAAACAAAAAAAAAAAGTTACTGATTCGCACAGAAGGTGCGCCTGCTCTGGACAACATTGCGTATCTAAGTCGTGGTGGTTGAGGGAGCTCGGCTAAGTCGTGGTCGACTGGGTCACGGCGGTCGAGGGATCTCGGTTTGGTCGTGGCGGTCAATGTGGTCCAACATCGGCTAGGTCGCTACGCTCACGGGAAGAGTGTTGCGTAGAGTCGAAAGGGGAGGTCGTTGTTTGACCTCAAAAGAGGTATTTTCAATTAGGGCGTAAGAGTTGGCAGGTTAAAAAAATACAAAAAAAATAAAAAAGGCTCAATGGCGCGCGCCATTTGCGCAACATGGCGCGCGCCATTGCGCAATATGGCGCACGCCACAGTGAGTCATCTTAAATGAGCCATGGCGAAGCCATGGCGCGGCGCACCACTCCCTGGCGCTAGCCATGGCGCAATGGCGCGCCATGGCGCGCGCCATTAATAACTATGAATTGGACATCATCCTTTTGGCGACATGGTAGCAGTGCCAGGCTTTGAGCAGTTTTCCTGTTTCCAGGTACTATAACAGTAACACGGGGAACTTACTGAAAATGCTTGGAAATTTCAGTCTGAATATTTTTCCCATTGAACCATTCACAAACAGTTGGATGTAGTTGACCATATCCTGTTTACATGAAAAAGATTGACAACACCCAAACAACTCTGGATTGTAACACTGGATTTGGGGAGCACGACACATGTGACAAAAACTATATTACCAAAACCAGGTTTCGCGATTTGTTGCACGTTGTAAAAAAAGAATTCCGCCGGACATACTTCTAATATATTGGCCTTTTGTACCACTGGAGCCACAAAAAATAGTAAACTTGTTATTGGTGAATTCCCCTTACCTCAATGTGAGGTGGAGGCATTCTTTTATAGATGAGTAAAAATAATTACAAGGAGGGTAAGTCCGATGTGGGATTCAAAAATACCCATTAAACTTAAATGGGTTCCAACACTCCCCCTCAAGCTGGACATGCCCAGATTAGATTGAGTCCCACAAAGAAAAAAGATACAAGACACAAAGACCATCCCATACTCCCCCTCAAGTTGGGTCATGGATGTTGTGAATACCCGGCTTGGTAGTGAGAGAGTCAAGGCGAGCTCCTGGGAGGCCTTTGGTGAAGATGTCTGCAAGCTGATCTGCCATCGGAATATGACCAAAGCGGATATGTTTCTGCTCCAGATGGTGGTGAAAAAAGTGGCAGTTCGCCTCGATATGCTTCGTCCGTTTACGGAAGACGGGATTCAAGGCAATCTTTATAGCTGCCCAATTGTCACACCAGATATGAGCAGAGGTTTGTGCCGGGAAGCCGAGCTCATGGAGGAGATGACGAAGCCAGAGGATCTCAGTGGTGACCGTGGCCATGGCGCGGTATTCGGCCTCTGCACTCGATCTGGAGACGACAGTCTGCTTCTTGCTGTGCCAGGAGATGAGGTTATCGGCGAAGAACACGGCGAATCCCAAAGTAGACTTGCGGGTAGCGAGGCAACCTGCATAGTCCGCATCACAGAAAGCTTCAACATCCAAATGAGCATGATGTGAGTACTGAAGGTCACGTGCAGGGTCTTTCTTGATGTATTTGGCAATGCGGAGGACAGCATCCCACTGAGATCTGGTTGGATGCTCCATGAACTGGCTGACTTTGCCAACGGCGTAGGCAATGTCTGGTCGTGTCATGGTGAGGTAGTTAAGTTTACCCACCAGATGTCGATAGCTCTCGGGGTGAGGAAATGGTTCTGAGTCGGTATGGAGAGAGCGTTCCTCGGGCTCAAGAGGAGTGTCCACTGCAGTTGTTGTGCTCAAACCAGCATCCTGCAAGATATCAAGAGCATACTTGCGTTGGCAGAGAGAGATAGTGTCCTCAGAACGGGAGACCTTGATGCCAAGGAAGTAGGTGAGGGGACCAAGATCTTTGGTGTGAAAGTAGTGGTGAAGATGCGCCTTGAGGTTGGCGATTCCTGTGGAGTCGCTCCCTGTGATGATGATATCATCCACATAGACCACCAAGAGGATACAGCCAGCAAGAGTCGTTCTGTAAAAAACTGTGTGATCCTTCCTACTTCGAGAGAGGCCAAAATCAGTGACAACAGTGCTGAAGCGGCTGAACCAAGCACAAGGAGATTGCTTGAGGCCGTACAGAGAGCGGCGGAGTCGACAGACTTGAGACTCGGCGCCGAAGGCACAGAAGTCGGGTGGCTGTTGCAGATAAACTTCTTCCTCCAGAAAGCCATGGAGGAAGGCATTCTTGACATCCAGCTGATGAAGATGCCAACGATGATGTGCCACCAGAGAGATGAATAATCGGACGGAGGTCATCTTGGCTACTGGAGAGAATGTATCAAAGTAGTCCACCCCGTAAGTTTGTGCAAAGCCCTTAGCCACAAGGCGGGCTTTGAGTCGATGGAGAGTGCCATCGGGATTTAGCCGGACAGTGTAAATCCATTTGTTGTCAACCGCATGTTTGCCTGCTGGAAGGGGGACAAGTTCTCAAGTATGATTGTCTTCCAGAGCCTGCAATCCATCCCGCATTGCTGCTAGCCACCTCGGGTGAGAATTTGCATCACCAACGGTTCGAGGAATCGATACTGTATCCAGAGCTGACAGACCCATGTATGAAGATACAAATAAAGGTGTACTCCGGCATGAACGAGTACCTTTCCGGAGTGCAATGGACAAGTCGTCTGGTGTCGGGGCAGGAGCATCGAACGAAGCGGGGATGATGGTGTCCGCGGCCGGGACAGGGGGTACAGGCAATGGGCGACGAGAATAGACCGCACCAAAATGGTGATCAGCAGCAGCAGGGGGAGACACTAGTGGAGGGTGGATGATGAGGGGAAGACAATCATCAATGTCAGTGTCTGAATGGGGAGAGAGATGAAAAAGGAGAGCTCTCAACAAATGATACGTCAGCAGAGATGATATACCGTTGTAGGTCCGGAGAGAAGCAGCGATATCCGTGCTGAGTACGAGAATAGCCGAGGAATATACAGCGGAGGGATTTAGGAGAGAGTTTGGAGAGACTGGGTCGAGTGTCACGGACATAACAGAGACATCCAAAGACACGCAAGGGAAGGGAGTGAGGAGGGAGAGAGGAGAATAGAGTCCAAAACGGAGTCTCCCCCTGAAGGATAGAAGAAGGGAGGCGGTTAATGAGGTAGGTAGCAGTCGGGATAGCATCGCACCAAAAATTGAAAGGCACATTCATGTGGAAGAGGAGGGCACGAGCAGTCTCCAGAATATGGCGGTGTTTCCGCTCGGCCACTCCATTTTGCTGAGGTGTATCGGGGCAAGATGTCTGGTGAATAATGTCTTTATCCTTGAGAAACTGCTGAAGGGTGGAAGATAAATATTCCCGTCCATTGTCGGAGCGGAGACATTTCAGCGAGGTTGAGAATTGAGTATGAATTTCATTGTAGAAGGTCTGAAAGGTAGAACACACTTCAGACCGATCGCGAAGAAGGTACAACTAGGTCATGCGGGAGTAGTCATCAATAAAGGTAATATAATACGTGTACCCGAGCTGGCTAGGAACCCTGCAAGGACCCCAGACATCGGAATGAACAAGGTCGAAAGGATTCGTGGCACGCGGGTCCAATCAAGGGACATATGTCACCCGATGATGTTTTGCAAACTTGTAGGGTTCACAATGGAAGGAAAGATTAGGACTAAATTGGGGGCAAAGTTTATGTAGGACGGAAGTCGGCGGATGACCAAGGCGAGAATGAAGGTCAAGGGCACGGGCTGAGGTGGATGGGCAGACAAGAGGGTGTGGGATATCGAGTATGTACACCCCGGCCTGAAGATGACCTCGACCAAGTTCCTGATTCGTCGATCGCTCCTGAAACACAACACCAGAAGATGTAAAAATAGCAGCACAGTTTAAATCTTTGGTGAGTTTGCTGATGGAGAGAAGATTAAACTGGCTGTGAGGAACGTGAGCAATTGAAGGCAGACTAATAGACGGGGTCAAACGGCATGTGCCAAAGCCCGCAATGGGGATTGTTGATCCATCGACAACAGTGATTGGAGAAGCACTAGTCGATGGATGGTAGGTAGTGAACATACCAAAATCCCCTGTGAGATGTTGAGACGCATCGGAGTCGAGCATCCAGACTGACGGTCGATGAGATAGGCAGGCAGTGGAGCTATCAGTCAGAGCAATGGTGGCTGGATAAGAGGGCCGATGCTCAGGACGGGGTCGGGAAACCGCTGGAGGCGGACCGAGAGACTGCATCAGATGCAGGAGCCGAGAAGCGTCGGGAGACTGTCTAGCCACACGTCGCCGGGAGTGCCGCGGGAGGGCGGGGCCGGATGACCGCATTGGATCCAGAAAACATGAAATTCTTGGATTGCGAGAGGAAGCCCCGAACTGGAGGGCCGTAGTCGCCTGGTGGGAGGACGACCGGAGGCGTCGTGAGGTGAGCGGCCGGCCTGGATCTGCCGCCAGTGGCCGCGGGCAAGCCTGGTGCTGGTACGGCCGAAGGAGAGAGCCGGCCTAAGGGGCACTCGGCGGAGCGGTTTCGAGCTGGGACGTCAGGGAGCTCCGTTGCTGGTTGGAGGGAGCCGCCTGGACCGGTTCGTCGGGAGGGAGCCGGTCGACCGAGACAGAGCAGAGCCAGGAGGAGCCCGGGTTGCCTGGACGGAGCCGGTCAGTCTGGAGGGAGCAGCCGGGGTTGGTTCGCGTGGACCGAGTCGCGGCTGGTCGGAAGTCGTGCGCAGAGGAGGTCGTCGGGAGTGCTGCGGGAGTTGGACGGAGCCGCGGCGGAGGCGCGCTCGGGTGGAGGTGCGACGGGGTGAAGGGAGGGTCGCCGTCGGGAGGAGCCGCAGCGGGGCGTCAAGAGTGTTGCGCGCGGGAGGAGCGACGACGGGAAGGGCGCGCGCAGGAGGAGCCGTGTCGGGAGGGATCGTGCGCAGGAGGAGCGGGCTCCGGGAGGGAAGGCGCACCGGGGGGCTGTCGCGATGGGGAGGGGAGCCGCGCAGGAGAGGGGCACCACCTGAGGGAGATCGGGCCGCCGGGAGGAGACGCCGGGCCGCCGGGAGGAGACGTCGGGAGGGCAGCCGCGGGCAGAGGAGGGAGGCCCGCTGGGAAGGGCAAAGGCAGAGGAGAGAGAGGCGGGGCCAGACAGAACCAGGAATCCGCAGGGTAGGCGGGGCAATGCTGACCACTGTAGCGGAGCTGACCGACCGACACCGACAGGCACTGTAGCGGTGCGGACTTCGGGGTCAACTTCACTATAGCGCTTTTGACTTCCAGCCGGCAGACACTGTAGCGTTTTTGACAAAGTGAGTCGCCGATCACTGTTGCAACGTGGACTACTATTCAAAACAGTGGACCGTCTTCTTCATATGTAGCCAATTTGGGGCTAGGGTTTTACTACTGAAAAAACCCTCTGTAATTTGTGCTCCCAAATAGTGAATTTCTGCCTCTCCTGTGGACGTAGGGATTTTTTCCGAACCACGTAAATCGTTGTGTCCTCTGCTTTCTTTCTTTCGTTTTTTTTTTTCGTTTTTTGTCGTTGTGTCTCCCGACGATTCCGCAACACTATAGTGGTCTCTGAAACAGAATGAACTAGAGGTCTTCCTTTAGGCTTTTCATCTTCAGATTCTTCGTAGTCTAAGCCCAAAACCATGAATCCAGGGTCCTCCGAATAACCTTTTATTTCATGAATAACAAAAACTGAACATGTGGCAATAGGTTCCTCCCCCTCACTTTTAGCTTCCTCTTAGACAAGCGCATTCTCCTTTTCCATTCTTCCTCGATCAATTGAATCATCAGTAGATTCTACTACTACTTCTTCCACAGAATATTCAACCACTTCTATTGAAATTCCTACAGATTCAACATCCTCTTACTTTTCATTCTCTTCCATTTCTGTAAATCCTATCAATGGACTAAGACTTAGGCATTCTTCTTCACTTTTTTCATCATTAGTTGTTTCAGACTCCTCATGATCAGAGTCAACTTCATCCTCCTCTGAGGTATCTCCAACAGTAATGTCTCTTAATACATTCTCCTCGCATTCTTCTTCAGTGGTTTCCTCATCATCAGTGTCCCTTAGGAAAGTATATCTTTTGCGAAATTCCTTTGGTGGACTAGGCTCACCAAATGATAAATCACCAATATGGGGACTTGCTGGAAGTTCAGGATCACTCCTATCATCTACAGGAGAATCCTCTCTTTCTTGCACAACAACAACCTCCTCTTCTTCATTTGAATACACTGGTTCCACTTCATTAGGTTTTAAACATGGATCTCTTTTATCCTTTGGCCTAGTAGGACTGACAACAGGGTTGAAGTCTTCATATAGCTTAGTCTCATCATTCACCCATTCCCTTTTCTGAGGGTTCTGTTTATCCCCATGCACTTGAAAATCAATTTGGTAATACAGAATTTATTCTTTACAACTATGGTTACTTCCTTATTTCCAGAAACAGCTTTCACATTCAACATCAAAGATATCAACTTGGAATGAAACAAAGAATTTGACTTAGAAGAAATCCTAGTCATATCCTCTAACTGAACCATCAAAAAACTGCAAAGGTTTATCCTTTGTCTATGCTTCAACAAATACAGCAAAAATATGTCTGGATATTTTAAACTAGCAAAGTCCCATATCCTGGGACTCAAGACATGTTGGATAAACTTAAACAGTACTCTATTTTCCTCATCCATCTTAGCAGCAATTACCTTTCTAGGGATTCCATTCCTTGTCAGTTCAGAAAGAGCATCTTCATAGTAGAAAAGATCACTAGTAGGAGGCACCACTCCAGAATAATAGTCAAATATGCCTTCATGTGGGACTCTTAAACATTCATCCCATTCAATAGAATAGAATCTCACACTAACTCCATTTACCTTTGAAAGCATTCAGTTCTCATCCTTGGATTTTTCGAACGTCAGAAAATCATAAAAATCTTTTACTAGCTTCGGGTAATATGGTCCATTGTTGTTTGGGAAGCATTCTACCCAATCTTGAGCTTCAAGTGCCTTCAGCACTAGATACTTGCTCGACAAAAACCATTCTGAACTTAATTCTTTCTCGACCACAGTTTCTATCTTCAAAAAATGAGGATTGATCAGATTTCCCAAAACTGTGCTTCCACCACTAGACTCAGTTTGAGATCTCTCAGGGTTCGGTGCATCTCTTTCATCACAAACCATCGGTCTCCTTACTCTTGACATTTCAATTTGATGTCTTTTGAGGGTTTTAGCAGTAGGTCAGGTTCAAGGATTTGGGAGCAAATGGTTCGGGAGAGGATTGAAGTGGATCAAAAATGTGACTTCACACTTTGTTTTTATCATTTAGGGTTCAAAAAACAAATCGAGTAAATGAAATAAATAAAATTAAAATGTTTCATATTCCGTTAAAAAACAAGCCCAAGACCTATCAGTAAGGTCGACTAGCAGTAAGGTGGCAATAGTATGGTCTATCGGTGAGGTCCAACGGTGAGGTGTCCTAATGGTGAGGTCCAACGGTGAGTGCCCTAATAGTGAGGTCCAACGGTGAGGTCCATCAGTGAGGTGTCCTAACGGTGAGGTCTAATGGTGAGGTGTCCTAACAGTGAGGTCCAAAGGTGAGGTGTCCTAACGGTGAGGTCCAACAGTGAGGTGTTCTAACGGTGAGGTCCAACGGTAAGGTGTCCTAATGGTGAGGTGTCCTTAACTAAAATTAATCATACCAAACTCATTTTTAATGTAATTTAACCCTCAAAATTCAAAGGCGTTGTGAATATATCAGTCAATTAATGTCCAATGCCAATGAATTCAAGAGTAACATCACCTCTTTGATAATGATCTCTCAAAAAGTGATGTCTCACATCAATATACTTTTTCCTAGCATGAGATACTGGATTTTTAGAGATGTTAATAGAACTTTTATTATCGCAATTTATAGAGGGGTGTTTGAATTGATATTCATGGTTTAGTGAAGTGTTTTTCAAATACAGAATTTGAGCACAACCACTACTAGCAGCTATATATTCAGCTTCAGAAGTAGATAATGCAACAGAATTTTGTTTCTTACAACACCATGATACTAGTGACTTGCCCAAAATGTGGCATGTTCTAGAGGTGCTCTTTCTATCTAACTTGCAACCAGCAAAGTCAGCATCTGAAAAACTTATCAAATCAAATGGTTTCCCTCTTGGATAAAATAGTCCAAAGTTAGTAGTATACTTGAGATATTTAAAAAAAATAATAGCAGTTAAATGAGATTCTTTGGGATTGGTTTCAAAACGAACACACATACATACAATGAATAAAATATCAGGTCGTCTAGCAGTAAGGTAGAGCAGACTCCCAATCATACCTCTGTAATTGGTTTGATCCACTAGTTTACCAGTTTCATCAGCATCCAACTTACAAGTGGTACTCATAGGTGTATCACTACCTTTATTACAACCCAAACCAAAACGTTTCAAATGATCCTTAGTATATTTACTTTGATTTAAAACAATACCATTTTTATTTTGAAAAAATTGAAATCCAAGGAAAAATTTAAGTTCCCCCATTAGACTCATTTCGAATTCATTTTGCATCATCTTCAAAAAATAAGTACATAAATAATTTTTTGAGGATCCAAAAATAATGTCATCTACATATATTTTTACTATTAAAACATCTTTGTAAATCCTTTTAATAAAAAAGTAGGATTAGCTATCCCTTTGGTAAAACCTTTTGAAATAAGAAAATAACTAAGAATATCATATCAAGCTCTAGGAGCTTATTTTAGACCATATAAAGCATTAGAATGTTTAAAAACATTATTTGAAAAATGCGGATTTGTAAAGCCAGAGGTTGTTCAATAAACACATCCTCAACTATATACTCATTTAGAAATGCACTTTTAACATCCATTTGATAAAGCTTGAAATTTATATGAGATGCATAAGCAAGTAGTATCCTAATGGATTCTAGTCTAACTACAGGTGAAAATGTTTCCTCATAGTATCTTCCTTCTTCTTGGCTATATCCTAGTGCAACTAATCTAGCCTTGTTTCAAACTATATTTCGAGACCCGTCAACTTTGTTTCTAAACACCCATTTAGTGTCTATCATCAAAGTGTCCTTAGGTCTTTCTACTAATTCCCAAAATTTGTTTCTTTCAAACTGATTTAATTCTTCTTGCATAGCTAACACCCAAAATTCATCATTGATAGCATCATTAATATTTTTGGGTTCAAGCTGTGAAAGAAAAGTTTGATGTTCAACCTAATTTCTCAGAGAAGCTCTAGTTTTTATTCCTCTATTTAGATTACCTACTACAGAATCTCAAGAATGATTCTTGAGTGTTCTAATACCTCTAGAAAGGGTTGGACAAGACTCCTCATGGTTATCTATAGGTTCAGATGCAGTAGGATCAAATTCTAGAAAATTTCCAGAACTAGTTGTTTTCACTAGGGGTTCACTGTTTTTATCATTAAGGTCTAGAATTGAAATATCTTCCTCAAGATATTCAAGAGAGGTTTTATGTTCATGTGGATCAGTCTCATCAAATTTGACATAAACTGATTCTTCCACACATTTGGTTCTCTTATTGAATACTCTATAGGCTTTACTGGAGATTGAGTAACCTAGAAAAATTCTTTTATCACTTTTGGAAGAAAATTTGTCAAGATTATTCATAGTATTAAGGATAAAAACTTTGCAACCAAAAACACTAAAGTAATAATCATAGGCTTCCTATTGTTCCATATATCATAAGGGGTCTTCTTAAGAATAGGTCTAATTAACACTTTGTTGATGATGTTACAAGCTGTATTAATAGCTTTAGCCCAAAAATAGATAAGTAGGTTATACTCATTAGAATAGTCTGGGCAATCTCTTGATGTGTCATATTTCTTCTTTCTACAACTCCATTTTGTTGTGGTGTTCTAGGAGCAGTAAAATTGTGATTATAGCCATTATGTGAGCAAAAATATTCAATCTCGTGATTTTCAAACTCACGGCCATGATCACTTCTTAAGGTCTTAATTATAAGTCCACTAAGATTTTCTACAGACATAGAATATTTAATAAAGTAAGAACATGCTTCATTTTTGTTAGGTAGTAAGTATATCCAAGTGTATCTAGAAAAATCTTCTACAAGAACATAGACATAGTTCTTTCCATTTAAACTTGAAAATCTAGGTAGTCCAAACAAATTCATGTGAACCAACTCAAGCGGTTGAGAAGTTGAAACTTCTTTCTCTGGTTTGAATGAAACTTTGTGTTATTTTTCCTTTTGAAAAGGATTAAAAGCTTTTTTACGTGGGAATTCCAATTTAGGTAAGTCTCTAACGAAACCTTTCCTAGTTAGTTTCCTAAGTGAGTGCACATTGCAATGTTCTAATCTTATATGTCATAACCAAGATTCCTTATGAAAAGCATTTAACAAGAAACATTTTTCTTAGCTAAAGAGTTTAAATCAACAGAATATACATTTTAATTTCTATAAGCAGTTAATATTAAATCATTTTTAGAATTAAAAACATTATATGCATCATTTTCAAACATAACATTAAGACCATCATCACACAACTGAGAGATTCTAAGTAGATTGTACTTCAACCCATCAACAAAAAGTACTTTGGAAATTAATATAGTATTAGGTTACCAATTTGGCCTAAGCCGACGATCTTTACCTTAGCATTATCACCAAATGTAACATGTCCAACATCAACTTTGATTAATCTCATGAAGCATGAATAATCTCTTGTCATATGTCTTGAACATCCACAGTCCAAGTACCATAGGGTTTTACAGGAACTCTATAGACAATTTTCCTACAAAACAAATTAAGCATAGGGTAACTTTGGTACCCATATTTTCTTGGGTCTAGAGAGGTTAGCAAGCAAAGCTTTGGGAACCCATATTTGTCTTATAGGTTTACTATAATCAACAGACATGTTTTGAGACATAAAAACTTTGTTAGGTCCTTTTGAAAATTGTTTTTCAAGAGATGATCTAGATCTTGAACTAGCAGTGAACTGTCCAGATTTTGGAACAAATATGTTTTTAATAATCCTTCTCTATCCTGGTTGATATCCTAGACCAGTTGAGTATTTTGGAGCAATTGGTTTCCCTAGAAACTAATTCAAGGTATCCCTACCGGCAGTAAAATTCTATATATCTCTTTTTAATTGCTCATTTGATAATTTTAGTTCGGTATTTTCTTTTGATAACTGAGAAATATTTTCCATTTCAATATCAAAATTAGACTTGTAATTGGAATTTAAAGCATATTTTCTTTTTAATGATTTATATTTATCCTTGAGCTCATTAAAGGTATCCTCATGCATTCCACATTATTCAAACAGTTCATCCTTAGTCATATTTGCATCATTATTTGATTCACTTTCATTCCCAGAATCGTAAGAATTATGTATAGGAGAATTAAGTGTTACCCCAGATGTTTCTGTCATGAAACACAAGTTTGCATGATTGTTCTGTTCAGTATCAGAAGTGTCAGATCCATTGGATCTATCTTCTGAAGCACTCCAAGTAGATTTCATAACCTTTTTATATCTCATTCCCTTGTCTTCGTATTTCTTCTTAAATTTCATCTTGGGAAAAATCAGCATTCACATGACCTTTTCATTTACACTCATAGAAGATTATCTCATATGTGTAGTTATTCTATTTTCTGTCCTTTTTCCAATGTCTTACTATCATACCTTCCTCTATAGTTTGACTTTCTAATGAACTTTCGGTAGAACTTTTTGAATCATCTAGCAAGATGAGTCATCTCCTCATCACTGTCAGAATCTGAATATTCACTGGTGGAACTATCTACAAGAAATTGAACCTTTTCCTTATCTTTTATCTTTGAGGTAGCAGTCTTGAATGCTAAATATTTCTTTCTTGGTTCTTCATCTGCTTCTTGATTCACCTTAAGCTCTTCTTCGTACATCATTAGTTTTCAAATTAGTTCCTTCACTGGTAGCTTGCTTATGTCATCAGATTCTTAAATAGAAATAGAAGTTCCTCTTCATATGTTGGGTAGGCATCGAAGAAATATCATTATCTGATCCTCGATGTCTGTTGGTTTCCCAAGAAGACTCATGGTATTTACTATTTCATTTAACCTAAGATAAATTTCAGAGATAGGTTCATCATGCTTCATTTTGAAATTATCATATTTAATAGTATAAGTATTTAATCGCATTTATTTAACATTGGTTGTTTCCTTGTAGGAAACAACCAAAGTATCTCAAATTTCATATGCAGTTTTACAGGAAGATATTCTATTGAATTCTTCATCACGTAAAGCACAGTACAATGCATTCATTGCTTTATAGATATTATTATATGTTGCTTTAGTCAATTGAGACCATGTGTCCCTAGTGGTAGCAGGTAATGCGTGTTGTTCATGAATTTTATCCCATATTCCAGGATCCATATTATCCAGATGCATCTTTATTTTCAATTTACACTGATTATGTTTATTACCATCAAAGAAAGGTGTCTTGTTAGTAGCTACACCGTCAACTTGTTTATCCATAGCTGACTAAAATTTAAAGAACTGAAAATTTAGATATGGCAGAAATTTTAAGATCTTTAAGATATAACTAAAATCAAAATTGAAAAGAATTTGAAAAGCTTGAAAGACAGTTCTGATGGTACCAATAAACACACCTCTGATACCAAATGTTGGTCGAGGTGAAAACTTAAGAGGGGGGTGAAATGAATTCCTACTTAAAATTTTTGTTAAAAACATTATGATAAAATCCCCCAATTTGAAACAACCCAGTTAATTAATGAAGTAGAGATATAAATGTTCAATTTCTCAACAAGTCACTCAATGGTTGATTAGTCCTCAGTTGAATCAGTGTAAAAACTTAATCAACTTTTGAAATAGGTTTACTGAATTGAACACATATACACACCAACCAAAACTAACAATCAGAGTTAATCTAAAACGGTTTTCTATATTTGAAATTATAAGAAGAATAAAATAGAAATATAGATTATTACAAAATAAAGTACATATCAGAACTAAAAAAGAGGTTCAGTCTCATGTCGGGACTTAATCCACCCCACTTGGTGATCACCTTCCACCAAGTTGTTTATATTAATAAACTTGATACACAACCTGTATCGGGCTTTACAACAGTTTTCACAAACTGTCTAAGTCTCACAACCTCTACCACAGTTCTTCGTGGGAAAAACAAACAACCAGGACAGACACGGCCTCTTCCACAGTTATATGTTGGAAACAAAAATGTAAAGAATTTTTTGTTAAGGATTTTCAGTATCCTCCAGTTTAAGCACATGAGACAGTGTGTGTAACAGAAAAACACACACTACTCATGAAATGTAATATAAAGAACAAAATAGAGATAATTTTATGAGGATTGAGTTTAGAAGTCTCTATGTGTTTGCAGTTCAGCTATGGATTCCTTGGTGTGAAGAAATTGCAGTTTGAGTCCTTCTCTGGAAATTGTCTCCAAAACAGAGTGTCACAACTTTAGGTTCTGGCTTCTAGGTACTGAGGTGTTCAGCTTCTTGGTTTGAAATGGATATGATGAATCACAGCAAGGCAGCCTTGAATTTTTCCCCCCCAAATTATTTTAGTGAAGCTCTTGGGTTCACAGTGCAAGTGCTGGTATGTTCTCCTTGATCTTCAGGTCTGTCGTTTAATATCTCTCACTTTGCGTGGTCTTCTCTAGCTCGATCTTCTATTTTATTCTTGAGATCCGACCGTAGGAATGATCAAGCCATGTGTGGTCTTCCTCGTACCTCATACGATCAATAGATATGTATACAATCAACATTAATTAACGTATGAAGCATTAAATTTACCAAATATGACCATTAGAATAATATTAATAAAATTGAAAAGTATTGATTCGAAGAGTATAGGTATCGGTAGACTGGTAGTGGTAGCCTTCTCAATGATAGGCTTACCAGCAGTAGACGTGTGAATTAAAAAAGTTCTTCAAGTAGTATTCTTTCATTAGTAGACTTCCAGAGGTAACTTCATAATAGCAACCTTATAGCAGTAAGCTTAAAACAGTAACCTTCTAACAGTAACCTTCTAACAGTAACCTTGTAGTGGTGACTTAGTAAGATTCCAGCGGTAAGCTTCCCATCAGTGACCTTGTACCAGTAACCTCTATTGGTAGCTCTACAACAGTAGCCCTTGAGCGGTAGACTCATAACGGTGAACTTGCATTGGTAACTCAACGGTATGTTTCCTCAGCAGTAACCTTCTAGTGGTAACCTTCTAACGGTAACCTTCTAGCGGTAACATACTAGAGGTAACCTTCTAGCAGTAACTTTCGAGCGGTAACCTTCTAGAGGTAACCTCTCCAACAGTAGCCTCAATCGGTGACTTAAACAGAAGGCTCTTAATAGATACATTCATACCAGTGACCTTTTACTTAGAAAATTTTACACTGTAAACTTAATCAAGAAACAATGAGATTAAAAATACATAATTGTTTCATGATAAAAACTATAAAAACTATTGAAACATGATTATCATATAAATGAAACATGATTTGGGATTATCAAAATAAGTGAGTCCACCATAATATATTGTATTTATTATGTCTTTAAGATTCTGTATTCCTTTTACAACACAAATCTCATTACTTTCCATTTGGTGTTAATATGATAATCTCGTTTGAGAAAGTGTGGATTACCGCCCCCTCAAAGTGATGTGATTCATTCACAAACATGGAATATATTAAGAATGGGTTTAATGAACATATATGATATGTATAATATATATGATATAATAAAGATAATTTAATATATATATATATATATATATATTTGTAGAAGATAAAAATGAGAGGAACCGAACCCCCAAGGTGTACTCTCTAAAGGAGCCCTTGGGGTGTATTTATAATGAATATTAAAAACCACACCGGACCTCAAGTCCGACGTGGGATGCAGACTCCAACACTCCCCCTCAAGCTAGGTGTACCTAGCTTGGACACATAATGAAAATAAAACAACAAAACAGACGCTAACACTCCCCCTCAAGCTGGACATGCCCAGCTTGATGACAAAACAAGACGAAATAAAAAAAAAATTAAGCTGCTACTGCTCCCCCTCACGATCAAAGCTCCTGCGCAGGATGATGGATGGATGATGTCGCGGACGCAGCAGATGAACCACACAGAGACCGGGTCGGTTGACGGAACGTCAGGACTGCCGCACTAGTGGGGTCGGTCGATGAAACGCCGGGAAATCCAAACTAGCACCGGGAAAACCGCATTTGCGGGGCTGGCGATGGGAGGCGGGGATTCCGCAGAATTGTTGCGGGGCTGGCGGTGCCAAAGGGCTCGAATCCAAGACAATCAAGGTGTTGCGCCACGGTGGATGAAGCGTGAAGGTGTGCCTGCTGACAGAGAGGCGGCTGCCTGGAGTAGTCAGGAGAAGCCGGCGAGGCGGGGATGTCGCAGGAGGTGCCGGAGATGGTGCAGGAGGCCGGGAAGCCGCGGAAGCAGATGAGCAGCAGATTGGGGAGGCGACATTGCAGTGGGATTGCAGCGAAGATGCGCGGGGACGGATCTGGCCGGAACAGTCCGGATCCGCCCGGAACAGTCTGGATACCGCCGGATCTGGCCGGATCTGGCCGAAAATCGCCGGATCTGGCCGGATTAGCCTGGAACAGGCCGGAGCTGTCCGGTTCTAGCCGGAAATCACCGGAACTGGCCGGATTCGGCCGGAGCTGTCCGGATCTGGCTGGAAATCGCCGGATCTGGCCGAAAAATCCGGGAAGGGCCGGGAGGGCGCGCGGAGGGCCAGCGACTGGGAGAAAGGGCCGCCAGAAAGGAAATCCGCCGGGAGGGATCGTCGGCAGAGCTGGCGCACTGGATCTGGACGGGAGGCCCGTCGCGACGGGATGCTGCCGCGTCGGTAGGGAGAGCTGCCGGGAGGGAGGGCCGCCGGGAGGGAGGGCCGCCGGGAGGCGCGGCTTCCGTCGGGGCAGTGCGCAGCGGGGAGGAAGCCTGCCGTGAGAGGGAAGGCGCAGGGGAGCCGCGTCGTTGGGCGAGTGCGCCGGAAGGGGTCGTCGGGCCGGCGCGAGGGAATCCGCAGTGAAAGGCGGCAGTGAAGGAGGCGGCGGGAGGGAGTCGCCGGGAAGGAGATACCAGCAGGGAGGAGCACCGCCGGACAGAGGGAGATCCGGCTGGAGTCGCGCGCAGGACGGAGCCGCCGGGAGGATCGCGCGCCAGGAGGGAGGGCCGCCGGGAGGAGACGCCGGGAGCCGGGGAGACGACGCGGCGAGAGGGCCAACGGACAAGGGGGCGGTTGCTCGGGAGGGAGGGGAGGGGCGACGGCAGAGCTGGCCAAGGAGCCCCCCCCCCCCCGACGGGGAAAACGTGAGTAAACCCTAGAGCAGAATAAAAAAGATGGGAGGGAGGGGTCAGGTTTAGCAAACCTCCTCTGATACCATGTAGAAGATAAAAATGAGAGGAACCGAACCCCCAAGGTGTACTCTCTAAAGGAGCCCTTGGGGTGTATTTATAATGAATATTAAAAACCACACCGGACCTCAAGTCCAATGTGGGATGCAGACTCCAACAATATTTATACATACATATGTAATTTACACAATTTCTTTCAATACGATAATAAAAACGGAAACAACGTTCATGCATACATACGACTTATCATCTCCTTGAATGATGTATTTAATTTTGTACATATTTATTATATATATTATTATAATATAAATATACAAGATATAAAAGATATTTATATCATTATTTTCATTCTTGAATTATGATATAAGTATAATAAATGATTATATAACAAATTAAGATACATGCGAAGAACAAAGTGAATATTACTCGAAATGAAACCTTAACATAGGATCATTAACAAGCAGATAATATAAGGTCGTAATAAAACAATATATGGTATTATATATAATATGGTTCTATAAAATATTTATAATAAATTTATATTTATTATACAGGTGGTTTGAATGAGTCCGACGAGATTCAAGACACAAGGTAAGAGACTTTCATCTCACTTTTAATTTCCATGAGATACATGATAAGTTTGCAACTCTTTCCTTTTGTGTGGTGTATGCACTGCCCATGATTTTATTATATGTATATTATACTTAAATTTATGGTTATTCACAAATCCATTTTATGATCCTTGTTTTATGGGGTTTAAGTTCCAAAAGTTACCAAATCGGTAAAACAGTTTTGTCTCAATTTTCCTTCTATGAGACTCATGTTTTGTTACGCACCTAAACTATTTTTTGAGGTGTATATATTTCCATTTTACTTTTTATTTCATGAATATCCTTTTCATTATATTTTATGCTTCATGTGATTTCATTTTATTACATGTAGATTATGATCCCAAGTTACCAAGTTATAAGAGTTTATTGAGACAATCTCATCGTTTTTTGAGATTTTTTATGTTTATGCTTCTTTCGATAAATTTTATGATCCATTTCACAAGAACATTCATGATTTTTATTCTCCTTTGGTTACTCGTGATATACTAATGTATTGGTATCATGTATCTACTAATTGGTACATAATATTGTTAAGAATGTGTTTTTAAGGAATCCTAACCTTACCCTCTCTTCAGTAGAAATCTATGTTTTCTAAAAAAGGTTACCAAGAATATTATACCATCATCCAATAATGTTTAAATGATATTTTTTAAATTATTTCCTTTCATAAATATCTTCAATGGAATGGTTTATGTTTAATTTCATCATCTTTAGGAAACCCGTTTCTCTTCACCTGTTATATGTTTATGAAATCTGTTTCTCTTTCACGGGTTATGCTTTCATAAAGTGATTATGAAACCTATCCCTTTCCAGGGAATATTATGTGATGAAATGATGATGATACCCATTTTATTTCATTGGTTATTATTTTAACAGAAACATGTAATTTTTTATTCAATGAAAAAAGATATTACAAGAGTAACACGGTCCGAATGGTCAGACCAATAGAAGAGGAAAATTCAAGGGGGCCTAAAATATTGGAAACTAAGGGAATATCCTCTAATGATATTCACACCTTCCGGTTTCAAACTTTTTTTAAATCATGAAAAAACAATCTCTCCATACCAGGAATGTCGATCGAGGCAAGGTAGTCCGCATCCATAATACCCTCACGCCAGATATGTGAAACTTTTATATTATCATCTGTTGGACCCCATTTAGGTATTTCTGTTCTGAGTCCCACATTGGACTTAAACACCATGTAATTAGTTTACTTCTCTAAAAGAGTATCCCCACCTCACATTGAGGTAAGGGGAATTCACCCGTCTACATGGTATCAGAGGGATTTTTATCCTGCACCATCCCTCCTCTGCGGCTTCCCGACGTCCTCCCGGCCCCGCCTCTCTCCCTGTTGCCCTAGCCGCTCCAGGCTGCCCTCCCTCCCAGCTCCCCTCCATCCTCCCGGCGGCCCTCCTGCCTGCCGCGGCTTCCGGCTGCCCTCCATCCTCCCGGCGGCCCTCCTGCCAGGTGCGCGCTCTCCACGTCGGCGCTTCGCCCCGGCGCTCCGCCCTCAGCGCCTCGCCCCGGCGTCGTGCCCTCGCGCCCCGCCCTCGGCGACTCGCCCCGGCGCTCCGCCCTCAGCGCTTCGCCCCGGCGCTCCGCCCTCAACGCCTCGCCCCGGCGTCGCGCCCTCGCGCCCCGCCCTCGGCAACTCGCCCCGACGCCCAGCCCTCGGCGCCCCGCCCAGCCGCCTCGCCCTCGGCGACTCGCCCCGGCACTCCGCCCTCCGCGCCTCGCCCCGGCGTCGCGCCCAGCCCTCGGCGCCCCGCCCAGGGGTCTCGCCCTCGGCCTCGCCCCGGCGCCCTCGCGCCCTCGCCCTCTCCCAGCGGCTCCCCTCCCGGCGCCCTCTCCCGGCGTTGCTCCCGGCCCTGGCTTCCGGCGCCCGGCGCGCCCAGGTCCAGCCCTGCCCTCGGCCCCGCGGCGCTCCTGCCCAGCACCCGCGCCCCAGCACCCGCGCCGCCCCTGCCCAGCCGCACCATCCTGAGTGCGACCCCTTGTCGCTGCTTCCTCCAGCAGCATCTCCGGGCCGCTTCCCTTCCACCGCCCGACTCCCGGCGAACGGGTCCAGCGCCCGCCCTCCATGGACGCGTCCTCCGTTCTGCCGTCCCTAATCACGGCCTCCTCTCGGCTTGTCGATGACCGGCTGGATGCCACTAATTTCTCCGTCTGGCGGAAGACGGTCTTGATGTCCCTCCGCGGCATGGGACTTCATTCTCATCTTGAGAAACCCCCACCTGAACTCACGGACCCTAAGTTCGATTCTTGGCAGCTGGCGGACAGCAAAATCTTCGCCTTACTAGTCAACTCCATGGACCGCTCCGTGAAAGATGTCACCCGGACTGCCAACACCGTCAAAGAGCTATGGGATTCCTTGATTGTCATGTTCTCCGAGACCAATAACTTGGCTCGGGTCTCTGACGTTCTACAGCGTCTCTCCCATATCCGCCAGCAGGATCGGACCTTCCCCACCTACTTCATGGAATGGAAGGGTCTTCGCGATGAACTACAGGAACTCTGGCCGATTCCTCAAACTCCGGCCAACGCGCAGACTCAGCGGGACCAGCTCTGCCTATTCAATCTCTTGAATGGCCTCGCACCGGACTACGCCACGACGGCCACTGAGATGCTTGACAGCCCGTCTACACTGGATATCCCGCAGGTCTATCATCGCCTACAGAAGGCTCACCGGGCCCTTGCACTGCCTGTCCCCCTCCCTGATCACACTGTGCTCCTCGGACGTGGCGGTAGTCGTCCTACCGGCCCTCACGGGCGCGGCCGTGGGGATGGCCGACCTCGCCCCCTCTGCCAGCATCGCGGCAAGCTCGGCCATCTGGTAGACCGTTGCTGGGTCCTGCATGGCCGTCCCGAGTCGCACACCCGCCAGGGCCAGACTGCGCTCCGTGATGCGTCCTCACCTGCTGCTACTCTTCCCCCGTCGCTGGATCTCTCCCTGGCTGAGCTCCAGCTGATTCGCGATTACCGGTCCACCTCCATCGCGGGCTCTTCATCAGCTTCTCTTGCCCATTCCGGTGGTCACACTGTCCTTGTCAGTCATCGTTCCCCAGCATGGATGCTTGACTCAGGTGCGTCCGACCACCTCACCGGGGATGCAGGTATGCTCTCCCACTACCGTCCCTATAGTGGCTCCTCAGCCATCACTGTTGCTGATGGGTCCGCTCTCCCCATAGTCGGCTTTGGCTCCTGTTCCCTCACCTCCTCCCTTCACCTCTGCTCGGTGGCTCATGTGCCCCGGAGTCCTTTTAACCTGCTTTCCATCAGCAAACTGACCAAGGATCTCAATTGCACTGCTCTTTTTTCCTCGTCTTCTGTTTTGTTTCAGGAGCGGACGACGAACCGGGAACTTGGTAGAGGCCAGCTTCGGGATGGGGTGTACATGTTCGCTGGCCCGCCTTCCATCGCCTGCGCGACTATCCCTGCTCATGTCGTTGACCTCCATTCCCGGTTGGGCCACCCTTCCGCCTCTGCTCTTCATCGCCTCTACCCCGATATTAGTCCTCGTTTTTCTTTTCCTTGTGAGTTGTGTCGTTTTGCGAAACATCATTGCACCTCATATCCTCCTCAAGTTGACACACGCGCCGCCAAACCCTTTGATTTGGTTCATTCTGATGTATGGGGTCTTTGTGCTACCTCGAGTCAATCTGGGTATAAATATTACATTTCCTTCATTGATGATTATTCCCGGATGACCTGGCTTTATCTTCTTCGAGATCGGACAGAGGTTCTCTCCACCTTCCAGACCTTTTTCCATGAGATCCAAACCCAGTTTTCTATCCCTGTCAAATGTCTTCGATCTGACAATGGGCGGGAATACTTATCCACTCACTTTCAACAGTTTCTGCGGGCCCACGGCATCATCCACCAGACCTCCTGTCCTGATACCCCTCAGCAGAATGGGGTGGCCGAGCGGAAACACCGGCATATTTTGGAAACCGCTCGTGCCCTCCTCTTCCACCGTCAGGTACCTCTTCTCTTCTGGGGGGATGTCATCATCACTGCTACTTACCTTCTGAATCGTCTTCCCTCCTCAATACTTCAGGGGGAGACTCTCTTTCATACCCTGTTCCCCTCTATTCCTCCTCACTCCCTTCCACTCCGCGTCTTCGGATGTCTCTGTTATGTCCGGGACACTCGCCCCAATCTCTCCAAACTTTCTCCCAAATCCCTTCGCTGTATTTTTCTTGGATATTCCCGCACTCAACGCGGGTACCGATGCTTCTCTCCAGACCTCCGCCGGTATATTACCTCTGCCGACGTATCGTTTGTCGAGACTTCTCCTTTCACTCTCCCCTCTCTTTCTCCCGACACTACCATCGATGACTGTTTTTCGCTCTTCGTCCACCCGCCTCTGGTGTCTCCCCCACCCGGTCATCTCTTTGGCCAGACCTACTCCCGTCGTCCTTCCGTTGTACCTCCCATCCCGGCCGAGGACCAACTTGTTCCTGCTTCGTCCGATGCTCCTGTCCCAGCTCCCGCGGACGTGCCGATTGCGCTCCGGAAAGGTACTCGCTCGTGTCAGACTACTCCTCTCTTTGTATCTTCCTATAGGGGTCTGTCAGCGCTGGAGACCGTGTCGATTCCTCGGACAGTCGGTGAAGCAAAATCTCACCCCGGGTGGCTCGCCACCATGAGGGGTGAATTGCGGGCTCTGGATGACAACCATACCTGGGATCTTGTTCCACTTCCGCCGGGCAAACAGGCGGTCGGCTGTAAATGGATTTTCACGATCTGTCTCAATCCCGATGGCTCTCTTTGCCGCCTCAAAGCCCGGCTTGTCGCAAAGGGGTTTGCTCAGACATATGGCATCAACTACTTTGAGACCTTCTCTCCAGTCGCAAAGATGGCCTCGGTCCGCCTTTTCCTTTCGCTGGCTGCTCATCATCACTGGCCGCTTTATCAACTGGATGTTAAAAATGCTTTTCTCCATGGCTTTCTTGATGAAGAAGTCTACCTCCAGCAGCCTCCTGGTTTTTCGGCCTCTGGTGCCGACCGCCATGTCTGCCCGTCTCCGTCGCTCCCTCTACGGCCTCAAGCAGTCTCCTCGGGCTTGGTTTGGCCGCTTCAGCACGGTCGTCACAGTCTTTGGCCTCTCTCGCAGTATGAAGGATCACACAGTCTTCTTTCGTACGACGGCGCATGGTTGTATCTTGCTTGTGGTTTATGTTGATGACTTCATCATCACAGGGAGCGACTCCAGAGGCATCGCCAGCCTTAAGGCGCATCTTCACCAGCACTTTCACACCAAGGATCTTGGTCCCCTCACTTAGTTCCTTGGCATCGAGGTCTCCCGGACTGCGGACACTATTTCTCTCTGTCAGCGCAAGTATGCTCTTGATATCTTGCAGGATGCCGGGTTGAACACAGCCACCGCCGTGGACACTCCCCTTGAGCCTGGGGAACGCTCCCTTCATTCCGATTTGGAACCCTTTCCTCATCCCGAGAGCTATCGACGCCTGGTCGGTAAACTCAACTACCTCACCATGACGCGTCCCGACATTGCATGTGCCGTTGGCAAAGTCAGCCAGTTCATGGAGCATCCCACCAGATCTCAGTGGGATGTTGTCCTTCGCATTGCCAAATACATAAAGAAAGACTCTGCCCGTGACCTTCAGTACTCCCATCATGCTCACATGGATGTTGAGGCCTTCTGTGATGCGGACTATGCCGGCTGCCTCGCTACCCGCAGGTCTACTTCGGGTTTCGCCGTGTTCTTCGCCGGCAATCTCATTTCTTGGCGCAGCAAGAGGCAGACTGTCGTCTCCCAGTCGAGTGCTGAGGCCGAGTATCGAGCCATGGTCATCGTCACTACTGAGATCCTCTGGCTTCGTCATCTCCTCCATGAGCTCGGTTTCCCCGCATCCACTCCTGCTCATATCTGGTGTGACAATCAGGCTGCCACGAAGATTGTCTCGAATCCCGTCTTTCATGAACGGACGAAGCATATCGAGGTGGATTGTCACTTTCTCCGCCACCATCTAGAGCAGCACCATATCGGCTTCGGTCATATCCTGACGGCCGATCAGCTTGCCGATCTGTTCACCAAAGGTCTTCCAGGAGCTCGTCTTGAGTCTCTCACTACCAGGCTGGGTATTCACAGCTTCCCTGGCCCAGCTTGAGAGGGAGTCTGAGATAGTCCTGTGTCTTTGTTATCTTTTTTCTCTTTGTGGGACTCTATCCAATCTGGGCATGTCCAGCTTGAGGGGGAGTGTTGGACCCCATTTAAGTATTTCTGTTCTGAGTCCCACATTGGACTTAAACACCATGTAATTAGTTTACTTCTCTATAAAAGAGTATCCCCACCTCACATTGAGGTAAGGGGAATTCACCCGTCTACATCATCCATGATGCTTTTGCACTTTCTAACAATATAAGAAATAGACCGTGGAACAGAACCCACCCGTTGATAGCATTATATAAATTTCTAGAATCTGTTTCAGCTTTGATAATTTGAAGATTCCTTTTCAAGCAGATGTTATGACCAGTAAACAAGGCCATCGCCTTAGCAAATAAGGAATTACCTTGTCCTAGTCTGATAGAAAAGGCTAAGATAGTCGATCCACTGGTGTCCCGTACAATGCCTCCTCCACTGCTCCAGCCAGAAATTGAAGATCCATCACTGTTGAGTTTTAGACCCCTGGGGGGGGGGGGGGGATTCCAACATATCCGTTTTCCATGATGAAGAGACGCAGATCCAGATGTCTTAGAGCCGAAGAATTTTAGCAAAGAGGGAGCCTCGTTCCACTTGCCAAAAGACCTGATAAAATCAATGAGTAGATTTTTAATTTTGCATATAATAATCCGGCTATTAGAATTAATACCCTCATAAATGGACTTATTTCTCGCCTGCCACAGGAACCAACAACCAGCCTGTAAAAGGACAGCTCATGCCATTCTTTCAGAACTACCAACATCCGACCCATGAAACCATTGATCAAGAAAGGATTGATTGGATATAGTTATAAATTAAAGGGCAGTGAATTAACCAAAAGAAATCCATAAATTATGATCCCATTCACTATCAAAGAAGATATGGTCAGAACTTTCTTCTTTAAGACTTTTTGAGCAAACACATCTGGAAGCAATATAAATCCCACATCGCTTAACATTTTCATCAGTAGGAGTAGCTCCATTCGGATCCTCCAAGTAGGGAAATTATATTTCATGGGAATAACTTTAATCCAGAGTGTATTATTCCATGAATTAATTGGAATCTACAAGTTAAGGATCCTGCAGTAATCCTTCATAGTGAAGGAGCCAGAAGGAGAAGGGGTAAAAATACACTTATCAGGTTCTGAGGATAATGTAATATGGTTGAAAAGAGCCTGTTGATTGATGTCTAGTACTGAATTAGTAAATGTCGGATGCTGAAAAGCTTCCTTAAAAGATATATAAGTAGCAGGACATCCCGGATACCCAATTAACTCACCACACCAGTTGTGATGCCAAAATAATATATCACCTTTCCCAACCAACCATCGAGCATAAGGTTTAAGATCATTAAAAATGGAACCAATATCAGCCCAAAATGGAGAACCATTACCATTCAAAAAAATCTATCTCCCACTAAAGTACAATGCACAGTTCTTCCCCATAGTGTGCGACATTCCAGGACCTCCCATGCCAGTTTTTCATGTATGCACCTAATAGAATCTTCAAGACTACAAACATTAATTCCACCTTCATGCACGGGTCGAGCCATTTTATCCCATGACACCCATTTCCTTTTACCCTTGGACTTAGGATCCCATAAAAAGTTAGCAAGAATTCTGTCAATGTTTTTGATCACTCCCTTGGGAACATTAACAGAAGAAAGGGCATGAATTGAAGAAGTAAGCAGAACACTGTTAATCAATGATATTCTGCCCCCAATAACAATATTTCCAATTAATAATCCGATCCAAAATCTTCCCAATCAAAATGTCAAAATCATGAATCCGAAGTCTCTTAAGATAATATAGGTGCACCTAGATAATCCATAGGGAAGTCCCCCTTCTGCATGTCCAGGATATTACTCACAGAACTCACACGACTTGATGAACATGTATTGGATATATAAAAACAGCTCTTTTTCTTGCTAACGACTTTACCACTCCAAAAAACAATACTTATCCAAGACATTGTTTAAACCACACAGTGACCTACTTGATGCATTCAAGAAAATAATGGTTTCGTCGGCAAACATTAGATGAGATACCGAAGAGGATCCCATTCTATGACAGTAAGGAAGAATGACACGCTGATTCAGGATTTTGAGAATAATACGACTGAGAACATCTTGAATAATAATGAAAATACTTGGACAAATTGGATCCTCCTGTCAGAGACCTCGGGTAGATTTAAAAAAACCATAAGTTTTTCCCAGAAAAGAAACAGCCAACCAAGAAGAACAATAACAGCAAAATATCAAATCAATGTTCCAAGTAGAAAAACCCATACCTGATAAGACTTTGTTGATAAAACCCCATTCATAAGCCTTGTTCATATCATGTTTAATAGCCACATTAGAACCTTGATTTTTAAGGTAAATTTCTCTAATCATTTCTTGGGCCAAGTCAATTACCCCCTGAATGTTACGTCACTTCACAAAACCATGCTGCTCAAGAGAAATCCACTTTGGAAGATGAATGGACAACCTAGCATTGATAAGACTGGTAAGAATTCTATAAGACACATAAAAGATGCTTATAGGATGGTAATGTATAATAGAAGTAGGACTTTTGGACATGGGAATGAGTACAACAGTAGTGGAACTAATAGCACGGGTAACTGTCCTCCCTTGAAAAAGTCATGGATCGCTTCAATGAGGTCACCCTTTATAATCTCCCACGAAGATCTATAAAAGGCAGCAGGAAAGGAATCGGGTCCAGCAACACTGTTTGGATTAATTTTCATCATAGCATCAAAAATCTCATTTTCCTGAGGTAGGGATTCCATTTCAGCATTATTAATGTCTGAAACACAATGAGGAATAACATCAAATAGATAAGAATCTTGACATTAGTACCAGCAAGAAGGTCTTTAAGATGAGAGATATCTAAGGCCCCAACTGTGTCTCTATCATTTGTAAAAGTCCCATTCTCAAGAAGAATATTCAGATTAAAAAACTTTTTCCTTTACTTGATACAGGCTTGAAAATAAGCTGTATTTTTATCTCCTTGCAACCATTTGATCCTTGATTTATCTCTGGATATACGCTCTTGCTTAAGAAGTAAATCTGATAGATCTTATTTTTTACAGGAGAGATTCTCAAAGACCCGATCATCCCATTCCTTTTCCAGATAGCATTCAAGATGATCAATTTCCTGGTTGAAGTCATGCAAGTCCTTATTCAGAGAAAAGAGATCCTTTTTCTAAACTTTAATTTTCTTTTTGAGTCGTCTAAGTTTATTTTAAACAGAAATCCAAGCATGGAACTGAATAGGTTCTTCCCAAGATTGTCTCACCAAATCATGGAAGGTAGGATCCTCACTCCAATGATGAAAAAATATGAATCTTTCTTGATAGTCAATTCCAGAAGATATAGTGATCAGTAGTGGAGAATGATCAAAAATCCCTCATATCAAGTGCTCTACTTTAGTATTAGCATATGTGGATAAAGCATGTATATTACCCAAACATCTGTCCAGACAACCCCATGATCTATTAATACCCTTTTGATTATTGCACCACATAAACTTGTCTCCAAAATATACAAGGTCAAGAAGCCCTTTTCCATCCATAAATTGATTGAAGTCATTGCTGGCCCTAATAGAAAAGGGACCTCTCCCCTTATTCTCATCAGGGTTGGCCATAATATTAAAATCACCCCCAATGAACCATGGACTGTTCACAGGATCAAAAGAATTAAGATTTCTCAATAACAACAACCTTGGTTGGGGATCACAACTCCCATAAATGAAAGAGAAAAATAAATCATGATAGTCTAGAGAAGCTTTGATAGTGATAAATTGATCATCTGCTTGAATGTGATCCACCTTAAAAGAATTATGCCAAAAGATCCAAATATGACGATTAACTGGGTTAGCATGCAAAAATCCATGCATTTTGATTTTTCTGGAAAAATCACCAACCTTGACTGGGTGTTTTTTGTGTTCAAGAATACCAATAATAACATTCTTGTTGCCTTCTCAAAGTTGGAGAGAAATCTCAACTTCTGTGATTTAGATCGGGAACAGTAGCTAGCTCTATTAACCTTGGGCGGAAAAACTATAGGAGGGGAGGAGTTAAAATGGCGTATTTTCCCCTTCCTTTCTGGGGTAAATGAATCTATTTCTCCTATTCTATTAGAATAATAGTGTTATATAATTTCCTTCGAACAAAAAGCAATAGGAGAAGAAAAAAAACATATGCTGAAAAGAAAGTCAATGATAAAATAATGGTAGAAGTATCCTTCTTCTGATTAGAATCATCTTGGGATTCTATGTGAGATAACAACATAGGCCCAGTATATTGAGGAAGCAGACTTCTATACATATCAAAAGAATCTGAAGATAATAGGCATTTGAAAAGGAAGGAAAAACAATCATTAACCTGAAATTGATTTTCTGGTTGAGGGATATATGGAACAATCTTCTGACCAATCAATCCAGCTTCTGGCCTCTGATCATTCGATAGAATAGGATGAGAGACAGTAGCCACCTTATCAAGGATCTGATTCCATTCCAATATCTCTTCAGATAAAATATCTAGATCACGAAATTGATTCTATTCCTCAAATCTAACGTCCTGATCATGCCTTTGCATCCTTCCTATATGTCGGCATGTCTGTAAAGAGTGACCTTGAAGAAGGCAATTAGAGAAAAATCTCAGAAATATAGGATATACAATATCTTGGTTCTAAGAAAAGGAATATTTTACCCATAGAACAAGTTTAACTGGTACTGACTGAGACGAATTCATTTCCACACAAATTCGAGCTATCGAGCAATCTGCACATGATTTAGTCCTGATATCCAAACATAAGAAACCACCAAGAGAGTCGCCAATTAGTTTCAGAAATCCTTCATTTTGGAAAGGAAGGGGAAGACCTGGAAGATTGATCCAAACTGACGTCACCGAGCTTTCCTTGCCATGATGAGCATCCAAAGACTATCTGGATAGGATAAATTTCCATCGACCAATAGAACGGGGAGAAAAACACCATGTCTGAATAAAATCTTTCCATGAGCCCAGGATAAGACAGAAACATTGTCTGTGAATTGAGTAAATTTGCACCGGATATTGAAGACCCCAAGAACTAACAATCCTTTTGAAAAGAGAATAAGGAGGTTTGGAGCCCCAAAATGGGCAATCAATGTCCATCGTAAACAATCTGAAGCCTCCTCAAAAGACGATGCGTGAAATTCCATACAGATCCGGGAACCTTCGCGAGAAATATATGGCTGTGCCGTAGAAATTTACGGGAAATACGGAAGAAAAAAAGAAGGAGCACCTCCAAAAATAACCTACCTAAATGATTTAGAGGAAGTCGCAACATCTGGATCAACAGCAATCGGGGAATGGAGGAGAGCAGTGGAACCTGGATCGAAGTCCACCAGAGACGATGATGGAATAGAGAGTCCATCTACTCATTGGTTATTATTTGATGTTTATACTGTTTATGGTTATATGATGAATGTTTTAATTATTTTTATGGTATATGTATGATTTATTTTAATATAAGATGGGTGGGTTCTATATATTCCTCCAATGAATTTGGTAATGATGGATTACTAATGAGTATAAAAGGTTATGCGTAAACCGGATTACATGTTCACAATGTTATGCCTTGACCTGGTTGCATGTTTATAAGTTTATTCATAAACCTGGTTATATGTTCACAATGTTATGAGTGAATCTGATTACATGTTCACAATGTTTTTCATGAACTTCGTTTCATATCCAAAAGGTTATGCATGAACTTGATTACATGTTCACAATGTTATTCATGGACCTGGTCGAATGTCCATAAGTTTATGTGTGAACTTGATTAAGTGTTCAAAATGTTTTCCATGAACATGGTTTCACTTCCAAAAGGTTATGTGTGAACTTAATTACATGTTCACGATGTTATGCATGGACCTGTTTTCATGTTCACAAGTTGATGTTGTGGCCTGATTTCATTTTCTTAACTTAATGAGTGAACCTGTTTCTACTTATAAATGTTCACAACGTCGTAAACCAATGTGCATGCCACAAATTCCATGTCTTTATTCCTATTTTATGATTTTATGAATTATGATCTTAATTCTCTTATGATTTGTGTCTTATAAGCTTCCAATCTTTATTATGATATCTAATATGCAGGGTATGAACTTGAAATGTTCTCAAGTTTCATACCCTACTTGTTCATGTTATGCTTACAAATTTCCATTATTTACCCTTATTGAGAATCTGAGGTCACCTCATTCTTATGTTTCCTTTATCCAAGTTATGAAGAAATGTTTTAGTTAGAAGTACCAATGGTTTATATCTCTTTGGGAGATGTTTAAGACCATTCACATGGATAGAAGATTTTGTTTCCACGTTTCCAAAGACAATAAACTATTATGGTCCTAGGGCATGTATTTTTGCAGTGTACGAAATATTCGTCTAAAATGATGTAATATCCATGTATGTTAAACTTGAGTCATAATATTAAGTATTAGTTATAGGGATTAAACTAAATTTTTTATGGGAGTTAAAACACTGAAAATTTATGAATTGTTTATATTTATATTGGTCGATCATTTGGAGTTCCTTAATTCCTATATAAGCTAGTTCGATTCTCATAATATGTGTTTGATTCAATTGAGTTTAGATTCCTATTAAAACTCCCCAAAACTGAGATCATATCTTGCCCTCAATTATTTACCACCTTTAACTAAGTTTCTATTAGACCATGGTGTTGAGAGAGGATTTTCCTAAGAATCAGATTAATCCTATAAACCATGGATACATATAGCGGGATGATTCTTCTTGTTGATTCTAAGTGATCTCGATCAAATTAGTGTGAAAGGATTTAACATTTCAGATTGTTAGGTGTAAGGTATGCCATTATTTCTCTCCATTTATATTCATTCCAAACATATAGATATATTCTAGGATTTTATAGTGTTTCGAAATTGATCTCTCGTTATGTTTTATATATTAGATATCCCACTAAAACCTCCAGTGCTATTAGAATAAGTCTATCAACATTATTGTAGTAGCTAGGGGGAAAACACACCCTAAGAGGGGGTGAATTGGGTTTTAAACATTCTCATATATCATTGGATGTTATCCCCACATTGGTATGAACACATTAAATCTATCATAATTTGTTTTACATCCACCATAATAAAAAACTATTGGAACTAAAATAAGGAAGACTAGTTTTTCTTAGTTCACCACTAAGGAATAAGTCTAAGGATAACACACTAAAAATGTTTCAATGTACTAAAATATACTAAGATGCACTAATTTAATAGATACAATGTTTCATTCATAGTCATTCTAATCTACACTCACATCCTTTACATTTGAGTTTAGGGAATGACACATTACCTTCCTCGGGACACTCATGATACCTCCTCCTTGGCTCACTGCTTCAAATGGATCTCTCCTCAATATATCAACATGAAGATAAATTCTATATAAGAAAGAATGTTTATTATGATTTACATCATGAAATCCATAATATGATTCTCCAAAGTAATCAACGATCTCAAAGAATAATCTCTATCAACAATCTAGAACTCCCAATGAATTTATGTTTTGGTTTACACACAAATCCCCATTCCTATGTAATATTTATATTGTACACTATTCATTGTGTAAGTTCTATATAGTGTACTATTAATCACATAAGTTTTTCTTACAAATCTGCCTTATGTGTAATTTATTCGTGGTTCTATATATTACGTAAATTTTTTTGATTCTATCTATCGTGTAATTTTTTCAAGATTCTGTCTATTTTATGCAAATGAATAGATTAATAATTATTTATTTGAATGAAGAGATTAATTTTATTTTTGATAAATAAAGATATAAACTCACTCTAAAATAAGATTCTTATAGGCTTATTTATATGAAACGGATCTGAAAAATTACTTCTCATAAGATCCTCCTTTCAAGGTTTGTGTAAATCTCTGGCCCCTTTCACAAAAATGATACTGACTCCATGTAAATATTTTATTGAATTATTTCAATTGTTTTTACTTTTAAACTACATAAATATTTCGCGGATTTATGTAATATTTTCCTTTAGTAGTTCATACACGGATTCTATCTTCCCTTCACAAATGTACCTACATACACATAATTATTTCAAATAGTCCCTCTACCTTGTACTATTTTTCAAAAATGGTTCCATTTAATTATTTTATGAAAAATGAATTTGTGTAAATGATGTAATATAATTCTTTCATGAAGGTTCAACCTTTACTCTAGATTTTTTACAAAACTTCACCATAAACTCCAAAAAATCTATAAAATTCACTCTTTTCTCTAAATTCTCAAGCACATGAAGAATATTATCTTCAAAAAAAATTCCTTTCACACCAGATCAGTGCATAATATTCAAACACTGCTCATTATTTAAAGTTACTTTTAAACTCTGATCTTAATTGAGTCTTTTTTGAAACATCTCTCTTTTACATCTAAAACATTTTTCAATTTGGAACTATAACCAAATGGTGGATTAAAAATAAACACATAATACAAAATATATTTATTTTATAGGTGATTTTATCCTCTACATTCCAACATTATCTTGAGCATGACCTAGACTCTATTAATCTTCATCATTGATAATCTTGTTTCCAAAATTCTCCCCCATTTTGGATTATTGGAAAACCAAATTGAATGTCACGACCCGTCCTCGGGGCCCATGCTGTGACTACCCCAAGCCCACCTTCTATAGGCTAGGGGCTGGCGACTAGAACCAAAGGCGAATCCCTGATAAAAAGGGAAGGCATCGCCTTTAAACCTATAACACACATAGTCTAAACACAAGCAGTAGAAGCAACAAGTATTAATATAGAAAAGAAAGGTGTGCAGAAAGTAAGTGGGCCAGTATACAAACCCAACTGAACAATAAGTACAAGTACAAGTAAAAAGGGAAAACAACTTCTGGATCGTCCACTGGGGAATCCTACCTGAAGGGTAGGTACAGATCTCGAACAACTCGTCCCTGAGGTACGTCTCGTTTAGTCCAACTCCGAGTAGCCTCCTGTCCGTCACCCTCAACCTCGATCACTGGTGACCGTCGTCTGCACAGAACACAACAAGGTGCGGGCGAAGCCCGTGCAGGGGTGAGTATAACAATACTCAGTAGGGGACCCCGAGACCCCCGAAGGTCTCCCAGAATCCACTAAGGATAAACCACTGAAGAAAGATACAATCACGAAGTATCAACCAATCCTACTGAGGTATATGCCCATACATATACCTAAGTTACCAATCACAGTCCGACTCCAACTCTCAAGCTCAAGCACAACCCAATCCACCAAGGAAGTAAAGTCAATCACCTCGATGATAACGAATGAAAGACAAGACTCAGCTCACACAGGTATATAACTCATGTATAGGGGTAGATATGATTAGTTGTAGCCACTAAATTATATTCTTTGTTGAACCCACATAGGATCCTGGAATAGTATCAGTGTTGTTGAACCCATGGAGGATCCCGGTACAGAAGTCATCGCTGTCGAACCCACAGAGGATCCTGGTACAGTATCGTCACTGTCGAACCCACGGAGGATCCTGGTACAGAAGTCATCGCTGTCGAACCCACGAAGGATCCTAGCACAGTAGTAGGTCCACGTAGGATCCTATCATCTCAGTCGCAGCCAGCCATAGGGTCCTCGCACACAACACGCTCGATTCCGGGAGGGTCCGCTCCTTGATCCAAGTTTCGATACATCAACTACCAAGAAGTATCAAGTTTATGTATCCCTTAGTTCTTTCTCATCATAAGGAACCCAACGCAACAGACAGCGCGTCAATCGGACGCCCGGTTTGTGAGTTATTGGCATTTTCGTTCGAGGGGTCCGGTTGGTTTTTAGGTTCAAACCAACCCGATCATACCCCAACTATGTCCAAACCTCAAGTGGGGTATGGAAAAGGAACCTTTACGCTCTAAGATTTCCGTCTCCACAGACGGTTCGTCAATCGGACACCCATAGCCCAAGATATGGGCAATAAGGTGTAAATTGGCCAAACGAGTCCGGGTCTGGTCCGACCCAGTTGGAGCGACCCGGCCCGACCCGGTCCGAGGGTCCGACCTGGTCTGAGAAAATGGCCCGGCCCAAAGGCGGCCCGACCGAACCGGTACCAGGTGGCGCCAGTCCAGCTCACGCGGGACCCGACAGGGTCCCGCTCCTCCCAACTGGCCGCGCGGCCAGCCGCTCCGACTCCACGGCGGCCAGCTCAGCCGACCGCCACTGCACCTCCACCGCGGCGCGATGGCGCCGCGGTCCTGCTGCCCTCCGCACGACGGGACGGCGCTGCGCCACCATCAACGCGGCCCAGCCTAGCCGCGACCCCCTGGTCCTTCGTGCGACCCGACGGCGCTGCGCCTCCTCCGCCGCGACCCGGTTTGGCCGTGGCCCGTCATGGCCGCGACTCTTCCTCCGCACGGCACGACGGTGTCGCGCCCTCTTTGCAACCCGGGAGACTTGCGTCGCCGATTTCCTTCACGGTCCACCTCCATCGTCAACAAACAAGAACAAACAAAGGGGTAGGGTCGGGCCGTGTTCGTGCGGTCTGAGCCCTCCTCGTTATGGTGTTATCATTCGGCATAAAATAATCTGAGGTTTGAACGGCGAGGAACAAGAATAAGAATTCCACTCAAACCCCTACCTCAAGTTTGGTGATCATTGACGGAGTCATGGTAAGGTCGACGTCATCCCATTGACGTTGAGAAGCATCCAGAGTAGAATACCAAAGAAGAAGCGTCATTGGCGTTCTTCGCGATCGACTCCTTTTCTTTTGACTCGGCCGAAGATCAAAGGAGAAGTTCGTCGTTCTTCGATGGTTCTTCGTTGGAAGGATGAAACTCTCTTCTCTCCAGCTTCCCAAAAGATTATGCCAACCACAAAAATAATAAAGGAAGTTCTCTATTAATTCTTTGGCACAACAACACAAAGTTGTGTTTAATTAAATGAGGCAACTCATTTAATTAATAGTAGGGAATGGTTCAAATTCAAAAGTTAGAGGAGGTGAGGAGTTCCAATTAATGAAGAGAGGTGTCCAATTAATAATGGGGAGTTAATGGGGGTTTAGATGAGTTTAAAGCCTGTGTGGGCCCCACCTTATAATATCCTCCCAAGGGAGGTTATGCACGGGTGGGCCCCACCTCCAACCTCCCCTTGGAGGATTAAACTGTCATAAATAAAAATAAAGTTATCACTTTATTTTTATTCCTTTTAATTAAAACCCCCCAAAATCTAACTTCTATTCTCGTTAGAACGCAACTGTGGTGAAGGTCCCCTTAAGCGAATACCGGCAGTGCAAGTTCAACGGTGTCCTTAGATTTCAATTCCGAGCACCGGTTCAAAAGATATAAAATCTCGCACGTACATTTACTGAACGTACCTGAACAAAACTTCATAAATTGATTCTGGGCACACCGGGACTTGGAATCAAGCGTCGTCAGAAACTACGGACTCATAAAATTCCCATGTATTTAAAAAAAAATTCCACAGAAATTATGGGTCTTTACATTCTCCCCACCTCAGGGTTTTACGTCCTTGTAAGCTACAACTCGAACTAAGAAAAAAAATGGGGGTACTGAGCACACATCTGAGCCTCCCGCTCCCATGTGTTCTCCGAGAGGTTCCTGTGCTGCCAGCGAACGCGCACCATAGGTATCGACCATCCACGCAAGACCCGCTCATGTCGATCCTCAATCTCCACTGGAACCTCCATGAATGTCATCCCGTCATTGATATATAGCTCCCCGTGATCGATGATGTGGGACAGGTCATGCACGTATCTCCTCAGCTGATATGCGTGGAAGACATCGTGCACCCGGTGCAACTGAGGTGGAAGAGCCAGGTGATAATCCACCTCGCCTACTCTGCTGAGGACCTAGAACGGTCCGATGAATCGTGGAGACAACTTGCCACCTCGGCCAAATCTCCGTAGACCTCATCGAGGTGAGACTCGTATAAAGACGTGGTCGCCATCCTCAAACTCTAGTGGTCTCCGTCTCCTATCAGCATAAGACTTATGCCTGCTCTGTGCAGTCTTCATCCACTCCTGGATGATCTGCACCTTCTCCGTCGAAGCCTGCACCATCTCTGGTCCCATAAGTGCTGACTTCCCTGGGTTAGTCCAGCACAGAGGCGATCTGCAAGGTCGGCCATAAAGTGTCTCAAAAGGTGCCATCCTGATGATGGAGTGGTAGCTGTTGTTGTACACAAACTCTACCAAAGGTAAATGATCCTCCCAGTTACGACCGAAGTCGAGGACGCATGCACGAAACATCTCCTCAAGAGTCTGAATGGTTCTCTCAGTCTGACCATTCGTCTGATGATGGAAGGCGGTGCTCAAGCGAAGATGCGTCCCGAAAGCCTCCTGTAACCCCTTCCATAGTCAGGAATTGAAATGAGCATCTCGATCGGAGACGATCGTTGATGGCACACCATGAATCCGTATGATCTCCTATACATAAAGGTGTCCCAAGATCTCTACTAAACCCTGCTCTCTGATCGGTAAGAAGTGGGCCGACTTGGTGAGTCGGTCGATAATCATCCAGATAGAGTCGTGTCCTCTTGATGTACGTGGAAGTCCTGTCATGAAATCCATGGATATCTCATCCCACTTCCACTATGGGGCCTCTAAGGGCCAAACCAAGCCTGCTGGAACCTGGTGCTCTGCCTTCACTTGCTGACAAGTGAGGAATCATGAGACAAACTCCACTATTGCCTTCTCCATACCTGGCCACCAGGGATGTCGCCGGAGGTCCTGATAAATCTTCGCTACACCTGGATGTACTGCTAGAGTAGATGTGTGGAACTCCCTCAACACTTTCTCCTGAAGTGCTACTGGTACCATAGTACGTCCTCTGAAGATAATGACGTTCTCCCCACCTTCATAAAATCTATCAGGTGCCTACCCTGTGGATATCTAAGCACGTCACGTCTCACAGTCAACGTCCCCATGACGCACCTCCCTGACTCTCTGAAGAAGTGGATGTGTGACTGTAAGAGACTGCAGAAACCTACTCCATCCCGATCCACAAAGGATAACTACAATGCGGCCAGCTGCTCTATCGCCTCTCCTAGCAGTTGAATTCCTGATCTCCTACTAAGAGAATCTGTTACAACGTTACCCTTCCCAGGAGTATAGACTATCTCGAAGTCATAGTCTTGGAGGAACTCAAGGAAACATCATTGTCTCAAGTTCAGGTCCTTCTGCGAGAATATGTACCTGAGACTCTGGTGGTCAGAGTAGACTGTAAAACGATCGCCCACCAGATAATTCCGCCACAACTTCAAGGAGAAGACCACTGCTACTAACTCCAGGTCATGGGTAGCGTAGTTCTGCTCGTACTGTCTCAGATGACGTGAACCATATGTTATCACTGCTCGCTCCTGCATCAGGACACACCCCAGTCCGGTCCGTGATGCATCACAGTAAACTACGTACCCAACGCCCTCCTCCGGTAGCCTCAAGATGGGTGCACTAGTCAACCTCTGTCTCAGCTCCTAAAAGCTCTACTGGCATCTCTCTGACCACATGAAGGGTTTCCCCTTCTTTGTCAATGATGAAAGCGGTGCTGCAACTCTGGAGAAGTCTGGCACAAATCTTTGATAGTACCCAGCGATTCCCAGAAAACTCCGTACCTCTGCCACACTCCTGGGTGGCTCCCAAGAAAGTACTACCTAGATCTTCGCTGAATCCACTGCAACTCCAGCCTCTGAGATGACATGTCCCAGAAAATGTACCACTCGGATCCAGAACCGGCACTTCGAGAGCACACCATAAAGATGGTGCTCTCGGAGTGTGTCCAGTACTACCCGTAAATGGTAGGCATGATCCTCCTCAGTAGTCAAGTAAATCAGAATGTCGTCGATGAAGACTACGACAAAGTGATCGAGGTATGGCTGGAAGATTCTGTTCATGAGACTCATGAACACTGTTGGAGTGTTGGTTACGCCAAAGGGCACAACCAAGAACTCGTAGTGGCCGTATCGACACCTAAAGGTCGTCTTCTACACATACTCATCTCGAACTCTGAGCTGGTGATAGCCTGATCTGAGGTCTATCTTCGAGAACCACTGTGCTCCCTTGAGCTGATCAAAGAGGTCGTCAATCCTCGGGGTGGGTACTTGTTCTTCAAGGTCACCTGGTTCAGGAGCCGATAATCAACACACAGTCGCAAGCTCCCATCTGCCTTCTTGGTGAAAAAAATCGGGGATGTCCGGGGTGAAACACTGGGTCAGATAAATCCCTACCCCTGGAAGTCCTCCAGATGTACCCACAGCTCACGAAGCTCGGAGGGAGCCATCCGATATGCTGGAGTAGATATCAATGTCGTCTCGGGGTACAGGTCAATGTAGAAGTCTACCTATCTAGGAGGAGGTAGTCTTGGAACATCTTTAGGGAAAACATCCACCTACTGATCCACCATAATAGGAAAACTCGGACTCTGCACATCAACTGATCCGAGGATGAGACTATCCAACTGATGTGTGATCAGCTGCCCCCTCCTCTGTGTAAGTCCATCCTGCGCTAAAAAGGCTCCCTTCTCTCCAGTGAAGGTGAACCTGGTCCCATCCGTGCGGACACACCTCACTTTGAGCCTAATATAGTCAATCTGAGCATGGACTGTAGATAACCAGTCCATACCGAAGATAACGTCGTAAGACCTCGACGCCGCTATGAGGAGATCGCAGACGAAGCTCTCGACTCCTAGAGTAAGCTCACACTGTCGGCACCAGTGCGTAATCATCGATTCTGCTTCTATAGGAGTCTCTAGCCGTAAGGATCAAGCCAACAGCTCCGTCGGAATCTCCGAGCTCCGAACGAGGGCAGCAACAATAAAATAATGACTCACGCTTATGTATAAAAGTACTACAACAAGGGTGGAGTAGACATAGATAGTACCTCAAATCATCTCAGGTGCACCGTGGTCATAGGCCTTGACTGCCTAGAGCTGAGTCCGCCCCTGTCTTCCAGCTCCCTATGGTCGGGGTGGTCCTACAGGTGGTGGTGGTGATAAGGTCTCGAAACGTCATCCAAGACCTACTGCTTGGCCAACTCCTCTTCCATGTCCGCCTGCTCCCGGCGGACCACCATGGTCGAACCTCTGCCTCTGACTGGGAGGTCCCTCTACTGTCTGATGCTCATCTGCATGGCGGGTCAGGCAGTCACGAGCCATGTGACCCTACTCGCCGCATGCATAACACTGCATTCTCCTCGTATGGCTGGCTCTGTCTCGTGTGCCCCGCACAACCGAAACTGTATCCTCGGGTCGCCCACCTGATAGCCTAGTCCGCTTGGACCTCTGCGACATATGTCTACTACCGACTGTAGAAGACTCTGTTACGTGTCTCCCTATGGTAGGTCTCACTGCTGGTGACTGCTCAGTAAGAAAACTCTCCACAAGAAGGGCTCTCTCCAGCACCCCTGCCTGCGTCGGAATGCTAAGGGAGATCATCGAAGCCCTGATTTCATGCCCAATTCCCTTCTCAAAGGTCCGGGCCCTGAAGAATGGGTCCCATACCATATCCGGGGAGTAGCGCGAGATGTCAGTGAACCACGCTGAGTACTGATCTACCGTCATGCTACCTGTTGTATATGAAGCAGCTCTTGAATCCACACCGCACAAAGGGTGACTGGAATAAACTCTAACCGCAAGAGACTCTCGAAGTCTGCCCAGAGTAGTGATGTCTCGTCATGCACCTGGAGCATCAGGCTCCACCATTTGCCTACTGCTGCATGCCGGATACTCGCGGCAAGGATCACCATGAGGTCAGCTGGTGTCTCTACCAATATGAAAACTCTCACAACAGTCGCCAACCAATCCTCAGATTCATGTGGGTACGTCTCTCCCCTGAACCTAGGAGGCCTCAGGCGTTGGAACTCGTGCAACACACTCAGACGATGTACACTCTCTATTGCTGGAGATGGTGGTATCGGTGGCCCATTCGGTAGTGGTACCTCTGGTACCTCCGCTGTGATGGGGCCCTGCACTGAGGCCCCATCACTCAGTGGGCTACCATCACGTATGAAAATTGGAACCCTAGTTGGTTGCCTACGTGGGGCCATCCTAAAAAGAAACAGGCACGTCATGGTCAAAATAATATACCTGGTGAGCCGACACAAATTAATCATGAAGAAAACTTTTCAAAGGAAACACACACGCAATTAGTGTTTTCGTTCACTTAGTCGGAAATCAGAATTCAGAGTCCTAGTGTATGGATACGTTGGCTGCCGCACCAACACCGGTTTCCCTAAACTGATAACCACACCCAAAACACTTAACACTATTGCTATTAAAATAACCAGAGTCCAAGTTTTACGGTAGAACCGCCTCATCTGATACCAATTTGTCACGACCCATCCTCGGGGCCTATGCCGTGACTACCCCAAGCCCGCCTTCCATAGGCCAGGGGCTGGTGACTAGCACCAAAGGTGAATCCTTGATAAAAAGGGAAGACATTTCCTTTAAACCTGTAATACACACAGTCTAAACATAAGAAGTAGAATCAACAAGTACTAATATAGAAAAGAAAGGTGTGCATAAAGTAAGTGGGCCATTATACAAACCCTACTGAACAACAAGTACAAGTATAAGTAAAAAGGGAAAACAACTTCTGGATCGTCCACCAGGGAATACTACATGAAGGGTAGGTACATATCTCAAAAAACTCGTCCCTGAGGTACGTCCCGTCTAGTCCAGCTCCGAGCAACCTCCCGTCCGTCACCCTCAGCCTCGATCACTGCTGACCGTCGTCTGCACAGAACACAATAAGGTATGGGCAAAGCTTGTGCAGAGGTGAGTATAACAATACTCAGTAGGGGACCCCGAGACCCCCGAAGGTCTCCCAGAATCCACTAAGGATAAACCACCGAAGAAAGATATAATCACGAAGTATCAACCAATACTACTTAGGTATATGCTCATACATTTACCTAAGTTACCAATCACAGTCTGACTCCGACTCTCGAGCTCAAGCACAACCCAATCCACAAAGGAAGTAAAGTCAATCACCTCGACGATAACGAATGAAAGAAAAGACTCAGCTCACACAGGTATACAACTCATGTAGAGGGGTATAGATTATTAGTTGTAGACACTGAATTATCTCCTCTGTCGAACCCACGTAGGATCCTATAACAATATCAGCGCTGTCAAACCCACGGAGGATCCCGGTACAGAAGTCATCAGTGTCGAACCCACAGAGGATCCTGTTACAATATCATCGCTATCGAACCCACGAAGGATCCTGGTATAGAAGTCATCGCTGTAAAACCCATAGAGGATCCTGGTACAATAGTAGGTCCATGTAGGATCCTATTATCTCAGTCGCAGCTAGCCATAGGGTTCTCGCACACAGCATGCTTGATTATGGGAGGGTCCGCTCCTCGAGCCAAGTTTCGATACATCAAATACCACAAAGTCTCGATTTTCTGTATCCCATAGTTCCGTCTCATCATAAGAAACCCAACGCAATAGACGACGCGTCAATCGGATGCCCGGTCTGTGAGTTATAGGCATTTCCGTTCTAGGGGCCCGGGTGGTTTTTAGGTTCAAACCAACCCGACCATACCCCAATTGCATCCAAACATTAAGTGGGGTATTCCAAAGGAACAATTATGCTCTAATATTTCCGTTGCCGCAAACGGTTCGTCGATCAGACACCCATAGCCCAAGATATGGGCAATAAGGTGTAAATTGGCCAAACGGGTCCGGGTCCGGTCTGACCCAGTCGGAGTGACCCAACCCAACCCAGTCTGGACTGGGGTCCGACCCAGTCTGAGAAAACGGCCCGGCCCAAGCCACGCCTAGGGGGGGAGACGTGCCCCCCTGGCACCCGAATGGTATAACCATTCGGGTGGAACCAAACCAATGTCAGGTGGCACTGATCCAGCTCACACAGGACCCGACAGGGTCCCGCTCCTCCCGGCTGGCTGAGCAGCCAGCCACTCCGGCTCCACGGTGGCCGGTCCGGCTGACCGCCACTGCACCCCCACCGCGGCACGACGACGCCGTGGTCCTACTGCACTCTGCACAGCGCAACGGCGCCGCGCCCCCACCGCCGCGGCCCCCTGGTCCTCCGCGCGGTGCAAAAGCACCACGCCTCCTTCGTCGCGGCCCGATTTGACCGCAGTCCTCCGCTCCTCCGCGTGGCGCGATGGTGCCGCGCACCTCCGTCGCGGCCCGTCATGGTCGTGGCTCTTCCTCCGTGTGGCACAACGATGCCTCGCCCTCTTTGTGACCCGGGTGGCCTTTTACCGCCGGTGTTCTTCGCGGTCCGCCTCCATTGTCAACAAACTAGAACAACCAAAGGGGGAGGGTCGGGCCATGTTCGTGCGGTTTGATCCCTCTTTGTTATGGTGTTATCATTTTGCATAAAATAATACGAGGTTTGAATGACGAAGAACAAGAATAAGAATTCCACTCAAACCTCTACCTCGAGTTCCGTGATCGTTGACAGAGTCATGGTAAGGTGGAAATCATCCCATTGATGTTGAGAAGCATCCAGGGTAGGAGACCGAGGAAGAAGCGTCGTTGGCGTTCTTCGCGGTCGGCTCCTTTTCTTTTGACTCGGTCGAAGATCAAAGGAGAAGTTCGTCGTTCTTTGGTGGTTCTTCATTGGAAGGATGAAACTCTCCTCTCTCTAGATCCACAAAAGATTATTCCAACCAAAAAAATAATAAAGGAAGTTCTCTATTAATTCTTTAGCATAACAACACAAAGTTGTGTTTAATTAAATGAGGCAACTCATTTAATTAATGGTAGGGAATGGTTCAAATTCAAAAGTTAGAGGAGGTGAGGAGTTCCAATTAATGAAGAGAGGTGTCCAATTAATAATGGGGAGTTAATGGGGGGTTAGAGGAGTTTAAAGACAGTGTGGGCCCCACCTTATAATATCCTCCCAAGGGAGGTTATGTGTGGGTGGGCCCCACCTCCAACCTCCCCTTGGAGTATTAAACCGCCACAAATAAACATAAAGTTATCACTTTATTTTTATTCCTTTTAATTAAAACCCCCCAAAATCTAACTTCCATTCTCGTTAGAATGCAACTACGGTGAAGGTCCCCTTAAGCGAATACCGGCAGTGCAAGTTCAACGGTGCCCTCAGATTTCAATTCTGAGCACCGGTTCAAAAGATATAAAATCCCGCATGTACATTTACTGAACGCACCCAAACAAAAATTCAGAAATTTATTCCGGGCACACCGGGCCTCAGAATCAAGTGCCGTCAGAAACTGCGGACTCGTAAAATTCCCATGTATTTTAAAAAAAATCACATGGAAATTATGGGTCTTTACATTCTCCCCACCACAGGGCTTTACGTCCCTATAAGATACAACTCGAACTAAGAAAACAAATGGGGGTACTGAGCACACATCTGAGCCTCCCACTCCCATGTGCTCTCCTGGAGGTTCTCGTGCTGCCAGCGAACGTGCACCAGAGGTATAGACTGTCCATGCAAGACCCGATTTTGTGGATCCTCAATCTCCACTGAAACCTCCATGAATGTCGTCCCATTATCAATGTACATCTCCCCGAGATCGATGATGTGGGATAGGTCATGCACGTATCTCCTCAGCTGAGATGCGTGGAAGAAATCGTGAACCCGGTGCAAATGAGGTGGAAGAGCCAAGCGGTTAGCCACCTCACCTACTCTGCTGAGGACCTGGAACAGTCTGATGAATCGTGGAGACAACTTTCCACCTCAGCCAAATCTCCATAGACCTCGTCGAGGTGAGACCTGTAGAAAGACGTGGTCGCCATCCTTGAACTCCAATGGTCTTCGTCTCCTATCAGTATAGGACTTATGCCTGATTTGTGCAGTCTTCATCCACTCCTGGATGATATGCACCTTCTTCGTCATAGCCTGCACCATCTCTGGTCCCATAAGTGCTGACTCCCCTGGGTCAGTCCAGCACAGAGGTGATTTGTAAGGTCGGCCGTAAAGTGCCTTGAAAGGTTCCATCTTGACCGTGGAGTGGTATCTGTTGTTATACACAAACTCTACCAAAGGTAAATGATCCTACCATCTATGAACGAAGTCGAGGACGCATGCCTGAAGCTTGTGATCGAGAGTCTGAATGGTCCTCTTAGTCTGACCATCTGTCTGAGGATGGAAGGCAGTGCTCAAGTGAAGTTTTGTCTCAAAAGCCTCCTGCAACCCCTTCCATAGCCGGGAAGTGAAACAAGCATCTCGATCGGAGACAATCGTCGATGGAACACCATAAAGCCATATAATCTCCTGTATATAGAGGCATCCCAATATCTCTACTGAACCCTACTCTCTGATCGGTAGGAAGTGGGATGACTTGGTGAGTCGGTCGAAAATCACCCAGATAGAGTCGTGTCCTCTGGATGTACGTGGAAGTCCCATCACGAAATCCATGGATATACCATCCCACTTCCACTGTGGGACCTCTAAGGGCTGAACCAAGCCTGCTGGAACCTGGTGCTCCGCCTTTACTTGCTGATAAGTGAGGCATCGTGAGACAAACTCTACTACTTCCTTCTTCATACCTGGCCACCAGTGCTGTCGTCAGAGGTCCTGATACATCTTCGCTACACCTGGATGTACTTCTAGAGGAGATGTGTGGAAATCCCTCAACACTTCCTCCTGAAGTGCTACTGGTACCATAGTACATCCTATGAAGAGAATTACATGCTCCCCACCTTCAAAAAATTCATCAGGTGCCTGCCCTGTAGATATCTGAGCACGTCGCAACTCACCGTCAACGTCCCCACGCTGCGCCTCCCTGACTCTCTGAAGAAGTGGAGGTGTGACTGTAAGAGACTGCAGAAAGGCTGCTCCATCCCGATCCACAAAGGATAACTGTAATGCGGCCAGCTGCTTCATTGCATCTCCTAGCAGCTGAATGCCTGATCTCCTACTAAGAGAATCAGCTACAACGTTCCCCTTCCTAGGAGTATAGACTATCTCAAAGTCATAGTCCTAGAGGAACTCAAGCCAACGCTGCTGTCTCAGGTTCATTTTCTTCTATGAGAAGATGTACCTGAGACTCTGGTGGTCATAGTAGACTGTAAAACGCTCGCCCATCAGATAGTGCTGCCACATCTTCAAGGCGAAGACCACTGATGCTAACTCCAGGTCATGGGTAGCGTAGTTCTGCTTGTGTTGTCTCAGCTGACGTGAACCATAAGCTATCACTGCTCGCTCCTGCATCAGGACACACCCAAGTCCGGTCCCTGATGCATCACAGTAAACTACGTACCCAACACCCTCCTCCGATAGCCTCAAGATGGATGCACTAGTCAACTTCTGCCTCAGCTCCTAAAAGCTCTACTGGCATCTCTATGACCATACGAAGGGTTTTCCCTTCTTCTTCAATGCTGAAAGTGATGATGCAACTCTGGAGAAGTCTGGCACAAATCTTCGATAGTACCTAGCCAGTCCCAGAAAACTCCGTACCTCCGTCACACTCCTAGGTGGCTCCCAAGAAAGTTCTGCCTCGATCTTCGCTGGATCCACTACAACTCCAACCTCTGAGATGACATGTCCCATAAAATGTACCTCTCAGATCAAGAAGTGGAACTTCAAGAGCTTACCATAAAGATGGTGCTCTCAGAGCGTGTCTAGTACTACCCCAAATGGTAGGCATGATCCTCCTCAGTAGTCGAGTAAATCAGAATGTCGTTGATGAAGACTACGACAAAGCGATCGAGGTATGGACGAAAGATCCTGTTCATGAGACTCATGAACACTGCTAGAGCGTTGGTTACATTGAAGGGCATAACCAAGAACTCGTAGTGGCCGTATCGACACCTAAAGGTTGTCTTCTTCACATCCTCGTCTCAAAATCTAAGCTGGTGATAACCTAATTTGAGGTCTATCTTCTAGAACCACCTTGCTCCCTTGAGCTGATCAAAGAGGTTGTCAATACTCGGGAGTGAGTACTTGTTATTCATGGTCACCTGGTTCAGGTGCTGATAATCAACACACAGTCGCAAGCTCCCATCCACCTTCTTGGCGAACAAAATTGGGGATGCCCAGGGTGAAACACTGGGTCAGATAAATCTCTTCCCCTGCAAGTCCTCCAGCTGTACCCACAGCTCACGAAGCTCAGCTGGAGCCATCTGATATGCTGGAGTAGATATCGGTGGTGTCCCGGGGTACAGGTCAATATAGAAGTCCACCTCTCTGTGAGGAGGTAGTCCTGGAACATCGTCAAGGAAAACATCCGTATACTGATCCACCACAACAGGAAAACTCATACTCCGCACATCAACCGCTCCAAGGATGAGACTAACCAACTGATGTGTGATCGACTGCCTCCTCCTCTGTGTAAGTCCATACTGCACTATAAAGGCTCCCTTATCACCGGTGAAGGTGAACCTGGTCCCATCCATGCGGACACACCGTACTTTGCGCCTAATACAGTCAATCTGAGCATGGACTATAGATAACCAGTCCATAACCAAGATGACATCGTAAGGCCTCGACGCCGCTACGAGGAGATCCCAACCGAAGATCTCGCCTCCTAGAGTAAGTTTACACTGCAGGCACCAGTGCGTAATCGTCGAGTCTGCTCCTGTAGGAGTCTCTAGCCGTAAGGATCGAGCCAACAGCTCCGTCAGAATCTTCGAGCTCCGAATGAGGGCATCAACAATAAAAGAATGACTCGCACCTGTGTCTAAAAGTACTGCAGCAAGGGTAGAGTAGACACAGATAGTACCTCAAATCATCTCAGGTGCGCCGTGGTCGTAGGTCTCGACTGCTTGGAGCTGAGCCCACCCCTGTCTGCCTGCTCCCTATGGTCGGGGTGGACCTCCTGGTAGTGATGATGGTAGGGTCTCGAAACGTCTTCCACCACCTGCTGCTCGGCCAGCTCCTCTGCCATGTCCGCCTTCTCCCGGCAGACCACCACGGTCGAACCTCTGCCTCTGCTTGGGAGGTCCCTCTACTGTATGCTCCTCATCTGCATGGCGGGTCGGGCAGTCACGAGCCATGTGACCCTGCCCGTCGCATGCATAACACTGCCTGCTCCTTGTATGGCTGGCTCTGTCTCATGTGCCCTACACAACCGAACCTGTATCCTGGGGTCACCCACCTGATGGTCTGGTCCTCTTGGACCTCTGCGACATCTATCTACTGCCGGATACAGAATACTCCACTACGTGTCGCCCTGGGGTGGGTCTCGCTGTTGGTGACTTCTCAGCAAGAAAACTCTCCACAAGAAGGGCTCGCTCTAGCACCCCCGCCTGCGTTGGAATGCTGAGGGAGATTATTGAAGCCCTGATCTCATTCCTGAGTCCCTGCTCGAAGGTCTGGGCCCTGAAGAATGAGTCTCGCACCATATCCGTGGAGTAGCACGAGAGGTCGGTGAACCTCGCTGAGTACCAAGCTACCGTCATGCTACCCTGCTGTAGATGAAGCAGCTCCTGAATCCGCACCGCACGAAGGGTGGCTGGAACAAACTCTGACCGGAAGAGACTCTCAAAATCTGCCCAGAGTAGTGATGCCTCGTCATGCACCTGGAGCATTAGGCTCCACCATCTGCCTGCTGCTGCATGCAGGAGACTCGCGACAAGGATCACCATGAGGTCAGCTGGTGTCCCTACCAATCTAAAAACTCTAACAACATCCTCCATCAAATCCTCAGCTACTTTTGGGTCTGCCTCTCCCTTGAACCTGGGCGGCCTCTGGTGCTGGAACTCATGCAATGCACTCAGACGGTGTGCACTCTCTACTGCTGGAGCTGGTGGTATCGGTGGCCCAGTGGGTAGTGGTACTACTGGTACCTCCGCTGTGATGGGGCCCTGCATTGAGGCCTCGTCGTTCGGTGGGATACCATCTTGTACGAAACTCATAACCCTAGATGGCTGCCTACATGGGGCCATCCTGAAAAGAAATAGGTGTTCCACGGTTAAAACAATATACCTCATGAGCGGACACAAAGTAATCATGAAGAAAACTTTTCAAAGGAAACACACACACAATTAGCGTTTTCGTGCACTGAGTCAAAAATCAGAAGTTAGAGTCCTAGTGTATGGATACGTCGGTCGCCACACCAACACCGGTTTCCCTAAAATGATAACCACACCCAAAAAACTTAACACTATTTCCATTAAACGAATCAGAGTCCAAGTTCTACGGTAGAACCGACTCCTCTGATACCAATTTGTCACGACCCATCCTCGGAACCTTGCCGTGACTACCCCAAGCCCGCATTCCATAGGCCAGGGGCTGACGACTAGCACCAAAGATGAATACCTGATAAAAAGGGAATACATTGTCTTTAAACCTGTAACACACACAGTCTGAACACAAGCAGTAGAAGCAACAAGTACTAATATAGAAAAGAAAGGTGTGCAGAAAGTAAGTGGGCCAGTATACAAACCCAACTGAACAACAAGTACAAGTACAAGTAAAAAAGGAAAACAGCTCCTGGATCGTCCACCGAGAAATCATACCTAAAGGGTAGGTATAGATCTTGAAAAACTCATCCCTAAGGTACATCCCGTCTAGTCCAGCTCCAAGAAGCCTCCCGTCCATCACCCTCAGTCTCGATCACTACTGACCGTCGTCTGCACAGAACACAACAAGGTGCGGGCGAAGCCCATGCAGGGGTGAGTATAACAATACTCAGTAGGGGACCCCGAGACCCCCAAAGGTCTCCAAGAATCCACTAAGGATAAACCACTGAATAAAGATACAATCACGAAGTATCAACCAATCCTACTTAGGTATATGCCCATACATATACCTAAGTTACCAATCATAGTCCGACTCCAACTCTCAAGCTCAAGCATAACCCAATCCACAAAGGAAGTAAAGTCAATCACCTTGATGATAACGACTAAACGACAAGACTCATCTCACACAGGTATACAACTCATGTAGAGGGGTAGAGATGAGTAGTTGTAGCCACTGAATTATCTCCTCTGTCGAACCCACGTAGGATCTTGGAACAGTATCAGCGCTGTCGAACCAATGGAGGATCCCGATACAGAAGTCATCGCTGTCGAACCCATGGAGTATCCTGGTACAGTATTGTCACTGTAGAACCCACGGAGGATCCTGGTACAGAAGTCATCGCTGTCGAACTCACAGAGGATCTTGGTAGAGTAGTAGGTCCACGTAGGATCCTATCATCTCAGTCGTAGCTAGCTATAGGATCCTCACACACAACACACTCAATTCCAGGAGGGTCCGCTCCTCAAGACAAGTGTTGATAAATAAACTACCATGAAGTCTCAAGTTTATGTATCCCATAGTTTCTTCTCATCATAAGGAACCCAACACAACAGACGACGCATCAATCGGACGCCTGGTCTGTGAGTTATTAACATTTCTGTTCCAGGGGCCTTGTTGGTTTTTAGGTTCAAACCAACCTGAACATACCCCAACTATGTCCAAACCTCAAGTGGGGTATGCCAAAGGAACTTTAATGCTCTAATATTTCCATCTCCGTAGACGGTTCGTTGATCAGACACCCATAGCCCAAGATATGGGCAATAAGGTATAAATTGGCCAAATGGGTCCGGGTCCGGTCTGACCCAGTCAGAATGACCCGGCCCGACTCGGTCCGGACCGGGGTCTGACCCGGTCTAAGGGTCCGACCAGGTCCGAGAAAACAACTTGGCCCGAAGGGGCGGCCCGGCTGAGGGCAGCCCGACGGCCTGCCCTAGCCACGCCTAGGGGGGAGACACGCACCCCCTGGCACCCGAACGGTATAACCATTTGGGTGAAACCGAACCGGTGCCAGGTGGCACCGGTCCAGCTCACGTGGGACCTGACAGGGTCCCGCTCCTCCTGGCTGGCCAAGTGGCTAGCTGCTCTGGCTCCACAGCGGCCGGCCCGGCCGGCCGCCACTACACCTCCACCACGGCGCGATGGCGCCGCAGTCCTGCTGCCCTCCGCGCGGCGCGAAAACACTGTGCCACCACCGCCGCGGCCCAACCTGGCCGCGGCCCCCTGGTCCTCCGCATGGTGCGATGGTACCGCGCCTCCTCCATCGCGTCCCGGTTTGGCCACGGCCCTCGGCTCCTCCGTGCGGCACGACAGCGCCACACGCCTCCGTTGCGGCCCATCATGGTCGCGACTCTTCCTTCGCACAACACGATGTTGTCGCACCCTCTTTGCGACCCAGCGGCCTTGCGCCACCAGTTTTCTTTGAGGTCCGCCTCCATCTTCAACAAACAAGAACAACCAAAGTGGGAGGGTCGGGCCGTGTTCCTACGGTCCGATCCCTCCTCGTTATGGTGTTATCATTCGGCATAAAATAATCCGAGGTTTGAACGACGAAGAACAAGAATAAGAATTCCACTCAAACCCCTGCCTTAAGTTCGATGATCATTAACGGAGTCATGGTAAGGTGGATTTCGTCCTATTGACATTGAGAAGTTTCTGGGGTAGGAGACCGAGGAAGAATCATCGTTGGCGTTCTTCACGGTCGGCTCCTTTTCTTTTGAATCGGTCGAAGATTAAAGGAGAAGTTCATCATTCTTCGGTGGTTCTTCATTGGAAGGATGAAACTCTCCTCTCTCCAGCTTCCCAAAAGATTATGCCAACCACAAAAATAATAAATGAAGTTCTCTATTAATTCTTTGGCACAACAACAAAAATTTGTGTTTAATTAAATGAGGAAACTCATTTAATTAATGGTAGGGAATGGTTCAAATTCAAAAGTTAGAGGAGGTGAGGAGTTTCAATTAATGAAGACAGGTGTCCAATTAATAATGGGGAGTTAATGGGGGGGGTAGAGGAGTTTAAAGCCCATGTGGGACCCACCTTATAATATCCTCCCAAGGGAGGTTATGCGCGGGTGGGCCCCACCTCTAACCTCCCCTTGTAGGATTAAACTGCCACAAATAAAAATAAATTTATCACTTTATTTTTATTCCTTTTAATTAAAACCCCCCAAAATCTGACTTCTATTCTTGTTAGAATGCAACTGCGGTGAAGGTCCCCTTAAGCGAATACCGGCACTGAGAGTTCAACGGTGCCCTTAGATTTCAATTCCGAGCACCGGTTCAAAAGATATAAAATTCCTCACGTATGTTTACTAAACGTACCTGAACAAAACTTCAGAAATTGATTCCGGGCACACCGGGCCTCGGAATCAAGCGCTGTCAGAAACTGAGGACCCGTAAAATTACCATGTATTTAAAAAAAAAATTCCACGGAAATTCCAGGTCTTTAAATTGAAATTAAGTAACATAAAAACACTATTATACTTTATAATAGTAATAAAACAACTCATCCATACCTCTATGTTTACATGTGAAATTATTATTGTAGAAAACAAATGTTCAAGAGAGTGTTACATTCATCACGAATAACCTCATTTAATCCCATTTCCATACAGAATATTAAAGAACGTTCCATTTATTTAGGGTTATAGAAATTTCATTCATGGTGGATTTTGTCTACCTCAATGACATTCATACCATTAACTTCCCCTTAATGGGATAATTCAACACTAAATCCACTTATTAGGTAAAAAATAATTTTCTCTTCCTTTTTTCCACTGAATGTCACAACGATCATATTTTCAATTGAATTTCACCAACATCATAATCATTCCCCCCCTTTAATAATAAATATGAAGTTAAATAACATATCAAGCACTAAAAACTATATAAATAAATAGATTCAAATGGGGAGAGAGTAATATCTAAACTTCATCAATATGAGTGAGGTGGTTAAACCCCAAGGTTTATCTGATGTATCTTAAATTCTAGAGTGGACAAAGTCTTATTCATGTTGTCTCCCACTTACTAACTAGTTCCAGAATATTCTATTTTCATCACTCCTTGCTCCATAATCTCTTTAATAAAGTGATATTTGATCTCAGTATATTTGGAATAAGTGTGGTTTACTATATTTTTCATGAGTTCAATTATACTATAGTTATCACAAAAGATCACTATATGTTGCTTCACTTCTTCACCAATACAATCTAACTATTTCATTATCCATAATAGATCAGCAAATGATCTATTTACTGAGTTATTTTCAACTTCTATTGTCCTTAGTGATAATATCTCCAATTTTTTACTCATATAGAATACACATTTATTTTTAATAAACAATATGATACCAATTGTGGACATTCAATCAACTATTTGGTTTACATGATGATTCTGTTTGATAAGACCACTAGATGTAGTTCTACCAAAACTTATAAAAGAAGAACAAAGTTTTATAATGAATGCATATACTATATTTTAGAAATTAAAATATGAATGATCCTAAATCATCATGTCATTGCAACCTCCTTTTAGAAAATGAAATCTAGAAAAATATAAACAACAAATAAATAAACATAAGGAAATAAATTAAATGATAGATTATATGGTTCTAAATTGTTTCCTAATCCCTGAGGAAATATCTATTTACTTTTATTCGATTAAATACAAGATAATTACAATAACAAAAATTGTTAATCATGAGTTATCAACCATCTTTAAATAAGAATCCTCAGTTTTGTGCTTCTGATTATTTCTAATATATAATTTCTATGGGATGAAGTCCACCTCAACCAAACATCATGGGATATCATGCATTCTATCAAGTATCTCCACCACCTCAACTTCCCATCCGGGTGAGTAGTCCTAGTTTATGGATATCTCATGACTCGTTGACTATTATGGTAATTCACCTAAAAATAAAATTCTAATGGTTTTAATTATGATAATACCATATAGCTCTATATATCTTCCACCCATCATCTAGTTATCCTAACTCACTAATTTTCTTCCACCATTCCATCAAACTTCCAAAAGTTAAACCAATAGATTCTCTCCTTCATTTGGTCTAATACTGTTAGCCTAAAAAGGGTTTCAACATTTTCACCAACAATACACCACTTATAAATCATCTTTTTCTTGAACCACAACTAATTCAACCTTCATCTTTTGACAACCTTCATTCATTCTATAAAAATATGCTAATATTTAGTATTGTTTCCCATGACATATTTCATTCAACCCAGTTTGATAGAGGATTTCTATAGGATTATTTGTCATTTAAATATTTCACAAGTCTATCTCCATATCCTATAACATTTTATAGATAAATCTAAACTTAAAATTAATATTCTTCATTCATGAATGAAACATTGTATTTTTGTCTAGGTGAATGTAACACCTTGAAAATTCTTAAAGAGAAACATTGTATACGATAGCGTGTATGACACGCAACACCAAGAACACAAGGGAATATAATATCCTGAGACTTTACAGTTTTTTACTATTTTAAATAAATAAAATCTATGATATATCTTGAAATTCATGCGATATTGAGTTACCATGCATCACATGAAATAAAGACTTTCTTTCATATCGTGTGTTACACGCAAGACCATGTTTTTTCGAACAACTATATATTATTAAAAAATTATTATTTAATATAATAATATATAAAATAGACATTAAATTAGAGTTTATTAATATTATTAAATAACTCATGAAAATATATTTTTTATAGGTTACCAATTAATTATAAATAAATATAAGAACCAATTGAATAGAAATGAAATGTCTTTATGCTCACAAAATGGTTCTGGACTAATAAAATAAATTAATTACTATTAGTGAATGATATTAGTGAAACATATATATTATATATTCATTTAAACATTTTTTATATTAATATAATAGGTTTGATAAGCATAAGATAAGAATAAATCCATTTTTATTCTTAAAAATTTTATTTTTATAAAAAATGGTATTTTAATACCTTTAAATTGTGAAACTATTTTAAATAAAATTATTGGAACTTTTATAAATTTTATATGTCAAAATATACTTAATTTTTTAAATTATAACATAAAAATTATCTTTCTGTGAATTTTTAGTATTTTTCTATGAAGCTTCATTTTTTGATGAATAGGAAAAATACTAAATTTTAATTCAAAACTGTTTTACTATAATTTATTTGTAAGGATAAATTATATTATTGATTGGTTTTAAAGATAATTTAGGTAAATTATCCATCCATTAATACAATTTATGTCATTTTAATCAATTTTACATTGAAATTGTATATAAAAACATTTAAAACTTTTAAACATTTTTACTTTAAAAACCTACTTTGTAATCTCGTCTGTGAGATTAAATTTAAATTAATTTCATCCATTCATATGATTTTAATTTAGGAAAATTGATTCCATATTTTAGATAATTATAATTTATAATTTATAATAAGTTAAACTTAGTTTTTGAAAAAAATATTAGTGAAATTTATTAAAATTAATTAAAGTGATTAAGAGAAAACTTTTCTTTACAAGGGACTAAACCTTAATCTTATGGGATTAAATGAAATAAAAAACATTTCAAAAACTTATTGTATAGAAATATTATGATAATATTTTCCATTTTATCAAAAAAAATTCATTAATGGATGAACTTTATATAAGAGAGACCTCTCAATAGTGTATAACTTTTTATATTTACAAGAATGTCACTCCTCATCCATTATAAAAAGGCACTCACACCTACCATTTATTCACAACTCTCAAGACATTTGTATCATACAAAACCTATCAAAATAATATTCCAATATATCTACCCTTATCCTATAATCCTCACCATTTGAAGAAATAAATCCAAGGAAGCCCTTTGGTGCAAACCAAAAGAAGTTACCTGACAAGAGGTAACATTCTTTAATATGCATTTATGTTTTATTTGTCTTTCCAACCATTGATTTATTATTATTAAATTATTATATAATAACATAATTATCCTCAATATACATAATTGTTTCTGTTAATTTTCTTTCCTACACATACACACACTTCCATCAAATGGGTAATGAACATATCGTTCATGTACAACGAACTACAACATCATGAAATGATGTCCTTAGTTTTTTCTTTACCACCTTTAATGGTTGGGAATTATGATGGAAACATTGTTTATATACTATATATATCATATTTATTATGTATTTATTATTCTATAATTTTTATATAAACATACCTTTATGTTTTCTATTTTATGGGAATATGATAACATCATTTGTGGAAGTGTGGACTACCGCCTCCACAAAGCGATATGATTTATTCAGGCTATACATGGAATGTATAAAGGATGGTTTTAATAAATATATGGGATATATATGACATAAATATGATACTAGAATTATAATTTACACACACACACACACATATCATTTAATTTTCATTCTTTTAAATATAATAAAGAAATGGAAGTAGCATTCATGCATATGTACGTTCTATCATCTCCAAGAATGGTGGATTTCATTTCCTATATCCAAATATTATGGATTACTATAAATAAATATATAATGAATATATATGATATTAAAATAAGTTTTTACATTCTTCATATGATTAAACCATGATCTAATTAATTAGAACAACATGTAACAAGTCAAAACATACCTGAAAAACTGTGCAATTCACACCCGAAATTGTGAAAATAGTAAAAGATTATTGAAAAATGGGAAATAAGATATTATAAAATGGTCATATATGATATTATAAATATTATTATGGTTCTGTTATAAGTTATTTACATATTAAAAATCATTATACAAGAGGTTAAAAGATGTTCACCTAAAAGGAAACACAATGTAAGAGATTCTTGTCTCACTTTTCTATTCATGAGGCATACATCATTTTCACAACTTATTTATTTTTTGTGGTGTATATACTACCCATTTTTTATTTTATAACATGAATAAATTTATATTAATGATATTTAGAGTTTAATTTGAATTTATTTATTTTATTGTGATTATAATTCAAAAGTTACCAAGAAGTAAGGGACCTCATCTCAATTTTAGTTCTCTGAGACATACTAAATTTTTGTGACATAATTTCTTATATATGGTGTAAATACCACCAAATTAAAATTTAATATCAAGATTCATTCATTATTCATGATATATTGAGTTTTAATTTGAATTATTTCATTTAAAGGTATTTACACTTATTGTTACCCAAGTGGTAAATAAATTTCATAACCCAATTCTTTTTCATTAGGTTTTATTACTTCCTTGCAGTCATTAATGTTATATGATTATGTAATTAATTTGACTATATATTTATGTATTTAAACTTATATTATTTTTATTTATATTTTATACACATAAAAAATTCATTGATTAATTCTCGCTTCAATTTTATGACTATTTTAAGGGTTTATTTTACAATCTCATTCTAATCAAGATTACTTATTATTGAAATTACATTAAAGAAATTAATTTTTTACATTGTTCAATAAACCCTTTAATTTTAATATTATATGGTTATTTGTGACATTTTTAAATTAATTTTACTAGTTTACCACTCTTTGGTACTCAAAATATTTTAGAAATTGTTTTTAAGAAAACCTGACTTTATTTTTCTCTTTAGTTGGAGAACCAATTTTCTTCTAAAAACCTTGTTTTATAAAAATGTTTTAAAAAATGTTTTTAACTTTTAAAAAATTATTTTTTAAATACCTTATTACCTTGTTTTCTTTTAATTTTTTTTTCAAAGTAATTATTGTGTCTCTTTTCGAATAAGGAATTTTTCTAACCTTTTTACCATGAAAAATGAATTTTCTTTTTACGTTATATGACATTACAGATTTACCCACCTTAATTTCTTAGAAGCTTCCATTACATGTTTAAAATGTCACTTTTTTAAAGAATTATTTTTTTAAAATTGATTTTCAATGATTTTTTTTAAATTTTCTTTTCAAAATAAAAATGATATTTTCCTCAATAATGTGTTTAAAAGAGATTTTTATATTATTTAAATTCATCAATGTAAATAAACCTTTATTTTTAATCCACTTAGGATATTTTTTATTAATACCATATTATTATTCATCTTTATGGTTTATGATTTATTTAGAAATAGATAATGTTGACATTCACTTTCTTGAGTCCTTTTATAATCCTCTTGAAATATTCAATTTTCTATGAACATTAGACATTGAATTTCCTCTAATTATCCATATCATTTATAATGGATATTGTTATTGACTAAACCTATACCATGTTTACATATGGTGTTTTCTTTGATAGTAATTTTATTATCTGGGTAAATAATGATAAATATTTATTCTTTATTCAATACGGATATTTGATAAGGCATATTATTATTATTTAAATTCATTAATCGATTTGATAAATTCTTTTGACATGAGATAACGGGTGCAGCTCAGATTTTATACATCCCCTCGATGCATCGACAAGTTCTCATGGGAAAATTTAGTTGTGAAAATTAAACAAGATTCAACCTATATTTTTAAACTATCTAGAGAATAGATCTTGATTGTAGAGGTTTTCATGTTCCTAAAATATGATATCCAATAATTAATCACTACCTTCATTTTAATTATGTATTTATTATCCATGATATTTTCACTATGAAAAAGTTTTTGAATGCATTTAATTATCAGTTTATTGATTAATTGACACTTGTTTTTAGTTATTTACCTTTCCATATTGTTTATGCACTTCCTTCTCAGTTTATAAATTACATGACATGTGTCTTCAGTTATTACATTTTCATATTGACTATTCTCATTGATTTAATATTTCTTATACTATAATTAATACTTACTAATCATTTAAGATAACCCTTATTTTTTTCCTTCTTTAGGAGTCCAGAATGTTTTTTATGAAAGATATGAAAGGAAAAGATAATTGGGAATAAAGTTATCCTTAAAAAAATATTGTAGTTTGTGTATTAATTTGCAATACAAGACTCACTTATGTATCTAGTTTACCAAGAATAGTAAAATCTTTAGTCCTTAGGGATTTCCATATTTTTAATAATTCCAATATAATGGTATTAGACACTAGATCTAGGATTATTAGGGTTATAGTGAAAAATTGAATCACACTTTGTGAATCATAAAAGAGTCTCCCATCACTTTACATCTTTCCAATATTCTACAACAAACACTTTCTCCAAATAAAATAATTTTTTATTGACATGCCATAAAAATAGCCAATAATGATATTTCTAACTTAAATTCCACTCTTACTTTATTCTGAAAATTAAATTATTTTTATAATATATTCTTCCAGGTAGGTACTTTTATTAGGTACCATGTTCTAAAAACAAGGAGAGAATCAATTTCATTCCTCATAGTAAACTCCCACTACTTAGGGTATTCAAAAATATTTAACTCATCTAGGATATTGGATTTTTTATCATTTTTTATATGATAATAATGCAAATTACTTTCATCCATTTTTATTGGGAATACTTCCTTAGTAGACCTCCATAATTTTCCCTGCGGCTGATATCCTTCCTATGTTTCAAATTCTATAGTATAAACATTCAATGAACAATAATTTTTAGTAACTCTAGTGTTATTTAATCCTTAGAAAAACCATCATAATTTTACCCCTTTCTATAACCTCTTCTATATAGTTTGGTGTTTCTATATTCTTTTAGCATCCTAGATTTTTTAGAATGTTCGTTCCTTCCAGAAATTCATCCAAGTGAACCAAAGATTCTAATGATACTTATTTATCATTAAAATTTCTTTCTCTGTTCTAATACTTCCATATTACATATTCCATATTCATTATATATGACACTTTTACATCTGGTGAACTTGTTTAGATCGTTATCCCATATTCAAAAACAAAATTCTTCATTCCCATAACCCAAAATGTTGCATTCTTAAGACATAAACTCTAACTTATATCATTCCTTGGAATCAATATGGATATAATATTTTCTGATGAATACTCTAAGTTGGTTGAAATAATAATCCCTTTAAGACTAATAGGATTCTATTAATTCCCTCCCTATTGTAAATTATAGACTCTAATCTATTAGGTAAACTATAAAATTCACCACTTTCTCCCAATTTTTTTTGGAAAACCACACATGAATCTAAATGATTCTATATTTATCCACTAATTTTTTATTAATCCTTCATGAAATTCTATTCTGTTAAATAATTCATAAAATGGTCTTATCAAACCAAATCCTCTTTTTCTAGAAAAAACATTTGAAACTATTTAAATCCATACTTATCACAATTGTCTGACCATATTCACTTCAACTTACTTTGGGTATCCTTTTTTACTATGGATATATACCAGATAAAAGTCTTAAATACCTTGTCACAAATAGAAAATAACCCTATGGAAACACTTCTATTTCCACGGTTTGGAAAACTATGGTCATAGGAATCCTATAGCCACGGTTTCTATAAAATGTGCATATATGATAATATATAGTCATAGTTATATGAAACCGTGTTGGTAGGTTTCACGGGAACCCAAAAAAACTTAGGAAATTGGTGATAAAGGGATACTGTAAAGGTTTAGTAAACTGTGATCATAAAAACCTATTGCCACCATTTAAACTGTGGATATAGCCACCTATTTCCATGGTTTAAGCCATGGTAATACCAAACTATTTCCACGGTTTAAGCTTTAGGAATAGAAAACTATTTTTACGGTTTAAAATATTTCTATATCCACCTATTTCCATGGTTTAAACCATGGTCATATCCACCTAATGATGTGGTCTGAAACTGCGACTTTAGCCACCTATTGCCTCGATTTCAAACTATGAAAGTAGGTTTTTTATTATTGAAGTTATTAATAACAATAATTATATATATATATATATGTGTGTGTGTGTGTATGTGTGTATACATATAAATATCTAAATATACATATACATTTAGTAGAGTTTAGTGTAATACTAAAGTGTCAGAAAGAATATAGAAGAGGTAAAAGGGCCAAAACTCATTGGAAACATTATTTTTTAAGGCTATGTCCATGGTTTCAAACCATGGACATAGCCACCTAAGTCTACAGTTTGAAACAATGGGAATTTCCACCTAATTTAATTATTTCAAACCATGGCTAAATCCACCAAGGGATATGGTTTGAACCAGGGCTATAACCGCCTATTTCCATCATTCCAATAATGGTTATCTCTACCTTCTTCCACTGTTTAAAACATAGTTATATCCATATACTTCCAAGGTTTAAACCATGTATATAGATACCTATTTCCATTTTTTAATTTTTTTTTATAGTTAGGACTCTATTTAAATTTCTATAGTTTCCACATATCAAGTAGACCATGGACTTAAGCTACGACAACAGTTTTTAGGCCTATTTCTATGGTTTCAAAATGTGGGAATTGGATTATTTTGTAGTAATAGAGACTCATAAATTATAAATTACAGTCACATTTTTCATGTTTATTCATTCAAATTAGTCATATAAAAGAGATAAAATCCATGAGAGTGCACTAGAGTTAGTCTCCAAACATCCACGAGAAAAAACTCCAAATTCCTTTAGTTTGGTGCTTTCTATTTCTTTTTAATTGATAACATTTGTTGATTTATAAAAATTAAATCCTCGCACATTTTGAAATTCATGATTCTATACATTAGCAATACTCTAATAGTTGGGATCATCATCCCTTTCTCATTGATATGCCTTAGTTACTAATTCTAAAACTCTTCAAAAAAAAAATTCACTCGCATGAATTTCATCTTCCAATCCTCATGTAAGATATAATTTTTCATCCTTAACTCATTTTTCAACACCATGGAGCCATGTGAAATAATCTATTCTCAATCCATAACACTAATAATTAATTCTTAATTATCTAGTTTCCTAATGGAAGTATAGTTATTTTGGAGGCTTGGAATATGCCACTTATCCTTAAAATACATCATTATTCTATTCCTTGTTCGGATTGAAACATACACCATCCACAAAATATCAAGAGCCATGTTGTCTTTAATACAAACCTTTCCAAGTCTTTTAAAAGTATAATTTATCATACAATCCCTATTTTAATTTTAGTTGAATTAATCTCAGGAGTATATAACCCAAGACCCCAAAAAAACTAGGGGTTCTTAGGATTTAGCCACACATATCTTCCAATACAAGTTTTTTACTCCCACTTCTAGATGAATAATTTATAGAGTTCATCATCCACTCACTGAAATCCTTAGTTAGGTGGCCTTTCCTCCCATAATTATGATACATGGTAGCACCATCCACTGATATTATCCTATTATGGATCCTAAAATTTTTACCTTTTCCATTACCTTTTTGTGTTGTAGATTGTCTTATTCCTTGTACATCATCCAAAATTCTACAAGATTTCTCGATATCCTTCCAAAAAAAAATCTTCATTCAATATTAGGTCAATAACATCAATGAAAGTCTGGTCATATTTTCTACTAGAATTTCTTAGATTGGTCACCATCACATACCATGATTTAGGAAGCAAGGAAGGTAACAAAAGTGCCTAAAATGGATCTTAGAATGTCACATTCCCTGACTCCAACTATCTCTCAATCATATTAAATTCGTTAATATGATTAGATACAGACCTTCCTTATGGTATTATCATACTAAAAAATCTACTTAGTTATAACACCTTGTTCATCATTATGGGATTCTAATAAATATTATCTAAGGTCTTCATATGTTTTGATATTTTTTTTATTTACCATATATTGTATTCCATGTTTACAGAAAGTGACATTCAGATCAGTCCATGTTTTTTTGGTGAGCCTCTCCCATTATTAAATTTTAATTACTTGTGGTTTAGCTCCAATTAATAGATGGCCAAGATCCTTTCACATCATATTATCATTTATCTCCATTTTTCATAATCCAAAATTTGTTATGTAAAACTTCTTCAACCAAATATTACTCTAATTTGAATCAATTACTCTCTAAGATGTGATCTCCTACTAAATTCTAAAAAATGTATAGAAAAAAATCATGATCTATTTATTGCGGTTATTATAAAATAATGAGGAAAGATAGTTAATACTAAACCAATTACTAAATCACATCATTCGAGGATTAATAATCAAATCACTCTAATATTGAGCTTTGATACCACTTTCTAGGTCAATATGAATACTACTTCTAGTAAAAAATCCAATACAGCTCTACCATAACATATGAATGCATAAAAAAGTCCAAGAATGAACTTGTGTACTAATATCTAAAACATAAAAGGTGAATGGTCCCAAATCACCATTTTGTTACAACCTCCTTCCGAACAACACAAATGACACCAATAGAAACAATGAATATAGAAACATAAGGAATAGAGAAAAACAATACAGTTCATTGTTCTGACTTGCATTATAATCAATCGAGAAATGTTTCTTTACTTTTATTCATAGAAATAGAATATAATTAAAATAAAAAACATTGTTAATCATAAATTATCAACCCTAATTATATAGGAATCCCTATATTATTCTTCCAGTTGTCTCCACCATCTAATTTCTATTGGATGATGTCCACCTAAACTGATCTTCATAGGCATTCCCCTATATTGTCAAGTATCTCCATCACCTCAACTTTACCTCCCAATGAATGGTGTGATATTTTGATGATCTCGTGATTGAACATAATTTCCTTAACATCCTCTTTCATGAAACATCTAATAGTTTGAATTACAATAATACTACTTAGATTTACATCCCATCAACTGAGCATCTAGTCATGTAAACTCACTGTTATAATTTCACCATACTATAAAACTTCTAGAAGTTAGGCCTCTAGATTATATCCTTTTATTGGCCTAATTCTTCTATACTAAAAAATTGTTCCCACATTTTTTCTAACATGAACAACATCTAAATCCTAATACATATGATAGAATATCGATAATAAATGATCTTTTTCCACTTAAAAGATCAATCCAAAATTGGGATCACCATGGATGTATCACATTGAGGTTCATAGCTTCAGTTTTATCACTGAGAGGGGAAGGGGGTGAATCAATGATATTATTTTACAACTTTTTTCCTTTAAAATCAACCTATGATACTATTTAAAGTTTGAAATTATCATTTTGTGTGTCTCAACCATTCTAGATTATTATAGGAAATAAGTGGCATAATATATTGTCTATTTTTACATGGTTTGGCCTCAATTTGTGATCATACTTCTTACTATGATCATATATTCATCCTGATCATTGAATTTACACTAATGAACACCGTAAATAAATTTGAACTCAATATCTCAAAAATATTAATACACGATCTATCAAAATTCTGTATCATAAGTGAGTATAGTGGCGAGCTATCTCCTAAAAATACCTTGTTGTCTCCTAATTGAATCTTTATATTAGCTTCCCATTAATTTATCTATCTTCTAATAATATCCTTCAATCTCTAAACCATTTATTTATATTGAATCCTCCCAATTCACAAGTTTTCTTCTATGAACTCCTGCAAACAAGTCTTTAATTTTCACTTTTATCCTATAGAAATGTGTAGATCAACTTTATATTTATTTTCAATATACATCGACATATTTCCCAAAAGTATACAATGGTATTGGAATATTATAGGACATTATGGTGATCCAACTTATCATCATCTTCATGAGATTTTATATAGTAGTAGTGGTATTATTCTATTCCTTCAATACTTCCACAATTAATAGGTTTCACTCTTAGATATAGTCAAATTATCCCTTAGATACACCAAACATATTATTTCTTGGTGTTTTTGTATTGGGTCCTCTCCCTTTTTTAAATTATTATACATCTTCAACTCTTTTATATCTATAGAATCATGAATATTGGTTTCATATTTAAAAATAGAAAATCCTTGATTCTTAGTGGAAGATGATCTACTCATTCAAATCTAGTAAACATTTTCAGTTTGAATTATCATTTAATCTCAATTAGTATCATGGATTGAATCTCCCAAAAGACTTGAAATTTATTTCACATGATATTTAAATTATCATAGATTATTTTTTACCACAAAATATTAGGACATAATTTCATTCCACTAGTAGGAATGTTTCAATACATAAAGACTTAAGACATGGTACCTTCTATTTCAGTGTAAATATTCCTTTGAAACTCATCCTCATAAAGGCATCACAAAATGCATCATATCTTTGTTACATGGAACTCTTAAAATCTAGCTTAAATCACAAACTCTTATTTTGATGTTTATCATAATTATGATATTAACATATCATCATCTGATATAATCACTTGAAACTCTCGACATTTTGTTAACACCCATTTTAATAGATTTCATAAAGTATCCACTTCATAAGGTGAGGTTAACCTTATTTTCCTTATGATGGAGATCATTATTTTTTGATATTTTCAAACAAAACTTTCTTTATAAGGTAAACGTCACCTTATATTACTCCAGACCTCACCTTTTAGTATTCAAGGTGGTGTTTTTACTTTGAAAAAAACATAGGTGAAACTAATTCACAATGTGATTCACATTATGTTTCTTTAGAAATCACTATTTCAAGTTAAAAATGAGCCATAAATATATGTAATTAACCATATGAATTCCATACTTTTTAAATGTCCAATATCTTATTTAACCTTATGAAGTCATGAAATTAACCGTTTTATTTCACAATCTCACCTTATGAGTATCAGTAAAATTTAGATTTTATCCATAATAATTCTATAGAAATCCTTAAAAAGTTGAAATGATCCTTATATAGTCAGTATTTTACAAATTTTCTTAATATCTTTCTCAAAATTATCATTTCAAATTATAAGGGATCTCATGGAATTTTCATAGAATTTTCCATTCCACTACTTCAATACATAAATTTGGTACTTCACTCAAATGACCATCGAACCTCTTAAAATCTTCACAGGCCTTTCTAAAACACTTTAAATCAACTCAAAAAATCATCCAATGATTATCCTTCACCTGATACACAAATTTTTATACTTGGTTCTCAATGGAGGGTTTTGTTTCACTTTAGCTTGCTTTTCTTCATTAACAATAAATCTTTAATCTCCCATTTATCCAATTGATTCCAAACTCATTCCATGTCATGAACCATCCCCCAGGGCCCATGTCAGGACTACCCCAACCCACCTCCCAAAGGCCAGGGGCTGGAGACTAGCACCAAAGACATTATTCTGCAAGTGGGAGGCATTTTCCCAAGTAACTGTACAAGCACACACACACACACACATCTCTAGCCCACAATGCAAAAAAGTAAACATGCATGCAACTAAGACAACCACTGAGAGTAACAGTACAAAACTGAAAGAAAAGGGACTAAAATACAAGACCAAAAAAAGACAAGTACAAGCTCCTGAATTCCATATGGGGTAAACCCTACCTGAGGGGTAGGTGAAGGTGGCTGCTGCCTGAAGCTGTAGTAGTATTCCTCCTCTATTGGATCTCGTTGGGCACTACCTGGTCCTGAACCACCATGGTCTCTATCAAAATGTTTGTCATCTCCACAAGACAAGACACATGGGGGCGGTGACCATACCGGGGTGAGTAACACAATACTCAGTAAGGACCCCGAAACACCAAGAAAATAACACAAAGGAAAGTATGAAAAAATTATTTTCAGCCCATGTAGGTATAATATAATGTATTAAAAGCAAGACTATCAATCACATACAATGAACACCTTGTACTGCTGAGGCACTCATACCTAAAGAGTCACTTATGACCGATCAGTTACCTAGACCCACTCATAACATAGGCTTAATGGTTCACCTAGACCCACTCATCACTTATGCATTCTAGGTAAGCTAGATCTTCTCATCACTTAGGCTTGCTGAGTCACCTAGACCCACTCGTCACAGTCTTTTAATCACAGCCAGCCGTAGGATTATCGCTCATAGAGTTCTTGATTCTAGGGGAATATACTCCTAAATACATTGGTCTTATCTCAAATTACAAGAAAACCCACTTTTATTATATCAAATGTATAGCCTCATCGTGAGGGTCCCAAATCCACAAATGACTTGTCAATCAGACGTACGATTTGGACATTATGAGCCTTTTAGTAAAACGGGGCCAGCTGGGTCCAGGTCCGGTCCGACCCAACCTGTCAGGTTAACCCGACCTGATGTACTGGGCCTAACCTATGGGCCAGCCCACCTCTCTAACCTGGTATTCTAGAGCAGGCTGGTCTAATCCTCCTGGGATGCGGCGGGTGCCGCCTCCCACCTGCAGTCCAGCTGGACCGCGACCTCTAGCCGCGTGACGCAACCTGCCTTCCACATCTGGCATGGCTCATTTCCTGACGCGTCCGCCAAAACCCACTTTCATCCCCCTATAGGTAGACCCTTATCACTAATCAGGCCACTTATGCGGGCTTCCTCTACCACCTTGGAACATCACCTCCCACATGCGACCGCCGCCGCATGCCGCCGCCTCCGACAATTTCTTCCACGGGCCACCAGACTCATTCTAGTGTTTTGTTTTCCAATCTCATAGAACCGTCATGATCCCTAGGTTGTTGACTCCAATGTGGTGTTCTCTAGGACATCTTTACATTAATATGGGGGTTCATTCATGTTCAGAACTTCTCTAAAAGAATCTGACACAACCACGGTGCTCCGTCGGTGAAGAACACAAGGAGAAACAGAGGGATCACAAAGAAATCCCGAAATAACGACTGTTGGTCTTGTTCATTTGGAATTAATTATTCATTTAATAAAAAAAGGAGACATTAAACAAATCATTAAGATATAATCCCCTTTCTTTAATCCCCACATGAAATTTTCCCATCCTGCATGAACAACTGATCTGTGGGTCACCTTGTTAGTTAGTTGATCCACATTCCCCATTTAGAAAAGAAAAACAGGGAAGGGTAGCCACAAAAAAATAAAAACCCCTTACATGGGATTGTATTATTCATTGATGAATAACAGAGTCACACTACATTATTCATTAATCCTTGATCCTAAATCCGTTGTCGATGGCGATATCCTCTAATAATAAACGAAGAAAGATGTTTGTTATCGTTCGTCATTTTCCAACACTAATTCTCCAGAGCATCCAAGAAAAACTCCAAGATCATGGAAATGATCTAGAATCCCAATTAGGATATTAATTGACGAAACATGTTTCAACATTTTTATTACGCTAAGTTGCAACATTGTTATAGTGTTTTATTTATCAAATGAAATATTTTCCTCATCGTTGCATTGTAGAGAAACGTTTTTGAATAAAATAAACTTTTTTAAGTTTAATTTATATTTTTTTCTTAAAATACTCAAAAATTAATTTTTTTCCCTCGAACTGCGCTGGTCTCGGTTAGGTACTTCCTTAGGTGAAGTCATCATTACGAACACAATGGTGGCCTTGTATTTTTTATCTAGGCATCCTTTTGGGAGATTACAAAATCATGCACACTTACTAACTTTAATAAACTATAAAAGTTTTAAACACTTATTTTGGGATCATGGGGACTTGAAATCATGTTTCATATCAATACCTATTCTTAAAGTAATCACATATAATAAAAAAATTACATGGAAATTCTGGGACATTACATTATCCCTGTAACGTCCCGGTTCCGGAAGCCGCCTAGAGGCACCCCATACCCGGTTGGTCACATGGCCTCAACTGCATTTCCTCAAATGACAAAGGCTTCCAACTAGCAGCGAGGGCCTTGGGTGTGATAGTGGGGAAACTATTACCTCATTGGAAGAGTGATACAGCGGAAGGAAAACAAATACACAAAAGTGGAAGAAATGAATATACCAACAACAGTAATAGCGGAAGTCTGGAATAACAACAACTGAAGCACATATATAAATGATGCATGGTAACATGTGTCTAGGAAAACAACCAAACAATTCACAATGCTGGAATACAATAGTAATAAACCAAAGTAAAAAAGGAAAACAGATAAAAACTCCTCAGCATCGCAAGTCTCAGCTTGGTCCCATGCTCTCCAGCTCCACATTCAATCAAGAACCTGAAGTAGAAGGGCGCTTGCACTTGTATATACCTGCAGCAATATAATCTGTTTGGGCCCAAATTCATAGCCCAAATAGGTTGTGAGACTAAATACTAGTAGGCAACCACCCAAAGATCTGTGCCTAATAGTCAGTGAATATATGGAAAGTAAAAGTATAGAAGCAGTAAACAAGAAAGTACTCAACAGAAACAATTCCACATATCAAAATAACTAATCAAGCACAATAACCCTCTAAGAAGTGCACAAAGTCTATCCCCTCTGGTTCAGTTATAAGAATATATAAAGACTCTCTGAGGAAGCACACATAGTCAATTCCCCTTATAGTCAAGGTGAAATAAGAATCTCTGAGGAAACTCACACAGTCAATTCCCCTTATAGACTCAAGGTCAAGGACTCTCTGAGGAAGCTCACGCGGTCAATTCTTCTTATAGCCCAAGTCATTCAATTAAAATAAAGACTCTCTGAGGAAGATCACACGGTCAATTCCCTTTATAGTCTAAAGCAGTCAAGGACTCTCTAAGGAAGCTCACATGGTAAATTCTCCATATATCTCCAAGTGGTCCTAGGCTCTCTGAGGAAGCTCACTCAGTTAATCCCTCTTATAACCTAAAGTACTCAACGACTCTCTAAGGAAGCTCACTTTATCAATTCCACTTATAGTATACTACACCAGGTTATCACAATTCTATATAGGCCAATGAGCATAGTAGTAAAATATGGCCAATGTAAACCTAAAGTACTACTTGGATAACCAGTCTACATCATATCAAGCATGTCAAAAAAAAACTCTCCACCCTACAACAACAGGCATGGATAACAAGCAAGGCGACCAAAAAGGCTAAGCAGACCAACGATCGTAAAATAGAACATGCATGGGCAACACATCCAAAGCATAGCAATCAACCTTAATCATATCCAATTAACCTCTACACAAGCATACAAGAATGATAAGCAATCAACAGGGGTAAAAAGGTAAATGCACAATACCCCATTCAAGGGTATTTCCATAATTGCACATAATATTCAAAGAATTTCAACAGAAAGTCACAAACCACCTACCTCGGCATTGTGAGATCGATATACACCGGCGTTAGGCCTTGGATCGACCTAGAACGCGGTAGATCTACAAAAACATCTAAAAAGTTTAATAAAGGATAACTTGAGGAAGAAGAGGAAACATGAACCGAAGCTCAAGCAGAAGAGAGAGATTACTGAGATGATCCTAATGCAATTGATGATGGTCGAATCGAAGATCATATGGAGGCTTGGGGGATCATCGAGGATCCGTGGTTGTACGAAGCTCTCGGTCGAATGAGACCTAAAAGAAGACGGTTCTGGCGATTAGACACGACCCCAATGCGTTTAATGAAAAAAAAGAAAGTACACAACATGTAATTTTGAAGTACACGGCGTGTACTCAATGTTTTCATACTCTACTTAAGGCAGCCTCCAGGTCACCCCCACATGGTTGTGTGCATGGCCATTACCCAGTCAACACACGGTTACCTGCGGTAACCGAGTACACAACATGTACTTCGAAAATTTCCAGAATTTTTTCTTTTTCTCAAAAACGACCAAAAAAGGAAAAAAATACTTGCAAAGTATGTTCAGGTTCTTACAAACTTCCCCCCTTAAAGAAATTCATCCCAGAATTTCCCTAGCGTGGTGTAGAAGAAGAAACCATGAATAGTTCTGTCCACTATGCTCGTACATCGGCCTCCCTCTCCCAAGTCTCATCCTGCACCTGCCTGTGCTGCCATAACACTCATACGAGAGGAATAGACCGGCCACAAAGAACCTTTGTACTATGGTCAACAATCCAGATAGGATGCTTTTCAAACGACGCATCTACTTCAAGCTCAACCTCCTCGGGTTGAAAGATATGAGATGGGTCTGAAAAGTAACATCGGAGCTGCGAAACGTGAAAAACGTCGTGCATAGCTCAGTACCTCTGGGGTAACTGCAACCGATAGGAAACTGACCCAACTCTCTCCACAATATCAAACGGCTCAACATACCTCGGTGAAATCTTAACCTGTCTCCTAATCCTCCTGTGTACTAACCTCAGTGTGACACCCAAGAAAACCTAATCCTTGAACTCGAACTCCATAGGTCGTCTCTGCTGATCAGCATAAGACTTCTGTCGAGACTGTACAGTAGCCATCCTCTTCCGAATCAACTCTATATGCTCTGTGGTCTCCTGAACAAGATGAGGTCCCAGTAAAGCTACCTCTCCTGCCTCTAGCCAGCATAAGGGTGATCGGTATGGCCTACCGTACAAAGCCTCATAAGGTGCCATTTGAATAGTCGCTTGAAAACTATTATTGCAGGCAAACTCCACAAGAGGTATATGCATCTACCAAGAACCTCCAAAATCTAGTATTCATGCACAAAGCATGTCCTCAAGCACCTGAATCATACGCTTGGACTGACCATCTTTCTAGGGATGGTAAGCTGTACTCAAAAGTACCTGTGTACCCAAAGATTTCTGAAGCCCCTTCCAGACCCAAGAAGTAAAACGGGCATCCCTATCTGAAATAATGGAGTGTAAAACTCCATGCAGACGTACAATCTCACAGATGTACAACCATCCCAGATCATCAACACTGAAGGTCTCCTTGATCGAAAATAAGTGATAAACCTTTGTGAGTCTGTCAGTGACTACCCAAACTACATCATTCCCTTGAGGCGACCTCAACAAACCTATTACGAAATCCATCACGACGTATTTCCACTTCCACTTGGGAATAGGTAACTGCTGCAAAAGCCCTACTGACCACTAATGCTCCGCCTTCACCTGTTGACAGGTGGAAAACCTCATAACGAAACCAACAACATCCCTCTTCATACCTGGAAACCAATATTGATGGTGTAGATCATGATACATCTTGGTGATACCAGGATGAACTGCCCAAACTGAGGAATGAAAATCCCGCATCAGCTCCTCGCGTATATCTGCTGGCACCCATACGTGCCCCTAGAACCAAAAGATCTCATCCTTGATTACAGTTTATCCTAGAATAGGGTCTCCTCCTGACATGCTCTTCCGTAGGGCTAGGCCTTTAGAATCTGATAGCTGCCTCATTCGAACTCGATCAAGAAGATTAGAGGTAACAACCATAGAAGAAAGAAACATCTGCCCCTGACTGTCATTCAATTCCAAATGCATCTCAGAGAACAGAGCCATAAGCTAACACTAACTAATGGCCTCATAAAATGCATGTATCTGAGTCCTCCTTCTCAACGCATCAGCCACTACGTTGCCTTTCCCCGACATATAGACAAGCTCAAAGTCAAAATACTGAAGGTACTAAACCCACCTTCACTGTCTCAAATTCAGGTCACGATGAGTGAAGATGTGCTTGAGAATCTTGTGGTTGGTTAAAAACACAAAATGCTCTCCCATAAGATAATATATCCAATAACACAAGGCATGTACAACTGCTGCCAACTCAAGATCGTGTATCAGGTAATTCCTCTCATGTGGCCTCAACTGTAGAGACCCGTACACAACAAATCCATCTCCATGCATAAGCACTGCTCCTGGTCTGATACCTGATTCATCACAGTAAATAGTATAGCTCTTTCCTATCTTTGGAAAGATTAGTATTGGTGCTGAAGTCAACCTCCCTTTCAGATCCTGAAAGGCTGACTCATAAGAATCTGACTACAAGAACTTCGCACCCTTCTTAGTCAGACCCGTCAGTGGTGCTGCTAAGTGTGAAAAGTCTTGTATGAAGAATATGTAGTATCCATCCATCCCTAGAAAACTCCGTACCTCAAAGAAATTCTTCGGCTACTCCCAGGAAACTACTGATCTCACTTTCTTTGGGTTTACTAATACTCCTACCTCTGAGATAACATGATCCAAAACATAAATCTGATCCATCCAAAAGTGGCATTTTGAGAGATTAGCATATAACTGATGCTCTCTCAGTGTAATCAAAATGATCTCAAGATGGGTGGCATGTTCGTGTCGAGTGTGAGAGTACACCAAGATATCATCCATGAAAACCACCATGAAAGAGTCCAAGTATGGATGGAACACTCGGTTCATCAGTGCCATGAAAACTGTCAGTGCGTTCATAAGACCGAACAACATAACCATATACTCATATAGACCATACCTACTCTAGAAGGTTCAGATAGGTATATCAAATGGTCTAATGTACAACTGATGATAACCGGATCTCAAGTCAATCTTCGAGAACACCCAGGATCCTCGAAGCTGATCAAAGAGATCATCAATCCTCGGTAAGGGATATCGGTTCTTGACTATCAACCGGCTCAACTTCTGATAGTCCACACAAAGCCTGAGGGTACCCTCTGCCTTCTTCACAAACAGGACAGGAGAACCTTAAGGAGAAGTACTGGGTTGGATGAAACTCTTTGCCTGCAACTCCTCCAACTACTTCTTGAGCTCCTACAACTCAGGTGTAGCCATCCTATAAGGAGGAATGAACATCAATGTTTATCCTAGCACAAGCTCAATAGAAAATTCCACCTCACACTCTAGAGGAAAACCTAAAAAGTCATCTGTAAAGACATCTCTGAAATGATCCACCACTGGAGGAAAGTCTAACTGTGAAGTCCCCTGGTCATCCAGATATAGACTAGCAATCTGGGCTATAACTCCTCCCAGTCCATGATGCTCAGGTCCCGCTCTTCTTGCCTGGACATCCCACTCGCCCTTATGAAGAAAATATTCACCTTCTAGTGATGCGAAACTCACCCTGCGGTGATAATAGTAAACAAATTCTTGGAATGGAACTAACCAATCCATCTAGAGAATGACATCGTATCCCGTCATCTCTAGGATATAGAGGTCTCATAAGAAGTGACACCCACCAACCTGTAGAGGTCACTCCCTTCACTAACATACACTAGCCATTCTAGTCCCCAACGGAGTGTCTAGCATCAAGGTATAAATAGAAGAAAAGATATAGAGACCAAGGCTCTCCCCAAAAGTAACAGATATAAAGCTATGGGAAGCCCCTGTATCAAAAAGAACAGAAGCTAAAACTGAGGCTACTAAGATCGTACCATGAATGGTAGAAGTTCTTGGATCCTGCTCCTACTGAGTCTGATCCACTGCAAAGGTCTGACCTATAACACCATGCTGTGACCCTTCCTAACCACTCTGAGATGATCCACCCTAATGTTGCTGAAAATCGGGCGAATGGATACCACGACCACGACCTCCACCTCAGATTGAACGACCGGATGAACTCCAGTTCCCAGACTTGTGAGAAACTGGTGGTGCTACCCCTGAATGCAGAGTCATAGAAGAATCCCTATCACCAGCTACTGGTGAAAAGAACTTATAGAAGCACTGAAGGTGACCCATATTGCCGCAAGATCAGCACTCTACCGGGTCCCTTGGGAAATGTGGCCTCGTATTCCTGCTATTCCTGTACTGGTAGCACACCACCTGGATACCCGAAGATGCATCCTACCTACTCTGATCTCCTCATGCAGTCTCCCTGCGGCGCTTCCAACTATCATTAGAAGGAATACTAATTCTGGATGCTGAACTGCCCTGGCTCACAGCTCCAGAATCTCTCAGATTACGCTCTGTAATCAACACCTGGTTGACGATAGAGGATATTGGAGTCAACATGAAGATGTTCACTTGAGATCGGATGCCATGCCTCAGACCATACTCAAACTTCCATGCAAGGAACAACTCATCACCTTTTGGAATAGGCATGAAACACTGCAGCTCTGTGAAGCGAGAGGAATAATCCATAATAGTAAGAGTACCCTACTCCAGACTCATGAACTCTCAGGCTCGATCATCCCTCAAGGTATCTGGATAGAAGTAATCATAGAAGATGCACCAAAACTCATCCCAAGCCATATTCTTCTTGCGTCCCACCTGTGAGATCACATCCCACCACCTCTTGGAAAAGTCTCGAAGCATGTAGGTAGTGAGATTCACCCTCTTCTCTGGAGGTATCTTCAGATGCTATAAAATCATCAGTGTGGCTTCTATCCATGACTCTGCATCCTAGGGTCCTCCACCCCCTGAGAAAGTGGGAGGATGATGCTGCTGAAAGACCCATGTCAAATCTTCCATCAATGATCCAAGAGGCAGCGCTCCCTGAAAGGTTTACATCATCCTCAAAAAGCCCTCTCTGAACTATGCGTCATCACCTATGTCAGGTAAAATGGCTGGTGCCAAGACTGGCACGATAGGAGGATCTGCAGGTAGTCCCTAATTATCCATGTCCGGTGTCTGCTCACCACTTGGAAACTGGCATACAACCGGAGGACGTCTCAGTGGCATGACTCTGCAAGGTCAAGCACACACCTTAGATCAATATTATTAAGGACTGAAAACTAGAAGTGTAAGAAGGGAAAAAAAGAAAGAAATCACTCAAGTTTTACAAAACATGACTAAAGAACGTATACATTTCCTACACGGCGTGTTCCCTTAAGTCATTTACATGGGCGTGTACTACTACCTAAACTGGTCATGTATCACCCCAAACACATGACGTGTTGTCTTAACACATGGCATGTACTTGAATCCTCTTCCCCTGCCTAATTCCTTATACACGGTTAAGCCACACAGCTCTCCTAAGACAAGACTACACGACGTGTTCAAGGTAGACACAACATGTACTAGACAGGCTTCACTTGGCCCATGTTGTTAGTGACACGGCCTGACACACGGCTCACACTACACGGTGTGTTCAAGGAAGACATAGCATGTACGTGAAAGGATAACATTGACCCATGTTGTTCGTGACACGACCGGGTACCCGGGTCAGACTACACGACGTGTTCAAAGCGGAAATGGCGTGTATAGCTTAAGGTTTATCCGTCCGTGTTGTTAGTTACATTGGAGGACACATGGTCAACACTACACGACGTGTTCGACTGGTACACGATGTGTTCCCACCAGACTTTCCCCATCTCGTGTCTCTGCCCACATGGACTATGACATGATTAGAGACTACATGGTGTGTACATAAAGTACATGGTGTGTACTTAAGAAAAACAGTTTCTTCCCGAACAGAAGAACACATGGCGTGTAGTCAAAACTACATAGCGTGTATTCTAGGTTTTTCTAGAAAGTAAGCCTCAGAAACTACTCCAGAGCATATAAAAACACTGAAACGAACACCAAGGTGCCAAATTACAATCCGTGAGGGACCATACTCCCCACGAATCAAAGTTTAGCATCTTATACACATTATAACATGGAAAAAGGTGATGATCCACCAAATTCCAGTCCATGAGGGACTATACCACCTCAAGAACCAAAGTTTGGAATCCATTCTAACAAAAACTTACACAACAATACCCTATCAAACAACAGGTATATTTTTTTCACAGAAACTATCACAACAAAATTCATATCTAGCACAACACCTATCATAACAACATGCAATTGCTAATGCACCCTATATGGAATGGAAAGAATGCATGAAATGTGATTCCTATCAAGTGACTATATGTTGCATGAGATGGAATACCCTCATCTCATCGGGTTTTAATAGAAATATAACCTCAATAACATCAACAACAATAGCAAAAATCTTGTGAATCACTCGAGGTGAAATCAATCAATTGTAATAATTGAAAAACCAGAAAACTGCAATTAAATGAGGTAGATTGGATTTTCCCTGTACACGAGTTAGCTAATCCCGGGCACAACTTATTAACAAGTACCTATTCCATCCTATCCCTGGCTAAAGGCTCCAAACAGTAATTCAAGAGAAAAGAATTCCTCTGATACCACTTTATAACGTCTCGGTTTCAGAAGTCGCCTAGAGGAGCCCCGTACCCGGTTGGTCACATAGCCTCAAGCGCATTTCCCCAAACGCCAGAGGCTGCTGACTAGCAGTGAGGTCCTTGGGTGTGATAGTGGGGAAACTATTCCCTCATTGGTAGAGTAACACAATGGAAGGGAAACAAATACACAAAAGTGGAAGCAGTAAATATACCAACAACAGTAATAACAGAAGTCTGGAATAACAACAACTGAAGCACATATATAAATGATGCATGGTAACATGTGTCTAGGAAAGTATCCAAACAAATCATAATGCTGGAATAAAACAGTACTAATCCAAAGTACAAAAGGAAAACAGATAACAACTCCTCAACATCGCAAGCCTCATCTTGGTCCCATGCTCTCCAGCTCCACATTCAATCAAGAACCTGAAGTAGAAGGGCGTTTTCCCTTGTCTATACCTGCAGAAATATAATTTGTTTGGGTCAAAAAGCATGACCCAAACAGGGTGTGAGACTAAATCCCAGTAGGAAACCACCCAAAGATCTGTGCCTAACAGTCAGTGAATATATGGAAAGTAAAAGTACAGAAGCAGTAAACAAGAAAGTACTCAACCGAAACAATTCCACATATCAAAACAATTAATCAAGCATAATAACCCTCTAGGAAGTGCACACAGCCTATCCCATCTAGTTCAGTTATAAGAATATATAAAGACTCTCTGAGGAAGCACACACAGTCAATTCCCCTTATAGTCAAGGTGAAATAAGACTCTCTGAGGAAGCTCACATAGTCAATTCCCCTTATAGTCTAAGTTAGTCATGGACTCTCTGAGGAAGCTCACATGATCAATTCCCCTTATAGCCCCAAGGTCAAGGAATTTGTTAGGAAACTCACATGGTCAATTCCCCTTATAGCCTAAGTCGTTCAATTAAAACAAAGACTCTCTGAGGAAGATCACGCGGTCAATTCCCCTTATAGTCTAAAGTAGTCAAGGACTCTTTGAGGAAGCTCACACAGTCAATTACCCTTATAGCCCAAAGTGGTCCTAGGCTCTCTGAGGAATCTCACTTGGTCAATCCCTCTTATAGCCTAAAGTGCTTAAATACTCTTTGAGGAAGCTCACTTGGTCAATTCCTCTTATAGTATACTACACCTGGTTCTTATGAACCTATTTAGGTCAACAAGAATAGCAATGCAATATGGACAAGGTAAACCTACAGTACTACTTGGATAACCAGTCTACAATATATCAAGCATGTTAGAAAACAAACTCTCCACCCTACATCAACAAGTATGGATAACAGGTAAGGAGGCCAAAAAGGCTAAGCAGACCAACTGTCGTAAAATATAACATGCATGGGAAACACATCCAAAGCATAAAAATCAACCTTAATAATATCCAATTAACCTCTAAACAAGCATACAAGCATGACAGACAATCAACATGGGTAAAAAAATAAATTCAAAATACCCCGTTTAAGGGTATTGGAATAATTGCACAAAATATTCAAAGACATTCAATGGAAAGGCACAAACCATCTACCTCGGCAGTGTGAGATCGATATACACCGGCGTCAGCCCTTGGATCGACCTAGAACATAGTAGACCTAAAAAAACATCTAAAATATTCAACAAAGGATAACTTGAGGAAGAAGAGGAAACATGAAACGAAGCTCAAGTAGCTGAGGCGATCCCAACGCAATCGACGGTGGTTGAATCAGAGATCAGATGGTGGCTTGGGGGCTTGTCGAAGATCTGTGGATGTACGAAGCTATCAGTCGAATGAGACCTAAAAGAAGACGGTTCTAGCGATTAGATGAGACCCCAATGTGTTTAATGAAAAAAAATAAAGTATATAGTGTGTACTCTCCATTTCCATACTCCGCTTAAGGCGGCCTCCAGGTCACCCCCACATGGCTGTGTGCATGGCCGCTACACGGCCAACACACGGTTACTTGCGGTAACTGAGTACGTGGCGTGTACTCATAAAGTACACGGTATGTACTTTGAAAATTTCAAGAATTTCCTCTATATCTCAAAAATGACCATAAAAGGAAAAACATACCTAAAGAGAAGGTATGGGTTCTTACAATTACCACCTTAGGGATTTATGTCCACGAAAGCCAAAACAATGGATAAAAAAAATAGAGATACCGAGCTTGAATCTGAGCCTCCTGCTCCCATGTTTTTATCCTATAGATTCTTGTGATACCACAAAACACGCACCATAGAAATCAACCATCCCAAAAGGACTCACTCATGTCGATCCTCAATCTCCACCAGGGACTCCACAAACATCACCCCATCTTCAATTTATAGCTCACCCTAGTTGATACTATGTGATGGGTCATGCACATACCTCCTCATATGCGACACATGGAAGAAATCATGCAACCGATGCATATATGGGGGAAGAGATAGGTGGTACTCCACCTCACTAACTCTGATCAGAATCTATAAAGGGCCAATGAATCTCGGAGACAACTCATCACCCCTACCAAATCTCTACATTCCCCATCAAGATGAGACACAAAGAAACACATGGTCTCCCCCCTCGAACTCCAAGGGCCTCTGTCTCTTGTCAGCATAATATTTCTACATGCTCTGTGTATTCCTCATATTCTCCTGGATGATCTATACCTTCTCAATGGTAGTCCATACCATATATGGACCCATGAGTGCTGACTCCCCTGGGATTGTCCAGCATTATGATGATCTACATGGTCACCCATAAAGTCCCTCGAATGATGCCATACCAATGGTGGAGTTTTAGTTGTTGTTGTATGCAAACTCCACCCATGGTAGATTGTCCTCCAAATAGTGACCAAAGTCCAGGATGCAAGCATGAAGAATGTCCACCAAAACTGAGATAGTCCTCTACGACTGGCTATCTGTATGGGGATGAAATTTCATGATCAAACACAGTTGAGTCCCTGAACGCCACATGAAGTCCCTCTGCAACCAGGACGTGAAGCGAGCATCATGGTCTAAAATGATCATCGAATGCCCCTAATGACGTCAAACTATATCCTTAATGTTGAGGAATCCTAATCCATCTACCGAACCCTTCTCCCAGATGGTTAGGAAGTAGGACGACTTGGTAAGTCAGTCCATGATCACCTAGATGGTATCATGCCCCTTGGATGTGTGTGGTAAACCTGTCATGAAGTCCATCGAGATATAATCCCACTTTCACTCTTGACCCTCAAGTGGCTGAGCTAATCCTTCTAGAATGTGATGCTCTACCTTCACTTGCTGACAGGTGAGGCATTGAGTAACAAACTCTTTCACTTCCTTACTTATCCCTGGACACTAGTACAGACATCGAAGATCTTGGAACATCTTCTCCATAATTGGATGCACCGCCAAAGGGGTGGTGTGGAACTCCTTCAGAGACTCCTCTTGTAATACCACTAGTACAACGATGCACTCTCTCAAAAATATTATGTGCTCCCAACCTATATAATATCCATCAAGGTCCTCCCCTAGGGATAACTGAGCACACCGGGCCTCACAGTCGACATTCCCAAGTTGTGCCTCCTCGACTCGTTGCAAGAGTGGGGGAGTGGCAACCATCCAATAAAGGTAAGCTACTCCATCACCATCTAAAAATGATATCCTTATCACAACCAACAAATCTAATGCCTCACTCACCAACTACAACTTGGTTCTCCTACTGAGTGCATCCACCAAAATGTTCCCCTTCCCAAGAGTATAGAATATATGAAATTTATAGTCTAGGAGGAACTATAGCCACCCAAAGTGCCTCTAGTTCAGGTCCTTCTAGGAGAAGATATACGTGATAATTTTGTGGTTAGAGTAGATGGTATACTGTTCACCTATCAAGTAGTGTCACCACATATTCAAAGAGAAGACCACTACTACCAGCTCAAGATCATGTGACGATTAGTTCTATTTATGTTACCTCAACTATCACAAACCGTATTCAATAACCTCTTTCCCCTGCATCAAGACATAAACCAGTCTATTCCATGATGCATCAAAGAATACTATATACCCCACTCCCTCATCTAGAAGTCTCAAGATAGGGGTGTTCATCAGTATTTGCCTCAACTCCTGGAAACCCTACTATCACTTCTCTATCCACACTAAGGGCTTTCCCTATTCGTGTCAAAGTTGATAAGGGTGCTGCTACCATGGAAAAATCAGGCACGAACCTCTTGTTGTATCTTTCCAAACCTAAGAAACTCTACACCTTAGTCACACTCCTGGGTGGCTCCCAAGAAAGAACCACCTCTATCATTACCTGGTCCATTGTAACTCCAACCTCCAAAATGACATGTCCCAAAAATTAGACCTCTCAAATCTAGAAATGAAACTTTGAGAGGTTCCCATAAATTTAGTGCTCTCGAAGTATATCTAAGACTATCCCTAGGTGTATCATATGCTACTCCTCAAAATCTTAGTACACTAGGATATCATTAATGAATAGCACAACGAACCAATCATGGTAAGGCTAGAAGTCCTTATTCATGAGTCCCATGAAAACTGGTGGAGCATTGGTCACACCGAATGGAATAACCAAGAATACATAGTGTCTATACCAACATCTAAAGGATGTATTTGGTACATCATCATCCCATACACAAAGCTGATGATAGCCAGACCTATGTTATATCTTTAAGAACCACCTCGCTTCCTTCAGCTGGTCTAATAGGTCATCGATACTCTATAGTGGATATTTTTTCTTCATAGTTACATGATTTAGGATCTAATATTAAACACACAACCTCAAAAATTCATATTAATTCTTTGAAAACAATATTAGGTCCTCCCAAGGTGAAACACCAGGCCTCACAAAGCCCTTCCTCTTTAGGTCTCCTAGTTGCACCCTCAACTCATGAAACTCTGTAGGGGTCATCTAATATGCTGGAGTGGATATTGGTTCCATATTGGGGTATAGGTTAATGCATAATTTAACCTCCCTGTGAGGAGGTGATCCAAGAACATTCTCATGGAATATTTCCTCATACTCATCCACCACTGCAGGAAATCGAGGAATCCTCTTGTCCCCCACACCAAGGGAAAGGCTATCTAACTGGTGAGTGATCAACTGCACCCTCCTCTGAGAAAGTCTGTCCTATTCTTAGAGTGTTACCTTTTCTCTAGTAAATTAAAACCTAGTCCCATACCCATGAAAACACTGGACTCTATGCCTATAATAGTCAATCGGAGCATGGAATGTGGATAACCATCCCATACCGAGAATGATGTTTAAAGCCTCAATGCCATTACTAGGAGATCACAATCTAAGCTCTCACTTCCAAGAGTAATCTCACACTACCAGCACCAGTGTGTGATCATCGAATCACCTCCCGTAGGAGTCTCTTATAGTAAGGATCAAGCCAACTACTCCATCAGAATCTCTAAGCTCTGAAAAAGGTCTTCAGCATGGAAAGAGTGATTGGAACCTGTGTATATAAGAACTGTAGATAGGGTCGAGAAGACATAGATCATGGTTTTAATCATATATGGAACATTGGGATCATAGTAATCTTTTTCCTAAAGCTAGGCACTCCCATGTCCACCAGATCCTAGATCCCATTGCAGACCACAAGGGGGTGGTGTTGGTGGTACCTCAAACCTTTGCCCAAAACCTGCTTCTGCTTTCTACTCCCCTAACACATATTGCACCCTATGGATCACCCTGATCAACCCTCTACCTATGAATCAATGGCCCCTAAACCATCTGCTGGTTGTATGTACGATGAGTTGGGAAATCACAAGCCATGTTCCACTGACCACCGCATGAGTAGCACACCCTGCCCCTCTGCTAAATCACTCTTCCCTAGGAGCCTCATACTACAAACCCTATGTCCCGGGGTCATCCCCTAATATTCTTAACCCACTTGGGTCCCCGAATCTATTTCTTGCTACCCACTGCTGAAGACTCTGCCACCCGGTGTCTTCTAGAATCTCCTGCTACTGGAACATGCTCTTCTAGGAAGCTCTCTATGAGTAGTGCTCTTTCTAGCACCCCAGCTTGAGTAAGGATGCTAAGAGATATTTTGTAAACCCAGATCTATTATTTTAGTCTCTGATCAAAATCTCTAGCCCTAAAGAACATGTCTCTTACCATGTCTGTGGAGTAATGTTAAAGCTCTGTAAACCTCGCTAAGTACTCGGCTACTATCTAGATGCCCTGTTTCAGATTCAGGATCTCCTAGATGTGTATTGAGCATAAATTCACTAGAAATAACTCCTTCCTTAAGATGCGCTCAATATATGTCCATGGGAGAGTCACCTCGACATGCGTATAGATCACTAAACTCCACCACCATTCTGCAGAGTCCTGTAGAAGGCTCGCAGCTAGGATTGTCATCTGATTGGGAGATGTCCCCACAAGATGGAAGATGCATGTGATAGCCTCTAGCCAAGAATCACCTATCTGGGGGTCAATACCACCCATAAACCTAAGAGATCTTTGCCTATGGAACTTGTGTAAGGCACTATGCCTGCGTACATCCTCTACGAGTAGTGCCGTTAGTAACTTCTGATCGACGGGTAGTGGTAACATTGGTGCACCACCTGGTGGGAAGACCTCTAGTACTGGTCCTTATACTGATGCCTCATCGCTAGGAATAATGTCTTCATGACCATGAAACATAATCCTAGATAGTTGTCTTCATGGTGGAAGCCTATAATAGATCAAGATGAACCACATTAAATAGATTATACATGATGAGATGACTCAAGATGTATAAGAGGACTCACTGAAACCCTATATGATGCGTGTACCATTTATTTCCCTATACCATGTACCAAGTCGGAAAACAGGTGCCAGAGTCTTGGTGTACGGATACGTCATCCGCCAGACCAACACTAGAATCCCTGGCCTAAAATCCAAACTCAAAACACTTAACACTATTTCCCCAAACCAATCTCAAAGACTCTCGGTCCTTAAGGTAGAATCTACCTCCTTTGATACCACTCTTTCACAACCTGTCTCCCAGGGCCCATGAAAAGGCTACCCCAAGCCCACCTCCCAAAGGAAAGGGGCTGGTGACTAGTGCCAAAGGCATTATCGCGCATGTTGGAGGTATTTTACTGAGTACCTTTATGGACACACACACATCCCCATCCCACAATGCTGAAAATTAAACATGCATTCCCCTAAGACAACCACTGAGAGTAATAGTACAAAAATGAAAGAAAAGGGACTAGAATACAAGCCCAAAAAAGATAAGTACAAGCTTCGAAAGTTCATTTATGGTAAACCCTACATGAAGGGTAGGTGAAGGGGGCATCCACCTCAAACAGTTGAAGTACGCATAGTTTGTCAGATATCACTAGGCACTGAAAAGTCCTGAACCACCATTGTATCTTTCAAAATATCCATCATCTTCACTTTACACGACACGTGTGGGTGGATCCCATGTAGGGGTGAGTAACACAATACTCAATAAGGACCCCAAAACATAAAAGGTAATATAACAGAGTAAAGTGTGCAAAAAAGTGTTTTCATCTCACACAGGTATAATATAATGTATGAAAAGTAAGACTATTTGTTTCAAACAATGAACACCTTTTACTATTGAGGCACCATCCCCGATGAGTCACTTAGGCCTGCTGGGTCACCTAGACCCATTCATCACTTAGGCTTGCTGGGTCACCTAGACCCAATCGTCAAATAGTTCTGCCCGATCACCTATACTCGCTTGTCACTTAGCCCTACTAGGTCACCAAGACCTGCTTGTCATAGTCATCTTGTCACAACCAGCCACATGATTCACACTCTTAGCATACTTGATTCTGGGAGAATCTACCCCTTAATAAATCTTATAAATCAACTTCTAATAAAACCCACTTAGAGTATATCAAAAGGACCACCTCATCACAATGGTTCTGATGCTCTAAATGGATCATCAATTGGACGTATGGTTTGAATGTTATGAGCCTTTTAGTGAAAAGGGTTTGGTGGGGTCTGGGTCCAGTCTGACCCAGTCAGACCAACCCAACTCGACCTGGCCCAGGGTCCACCAACCCAACCCAACCCAGGTTTGACCCGACCTGCCTATCCAACCCAACCCGCTGGAGTGGGCCAGTCTGCTCAACCTGGGACGAGGTGGGTGTTGCTTCCCACCCGCGGCCGATGTCGTGGGTCACCTCCAAAGTCTAGATGGACCATGGACTCCAGCTGCATCCATCGTGTCCTACCACTTACCACCTACTGGTGTCCCCTAATTGTCGCTCACAACACAACCAAATGATTCCTCTACTATTTCGGCGCATCAAAAGTTTCTTCCTCGGGCCACCAGACTCGCTCTGGTGGTTCGTTTTCCAATCTGAGAGAACCTTCGCAATCCCTAGGTCATCTTAGCCCCTATCGTGTGCTTCAATCCATATCATAGTCGATCCGGGGGTCTAGACACATTCAAAACCTCCTGGAAAGAATCTAAGACAACCACGAGGATCCTTCGGCAAAGAACACAGGGAGAGATAGAGAGAATAATCACAAAGAATACCCACAACAATGAACATCATCCTTGCTCGTTTGGCCTTCATTTGTCACGTTAGAAAAAAAATATACATTCGTAAAATAACTAAGATATAATCCCCAAATGAAAATTTCCCATCCTTCATGAACGATCAATCCGCGTGTCAAGTTGTCAGTGAGTTGATATGTGTTCATCGTTTAGAAAAGAAGAACAGGGGGAAGGGTTACCACACAAAAATGAAAACCCCTTGCTTCAGATTGGATCATTCGTCAATGAAGAACGGAGTTGCACACCATCATTCATCAATCCTTGATCTGCAATCCGTTCTGGATGGAGAGAACCTCGGATGATAAAGGAAGAAAGATGTTCGTTGTTTTCAAATGGTTATTATCCAGTGCCTCCAAAAAAAACTCCAAGATCATGGAAACTATCTTGAATCTCTATTAGACTATTAATTGACAAAACTTGTTTCAATGTTTCAGATATGCTGAGTCGCAGCATTGTTACTCTACTTCATTTATGAAATGAAACAACTACCTTTCCGTTGTGTTGCAGTAAAACATTTTTGAATAAAATAAACTTTTCAAGTTTTTTTTATCTTAAAACTCCTAAAAATTAAATTCTTCCCTCAAACCATGCCAGTTTAGGTTAGGTCCTTTTTTAGGTAAAGTCGTCATTCCAAATGCAATGGTGCCCTCAGATTTTTAATTCGAGAATCTGTTTGGATGTTTCTAAAACTGCACAATCGTTCTAAATTTAATAAACTAAAAAATGTGTTAAAAACTTATTTCGGTCTCAAAGGGCCTCATAATCACATTTTGTCTCAGCGCCTGGTCCCAAAATAATCTCATATAATAAAAAAAACACATGGAAATTCTAGGACATTAAATTCCAACCTATTGTAGATAGTTTCTATTCATCTAAAAACACTATTTTTTTATTATCTACGAATATTAGATCCATATTAATCACATTTAAATTTTTCTTTCCTAGAACATACCCATTTATATTTTCCAAGTAGTAGTAATAATTTAATTTGATCATTTATATATAATTAGTCATTTATATCATTATACATTGACTTTATTTCTCATAGATACATTTAAAAAAAATTCAACTCTCATCTTCATCATTCAGTTTTTTTCAATATACACCTTTTTATTTTTTTCAATACCACTTCACATTATAAAATAAATAATATTCTACCCTTTATTTATAATAAATGAAAATATGTAAAATAAATGAAGAAATTCCTATACTTATTTTATGATTTTCAAAAAAAAAAAATATTCTCTCCCTACTGTTAAAATTGAAAACCTGGGCCAATTATTTAGAGAAGAATGAAATAATATTTTATTTCTTATAAATGATCCATTATTTAAACAAATATAAGTATGTATGGTCTATCCTAGTGTATAAAACAAAATAGATTAACCTTAATAAAAAATTTCTACATAAACTTTCTGATATGTGATTCCATTTCAAAATTATCATATTTTCTGCAACACAAATAGATTCATGAAGACTTGAATAACATTCACTCATTATTAAAAAAACACATAAAAATTATTCAAGTGTAAGGAATATTAATCTCCCTTTAACATATCTTACACATCAATATCAATCATGATTTGTAAAATATATTTGATTAAATCATAACAAGGATATCAAGAGTGATGAATATACCACGGGAGGCTTCCAATCCCTAGTAGATCCCAAAAAATGGATACACTATACTCTTAATAATGTTTATTTTCTTTAAAAGTAATCCAAAATAGACAATTATTTTTTACATTACAACTTTTTTATCACTTAGTTTTCCATCCCATAAAACATTTCCTTAAGTTTTATGTATGTTAGTATAAATAAACAAATAGATAAGGAAATGAGGAGATGGGTTTATTTATCTTCAATGAGATCATATGGGTTGAGAATTTCTTCTCAACCATGATCCACTAGTTCTTTCAGTATTGTAAGGAATCTTCATGCTTTCTTTCCTAAAATATCTATCAAGAGTTTTCATAGGTAGCATGGACTTACTTCTCTTTTGAGATTTCTTTTTTTCTTGAAATAAGATTATTTACTTTAGATATGAATTCACATCCAAATAAATGTTATTTAAATTTTTTGTTTATAATATCATTTTATCTAGGTAACCATGTCATATGGTTATTAAGAGTGTGACCAAACTAGTTGCACCTTCCACAACACTCTTCAATAATTTTTGGGTTCATCTATTCAAGAGGAATTATTTATTTATCTTTTGATTTTGTATCCTTGTATGAATTTTTAAATTACATATAAATATATAATTGAGTTATCCAAATATTTATGCAATCCTTTTTAACATACATAGTTTTTTAGAGTCTTCACAAGGTTTCATAGCCTTATTTATGTTACCATTTTTAGGGAACTCCTTCAAATCTTATTTTGGAATTTAAACCACTAAACCAATCCTTCTATCTCTATTTTTCATTGATTCCATTTTTAAATTCAAATAGCTTCATTTAATTATAATTTCTATGGAATGTTTATATTATTCCATGGTATGAAACTTCCTACCATAATAGAAGTATCTTTACTTGGGTTTGAAATCCCTATAGATTTTTTTATGATTTCTTCGGAGTAATTTCCTTGGATATTTTCTTATATTTACTCATAAAATAAAACTCATGTTCCTTTCTCACATATGTATTCCTATCATGGTCTTCTCTTGAAATTACTATATGATATTTTCATGGGTGATATATACCAACACTATTTATAATTATTAACACTTCTATTATAATAATCAGATTGGTTTTATAAGCAACTAAATTTATTCTTGATGAAAAGATTATTCCAATTATATTGATATTGATTTTATACAGAAGGTTTTATATTCTATTTATCTCCACTCTCTCTCAATTTAGTATTTATATAATATTTTTTGAAATATTATTCCTACAATCTATAGATTTATTCCCAACCCTCCATCTGCACTAGCAATTTCTGATAAACCTACTTTTTTTTCTTTTAGATAAAATCTATATATAATTAATTACTATTTGTTTTAATGTATAAGTATTAACATTTTGGGCCTCATTTGGAGATCTCCCCATCTTACATAAGACTATATCCACCTTTGATGTGATAGTGGATTCTTTGTTTTTTTTCACCCATATTTTGTGTTGTTTTTAATTTTGAACTCGCACTTCCACAAGAACTACTTTAATGAAAACATAATTAATAGTAAAATTGGTTTCCTTTTCCAATAGATTTTTTAGGTTGATCAGGAGATGATTTCAAGATCTTATTTCCACTAATATCATTCCTTTTGTATAAAATACTCTTATTAGATGTTTTTGTGGCAGTACTCTTTTTCTCATATATTTGGGAAGTTCCATCATATTTTTTGATTTCACTTTTGGTTCAAGAAACTTCATGATGAAAGAATTATTCTTATCCTATATTGGTCTCAAAATGTATTCAAATTCTTTCCTCATCTTTTTAATCTAACATTCATGTATTATTTGTTCCTTATTCATGGAATAGTCAATGTCCTTGATCCTTTTAGCTTTGATCTCAAATTGGGAACCTTAAAATTAATAGTAACATTCCGATTTTCGTATATATTGTATCTTTATCTCTATAGTTAATATTTAATTTCAATGAATATCCATCCATTAATGGTTTATTACTATTGATTTGTAGAGATTTATCCTTGGTTTCAATTTACATGATAAGAGAATTATATATTTGAAATTATGATTATAATGATTTTTTAATATGTTTTAGATCATTGACTAGTTCTATATTTTCACCATTTAGTTTTTGAATAAACTAAAATATAGGATAAAAATTTTCATCAGGAAAATTCTTCAAGTAATCCTTAACTTAAAAATAGTGGTTTTCAAATGATTCAGTAGATTCATACTCTTTTCTATGTAAACTTGATTTTTTAAACAAATTATTCTTAATGGGATTATCAAATATAATACTAATTTGATCACCTTTAATTGGAGATGTAATTTATTTATTATTTAAATTATTCATTAAATTTTTTACCATTTTATTAAGTCTATTTTTAAAAAATTTAGTTGAAACCTCCAAGTTGTTATTGATAGGATTGATTTCTTTGTTCTCTAACTCGAGAATCTTGAAATCTTTAGTAAAGGTTCGATATTTCTATGGAAAACTGGTAATCTCTAAAACCACTTGACGTTCCTAGGTGTAACATCCTAATTTTTCTATAACATAATAAAACTCTATTTCATTAATAAGTTTCAAGTATTATTGGTGAGAAAATTTAATTTTTCAATACTAGTGTTTATTATGGCTTTATAAAAGGGTAAAATCCTTATTAACAATTTAGAATATTCTATGGAATATTTTATGGAGTTAAGTACTGAGTTGGTGTGTTATTACAAGGCTTGTAGGGCCTTGAAATTGATTGAATAAAAATAATAAGTATATTTAATTTATATGCAGATTATTTTTTCAAAAAAAATAAATATCTCTGAAATGGTGTCCCGCATGAGAAATCTGAAACCACCGTTAGATCCGAGATTTAGGGTTTACCGTAGGCATGATATAACATTTCTATTCATTGAGTGTTTGTTCAAATAAAAAATAAGGATAATTTATTTAATATTTTTTATATTTGTTATGAAAATAATGGAATATATCCATAACGGTGTCTTGGATATAAAATCAAATATATCTATTAATTGTAGAATATGGTTTTTATCCAAGGTGTGATATAAGTTTTGTGCACATTGAGCCTTTGGTAACATCACACAGAAGGGTAATAATAATTGATATATAAATATTTTGTTGAGAATTTAGAAATAATAATAATGATATTATTATTATTATTATTATTGTTATTATTATTGTCGGAAAAAATCAAATTATACTTCTATAACTAATAATGGTGTTATGGTTGAAATAATGAGTGGAAAACGAAATCAATGTGATATTATTAATTCTGAAAATTAAATTAAAATGTATGGTTAATATTAATTTATTTAATTTTATTGATATTCAATGGTTTTAAAAAAAATAATTATCGAAATAATGTGAGATATTTAATAAAAATAATAAAACAAATACTACTACTACTATTATTATTTTGAAAAATAAATTTTGGTGTGTGTGTGTGAGAGAGAGATAAATATATATGTATATATATACATGTGTGGGTATATATATATATAAATATGTGTGTAAATATATATAATATATATATATATATTGGTTAAATATATATAACGTGTATATATATGAGTTAAATATATATAAAAATATATATACCTATGTGTGTATATATATATAAATGTATATATATATATATGAATGAATTTAAATATATTTAATGAGTGTTTAAATATATTGATTAAATATATTTTAAAGAGCAGTTTTAATAAATAGAAGAACGCTTGGAGTGTTTGTGCAATGATTTTTTTATGGAGGAAAAAGAAAAATATAATATAATAAAAACATTAATGAATAAAATAAAATAATGAAGAAACACTTTAAAATGTTTAAAAGGATAAAGGGGGTGGGGAGAAATCTCACACCACCCTCCTCCTCACATTTTCTCTACCTCGATCTTCTCTCCCTCTCTCCTCTATTCTCTCTCCTTTACTATTTTTTATTTTATTTTATTTTTATCTTCAAACTTGATCCATCGATATCTTCTTTGACAATGATCGGATTGAAAAACTGTCTATTTTGTTGGGTTTGTCTCTACGAGCAGTGTTTTAAACCAATTTTTTTAAGGCAGCTAGATTTTTTTGGTTCAATTAAACCCGAACATCATCCTTCATCATCAGTCATCATTGAACATAAGGTAAGAATCCATTAACATAGTTTCGTGTTTTATATAGTTTATTGGAATGGTTTTTGGAATTCGTGTGTAGCCCAATGTTAAACCTATGTATAGTAATTACTTGACATTAGATCATATTTTATATGGGTTATTAGCATGGTTGTTAGCGTTCATGTGTAGCATATCATGAAACCTTTTGTTAGGAAGTCCTTAACTTAGTGGCATGCTTTATATGGGTTTTTGAATATTTTTTTGGCATGTATGTATAGCCTATGAGACCTATGTTTGTTGCTTGATCGTATGAGGTGTGTGTGTATAACATTTACTTGTTCTTGTGTTTCTTGAATATGGTTTGTTTAGATGATTATACTACTTGTTTAGAATGATATTGATCTTCCATATTATATACATGTTTTCATGTACAATTTTGTCTCTATAGTTGATGAAGGAGGTTTCATCTGGACTATCCCCTTCTATGAGGGATGTGTGAGATATTTATCAGCACATACATGGGTTATCCCTTCTAAAGGATGTGTCAAATATGTTTTGTGAACTATCCCATTGAGGAGGGATGGGGTGATGTCAGGCATGGATGGTGGCATTTCATATTGCATTGTGCTGAAGCATGTATGTTTATCCTGGATGGGTGATGAAGCATGTAGAGATGATCCCATAGGATACAACATGAAGTTGGTACTTGTGTGATATATTTTTTATATCTGTACCTTGTTTATGTACATGTCATGCACTTGTATATTTTATGAGCTGACATTAAGAGTTTTTGGTGTTTCATACCGAGTCTTATACTCACACCCTACTCAGGAATTTCAGTGTGTTTGTAGGCTTTATGAAAAGAGACATGGAAAAGGTAAAATTCCCTATGGTGGATGATTGAGAAAGTGGATCTAGAGGATGTAGTCGTTGATGGAAGGAGTTCAGATAAGATGTATGTCTCTACCTTTATTTACTAGATATACATGTACATGGGATCCTTGTTTGTTTATTTATTATAAAAAATATATGTTATATTTATCTTATGCACGTGTTACTATGATTATTTATTTATTATAGTGTTATTATTTCTTCTATGCCCATTGATGGAGGGTGTTGTCTCTCTATGGTTTCACTCGAGACTCTCGTTGTAAGTCAGAAACCTTTGGCATATAGGGAGGCGTGTGTGAGTTCATGTGGTATTCTGACTCAGACCCAATGGTTCAGGTTGGGATGTTACAAAATGGATTCATAGATCTAGGATTTTCAAACCTTCCTTTTATCCTTTTCTTGATTTGTGACAAGATAGATAGGAGTTGTGATGGTTGGGACTCAGGCATTGGAACAATGCCAGTGTTTAGTCATCACTGTATATTGGACCTCTAAGTTTACATAAAATGAGGTAATTATGTTCTTCTGTTACCATTTATTAAATTCACCTTGGGTAATGCTTATGATGTTGATGTGTGATTTATGGGTTTTGGTATGCATTCATTCATCATGATTTCCTTTTAGGTTCACATTCCATATATACATGTTGATTGAATTAGATGGATCCCAAATAATTAAATGCATATTGAAATTATGATATGTTCTTTATTGAATAATTTGTAGAATTATTTTATTTTAGAATATTGTATTCTATGCATGAGTGTATTTATGAATTTATGACTAATGTATAGATGTTGTTAATGTGGACTTAAGCTTTGAATATATTATAAGAGTTTTATGTGTTCCTTTTAATTAACTTGAATGGAATTAGATTTCACCAATTGTTAAAACCTCTGATGGAATTAATTTTTTTAATTAACAATGTTTGAATATGAAAACTCCATTGGTGGGTAATAGTGGTTATATGATATGAAACTCTTCTCTAGAATGAGAATAATTGTGGTATGGAGAATTTTAACATCCTCATTTTTTAAAAGATAATAAAAAACTATTTAGTTAATAAATTACAATTATTTTTTCTGTGAAGATTTTATTTTTCAATAGTTATTTTTATTATAGATTTATGAAAGGGTAAAATTCATGTTAACAATTTGGAATATTCTATGCAATATTTTTGAAGTTAGGCACTCTTTTATCATGGGATTTCGTGACCTGTAGAACCTTGAAATTAATTAAATAAAAATTTTAAATATAATTTATTTACAGATGCATGATTTTTCCAAAATAATGAAATATCTCCCAAACATTGTCCCTCATGAGAAATCCAAGACCACCGTTAGATTCGGGATGCAGGTTTTACCCTAGGCACGACATAATTTTTTTTAAACATGTGTTTCGTCAAATCACACGTAAGGACACTTTATTAATATTTTAATTATTTTAAAAAAAAATGTAATGTCTCGTGAACTATGTCTCAAATAGAAAATCTAAGACCGACATTAAGTTTAGAATATAAGTTTTACCCTAGCCGTGACATAAGTTTTGTGCTTGTGGTGCATCTAGTAACATCTCATGTAAGGGTAATAAAAATTGGTATATAAATATTTTATTAGGAAGCTAAAAAAATAATTGTGATTTTATTATTATTATTATTATTATTATGATTATTTTTATTATTATTTGTATAGAAGAACAAAATGGAATTATACTTCCACAATTAATAGTTGTGTTATGGTGGAAATAATGAGTGACCACAGTAATTAATGTGATATTATTAATTATTCCAATTAAATAAAAATGTGTGGTTAATATTAATTTATTAACTTTTATCAAAATTTAATGGTTATTTTTAAAATTTTAATGGTAGTAATAATATGATATATTTATTAATAATAATAATAAAATATTATTATTATTATTATTGTTATTATTTTTGAAAAAATAATTTTGTGTGTGTGTATATATATATATTATATATGGGATAAGTATATATGTATATATATACATGTGTGGATGTATATATTTATATAAAGATGTGTGTGTGTGTCTATATGACATGTATATATATTAGTTATATATATATATATAACATGTATATATATGGGTTAAATATATATATAATTTTATATGTGGATGTGTGTATGTAAATAAATGTGTGTATATATATATGACTATAAAATATATTTAATGTGTGTTTAAATATATTGATGAAATATATTTTATGTTTTAGTAAATAAAAAATCCTTGGAGTGTGCATGCAACACTTGTTTTAAATAGGAAAGAGAAAAATAAAATATAATAAACCATTAATGAATTAAATTAATTAATGAGTAAATGTTTAAAAAATTAAAATGGTGGGGTTCATCTCATGCCACCCTCCCCCTCACGTTTTTTTGCCACCACTCTCATCTCTCCCTCTCTATTCCATCCTCTCTCCTTTATTATTGTTTAATTTATTTTATTTTTATCCTCAAACTTAAATAATCAATATCTTCTCTGATATTGATCATATTGATGTGTCGTCAGTGATTTTGGGTTCATCTCAATGAGAATATTGTTAAAGTAAGTTTGTTTCCAAAGGAATTAAGGATTCAGTAGTGAAATTAAACTTGGACGTTGACCCTCATCGCCATTCATCATTGCACAAAAGGTAAGAAGTGCTTATCTTAGTTGCATGTTTTATACAGGTTATTGGCATGGTTATTGCCATGTGATTATTGTCTAGTGTGAAACCTATGTGTGTAATTTGTTGACATTGGTTCAAGATTTATATCAGTTATTGGCATGGTTGTTGGTGTTCTTATGTAGCCCAATGTGAAACCTATGTGTAGAAAGTCCTTAACTTAGTGGCATGTTTTATATGGGTTATTGGTATGATTTTTTGGTGTGTGTTTATAGCTAGTGATACTTATTTTTTATTCTTGATCACATGAGGTGTGTGTGTGTGTGTAACCATGACATGTTCTTGTGTTTCTTTCATATGGTTTTTTCAGATGACTATACTTCTTATTTGGTTTGATATTGATCCACCATATTGTATACATGTTTGCATGTATTGTTTTATCTTTTCAGTTTATACAGGTGTTTCCATATAGATTTTCTCCTTATGAGAGATATTTATGAGAGATTTATTGGCACATACATGTGATATCCCTTCAAAGGATGTGTAAAATGTGTTTTGTGAACTATACCATAAAGGAGGGTGATGTGTTAGACATGGATGATGACATTCCATATGGAGTTATGTTGAAGCATGTATGTTTCTCCCAACATGGTGTCAAAGCAGGGAGAGTCATTCCCCAAGGACCTGACATGTGGTTGGTACTTGTGTGATATATTTTTTATTTTAGTACCTCATTTATGTTCATGTCATCCACTTTTATATTTTATGCACTGATGTTAAGAGTCGATGGTGGTACCCTACTGAGTCTTATACTCACACCCTACCTGGGAATTTTAGTGCACTTGTAGACCTCATGACCAGAGACCTGAAGAATGGAAGATTCCCTAAGGTGGATGGTTGATCAGGTGGAGATAGAGGATGCGTTCGTTACTGGACAATGTTCGGGTAGGACGTCTGCTGCTAGCTTTTGTTAATAGAATTACCTATACCTATGATCCTTATTTGTTTATTTATTTTAAAAAATATATGTCATGTTTAGTTTCCACACAAGTTACTCTAGTTATTTATTTATTATATTTTTATGATATATTTTGTGCACTCTGATGGAGGTTATAATCTCTGTATGGTTCCACTCGAGTCCCTCACTGCTAGTCGGAAACCTTTTGCATATGGGGAGGCACGCCTGAGGTCATGTGGAATTTCATCTTAGACCCAGTGGTTCATGTTGGGATGTTACATTCGGTTTGGTTGTATCACTGGGAGGGGGAGGTGGTGAATCGGTGATATTATTTTATGATTTCATCTTTTCAAATAACCCTCTGAGTCTAGTTAAAGATTTATCCTCTCAATGTGTGTCTCTTTTCCCTACTATAATATTATAGAAAATAAATAACTCATTTTTTAGATTATTTTTTCTGGGTAAGGGATCAATGTGAGAGCCTACTCCTTTGTAATGACCCATATTTTTTTGAAATTTTATTTTAAATGAATATATAGATTATTTAGTATTGTAGTTATATTAAACTTATAGTCAATATTTTATTATTATTTCTAATCATTATGAAATATGGGCATAATAATATTTTTAGGTTTAAATACTATTGAGCATAATGACAATTGGTAATATAGCTATTGTATAGTGATATTTATAATTAGTATATATTACAAGTTATAATTAAATCAAATTTATATAGAAGGAAGGAGCGATGACCTCAACCAACAGGATTGTGCCTTATAGGGCTCATTAATTAGAGCTTCCGAGGGAGATGGCATCACTGGGCACCACCCTTGAGTAAGCCCAAGATAATAATCAAAAAATAAAACTCATGAGAAAAAATTTATTGGGTAAGTTCAAGCATATATATATCACCATCCAAACTATGTTCGTCTAAGAACCCAAAGAATGTACTACCATCACTCACCTTACCCTTATAATATATGATTGTTTGATAATGGGTTATGAATCTAGGCCTCAATAACATGTAAAATTCCACCTTAAAAGAAATATTGTTTTCTATAATCTCATTTACTTCTTATCTACCTTATAAATATATTAACATAGACCTAAATAGAGGATGGAAATAGTTGAATTTATTTTTGATACATATAAACCAAAATTGTATTTTTTAAAAAATAAGTATGATTAATTTTTTATTAAAATGATTTTTTATGATAAATTAATTAAATTATAATTAATTATAATTTTTATATAACTATTATGAAAATTAATATTTACCCATTTATAAATAATAAAATTATCTATGCAACCATAATAGGTTTTTTCAAAATATAATAAATTTTATCACATAATAAAATTAGTAATTTTTAATAAATATTAATTTTATTTTAAATTTATCATATTTTAAAATTTATTTTGATAGAATAAATCTCATTTTTAAATTCAACATGATGAAATTATCCAATAGAGAATTCATACTTTTCAAATATAGTCAAATTATTTTCATAAAAATTAAATAGAAAATAAATATATGGTTTGTATTATGACATCATAATGACGTAAAAATGATTTAATAAATGCTATAAAGGTTTGGATCAACCAATTTTTTTATTTACAATAATTTATTTTAATTTTATAGTATTATTTATCTAATCCTATAAGGAACCTTAAAAAAAACAAATGTATATTTTCATATTGTTAAAAAAGTCCTTATGGACAAGACTCACATCCACATCATAAATGGTATTATTTAATGCTTTTAGGACCATTAACCAATAAAATATTTAAAAACAAAATCCTTTAGTAAAAAACAATGGATTAAACTAAGATATATAAATGGTTTGGAAAATTTTATAATATAGATTCCAAAAACTATGTTTAGAAATAAATAAATAATCTCCCTCTCTTTTGCTATAGATTTCCGCTCATTCTACCACATTTATCTACTCAAAACCCATTAATAACAAATTTACTCTCCCTATCCCTCTATAAATCCCCCCAAGGAGTTTCCAAGGTCCTAAATAGCCCTTATAAATATTTAAGATTCCTCATTTCAAGGTATGGTATTTTCATCTTCTTCCTCTTCATTCAAGTACTTAATTTGTAATATGAAATTTTAATCTCAATTGAGTATGTTTTCATGTGTCCATGCCCCATGGGGCATAGTTCAGTGGTTATGCCCCTGTTTTACCCATGGAGGTGAGTTCAGGAGGTCTTGGTTACAAACCTTTGCACCTATAGCTTTCTTTCCATTTTACCCCACCCCCGGACCTACGATGTATGTATGTTTTAATGTTTTCATAAATATTCCTTTACTATATAATTTATGTTATAATAATGATATATTATTTATCCACTATCATTATTACATTTACTTAATTTGTTACTATACCAAAGTAAGGGGTCATCTCTCCCCACTTTTCCTTTCATGGATTTTATTTATATTAAGACTGTTGATTCTCTATTGGTCATGTTGTCATGTTTTTAAACACATTTCTTTACTTTTAATATGATTACAAAATAATGAGATAATAAAATTATCAATCATTATTCCCTCCATGAACTTTTATATACACCCATTATGTTGTCAAAATTATCACATGATTTTCCATACCAAACATCGGTGTTTTGAATACCCATCCCTATTATCATTCAAAGGTATTCAATTAGATGTAAGTATACATAATTTATTAGTGAATTCCATGTGTGAATCCCACATTCCTTAATCATGGTATTAAAATGATGAAATATTTTTTTTATGTTATATGATCTATGTAGCACACATAATGTTGTAAAATGTGAAGGGTGTACCTTGATATTGCTCCAATGCATTGAGTAATAATTTCATCTCATGAGATACCATGAATGGTGAATGACCAGTTATCCTAAGAACACAATGTTATGATTTGTCTATGGTTAAACATGAATTATTCTTATGATGTAACATTTTATGTTGTTTCCACATTCTAATGATACCATGATTTTATGATTTCATTTTCTCATTCCATGCCTCTATGTGAGTATGTATGATTCTCAACTATTTATGTTATCTTTATATTCCTCCTAACTTAGAGGTATTATTTATCATCATTATATTCTATGATTCTTCCATTCTTATGATTTATAGTTGACCCCTTTGTTTTGTAGATCCCTGGGTTATCCCATGTGGTAGTAAGAGTTTAAATGAAACTATGAGAAATTTATGGACTTATAAATAAATATATATTATTTTATTTTAAGTTGTTCATTTATGTATCTAGTTTCCCAAAGTTACTAGTCCTCTTAATTCCATAGGAATGTATTATATGAGTCTTTATGTTAAAAATAATGAATTAAAATGTATTATAAATATGGGTTGTTATGGTTGGTATTAGATAAAGGTCTAGTTATTTTGGGGGATTATGATAAGAATACATTATTAAAAACCCCATGGATATGTCTAAGTATAGGATAAATCCTAGAATTTTTTGTAAATTATAGAGTGAGTGGTTTTCAAGAAATTATATCCATGTATGGATACTAAAACTAGACATGGATATATAATGGTTATAGCTTGTGGTAATGACCCCAAAATTGCTCATTGGGTATTAAATTAACCTATACCTAATGAATGATAAAAAAGCCTTGCTGCACACCAAGTTTCACACTTCAATGGGATATGTTATGGTAAATTCACAAGCTCTTTATAAACCATTATAAACGAATTTAATAGATTATTAGGTTAGAAATAAATTAAAAATTACAATGGATAACCTAGATTAAATCATATAAATTCATGAGTTAGTATGAATATTTCATCTATAAGTTATACCTTTTAAATTCTTACCCATAATTTTCCATTATTTTAGTCAATGGTATGAAATGGGAGGAACCATGTTAACAGCCAATGTGATGATTTTCCAAATGAGATGCCTATCATAATGAGAGGAGTTGATAACTTCATGGAAGTAATTTATCAACTAACTCATGTATTTAGAAATAACATGAATCAGGTGGAATACCCACTTCCCATTAAGAAAAAGAAATTTGTGGCTGATACCATTATGAAAAATAGTTTTCTGAATTTTAGTGGATATTTTAACCCCTTAATTTTTTAACAATATATTAACACCATTGAGAATATAGTTTTTTCTCCAATGTTCTAAATAAGAAAAGATCATACTGGATATATATCACTTATAGGGATAATATGATCAGTAGTGGATTTTGATAAAGAATACAAAGTCCATAAAGGATGTAGAGGCTATGGATTAATATGAATTCAATAATTTTTTAAATAATATTTTCTTTTCACCCAACCTATCAAAATGGAGGGGGAATTACTTAGGCTTAAAAAAAGAGGATATATCCTTTTTGGAATATGAGGAAAATCACATGTATTTCTTAATATTCCTCTAGATTTTACATTTACCATGAAAGAAAAATTTAACACTTCTTTTTAGGTAAAAGTTTAGTTAATGAAAAATATTGTTGATTCAATACTTTTACAACTATCAAGAAATTTTATAGTGTGACCTTGAAGTAAAAATAGAGATTTATGATTCTTAGTAGTCTCATGGGACTAGAGATAATAAATAGAGAATATAGTTTAACTTTGAAGGATCATTGAATAATACTCATATTTGTAAGAGAACTCAACATCCCATGTGTCATAAGTGTGGAAATAAGACTCTTGGAAACATTTTCAATGGAATAAGTGTGAAAGGGAAGGGTATCAAGATAATTAATGACATAATGAAATGAATAAGCCCAATAAATTGATATAACAAAAGAATAATCTATTCAATCCTCATCCCATGGTCCAATGTTTCAACTTCTAGGAACATAGACATTATGTAAACCAATACCTTATTCCAAGGGTTGTTCAAGATAACAAATGGAAACAACCTCCACGGACTAAATATCAAAGTAGATCATATACTATCATAAAAATCAATGTGGATCTAGATAATGAAGCGGTGGCAGTTACACTATTAATTCATTCAAGAACAGTGAATGTATTCTTTGATTTTGGTTCTATACATTCTTTCATATCATGCATGTCTAGTATAACTATTCAAACACAACCTAAATCATGGAAGTTGAGTTATAAATGAAAAAAAGAATGGGGTAATTATTTCATTAATAGAAATTAACTACTACTTGGTCAATATTTCCATGATGAATTTCATAGAGAACTTTGTGAAACCCCCTTTAGTAGAATTACAAGCTATTTTGGTCATGTAATGGTTATCTTATTTTGTGACCATATAAATTTTATGTAGAATAAAATCACATTGCATATCCTGAATCAATCCTTGATCCTATAAAAGTGTAAGGAGTAAAATCATTATCCTTTGAAAATTCCATCTCAATAATGGATATTATCACCTTATAAGTAGGAATATCTACCTTGAATGATTGAAACCATGGAAAAGATCATCCTTGATGGCATTCCCATTATAAGAGTGTATGTTGGTGTGTTCCTTGAAGATTTTCCTAGTATTCTTCCTAACTGAGAGTTTGAATTCTTAATCAAACTTATAATTGGATACCTTCCAGTATAAAAGACTCCATATATAATGGAAACTATTTAACTTGAAGAGTTTATGAAGCAACTACAAGATAATCTGGATAAATGGTTTATAAGAAAGTGCTTATCCATGGGGCACATCAATAATTTTTCATTAATAAAAATAATAGATTAACAAATGTTTACATCGACTATCATAAACTAAACAAGATCATGAAAACTAATATGTTTCCCCTATAACCAATTGGTGACTTGTTCAATAAACTATGGATATCCCAATACTTATCTATGGTGGATCTTTGGTCGAGATATTATTGGGTAAAGTTTAAGAGGGAGAATATTCCAAAGGATAATTTTTTACAAGATACAGACACTTTTATTGCATATTAAATCCATATGGATTCATTAATTATCCAATAATATTTATGTATTTTATGGATATAGTCTTCAAATATTATCTTGATAAGTTTTTGGAAATCTTCATGGATGTTATTCTCATATACTACAAAATCAAGGAGGTACACAAGGATAATTTGAATATATTACTAAAGACTTTGATTAAGGAGAAGTTATATGTGATTTATAATAAATGTTAGTTTTTTATGGAGAATGTAACATTCTTGGGGAATTATATCATAATAAAGGTGATATTTGGGGATACTTTGAAGAAAAATGTGGTTTAGGAATAACCCAGACCAAAATTTATAACCAACATAATTAGTTTCCTTAGATTATCTTGGTATAATCATAAATTTTTGATAAAATTATCATGATTTTTAAACCCACTAGAGAAGATAACGTATAAGGGAGTATGGTTTTTTGGATAGATGAATGTGAGGAGGTCTTCGAATAGTTAAAAATGAGGATAATCAATATAACTGTACTCACACAATCCACAATTAGGGAAGGGTTTCCGATCTACAGTGATGCATCCAAGAAAGTATTGAGTTGTGACTTCATGAAAAATGATAAAGTATAGAATATACCTCATTACAATTAAATATACATGAGAATAATTACCTAATGCATGATCTGGAATTGGCTGTAGTAATATTTACATTAAATATTCAATGAAAATTTCTATTCAGGGAGAAGTGTGATATATATTGAGACCATAAGGGTCTTAAGAATATATTCATAGAAATTGAGATATATATACGCCAATTGATTTTGTTTGAGCAGATCAAGTATTATGGTTGTTCAATCCATTACCAACCTAGGGAGGTATATAAATTTGAAGATTCATTGAGTTTAAAAGATCATGAAACCATACCCATAATAATGATTGAGAGGGATCCAATCTTCGTGTTCATGTAAAGGATGTCCATGAGAATTATAAATTAAATATCACCCTTTCCTGATCAAATAAATAATCAACCATCCATTGTCAAGAAGATCAAGGAGTCCTAGGATGATGATGTGCCACAACATAGAAATCTAGTGATTATTATAGAGTTCACCTTTTTTAAAGATAAATTTATAAGGTATGAAATAATAATGTGTCCCATAAATACCAAAATTGAAGTGGGGACTTATGGATGATGTGAATATCTCATCCATATCTATTCATAGAGGGAGTAATTTTATGTATAGAGATATAAAGAAATGTTTCTGGTTGGATAACATAAAGAGGAAGATTACATAATTTGTATCTTGATTCTTGGTTTTCTAGAAAATCAAGGATGAATTGATTAAATATAAGGATATTATACAACCATTTCCCATATCATTATCAAAATGAGAAAAATAACCATATATTTTTTCATAGGACTTGACATAACATATAATGGCCATAAGTCCATTTGGGTAATAGTCGATCAACTTAACAAGTTAATGTATTTCATTTCTATCAAGGAAGATTTCTATCTTCAACAACTCACTAATATATACATAAGATAACTAGAAATAATTCATATGGAACCATTCTCTATTGTATATGACTAGGATCTAAGGTGTAACTTGAGGTTATGGAGAATACTTCAACAATAATTGGATATAGATATGAGTTTTAACACAAATTATCACCTTTAGATGGATGATCAGTCTAAGTGAACCATTCAAACTCTAAGATGGATCCTCATTCTCTAGGGAGCACCTCTCGGTTCTCTCGGTGAAAACTAGGTTTTCCTCCGAAACTTTTGGAGGCTATGGTGGATCCTCCTCTACACGAGGAATTCTCTATCTTTTCCAGGCTCACCTCTCTCCGTTTTATCTATTCATCTTTTAATCTTTTAGGGTTGATTTCATTACATCTTATTTCATGGTGTTCTGGGGATGAAGATTCAATATCCCTCCTACGCTTCTCTTTTCATCTTCCCTGTCATGCTAGACCTCATATTAGTCAAGTGAGATAGTTCTGATGATGTATTGGGATGGTGTCGGTGGTGCATTGGTTTGGAAATTCAGTGTTTCTAGGTTGGGGTTTTTAGTGTATTTTGTGTTATGATTTTACACAGTGGTTTTGGTTTTGTTCTTTTTTGGTCCCGCTCCTCACATCTACTATGTGATGGAACTATGGTTCCATTTTGTGTTGTATCCAACCTCTTTCATGGAGCTTCTTGGGCTAGTTGTGTAGATGAACTCCTTGGCCACTCAACCTGCTCTGACCCCAAGTTCTTATGTGCCTCTTCTAGTCAGATCAGGCTCAATGGCTTCTACAAGGTTTTGGGACTTGTGGTTTGTTCGAAGGGATTCAAGGTTGATGTTTCTCCAGGAGTGAGTTATTCGATGTCAGCAGCATTCTTTTTTGTATTTGAATACAATTGTGGAGAATTTTCCAATGGTTCAAATCAGATTGATTCATAAGATGGTGTCCCTATAAGAAAATATTTTATGGATTTAGTGAATTTTCACTGTTTCTGTGGTGTTCGGTTATGGTTTTTCTTGGCGGTGATGATGTTTTCCGATGATTAGTTTTCTCCGATATTCTGATGTGGTGATTAATTTAGGATGATGAAAACATGTTCAACGATGATGATAGATGGCAAGATGACTGATGTGTTAGACCTCATTTTGTGTTGCTGGATTTTTAAATCTTGTATTTTGAATTTGGATCACCACTGTTGTATTCCGCCTTTTTTAAAATCAAATAAAAAGAAAATTTTCAGTCATTCAAAATCTAGAGGATATTCTTTGATCATGATTAATGGATTTCCAAGGATTTTTGGATCAACACCTTCCCCTAGAAGAGTTCACATAAAAAAATAGTTTCTACATTAGCATTGAAATGGAACCTTACGAGGGTCTATATGGAAATAGGTTTTAAAATAAAATATATAGATATTAAGTTATAGAGATGAATATGCTAATATCTGATCTTTCCTAAGAGATTATATAAAAGGTTTGATGTAACATCCTGATATTTTATGATATATTTCTCTTTAAATTAAATTTCTCTGATAGATTTCTTTACACACAACACCAAGTTTAAATGAATTGAGTCATGGTATTATAATATTATTATGTTACAATTATATTAATTTTTAAATCATCATTTCATTATTATCTTAAGTTATTTTTTTGGGAATTTTTTGAAAAGGTTAATATTTTGTTTAAATAGTTAAAATATTTATTTTTAATGAAAATTTCATTTTCCTTTCTAGTATTTTAAAGAATAATTTTATTTTTGATTTTGTTTTACAATTCCAAAAATGTAATGCCCCGACCCTAGAAGCCTAGAGTCGGTGCTTTATTACATTTCATTAGCATGATCACAAAAGTTCAAATCTCGAAAGACCGATTAGTTTAGTAGCCTTTGAAGTACTAGATACATTCATAAGGTTTATATTACATCATAAAATAGAAAACTAAAACAACATTATTTCCAAATACAACACTGAGATCCCATAGACTATCCCTGCAGGTCAGTCATAATATACTTCTTCACATCATGGGAAAATAAAACATAGAAAGGGGTGAGATCAGATGCTCAGTAAGGATAACAATATAACGGAAACTTTCATAAATAAGCATAAACATTTAAGGCAATATATAAGATTAAAACAAAAGCCTTTTAAACTTGAACATCAGTATAATATGGAAAAGATAAAATCAAATAATTCCATTTACTTACTCACATAGATATTCTACTAGTCGAATAATCACATGCAATATCAATATCCACTTTCATAATGATGGAATGCATAATGCCAGACTTTCATAACCACATAGTCATGGCCTTATGCCAAGACTACAAATAAGATTTTTTCAAGACATTGTTTCAAGACACTAGTTTGTCTCATGAGACCTACCGATGCATCGAGGAGCTATAGCGGTCTCCACCTGTCACATATTAAGTCCAATGCATTACTCATATGAAAAGGTTTAAACATAACATAAACATTCATATTAAAACTAGTATAATAAATGTCAATAATTTATCCATAAACCATGAATGGGGTAAAAATAACACATCCATAGTCAAACATATCACAAAACCTTCAATAAAATATGGAAGTTTTGTATCATAATAAATCAACTTCAAATAATCTTAAAATCCATCAAAGGATGTTGACATAGATGAAATCAAAACCTTTTTTAGAGAAACAACTCTTTCTATTTTGAAATCATTTAAAAGTCACGTAATTATAAAATAAAACATTTATATTTGAAAATATTCTTATAAGCTTATAAGGGAAGCTTTGACGATGTTATAACGGTGGAAAATAGCCGCACCCGCCGTATAAGTTAAAAAAAAGACATTCTTACCTTAATTTTGTCGAAAAGGTTATAAAGGACATTGTTTGGAAAACGACGAAAATATTCCTTTATAAACATATTATAAAAGTCAAACAAGGGTATAAATGACTTAAACCCATAGTCTAGTAAATAGTAATAATGTTTTGAAATACATTTTTAAGAAACATGGATGTGGATGATAAAGAGTTCCCTGTAGATAATTACGTATAAAAAACCTCAGATAATGAAGAGATTGTAGAATTAACCCTTACCTTGTACTTTTCCTTGGTCTAGGGTAGGTTAAACTCCTGTATAATGGTGAAATAATTGTTATTAAATTATACAAGAATCATATACATTAATATGATATCATATATGATCTTTTAACATTGATTTGTTAATAATATCTTAGTATTATCATTGTTTCGAGTGTTAAAAGATTCGTTTTCCTTTATATTCTTTGTTATGTGAGTCATATTTTTTATGGATGGGATGTATCTTATTCATATCTAGAATTATATCAAGTCTTTAAACATTGTTTTTAATCATCTAATGAAAATTATTCTTGAATGGATATGATGGGGAATGAATCTCACCGCGTTCGTGGATATGGTAATCCGTACGTACGCACGAGAAACAATATCATTCTTTTGATATTAAAATAACATATAATTGGATGGTATATCATATATACAGAATCATTATCATGTTATATTTATTATTTACATCAATTACACATTATTATTATACCCATCCAAATAATAATGTATTGAATAACAATTACACCACGACGTGGAGATGGTAAGCCATACGTACGCATGTATGACGACATATCATTAAAAGGATGGATAGAATAATGAATTTTGTTGTACCATATTTATAATAACATCAAGGTATATAAAATATACTGGAGTTAACATTTCGGGTAATAATCATTTTCTTTATCGTACGTGTTTTAACTTGTTACTCTTGATTGTATCACTTAGATCAAGATTTAAATACTTCCAGAATATGAAACATGATTTATATATCATATATATTTAGAATATATATATGTATAATATACATATATATGAAATGGAAAACACCGTTAATGGAGATGGTAGTCCGTACGCATAAACGCTGTTTTCGTTTTCATATCGTATTGAATAGAACTAAGTGAATAAGATATATGTAAGTACATATATATTTCTCCAGTATAATTATTATGTCATATATTACATAATTATTAATGATATATATTTTATAATCATCGTTGAATGGTGAACGTGGAAATGAATCTCATCACGTCGTGGAGACGGCAATCCGTACGTACGCACGAGTGACAATATCATTATATTGATGGAAAAATCATATGTAATTGGATGGTATATCATATATACAGAATCATTAACATGTTATATTTATTATTTACATCAGTTATACTCATTATTATACCCATCCAAATAATGAAGTGTTTGAATAACAAACTACACCACGACGTGGAGACGGTAATCCGTACGTACGCACGTATGGTGACTTTGTCATTTATAGGATGGATAGAATAATAAATATGGTTGTACCATTTCTATAATAACATCAAAGTATATAGAAGATACTGGATTTATTATTTTATAATATAAACAACAATGAAAGAGTAAGTGGAAGAAGGAAAGAACTTGGAAGATGTGATGAAATATTTTTTGGGTTCTTACTTTTGATTTGATCAAAAGGGATCCTTAGAATGAATTTCTGACCAAAGTAAGGCCTCTAGGATGAAGGGAGGGATTTTGGGAGGATATTTGGTCAGGGGTTTTCCGAGACAAATGGCTTTGAAGGTGTGAATTAGAGTGAAGGGGGAGTGCCCTTTTATAAGAGGGGTGAGAGGCACCTTAGGAAAAACTTAAAATATTATTTTATAATAAAATAATTTTCAGTTTATAATGGCTCCAAAATGTATTATTTAAAGTATAAGGTGGGTATGGGTCAAAAAATACTCAACCAATAGGTTTTAGACAGGTTTGGGTCACCATATTAACCTTAACTTTTAGATTTAACTCTTAGTTAAATAGTTTGACATTTACCATGTCTCTTGTATTTTTATATTATATGGTTAATAAACTTACTATAAAATTCCAATTGAACCCCAATTGTTTCATTAATGTAATATATATTATTATATAAGTATTTTGGCCGAACCTTATATTTTTAGGACTATTATACCAATTAATAATATAATATTTGTTTTAAAACTCTTTTATGTCAATTTTGAAACTATTTGGTATTTTGTTTTTGATAAATTCATAACAGCATTATTACTTCAAAAACAATTTATCTAATCAACCCTAACATGTCATATTAAATTATAAAATTAGTTTAATTCATAAAAAGTATCAAATTACATTTATTTGGATATTTATAATATCAATTATTTTGATCTTTCATTTATACAGTAATTACTGCATCCTCATTGTGCCATAAATAAATTTAATTATTTAATGTCTAAAAAATATAAATAAAATACCATTATGTAGGAAATCTTTTTATGTTTCTAATTAATATTTATAGTTGAATTTATATTATGTGTAACCCTATATTAAAAATGTTTTAGTTATTAAACTTTGAATTTAACACTTTTAACCCTTCTTTGAATTAAATAATAATAAATGTCCTAATCTAATCCAAGTGGACCTAAAGGATTATATTTTATTCCTAAGTTTGTTTTGGGTCGAATTATACTTATCCAATAGAATTAGGACATGTGTTATGGTAAGAATAATATCATTTTTACCCTTAATTACCCTATTTACTTTTAATCGTGGTAAATAAAAGTAAAAAAGTTACTATTCACCAAAAATTATTTTCATCTTATTGAACCAAATTTTTCTTATTGATATCAATAGTGTCTCTCGGATTTTTGAAATTCCACTCACAGAAGCAGTAAAATTAGGTTTTATGTGAATTTGCAAATTATCCTAGGAGGTGGGTAAAAGACGGTGATAATTTCAATAAAATTTTTATATATAAAAAATTATTATAAACTGACTCCAATGAATTCCATTGAACTTATATAGGTATTATGTATATATTTTGACCTAAAATAAATTTAAATAAAATCAGTAATTTTTTAAATAAAAATTTGGTTTTAAACTGTAACTTAGTGTTTTTCACTATGCATCAAAAATTGAAAGTTTTCATAAAAATATAAAAAATTCACCCTAATCTAATTTCGATATTCCAAATCTAAAAATGAAGTCCATTTTGAAAGATAAAATTTATAAAATTTCAAAAAGTGGGTATTACTATTCATAACGACTTGTTTGATTGGTTGTGGTGTGTTAGAAGTCGAAGTTGCGTACAACACATGCTACTGTATTATTCATAGAGAAGCGTACCGTGGAAGCTTGGGGTGTTACAAAAAATTTATTATTGTTAAAAATAATTTAATTTATACATTCTAGATCAACATTATATTTTATCTTTGAATAAAATTACATTTACACTTAAAAAATTAATTTTTCAAAAAACTATTTATCTTCACACTTTGAGGGATTGTAATCAAATGAATTTATTCCACTTATAGGGATAGAGTTTTATAAAATGGATTCAATATTTTAAATCATGAGGTTAAAATTTAGTAAATATGACCCTTTTATTATTATGAAAAATGAATTGTAGTCATGCAAACAATTATCACCTCAGTATAGGGTAAATGAGATAATTAAGGTTAAAAATAATTTGATAAGACATTAAAAATATATCAAACACTTGGATATATTTCATTGCATGATTATATTTCTTACATAATCATATGAACTTATAAAATATGAACTTTTTATCATTTTTATTTGTTTTTATCATTATAATATTTAAGTAAAGGATAAAATCAAAAATTTCATTCTCTTGCTTTTAATATTTATAATATATTGTGATAGGGAAAAAATGTCCAGTTATAAATATTTATTTTAAATATTAATGATTTCTTTACCATGGTATTTTATTTTTATTTTTTAGTAGTGAAAAAATTACTTTAAATGCTTAAGAAACACCAACATATTATTTATTCAGTTAATAAAAAAATAAAACAAATGAATCTAAAAATATTAAAAGTAATATAATTTGGGAAAGTTATTATATCCCAAAAATTTTATAGATAAATATTACATATTTTTTATTTGTGAAATTTTTAAATTTTAATCATTTTATTTCATAATATCTTCAAAGTCCATTTAATTTAATTACTCCAAAAAATAACACTAGTGATATTTTGTAATAAATAATATTTTATTAAATGATTTAAAATTACTAATAATATATCTTCATCCAAGTGAATTTTATATGGTTTAAAAATAAACCACATTCTATTTATGTTCCTTTTATCCTTTTATGGTAACATTCTGGACACATAAAGGGTAGAAAACTTTAATATTACGGTAATTGTCAAAAGGGTTAAAAGGGGGGGGGGGGTAAATAGTAAAAGATATGGGTGGAAACATAACTAAAACATGTAAAAAAATTATTGTATTAGTAGATTTAGAATAATATTTATATTTTATTCTAATTATCTAAATTTTTATTCATTTTAACAAGAAAAAATAAAATATTTTAATTTAATACTTTAAAAATTCCATGAATGTCCCTCCCGTCACTTATAAAAGGACACCCCTTCATTATTTTCATTACACCATGTTGAGAAAAAATATATTTAAAAAACCCTACCCATTTATCTTATTAAAATAATTAATCAATTTTTATATGTTATGGTATTTCCAAAAAGTCAACCCCAAGTCCCTTAAGAAGATGTCTAATGGAAGTCTACCAAATAAGAGGTATTCATCTTTATCGATTATTTCATGTTTATTTCTTATTAAAATTAACCTAAATATGTTTCAACCATACTAAAATAATAAATTAACCACCATAAATATATATAGAAATTAATTTTATTATGGGATAACAATATTTTATCTCTTTTCCATCCTATGGAAAGAGAAAACATTGCTCGTATGTACGTACGTCATATCGTCTCCACGTAGAGATGTAATTCATTTTTTGTCACCACATAACTTGGTGGTTTTAAATAGGTAAATAATAATCATATATTATATTTATTGCATCATTTTTTATATTTAATTATAATATCATATCTATCTTTATTCATTCTAAAATGTTGTAAAATGATAACATCACTTGTGCGTACATATGGACTACCACCTCCATGAAGTGATGTGTTTAATTTGTTCATTTACAATTTATATGGATGGAAATAAGGATAAATATAATGAATATATAAGATATAAATTATATAAAAATAATCATGTAAAGGTGAATTATTATTTACCTTTCCTCTGTTCCATCCGTCAAAAAGTGAAAATAATGTTCATACATACGTACATCCTATCATATCCATGAATGGTATAATTAATTTTTCTATATCTTACTTTTATGTATGAATATAAATATATATATATTTAATATATATGAAATTTTTATCATTATTTAAATTATTTATATTATGGAATCATAATCAAAGTACAGTTACTGGAAATTTTCTCTCAAAACATGCATGAGAAAATAAAGCAGTTAACACCCAAAACAATGATAATAATGAATGATTGTTAAAAAACATGTGATAATATATTATAAGAACATATGATATTATTAATATTAATTTGTTTCTAGTATTAATTAATAACATGTTTAAAACCATTATATAGGAGGTTAAATCACTTTCAAATAAGGGGAAACATCAGGTAAGGGGTTTCTTAACTCAATTTCCATTCATCAGGTTATTATAATTCTTCATTGACTTTTTTTACCATGATTATATGTAAAATTAATTATTATTATATTATTTTTTATTTCCATTTGTTTTTTTTGGATTTAAATTTTTTACACATAATCTCTCTATAAATTAATTCTCACATCAATTATATTATATTTTTAAGGGATTTCTTCTCAATTTCAACTCCATTAAGACATATTTGGTATTATGAACCTATTAATTTTAATATGGAACATATACTACCCCTTGGATGTATTTAACATGAATATATATTTATTAATTATGATTAAATTTTCAATTAATCTTTACTCTTTGAATAGGTTACAATGTAAAAGTTACCAAAGGGTTAAGAACTCACTTTTTAATCTCATTTTTCTGGGATCACATGTATTTTCCATTGGAGGAATCTTATAATCTATCCTTCATAAAATAAATATATTTTCTTATCATTGGTATATTTAATAAGTTTCAATATTTTATTGAAAAATTTACTCTTTCTAACTTTAATCAAGAAAATAAATATTTAAAATAAAATATGACCATATTTTTCTTTTGATCTGGTATATTTTTTTCCATGTCTGTATTTTTAAAAATTGTTTTTTTAAAAAGTCCTTTTTATTACCCAAATGATTTATTAAAGAAATATGATGTTATCATCAAATTTTAAAATTTTTTGAAAGGAATCTTTTTAATGTTCTCTGAAAGTTTGATTTTTCTACTTTCTTTATAAAAATTCAAAGTTATTTTTTTCTTTTTAACATATTTGGAGTTAATAGACTTTCCCACAACCATAACCGTTTAATACTCTTTATCTTTTTCTATAATATTTTAATAAATTTTCAAAGAAAAATATTTTATGAAAAATTATTTGAAATTTATCACTTTCATTTTCTTATGTTCTTTAAAATACTTGATATTACTATAAAATATACTTTCCCAGTGAATTGATGGTTATCTCTTATCACTTGATTCATTTTGTGGTCATTAACTTTCTCTTGAAAAATTCACTTTCTTGTGATCGTTTTTCATTGGAAATTACATTTCTATTAAATATTCATATTCTTTGTATCATGGATATGATTATTTCTTAAAATATACACCATATATACATAATTCTGTATACTTTAAAATTTATATGATTGACTGGGGAAATAATGATATTCTATATTATATACTTGATAAAAAAAATTATTAATAAGGAATTTTTCAAATTAAATTGATCAATCAATATACGAGGAATGAATTAGACATGCAGTGATGGGTGGGGTACAAAATTATATAGCCACTTTATGCATTAATATGTATCATTAGTCAAACCAGTTGACTATAATTATTTAATGAATTTTGGGTGTATACATACCCAAAGTTTAGAATTACTTGGCACACGGATTTTGAAGAAAAGATATTAAGATGTATGTGATCATGGAATCCAATATTAATAATTTACTTCATTGAGGATTTTATTATTATTATCCATGATATTATTGTATTTTATATTATCCAAGGATGCATTTCAGGCTCAAGTTATTGTTTAAATGGAATCTGTTTTCAGTTATTTACCTTTCCATAATGATTATGCCTTTTATTTGTAATATATTCTATAGTACTTAAACCTTACTAGAAATTTGATCTCACCATTGTGTTTTTATCATTCCTAAATATATGTAGAAGAAATATTTAAATGATTTTTATGGATTCCAAACATTTTATTTTGTTAATTTTTATATTTTATTTCCAATGTAAAATGAGAATCATGTATGTATCTAGTTTTTCAAGACTACTAAACTGATTGGTCCATCAGGATGAGACCTCTTTTATCTTATACCAATTTCATAAAGTATACACCAATTTTGGGTTACTAGATTTGGGTTTTTTACAGTTAGAATTTGAGGAATTTTAGTATAAACCTAGTGAGATAGATTTAAGAAACATATATTTGGGAATAAAACCCTATGAAAGACTTTGGGGATAAGTCTAATTATATTATAAAATTATATTGTTTTTGGTATGGTATATATTTTTTGGGTTTTTCATAGTTTCACATACCTATATAGATACTATAAGTGGATGTGGTTTTGGAAGTGATGCATATAAGGGTAATAATCTTGAAAAGAGTTGGTCAAGTATATCTCAGCCATCATTCCAGTGCACGGTACATGTGCCCTTACTATTAACCTAGTTTTACACTATTAGGGGATATTATTGGGTTAACTCATATTTTATTTATGAACACTTATGAATAATTTGAATAGATTAAAACCATTAATTAACTAGGGTGTCATAGATTGAAAATAAGGTGTCATGATTTAGAGATAATATAATTTCTTTTCATGATTAGGTTGTTTCCTAATATGACTATTTTTTCTCATACTATGATTTTTGGTTTTGGTAAATGGTTGGAACTAGAAGGAACCATTTTAATGCTGAATAAGATGAACAATGTAATGATTGTCTTAATTATAAAACAAACGAAACAAGTGATAGAATGTGAATCCTTGTGACTATGCCTAATCAGTTGTCTCATTATATGATTAATAGTCTCAACCTGGGTTCTTTTCTTAACTTTCATAATAAGAGAAAAATGTAGTTTCCTGAAGACCATATAGGGAATAATATTTATCATTCTACATGTAAAGTATGTGGGAAGAAACACTTGGGGGGAAATAACTTAAATGAATGAGAAAATATTTAATGTGTGGAAAAGAAGGGCATAGAGTAATTAAATGCACAATAAAAATAAATTGTTTGATAGAGGGATATAAATATCATAATAATGTATCATTTATTTTTTAATTTCCTATGTGTGGTTAACATGGGCATTAAATTCAATTCCCTAATCCAAGGGTTAACTCATAAACTATAGAATGAAATACTACATGTTAATCATTGAAGTGGAAGGATTGAATTATTTATGTATTGAGATTTTAGAATTATGTTATATAAGTGTTATATCAATGATATTATGGTTATAAGAATCCTAAAAAATATAATGATTGTTCCATAGTAGTTATTATTTTATGATTTGAATGAAAATATTGGATGTTATCGATAACTAGGAAAAGTGATGTAGTGGTATGGTCATATATTTAGAGAATACATGATTAAGAGAATGATAACCCTTTATATGTACATGATGTTGAGTTAATAAATTTTAGTTGGGATAAATATATGACCATAATTGATAAAGAAAATTATATAGTATTGATGACCTTGGAAATGATTTTTAATTTGGTGAAAAAGTATTTTGGGTCATCTTTGATGAAGTTCACTTCATTTTTTGATTTATGGAATATATTTGATAATATGTGACTCTGTTTAAGTAATAATAATAGAGTTAATTTTTTGTAAACATGTATTATTTTCATTTAGGTTTTATATTGATTTAGGTTATTATCATGTTTTAGGAGAATATATGATCACGATATTCAAGTGTTTGGTATATAACATTATGAAATACTTTATATTGTCTAGAAATATTTTTTTGGTCAAATATTTTGGATTTTTGGGATTTGAGTCTGGTTCGACATATTTTGGAGGAGTCTTAATGTTAAATATTTATGTAATGGATTAATTTAAACTCTGGGGTGATGTTTTTTTGATTTAGTTATTAATGTATTTTATTTATCCATATTGGATAACTTATACTAAACATTTTGATTTTGGTAAATACTTAGAGGTAGAAAGAATAAATTATTAATATTATGATTTATTAAAAGTAAATTTTAGTGCTCTAGTCATGAAAAATAAATCTTGAATATCTATATCTTGGAGTAATATATGGTGTGTAATTGATCAAAGTGTATCCAAATGATAGAATCATGATTTTGAAATATAAATAAATCAAGTAAATATATTTTCTCTATACTCTATATTGATAGTAAAGTAATCCCTAAACTATATTAAAATAATATTGAAATAAAAAAATTATTTTTTAAACTTCATTTTTGATTAATTTATAGTCTTTTAAACCCTCACTGATTTATGGTTTTTTGGTTGTTAACATTCTCATCACTATGTTCTCTTTCAATATCTATTGTCCCAAGGACATTAGTCTTCTCTTCCATGTATATATTTTAACTTTCCATAAATTTTATCTATATCACATAACATGAATATGTGATATTTTATGTATCTTTATGTTTCCCACTTTCCCTTTTCAAAATATGTTTCATTATACATAAGTACAATGTGTTTTTTCAATAAGAATTAAACGTTTGATGGTAGATATAAAATTGAAAGGGCATAATTTATTTACAGTTAGTATAATTTAACATCCCTATATTTTATTTAAATAGAAATATGTCATAATGAGTTAAAAAAATAATATAATTTTCACATAATATTTTTTAATAGCTTCAAGTTGTTTTTTTAAATGAGATTTACTATATGCCTACCTATAGTTTAAATTGTCTAGAACATTGCATTGTGGTTAATGATATGAGGATTTCTAATATAATGATGTCCACTATTAATCATTTTCTTTATTTAGAATTAAATTGTTATTGTCCATGAAATTATAGTATTTTATATCTTGTATAGATTCATTTTATGCTCAATTTATTGATTAAATGACATGTTTTTTTAGTTATGTTCCTTTCCCTATTTATTATGCCTTATTTACTCATAATAATTTCTATTGTACTTAACCCTTTATGACTATTTGATATCAACCATATTTTTCTCCTTTCCCCATGATATGAAGAATAAATATTTAAATGAGTTTCAAGGATGTTGAACATTTTCTTTTGTAATGTTTTATATTTTATTTCCAATGTGAAATGGGAATCATGTATGTATTTGGTTCTTCAAGACTAATAAATTGATCGGTCCTTGAGGATGAGATCACTCATATAATATGCCAATGTAATAAATTAAACACCAACTATGGGTTATTGGATTTTGGGTTGTTACACTCAAACTGTTCAACATCGTATGAAATATGTTCAAAGTCAACAGAAAATATAAATAGACAATCTTCAATAATTCAGAGAGTTTGAGGTCATGAATAAGGTTTTTATTAATATATCACCACGTAATAAGATCACGAGGTTTTGTAAAAAAAGAAATCTAGTATAATATACATCAATCTCTTTGAGATTATTGATGGAATTGGTGTTATGGAGAATCGATTATCTCTCCTACCTAAACAATTTCATGTATATGATTAGATCCACATGTCCCTCTTAAATAAGTGTCTTCTAGATGCCAAACATGTACTAAATTCATATGTGGTGTCATTGGAGAATTATATTTCTTATGAGGAGTATCCAGTGAAGATATTAGATCATAGAGACAAAGTTCTATGAAACAAGATAACTCACATGGTCAAAGTATTACGGAAAATCCATCAGTTTATAGAGGAAACATAGGAAGCAGAACAAGAAATGAAATAGAAGTACCATCACCTATATTAGTGTATAAAATTAAATTTTAAGGGTGAAATTTTTATTGGGGAAAGTATGTAACTGTAACGCCCCGACCCTAGATACCCAGAGTCGGTGCATTATTACATAACATTGGCATGATCACAAGAAAGATCAAGTCTCTAAAGACCGATTAGTTTAGTAGCCTTGGAAACACTAGATATATTCATAAGTCTTACATTACATCATAAGGTAAAAAAACTACAACAACATCTTGTCTTCATATCCCCTCATACTATCCCTGCAAGTCATTCATAAATCACTTCTTCACATCCTGGGAAAAATAAAACATTGAAAGGGGTGAGCTCAGATGCTCAGTAAGGATAAAAATATAGCAGAAGCTTTCATAGATAAGCATAAACACTTAAGGTAATGTATGACTAAAACAAAATCCTTTTAAACTTGAAATTCAGAATAATATGGCAATGATAAAATGAAATAATGTCATTCACTTACTCACATGGATATTCTACTAGTCGAATAATAACATGAAATATAAATAACTACTTTTATAAATATGGAATGCATAATGCCAGACTATCATAACCACGTAGCCAAGGCCTCGTGCCAAGACTACAAATAAGATTTTGTCAAGGCCTCGTGCCAAGACACTAGTTTGTCTCATGAGACCTACCAATGCATCGAGGAGATATAGCGGGCTCCACCTGTCACTTACTAAGTCCAATGAATTCCTCATATGAAAAGTTTGAAATATGACATAAACATTTATATTAAAACTAGCATACGAAATGTCAATACTTTATCCACAAACAATTAATGGTATAAAAATAAAACATCCACAGTCAAACATAACTCATTCAATACAATATGGAAGATTTTATTGTATCATATTAACCTCAATTGATAATGATGAAGGATATTGACATAGATGAAAATAATCATCAAAACTATTAGAGAGAAATATACCCCTTTTTCTTGAAATCATTTAAAAGTCACACTATTTGTCAAAAATCCATTTAAAAATAGATTTTTGAATCAAAGTGTCCCATACCACTTTGAAACTTTTAAAAGTAATTTTAATTTTAAAACTTTAATGTCCATATAAATAAATCCTTAAAACCATTTTTAAAACATGGACATTAATGAGAAAGATTTAGAAAAATAAATCTTTAAAACACTTAAAAATGTATTTTAGTTAGAATTTCTAACCAAAAGAGAGACACTTGAATACAAATAATTGAGGTAATCAAAACATTGTAATATCATGAGAATAAAGGGATTCATGATATACTATCTCAAAGTACATTATATACACCATATAAAAGTGATTTGGTGTATGATAACAAAGAAGTCTCAATGGAATGTAAATTGAGATGAAATATCTTATAAAGACCATATGCTTAGGTTAAGGATAAATCAACGACATAATTATGTGTGAAAAATATAAATACAATCAATATTATTGGATATTCAGTGTAAATAAATCAGAGGACATTCACACATATTCTTGTAAACACAACACCAATGAATTGGATATTTAACTCAACAAATGGAGATTGAGTTTAAATTACTCTTATCAAGTTCATATCGATGACTTGAGAATTTATCAATGGAGTGATTATGTGTATCAAAAGTATATCCATAGAAAGGGGAGTTTAAATTATGACATAATCAAATTAATAGTGATTCCACACATAATCTTGGAGTAAAATAATAAATGAAGTATGCATAAAGCCGAATGAGTGGAAATTGAAATTTCAAATTCCCTTATTGATTTGGTAACTTAAGAAACATACACCCATGAAAGAATGATCACAAAATGATGATATAAATATACAAAAATTAAAGTATATTACACAATTAATACAAACATGGGCAGTAAACACACCACATGCAATAAATAAGTGGTGAACAATGGAAATCTCACGGAATTAAAAGTGAGATAAGAAACCCCTTACCTTGTACTTTTCCTTGGTTTGGGTAGGTTAAACTTCTGTATAATGGTGAAATAATTGTTATTAAATTATACAAGAATCATATACATTAATATGATATCATATATGATCTTTTAACATTGCTTTTTTAATAATATCTTAATATTATTGTCATTTCAGGTGTTAACTTACTCATTTTCTTTTATATGTTTTGTTATGTAAGCCATGTTTGTTATGGATAGGTTGTATATTATTCATATCCAGAATGATATTATGTCCTTAAAAATTATTATTAATCTTTAAATGAGAATTATACTTGAATGGATACGATGGAGAATGAATCTCATCGCGTTCGTTGAGACGGTAGTCCGTACGTACGCACGAGCGACAATATCATTCTTTTGATGTTAAAATAATATATAATTGGATGGTATATCATATAGACATAATAATTATTGTAACATCCCAAGTAAGTAATTAATAATATATATTTTTATCTATGCCTATTATTTAATTAGATAGTGTTTTAGAGGCTTAAAATGAAAATAAATACAATCTTAAGCATGGAATACACTAATATTTTTAAAAGATTGTTTTACTGCCTTTTAATGGCAAGACATTTTTAAATATATATTTTGACAATTTTATAAGCTATGTTTGTAAAAATAAACTTAATCTTAATGATTGGGACATCAAAATTTACTTTATGTGAATTTTTGGTATTTTTCCGATAAAGTTCATTTTTTAATGAATAGTGAAAAATGTTGTATTTTAATTCAAAAACTTTTTTTAATCTAATTTATTTATATGATTAGATTATCTTTTGAATTGGTTTTAAAGTGAAATTAGAATATATTTTTACCATTTAATCCAATGGTGGTCATTGGAATCAATTTCACTTTGAAATTAGACTTAAACTAGTGTCAATCTTTTGATACTTATTGTTTCATAAAAACACGCTATTTGTCATGACAACGGGAATTAATTATTAAATTAATTAATGTAACTTATATGATTTGAATTTTTTAAAATAGAAATCATTTTTTAATTCATAATATCAAATATAGCTTAGGGTGAAGTTTTGGTATTTTTCTGAAAAACTTCAATTTTTGATGAATAGTGAAACCACTAAGTAGTAGTAAAAGAAACTGATTTTTCGTTTAAATGAAACTTTTCCACTTCTGTGATTTTATTTTCAAAAATCTAACATACATGGTTTTTATTAAGAAGTAAAATGTGGTTTAATGATATTAAAATAATTTTTTGGTGAATAGTAACTTTTAAGTTCTTAATCGCGATTAGAGGTAATTAGTGTAGTTTAAGGTAAAAATAATGTTTTAATAATATGAGATGAGCTTGACACATGTCCTAACATCATTGGATGTGTAATAGCCGACCAAGAAAATCCATGGGTCAACTTGGGGACCCCATGGATCCACTTTGGTTGGGAAATGACATAAATAAATTTTTATTTAATGTTAAAGTGAAAATGACACAAACATGAGATGTTTTACTAAAAAAATTTTTACATGGGGTTATACAAGTCATATTTTTGAGTATAAATATTAATTAGAAATATAAAAAGATTTCCTACATCATGATATTTTTTTTCATAATTTTTAAACATTAAATATATTGAATTATTTATTACCTCATGATGATGCAGCGATTACCTCATTAATAAAGGATTTAAATAAAATGAAAAGATAATGTAAAATCTATGACCTACACATGTCCAAAACCTATTTTATGGGTATATTTCAAACCCTTATTACCTTATCCTAGAATTATATCAATGTGGGACCTCTTAAATCCGAATCTCATTTTAAAATAAAGTAACTTTTCTTTACTTTCCAAGAGTGCCCCTCCTCTCCTCTTATAAAAGGCCCCCACCTCTACCTCTTTAACCACACTTCCAAATCCTTTGGCTCGGCCAAACCCTACCCATTTTGTCTATAAAAATCCCTCTCTTACTACTTGAAGCCTCAATTTGGGCAGAATTCTTCCCAAGGAAGCCTTTGAGCTCAAACCAAAGGGAGTTACCCGATTTTAAGGTAATGTCTTCACTTGAGTCCTTTTATATTATTTTGCTTCTCCAACCCCCTAAACTCTTTTTATTCATTAATTTTGTAACAACTCCAGTATCTTCAATATAATATGATGTTTTTATAAGAAGTATTCGAGCTACACTTACACACACCTACATCTAATGGTTAAAGAACATACTGTTTCCGTGGATGGAGAATTTCTGCCTCCCGAAACGATGATTGTTCAACATTCTTTTAACACCTTCAAAGGTGGACATTAAGATGAAAATATATTTATATATGATATATAATATGTTTATGTTTTCCTTAATCTTCTGTATTTTTCATTTTGGGCATACCTTTATGGTTTCCATTATGGGTAAACGCGATATCTTCATTTAAGGAAGTGCGGACTACCGCCCCCTTGAAGTGATTTGATTAGTTAATGCCATATGTGGGACTTATAAAGGATGTAATTAATGATTTTATATATGATATTATACTGGGATTATAATATTCCATTATATAATTATGATTCCATTCCATAAAATACGAAATAGAAATGAAAGCAGCGTTCATGCATACGTACGACTTACCGTCTCCATGAACGGTGCATTTCATTTCTTACCTTTAAATGTTATGTAATATTATAAATAAATGTATATACTGGATATATATGATATATATGATATCTACATCATGAGTATAACTCTGTATATAATGGATACATGAACAACTTGTAATTATAAAGAGCATATTTTTGACTCAAGTACCAATGATCATTAAAATGACCGTTAATAACTTAAATAATTACATAGTGTTCATGACATGGTAATAAGTGATATAAAAGGAATAATGAAATTGAAAAATGTTCTTAAGAAAGTATAAATTAACTCAAGTTTATTATTCAGGAGGTTAAAGAACGATCGAGTCAAGTCCGACCCGAGGTATGGGACTTCGTCTCAATCTCCTTTCATTAAGGCATATTTTGTTTTATACACAGCCTTTTTTTATACGGTGTATAAACTCCTTTGACTTTTACATTTATTAAAAAGGAATCTTTTTTTATACGAATCATTTAATAAATGAAAAAATGGAATGTTTTTGTCGTACGTATGCGGCGACAACGACTTCTCCACCGCCGTGACCATTATTTGAGTTTTGGATTCCTATACAAGCCATACCGTTTTTTTTAAAAGAAAAATAAATACCCTGTTTTAATTTTCTTTTATTTTGGTTTTGAAAATTGTTTTCATAATTTTTTTATTATATCAATGTGTTGTATTGATATCTTGTGATTGAAATGTGGAAATTTTATGTTTCCTTTATGCATGTTTTATGTGATACGATTATGTTATGGTTCTTGGGCATTGTTATGAAGACGGGTAGTTCCGTGATAAAATAAGGGCAGGTGATCCCAATATAGCTCTTTAATGCATTGGGTAATGCGAAGGAGTGAAACTTTAAGGTTTCTCCGAAGAGATTTAGGGAATATACTGTGATGGGTATTCCAAACATAACCAAGAGGGTTACTCCCTACGTAAGAATGTTATGAATACCTCAAGTTACCTTTATGTCTTATGATTTCTATGATTTATTCATTATTTGATGAGGTATGTTAAAGTGCTTATGTTTTATGGGTAAAGTATGATTTCATTCTTATGTGTATATGTACCCATGTTTCCTTTCCATATTTTTATATCCCTTACTGATCTTTTTATGCTCATCCCAAGTTTTTGAAATGTTTTTCACAGGTCAAGGGAAAGGTACATGATATGATGATAGTTTCAAGGAAGTGTCAAGAAAGAATCCAGGTTTTATTTTAAATATGTTTCCATTGATGGAAAAAATGAATACTATCTTTTATGTAACCACTTTGTTTAAATGTGGAATGTAATGCAAGTTTTATGTTCTAATTCTCTAAAACTCTAAACCTGAAAAGATCCTCAAGGTCTAATCTTGTAATAACTCAAGATTAAGTAAGGTTTAAGGCTGGGGACTTATAGTTGGTATCAGAGGTTGGTTTAGATAACTTTAGGAGTTAGAATTATATTAAATGATTATACAAAAATATTTTTTTATGGTTAAATTGAAATGATAAAGCATTTGAAGATTACCATGTTGCTTCATCTAAGACATGTTTGTTCAGAATGGTTTTCCACAGAGGAAACAGGGAAGCAGTGCTAGGAAGGCATACATAAAGAAATAACCTTCTGAATCAGCATCCTGAGATGGTCGGAATTGGAACTGAACAGTTTGTTGCAGTAATGGCGCAGTTGACTCAAGCGATAAATGGTGGTGGTATCCATGCACGAGATCAGCTAGATCAACCACAGAGGAACATGTCAGTGGTGGAACATTTCATGAGGCAACATCCCCCATCATTCAGAGGTTCATCTGACCCTGTTCTAGCTGAAGGGTGGATTAAAGCACTGGAGAAGATTTTCGATGTCATGGGGTGTTCAGACAATCAAAAGGTTAGTCTTGTTATTTACCGTTTAGAGGGTAAAGCAGATCAATGGTGGTCGATGGTTAAAAATATCAGGGACGCTGATGAGATTGATGCTATCGACTGGGATGAATTCAAAGGTATGTTTCTTGAGAAGTATTTTCCTAAGGCTGTTCGACTTAGGATGGAAAAACAATTCCTGGAATTGAGGCAAGAGGAAGACTCAGTGGCTGCTTATGAAGAAAGGTTCACTCGATTGTCAAGATATGCTCCAAATTTTATCAGTGACCTTGATTGTAAAATCAATCATTTTTACTCAGGGTTAAAGCCAAAATATCGAAGGGATTTAGCTTCTCGTGAGTTAAAAATTTATGAAAAGCTTGTTCTATGTGTTGAGAAGGTGGAAATGGAGTTTTCCGATGATCAAGTGTTCTATAACAACCAGCAGAAGAAGAGACCGAGGTGGCAGGAGAAAGGAAGGAATTCTTCAAAAAGGTCTGATGGTAAGAAAACTAAGTTTCCAGTTTGTGATAAATGTGGTAAAAGGCATGCTGGGGTCTGAATTATGGAAAGTGCTACCGATGTGGTAATATGGGACATAAGGCTCATGATTGCACTAAAAAAGATCAAGGTGGTGGTAAGTCCAAATTCGATTTACAGTTAGTGAAATGTTTTAAGTGCAATGAGATGGGTCACTATGCAAATGAGTGTCCGACAAAGAGCTTGAGTGATGGGAAGCAGTTAGACTACAAGAAGAAAGGGGTGGTGAAATCCTTTGCAACTACTTCAGCAGATGTTGGTTCATCAAATGAAGTTGTATCAGGTACTTTGTTTGTTTTTTCAGATTATGCCAGTGTGTTGTTTGATTTGGGGTCTACACATTCTTTCATCTCTGAAAACTTTTCTAGTAAAATGGGAATACCATCTCAAGAAATGACTCCTGAACTTTTGGTAAAAACACCTGGGGGAAATGTTGAGGAAAAAAGAATTTATAAGAATCTTCCTATCCTTATTTGTGGAAAGAACCTACTTGCGAACCTTATTGTTTTACATGTAGTAGAGTTTGATGTTATCCTGGGTATAGATTGGCTCTCTATTTACCATGCTAAGATTGAATGTAGAGATAAAGAAGTTTCTTTTCAGAAAGACTTTCAATTTGTGTACAAGAATGAACCCTTACTGTTGATAACTTATCAAGAGGCCGAGAAACTTGTAAAAGATGGAAATGAATGTTACCTTGCACATATTGTTGAAAACAAGGGAACTGTTTAGATTAATGATGTACCAATGGTAAATGAGTATCCTGATGTTTTTCCTGATGAGTTGCCAGGAATAATACCAGATCGGGAAGTTGAATTTACTGTTGACTTAGTTCCTGATGCTAAGCCAATTTCAAAACCCCCTTATCGAATGTCTCAAATTGAACTTTTAGAGTTGAAGGAGCAATTGCAAGATTTATTAGAGAAAGGTTTCATTCGACCTAGCACATCACCATGGGGTGCTCCTGTTTTATTTGTTAAAAAGAAAGATGGTTCTATGAGACTTTGCATTGATTATAAATCCTTGAATAACATCATTGTTAAGAACAAATATCCTTTGCCTCATATCAATGATTTGTTTGATCAGCTCTAGGGAGCTCAGTATTTTTCAAAGATTGACTTGAGATCGGGGTACCATCAGATGAAGGTAAAGGAAGCAGATGTTCCGAAGACTGCGTTTCGTACAAGATATGGCCATTATGAATTTGTAGTAATGTCTTTTGGGCTAACCAATGCACCTACTGTATTCATGGACTTAATGAATAGAATTTTCCATGAGTTCTTGGATAAGTTTGTGGTGGTTTTCATTGATGATATTTTGGTGTTTTCTAAAAGTAAAGAGGAGCATGAAAGACATTTAAGGGTTATTTTGAAAAACTTAAAAGAAAAGAAATTGTATGGGAAATTCAGAAAGTGTGAGTTTTGGTTGCAACGAATTTCTTTCCTTGGTCACATTGTTTCTAAAGATGGGATAACTGTTGATCCTGCGAAAAAAAAAAGGTTGTTGAAGAATGGCCAAGACCCACAAATGTAACAGAGATTCGTAGTTTCCTTGGTTTGGCAGGATATTACCGAAGGTTTGTTAGAAATTTTTCACAGTTATCTAGTCCAATGACTAAGATAACTCATAAGGGTGTTAAGTTTATTTGGACAAAAGAATGTGATGATTTTTTTCAGGAACTGAAAAGAAGATTGGTGAATGCTCCAGTTTTGGCACTACCTTCTAGGAATGGGGAGTTTGTTATCTACAGTGATGCTTCATTGAAAGGACTTGGTTGTGTCCTAATGCAGAATGATTAGGTAATTGCCTATGCTTCACGACAGTTGAAAACTCATGAGGTAAATTACCCTACACATGATTTGGAATTAGTTGCTGTAGTTTTCGCTCTAAAAATTTGGAGGCATCATTTGTATGGAGTAAAGTGTGAAATATATACCGATCACAAAAGTTTAAAGTATATATTAACTTAGAAAGAATTGAACATGAGACAGAGGAGATAACTAGAATTAATCAAGGATTATGATTGTACAATTCATTACCATCCGGGAAAAGCAAATAAAGTGGCTGATGCTTTGAGTCGAAAAAGTAATGCTTCATTAACAATGTTGCATTTGGAACGTGATCCTTTGGTTAAGGATTTGATGAACTTTGGCATAGAAGTTTTTAGTGCAGGATGTTCTTCTGTTTTGTTTCAGGTATCAGTGAAATCTTCTCTATCAGACAGAATCAAGCAAGCATAGAAGCAAGACAGTGAGTTGCAGAAAAAGGTAGAGCTGGTTCAGAAGGGTAAGTTGCCTGAATTCAATATTGATAATGACTGTGTTTTGAGTTTTGGGAAGAGTTTATGTGTGCCTTGTGATTCACAGTTGAAGAATGAGTTGTTATGTGAGGCTCATAGTTCCCCGTTTTCAGTTCATCCTGGCAGTACTAAGATGTACAGAGATCTGCGGGAGTATTGCTGGTGGGATGGAATGAAAAGGGATATTGCTGATTTTATTGTGAAGTGTTTGACTTGTTAGCAGGTTAAGGCAGAGCAGAAGTTACCGAAAGGGATGCTTCAGCCTTTACCAGTGCCAGAGTGGAAATGAGAAAACATATCCATGGACTTTGTTGTGGGATTACCGAGGACATCTCGAGGTAATAATGCAATCTGGGTTATTGTTGATCGCTTGACTAAATCTGCTCATTTCCTTGCTATAAGAGATACTTTTTCCCTAGATCAACTTTCCCATTTGTATATTAAATAGATAAATAGGTTACATGGAGTTCCTCTCTCCATTGTATCTGATCGTGATCCCAGGTTTACTTCTAACTTTTGGAAAGGCCTTTAGAAGTCGTTGGGTACTGAATTAAATTTTAGTACAGCTTTTCATCCTAAATCAGATGGGCAGTCAGAACGAACAATTCATACTTTGGAAGATATGATACATGCTTGTTCGATGGATTATCAGGGAAGTTGGGACCAACATCTTTCTTTGGTTGAGTTTTCTTATAATAATAGTTTTCATTCCAGTATACAGATGGCACCATTTGAGGCGTTATATGGGAAGCGGTGTCGAACTCCAGCTTTTTGTGATGAAGTGGGTGAAAGGAAGCTGATGGGACCAGAATTGGTAGAAGAGATGGTAGAAAAAGTTCAGCTGATACAGAAACACATGCGAACAGCTCAGATCAGGCAGAAAAGTTATGCAGACAATAGGAGGATGGATCTCTCTTTTGAGGTAGGTGATCATGTTTTTCTCAAGGTTTCTCCATGGAAAAGTGTGATGCGATTCGGTAAGAAAGGAAAGCTGAGTCCAAGGTTCATTGGACCATATGAAATTCTGGAGAGAGTTGGATCAGTTGCATATAGAGTGGAATTACCTCCGAGTTTATCTCAGGTACACAATGTTTTTCATGTTTCAATGCTGAGAAAGTATATGCCAGATCCATCTCATGTTTTGAGTCCAGAGGTAGTTCAGCTGGAAGAGAAACTATCTTATGAGGAACAACCGGTCCAGATTCTTGACCACAGGGAGCAAGTGTTATAGAATAAGGTGATTCATCAGGTAAAGGTTTTGTGAAAAAACCACATGATTGAAGAGGCAACATGGGAATCTGAAAATGCAATGAGGGATAAATACCCCCACTTATTCGATAAGTAAATAAATTGCGGGGATGCAATTTTCTAAAGGGGGGAAGGATGTAACATCCCAAGTAAGTAATGAATAATAGATATTTTTATCTATGCCTATTAATGAATTATATAGTGTTTTAGAGGCTTAAAATGAAAATAAATCCAATCTTAAGCATAGAATACACTAATATTTTTAAAAGATTGTTTTACTGCCTTTTAATGGAAAACCATTTTTAAATCTATATTTTGACAATTTTATAAGCTATGTTTGTCAAAATAAACTTAATATTTATGATTGGGACATCAAAATTTACTTTGTGTGAATTTTTGGTATTTTTCCGATAAAGTTCATTTTTTAATGAATAGTGAAAAATGTTGTATTTTAATTTAAAACCACTTTTTAATCTAATTTATTTATATGATTAGATCATCTTTTGAATTGGTTTTATAGTAAAATTAGAATATATTTTTACCATTTAATCCAATGGTGGTCATTGGAATCAATTTCACTTTGAAATTGGACTTAAACTAGTGTCAATCTTTTGATACGTATTGTTTCATAAAAACACGCTATTTGTCATGACAGCGGGAATTAATTATTAAATTAATTAATGTAACTTTTATGATTTGAATTTTTTAAAATAGACATAATTTTTGAATTCAGAATATCAAATATATCTTAGGGTGAAGTTTTGGTATTTTTCTGAAAAACATCAATTTTTGATGAATAGTGAAACCACTAAGTTGTAGTTAAAGAAACTGATTTTTCATTTAAATGAAACTTTGCCACTTCTGTGATTTGATTTTTAAAAATCTGAAATACATGGTTTTCATTAAGAAGTAAAATTTGGTTTAATGAGATTAAAATAATTTTTTGGTGAATAATAACTTTTAAGTTCTTAATCGCAATTAGAGGTAATTAGTGTAGTTTAAGGTAAAAATAATGTTTTAATAATATGAGATGAGCTTGAAACATGTCCTACCCTCATTGGATGTGTCATGGCCGACTAAGAAAATCCATGGGTAAACTTGGGGACCCCATGGAGCCACTTTGGTTGGGAAATGACATAAATAACTTTTTATTTAATGTTAAAGTAAAAATGACACAAACATGAGATGTTTTACTAAAACAATTTTTACATGGGGTTATACAAGTCAAATATTTGAGTATAAATATTAATTAGAAATATAAAAAGATTTCCTACATCATGATATATTTTTTCATAATTTTTAAACATTAAATATATTGAATTATTTATTACCTCATGATGATGCAACGATTACCTCATTAATAAAGGATTTAAATAAAATGAAAAGATAATGTAAAATCTATGACCTACACATGTCCAAAACCTATTGTATGGGTATATTTCAAACCCTTATTACCTTATCCTAGAATTATATCAACGTGGGACCTCTTAAATCCGAATCTCATTTTAAAATAAAGTAACTTTTCTTTACTTTCCAAGAGTGCCCCTCCTCTCCTCTTATAAAAGGCCCCCACATCTACCTCTTTAACCACACTTCCAAATCCTTTGGCTCGGCCAAACCCTACCCATTTTGTCTATAAAAATCCCTCTCTTACTACTTGAAGCCTCAATTTGGGAAGAATTCTTCCCAAGGAAGCCTTTGAGCTCAAACCAAAGGGAGTTACCCGATTTTAAGGTAATGTCTTCACTTGAGTCCTTTTATATTATTTTGCTTCTCCAACCCCATAAACTCTTTTTATTCATTAATTTTGTAACAAATACAGTATCTTCAATATACTATGATGTTTTTATAAGAATTATTCGAGCTACACTTACACACACCTACATCTAATGGTTAAAGAACATACTGTTTCCGTGGATGGAGAATTTCTGCCTCCCGAAATGATGATTGTTCAACATTCTTTTAACACCTTCAAAGGTGGACATTAAGATGAAAATATATTTATATATGATATATAATATGTTTATGTTTTCCTTAATCTTCTGTATTTTTCATTTTGGGCATACCTTTATGGTTTCCATTATGGGTAAACGCGATATCTTCATTTAAGGAAGTGCGGACTACCACCCCCTTGAAGTGATTTGATTAGTTAATGCCATATGTGGGACTTATAAAGGATGTAATTAATGATTTTATATATGATATTATACTAGGATTATAATATTCCATTATATAATTATGATTCCATTCCATAAAATACGAAATAGAAATGAAAGCAGCGTTCATGCATACGTACGACTTACCGTCTCCATGAACGGTGCATTTCATTTCTTACCTCTAAATGTTATGTAATATTATAAATAAATGTATATACTGGATATATATGATATATATGATATCTAAATCATGAGTATAACTCTGTATATAATGGATACATGAACAACTTGTAATTATAAAGAGCATATTTTTGACTCAAGTACCAATGATCATTAAAATGACCGTTAATAACTTAAATAATTACATAATGTTCATGACATGGTAATAAGTGATATAAAAGGAATAATTAAATTGAAAAAGGTTCTTAAGAAAGTATAAATTAACTCAAGTTTATTATTCAGGAGGTTAAAGAACGATCGAGTCAAGTCCGACCCGAGGTATGGGACTTCGTCTCAATCTCCTTTCATTAAGGCATATTTTGTTTTATACACAACCTTTTTTTATACGGTGTATAAACCCCTTTGACTTTTACATTTATTAAAAAGGAATATTTTTTTATACGAATCATTTAATAAATGAAAAAATGGAATGTTTTTGTCGTACGTATGCGGCGACAACGACTTCTCCGCCGCCGTGACCATTATTTGAGTTTTGGCTTCCTATACAAGCCATACCGTTTTTTTAAAAGAAAAATAAATACCCTGTTTTAATTTTCTTTTATTTTGGTTTTGAAAATTGTTTTCATAATTTTTTTATTATATCAATGTGTTGTATTGATATCTTGTGATTGAAATGTGGAAATTTTATGTTTCCTTTATGCATGTTTTATGTGATACGATTATGTTATGGTTCTTGGGCATTGTTATGAAGACGGGTAGTTCCGTGATAAACTAAGGGCGGGTGAGCCCAATATAGCTCTTTAATGCATTGGGTAATGCGAAGGAGTGAAACGTTAAGGTTTCTCCGAAGAGATTTAGGGAATATACTGTGATGGGTATTCCAAACATAACCAATAGGGTTACTCCCTACGTAAGAATGTTATGAATACCTCAAGTTACCTTTATGTATTATGATTTCTATGATTTATTCATTATTTGATGAGGTATGTTAAAGTGCTTATGTTTTATGGGTAAAGTATGATTTCATTCTTATGTGTATATGTACCCATGTTTCCTTTCCATATTTTTATATCCCTTACTGATCTTTTTATGCTCATCCCAAGTTTTTGAAATGTTTTTCACAGGTCAAGGGAAAGGTACATGATATGATGATAGTTTCAAGGAAGTGTCAAGAAAGAATCCAGGTTTTATTTTAAATATGTTTCCATTGATGGGAAAAATGAATACTATCTTTTATGTAACCACTTTGTTTAAATGTGGAATGTAATGCAAGTTTTATGTTCTAATTCTCTAAAACTCTAAACCTGAAAAGATCCTCAAGGTCTAATCTTGTAATAACTCAAGATTAAGTAAGGTTTAAGGCTGGGGACTTATAGTTGGTATCAGAGGTTGGTTTAGATAACTTTAGGAGTTAGAATTATATTAAATGATTATACAAAAATATTTTTTTATGGTTAAATTGAAATGATAAAGCATTTGAAGATTACCATGTTGCTTCATCTAAGACATGTTTGTTCAGAATGGTTTTCCACAGAGGAAACAGGGAAGCAGTGCTAGGAAGGCATACATAAAGAAATAACCTTCTGAATCAGCATCCTGAGATGGTCGGAATTGGAACTAAACAGTTTGTTGCAGTAATGGCGCAGTTGACTCAAGCGATAAATGGTGGTGGTATCCATGCACGAGATCAGCTAGATCAACCACAGAGGAACATGTCAGTGGTGGAACATTTCATGAGGCAACATACCCCATCATTTAGAGGTTCATCTGACCCTGTTCTAGATGAAGGGTGGATTAAATCACTGGAGAAGATTTTCGATGTCATGGGGTGTTCAGACAATCAAAAGGTTAGTCTTGTTATTTACCGTTTAGAGGGTAAAACAGATCAGTGGTGGTCGATGGTTAAAAATATCAGGGACGCTGATGAGATTGATGCTATCGACTGGGATGAATTCAAAGGTATGTTTCTTGAGAAGTATTTTCCTAAGGCTGTCCGACTTAGGATGGAAAAACAATTCCTGGAATTGAGGCAAGAGGAAGACTCAGTGGCTGCTTATGAAGAAAGGTTCACTCGATTGTCAAGATATGCTCCAAATTTTATCAGAGACCTTGATTGTAAAATCAATAATTTTTTACTCAGGGTTAAAGCCAAAATATCGAAGGGATTTAGCTTCTCGTGAGTTCAAAATTTATGAAAAGCTTGTTCTATGTGTTGAGAAGGTGGAAATGGAGTTTTCCGATGATCAAGTGTTCTATAACAACCAGCAGAAGAAGAGACCGAGGTGGAAAGAGAAAGGAAGGAATTCTTCAAAAAGGTCTGATGGTAAGAAAACTAAGTTTCCAGTTTGTGATAAATGTGGTAAAAGGCATGCTGGGGTCTGAATTATGGAAAGTGCTACCGATGTGGTAAGATGGGACATAAGGCTCGTGATTGCACTAAAAAAGATCAAGGTGATGGTAAGTCCAAATTTGATTTACAGTTAGTGAAATGTTTTAAGTGCAATGAGATGGGTCACTATGCAAATGAGTGTCCTACAAAGAGCTTGAGTGATGGGAAGCAGTTAGACTACAAGAAGAAAGGGGTGGTGAAATCCTTTGCAACTACTTCAGCAGATGTTAGTCCATCAAATGAAGTTGTATCAGGTACTTTGTTTGTTTTTTCAGATTATGCCAGTGTGTTGTTTGATTTGGGGTCTACACATTCTTTCATCTCTGAAAAATTTTCTAGTAAAATGGGAATACCATCTCAAGAAATGACTCCTGAACTTTTGGTAAAAACACCTGGGGGAAATGTTGAGGAAAAAAGAATTTATAAGAATCTTCCTATCCTTATTTGTGGAAAGAACCTACTTGCGAACCTTATTGTTTTACCTGTAGTAGAGTTTGATGTTATCCTGGGTATAGATTGGCTCTCTATTTACCATGCTAAGATTGAATGTAGAGCTAAAGAAGTTTCTTTTCAGAAAGAATTTTAATTTGTGTACAAGAATGAACCCTTACTGTTGATAACTTATCAAGAGGCCGAGAAACTTGTAAAAGATGGTAATGAATGTTACCTTTCACATATTGTTGAAAACAAGGGAACTGTTTAGATTAATGATGTACCAATGGTAAATGAGTATCCTGATGTTTTTCCTGATGAGTTGCCTGGAATAATACCAGATCGGGAAGTTGAATTTACTGTTGACTTAGTTCCTGATTCTAAGCCAATTTCAAAACCCCCTTATCGAATGTCTCAAATTGAACTTTTAGAGTTGAAGGAGCAATTGCAAGATTTATTAGAGAAAGGTTTCATTCGACCTAGCACATCACCATGGGGTGCTCTTGTTTTATTTGTTAAAAAGAAAGATGGTTCTATGAGACTTTGCATTGATTATAAAGCCTTGAATAACATCATTGTTAATAACAAATATCCTTTGCCTCATATCAATGATTTGTTTGATCAGCTCTAGGGAGCTCAGTATTTTTCAAAGATTGACTTGAGATCGGGGTACCATCAGCTGAAGGTAAAGGAAGCAGACGTTCCGAAGACTGCGTTTCGTACAAGATATGGCCATTATGAATTTGTAGTAATGTCTTTTGGGCTAACCAATGCACCTACTGTATTCATGGACTTAATGAATAGAATTTTCCATGAGTTCTTGGATAAGTTTGTGGTGGTTTTCATTGATGATATTTTGGTGTTTTCTAAAAGTAAAGAGGAGCATGAAAGACATTTAAGGGTTATTTTGAAAAACTTAAAAGAAAAGAAATTGTATGGGAAATTCAGAAAGTGTGAGTTTTGGTTGCAACAAATTTCTTTCCTTGGTCACATTGTTTCTAAAGATGGGATAACTGTTGATCCTGCGAAAAAAAAGGTTGTTGAAGAATGGCCAAGAACCACAAATGTAACAGAGATTCGTAGTTTCCTTGGTTTGGCAGGATATTACCGAAGGTTTGTTAGAAGTTTTTCACAGTTATCTAGTCCAATGACTAAGATAACTCATAAGGGTGTTAAGTTTATTTGGACAAAAGAATGTGATGATTGTTTTCAGGAACTGAAAAGAAGATTGGTGAATGATCCAGTTTTGGCACTACCTTCTAGGAATGGGGAGTTTGTTATCTACAGTGATGCTTCATTGAAAGGACTTGGTTGTGTCCTAATGCAGAATGATTAGGTAATTGCCTATGCTTCACGACAGTTGAAAACTCATGAGGTAAATTACCCTACACATGATTTGGAATTAGTTGCTGTAGTTTTCGCTCTAAAAATTTGGAGGCATCATTTGTATGGAGTAAAGTGTGAAATATATACCGATCACAAAAGTTTAAAGTATATATTAACTTAGAAAGAATTGAACATGAGACAGAGGAGATAGCTAGAATTAATCAAGGATTATGATTGTACAATTCATTACCATCCGGGAAAAGCAAATAAAGTGGCTGATGCTTTGAGTCGAAAAAGTAATGCTTCATTAACAATGTTGCATTTGGAACGTGATCCTTTGGTTAAGGATTTGATGAACTTTGGCATAGAAGTTTTTAGTGCAGGATGTTCTTCTGTTTTGTTTCAGGTATCAGTGAAATCTTCTCTATCAGACAGAATCAAGCAAGCACAGAATCAAGACAGTGAGTTGCAGAAAAAGGTAGAGCTGGTTCAGAAGGGTAAGTTGCCTGAATTCAATATTGATAATGACTGTGTTTTGAGTTTTGGGAAGAGTTTATGTGTGCCTTGTGATTCACAGTTGAAGAATGAGTTGTTATGTGAGGCTCATAGTTCCCCATTTTCAGTTCATCCTGGCAGTACTAAGATGTACAGAGATCTGCGGGAGTATTGCTGGTGGGATGGAATGAAAAGGGATATTGCTGATTTTATTGTGAAGTGTTTGACTTGTTAGCAGGTTAAGGCAGAGCAGAAGTTACCGAAAGGGATGCTTCATCCTTTACCAGTGCCAGAGTGGAAATGAGAAAACATATCCATGGACTTTGTTGTGGGATTACCGAGGACATCTCGAGGTAATAATGCAATCTGGGTTATTGTTGATCGCTTGACTAAATCTGCTCATTTCCTTGCTATAAGAGATACTTTTTCCCTAGATCAACTTTCCCATTTGTATATTAAATAGATAAATAGGTTACATGGAGTTCCTCTCTCCATTGTATCTGATCATGATCCCAGGTTTACTTCTAACTTTTGGAAAGGCCTTCAGAAGTCGTTGGGTACTGAATTAAATTTTAGTACAGCTTTTCATCCTAAATCAGATGGGAAGTCAAAACGAACAATTCAGACTTTGGAAGATATGATACATGCTTGTTCGATGGATTATCAGGGAAGTTGGGACCAACATCTTTCTTTGGTTGAGTTTTCTTATAATAACAGTTTTCATTCCAGTATACAGATGGCACCATTTGAGGCGTTATATGGGAAGCGGTGTCGAACTCCAGCTTTTTGGGATGAAGTGGGTGAAAGGAAGCTGATGGGACCAGAATTGGTAGAAGAGATGGTAGAAAAAGTTCAGCTGATACAGAAACACATGACAACAGCTCAGATTAGGCAGAAGAGTTATGCAGACAATAGGAGGAAGGATCTCTCTTTTGAGGTAGGTGATCATGTTTTTTCTCAAGGTTTCTCCATGGAAAAGTGTGATGCGATTCGGTAAGAAAGGAAAGCTGAGTCCAAGGTTCATTGGACCATATGAAATTCTGGAGAGAGTTGGATCAGTTGCATATAGAGTGGAATTACCTCCGAGTTTATCTCAGGTACACAATGTTTTTCATGTTTCAATGCTGAGAAAGTATATGCCAGATCCATCTCATGTTTTGAGTCCAGAGGTAGTTCAGCTGGAAGAGAAACTATCTTATGAGGAACAACCGGTTCAGATTCTTGACCACAGGGAGCAAGTGTTATAGAATAAGGTGATTCATCAGGTAAAGGTTTTGTGAAAAAACCACATGATTGAAGAGGCAACATGGGAATCTGAAAATGCAATGAGGGATAAATACCCCCACTTATTCGATAAGTAAATAAATTGCGGGGATGCAATTTTCTAAAGGGGGAAGGATGTAACATCCCAAGTAAGTAATGAATAATAGATATTTTTATCTATGCCTATTAATGAATTAGATAGTGTTTTAGAGGCTTAAAATGAAAATAAATCCAATCTTAAGCATGGAATACACTAATATTTTTAAAAGATTGTTTTACAGCCTTTTAATGGAAAACCATTTTTAAATCTATATTTTGACAATTTTATAAGCTATGTTTGTCAAAATAAACTTAATATTTATGATTGGGACATCAAAATTTACTTTGTGTGAATTTTTGGTATTTTTCCGATAAAGTTCATTTTTTAATGAATAGTGAAAAATGTTGTATTTTAATTCAAAACCACTTTTTAATCTAATTTATTTATATGATTAGATCATCTTTTGAATTGGTTTTATAGTGAAATTAGAATATATTTTTACCATTTAATCCAATGGTGTTCATTGGAATCAATTTCACTTTGAAATTGGACTTAAACTAGTGTCAATCTTTTGATACGTATTGTTTCATAAAAACACGCTATTTGTCATGACAACGGGAATTAATTATTAAATTAATTAATGTAACTTTTATGATTTGAATTTTTTAAAATAGACATAATTTTTGAATTCAGAATATCAAATATAGCTTAGGGTGAAGTTTTGGTATTTTTCTGAAAAACATCAATTTTTGATGAATAGTGAAACCACTAAGTTGTAGTTAAAGAAACTGATTTTTCATTTAAATGAAACTTTGCCACTTCTGTGATTTGATTTTTAAAAATCTGAAATACATGGTTTTCATTAAGAAGTAAAATTTGGTTTAATGAGATTAAAATAATTTTTTGGTGAATAATAACTTTTAAGTTCTTAATCGCAATTAGAGGTAATTAGTGTAGTTTAAGGTAAAAATAATGTTTTAATAATATGAGATGAGCTTGAAACATGTCCTACCCTCATTGGATGTGTCATGGCCGACTAAGAAAATCCATGGGTCAACTTGGGGACCCCATGGAGCCACTTTGGTTGGGAAATGACATAAATAACTTTTTATTTAATGTTAAAGTAAAAATGACACAAACATGAGATGTTTTACTAAAACAATTTTTACATGGGGTTATACAAGTCAAATATTTGACTATAAATATTAATTAGAATTCTAAAAATATTTCCTACATCATGATATTTTTTTTATAATTTTTAGACATTAAATATATTAAATTATTTATGACATCATGATGATGCAGCGATTACCTCATTAATAAAGGATTTAAATAAAATGAAAAGATAATGTAAAATATATAATCTAAACATGTCCAAAACCTATTGGATGGGTATATTTAGAACCCTTATCACCTTATCTTTGAATTATATCAATGTGGGACCTCTTAAATCCGAATCTCATTTTAAAATAAAGTAACTTTTCTTTACTTTCCAAGAGTGCCCCTCCTCTCCTCTTATAAAAGGCCCCCACCTCTACCTCTTTACCCACACTTCCAAAGCCTTTGGCTCAGCCAAACACTACCCATTTTGTCTCTCCACATCCCTCTATTACTCCTTGAAGCCTCACTTTGGGCAGAAGTCTTCCCAAGTAAGCCTTTGAGCTCAAACCAAAGAGAGTTACCCGATTTTAAGGTAATGTCTTCACTTGAGTCCTTTTATTTTATTTTTCTTCTCCAACCCCCTAAAATCTTTTTATTAATTTATTTTGTAACAACTCCAGTATCTTAAATATACTAGGATTTTTTTATAAGAAGTATTTGAGCTACACTTACACACACCTACATCTAATGGTTAAAGAACATACTGTTTCCGTGGATGGCGAATTTCTGCCTCCCGAAACGATGATTGTTCAAAATTATTTTAACACCTTCAAATGTGGTCATTAAGATGACAATATATTTATATATGATATATAATATGTTTATGTTTTCCTTAATATTCTGTATTTTTCATTTTGGGCATACCTTTATGGTTTCCATTATGGGTAAACGAGATATCTTCATTTAAGGAAGTGCGGACTACCGCCCCCTCAAAGTGATTTGATTCGTTAATGCCATATGTGGGACGTATAAAGGATGTAATTAATGATTTTATATAGGATATTATACTGGGATTATAATATACCATTATATAATTATGATTCCATTCCATAAAATACGAAATAGAAATGAAAGCAGCGTTCATGCGTACGTACGGCTTACCCTCTCCATGAACGGTGCATTTCATTTCTTACCTCTAAACGTTATGTAATATTATAAATGCATGTATATACTGGATATATATGATATATATGATATCTAAATCATGAGTATAACTCTGGATATAATGGATACATGAACAATTTGTAATTATAAAGAGCATATTTTTGACTCAAGTACCAATGATCGTTAAAACGACCGTTAATAACTTAAATAATTACATAGTGTTCATGACATGGTAATAAGTGATATAAAAGGAATAATGAACTTGAAAAAGGTTCTTAAGAAAGTATAAATTTAATCAAGTTTATTATTCAGGAGGTTAAAGAACGATCGAGTCAAGTGGGACCCGAGGTATGGGACTTCGTCTCAATCTCCTTTCATTGATGCATATTTTGTTTTATACACAACCTTCTTTTATACAATGTATAAACCCCTTTGACTTTTACGTTTATTAAAAAGGAATCTTTTTTTATACAAAGCGTTTACTAAACGACAAAAGGGAATGTTTTTGTCGTACGTATGCGGGGACAACAACTTCTCCGCCGCCGTGACCATTATTTGAGTTTTGGCTTCCTCTACAAGCCATACCATTTTTTTAAAAGAAAAATAAATACCCTGTTTTAATTTTCTTTTATTTTGGTATTAAAAATGGTTTTTATAATGTTTTTATTATATCAATGTGTTGTATTGATATCTTGTGATTGAAATGTAGAAATGTTATGTTTCCTTTTTGCATGTTTTATGTGATACGATTATGTTATGGTTCTTGGGAATTGTTATGAAGATGGGTGGTTCCGTGATAAACTAAGGGCAGGTGAGCCCGATATAGCTCTCCAATGCATTGGGTAACATGAAGGAGTGAAACGTTAAGGTTTCTCTGAAGAGATTTAGGGAATATACTGTGATGGGTATTCCAAATGTAACCAAGAGGGTTACTCCCTACGTAAGAATGTTATGAATGCCTCAAGTTACCTTTATGTCTTATGATTTCTATGATTTATTCATGATTTTATGAGGTATGTTAAAGTGATTATGTTTTATGGGTAAAGTATGATTTCATTATTATGTGTATATGTACCCATGTTTCCTTTCCATATTTTTATATCCCTTACTGAGCTTTTTATGCTCATCCTAAGTTTTTGAAATGTTTTTCACAGGTCAAGGGAAAGGTACATGATATGATGATAGTGTCAAGGAAGTTTCAAGAAAGAATCCATGTTTTATTTTAAATATGTTTCCATTGATGGGAAAAAATGAATACTATCTTTTATGTAACCACTTTGTTTAAATATGGAATGTAATGCAAGTTTTATGTTCTAATTCTCTAAAACTCTAAACCTGAAAAGATCCTCAAGGTGTAATCTTGTAATAACTCAAGATTAAGTAAGGTTTAAGGATAGGGCCTTATAATTATCATGTTATATTTATTATTTACATGAATTACACATTATTATTATACCCATACAAATAATAATTTATTGAATGACAATTACACCACGACGTGGAGATGGTAAGCCGTACGTACACACGTATGGTGACATGCCATTCAAAGGATGGATAGAATACTGAATATGGTTGTACCATATTTATAATAACATCACAGTATATAGAATATACTGGAGTTATTATTTTAGAATAGAAATAACAAATAAAGAAGAAGTTGAAGAAGAAAGGAACTTGAAAGAGGGCGGTGAAAACATTACCTCTTCTTCAGGTTCTTCCCTTTGATTTGATCAAAAGGGCTCCTTAGGTTGGCTTTCTGATCAAACTAAGGCCTCTAGGTTTTAGAGAGGGAAGTTGAGAGAGTATTTGGGCAGGGTTTGGCCAAGCCAAAAAGCTTTGAATGTGTGAATTAGTGAGAAGGGGGAGTGCCCTTTTATAAGAGGGGTGAGGGGCACATTTGGAAAAACTAAAAATATTATTTTATAATAAATTCATATTCAGTTTCTAATGGATCCAAAGTGGATTATTTAATGGTTAAGGTGGGGATGGGTTGAAAACCACTCAACCAATAGAATTTAGACAGGCTTGGGTTATTATATTAACCTTATCTTTAAGTATTAACTCTTGGTTAATTAGTTTCACTTTTACAATGTCTCTTTGTATTTTTATATTATATGGTTAATAAACTTACTATATACATCCAAGAGACCCCAAAGTGGTCCATTAATGATACACCTATCATGAAATAAGTCTCTTGGCCGAACCTTAGATTTTTAGGAATTGAATATAAATTAATAATATAATATTTGTTTTAAAAACTCCTTTATGTCAATTTTGACACTATTGGGTATTTTGTTTTTGATAAATTTATAACAGAATTATTACTTCGAACAAAACTAATATATAATCAATCCTAATATGTCATATTAACCTAGAAAATTAGTGGAATTCATAAAAAGTCTCAAATTACATTTATTTTGATATTTATAATATCAATTAATTTAATATTTCATTAATTAGGTAATTACTGCATCACCATTGTATCATAAATAAATTAAATTATTTAATGTCTAAAAATTATAAATAAAATACCATTATGTAGAAAATATTTTTATTTTTATAATGAATATTTATAATCGGATTTATCTTATGTATAACCCTATATTAAAAATGTTTTAGTAAATAAACTTTGATTTTAACTCTTTTAACTCTTCTTTGAATTAAATAATAATAAATGTCCTAATCTAATACAAGTGGACCTAAATGATAATATTTTACTAATAAGGTTGTTTCTGGTCGAGATAAACTTTTCCAATAGAATTAGGACATGTGTTAGGGTAATATTAATATCATTTTTACCCTTAATTACCCTATTTACTTTTAACCGTGGTAAATAAAAGTAAAAAGTTACTATTCACCAAAAATTATTTTCATCTCATTGAACCAAATTTTACCCCTTGATATTAACCGTGTCTCTCAGATTTTCGAAATTCCACTCACAGAAGCGGTAAAATTAAGTTTTATGAAAAAATTAGTTTTTTAACTACCACTTAGTGGTTTCACTATTCATCAAAAAATGAAAGTTTCCAGAAAAATACCAAAAATTAGGCCTAAGTTATATTTGATATCATGAATTCAAAAATGATGTCTATTTTACCAAATTCAAAACATATCTTTTGCATTAATTAATTTAAAAATTAATTCCCGTCATCAAAACAAATAGCATGTTTTTAAGAGATAATAACTATCAAAAGATTGACACTTGTTTATGTCTGGTTTAAATGTGAAATTACATCCAATGAACAACATTGTATTAAATGGTAAAAATATATTCTAAATATACTTTTAAACCACTCAAATTAATAATTTATCACTATTAATTATTTCAATTAAAAAATTTGTTTTTAATTAAAATTTAGTAATTTTCACTATTCATCAAAATATGAAAGTTATCCGAAAAGTACCAAAATTTCACCCTAAGATAATTTCGATATTACGAATCCAAAAATGAATTCCATTTCAAAAGATAAAATTTATAAAATTTCAAAAATTAGGTATTACTATAACGGCTAGTTTGATTGGTTGTGGTGTGTTAGAATCTCGAAGTTGCGTACAATGCACGCCATTGCATTATTCAAAGGGAAACGTACTATGGAAGATTGAGGTGTTACAGTAACAAACAATTTTTTTTTTGAAATTTCCTTCAAAATTTATAAATTCCTTGTGAAGTAATGTAGTTATATAAAACTTATGATCTATATTTCATTATTATTTCAAACCATTATGAAATTTAGATATAATATGAATTTTGGGAATAAAAAAATTATGTGCCATGAACATTATTAATATAGTTGTTATATAGTGATAATTATGATTAATATATATTAGTGTTTATAATAACATCTAATTAACATATAAGGAAGAAGCAATTGGATTAACCAATCAGAACATGCCTTATGAGGCTCATTTATCAGAGATTCTAAGGGAGATGGCATCCCGTGCTTCTCCCTTGACTGATCCCAAGCTGAGTATAAACAACTAAAACTTGAGAAAAACCATTTATGAGATAGTTTCAAGCTTATTGAGATCACTTACCAAACACTGTTTTCCAAATCATAATAAGAAAGTATTAATATTATGCACGTTACCCATAGAGATTATGCCACTATGGTAAGGGGTTATGTATAAAGACCTTGATATCATGTAAAATACCCCCTTTAAATGAAATAATATTTTCCCTAATCTTTTTTCTCTCTTATCAACCTTATGTATGTAGCAAAATACTACTAAATAAAGGATGGAAATGGTACAGTGGATTTTTTACATACATAAAAACCGAAATTATATTTTTTAGAAAAATATATATGTTTTTATTTTTATTAAAAAATATTTTTAAAATAAATTTAGGAATTTTAAATAAAGTTTTATTTTCATTGAAATGTTATAAAAATTATTATATACACATTTATAAATAATAAATTTATTTTATACAATCATAAGGGGTTTTTCAAAAGATATAAAATTTGATCATGTAATAAAATTTTTACTTTTTAATAAATATGAGTTTTATTTTAAAATTTTAAATTCTCATATTAAGGAAATTACTTTATAAAAAAATTTCATTTTTCAATTAAGCATGTCAATATTAGTAAACATTTAATTTTTTATAATTTTATAAGATATTCAAATTTTTGGGGAAAATTAAATACATAATAAATATATGTTATGTAATTATGACATCATAATGACCCAAAAATTATTTAATAAATGATATAAATGTTTTCTCAACCAAATATAGTTTTTTCATCGATTTTTTTTTATCTTAATGTGATAATATTATTTTTTCAAACCTATAAAGAACCTTCCTAATCTAAAGGATATTTTAATATTAAAAAAAAACTTTATCAACTTGACTCAATTTCACATCATTAATGGTATTATTTAGTTATATTTGGACCATGAACCATTAAAATACTTAAAAAAACTTCTCTTTTACTAAAATCATGGGTTAAAACCTAGGTACAACAAATGGTTTTAAATATTTTATGATATAGAGTCCAAAACCAATGTTTAGAAGTAAATAAAGAATCCCTCTCTATTTTTCTATAAATACCTACTCATTCTCTCATTCATCTCCACTCCAACCCCATTGATCAAAAATTACCTCTCCCTCCCCCTTTTTTAATCCATCCCAATTATTTTTTAATGTTCTAAGTATCCCTACCCAAGCTTTCATAATAATCCTATCAAGGTAAGGGAGTGTCTTCCTCTTCCTCTTAATTCAAGTTATTTATTTGTAATATGCCTTTTTGAATATCAATTTATTATGTTTTAATGTGTTTATAAATATCCATTTACTATCTGGATTATTTTTTTTATAATGAGATATTATTTTTCCATTCTCATTATATCCTTTACCTAAGCTGTTACTATGCGGAAGTAAGAGGTTCACTCTCTCCTTTTTTACATCTAATCACTTTCATTATATTATGACTTTTGATTAACTATTATTAATGTTATCATGTTTTTATAAACATTCATTTACCTTAAATATAATACCAAAATAATTAGATAATTTCTTTCTCTTTTATTAATCTATCCATGAACTTTTTTGTACATCTGTTATGCTGCCGAAATTATATTGTGATTTTCTATGTGAGGACTTTGTGTTGTGAATACCAATAGTTATTTTAAATCAAGTGTATTTACCTATATGTAAATATCCTTTATTTATTCAGGAATTCCATATATGAAACCAACATCCCTTAATCATGGGATTAAAATAATGAAAAATTTATTATGTTATATGATTGATGTTGCACACATAAAGTTATACAATATGAAGGGTGTTCTCTGATATTAATCCAATGAATTGGGTAATGTTTTTATCTCAAAATATATTGTGTATGGTGTATCATAAGTTAAAATAATCATATAATGTAATGACTTATTTGTGGATAACATCAATTTGGGCTTATGATATCACTTTTTTTGGTTGTTTTCACATTCTAATGATACCATGATTTTATGATGTCATTTTTCATTCCATTCTTCCAAGTGAGTATATATTATTCTCACATCTTCAAATTATCATGATATTCATCTTGAACCACATATATTATTTATCATTATGTTATTATTTGATTATTACCTTACCGGTATTTATAGGTCACCACTTTCTTTTGTATATCCCCAGTTTATGATTTATAGTATTAAGAGTTCAATGGAAACTAGGAATAATTTATATATTTATTAATAAAGTCTATTTATTTTATTACAAGTTAATGGTGTATGTATATAATTTTACAAATACACTATACCACCTAGTTTCATGAGAATGTATTATATAGATCTATATGTTAAAAATCATGAATTGAAATTTATTATAATTATGGGTTTTTATATCCTTGATATAATCATTTATTCATATTAATCATATATTTTATACCATTTAACACCATGAGTACAATTAAAATCTATCTATGATTTTTTTTACAAAGTATCTCCTAAAATTCTTGATCATAAGTTAATGTAATGGGGGGATATCTCTTAAAAATTTCTTATTTTATCTTTATGTTATGTTTATACTAACATCCCACTAATTAATATATTACCTAAAAATATCCTTTAGTCTCTTGACCATTTATTTATACTTTCTCCCACTAGTATATAGGCGGTCTTCCATGAAATCATGTAAACATGTCTTCAATTTTCCCATATATTCTGATGAATAATATAGATTATCCTTGTTCTCCTTATCAATATGTTTAAATATATTTCTATCAAGTATCCTATGATATTAGACTTTTTAGGTTAGTATAGTGCTCCTTTCTCCCACCATATTGATTATCTTTGATACAATAACGGCATTATTGGTCATCACCTTCTCCAATTCATTTATGCACAAGATTAACTATTGGATACACTTATATTCTCTCTTAAATACATAAATAATATTCACTCTTAGACTTTCTATATTGGGTTTTATATTTTTTAAAATTATTCTATGTCTACTAGTCTATTATATCCATTAAATCATGAATATTATTTCCATATTCAAATATGAAAACTCATTAATTCTTAATTGAATATAATCTCATCATTCATATTTGTTAAATATTTCCAATTTAATTCTAGGTATCATCGTCATTTAAATATCCCAAAATGATTTCTATTTCCTTCTTTTGATATTTGATATTTGAAGATTCTTTTTATCAACAAAATATGTGACATCATTTTCATTCCATGCTGGTATCCATATTTCCATACATGATAACTTGTGGTGTGGAACCTTTTTTATGGCATGAAGATTCCATAGAAACTCATAATCATGGAGGCATTACAACATAACTCATATATTCATAGCATGAAACTCTTAAACTCCGGATTAAATCATAAAGTCTTATGGTAATTTTTTTTATAATTAATATTAGAATATAAAATCTACCAATATAATCACCCAAGGCTCCCTACATTATCCTTAGAAATAATTTTTATAGTTTTCATGATTCATTCACTTCATATGTTGAGTTTCACCTTACATTCCTTAGGGTAGAGCTCTTTTCCTATCCATATTTCAAGAATCACTCACCGCATAAGGTAAATGAAACCTTATATTATTCTGAACCTCACCTTACAGTCATCAATATAGTGTTTTGACTTTGTGAAATTATTATAATAACCTACTTTAAAAAGTGAAATTCACCTTACATTCCTTCATAACTCACCATACAATGTTTAACAAGAAACTTAAGAATATTTACTTAACCTTAGGAATTGTATTCCTTGTCATTATTTGAAATCTTGGTTAACCATATAAATTCCCGAAATTAACCTTATAAAGTCACAAAATCACCTTTTTAACTTTAGTGAAATTCAAAATTTATCCTTATGTAGTATGAAAAAATCCTTATGAAATTGAAAATATCCTTATGAAGTCATTACTTTAACACTTTTCGCATTATTTTATCATATTAAACCATGAAAAGTACAACGGCTCTCAAAAAAATTTGGGCATTTTTTATTTAGCTTCTACAGTACAAAAAATTCTAACATTCAATGAAACAACCTCAAAACCTCTTAAAATCTTCAAAATACTTTCTAAAAAACTTTAAAATACTAACATTTTTATCCAAATATTATTCTATACCTAGTATAGTAGTTTGTATATATTTTTCTCAATGTATGGATCCTCTTCACATTAACTAGATTTTGTTCTTTAATAATATATCTTCAATCAACACATTATTTAGCTACTTCAAAACACATTCAAACATTTTTTAGATAGTTTCTTTCCATCCAAAAACACTTTTCTTTGGTTTATTCTCATATTTCATGTATACATTTCTTCTAATTTAAACTGATAAATATTATTAATAATTTAATTTTTATCTCAAATACACATTGCTTTATTCATAAATGGTAGGGAATAATTGGAACTAACATTTGAATGAGGAGTAATAACGATGGAACAGTGGAGATTCTCACACCTCCTAAGACGACATGAAGTACCAAACCATTAACTCCAAAATAATAAAGATGTACATGAATGGAGAATCTAGTAAAATCATCTTTCACACAATGAAACATCATTCACATTGTGAATAGATTTTATTTAATGTCCTCATCTCACCTGGAAGGTGACAAGGAGTGGTTCTTGATCTGAATTCTTGATTCATGATATGAATGTTTTATGCATATAGATATAGTGTGAATAAAATTTGGATTCACATCATGAATTTATATTCACATTATGAACTGTTTGATTAAGAATATTTTAAAATATTCAAAGATTAAAACAAATTGGGAAAATAAAAGGAGTTTGGATGTGGATTTACAAGATTGACTCAGATAAATTAAAATTATTATTTTGGGAAGATTTAAATAATCCCTTAGGTGAATTCATGTTTATAAATAAAGGGATTGAATAATACTAGAGGGGGTGGGAACCTAGAGGTTGGACTTACTATGTTACATTTGGAGGCTAGAGAATATACTGCTCGTGTCACTTGTGGTGTTAAAGTAATTAGGTTCTATTTTTTTTAATACTCCCTATTTACTATCATGAGGGGTTATTTTCACTAAAATTTCATGTGATATAATTAATGAGGTGTGTGAATAGTGGAGTCTATTTATTATATTAGTCCATGATTTGGGTTGTTTTATTTGTATCCAATTTATTTTCCTTTTTTTTCTTACTCATGGAATAACCAATTAATAATTGAATTAGAATAAATAATTATTTTCATCAACTATTTATCTATATATTTTGTAGGAACATTGAATTATTTTTGGATAATTATGTTTAAACATGGTATAAAGTTACATAATTCTTTAATTACCCCAAGTAGTTGATCATATAAATATGGAATTTTTATGTTAGAGAGGGAATACCGAGACCAAGGGTTCTCTTAGACTCAAATATGACAACAAACATGGATAAATTAATTTAACTTCTTAAATCACCAGAACACAGTCCTAAAATTACAAAACATGGCACATCTTTTCCAATTTTGATTGTTTCCAAAATTATTTTCACTTATTATCACTAAACAAATTAATTTCAAAAATTATACTTAAAATGTTTGATGGGTTCAACCCCGAGAATATATTCACAATATTAATTTACTTATTAATAGTTTTGATTGAGTTAATTACAAATTTAGACAATTTTTTGTCTTTTAGGAACTAAATATGCCTTACATGTGGTCAAATTTGTATCCTTGTTGCTGGGGATGGTGATCAAGTGAATTTTATATTTTTAGGCGTTTTCATTCTTATTTTGTATTAATTTTTATATTTTCCACTTTGTGTTACCATTCTATGATTTTGGGGAAAATATTTTATGCACAATCACCCCATCTGATCCAAAGGAAAAGATATCCTCAAGTTTACCAAGAGTTAGAGAGATATTTGATAAAGAAGATCAAGAGGAAACCATGAATAGTATTGAGAAACAAAACCAAGATGAAGAGGTGTGAAATAAAGGTATTTAGGGATATGAACACCCACAAAGTATGGAAGACCATTAAGCTTGGTGCTATATTTGAGCATTCTAGTACCGCCTATAGAATCCAATAACTTTTAGATAAAGAATTCCATTATATTAATTATGCCAAATTAAATACATCTCTATGGGATGCCACAAAAGGATCAAAATTCACATCCAGTCAATTTTTCACGATCTTTAAGATAACGTTTAACATCAAAATGTTTCATTTGATATGGTAACACTATGCCTGTTTAGATTCTCTTTAAGGAAAATAGAGAAAGAGTGGATACAAAGCCTTCCACCTCATTCCGTTTCCACATGGGGTGATTTGGAAAAAAATTCTTGCATGATTCTTCCATCCCTTTAAATTAATGGATATTCACATCAATATTTTACATTTCAATCAATGTGATGAAAAATAAATTTATAATTCTTGGGAGTGATTCAAATAGTTATTTTATAAATTTCCCCATCATGGAATTGAAAGTGGGATTTTAATTCAAACATTACACAATGGTTTGTCTTAGGGGAAAAGGTCCATAATGGATGCTAAAGATGGTGGATCACTATTTAATAAGTTTTCTTAAGAGTGATATAACATACTTAATGAGAAGGTGATTAATAGATTTCAATGTAAATTCAATGCAGTATAAATAACAGGGTCCCACATGACCAACAAGAACAACTGGATGGTGGAACAGATGTGGGATATGACAAAAAAGATAGAAACATGATGAATCATCACTAAACACAATGTATATATACCAAATAAGTGAAAAATTATGATTAAAATCATGATAATCAATTTTGGGGGTTAACGGTTACAATAACAAAAAGCTCAAGAATATAAACAATGAACATTAGGATTTAAACAATCACACCAAGGACCTCCACTCACAAGGAAAATTCATTACTTGGAGGAGAGTTTGGTCTTATTCATGACCAACACCATGTGTGTAATCAAATTATTAATGGATTATTTAAAAGATCAAGGGGCATCCATCAATTATTTGAAGGATGATTCAAAGGATCAAAAAACCACATTTATGAACCTAGAATTATAGGTTGGAAACATTTCCAACCAACCTAAAGAAATATAAGGGAGAATTATTGAATGATATAGTTGTTCACCCATAAAAATAGGTGAAGTATATAAACCTGAGAAGTAGATGTACCACTAAAGGTGGACCTGAAGCGAGCAAAAAATAGTAAGTACAATAAGATAAAAAGGAAAAGGAAGATCTTGAAAATAAAAATTGAAATGGCAAAGATAATGAACAAGATTTAATATAGGATCACCCAACAACATTAAATCTAAGAACAAACTTTCTATAAAAACTAAAATAAGGTAAGGTTTTAGAATAAAAATGTAATTTTCTTGAAAATTTTAAATAAATTACATATTAACATCCCTTTTGAAGATGATTTAGATAATACACCAACATATGTAAAATTAGTGAAAGATATAGTGTCATGTAATATTAATAAAGAGGATATTATAACCATCCCACTCATAAGGTAGTTCTATTATATGGAGTCAACTGATGTACTAAAAAAGATACAAGATCTAGGTAGTTTCTAAATTCTATTTAATCTCATATCTAATGAATTTTGGAAGTATTTTCCTGATTTAGGTGAAAGTGTGATTATTATTTCATACAAAACATTCAAGATAATGGGACCTAAGTTCATGATGATTATAAAAGTTTCTATTCAATTATTTTATTCAGTGATAAAGTACCCATCAGGATCAGTTGAAGATTACTTGGTCAAATTGTATAAATTTTATTTCACAGTGGATTTCCTAGTACTATAAATGGATGAAGAAAGTGTTTTCACTGAGTTTTTGTGTTCACTTGTTTTATTGTTTTGATAAATTGAAACACCCATTATTTAATTTTTTTATTTCAAAATTATATTAATTTTTCTTAGGATTTATTATTCTATAATTAATGAATAAATTGAAATTATTTTTCATTAATTTATATTCTAACTTTTATGTTTATTTTTTTAAAGTTTCATTTAGAAATGAATGGCCCAACCATGGAGAGCCCCTGGGAAAAGCTCATCAACCAGTGTGGGGACCTGAAGGACAACCCTATGGGAGAGTATCCCATAGACCATCCATGATGATAGATAGGTAAGTAGGAGGACCTATGTTTAAGACCCACAAAAGCGCACCTAGATGAGGTGCACAGTCTTGGCCAGGATGCTGGTGGTCCAGCATAGGTCGGCACAAGCCTGTGTGGAATTGTGTGAAGTGGAATGGGTGATGATCCCCCATAGATCACTTTAACCTATAGTAGGAGGAATTTATTGATATATAAGAGGCTTTCATATGCATAGAAGCGATGTGGAACAAAGGAATTTATACACTATTGATCCATAATTTAAATGATATAGATATGTTCTCAAGAATTTGTCTATTTCATGTGAAATTTTTAATCCCTATAATAGTATCGTCTTTATCCTTGAGCTACCTGAGGTTTTATCTTATGCTAGTTTTCTTCATGAAATGACTTCCAAATAATCTGGCTATGTATTAACATTTCATTTAATCTTTTTAGAGATGTGAATTTTATCAAATCATCTTGTAGAATAATTTTCATGATTAAATGAAGATTAATCTAATGAGTTTCAGTTCCTAGAAGGAGCCACTACCAAATTATAACTTTGGAAGTAACAGTGCATTTCATCTATCACTCATCAATGGTAGATCAATATCAATGGTTGATTGTTTTTCTAATGGTAGATCCTCATGGTTATGTTCTTATAATGGTTGATAATTTCTCTATCAATAGTATCTTCTATTCATAGTTTCACCATAATTGATTCTAGCACACTTTATAAGAAATGAAAGTACTACTTCTTATATTCTACAACTACAAACTGTTTGACACAATGATAGCTTAGAACATACGGTATAAGTACATTTCTTCTTCTCCAAATGGTAGGTCACCTTTCCAAAAATATCTCATCTCTCACAGCAGAACTGAAAGCCAATAGTATAAGTATAATCCATCATTTGGTGGAAACACCAACCACAACAGTGACACAAGATCCCTACACACTAAATGGTAGATCGTTGAATGGTAGGTCATTGAATATTGGATCATACCAAATGGTAGATCATACGAAATAATAGATCACATCGAACGATAGATCTTCATCAAAGGTAGCTTGATCTTCAGTAGTTGATTGTTGATGGTATCAACCTTGCTACCTCCGAGAATATTTTATCTACCTCTTGTTATAAAATATTATTTATAAAAAAATATAATTATTTTTTATTTTATTTAATATATTTGAAATAAATATTTTTTATTACGTTTATATTGATTACATTTTGTTAAAATATAATTACATGTTGTTTAAAATATATTTTGAGCATATTCACACATTCAGTTATTTTCTTTATAGAACTCTATTTTTACAAGTTTGTAATAATTTAAAAAATTGAAGTTTATTCATATATTTTTAACTCTTTTAAATATATTATATATACATTATTTTTGTAATAGTTATTTTTGGGGATTTTTTTATGATATTATTCCATAGATAAATAAAGAGAGTAAACTCTCTAAGTATAATTTCATTAATTAAAATTAAGGTAACATATATATTTTATGGGTTTTTTTTATTTTTATAACATTACCTTATGTGATTATCCAATAAGGTGATCCAAGATATTTTGAGTTAATGACATGATTATCTATTGAAAAAGTAGAGTAAATAAATAGTGATAAAATAATCTTTACAATGATTATCACCATTATATTTTACAATAATTATTGATAAAATTCTTTGTAATAAAAGAATACAAATTTCATATGAAGATTTGAGAAGTACTATTGTTCCAATGTTTCAATCACAAAGGACTTTATCGTTTTCATCATCCACTATCAAAGTGATCAAATATCTTGAGATGCATTTAATTTCAACATCATCTACTATGATAAAATTCTAAATTATTTCTATTTTAATTATTTTATATCATCTAACCCTTTGTTTTTACTCTATAGTTAGTTTATGCTTTTCCTATCAAAAAGTTGTCATACTAGGTTATTCCTCCTAGAAAATAGGAAAGTGAGTTATGACTCCTACAAAAGTTAGGGGCTACACTACCAAGTGAGAAATTATATTTTTTTAATCGGATAATCACTCCCTAAAAAAGTTTAGAACTAGTAAATACTAGTCTCCTCATGGAGTAGAGGATATTGAAGTGTAAAATGGGATCCTGGTTATCAAAACTACCATAAAAAACATCATTGGTAATTTTTTAATTTTCTACTACACATTTAACACTATTTAATCACACTAATAATAATAACCTCTTGAATAAATTTAAAATGACTATATTCCCCCCTCCAGTCACAATTTTATTATAATGGGACATAAATATTAGTATCAGAGGGTGGTTCCTTTAATGGAATTGGTTTGAAATATTTCATTATCCTTTTGAACTTACAATTTTCCTATAATTAACAATATAAGAAAAGTATCCACTTCTTTTTTATGTATAGTTTGGAAATCAAGATATTAAATCCCATTATACCACCACACTTCAATGGAAGTGTCCCTTTTTACTATAAGTATCATATGGAAGTATTTTTAAAAAATATACATTTTAAATTCTGGGCCATTATTTCAAAACCTTACAAACATCCTAATGTTGATTTAGAAACTCTAACTAATAAGGATTCAATAAAATGTGTTCTAAATTAAAAATTTATGAATTACATATATTGTTATTTCAGTAAAAATATATATATCCATATTTCATTATGTAAAACTACTTCAACCATCTAGAAAACTTTAAAATTCATTCATCAAGGAACTGAAAAGTTATAGAGAACCATGCTAGGTATTGAAAGAGATGATTTTGATGAATTTAGAATGACTAATCATGGCATCATCAATTAGATGTACAAAATATTCACCAAAATTGTAAAAATCATGGTTTCACTAGGAGATACCATGAATAATGAATCTATTATCGAAACATTGCATCGATCTCTACCCAAAATGTGTAACTCAAAGAAGGTTGTAATTGAAATGAGTAAGGATTTCACCGAGTATTCAATGGATGAGCTGATAAGATAACTTATTCAGTACAAGATAGAAATGAAGAATGAAAATTCTAGTGATCATTATAAAAGGAAAGGTATTGTAATGTCCTTCCCCTTCCCCATTGTCTTGAGAAGGTTGTGAGATGCTACTTGGCCTTAGGTGATGTTTCCAAGACATCAAAGGATGGAAATAAATGTCGAGGGCTTCAAGAGAAATTGGGGAATGATTTTTCCTTATAATAAAACTAACAAAAATAGGGCATAACCAACCACAACTACATGACGCATTTAAAAAATGTAAACCATTATAAAACATTACCAAGAGACAACCTAACAACCAAACTCTTCCATAACAATTTTCAAAACCCAATACAACTAAATAAAAAAATACCAAAATCGTAGTACCAAGAGGAAGACCAAAAAATATGAACTAATATAAACCATGAAATACTCCATGGATCCACCCCATGCTTCATGATCCAAGAATCACCATATCTCCTACACATCACAATGAACTGCTTGCAAAATGGGATTCTTCTCTCTTACCTATCTCCTGGAAAATAACATCTGCAAAAGCACCAAAGTTCCAAAGCAGGGGGTGAGTAAAAAATACTCAGTAGGTTTTCTCCAAATGAATTTCTTAGACATGAAACTAGGATAGAACCATTATCATATTTATATAAATCAATTTATATACAATAACAAAAAGTGCAACAATTTCCAGCAAGCCAAACACACCCTTACCAATCCATTTTCACCCAAATCCACACAATACAAGGGCACTACTACAAATACGCCTTTTATTAGCACTAAAAATGGACTTTAACAGTGCTAGAAAAGCGCTGTTAATGCCAGTGAAGATAAAGGGGGGTCCCCTTTATCAGCGCTCCAAAATCTCTGATAAAGACCCCTTTTATCAGTACTAAAAAAATCACTGATAAAAGGGGTCTTTTATCCGTGATAAAAAGAAGCGCTAATAAAAGGGTCCTTTATTAGTGCTTTATTTTTAGCACTGATAAAAGACTCCTCTTATCAACGCTTTTTGTTAGCGCTGATAAAAGTAAAAAAATTAAAAAAAATTTAAAAAAAATTAAAAAAAATTAAAAAAACCCTGCCAATCGGGGGGCTTTTATAGCGCTTGAGCCCCCCTTTTTACAGTGCTTTCCATCCCCTCTAGTGCCCTCACGCACCCCCTCTAACCTTTATCAGCGTTAACCCCCCCATATTCAGCCCCATGTGCGCGCCCCTGCCTCCACCAGGTTTTGAACTCGAGACCTCCCCCTTGCGCGCCTAAGCCCTTACCACTCCTCTATTTTGATTTGTTTTCCATTTCATGATATATATATATATATATATATATATATATATTTAGTTATATTTATTCATATAGTAATATATATTTATATTAATATATATAGTTATATTAATATATATAGTTATATTAATATATATATTTATAGTCATATGAATATATATATGTAGTTATATTAATATATATATAGTTAGATTAATATATAGGTATATAAATATTCCTATATTTTTATTTTAAATAAAATGGATATTAGTTATTATTTCGATAAAGCTAATATATTTTATATGTAAATATATTTTATTATTTGTATTTATAATTGAATTTTTATGTGTTAATATATAAAAAATATGTATATATTGTTATATATTTGATTATAAATAGTAGTGAATTATAAAAAATGATAAAATTTCAAATAAATAATATCAATATGAATTTAATACCTTGGAATAAATTCAGTCCACACCAAAAAATCCAATAATACCCCCTTAAACGAGGATGAAAATCCACAAAATGTTAAAAAATCGGGGTATCCCGACTAAAAACTCAGTTTTTGAGGCCTTCTAGACCTTTTTTGGCCTTGAAAAATGCGACAAAGGATTTACCTTAATCACTAGCGCATAGAGATCATCACAGTCTTTGATTTGATATTCTGTAGAGCTCAAATAGACACCCGGATCAAAAGTTATGACCGTTTGAAGTTCGAGTTGCGTTTTCAACATATTTTGGATCTTTTTTTTAATTTTTTAATTTTTTTAGTCTTCAAATTGTTATTAAATGACCATTACTCCATAATAATCATCAAGTTATTAATTAAAAATATTTTTTAGAATTTTTTTATAATCCATTTTCACTAAATATCTTATATATTAAGTGTAACTGTATATTTATACTTATCTAAAATATATTTAAAATTTTATTTAAAAAACATATATTATATTTATATCAATATAACTATATATTTATATTTAAATATTAATATATTTTTTTAATGATTTTTTTGGAAGTAGACCCTTTATTAGCGCTTTTAAAAAAAGCACTGATAAAGACCCCCCTTTATCAGCGCTACTAAAAAATCACTAATAAAGGGGTACCCTTTAACAGTGCTAAAAAAAGAGTTGTTAAAGGGGGTACCTTTATCATCACTAAAAAAAGCACTGATAAAGGGGTACTTCTATCAGTGTTTTTTTAGCGCTGATAAAAGTACCCCCCTTTATCAGCGCTTTTTCGTTAGTGCTGATAAAAGCTGGCACTAGCCTTGCCCAGTATTGTGGTAGTGGGGGAAGCCCAAAAACCATGCCATAATCTATTTACCATAATATATTAGCACAAAAATTTCCACCTTTCATACCCACACATTAAAAATTCATAACTATATAGTTTCATACACCCAAATTGGTAATAACACACGGTGGAACTTCCCGTCTAAACTCGTTCACTCCTTTCCAAACCTCGTAGTACTTACCACCCACTTATCCTTGATGGTGTCCCTTCTTTACATTATACATTACCTTTTTATATTGGTACTCCTCACCCACTTCTCATTAATCCAACACAAACATAAAATGCTCAATCCATTAAACAAACACATGCACCCACTAAAGTAACAACCATATCCAACACTATTCACTACAAAAAAATACCTTAAGAAATCACTAATTCCACATTAAATTTAATTAATGAAACCACTTTAATTGAAAACCATTTTTGAAAAACATTTCTGTAAATCAACCAAACATATTGATTTTAAAATCAATATTTTAAAATATGACAATAAATAACTTTTCACCGCAATAACCCATTTTCCCCAAATTCCAAAAATCATCACAAAATGAATTTACACAAATCACCTCACACAATAATCACAACCAAATCCAAGAAAACCAAAATAATTGAAAACAAGGATTCTAGTTCTATAAAAATGGATTTGGGAGAGAAGAAACCTACCTAAGGGTTTCAGTGAAATCGGCCAACTCACAACCACACCACAAATCCAGGTGAAATCTCCACCAAAACCACCTTAGATCCCTTTGACTAACATAAAAAATCACCAATATTATAATTTTATGAAACAAAAACCCTAGATCTAAATGTTATGGAAGTAGATATAGAAAACTTAGAGAGGGAGAGATGTAGATCTAAGGAAAATAAAGAAAGAACCAAGAGATAAGGCTTATCAGACAAGAATCTCCTTCACCGCACCTTAAAAACCCTTCAATTCGCTTACAAAATGAGTGGGAGATCCTCTATAACCATTGAGAACTAAAAAACATGAGTAGGGTTCATATGGGAGAAGAGAGAAGATGTTTTGGGAAAATCTTGAGTGGTCCCATTTTTAAAAACCCACTTTTTAAAGTCGCACATGGTTAGTTCACACAGTTTTGAAAACCATGCGCTAATTGTGAATATGCTACTACCTAAACAAGTACCCCACATGGTTTCCTCACATGGTGAAAAAAACTGAGTGAAACCCATGAAAATTCCCCTTCCTCCACTTGCACTGTTACCTGGAAATCCCACACGGTTTCCCTAAATCGTGTTCAAACCGTGCTCCTCTAGAAAAGCCTACAAACATTTACAAATCCCTCCTAAACTCTCCCAAACAGTACCAAACTAATTTAACCACCTAAAAAGGCATAAAAATTGTTACATACCTCAAACTGAGGATAATACATTCTTCTAACCATTATAATTTTCATCTTTAGAAAGTAGAGAACCATCGCTTTGCCGAAAGATCTCGGTCCATTGCTTGACCATCTCTTTCTCCCGCTCCCAAGTCTCCTCCTGAATCTGTCCATGCTACCAAAAAACCCGAACTAGACTGAGTCTTTTACCATGAAAGAATTTATATTTCCTCTCCACAATCCTCACTATCACGTGAAACAAGGAAGCATCTGGCTCTAGCTCAACATGATCCCATTGAATCATATGCTCAAGATCCAGCTGATACCTCTTCAACTAAGAAACATGGAATAAATTATGCACCACACTGAACCATGGTGGTAAGGACAACCTTTATTCCACCTCTCCATCCTTATCAAATAAGTCAAAATTCCCAATATACCTCAGAGATAACTTTCCCTACTTACCAAACTGACAATTTCCTATCCAAGGAGAGATTCTCAAAAACACATGATCACCCAACTCGAATAACAATAGTCATCAACAATGGTCTACATATAATTTTTGAAGACTCTATGTTATTTACATTCTATTAATGATATAATTTATCTTCTCCTTAGTCTCTTGGACAATTATTAGTCCCACAATTTATGTCTTACCCATTTTCACCCAACAAAGTGAAGAATGGAATGAACACCCATACAATGCTTCAAACAGAGCCATATGTATGAAGGCCTGATAACTATTATTATATTATAATTCTAATATTTTTAGGTGTCCCTCCCACGATCCACCAAAATCCATTACACAATCCTACAACATATCTTCCTAAGTTTGTACTGTTCTCTCGGATTACCCATCCTTCTGAGGATGATACGCCATACTCATTGTCAACTGTGTCCCAAGGGCTTGCTGCAAGGATTTCTAAAAACGAGATGTGAACCTTAGATCTCTATATGATATAATCAAAACTAGAACAACATGACTCTTTAACACCTCATGTATATAGATTTTGGATAGATCATCCACCGTTTTAGATTCAAAAATAGGGATAAAATGTACCGACATTGTGAGCAGATCCACTATCACCCATATGGAATCATGCTTCCTAACCATTCTTGGGAGACCTGTAAAAAAATAAATTGCAATATTCTCCCACTTCCATACAGGTATAGGTAAATATTGCAACATACCTATCAACTAATGATGATCTTCCTTAACTTACTGACATGTCAATCATCTCAAAACAAACTCCACCACTTTCCTTTTCATACCGACCCACCGAAATTCCGATTTCAATACCTTATACATTTTCTAAATTCTATAATGAACAACCCATGTGGAATGATGACAATCTATAAGAATTTCCTCATTAAAATACACCAGTACAACCAACCTAATTCTAAAAACACAAAACTGAATGCCCATTCAGTTCCTAACCCTCAATTGTCTTCCCACCATTAAGTTTCAATCTCATCACCATCCACTCATAATCAGAAGCCTTTGCCTCTTTAACCAAACTAACCAAGTCAGGAATAAATTATACTAGAAATAAAACTACACTATCACCCCAGACCAAAAATTCTAACCGCATGTCATCTATGACTGACATCAACTACTACTGATCTGATACTTGTTTCACCACCTGAGCATACGACATCCTAATTAATGAAACTGACACCCAATTTCCCTTACCCAGTGTATACAGTAAGTCAAAATCAAACATCTGGAGAAACTTCATCCATATCCTTTGCCTTATGTTTAAATATATTTGTGAGAAAATATTCTTTTAAACTCTTATGATCAGTAAACACCAAGAATTTATAATCGAAGGGATAATGATTCCATATTTTCAAAGAATGAACCACAACCACCAACTCCAAATCATGAATTGGATTGTTATTCTCATGATCCCTCAATTGTTGTGATCCATACACAACCATATGATCCCCTTTTATGAGAAAATAGCCTAACCCTGATCCTGATGCATCACAATACACCATTTACCCTTTCCATGGTTCTAAAGAAACCAAGATTGGTGATGATGTAATGCGACCCTTAATATCTTCAAAAGATATATGAAACTACTTATTCCATTGAAATGGAACATTCTTCCTTGTCAAAGCTATCTTCGGTGAGGAAAATTGTGATAAGTCACGAAAAAAATGACGATAATACCCAGATAGACCAAGGAAGCTCTATATTTCAAAGACATTATTTGGAAGTTTCTATGAGATAATAGCCTCTATCTTTTACAGATCTACTTAAACACATTTCTCATAAATAACATGGCCAATAAAACTAACCTCCTATATCCAAAAATCACACTTTTAAAGTTTTCCATATAATCGATGATCTCTCAAGATCCCCAACAATATGGACAACTGTTTCTCATGCTCCACCCTGATCCTTGAATACACCAGTATTTCATCCACAAATACCACCATTAAAGAATCCAGATATCTTTGAAATATTTGATTCATAAATTCCATGAATAATATTGGTGAATTAATAAGACCAAAGGGCATAACCACATTCTCATAATGGCCATATAAACTTCTGAAAGCTGTTTTGGGAATATCCTCCTTCCACACTAGTAACTGATGATACCTTGATCACAAGTCAGTCTTGGAGAACCATTGAGCTCCCCTAAATTTATAAAATAGGTCATAAATGTGAGGAAGTTGATATAAATTCATGATCGTAACTTGGTTAATCTTACAATAATAAACACATAACCAAATAATTCTATCCATATTTTTAACAAACAACACTGGATCTACCCACAAAAACGTTCTAGGATAGATGAACCCTTTGTTTTATAACTCCTACAACTGCACTTTCAATTTAATCAATTCTTTTGGTGCCATCTGGAAATATAAAAGTGAGATAGTACTTTTCCCTAAAATGAGATCAATCATAATCTCCAATTCTCCCATGGGTGTAAACACTGAGAATTTTTCTGGAAAGACATCTAGAAACTAATAAACAACCGCTATAAAGTTTCTATGTTGGACTCCTTTTATTGTTTCTAATGAAAAATCCACTAACTGATATAAGATTTTTCCAACAGCTGGTGTCAATAAGCCAGCTGCACCCACCTTTTCATTATTCTATCCTCTAAAGAGATGTTCGACACCATCATTCATCATGAAACTAATCATTCATGCATAACAGTCTATTTGGGCCTTAAAAATTTCCAACCAATCCATTCCTAAGATTATATCCTAAGAATCCATCTCAAGCACTTAGAAATCCCACATGAACTCAACCCCATCCACTACTATTCAACATGTTCTATATAGTAATGCTCGACTCACTCTTTGACTCATAGAAGTTTGAAGTTTTAAAACTGAAAGAATCATTTCCATAGTTAAACCCATCAAACTAAAAACATGAAAAGAAATAAAATAATGCAAATCACCTATATCAAACAATGCATTCATCAAGGTAGAATTTAAATGAATTGTACCTTGAACCATGGATAGTCCCCACTGATCATCCATCACAACCTTCTCAGCTCCGAACAACTTCTTGCTTGCCACACTCTACTCTTTAATTCTCGGGTTATGAGTAATGGTATTCCTTGAATCACCATGACTAACTTTAATATGCTAATGAGGGTTATGTTTCTTTACCCACTCTATTGAGGCATAAGATGCTTGTGATCTGTGAGGAGTATCACGAACACATGAACTTGGAGAATTACAACAATAACGCCAAAGATGCCCCATATTCTTACAGTTATGACTTGCTCGAGGTTTTTCCATACAATACTTCTTGATCTATCCAGTAGAACCACATTGAAAACATCCCGACTTACTTCAAGGCTTCGGTGGAATATTCAATGATCTTGACGTCAGATTCTGAGCTATACTCAAACCCTGGAAATTAGTGTCCATCTTCCATTTGAACCCAGAATTATAGTTTCCACCATTTCTAATGGGTACCAACATACTTATCCAACCTATAGCCTCAAATATACTTTGATCATAAACTGTTTCTCCATTCACCATTTCTGTATAATCACTTATACATAAAACCACTATTTTAGAATGAATTTTCTGCCTCAACCCAGCTTCAAAAAAATATTCCTCTAATGATAAAATACCCACCACCTTAGGTGTAAACCACACTAAGTTCATAAACTTAGCCACATATTCCATTATTGATATTTTATCTTTCATTAAATGAAAGAAATATGTTGTGCGCTAAATTTGTAGAGTATGAGGGTATAATTATTTCTTAAACAAATCATCAAAACCATCACTTGTCATGCCTTTGTCTATTCCATCTTGGACCACCCACTCCCTATATTCAACAAAATTATATTCCAACATGTAATTTTCTAAATTCACTTTCATCTCCACCGGTGTTCCCAAGAATTCAAATATCCTATTCATTATGTTCAACCATTCTTCTACCTTTTCCTGTTCGGAATCACCCCTAAAAATGGGTGTATTATACTTTTGAAATTGAATCTCATGATCCACATGATTTGGAACATCAAGTTTATTCCAACTTTCCACAGTTTTGAAAGCTTTCACTGTACTCTTCACTAGCTTCTGTTCCACCTGGGGCTCAGGTGAAACAACATATTCAGCTACCTCCTCGAGTTGGTCTTTACGATGCCTACCAAATTCCATTTCAATACACACAAAAACAACCATAAGTCTCACTACCTTAGTAAGAAAAGTATTAAAATTTCAAATTCAATTACATTATAACTATCACAACTAGGATTTCCACAACTTCACATTTCCAATGTTGCACCATTTTGAAAAATTCCCCATGTTTTTAAAATTGAACAATTTTCAAAATACCACAACTATCCACTTTTCAAATCTGCACATTTGAAAATAATTTCATGATTTTTCACCAATCAATATATTCATACCACAATATAAATAATTATTCAAATGAATAATGAAATCCCAGTGGGAAGTCATTTCTACAATGCATGGCATGCTCATATCTTTGGTTATACCCATGAAAATGAGATTTCCAATTCCTATAAGTGTCTTCAAAACACTTATGTACCCAACTCCCCGGTAACTTTATTTTCATCATAAAAGGGTTAGATACATCCTTTTATGATATACATTTCATGTTTTGATAATCCTACGCCTTACTATCATCCCAACTCAATGGATTAACCAAGAACAAATTCTAGCTCCAAGACCGACAACTGATGTTAATAGACCGAACAAACATCTCTCACTTGAAATTCAAGGACTGAACAAACTGATACCACTTGTAATGTCCCGCCCCTTCCCCATTGGGTTGAGAAGGCAGTGATATGCTGCTTGGAATTAGGTGACTTTCCCATGGTACCAAAGGCTGGAAATAAATGGTGAGGTATTCAAGAAAAATTGGGGAACGATTTTCCATTAGGATAAAACCAACCAAAAAATGGAATAACCAACCACAACTATATGATGTGTGTCAACAAAGTAAACCATGATAACACATTACTAAGAGAACCAAAAACTAAACTATTCCATAAAAATTTCCAAAACCTAATAAAAATAAATCTCAAATATTGAAAAATAATAGAACTAAGTGGAATACCAAACAACATGAACCAATGGAAACCATCACACACTCCATGGATCCACCCCAAGATCAATGATCCAAGCATCAACATACCATCCACACATTATAATGAACCGCTAGCAAAATGAGATGCTTTACTCTTACATGTGTCCTGGAAAACGATATCTACAAAAGCACCAAAATACCAAAGTAGGGGGTGAGTAAAAATACTCAGTAGGTTTTCTCCAAAAATCTTCCCTTCACATTACACTAGGACACTAGGATAGAAATCTTATCACATTTATATAAATCAATATTTATAATACAACAAATAGTGCAAAAATTTCTACCAATCCAAGCACACCCTTACCAAGAAATTTTCACCCAAATCCACATAATACAAGGGGATGACCTACCACCATGCCATAATCCATTACCATAATATATTAGCACAACAATTTTATCTTTTAATAAACAAACATAAAAAATCATAACTATAGAGTTTCACATACCCAAACCGGTAATAACTCACAGTGGAACTTCCCTTCAAAACTCGTTCACTCTTTTTTAAACCAAATGGTACTTAACACCCACTTCTTCTTGATGGTGACCCTTCCCTCAACTATCCATCCCATTTTAATATTTTTACTCCCCACCCACTTCCCATCAATCCAATACAAACATAAAATTTTTAAGCCATTAAACAAGCACATACACCCACTGAAGTCACAATGAAACACTATTTCACAACCAAAAAATCTGTTAGGACATCATTCATGCCACATTACATTTAAAAAAAGAAACCCATTTTTTTGAAAACCATTTTTACAAACCATTTTTATAAATCAACCCAAGATACTAATTTTAAAATCAACATTTTAAAATCCAACAACAAATAACATTTCACCGTAATAACCCATTTTCCCAAAAATATATAATTCATCTAAAAATGAATTTTTAATAGAATATGCACACCATAATCACAAAAAAATAAAAGAAAAACAAATTAATTGAAAAAAATTATTCTAGTTCTAGAAAAATGGAGTCGATATAGAAACCACCTACCTTAGGGTTTTGGTGAAATCGACCAACTCACGAGTGCACCACGAATCCGAGTAAAATATCCCCCAAAACCGCCTTAGATACCTTTACATAACATAAACATTCCCCAATATCATCCTTTTAAGAAAAAAAACCATATATCTTTAAGATACGAAATTAGATCTAGAAAACTGAGAGAGGGAGAGATGTGGATCTAAGGAAAACCAAGAAGAAACTAAGAGATAAGGATAACTGGAGGAGAATCGCCTTCAACACACCTTCAAAACCCTTATATTCACTTAAAAAATGGGTTAGAGAGCCCCTATAACCCTTGAAAACCAAAACTTTTGAGTAGGGTTCATATGGGAAAAGAGAGAAGGAGTTTACGGAAAATCCTGAGTGGTCCCATTTTTAAAAACCCGCTTTATTGAGCTGTGCACAGTTAGCTCGCATGGTTTGGAAAACTATATGATAACTTTGTTCATGGTACTACCAAAATATAAGCCCCACATGAGTTCCTCAAATAGTAAGAAAAACTATGTGCAAACTGTGCGAAACCCCCTGCTTCCACTTGCACTGTAACCTGGAGATCCTGCACTGTTCCCCCAAACCATAATCAAATAGTACTCCCCTATAAAAGCCTCCAAACCTTTCCAAATCCCTCCCAAAACCTCCCAAACTATACCCAACTACTTTAAAAACATAAAAAGGAATAAACAAGGGTTATATATCTCAAGTTGGGGGTGTTATAGGTATAACATTCAAATATAATATAAATATTGTTTCTAATTTTTATGATTTTGAGTTATAGTAATGTGAGAAGGATGAAATTGATAATTTCACCAAATTATTATATAAGTACAAGAAAGGAAAGAGGGGATTTAAGAAGAACACCTTAAGAGGTCATAAAAATGATGATATAAAGAAATGTAAAAGAGGTAAAATTAGTATATATGATATTTCTGAATTAATATTCTATGATTGGAGGAAAAAGGGACATATAAAATTAGACTATCTGAATTTGAAACTAGAGGGAAAATAAAATTAACCTAAGAAGGAATTGTAAAGAGAATATAATAATAGATAGAGTTTAATAGAAGATTTAGATAATATTAGTGGTGGTTATGATAGTGAAAAGAAATCGGAAAATCTTCTATTTATGGCAACATTAAAGAATGAGGTAAACACTAATTCTAATTACAGTTTTAATTTTGAGTCCGATATCGAAAATGAAGTAAAATAATTAAATAAAAAAATGAAATGTTTTAAGTTGGTATTTTGAGAGTGGATGATCTGTATAGAGAACTATAAAGAGAAAATAATAATGTTAAAGAAGAGAAAAATGTTGAATATTCTAAAATAATTAAGATAAAAGTTGAAAATTAAAAAAGGAAATATTTCATGTAAAAAATTATGAAGGTTAAGAAATGAGATTTAAATAATTTTATGATGAATTAGATACAATTTAAAAGGAATTTAAGAACATTAAACCCAAAAATAAGAAATTAAAAAATATAGGATCATGTTCTACTATGAAATTTTTGATGACTTATAAGTTATTCAAAGAGAGAATGAAAATATTAAAATGGATATAATTGAATTAAAAGAAACCATATCTATTTTTTTTCAAGGTAAAGAAAAATTTCATAAATTTTTTCCTTTGAATATTACTAATTTATAAAAATCAAGATTTGGATATAATAGGAAGATTCATAATATGTATAAAACTACTTTTTAAAAAAAAATAAAAGAAATGTTTCAACTGTTATATGATATATATGCAATATAAAAGGGAATTATGAAAATGAATTTTCTTTAATATTTACTCAATCACTAGGAAAAACCATAACTTTTATTTCTAAGAATATATCCTCTTGATTAACTTATAATAAATGTCTTTAATCTGTATTGGTTTCTAAGAATTTTGTTACTAGCATATGAGCCTCATCCCAGTTGGTGAGGACTCCTTGAGTGCATCCACGAGACCCAGGTTCAAAACCATAAGGAGGCATAATTCTAGGGGTACTGTAGAAGTATTGTAGCAGGCACTGTAGTAGGTACTGTGCGATTACAGTAGTAGGTGCTGTAGAATTACTATATCCGGTATTGTTCGGTACCGTAGCAACCAAAACTATTCACCTTGGGCCACCGGTTTGGGCTTGGAGTCTTTAAGGCCTTTGGGACACCTGGGCATTCAGGTCAGTAAGGATTTCAGGCCACCTTTAAGGCCTTCATACCACCTCAAGGCCTTTAGGCCACATAATTAGTGCAGTTTCCCCAGACAGACTCTACAGAAAAGAAGCAGCCCCAGAGGAGGATTCAGAGCAAAGTGCACTCACCAGAGCAGAACCAAATGGATTTGTTAGAATGAGAGGGTATGTATATGCCATTGGGACTAGCCTGTGATTGCACGAGAAGCCTAACCAGACGAACAACAAAATTTAAAGTGCTTAAATTATTTAGAAACATAGAACATTCTTTGGCACATAAGGTAAGGACATGTTCGTATTCAAAAATTATCCAAGTTGAAAAAATGTGGGAAGGTTCTCTACATTCCTAAATTTAAATCTAGTATGTTTTTTATATGAGATTATTGTATGAAAGGTAGGTAACACAAAGATTATTTTAGATATGTTAATATGGTTAACAACGCTTGATTCTTATAACTATTTCATCATGATTTATTTGGAACCAATATAAATTCTAGTTTATGTAGTGAGAGATATGTTTTTTTAATTTTATATGATTTTAGTAAATTCACCTGGGTATATTTATTATCCCATAAAAGGGAAACATTGAACAAGACTATTAATTTCTGTAAATAAATTCAAAATTAAAAAAAATAATTTATTTATAAAAATTAGAAGTGGAAAAGGAGGAGAATTTTCTAACTTAGATTTTGAGAAATTTTGTAAAGATAATATATATTTAATAATTATTCCACCCCTAGAACACCATAACAAAATGGTGTTGTAAAGATGAAAAATAGAAATATTCACGAAATGGAAAGGATAATGATTAATGGATTTGACCTACCAACATATTTTTGGGTTGAATTAGTTAACACTACTTGATATATTTTAAATATAGTTTATATTATACCCTTGTAAAAGACAATCCCTTATGAATTGTTGAATGAAAATAAATATAATATTGGTTATTTTATTATATTTAGATATAAAGTTTATATTTTAAATACTAAATATAATCTAGAAAAATTTGATGCTAAAAGTGATAAAGGAATTTTTATAGGATATTCGGATAATAGTAGATATTATAGAGTATATAAATATAGAACTATGTCATTTTAGGAAACTATTAATGTAATATTCATTGAAATTATGGAAAATAGATTATAGATCCTGTTGATTTGGTTGAAGATTTTAGAGAATTCAATTTTTAGGAAGATAAACCTAAACTTTTTAATGCATCTGTTGAGAAGGAGCATTTATCTTCACAATAAGATCTGATAAATTTGAAAATACACATAGATCATTCATTAGAAAATGTAGTTGGAAATTTTGAATATAAAATTAGGACTAGAAAAACCGTTTTATGTTTTAATGGTAATTATGACTTTGTAGATGATTTTGTACACGTTAATATTAAAGAAAATTTTAAATATTCAAACTAGATAAATTTAATGCATTATGAACTTAACTAGTGTGATTGGTATAAAGTATGGAATCAATTTGAATTAACCAAATATAATCTATTTATTGGAACCAAATGGATTTTTTGAAATAAAATGGATGAGTCAGGTAATATAGTTAGAAATAAGGATATATTAGTTTCTCAAGGTTATTTACATGAGGAATCCATCGATTTTAAAGATTTGTTTTCACCAGTTTATAGATTATAATCTATTAAAATTCTATTATATTTTTCAGGTTATCAAAACTTTAAACTATTTTAAATGAATGTAAAAATTTATTTTTCTAAATGGTGTAATTTCAGAAGAGGTATATGTTAATCAACCACCAAGCTTTGAAAATGACGATTTTCTAAAAAAATCAGACCACCTAAAGAATTATATGGTCTAAAGAAAGCTCCAAGATCTTGGTATAACAGACTAACTATATTTTTACTAAAAAATATTTTAACAAAGGAAAGGTTTATCTGAAATTATTTATAAATAATATTTCTAATAATATTTTAATTGAAAAAATAAATCTTTATGATATTTTATTTTTATCTAAAAATAATATATTTAGTAATGAGTTTTCAAAATTATTTACTAGTAAAATTTATTTGAGGCTAATGGGATAAATAATTTTTTCCTTAGTATTCAAATTTTATAAAAGAAAGATGATATTATTCTGAATTAAATAAAATATGCTAAATATTTAGTTAAATTTTTTAATCTTGATTCATGTAAAACTATAAAAACCCTAATGATTACTAATTATAAATTAGATTTTAATGAATCTAGAATGTTTTAAATAGTAATATTTGTAGAGGAATGATATGAAACTTATTGTATCTAATTATATCAATACCAGAAATTATGTTTGTTATTTTTATGTGCGTTAGATATCAATATAATCTTATGGAATTTTATTTAATGGATGTTAAAAGAGTAATTATATATGTTAAAGTAACTGTCAAAACTGGTTCATTTTACTCTAATTAGAACTGTTTTAATCTGTTATCATTTTGTGATTTAGAATTTGGTGGTCACAGTCTTGATAGGAAGAGCACATCAGGTATGTGTCACTTATTAGGTAAATTTTTATTATACTGGATTTACAAAAATCAATTTTCAATTACACTATATAATGCTGAAGTTAAGTACAAATTTTATACTAATTACTGTGCTCACATCCTTTGGGTAAAAAAACACTATGTGATTTCAATTTTTACTTAGATAAAATGACCTTATTATATGAAAACACTTCTTCCTTTTCAATATCTGAAAAACATTTACTACATTCTAGGAATAATCAGATAGATGTTAAATTTCACTTCTTAATATAAAATTTTAATAAAGGGAATATTTTTTTGAAATACATTGCAATTGAGAACCAATTATCAGACATCTTTACAAAATCTCTAGATTCTATGAGGTTTGAAAAAAATAAAACATCAACTGGGTATGATGAAAATTTAGTTTTTGAGATCATGTTAATTCCTATTTTATTGAATTTATATCTCTTCTGTTAATAATTACATGAATTTAGGGGGATTTATCCCTTGTTTAATATTTATTTATATATTTTTATTAGTATTTTTCCCATTATTTATGTATTTTTGACAATTTTTTAAATAGGGGGATAACATTTTGGAGAATACTAGAAATAATATGGTAGATTTCTTAAAATTAATTTTTTTTACTTTAGTTTTTCACTTTAAAAAAGTGGTGGATTATTTTCACTGTGTTTTTTTGTTCACTTTTATAGTTATTTTGATAAATTACAATCCCATTTGTTTAATTTTTTTATTAAAACCAATATTAACTTTTCTTAAGATTTATTCTTCTATAATTAAGGAATAAAATGAAATTATTTTTCATTAATTTATATTTTAACTTTTTTGTTTATTTTTAAGTGGCCTTTTGAAAAAAAGGGCCAACCATGGCTAGCCCATGGGGAAAACGTTTCAATCACATTGGGGTACCTGATGGTCAATCGCATGGGAGGGAAACCCATATACCATCCACAATGATTGATATGTAAGTGGGAATGCCCATGAATAAGACCCTCAAGAGCACTCCTAGGTGAGGGTGCCATAGACTAGGCCAAGATGCCGATGGGCTAGCATGGGTCAGCGCAACCCCATGGGGCATGGTGAGTAGTGTAATGGGTGTTGATCCCCTATAGTAATATTGAACTAGTATAAGGGGGAATTTATTGATATAGCATAGGATCACATATAATAAGAAGAGATGTGGGATGCAAGGATCACTACACAGTAGCTCCATTATTTAAAAGATATAGACATGCGCTTAGTCATATCGTTCATTTCACACAAACTATTTAATAAATCTAGCAGTTTCATCTTCTACCTTGATTTTATTGAGGTTTTATCTTATGTAGGTGTTCTTTATGAAATGATATTCAGAAAATCAAGTCGCACATTAGAATGTTATTTGATTGTTTTGGAGACATGAATTCGATTGATGAATCATGAAAGATATTTTTCATAAATAAATGAAGATTAATCCAATGAGATTATGTGATTAGTAGGAGACACTTCCAAATGAGAACTTCAATAGTATTAGTTAATTCCTTATACCACTCATCAATGGTATATCACCTTCAATGGTCGATTTTTTCATTTGTGGTAGCTCTACCCGACTATGTTCTTCTAATGGTAGATATTTTATACATAAATGGTAGATTCTCTTTGTAGTTTAACCATAAAAAATAGTAGAAAAATTGATAAGAATTAGAAGTATCACTTCCTCTATTTTTCAACTATTGAACGTTCAATACAACAGTAGCTCAGACCAAATAGTTGTATTATATTTATTCTTCTGTGAATGGTAGGTCACCTGCTCGATAGTAGATCATCCCTCATGGTAGAACTATAAGCCCATAGTTTTATTAGGATGCTTTATTGTGGATGTAGCACAAAACACAACATTAGAACAATATCCCCATGCACTGAATGGTTGATCACCAAAAAATAGATCATTGAATTGTAGATCATACCAAATGGAAGATCATACCGAATGGTAGATCACAAAGAATGATATATCTTTACCAATAATATCTTGATCTTAAATTGATTTTTTTCTACAAAAATAAACGTTACTACTTTCAGGTGAATTCTATCTACCATTATTTTTCTAAAAAAATTATTATTCATTTTTTATTTTATTTAATAAATTTGAAAGAAATATTTTTAATTAATTTTTTATTGATTATATTTTGTTAAAATATAATTACAAGTTGTTTAACATTTATTTTGATCAAATTCACACATGCAATTATTTTCTTTATGACACTCTATTTTTATGAGATATTTGTCATTTAATAAATTGTAATTTTATTCATATGTTTTTAAATGTTTTATAAATAAGAAATATACTTTCTTGTTCATGATAATGATTTTGGGGTAAGTTTTATGATATTATTCCATGTATAAATAAAGAGTGTGGACTCTCTTAGTATAAGTTTGTTATATCAAATTAAGGTAACATATGCATTTTAAATTTTTATTATTTTTATAACACATCCTTATGTGATTATCCAAAGAGACACTCTAAGATATTTGGAATTAATGAAATGATTATCCATTGAAAAAGTGAATAAAAATGTGTAAAATAATCTCAAAAAATATTTTCTCCAACACATTTGACAAAAATGATTGATAAAAATATTAGTGATAGAAGAATACAATTTTTATATAAAAATATTGTGATATACTACTTTTAAATTTCTTCAATCACAAAGGAATTATTCATTTTCATCATGCACTACTAACGTGATTGATGATCTTGAGTTTCATAAAATTAAAACATCATCTACTTCACCATTATTCTAAATTCTTTTTGTTTTCATTGATAATTTTTTTATTAACCTCTATTTTCACTCTGGAGTTAGTTTACAATTTTTCTATACAAAAGATATCACATTGGATTATTCATCCCATCTAAAAGTAAGGTAATATTATTCCTCCTAGATAAAAGGAAGGTTGGTTTTGAATCCTTCAAAAGTTAGGGGTTATACTACTAGATGAGAAAAAGTTACAATTTTTGTAATTAGGTTATCACCCTATAACAAAAAAGAGGAACTAGTAAATACGGGTCTCCTCACCGAGTAGAGGATATTGAAGAGTATATTTGGATCATAGTGATCTGAACTACTATACAAAACACCATGTATTATTTATTTCTTTTCCACTACACATTTAACACCGTTTAATCATTATGTTAATCATATTTGATTGAATTATTTTAAAAGGAATATTCGACACCATATAGTAATTATTTCTATATAGTGGAACCTAATAGAAAGGAAACACATTGATATTGGGAAGATTATTTATGCAAACCAGAAGGGAACTACTTGATACCCAAAATGGTGAGTTGTGCATGAGAGGTGGTGGTCATAATGTTAGTTTAAATTTTCACCAGGTGATACAAAATTATGATATAAAATTTGATGATCAATAATTGGGTATAAAGTTAAAATAAAAATATGTTTCTTCCGTTTAAGAACATAAGGTAGTAGATATTTTTTGGTGAAAAGGAAAAACTATTAAAAAGAAAGAGAGGAAGCTGCATGAAAGAATTAACAATTCTGGAAGGAATTTTATCCCAAACAAGTTTTAATAGGGCTGGTAAGTTTTGTTATAACATAAAATGACTAATAAATTTTCAAGGATAATACGAAACTGGTGGATTGGACCTATATAGGTAGAAAATGTGATGGAAATAGGAAGACTAAAGATAATTTTAGAGAAAGGAAAAGGATCCACCTATGTAGATAAGAGACAAATATGAATATTTATTGATCTAGACTGGGTAAATATGTTTACCAATATTCCATCACCAGATCCAAATAAGAGGTATGGTAAATCCAATGATGTTAAAAAAAGTGATTTAGGGAGGCAACCTGATTTTTTATGTTTGTTTGCTTTTAGTTTTAAGGTGCAGGACCACTTGACCTATATTTTTTAATTTGAATGGAAAATGTATTATACTATTAATTATTTTTATTCTAATGCTTAGTTTTATCATGAAGGTAAAAGGAATCATGGGATAAAATGAAGAATTTGTAAGAACAATTCATGTTGTAAGTGTCTTTTTCACATCATGAATAGTTATAGAAAAATCATTGAAAAGCGATCATCAATTTTTATGATTTTGGACCTAATATATTCACTTCGAGAAGGTAGTATCATTTTAAATTCAGAATTTATTTATCTACCATTATTATAAAATTTGATTTTGAAGTGTTTAAACTGAAAACACATTCCCAACTTAGACTATTGTTTTCATTTTGTTCTAGGCAATTTAGTTAGGATAATCAATATTACATGTTTAAATTTAATTATTGACATGATTTAATGAGTGAAATGTGGAATGAATTAATAGATTCTATAATAGTAGAATGAATGTGAAAAATCTTGATTTAAGGGGATAAATTAATCAATATAGATGAAATTTATCCAAGATTTGATATTTTTTAATATATATAGTTTTTGGTCATTAGTTTGATTTTATAATGCATTTACCAAAATGATTTACTCTCTATCACATGTTTCCATTCCTAAGAGGCTTTAAAAAAAATATTTCCACATCTTTCTAGATCAATTTATTGATTGATACTCGAGTAATGTTTTCTTCTAGGATTTTTTTCCAAATCTTATCGAAGCTGTGATTATATAATGTCAATTTTAATATGATTGACGAATTTTATTGATTAACCCTTTTTGTTTGTACCACAATATAAATTAATCATTTTTCAGACTTTGAAAATAATTAATGACCATTCTTTGTAAGATAAACATTAGAAGTCATTAATTACCTTCCTACTCCTACTCTATTTTACATGATATTCATAGATTTAAGTGTAGGGAGAGGGTGTTCATGGTATAAAGGGATGGTTTATTTTGAATAAAACGTGGTTTTATGTTTTCATGGATGTGGGGTGTTCATGTTTTCATTCATTGAATTAAACTAAATTTACCCCCAATTATTTTTTTAAAAACATGGGTTTTGTAACCGGTGGGTCAAATATCCCCATTACTTGACCAATGATATTGATAATTTAGGGTTGGGTGATGGATTTGAGACTTATAAAAAGCATAAATTTTTAAATATTAAAAAGATAGAGATAGATAGAGAGGAAATTTTATCGATCCTTTCCTTATTTTGTTGGGATTGATTGATTTAATATTTTATAGGAACATTTAATTTGATATTTATATTCATTTTCATGTAATATACTTTAGAGTAAAACCCACTTTTGATATTTTTATTATTTTTTATATCATTAACCTCTAATCCAAAGCTTCATATCATTTTAACCTAATTTCAAATTCTTCATTATTTTTTTTATCTATTTATTTATAGGGTGGAGATGGTAGATTCTTTAAAAACATGTGGTAAGGTTCATTGACTCAATGTATGAGAATAACTCTATTTATATTAATATTGAGTGATGAAATAAAATAATTAAAGTGTATTAGATCACGATGTTCATGCTCATCAATGATAAATTTATAAATATTAATAGAATATAGTTGAGGAATTTTCATTTCAATACAGGAATAGTAAAATACTATATTAAATTTCTATACTCGAAAAATGAGGAGTTGAATAATTTATCTTTTTGGGTGATTGAAAGTTATTTTTCATTGAGATTAATTTGAATTTATTACTTTTAAAATTTTAATATGGGTATAATGAATTTCAATTGTGAAAATGTTGAGGTTACATTCTTGAGGAAAATCAATATTATTTGAGTGTGGGGGTTGATACTCATATTTTTTGTATAAATTTTTAAATGATTAAAATGATAAATCCTATTAATAATTTAATTTTTCCGAAATAATAATTATTTTGTTTCAAGATAGAATATTAAAATTGGAACTAATATTTGAAATAAAATAAATACTGATATAATAATGGAGATACAAAAACTTCATGGCATTCCATGAAGTGTTGAGACACAACAATGGAAAAATAAAACTAGATGGGATTAAAGAATTAGAGAAAATCATGTTTCACATAATGAATAATCATTTGTACCATGAATGGAGTTACGTTAAGGTCCTTAGTAGATCTAGAAGGAAATATGGAGTTAATTCATGGTCCCAAGTCCTAGTTCATGTCATAAAAGTTTGATCCATATAGATGCAATGTTAATATAAGTTGGATTCATATCAGTAATTGTTGTTCTTATCATGAATTATTTGATGAAGAAATTTTTTAAAGAATATTTTTTTTGGAATTATTAGGGAATCAAAAAGAGTTTGACAATGGATTTTTTGTATCGAATTAGATGAATTCAAAGTACTATTTTGGGAAGATTGAGGCCAAACAATAGGTGTATAAATTATTATAAATAAATGGTTTGGATTATATATAGTGGTATAAGAACATGGAGGTCATACCTATTATGCCCCATCTATTACTTGGAGAGTCTACTACTTGAAGATGGTGTTTTGTTGCTACAATTATGTTCATTTATTTTTAATACTCCCTCTTGACTATAATGAGGGGGTATGTTCTCTCAAATTTCTAGTAATATCATTAAGGGGGAATGTGTATAATGGAGTTTATTTCAAATTTTAATCTCATTTTATGGTTAATTTATTCACCTCCCATTTATTTTCTCTATCTTCAAACTAATTGTATGACCATTTCATAATTGAATTGAAAAAGAACAATTAAATACATCAACTAGTTATCTATGGATTCTGCATGAATATTGAAGGTTTTTTAGATAAATATATTAATACATGTTGTTGAGTTACCTAATACTTTAATTAACCCAAGTATTTGATCATATTAATGGGGAATTATTAGGTTTGAGAGGGAATATCATGACCAAGGGTTCTCATAGACTCATCTTTGATAAAAATCATCACAAAATAAATTTAGCATCTTACGTCACAAGCAAACTGAACCGAAATTAAAATACTTGGAATGTATTCTCTAATTCATTATTTCAAAACTTATTTTCTCTCATTCTCATTTAGGCCAATTAATTTTCTAAATTCTACTTAAATCATCTAATTTTTCTACCACAAACTTTCATTTACTACATTCATTTAGTTAGTAATAGTTTTGTTTGATTGAATTATTAATTTATAAAAACAATTATCCCTTAGGAATTAATAAATCCAAATGAGAGGTCATTGGACTATATGAAGATAATATTCTTGGTCATAATATTTAAGTTCTGATATCTTATCATCAGTCCATCTAGGTATTCCAAGCAGTAGTAGAAATTTTCTTTTCTCGTTTAAATATGACCAGAAACTTTTCTCATCATATTTTGAAATTATTTTCATAGATACATTGAAAAAAAATAACTTGTATATTTAATAATCAATTTTTCTCTTCATTAACGATTCATTTAACTACTCTGAGACACTCCTCTATTGGATTAATTTAAAAATAGGCTCCAAAAAATGTTTCATAAACAATATCCAACAAATTTTCTATCGAATATAACAAGATCTAAATTATTCTCCAATACAAGGTGAGATCTGTAGATTTATCACCCTCATGATTCCCAAGCTTAGTTCCAACCATAATAGGAGTTGACATTCATTTATATTTGGACCTCATCCATACGTATATTTGGAGATAATGGTGTATTCCTCTTTTTGAACCACTTGGAGCCCTAGAAATTATACGAGTTCAGTAATTATAAAAATTTCAATTTTTAACCTCATGAGATTAACAAAATCCTTTATAGATCAATTTATTCTTCAAAAAAATATGATATCATCTACATAATTGAGCAACATGAATTATTCTTAATTATATGACTTTATATATATATTGTGATTAACACTTATCCTTTTGAATTCTAACTTTATTAAATATGAGTATAGAAATTTATATCATCCCATTTTATCCTATTTTAAACTACATAGGGATTTATTTAACTTGACCACATTATTTTTATCATTTAAAATCAATAATCCTATGATTTGTTCAATATAAACCTCCCATTTTAGTATACTATTCAAGAATTCTATTTTTACTTCCATTTGATAAGTCATAAATCCTATTTGAATCACCTCCAAAAAACAAGAGTCTGATTTATAGAAATTGATCAATAAGTTTGAATGTTTATTTAACATCTACAACTTTAGTTTTTGCATAACCTTTACTCACTAGAAATGCCTAATTTAAAATATCATTTCAAAATTAATTTAATGAACTCTTGAACAAACACTTTTTTATTATATTTTGATGTTCAAACCTATCCATAAGATCTCATATTTGATTCTTGTTAGTTTTATCTAATTACTCATTCATGGATCTAACCCATGACTCATATTTCATTGATTATTCAAATTATATTGGATCCTAATATGGAAATATCAAGTTTACTAACAACATTTAATTATAGAAGAAGAGTAAAATGAAGAAAAAAGAAAAAATAAAGAATAATAATACGAATAAAGGGTTTAAATGGTTTAGGAACAATCCTTACATCTATGGAGATATGGAATAAATTCACATTATATTTGATAAAAATTATAGGGCACACTATTAGAGTACAAAAAACCATAAAATGAAATGATCTCATAAAGAAATACAATGTTAAATTAACCCACATTACTATGGTTCTAAATCTTCATAGTTTATCTAGTGTCCTATAGCAATAGTAGAAGAAAAGTCCACAAAGATAGTATAACCCAGTCAGTAATGTCTATGCTGCTATAACACCATGTGGAAGTCCACCCTGCTATGATACCCACTACTAGTTTTGGAAATACACTCTAATATAATTGGTCCAAAATACTACAATAAATAGTGTACTGTACATTCCCCTAAATGTTTTTCCAACCTCGTCCATTGGATCCACTCACTAATGGGATTTCCCCCATTAAAGCTTCAATTTCAAGATAATTATTCATTAAATACTAGCTACTTTCCTATCAAATATTCATTTTTTAGCTGCTGATTCATGAATGACTAGATAATTTACCATAAAATAATTTAATTCAAAATGAATATTAATGAAATACAATCTATTTTCCCTTCCATAATCCCACTATGTTCTTCTATATTCTACATATCATCCTTCATTCATCAATGAAGACCAATAGGGGAACAATAATGATTCAACTTATCAATCACCAATTACTTCATCAACATGTATACTAGATTATTAGTTCCATAATTTATTTTCAATATCAACAATACATACATTATTAATATGCACATAAAGTGATAATTTAACTAAATATTCTTTATTTGGGCATGAAACACTATGTTCTTTTCAATATGTGTAACACTCTGTCATAGTTTAATACATTTTTATTTATTTATTTCCATCTAATTCCAAAAAATATTTATTCATAAAAATTATGTATTTACTATATTTTATTACATTATTTTACTCTACCTTTATGGTTTGTAGTTTCACCATCTTTTATAGTTAATATATCAAGAAAAATTCAATTCCTCCATAATTAAACGCATATCTTGTGGTACTCCTCATGTTGTCCACATATCCTCTATTTTAAACATCAACATACCCCTAAAATTAATTTCATTGCCCAAATAATAGAGATACTTCCATACTTAACTACAAATATCTCATTATCCAGTTTATAGCTTTCTAATGTTTCTTTCATGGGTAAATCATGTTTTTCCTCCCAACTACCACAATATGAGCAACATCGGGTTGGGTACAAACTATGGTATACATAAATATTTTAACATTTGATGCATAAGGGGACTTTTCTATATACTCATCCTCTTGTTTTTACTTTGGTGATTTATCCTTTAAGAATTTGAAATAGATTTAGAGGTTTATAGAAACTAGATTTTCTTCTAGGATACTAAATCCCTTCAAAACCTTTCCAATGTAGTCAAAATGTGATAACATCAAGGTTCCAACCACACAGTCTCTCTTGATCTTCATCCCAAAAATCATAATAGCCTCTCCAAGATATTTTATTACAAACTATTCATCTAGATACCATTTTTACTCATCAATACTCTGTATACATGAACTAGTAATGAGCATGTCATCTATATATTTATACTATATAATATAGTCATTTCCAAAATACTTGAAATAGTATCATTGATCAATTCCACCCTATTTTTATCATTTTTACTCATGAATACATAAAACTTCTAAATCCAATACTTGAGTTCCTAATTTGACCCATATAAACTTTTTTAGAGTTTTCATACTATGTTTCACTTTTCTAAATCAATAAATCCTTTAGGTTTCTCCATATAAATTTCCTCTCACAAATCTCATTGAAGGAAGGTAGTATTCGTATAAATCTTCTCAATATGTTAATACTTTAAGAAATTAATTCTAAGAAACACCTGGATAGTGGTAATTTTCACTACAAGTGGGAATATTTTAGTTAAATCCAAACCTTACTTCTGTAAAAATACTTTTACCCCCATACTTTCCTTCTAACTCCTCATACCATCATATTCTTCCTTGACCTGATATACCATTTTTTCAATTTTTTCTTTACTTATAAAAAATTATTCATATCCCATATATTGCTATCATATAATTAATAAATCTCTTCCTTTATAGAAATCTCCCAATTACTCTACTCTTTCAAATTAATTTCATATCAAAGAATTTTGGATCTCCAAAATAAGTTTATAAAAAATAGCATAGGGATGAAAAAAACCTATATATAAGTCTCTCCATCCTTGTTGGTCTCATAAACTCCACTTAAGGAGTAATCTCCCTTGGTTCTTTTGGCACATGTGCTAGTACACCTTAAAGAACCACTATATCCTAACACAATTGTTGTTTATTCCCACTATCATATTCCAATTCCAAATGATCCTTATTGAATACACTTTAATTAAACATCACATTCTAGATTCTGATGATATTTTTTTTCTCATCATCCAATAAGTGATATCTAAACTCCTCATCAAAATAGCCAATAAAGAAACATGATTTATAATTAGCATCAAGCTCGTACCTTGAATAAATGTCTATATGTACATATGAAAAACAAAAAATATCTCGTAAATGAGAGATTATTATCTCATATCCTAACTAGAGGTCTTTAGATTGACATTATCTCATTATTATTGATGTAACCCTATTAAAAATATATTATACCATTCTCACTTCCCTTACCAGAAAGGTCTTGCATGACCCAGAGTGTAGTATCATACTCATTTCATATTCATTAAATGTCCTTTTCATACTCTCAACCACACCATTATTTTGTTGTACACCTATAAAAATCTTTCAAAAATAAATTTCTTTTTCATCATAGAATTCTCAAAACTCTTTTCTATTATACACTTCTCTATTATAAGACCATAAGAATTTAATCATTGACCCTAACTCATTTTCTACCAAATTATACCACTTTTAAAAAAAGGTAAATACATAAGATTGTAAAAACCTACTTTTTTTGACTAATTGATAAATGTAACTTTATATAGTGACCCTACAAGTAACAAACATGTGTAGGCCCCCAAACATCAGTGTTCACAAGGTATAAATTCCCATACTTTGTTATTTTCTTCATTTTATAAAAGTTTTATTCTTTAACTTTCAAAATATACAATATTCACATAGACCAACTACTACTGACTGTAGCACCAAAAGCATTTATTTTTTTTCTAGTACTTACATTAACTTATCAGTCATGCATTCTAACCTATAATTACATAGTTGTGAATTCCAAAAAAAATTATTTATTACAATCCTTTCCAAAAAAATTATATCATACTGCATAAGGTTCCATTCTTTATTCCAAAAGTTATAACCATTACTATCTTTGTAATTTTCCATGCACCAGTAGTTAATGTGGTTCAAATTTATATATCATCAAGCTATCTAGAAGAAATAATATTCATTATATGTCTAATAATATATCATATATTCTCAATAATGATAAAAATATCATTGTTGATTTTTATTTGTGTATCAATGTTTCCAACATCTAAAAGGGTTCATCATAAAAAAGATATACATTGAAAAAATTTCTAAAAAATATAGTTATTTAGGAATCCATTCCCTGATATAGAATAGAAGGATTCCCCTAAGTCTAAAATCCATGACTATCTGGGGATATCCACACTCAATAGCAACACATCATTAGTTCCTTAAGCTGTTGTATTTTTTTCATTAGTTTTAGATACCTTATGTTTGTATATATTCTCATTATTGACATTTCCATTCTTCCCATAAATCTAACAGGAAAGACTAGGACCCTTTTCTTTTCTAAAATTTTTACTCTTAGTTTTTATCATCCTTTTTGATTATATCACTATATTTACCTAACTCTTTCTTCCATGTGCAAAAAAAAACCATAGATTCTTCTCGACTCTCTTCTCTAAATATCCTCCCTAGGGATTAGATCCTACGCATCATTCAACATCAAATTTATATTACCTAAAGAACTACTCATGATTGTTACAATATGTTCCTTATTATCAGGTAATAATATAGTAAACCTAGTGCACAAAACTCAATATCTAGCATGATTCCCATCGATGTCAACTGACTTTTGATGGTGTTGAATTCATTAACAATGTAATGACCCAAACTGTAATGAATAAAATTATCCTTTTTCATTTAATTAAATGTATTATTGATATATAAAATTCATGCACTCATTTTTTATTTTATTATATCCAATTTTATTTTAAATTAATATTATGTATCATAATTGTTGATAATATAGTCATTGAACAATTATCACATGACTAGTATAAATATATGGTTTTAACAAATACTTTTGGAACATAAAAATGACATGATAGACTCAACCCATAGGATTGTACCCTATGAAGACCATTTATCAAATATTCTGAGGGATATATAATTCCTAGTCTTTTCCCTATACCAATCCCAAGCTGAGATCCAAGAACTTAATCATGAGATAAATCGTTTACAGGAGAAGTTTATTCTCTTCGAGATCACAACCCAAACCTTGTCTGCCGAATGGACCCATGAAATCCCCACCATCACACACCATACTATTAGGGTTTATTACTGTGTAATAAAGAGATTTGTATCAGGAACCTTGCAATAATATTATGTACATTATTTTTTATAGATTAATGAATATATTTTACTTCCTATTATTACTACTTTGTAAATGATTTTTAAAGCACAAGTAGTATATTTGGTTAATATTTAAAATTAAATTAAAAAAATCTATTTTGATAAATTATTATATTTTTGAAATAAATAATATTTTAATAACATATTATTATTAAATTAATTCTATTTAATATAAAAGATCATATAATTTTGATGATGTCAAGCGTAATTTTTATTAAGGTTTAAAACTGATTTTGTTAAAACCCATGAATTTTCAATAAAAGTGGTTTTCTATTTTAAATGTAAAAATTCATATATTTATAAAAATATTTAAATAAAATGAATATTATTTTTTGGAATCAGGATGTCAAAATTATCCAACGGTGAATGTTTCATAATTTTTTGAGACAGTCGAATTTTCGAGTAAAAATTAAATACTGTATAAATATACAGTTTGTTTTATGACATCATGATGGACTAATAATGATGTAATAAATACCATAAAAGGTATCTTTGGAAAAATATATGTTTTTAATTTAAAATACTGCAATTTTATGTTTATTTGATATATTTTATAAAGCCTTAGTGAATCTTCCATGACTTATAATATATTTTAATATTTTAAAATTATTTCATTGAAAGTGTGACTCACCTTCACATAAGCAAGAGAAATATTTTAATATATTCGTCCCATGGACTTATAAAATAATTTATATCACTACCCTTTTATAGAAACCATGGGAAAACCATGGGATTTTTTTAATAGTTTATTATGAAGTGTACAAAACCAAAACATTAAAGAAATCCTCCTCCTTTCCTATATAATCCCACCAGAGATCCCATTTCTCTTCACTGAAGATCTTTTATGATCAACCAAACTATGAACTATACTCACTATATTCCTCCCAAGGCCCCACCAAGATCCCAAGAAGCCTCTCATAGTCCTTGGGGTCGTATATCCAAGTAATGGATCCTCACCATCCTCTCTTCCTTTCAATTCAAGAACCTTATTTGAAATTAGTATTTTTAATTTAAATTAATTATATATTTATCCATTTATAGTAAATTCACTAATTTCTATTTTATTTTATTTCAACGAGGGATCATTTATCCTCCCTCATTTTTACCCTTACCTAATCTATTACTATGCCGAAATTCCGTAAGGGATTTCATTCTATCCTCTTTTATGAAGCACACCATTTATGATATTCCCTTTAATTTAAAATTTATTTAGTTGGGATACATTATTACCTATAAACCATACTTTATATTTAATTTTAAAATGATTAGATTTAAATTTCTCTCTCATAAACCCATTTTATGAATTTCAATATGACGCTGTTATGCTGCAAAAATTGCACTGCGATTTCTCATGCCAAACTCATTGTGTAGTGAATGCCATAGCCATTTCTCTATAAAGTGTATTCACATTTATGAAAATGTAATTATTTATTATGAATATATATGTATTTATTCTAAATTTCCTTGATTGTGGAATAAATTATGAGGATTAATGAATCCATGTTGTATGATCTATGTAGCACACTTAAGCATGAAAATGAAATGATTATGAAGGATGAACCCTAATAGAGCTCCAATGCATTGGGTAATGTTTTGTATCATGATATTTCATGTGAAATGGGTGCTGAATCATTTTAATTCCCACAAAATGTGTGTTGACTCATGATACTTAATATGCAATGGGTGTTGACTCATGCTACTTCATGTGCAATGGGTGTTGATTCATGCTACTTCATGTGCAATGGGTGTTAACCCATGCTACTTCAAGTGAAATGGGTGTTGAATTATGATACCACATGTGAAATTATATTTGAATCATGATAATCCATGTTCAATGATCCTTGGATCATGATAATATCATGTTTTGTGTTGTTTCCACATTTCCATGTTATGATTATTATGTTTTATCATGCCTTTGTATTCATGTTCATTTTATGAATATTTGATATAAATATTGTCTAAACAGTATTGTATTCTTCATGTTATGCATTTTTTACCCCTTTACTAGGATTTATATCTCACCCCTTTCTTATAAATATCCTCAAGTTATCCTATGCAGTGTTATGTACGAAGGAATGTTGTGGTCATGTAAAATAAGTTTTCAATAAAGATGTTGTATTTCATGTTTTAATTTATTATGTAATGTTACTAATTTTCCAAGACACTATACCTATTGATCTTCTATGTTGTATTAAGTGAAAATACAAGTAATAAATCATTATTAAATTTTAAATAAAGAGAAGGGTTGTTATAGTTGGTATCAGGTGACAGGTTTAGTTATTTTGGGGATTAGGATTAGAAAACCCAAATGAAAACCATTAGGGATAAGACTATGTGTAAGTGAACAAACCTAAATTTTAGTTAGTATATATTTAGTGCTTTATCAAGAAAATAAATCCATATCTAGATACTATATGTGGATATAGTTCAAACAAATATGTTCCTTGGAGTAATAACTCAGAGAAGGTGTTTCAAGATTGACTCGAGGTAACCTGGTACACTATAACGGGCCTTAATGTGCACCTAATTTGATACTCCCAATGAATATGCTTTGGTAAATTCATAAGCTCAATACAAATGATTATTAATGGAATAAAGTAAATAATTCCCATAAGAATATATGTTAGGAAGTAGATCCTAGATAACATAGACAAAAACCTAGAAACTCTTATGTTAAAGAGATAAATATAATTTATAAGTTATCTCTTTAATTTCATTGGATTCCCCTTGATGTGTTTAACTACATAAGATACTCACCCCTAATTTTTATTTTATTCTAGGAAATGGAAAGAAATATGAGGAATTTTACTAACAACCAATGCGAAGGGCAGTGTGAGTATTTCCCTAATGAGATGCCTAATTTGATGGGAGTGTGAATTTAAAAAATTTACCATGATACTCTCTTAGTTAAATCATGTTCTGAATAGAAATCTGGTCCAGGAAGAGCACCCCCAACCCTCTAATAGAGAGAAACCCACAATCGAGAGCTTCATATGACAAAGGCCCCCTACTTTCAGTGGATCATCTAATCCCTTAATCGTGGATAAATGGATCAATTCTTTCAAAAAATATCTTATCTATCCTTTAATGTTCCGAATAAGAGAAGGCTCTTCAAAATGTTTATTATATGGAGGGTAAATTTGATCAGTGGTGGACATTTATCATGAATACGAATCATGAAGAAGAGATTGAAGCAATGGAGTGCAAGAAATTTTGGAATTTTTTTGATAAATATATTCCCCACTCCCTCCGTTTTATGATAGAAATAAATTTCCTTACACTTAAAAAAAGGAGGACGAATCCATTGGGGAGAACAAAGAAAACTTTACAAGAATTTTAATATACACCTCTGATTTTTTAGTTACCCACAAATTCAAGGTTGACTGCTTCTTTGGGGGATAAAGCCTAGATGAAGGAAATCCATGGAAATCTGTGACTTCGATAGTTGTGAGGAAATTGTTTAATGTTCCATCAAAGTCAATATTGAGGTTGCTGAATCTTAGAGCTATCATAGGGATAAGAAGTGTAGATAATAATTTAATTTTGGAAGTATGATGGATAAAACCAATGGTGCTATGAAATTATAGAACCCAACTTGTCAAATTTGTGGAAAGAAGCACTGTATAAACTGCTTAAGGGGATCAAGGAAATGCTTTAGGTGCTGAAGAGAAGGTCATGTGGCCAATAATTACCATTAGGAGAAACCTACCAATGTGATATAGGAAAGGAATGCTCTGATTGACCCTAAATGCATTGTTCATTGCTACAACTGTAAGGAACCTGGACACTTTGTGAAGTAGTTCCCTTATCTAAGGGTTTTTTAGGCAAACAACAACCTCTAAGGCAATAAGGGTGAGCTTTTTTTCCATCCCTACCATTGAAGTGAATCTTGAAAATGAAGTGGTGTTAGGTATGCTAGTTATTCATTCAAGAATAAAGAATGTACTTTTTTATTTTTTTTCTACATATTCTTTTATATCATAAAATTTTAGTAAAACAATCCTATCACAAAACATAAATAATGGAAGTAGATATATTAGTGAAAATGGAAAATGGGTAAATTATTCCATCCCATCAATATAACTCCTCTTCTATCAAAATTTGTGGATTGAACTTCCTTAATAACCTTTTCATACTTCCTTGGTGGAATTTCATTCAATTTTGGGTATGGAATGGCTTTCTCTATATACATCCAACATAAATTGCCATGAGAGGTAAATCACTCTCCATATGGAGAATCGACCCCTGATTGTATAAAAGTGAAAGGAGGAGGAGGAATCTACTTTATAACCATCATCTCAAGCATGGAAATTATTTTCCTATGAGAAATATTAACTATCTCAAATGATTGAGTATATGGAAAGAACCATTCTCGAATGCATACCTCTTGTGATTGAATTCACTGATGTGTTTCCTGAGAAATTTTTTGGTGTTCCTCCTAAAAGAGATGTTGATTTTTTGATTGATCTTATACCTAGGGTGTTTCCAATATCCAAGACTCAATATAGAATGGTCATGGTGGAACATGAGGAGCTAAAGAAAAAATTACAGGAGAATCTAGATAAAGGGTTTATACACCCAAGTGCTTCACCATGGGGTGCACCAGTCTTCTTCATCAATAAGAAGGATGTGTCAATGCACCTTTGCATTGATTATCGTGATCTCAAAAAAATCATGATTAAGAAAAATTATTATTTTTTCTCAAAATGATGACTTGTTCAATCAGCTATGTGTAGCACAATACTTCTCCAAGGTGGATATGCGGTCGAGATATTACCAAGTAAGGGTAAAGAAGGAGGATATCCCCAACACTACCTTTTGTACAAGGTATGGGAACTATGAGTTCATAGTGATGCCTTTCAGACTCACTAATTCTCTAGAAATCATTTTGGACTTGATGAATATAGTATTTATATATTAACTCGACAAATTTTTGGTAGTATTTATAGATTATATTCTAATATACTCTAAAACGAAGAATCGACATAAGGAGAATATGAGAACTGTGCTAAAGACCTTGTAAACTGAGAATCTCTATGCGAAGTATAGAATGTGTGAGTTCTGGTTGAAGGAAGTGTCATTCTTGTGGAATATCTTCCAAAGGAATGGGATATTTATGGATCCTTAAAAGAAAAAAGAAATTGAGGGATGGATGAGGTCTACATATTTGATAGATATCCATAGCTTCCTTGGGTTAGCTGGATATTACCATTGATTTCTGAGAAATTTCTCATGATTTTCAAACACTTTTATCAAGATAACTCATAAGGGAGTCAAATCTTCTTAAAATTATGAACATGAATATCGTTTTATGGAGTTGAAAAGGAGGAGTATATATGACAACCCTGATTTTATTACAAACTTAAACATGATTTATTATATAAACTATTCACTTGATACAACATGGAATATTGAGAGGTCTAGTGTCTTTGGGGATTAGGATCATTACATAACAAATTAAAACATGAAATACAACATCTTTATTGAAAACTTCCTTTACATGACCACTACATTCCCTCGTACTTAGCATTGCATGGGATAACCTGAGGACATGCATAAGAAAAGGGTGAGCTAAAAAGCCCAGTAAGGGAATAAACATGGAATAAATGAGGAGTAAAATACATGTTAGACAATAGACATATCAATAGAGCACAATAGAAACATGAACATAAAGGCATGATAAAGCATGATAATCATAACATGGAATTGTGACAACAACACTTAACATGGAATTAGCATGAGCCAAGGCTCATTGCACATGGAGCATGAGTAAATTCTCATTGCACATGAACTATGAGTAAAACCTCATTGCACCTGAATTAGAATGATTCAATACTCATTGCACATGACGTATCATGATACTATACTTTACCCAATGCATTGGAGCGCTATAAGGGTGCACCCTTCTTAAACATTTCATTTCATGCATAAGTGTGCCACATGGATCATAAAACATGGATTCATAAAACATAATCATTTATTCCACGATAAAGGAATGTGGAATTCATACATGAAACTTTATAATCAATAAGTAAAAGTTCATAAAGGTGAATACCCTTGATGGAGAAATGGACATGGTATTCACTACATAATGGCATTGGCTTAGAAAATCGGTGCGATTTCGGCAGCATAACGGCATGATGTAAGAATTCATAAAAAAGGTTGATGAGAGAGAAAGGGGTTCCTCATCATATTTACATGTAATGGACAGTAAGTAGGTCATATAGATACATTTCCCAATAATTGTAATGGAATTTAGTTTCATGATACAAAATTATTGCTTGAATGTAAATGAGGAGGGAGAAGTTCCTTTCGGAATTTCGGCATAGTAACGAGTGTACATGGGAGGAATTTAATGAGAGAGAAAATGGTCTCCCATAATTCAAACATAAACAGGGAAGTATGAGAGAGGTGATAAAACATACCCCAACATTCATAATTGAAATTAAAAGGGCAAAACAACTTAAAGAAAACTAGACAAAAATGATAAAGGAAGAAAAAACCTTTACTTGGAAGTGTGCTGCCAAAGGCTTGAGAGAGGCTTGAGAGAGGATTATTGGGAGCTTGAATCACCTTGAGAGAATTCTAGAGAGAGTAGGGAAGAGTTTGGATTAACTCTAAAGGCTTTGAGTGAGGAGGAAGTGGGATCTTGGGTTGGTTTATATAGGAAAGTTGAGGGAATTATTTATTATTTAGGTTTGGGACCCCTTATATTAAATTAATCCAAACCACAAACCATCCCATGGTTTTTGTCCATGGTTTTTGGAAAAGGGAATAGGAAAACAATATTTTATAAGTCCAAAGTCCAAACTTCTTAAAATAATAGGGTTGCTTATGTGGAGGTGAGTCACACTCCCATGGAAAACAATTAAAAAAGACAAGGTGTTTAATAAGTCTTGAAGGGTCCATTAATGATTTGAAAAGTAATTCAAACAAACCAAAAATCACATTATTTTAATTCTAAAACATATATTGGCCGAACATAAACCTTATAGTATTTTATTACATCACTATTGGGTCATTATGATGTCATAAAACACATTATATATTTAAACAGTATTTAATTTTTACCCAAAAAATTGACTGTCTCAGAAAATTATGAAAAATTCACCATTGGATAATTTTGATGTCCTGATTCCATAAATAACATTTATTTTATCTAAATAATTTTCTAAATATGTTAATTTTCACTTTTAAAATAAAAACCGACATTTATCGAAAATTCACGGGTTTTTGACAAAAATGGATTTCAAACCTTAATAAAAATTAAAATTGCATTCATAAAATTATATGATAATTTATATATAATAAAATTAATTTAATAATAATAATAATAATATTTTATTAAAATATTATTTAATTCAAAAATCCCTTAATTTAATAAAATATAATTCTTAATTAAATAATAACTAAAAACACTATTTTCACTTTAAAAACTATTTACAATGTATCAATAATGACAAGAAATTAAATTCATTATTATATACAAAAAATAATATACATGAACATAGTACTAGCGGTTTGTTACAAAACCCCTTAAAATAGCCGCATAAGACCTAATGGTAAGGTGTGCGATGGTGACAGACTCTTGGGGTGGCTCAAATAACATCGCTCGAGTGGTAATCTCTATCAACTTCTACTTTTACCATAGACGGTCATGTTCGAACTTGACATGATGAAGCACAGCTTGGGCTTGGTCAAGAACAAAGACCAAAGATGCCACCTATTTTCTGAGCTCCGACAAATGGGCTTTGTATGGAGCAATTCTACTGGATGAGGCCATCGCTTCCTTTGTCTGAGTAAATTGGGTTTGTTAAAGCCTTATATTTATACTAATCATGTGATCACTGTTCAACGGCTATAAAAGCAACAGTCACAATTCTTAACATAAAACCAAAGAAGTTGACATTTTATATAAACATTTTACATAACAAGACATTTAATTAGATCAAGAGGGATTTCCATTAATGAAAATTTGGGTCGTTAAAATATTCCCCCCTTAAGAAATTTCACCCTTGAAATTTACTTTTCCCACACTAAAACAGATGTGGGTAACTTAGCTTCATCATTTCCTCCAATTACCAAGTCTCTTCTTCAAACTTGTGGTTTCTCCACAACACCTTGACAAGGGGCATTTTCTTATTTTGTAGAACTTTTTCTCTATGATCTAAGATCTTCACTGGTTTCTCCTCATAAGAAAGATCATCCTCCAACTGTACCACCTCAAAAGAGAGTACATGTGAAGGGTCCGGTATGTACTTCCTTAAGAGGGATATATGAAAGACATCATGTACTTTGGCCATGGTAGGTGGAAGTTCTAGTCGATAGGCCACAACCCCGACACGATCAAGAATCTCAAAGGAGTCGATGTACCTTGGACATAACTTCCCTTTCTTTCCAAATCTCATGACCTTCTTCCACAGAGATATGCGTAGAAAAACCATGTCTCCAACTTTAAACTCAAGGTCTCATCGACGATTATCTGCATAACTCTTCTTTCGACTCTGGGATACCTTGATATGCTGCTGAATGGTTTTCACCTTCTCCACCATTTCCTCGACCATTTCCGGTCCAAGCAGTTTACGTTCACTGACCTCATCCCAACACGCTGGTGTTCTTCACCTTTTCCCATAAAGGGATTTATATGGTGACATTTGGATGCTTGAGTGGAAACTATTATTATAAGAGAACTCAACCAGAGGAAGATGTTGATCCCATCCTCCTTTAAAGTCCATTGAGAAATCTCTCAACATATACTCAAATGTTTGGATAGTCCACTCGGATTGGCCATTAGTTTTAGGATGATAGGCCATATTGAAGTTCAGTTCAGTATTCAGAGCATGTTGAAGACTCTTCCAAAACTTATAGGTGAATCTTGGATCTTGGTCATACACAATAGATAGTGGCACTCCATGTAGCCTTACCACTTCCCTGATATATATCTGTGCCAGTTGATCCAATGATAAATCCTCCCAAATAGAAATGAAGTGTGCAATATTTGTAAGATGATCCACAACAACCTAGATTGCATTGTTGCCTTTGGATGTCCTTGGAAGTTCAGTGACAAAGTCCATGGTGATGTTCTCCCATTTCCATTCTGGTATGGGAAATGGTTGCATCATCCCCTTATATTTCTGCCTCTCAGCCTTCACTTTCTAGCACACCAAGCACTTTGATGTATATTCAGTGATCTACTTTTTCATATTATCCCACCAAAAGTTTTCTCAGAGATCTCGATACATCTTTGTGCTCCCTAGGTGAATAGAGAAATTTGAACTATGTGAATCATCCAAAAGTTCCTTCTTCAGCTCTGGACGTAATATAACAAATAGCCTTTTCCCAAATCGCACAATTCCTTCTTCATTAACATTAAACTCCAAGGATTTCACTTTTTTGATAGCTTCCACTTTTTCCTGAATTCCTACATCATCCTTTTGAGCATCCTTTAACCTTTCCAAAAGAGACGGTTGAGAAATAATTTGTGAAAGGATTTATGATGTTCCCTTATTTATGATTCCCATTTCCATATTCATCAAGTCTAAGAAGATTGGATCCTTCTCAATTCTCATCATTGATAGAATAACTGGGTCCTTTCTACTTAGGGAATCTGCCACCTTGTTTGCTTTCCCAGGGTGGTAATGTATTGAACAATCATAATCCTTGATGAGCTCTATCCATCTTCTCTGGCGCATATTAAGCTCTTTCTGTGTGAATATATATTTAAGACTCTTATGGTCTGTATATATCTCACATTTCTCCCCATAGAGATAATTCCGCCAGATTTTCAAGGCAAAGATCACCACTGCCAACACCAGATCATGCATTGGATAGTTTCGCTCATGGATTTTCAATTGCCTTGAGGCATAGGATATCACTTTATCATTCTTCATCAGCACACAGCCTAAGCCCTTCTTCAAAGCATCACTGAATACCACAAAATTTTCCCCACTTGTGGGTAAAGTGAGTACGGGAGCAGTGATAATCCTCCTTTATAACTCCTTAAAGATTTTTTTGCATTCATCACTCCAAGAAAACTTTACTCCCTTTCGAGTTAGCTTGATAAGAGGGTTGGAAAATCGTGATAAATTTCTCACAAATCGTCGATAATATCCAGCTAACCCCAAGAAGCTACGGATATCTGTTACCGATGTTGGCCTCAGCCATCCCTCAATTGCATCTGTTTTGGAGGGATCCACAGATATCCCATTTCTTGTGATGATATGGCCCAATAATGAGACCTCCTTCAACCAAAACTCACACTTTTTGTACTTTTCATAGAGCTTCTCCTTGCGCAAAGTCTCTAGTACAGTTCTTAAATGCTCCTCATGATCCTCCTTGGTTTTAGAGTATATTAGAATATCATCTATAAATACTACCACAAATTTGTCTAGGTAATCTCTAAAGACTCTATTCATTAAGTTTATGAATATTTCTGGAGCATTGGTGAGTCTGAAAGGCATTACTATGAATTCATAGTGCCCATATCTTGTAAGAAAAGCATTCTTGGGGACATATTCCTTCTTCACCCTTACTTGATAATATCCTGACTGCAAATCTAACTTGGAGAAGTATTGTGCTCCATGCAGCTGATTGGACAAGTCATCGATCCATGGTAGAGGATACTTGTTCTTTATTGTGATTTTGTTAAGTTCACGGTAATCTTTGCAAAGCCGCATTGACCCATCCTTCTTCTTGATGAAGAGGACTGGTGCACCCCATAGTGAAGTACTTGGGCGTATAAATCCTTTATCCAGATTCTCCTGTAGTTGTTTCTTCAGCTCTTCAAGCTCCACGACATCCATTCTATATGGAGTCTTGGATATTGGTAGCGCCCCTGGTATAAGTTCAATTGAGAATTCAACATCTCTTCTAGGAGGAATACAAGGCAGTTCCTCAGGAAACACTTCAGCAAATTCCCTAACAATAGGCATTTCTTCAAGGATGGTTTCTTCCTTGGACTCAATCATATGAGCCAGATATGCATGCTCATAGGGCAGTAATACCCATTCTTGAGATGATGGAGCTAAAAGAGATTCATCTTCCTCCTTACACTTGTAAAGAATTAGGGGTCGATTCTCCATATGGAGTGTGATTTTCCTCTCCCGACAATTTATGTTGGCTCTATATAAGGAAAGACAATCCATGCCAAGAATTGCATGGAATTCCACCAGAGGGAGTATGATGAGGTTTTCTGGGAAATTCAATCCACAGATTATAATAGGGGAGGACTTATATTCATGGGATGCAATGATTTCCCCATTTTTCCGTACTCACCGACATCTTCACTCCCATGATTTGTGGTGGTATTGGGATTGTTCTACTAAAATTTTGAGATATAAAAGAATGTGTAGAACCTGAATCAAAAAGTACATTCACTATTCTTGAATGAATAACTAGCGCACCAGTCACCACTTTGTTTTCGGGGTTCACTTCGGCAGAAGTGATGGAAAAAGCTCTTCCTTACTGCCTTGGAGGTTGTTAGTTGCCTCCAAAAACCCTTGGTTTAGGGAACTGATTTGAAAAGTGCCCCGGTTCTTTGCAGTTGTAGCAATGAACAATGCGTTGAGGTTCTAATGGAGCATTACTCTCCTATGTCACAGCCGTAAGTCTTTTTTTCTGATAATTAATAGCTAGCTGCCCTTCTCTTCCACACCTAAAGCATTTACTCGTCCCCTTGAGGCAATTTCTAGGGTGCTTCTTTCCGCACTTTTGGTAAGTGGGGTGCTGGATCTTCTTAGCACCATTGGACTGCCAGCATTGAAGTAAACCTTAAGCTTCTTGTCCCCATGATACCCCTGTGATTCCCTGATCTCCATTTCAACCTTGAGGGCACATCGGACAATTTCCTCACAGCTTTCGAAGTCACGGATCACTAATGATTTCTGTAGGCAAGGCTTTAGCCCACCAAAGAAGCGGTCAACCTTGCATTCATGGGTAACGACAAAGCCTGAAGTGTATCGTGCAATCCTTATGAATTTTTCCTCGTACGCTCCAATAGATTCTTCTTCTTTTTTCTTGAGGTAAAGGAAGTCCCTTTCCATCTTAAGCCGGATGGTGCGCAGAAAATATTTATCAAAAAACATCTTCTGGAAATCCTTCCATTACAATGCCTCAATATCCTCCCCAGGCTTAGTATTTTTGATCAATGTACACCATTTATTAGCTTCACCCTCCATACGATAAGCTTCCAGGAGAACCTTCTCTTGTTCAGAACATTGAAGAATGAAGAAGATCTTTTCAATGGAGTTGATCCATTGTTCAACGATCATGGGATCAGATGATCCACTAAAAGTAGGAAGCCTTTGTCTCATGAAGCTCTCGATAGAGACTTGTTCTTTATTAGGGGGGGTTGAATGTTCCTCTTGACCCGTGTTTCTATTCAAAGCTTGATTTAGCTGAGAGAGAAGCGTGACAAAGTTCACAATTCCCGCTCCCATTGGATTGGGCATCTCATTAGTACAGTCATCACACTGATCTTCACATCAGTTGTTAGCCCAAGTCCTCCTATTACTGGACATTGGCTGGAATAAAAGAAAAGTTAGGGGGTAAAACATAAAGGGTAAACCAAAGACAAAGGTTGATGACTTAAAAATAAACTTTTATTTCCTTAACTCATGAGTCTATAGGCTTCAACCTAGGCTTTTCATGATCTACTTTATAACATATATTCTTAGGGGATTTTTTTTAATTCCCTTAATAAGGGTTCATAATAAGCTTGTGAATTTATCAAAACATATCCCCCAGGAGTGTCGTAACCAAGAGTGCATCAAGACCCATTGTCATGCACCAGTTCCCATTCGAGTCTAGCTCAAAGCGATGTTTTCGGGTTTTACCCCTAGGATACATCTGTGCCAGAGCCGCCTCTACCTTCTCGTATCCAGACAGGGATGTATTTTCTTGATAAAACACTTACTCAGTACTTACCAAAACTTAGGTATGTTTTTATTATACTTATTCTTGTCTCTAATGTTTTACTAGGGTTTTCTAATCCCAATCTCAAAAAATAACTAAACCTATCCTCTGATACCAACTATGAAAACCCTGCTTTTATTACAAACTTAAACATGATTTATTACATAAACTATTCAATTGATACAACATAGAAGATTGAGAGGTCTAGTGTATTTGGGGATTAGTATCATTATATAACAACTTAAAACATGAAATACAACATCTTTATTGAAAACTTCTTTTACATGACCACTACATTCCCTCGTACTTATCATTGCATGGGATAACCTGAGGACATGCATAAGAAAAGGGTGAGCTAAAAAGCCCAGTAAGGGAATAAACATAGAATACATGAGGAGTAAAATACATGTTAGATAATAGGAATATTAATAGATCATAAGAGAAACATAAACATAAAGGCATGATAAAGCATGATAATCATAACATGGAAATGTGGCAACAACACTTAACATGGAATTAGCATGAGCCAAGGCTCATTGCACATGAAGCATGAGTAAATTCTCATTGCACATGAAGCATGAGTAAACCCTCGTTTCACTCTAATTATTAGGAGTAAATACTCATTGCACATGACGTATCATGATACTATACTTTACCTAATGCATTGGAGCACTATAAGGGCGCACCCTTCTTAAACATTTCATTTCATGCATAAGTGTGCCACATGGATCATAAAACATGGATTCATAAAACATAATCATTTATTAAAAGATAAAGGAATGTGGAATTCATACATGAAACTTTATGATCAATAAGTAAATGTGTATAAAGGTGAATACCCTTGATGGAGAAATGGGCATGGTATTCACTACATAATGGCACTGGCTTAGAAAATCGGTGCGATTTCGGCAGCATAACGGCGTGACGTAAGAATTCATAAAAAAGGTTGATGAGGGAGAAAGGGGTTACTCATCATATTTAAATGTAATGGACAGTAATGAGTTCATATAGATACATGTCCCAACAATTTTATTGGAATTTAGGTTCATGATACAAAAGTATTGCTTGGATGTAAATGAGGAGGGAGAAGTTCCTTTCGGAATTTTGGTATAGTAACAGGTGTACATGGGAGGAATTTAATGAGAGAGAAAGGGGTCTCCCATCATTAAAACATAAAGAGGTCAGTATGAGATAGTTTCTAAACCATACCCCAACATTCATAATTGAAATTAAAAGGGAAAAACAACTTAAATAAAATTGGACAAAAATAAGAAAGGAAGAAAAAACCCTTACTTGAAAGTGTGATTCCAAAGGCTTGAGAGAGGCTTGAGAGAGGCTTCTTGGGAGCTTGAGGCACCTTGAGAGGATTATAGAGAGAGTATGTCAGAGGTTGGACGAACTAAAAAGGCTTTGAGTGAGGAGTAAGTGGGAGCTTGGGTGGGTTTATATAGGAAAGGTGGGGGAATTATTTATTATTTAGGTTTTGGACCCCTTATGTTAAATTAATCCAAACCACAAAACATCCCTTGGTTTTTGCTCATGGTTTTTGGAAAAGGGAAGAGGAAAACAATATTTTATAAGGCCAAAGTCCGAACTTCTTAAAATAATAGGGTTTCTTAGGTGGAGGTGAGTCACACTCTCATAGAAAACAATTTAAAAAGACAAGGTGTTTAATAAGTGTTGAAGGGTCCATTAATGCTTTGAAAAGTAAGTCAAACAAACCCAAAATCACATTATTTTAATTCTAAAACATATATTGGCCGAAAATAAAGCTTATAGTATTTTATTAAATCACTATTGGGTCATTATGATGTCATAAAACACATTATATATTTAAACAGTATTTAATTTTTACCCAAAAAATTGATTATCTCAGAAAATTATGAAAAATTCACCATTGGATAATTTCGATGCCCTGATTCCAGAAATAAAATTTATTTTATCTAAATAATTTTCTAAATATTTTAATTTTCACTTTTAAAATAAAAACCGATATTTATCGAAAATTCACGGGTTTTGACAAAAATGGCTTTCAAACCTTAATAAAAATTACAGTTGCATTCATAAAATTATATGATAATTTATATATAATAAAATTAATTTAATAATAATAATAATATTTTATTAAAATATTATTTAATTCAAAAATACCTTAATTTAATAAAATAGAATTCTTAATTAAATAATAACTAAAAACACTATTTTCACTTTAAAAACTATTTACAATGTATCAATAATGACAAGAAATTATATTAATTGTTATATACAAAAAATAATGTACATGAACATAGTAATAGAGATTTGTTACATAACCCCTTAAAACATCCGCATAAGAACTAAGGGTAAGGTGTGCGATGGTGACAGACTCTTGGGGTGGCTTAGATAACACCGCTCGAGTGGTAATCTCTATCAACTTCCACTTTTCCCGTAGACAGTCATGTTCGAGCTTGACATGATGAAGCTCAGCTTGGGCTTGGTCAAGAGCGAAGCCCAAAGATGCCACCTCTTTTCCGAGCTCTAAAAAATGGGATTTGTATGGATTAATTCTACTGGATGAGGCCATCCCTTCCTTTGTCTGAGTAAATTGGGTTTGTTGAAGCCTTATATTTATACTAATCATGTGATCACTGTTCAACAGATATAAAAGCAACAGTCATAATTCTTAACATAAAACCAAAGAAGTTGACATTTTATATAAACATTTTACATAACGAGAAATTTAATTAGATCAAGAGGGATTTCCATTAATGAAACTTTGGGTCTTTATAGTATCACTACCCCTGTGTTCACAATGCCCACAAGTGGGAATATTTTTATAATTTTTAGCAATGCTTCAAATAAGGTATTGGGATGTGTTTTTGTGAAAAATGAAAAAGTCATTACTTATTCCTCAAGGTAGTTGAAAATACATGAGGAAAACTATACTACGCATGATCCAAAGATAACAGCTCTGATATTTGCATTGAAAAAATAGTGGAATTACCTATTTTGGGAAAAGTGTGAAATATATATGGATCACAAAATTCTCAAATATATATTCACACAGAAAGAGATGAATATGCACCAATGGATATGAATAGATCTAATACAAGATTATGACTGCTCAATACACTACCATCCTAGGAAATCAAAGAAGGTGGAAGATGCTATAAGTATAAAGGACCCAAAAATTCTACCATTGATGAGAATTTAGAAGGATATGATCTTATTAGATTTGATGAGGATGGACATGGGAATCATAAATAAATGAACATCATCAATATTTTTAAAATAATTTATCAACTGTATCTTTTGAAAAGGTTAAAGTAATCTCAAAAAGGCTATGTGGGAATTTAACATAAAGTGGAAACTATCAAAAAAGAGAAATCATTGTATTTCAATGTTAATTAAGAAGGAATTATGAGATTTGAGTCAAGAATATTTTTTCCATCAAATATTGAGTTAAAGAAAGAACTTTTGGATGATGCACATAGTTCATATTTCTCCCTTCACCCAGGAAATAAAAAGATGCATCAAGATCTCAGAGAACACTATTGGTGAGATAATGTGAAGAAGGAGATCACAGAATATACATCAAACTATTTGGTATGTCAAAAATTGAAGGCTGAATGGAAGAAGTCTAAGGGGGTGATGCAACCATTACCCATACCAACATGGAAATGGGAAAACATCACCATGTACCTTTTCAATGGACTTAAAATGAAATCGAAGGGAAACAATTCTATCTAGGTTGTTTTGGATCATCTTATAAAGACTTCACACTTCATTTCAAGTTGAGAGGATTTCTCACTGGATCAACTAGCACGTATATACATTAGAGAAGTGGTAAGGCTACATAGAGTAACACTATTAATTTTATTCGAACGAGACCCAAGATTAACCTCTACATTTTGGAAAAGTCTACATCTCTCTCTAAACACAGAGCTGAACTTCATTACTTCTTATAAACCCAAAACTGATGGCCAATTTGATAAAACTATCCAATCACTTGAGGAAATGTTGAGAGATTTCTCAAAGGAATTCAAGGGAGGATATGACCAACATCTTTCTTTAGTGGAGTTCTCTTAAAAAAAAGTTTCCACTCAAGAATCCAAATGGCACCCTATGAATCCCTTTATGGAAAGTGGTGTAGGACACTGGTATATTGGGATAAAGTTAGGGAATGAAAACTCTAGGTCCTGAAATGGCTGAGGAAATGGTGGAGAAGCTTAAAACCATTTATCAGCACATCAAATCTACTCAGAGTCAAAAAAAGAGATATTATGACAATCATCGATGAGACCTTGAGTTTGATGTTAGAGACATGGTATTCCTATTCATATCTCTATGAAAAAAGAGTGATGATATTTGGAAAGAATGGAAAGCTTAGTCCAAGGAACATTGGCCCTTTTAAGGTCATTAATCGCATTGGAGTTGTGGCCTATCAACTATCACTCCCACCGAACCAATCTCAACTACATGATGTGTTCTATGTATCACTCTGAAGGAAGTACAAACCAGACCCATCACATGTACTGAATCCAAATGTTGTACCATTTGAGAATGACCATTCCTCTGAGGAGAAACTAGTGGAGAACTTAGATCGTAGATAAAAATTTCTAGGAAATAAGACAATTCCCCTCATCAAAGTGTTGTGGTGAAACCACATGTTTGAAGAAGAAACATGGTAACCTGAGGAGGTGATGAATTAGAGTATCCCTCATCTATTTTTTTGTAGGAAAATGAATTTTTGAGGATGAAATTTCTTAAGGGGTGAAGGTTGTAACGACCCAAAGTGTTATGAATAAAATTCCAATTTTTTATTTAATTTAATTTCTTATGGATATAGAAAACACATGAACTCATTTTTTATTTCATTATATCCAATTGTATTTTAAATTAATGTTAAGTATCTTTATAATTCATAATATATCCATTAAACAATCATCACATGACTAGTATAAATTTAGGGTTTTAACAAATCCTTTTGGAATATACAAAGGAAGTGATGGCCTCAACCAGTAGGATCTTACCCTATGAATACCATTTATCAGAGATTATGAGGGAGATAATTTTTTTTGGATTTTCCTAAGACAAATACCAAGTTGAAATCCAACAACTTAATCACGAGAGAAACCGTTTATAAGATAAGTTCAAGCTCATCGAGATCACAACCCAAACCATGTTCACTTAACAGCCCCATGAAAGCCCCACCATCACACACCTTACTCTTAGGGAATATGCTAGTGTAATAGAGGGATATGTATCAATACCCTAGTAATAACATTATGTACATTATTTTTTATAAAATAATGAATATATTTTTCTTCCTATTATTGTTACTTTAGATATGATTTTTAAAGCACAATTAGTATTTTTGGTTAATATTAAAAATTCAATTAAGAAATATATTTTGATGAATTATTTTATTTTTAAAATAAATAATATTTTAGTAAAAAAATTTAAATTACTTTTTTTAAATATAAATGATCATATAATTTTTATGAAGCCAAACGTAATTTTTATTAAGGTTTGAAAACTGTTTTTTTTCATAACCCATCAATTTTCAATAAAAATATGTTTTAATTTTAAAAGTAAAAATTAAATTATTTAGAAAATTATTTAAATAAAACGAATAGTATTTTTTAATTAGCACATCAAAATTATCCAATGTTGAATTTTTCATAATTTTCTGAGATAGTCGAATTTTTGGGTAAAAATTAAACACTGTATAAATATACAATGTTATTTATGACATAATAATGGCCCAATAATGATTTAATAAATACCATAAAAGGTATATTAGTCAAAATATATGTATTTAAATTAAAATAATTTAATTTTAAGTTTATTTTATTTATTTTATGAAGCCTTAGTGAATCATCAAATACTTATAATATATTTTATGATTTTAAAATCATTTCCTTGAAAGTGTGACTCACCTCCACATAAGAAAGGGAAATATTTTAATATTTTTGGACCATGTAATTATTAAATAATTTATTCCACTTCCATTTTCAACAAACCATGGAAATAACCATGGTTTGGTTTGTGCTTTGGAATATTTTATTATGAAGTGTCCAAAACCAAAATAATAAATAAATCCCCATCCCTTCCTATATAAACCCACCCAAGCTCCCATTTCTCATTAATTAATCTCTTTGCAGCTTGACCACCCTCTTACATATATTCTATAAATTCCTAAAAAGGCTCCTCTAAGATACCAAGAAGCTTCTCCCAAGACTTTGGGGTAACACATCCAAGTAAGGGATTCTCACCCTTCTCTCTTCCTTTCAATTCAAGAACCTTGTTTGAAAGTAGTCTTTTTAATTTAAATTTATTATATAATAATCCTTTTATTATAAATTCCATAATATAAATTTTGTGTTATTTCAATTATGGATCATTTATCCTCCCCCATTCGGACCCGTACCTAATTTGTTACAATGAAGAAATTCTGTAAGGGATTTCCCTCTCTCCTCTTTTATCAAGAACCTAATTTACAATATGCCCTTCAATTTCCAATTTATTAAGTTGGGATACATTATTAGTTATACCCATTAATTTGCATTTAATTTCTAAATTATTAGAGTCCCATTTCTCTCTCATCAACCCATTTAATGAATTTATATATGATGTTGTTATGCTGCCCAAATTACACTGTGATTTTCAATGCCAAAATCATTATGTAGTGAATACCATACCCATTTCTCTATCAAGGGTATTCAACTTTATGCACATATAATTATCTATTGTGAATATATAAGTATTTATTAAACATTTCATTGATCATGTAATAAACTATAATGTTTAATGATTCCATGTTGTATGATCTATGTGGAACACTTATGGATGAAAACAAAATGATTATGAAGGGTGTACCTTGATAGCACTCCAATGCATTGGGTAATGTTTAGTATCATGATACATCATATGAAATGATTATTTACTCATGTTTCCACATGTTAAATGATTTTTACTCATGCTAATCAAAGTGAAATGGGCCTTTTCTCATGATAATATCATGTTGTATGTTGTTTTCATAGTACCATGTTATGATTATCATAATTTATCTTGCTATTGTACTCATGTTCCTTTTATGCATCATTGATATTCCTATTGTCTAACATAAATTGTCTTATTCATGTTATGCCTTTTTTAATCCCTTACTGGGATTTATAGCTCATCCCTTTATAATTTATGTCCTCAGGTTATCCCATGTAGTGTTAAGTACGAAGGAATGTTGTGTTTATGTGAAAGAAGATTTCAATAAATATTTTTTATTTAATGTTTTAAGTTTTTATGTAATGTTTAAAATTTACCATGAAACTATACCTCTCGATATTCTTAGTTTTATTAATAGAAAACCCATGTAATAAATCATGATTTAATATTAAATAATTATCAGGGTTGTTGTATACATGATCTGTTACAAGATTCCATTCAATCATCTTATAATTAAACAATCATCTAATCAGGGTCACTATGTTTGACGTAGATGGATTACAATGCATATTGTGGACATATTTCATTAACCTAATAATTTTCTTCTCCTAACTAATGTTAAATTTATGTTTTTAGTCAGCATAATTTTAAAACTCATAAAACCTATTGATCGAGAAACTCCCACTTGGTATCATCCATCTTTTTTTGTTTAAAACCCATAAGTTGAAAATAAATATTTTTCTGATAAAGATAATTTTCAATATGTATCCTCTAGTTACTGAATTCATATTCATCAAAATAATAAATCTTCACATTTCCTTCTTTCATACCCATCATTAAATATAATAAATTCTAAATTGATCTTTTTTACTGATTCTCTGATACCAATAGTTATAAAATTTTACTTAAACTAATGATAGCTAGTTCCAGAATAAGAGTAAAAGGGAGAAAAAGAAAAAAAATTAAGAATTATAATAAGGACACTAGATTTATATTTTTATAGAATAATATATATACATAAGTATATTAATAATAAATTCACTATATATGGGATTAAAATTACAGGGTACACTGTTTGAATAAAAAACTTCTATCTCAAAATGAGTTCATAAAGAAACACAACGCTATAGTAATCCATGTTGATATAGTTCTAAATTCACATGTTGGTACAATGTGCTATGGTAATAGTGGTAATAATGTCTATGGATATACAATACCCCTTTCAATAATTACATTGTTGTTGTAATAACATATCGAAGTCCACACTACTATATTACTTTCTATCAATGTTTTTAAGATGGCTCTGCTATAGTTTTGGGCATCTAGCATTTATTAAAAATTTATCCAATGAATTAAGCTCCAATATTAAAACATTTCCAATATTAAAAAGAAGGAATAATTATATAAATTCCTCATATTTTATGTTTGTGTTGGTGTAGATCTATATTTAATTATATTAGATAGATCAATTTCTATTGTTTTTTTCTCTAATGAGATGTTGATTCACTCTCCATAATATGTTTCTCCTCCTCTAATTTATCCTTATAACATTCCTAATTTAGGAAAAATTGTAAAAGTTCATAATTTATATTGATTTAATCATCTTCAAAAAATTCATCAAAATTTTAACTTCTAAATTTCTATCCATCTCTCTTTTCAATGACCTTGACAACATCACTCTCCACTATTTTATTCATCCTTTTGTTATAGAATTAATGGGCCTTAATTTTTATCATGTAGCCTAAAAATAATTCATAATCTAATACATCAACCTAATTTCCTTGATTTTCCTCTTGATTATATATATAAAATATACTTATAAACACATTAAAATGTTTTATTGGTGGCTTCCTTGCATGACACATTTCATAGGGTTTCCTATCCTCCCTGGGACTTATCAATGTATGGTTTGGATTTTAGACCAAAAATTTCATTAATTATATCTATGATTGATGATAAAATATAATATTTATGACAAATTTACTTGTAACTCCATTATATTTAAAAATAATACAATTGGGTTTCATAGTGTACACGACAAGCAACACTGAGCTTAAACGAACCATGAAATATCATTATTTAAAAATGACCATTATATCATAACCATTGAATTTGATTGTATGAATAGTATTAAATGAATAATTAAATATATATAAAGTAACTACTCAATATAAATGGATTTTATTAATTATTAGGAAATAAGTAATCAATTATAATTGAAGTTATTTTATGTTTTCGAAATACATTTTCTTCAAAAATGTTTTTTTAGTTTTCACTAGAAAATTTAATTATCAATTTACAACAGTTCTGTAAATTTTATTGTCTTAAAAGAATATCACTTTTTAAATCATAATATCAAAATCATATTACGGTGATATTTTCTAATTCTTTTGAAAAGATTGATTTTTTAGTAAATATTGTAAAATATCATTTTTTTGAAAAATGTATTTCTGTTACAAGAATTAATGAATTAACATATGTTATAAAATTATTTAAAACTAAATTTAGTACTATTATTTTTTAATAATGTAATAAATTTCATTGGAATAGGTTTCATGAGTGAATTTAGTATAAAAACATTTTTATGCATAAAAGGCATTTTTTGGAAATATTGTTTTTCATCATGTTTTGTGTGTTTATTATTAGATTAATCCCTATAACTTATAGAAATTTAATATTTAAAAATTTATTAAATATTTTTGATCTGGGGATCAAAATTTGGTAAATAGTTGCCTTTTATTTTGGGACAATATGAATAGTAACCTTGGTAGTAATCTATCACCCCGGTAAAGGGTAAATCGGGTTAGTCTAGGATAAAAGTATGTTATAAGGCCATAAATTTTCATCCTAATTCTTATTGTGTAAATGGAATTATCGCACTATAACATTATTCTATAATTTTATTTTATTAATGGACAATTTTCTATGAAAATGATCTATATAATTTTAAAATTAAAGGAAGTTAAAAAATGTATCTATCTTGGTTTTAAATATATATTATGTGCTCACATAGAGAAAAAACAATTGGTGAATGAATATAAATGAAAATTTTGATTAAAATAAAGTTATTTTCTTTATGGTATTTTAATTTTAATTTTTAGGTATTAAATTATTACCTTAAAATCTTACACAATACTGGAATAGTATTTGTTCAACTAATAATTAAAATAAAATAAATGATTTTAAAAATATTAAAAGTTACATAATTTGAGTGAGTTGTAGTGTTACATGAATATTTTAGATGAATATGAAAAATTATAATTTAATTAAAACATTTTATTTATGTCTTTTAAGTCAAACTGAATGAATAGTGTCAAAATTAACATTAACGATATGTTATGAATTTAATATTTTATTAAATTATTTAAAAATAATTAAAATATTTAAATTGGAAAAATGGGATAATTTATGGTTTAAAGTTTCACCCCTTTTCCGTTTATGTGTCAATAGTTACCTTATAAATAAAATTAAAACCTATTAAGAGTGAAAAAGCTGTTTTTGTGGTTAAGGTTAAAGTAGGTTAACTGAGGGATTAAACCTAAAGATAATGTTTTAAATACCACTTACACCTATCAAAAAATTATTTTTTGATAATATTTCAACCATGTACTACCCTATGTTTTAACATATATCCATTTTAATGCATTTTTCTTGAGAATTAATTAATTATATTTTAATACTTTTAGTAATTCAATGTGTGTCCTTTCCATCCCTTATAAAATGAAACACCTTCCTTCACTTAATCACAAAAATTTGAGCCTTATGTATCATTAAAAATCTACCAATTCATATTATAAACCTACATATCCATTTTATAGAGGTTATGGTCAATCAAAAGGACTAAACCTAGTTTCCTTAAGAATAGATCTAAAGGAAGTATGTTAAAGAAGAGGTAATCGTATTTACTGACTCTTACAAGACTATTTATCAACATAATTCCTCTTAATGTGTTATGAACATAATAAAAAATTATCTATTGTATCATAAATATACTGAGATATTATTATGATTATGGGAAATCATATTACATCTCCTTTTCATCTTTTGATAAGTGAAAACATCGCTCGTCGGTATGTACGCCTTACCATCTCCACGTAGTAGTGTAATTCATTTTTCATCACCAATTCATATGGATCATTAAAAATATTGAACTAATGATTATATATTATATTTAGTAAATAAATACTCTTTTATAACTATAATATCATGTATACCTTTTTACCTTCTAATATGTTGGAAAATGATAACATCATTCGTGCGTACGTGTGGAAAACCACCTCCACAAAGTGATGCGATACATTTTTTGTTCCAATTTTAATTGGAAGATAATATGGATATAATTAAGTAAAATATATAATTATTATATAAAGGTGAATTATTATTTACCTTTCTTTAATTTTATCCATCAAAAAGTGAAAATAACATTCATGCGTACATACACCTTAACGTCTCTCTAAATGGTGTTATTCATTTTTCATATCTCTATAGATTAAATATTACTATAAATACATATAATGTTAATATATTTGATATTTATATCATTTTAAACATTTGGGATATGACTAGACAATGATAAAATTAAAATTATCGAAACAATTAAACTAAAGAATACATGAAAATGAAGCAATTATTATCCAGAATAGTTATTTTAACAAATATTTATTAATAAATTGGTGATAAAATCTTGTAGGTAAATCATATATGGTGTGATATATATTATTAATATTATTTAATAGATTTATAATAAATATATATTTATTATATAGGAGGTTCAGACACTTAATTAGAAAATTAGACTTGAGGTAAGGGTTCTTCATCTCAAATTATATTCTTTGGGTTATAAGTTATTTTTTACACCTATCTTATTTTATGAGGTCTATCTACTACCTATTTGAAATTTTATATCATGAATTTATTTATATTAATGGTATTAAATGTTTCATTTTAATTTATTTCATTCATGGGGGTTATGATTTTAAATTTTCCAATGTGTTAAGAGTTTATTTCTCATTCTCATCATTATTAAAGATTGTTTTGGTTTAATTATAACTTGTGGGAATTTTTTAATATTTATATATTAAACCCAATATATTCAATTATATTTTTATTCATGAAATTTTCAATAATCAGTAAAAATTTATTATATTTTTTACTTATAACAACTGACAAAAGTTTTAAGATAATCTTACTGTATTTGTCTCTTCGATCGAATATACTTTCTCTTTCATATCCATGTTTTCTAAAATGTTTTAAATAATATTTTAAATATTATCCAATTATTTTTAAATTAATTTTTACCCATGATTTAAATTTTAAAAAATGGTTTAAAAGTAATTGTTTTATCCATTTTTGAACGAGTTAATTTTTAACATATTTAGAAAAAACATAAAAGTAATATTTTTGAACTTATACAGAATGAAAGAAATTTCCCACCATCATGAGAACCTATTTATTTGAGGATTACACTACAAGTTTAAAAGGAAATTTTCCAAGAAAAATTTCTACTTAATATTTTGGAAATATTATATTTTAAATATTTTTTTAAAGTTAAATATGATATTTTCATCTAGAAATTTTTGAGTGAACTTTTGAAAGTATTTTTATCTATGTAAACATCCTTTATTTAATAGTATGATTTACTAAGGTTATAATATTATAATAAAATCCATCATATTTATCTAGAAGGTTTACAATCAATTTTAATATGCATGTACTATATTTATATCATTCACCTATTACTCTGAATGGTTTATGATTATGGGAAAGTACTAACATTTTGTATGCTTGTTTTTAAATAAAAATATTGACAATGATTATGTTTCACAAATTTCATATGAGGAATGAATTGGACTTAGTAAGTTATATTTGGGGCTCACTATATCCCCACAAGTCATCAGTATGTCTCATGAGACAAACTAAACTGGGTTTTGGATGAGGGCTTATCCATTTATATAGATGTCTTGGCATATGGCCTTGATAGTATTTTCAGATTTTTTGGTAAAAGGCATCGATGGTCAGTTTCATATGTATAAAAATTTTAAATCAATCATTATAAAATCATTTATTTATTTCCATGTGATTGTTTAATTTTTTATAATATCCATGGATAATTTTATAGCTCGAGATAATATTTATATGGAATTATTTGATCATCATTTATTCTTTCCATATTAATTATGAATTATTTCGATTTAATTGTATGAATACACTTATTAATAATATAATATCACCCATTTATTATGTTTCCATTCCTAAAGATACCATGAATTGTATTATGATTTATATATAGGGTTATGCTAAATGTAATTATGGTGTACTAAAATAAAATATGGTGTTGTATTTTAAATTTGTAACATCCAGGTTTTAACGACCCGACCACAATTACTCAGAGTCAGTGCATTATTACATAACATTAGCATGATCACAAGGAAATAATTTCTTGAAAGACTGATCAGTTTAGTATTATTGGAAACAATATTCATACATAAGTTCAACTTTATAGTTTGAAGAGAAATACAACACAAATATATTTCATTATAAACATCCAAGCCTCCTAGATTATGCCTGCAAGTCACTCATAAATAACTTCTTCATATCCTGGGAAAATGAAACATAAGAAAGGGGTGAGCTCAAATGCTCATTAAGGGTAAGTAATACAGCGGAAAATAACATAAATATTAAGCATGGTGATTAATTGAAACCACATGCCATTACCAATAATAAACATGAATAATTTTATGGAAAGAATATGAGATGAGTAAATAATTACATAAAAAAACATAATCATGAGTATTCTACTAGTCGAATTACCACATGAACCATCAATATTATTTCCATAATGAGGAAATGTTTTAATGCCGGACATTCTGAAACATTTTTTCAAGGCCTTGGCCAAGACGTCTAAAAATGATTAAGGCCTCGGCCAAAACCATATATCAAATTGGGAAAGGGCCTCGACCAATTCCACATCTAGTTATCTCATGAGACTTACCGATGCATCGAGGAGCTGTAGCGGGCTCCACCCGTCACTTACTAAGTCCAATACATTCTTCATATGAAAAGGTTTAAACATATCATAAACATTCGTATTAAAACTAGCATACAAAATGTCAATAATTTAACTATAAACCATGAATGGTATAAAAATAGCACATCCATAGTCAAAAATATCACAAAACCTTCAATACAATAAGGAAGTTTTGTATCATAATAAATCAACTTCAAATAAACTTAAAATCCATCAAAGGATGTTGACATAGATGAAATCAAAACTATTTGATAGAAATATATCTTTTTTTTAATCATTTAAAAGTCACATAATTATAAAATAAAACATATACTTTGAAAATATCCTTATAATCTTGTAAGGGAAGCTTCAACAATTTTATAATGGCAGAAAATAGCTGCACCCTCCGTATAAGTTAAAAAAAACATTCTTACCTTAATTTTGTCGAATAGTTTAAAAATGTCCTTATTTGGAAAACGACATAAAGATTACTTTATAAAATTCTTATAAAAAGTCAAACAAGGGTATAAATAACTTTAACCCATATTATGTAAAATATTAAGAATGTTTGAAATACATTTTTAAGAAACATGGATGTGGATGATAAAGAGGTCCCAGTAGATAATTACGTATAAACAACCTCAGATAATGAAGAGATTGTGAAATAAACCCTTACCTTTTACTTTTCCTTGGTCGAGGGTTGGTTTAACTCCTGTATAATGGTGAAATAATTTTTATTAAATTATACAAGAATCATATACATTAATATGATATCATATATGATCTTTTAACATTACTTTGTCAATAATATCTTAGTATTATCGTTGTTTCGGGTGTTAACTGATTCATTTTCCTTTATATGATTTGTTATGTAAGCTGTGTTTGTTATGGATAGGTAGTATATTATTCATATCCAGAATGATATAAAGTTCTTAGACATTACTTTTAATCATCAAATGAGAATTAGTCTTGAATGGATACAATGGGGAATGAATCTCATCGCGTTCGTGGAGACGGTAGTCTGTACGTACGCACGAGCGACAATATCATTATTTTGATATTAAAATAATATATAATTGGATGGTGTATCATATATACAGAATAATTATCATGTTATATTTATTATTTACATGAATTAAACATCATTATTATACCCATCCAAATAATAATGTATTGAATAACAATTACACCACGACATGGAGACGGTACACCGTACGTACACACGTATGGTGACATGTCATTCAATGGATGGATAGAATAATAAATATGGTTGTAACATATTTATAATAACATCAAAGTATATATAAGATACTGGGATTATTATTTTATAATAGAAATATCAAATAAAGAAGAAGTGGAAGAAGAAAGGAACTTGAAAGAGGGTGGTGAAATCATTACCTCTTCTTCAGATTCTTCCTTTTGATTTGATCAAAAGGGCTCCTTAGGTTGGATTTCTGATCAAACTAAGGGAACTAGGTTGAAGTGAGGGAAGTTGAGAGAATATTTGGGTAGGGGTTGGCTGATCCAAAAGGCTTTGAATGTGTGAATTAGAGAGAGGGGGGAGTGCCCTTTTATAAGAGGGGTGAGGGGCACCTTAGAAAAAACACAAAATATTATTTTATAATAAATTCATATTCAGTTTATAATGGCTCAAAATTGATTTATTTCTCGGATAAGGTGGTTATGAGTCTAAATCCACTCAAACAATAGGTTTTAGATAGGTTTGGGTCACTTTATTAACCTTATCATTTAGTTTTAACTCTTAGTTAATTAGTTTGACATTTACCATGTCTCTTTATATTTTTATATTATATGGTTAATAAACTTACTATAAACTTCCAATATACCCCCAAGTGGTACATTAATGATACACCTATCATGATATAAGTCCTTTGAATGAAAATTATATTTTTAGGAATAGAATTTCAATTAATAATATAATATTTGTTTTAAAAACTCTTTTATGTCAATTTTGACACTATTGGGTATTTTGTTTTTCATAAATTCATAACAACATTATTAATTCAAACTAAATTCATATAACCAATACTAATATGTAATATTAACCTATAAAATTATTTTAATTCATAAAAAGTCTCAAATTACATTAGTTGGGTATTTATAATATCAATTATCTTAATCTTTCATTAATACGGTAATTACTGCATTATCATTGTGTCATAAATAAATTAAATTATTTAATGTCTAAAAATTATAAATAAAATACCATTATGTATTAAATATTTTTATATTTCTAATGAATATTTATAATCTAATTTATCTTATCTATAACCCTATATTAAAAATGTTTTAGTTATTAAACATTGATTTTAACTCTTTTAACTCTTCTTTGAATTAAATAATAATAAATGTCCTAACACTACTGGAAATCGGATCTTTCCCAACACTTCTATACCAACGGTTTGTAAAAACCGTTGGTATAGGCACCCTTTCCCAATGGTTCTCTCAAACCGTTGGGAAAGGGATCTCAAAACACCCCTTTCCCAACGGTTTTGGAGAACCGTTGGGAAAGGGGTGGGTCTTTCCCAACGGTTCGCCAAAACCGTTGGGAAAGGGAGCTCAAAACACCCCTTTCCCAACGGTTTTGGAGAACCGTTGGGAAAGGGGTGGTTCTTTCCCAACGGTTCCCCCAAACCGTTGGGAAAGGGAGCTCAAAACACCCATTTCCCAACGGTTTTGGAGAACCGTTGGGAAAGGGGTGGGTCTTTCCCAACGGTTCCCCCAAACCGTTGGGAAAGGGAGCTCAAAACACCTCTTTCCCAACGGTTTTGGTGAACCGTTGGGAAAGACCCAACCCTTTACCAACGGTTCTCCAAAACCGTTGGGAAAGGGAAAAAAAATATGCACCTATCCTAACGGTTTTGCGAACCGTTGGGATAGGTTCTTCGATTTTTTTTCCAGGTCTACTGCCCGAGAACATTATATAAATCTAAATTTTAAATAATTATTATAATACATATATATATTTATGAAATTATGTTTAAAAAAGTCATATTAGGTTAGTGGTTAAGTCGTTCTATTATAAACGAAGGGTTCAGGGATCAAATCACACCGAATGTATTTTTTTTGAAATACATATACCAAGGGTTTTATAACCGTTGGAATAGATTTTCATATTACCTATGCCAACGGTTTTCAAAACTGTTGGGATAGGTCTATACCAACGGTTTTCCCAAAACCGTTGGTATAGACCTATCCCAACGGCTTACTTCGCCACGGTTCTCCAAACCGTTGGTATAGGCTATACCAACGGTTTGGAGGCCTATACCAACGGTTCCAAACCGTTGGTAGAGGTTAGTTTTCCAGTAGTGTAATCTAATCCAAGTTGACCTAAATGATAATCGTTTATTCCTAAGGCTGTTTTTGGTCGAGATACACTTGTCCAATAGAATTAGGACATGTGTTAGGTTCATATTAATATCATTTTTACCCTTAATTACCCTATTTTCTATTAATTGTGGTAAATAAAAGTAAAAAGTTACTATTCACCAAAAATTATTTTTATCTTATTGAACCACATTTTACTCCTTGATATTAACCGTGTCTCTCAGATTTTTTTAATTCCACTCACAGAAGCAGTAAAATTAAGTTTTATGTGAATTTTCAAATTCTCCTAGGAGATGGGTAAAAGACGGTGAAAAGTTCAATAAAATTTTTATATATCTAAAATTATTATAAAATGACTCCAATGAATTAAATTGAAATTATATAGGTATTATGTATCTATTTTTACCTAAAATAAATTTAAATAAAATAAATAATTATTTAAATAAAAATTCGGTTTTAAACTATAACTCAGTGTTTTTCACTATTCATCAAAAATTGAAAGTTTTCAGAAAAATACCAAAAATTCACCCTAAGTTAATTTTGATACTCCGAATCCAAAAATAAAGTCCATTTTGAAAGATAAATTTATAAAATTTCAAAAATTGGGCATTAATATTCATAACGACTAGTTTCATTGGTTGTGGTGTGTGTTAGAACTCGAAGTTGCATACAACACACGCTACTATATTATTTAAATAGAAGTGTACCGTGGAAGCTTGGGGTGTTACATAGGTTTTTTAATGAGGTTTGAATCCTTTAAATTTTTGTTTAAAACTATTTTTTTTCTCTTTATAAAAGTTACTACGATTTTAAGTAAGGATTCAGGATAATTTTGGGTGGGTTCAGAAACTAGATCATTAGTTTTTGGAGAAACAGGCAGAGGCACATGGTTCGTGAACGGTTAGTTGTAACTATGCAGTTAAATAGTGCATACAACATACCGACTTCTAAAAAAGGTATGGAACATTTTTTTCTAATTTAAATTCCTATTTATTCCCTTTAAATGTTACCTAATGAAATCACATAGGTCATGAGGGTGTTCAGGGCCAGTTCAGTGTCTGGAGCTTCAAAAATTGGAGAAGAAGATTGGGTCATATGGTTGGTGGAAACCATGTAGCCTAACCCATATAGTTTCCATAAACTTTAGGAAGTGTGGAAGAAAGAATTATTAGACCACATGGTCTCTTTGCAACCATATGATCCTAGGCACACAACCGTTCAGGGTTTTTGGTCCTCTTGGATAGAGGTATATCACATGGATAGCACATGGTTAGTCAAACTGTGCTCCTTTCCTGTGTAAGGCCCATATTTAAGAAGAATAGGATGCACAGTTGGTGGATAGTTTGGTCAATTTTATATCCAAACTTTGAATCCTAGTAAATTATGATAAAATTTACTTTTATCCCTTAAATTTTTTAAGACCCCTAAATCTTATTCCCTACCCTTGTTTTCTCCTCCAACGGCCATGTGAACTCCATCTCTTCTCCTCTTAGTCTTTTTTGTTATCTCCTCCATCTATTCTCCAAATCCTTCACCATCAGGTGCATTGGAAAAATTTAGGTAAGATATAAAATCCTCTTACTTCCTTATCTAGTATCTCTTGTCCTCTATTTTTATATTTATGTGTGACCTCATTTCCCCCATTTTTAAGGATTTTGGTGATTTCTTCAATAACTTCCATTATTTCTTGATTCAAGGGCCTATAACAGAAAATTGGTATTCTTATAACCTAAGGTAGGTGGTATTTCTTCTTTCTATAAGTTTCATAACTTTTTATATGGTGAACTATTTTACCATGCATCAAACCCTTTCGAAGATGCCTCTATATTATTAAATAAATTAATTTGAACACTTTTCCGTGTCAGGTATGACCCTAGTTTGCAGAAAATAAACTTTTTGGTTGATTGGAATGACTTTATCTACTATAATGTATTATTATTCCCCTTATAGGTATCATTTTCTATTACCATAATGATTTGAGCACCCCTAAATGTGAGTTTCATATATAGTAAATTCTTTTAAGTACAAAATTTAATTAAGAAGAATTATTGGCTATGATCTAGGCCCTTGTTCTTGGTGCCTTATGCTTCATACTTTATTACTTATGTTTGTGCTTTATGAATGTTTCTTAACACCTTGTTCTTGTTGCCTTATGAGATGTTTTTTGGATTGAATAAAATGATTTGGATTTCCTTCTTATATTTTTGTACATGAAATTATTTGTTTATGATATGTGATCAAGATAGACATGCCTTTATAGCTTACAGTACAAGAGAGAACACAAGTCCTGACTTAAGGACCCCGTGGATGGGCTCAAAATGATTGGTACTTGGATTTGTAAGATGTGTCAGGAGTGATACATAGATTGCCTTGTATAAGCTCTATAGGTAGTTTTTTATATGCACACATGACTCTAGTTCTCTAGGGGAGAAATATTGGATGGGCTCATTCGAAAGATTGTTATACCATGACATAGGTGATACTCAGTCCCCTATGTGAGATACCTAGTATGGGCTCAACATTTATGCATACACCATGCCGAGAGTGATACAAGGGACACCTTTAATGGGTTTTTTTAGATGGGATCGGTAGTATTTTAATATTTTGGAGGCTCATGTAGAAACCCTTGATATTCCTTTATAGATATCCTAGTATGGGTATAGGATTCTATATTTGGATTTGACAGATGCCCTATTTGATTTATATGTGATGCCTTATTATCAATTTATAAGAATGATTGTTTGATAACAAAGGGATGCATCTACCCTTCCAAACCCCAATCTTGGGGTTAGTCCACACTTTATTCCTTATTTATGATGACCCATGCATACACTTTATTATTTTTACATGTTATCTTGTTTCAGACATCCGTATTAGGCCAAAGAAGGTAGAATCAACCAGGAGTACACTGAGGAAACTAGAGTGAAGCATTATTTATTTATTTATTTACATTAATTTACTCTTATTGTCACATTGTTCAATTTATATTCCACAAAATGGATTGATCTAGAAACTGTTGGTAATGGCCAACTGATTATTTCTCACACCCTTTTGGGGTTGCCTTTGGTACCCAAGCAGACTTCATGATTGCAGGTATAGATAAATGGAACCATCAAGATTTTGATGTTTGATTCTGATTATAAGTATGGAGTACGGGAGAAAGGGACCAAGCCTATGCTCATGATGTTAGTAGAAGCTTATTTTTGTCCTTTATTACTTGTGTAGATCATTTAATATATACATGTATCCCCTATTTCCCCATTTATGCATTTTTTTATATTTAAATGATCATCAACATCACTTTTTTGTCTTTTATTTATTGTTTAACTTTAGATAGTTGTTTGTTATCATGAATGGTTTTCTACTATTATGCATTTTTTTATTTCATATTAGAGCTTCTTTTATGATGGGTTACTGGTCCTGTAATGATAGTTTATACATCAAATATTTCTTATATATATTTACTATTGTGTTTCACTCTGATCTATTAGGTAATATTCTCCCCACATTCACACCCTAGGCCCTCACTATTAGTCGTAAGCCTATAGAATATGGGGAGGTGCGCTTGAGGTCTTATGGACCACTATCTCTGGGCACCTCTAAGTGGATTCTAGGGTGGGATTCTATGATGTATTAATAGATCCATTTTCCCCTTTTTCTTACTATTTTGGTTTAGATAGGATACTAGGAACGAATATGATTTGGTAATAAGAATGTGCATGGGAGTAGTTGACCCACTTATAGGGGATACCCAAATTACCGGGGATAAGATAATGCATTTTAGTTTTAAAATTGTAACAGTTTCAAGGATTTCACCATTGGGCGATACACTTGTTTTGTTCTAGTTTTATTGTTGATATTGATGTTATGGGTTATTTTACCCTAGACCAATGATATGATGACCTCTAAAAAATTCATGCATCATACTAGGAACCCTAGGTAGTAAATTCCATACATTATTCCATTCCATGTATACTTTTCTATGTGCAATTCATGTATTACAAGTGATTTTTGTGATGCCTTATCTGTTATGTGTTTCATTGTGCTGGTGTTTCTTTAGGATGACATAATTGCTTCAATTAATGTTTCCAAATCAATATAAATGGTTTTTACCCATATAGATTGATGATGACACCTTAATTAACCAATTACACCATGATTGATCCACAATCCATTGGTTCAATAGTCTAAATAATAGTTGTCTTGATTTACTGAGTACCTTTATAAAATTGAGAATAGTATTTCACTGAATCAAACTACTACACATGACCTGTTACATCCTGATAGTTTACATATAGTCCAAATCATAATTACTTAGTGTGTGAAATTCAATTTATAATGAGTATGAAACTTTATAAACTTTTATTTTGTGATGAAATTAATTATATTTAGATATTAATAACTAAATACATATCAAAAAAATTTAATAAATTAGAGTTTTAAAATAAAAATGTTTTTATCAGATGAAGATCCCAAATGAAAAGTAAAGTGTAGTGACTTGACCCCAGAATGCCCAGAGCTGGTGTCTAATACTATTACATTGGCATGATTATACGGGAAAATCTCTAAGGACAGATAGTTTAGTAGTCTTGGTAAACCAGATAAATACATGAGAAAAGAATACACCAATAACAACATATTTCTTCTTATTCTTTCTAAATAACTAAGTATGAAGATAACTTTAATCTATCTTGTAATTATTTTCACATCTTTCATAGTATGATTCTTGGATTATTGTGGAAAGAAACATAATAAGGGTGATCTCAAATTCTCAATAAGGGTAAAATATAGTGGAAGAAATAATGAATCAATGTGAATAGTCAATATGTCAAGGTAAATAAATGAAAACACATGCCATGTAATCAATAAACTGAATGGAACTGTGTAAAAAATATTTCAAGGTAATAACTAGAAACACATTACATTCAAATAACTAGATAATGAATAAATAATATGGCAAGGTAGGAAACTAAAACACATTACATTTAATAAATGGGGTAAAAATAAAATGTATCCATAGATATGTCAATGCAAAATATCATGGTTGAATAATAACTAGAACTAATATGAGGGAAATAATTTCTTAATGGGAATCATGTCTAAGGAACATAAAAACCAATACCATCAATACTTTTCAAAAGATGGACTAAAACTACAGATAGAAACCCGTTTAATTAGTGACACTAATTTTTTGCAAGAGAACCTATCGATGCATCAAGATGCTATATAATGTTTGGGATCCACCCATCATTACCAGTCCAAATCATTCCTCATATCAAATAACCAAACTAAATAATATGCTTTATCAAATATCTATACTGAATAAATAATACATAATTGTCAATATTTCACCAAATAATCAAATAAATGTCAAAGTATACACCATATGTAAAATGGTATACAATTTAAGAAACAGTAATATCCATGATAAATGTAATAGATAATTATGGGTAAATTTAATGTTCAGTGATTATAAGAGATTAGCTATTGTAAAGGGAATAACAAATTATTCAAGGAAGTTAATGTGAATACTATCCTTATATAAATAAATAATAATACATCCATAGGAATAATAAGAATGGTATCAATAAAAAAAATACAATGTAAATTAATAATAAAGGGTTGCTATTGATGATGAATATAAATACTATAAAAAAACTTTTAAAAGTATTCTTGAAGAAAATATCCTTTTGTATTATAAAAACTTTTGAAAAATATTTTCTTGAAAATCACTTTTGAAAAAATTTTCCGTAAAAATTATCCTTTTAGACATGTAATGTAATATTCAAATAAATTATGATGAGTAAATCCATACTTGTCATATGAGGTAGAAAAATGTTCTGTTTTCATGGTAAAAAGGTTTGAAAATTCCTTGTTAGGAAAGAGACAAGAATATTTCTTTGAATAAATTTGTAAAAGAAAAAAGGGTAAAAATATCATTAACAATCCATTTCAAAAACATTTTTGAAAACATTATAGTAAAACATGGTTTTTAGTAGAAAATAGGTTCTCCCACTAAAGAGAAAAACAATTTTAGGTTTAAAAAAACACATTCCAAAACATTTTGACTGCCAAAGAGTGGAAAAATAGTACTAATACTTGAAAATATTCATTAATAACTAGTGAAAATAAAATTTAAGGTTTTATTGAACAATTTTCATAGAATTTACTTGAATGTAAATACCATTTAAAGATCATTAAATTTATTGTTGATTAAAATAATCTTTAAATATTCCAAAGTGTCTCATTCAGCTTCGAAAAATTTTAAATCATAATACTCATAAAGGAATAAAATTAAATGAAATTTTAAAATATCATGAAGATAAAAGGATTAATTATATAATATAACAAAATGATAAGTAGATACACCACACAAGATATGAAAGTGGTGAACATGACATTTATCTCAAAAATATAAAATGTGAGATGAAAATCCCTTACCTTCAGTATTCTTTCTGGTGATCATCCTTTAACTTTATATATAATAAAATTATATTAATTTTATACTTTCTTGAGAACCATTTTCATGTATACCATTAATTTTATTTCAATATTTACTATTTTTTATACAACTATGTAAATAATTGTGTTTATGTAAGGTGTTTTTGAAAAAATTCAGTTTATGTGTCAAAAACGACTTTGGTAGGTCAAATATGGTCAAAGGGGTCATTATATAACATCTATTGAATAATAATAGTGACATATTTATCATATTTATATATTAATTATAATTTTAAAATCAATCATTAAATATGGTCATGAAAAATGAACCAATGTTACAATCATAGAGATGGTAGGTCATATGCAAACATGAGTAACGTTCCCATTTTTCAATGATCATTATGAAAAGAAGGTAACTAACACTATATATTTCTTGAATGATCATTATATAATAACATACATATTATTTAATAATATATACATATATATATAATACTTTTGATGTAAAAGGAGTCACATCATGTTGAGGAGGTGGTAGTCCACACGTCCATGAACGGTGTTATCACTTTTTAAGTGTGTGAAAGGGTAGTAATGAAAATGATAGATATATAGTTTATTTATAGAAAGTTAATTATTTAATGAATATCATATATAGGTTTTTTATGTCACATTTTTTATTTTAAACCATCCTTTCTACGTTCCATGTATACTGTGAATGAGTCACATCGCTTCAAGGGGGCGGTAGTCGACACTTTCTCAAATGATATTATCATATTAATATAAAATTGAAAGTATTAATGGTATGTGTAATAAAAATATTAAATAATTATAAATAAATAAAAAATATCATATATATCATATATAATCATAGTTTCCATACTAATGGCCACCATGAGAGGTGGTAATGGAAAAAATGACCAATCCTCATTTCTTTATGTAGTATTTCACCATACAAAGAAATAGTATGTTCGTTACCCATTAGATAGAATTGTGTGTCAGTGTAGGTTGAACCCTTATCATAGAAAAAATCATAATGTATTTAGTATAATTTTTTTATACAATCATGCAATAATAAGTTTTTATGTTTTGGATAATGGAAATAAAAATAGAGAGCATTAGAGAAGATATTACCTCTTAATCGAGTAACTTATTTTGGTTTATACCAAAAGGATTCTTTGGATTGCATTCTACCCAAGGGTATGTTAAAACCAAGGTTGTTATTTTCTTGAAAAGGAGTTCAGTTTGTGTTTTTTTTCAATCTACTTTGGTCTGATCATGGTTTGGGTTTATTATTGTCAACCCCTTCATGGAAGATCAGGGATATTACATGGAAAGGGGTCATACAATTGGATCTGAAAGCAGTATTGAAGGTGGCGCCATTCTCCATTGTTTTCCAAATTTTTGGGGATGAAAATCGTAACATAGAGAAACGTGTTTTTGGAAAAGGAAGGTGCGCAAAAGGCTTGAATCATGCACTAAATATTGGTTTTTTCATGAAATATTGAAGGTGTTTTTGGAACTTGCTCGCAAGACTTGTTTCAGGTTCAGAGCATTGAAAAATGTCAAAGTCATGGAGTGCGTGGAAGATGATAGTGCACGAAAGGGTTTGTGCGCCCAATGTGATGTCAAAAAGTGGTTTTTCATGCACATGAAGAATCTTGGGCGCACCGACGAAAACGCATTGGGATCTTTCATGTAGGGTCATCAATGGCCTATAAATATGTGACTACCCCATAGAATAATTAAGAAAATTTCCATTGAAAATATAGTAGCTCAGTCGCGCGAAATATTTGCACGCGAAAGATTTGAACATAGTAAATCCTGCACACAAGGTGTTCCTTTAGTCTGAAAAGACCAAGTGAACCCTTCGGTGAAGTTTCACGAAAGATAAGGGTTGTGCGGAGAGTAGGTGTTATGTGAAAGTAATCTTTCGCAACAATTCCCAAATCTTGCATGTAATTTGGGGTATTGTGCGCAAGTGTGGTGTATGCTTCTGACAGGCTTCTGATTATCTAGTTCAATGATTCTGTGCTTTCAAGTGAATCAATATAGGATATCGACGCAAGAAGTGTTTCATACTGAACAGAGACAAAGACTTCAATGAAAATCTATTGAAGAGACCTTCAAGTCGATAAAATGAGTTTGACTTCTCTCAAGGTAGTGAGCTATGGGTAGTTGATGGTAGTGATCCGAGGGATGCAATCAGTGTTCCCTAAACCATTATAAATGTAGTGTGCTTGGAACATAGTGTCTATGACCGAAACTTGTAATCCATAAACTAATGAAGATTTGTGGATTTTGGTACGATCGACACACTGTCGACATATGCTCCTTGGACGTAGCCCTTTGTGGTGAACCAAGTAAAAGTGATATGTCAAATCCCTTCTTTCATTTGTTTGACAGATTTAACAAGTTCCTACCAATGTGGGAACAAGATCCACAACTTTAAAAAGAAAATGTTTACACCCTGATTCACCCCTCCCCTCTCTGGGTGTTCTGGGGTCCTTCAAGTGGTATTAGATAGAGGTTCACTAGTGTTTGATCTGTCATATATTACTATGGATAATTCATCCAATGTTAGGGGATTACCCCTCTTCGATGGAAGTAATTTTCAGATCTGGAAGAACAGAATGAGATCTCATCTAAGATATATTGGAATAGAAGTCAATTTTTTCTACTGTGCAAGGAATACAAGTCACTAATACAATAGACCTGACTATGACTGACGTAGACAAGAAAATTCTTGATGCAGATGCTAAAGCATAGAATGCACTCACTACAACCCTTTATGATCATATCTATCTAATGGTGATGAGTTTCACCTCAGAAAAATCCATGTGGGATAAACTTGAAAATATTTATTAAGGATATAGAAATGTGAAGGAGGAGAAACTACAAGTCCTGCACAATAGGTTTGATGATCTGAAGATGCATCCATATGAGAATGCAGACTCCTTCTTCAATCAAATTACTAAATTGGTTGGAACAATTCAGGGTCTAGGTGAAGAAATAAAAGACAGTGAAATTGTAAAGAAAATATTAAGAATAATTCCACCCCTATACAATGAAAAAGTGTCAGCCCTTGAGGAAAGAGATATTTCAAAACATTCCCTAGATGGTCTACTGAGAAACTTGGTAGAATATGAAATGTGAGTCAAACCAGAAGATGCTAAGACTCGAGTGATAATGGAAATAAAGTTCAAGGGCCTAGAGAAATTGAAAATTAAAAAATACAGTAGTGGTAAATATGATGAGGAAAAAGAAATTATTTCTCTCGTTTCCAAGAAATTCTAGAAGGGAAAAGGTAAATTCAAAGGGAAGTTACCTCTTGCTTGCTTTCATTGTGGAAAAGTTGGGCACATTGCCTCTCAGTTATTAACAAGGATAAATGATGGAAATAGTGAAGATAAAAACATTGAGAATACTCAAAAAAGGTTTTTCAAAAAGGGAGACTTCAAATCTATAAAGAAAGTACTGAAGAAGGTTTTTATCTATGAAGAGGAAGATGATGATAATGAATTATTTGAAGAAGAAGAACCAGAATTTAAAATTAGAAACTATGCTTCCATGATTGACACAATTGAAAAATTAGAACCCTAAAAAGATAATAGTGGAGATAATAAATTGAAAACTAATTCCAATTAAGAGCTACAACATAAATATTCTGTTAGTAATATTAAGATCAAATATAAGAGTTGCAATAAGTGGAAATAAATAGTTGAAGAATCATCTGATAGTGTTGACCATATCAAATCTGAAATTTAATGACTAGAAGAATTTGTTAAAGTTCACTTTAAAATTCATGAAAGAACTGATGATGTAGAGGACCTGGAGTTGAGAATTGAAGAGCAGTAAAATATCATCAATTCCCTCACCACTAGACTTGAAGAAAAGACCAAGACTACTGAGGGTCTTTAAGAGGAAGTTGTTACTATTAGGAGTAAACTTGAGAGTGAATCAATTTCAAAAGAATCAAGGAAGAAAATACAGTTTGGAAGGTTCTCATATGATGAGCTATTGGAGAGAGAAAAACATGGTTCTAATGGAGTTGAAAAGATTTTGAATCATCAAAGATCTGCTTACATGGGAAATAGTGGAATCGATTGTGAGGCCAAGTTGTCAAATGCTAAAAATAAATGTGACCAAAATTAAGGCAAGTTGAAAGTGGGTAATGTGGAAAAATCTCCTGAAGTGATGAAAAATAAACCACCAATTAAATCTAAAAGAAGAATAAAAGACTAACCTTGAGCCTCTAGGAATAAGAGGCTGTCAAACTACTATCCCACGGAAAAAGGAATGAGGATAAATAGAGGTGATAATAAATTTACTCTCATTAAGTGTCAGTTTTGAGGATATCTGGTCCATACCATGACTTATTGTAAAGAAATAAGGAACTACTTGAATAGAGAAGAGATGGGAATTAAAAAAATGGGGAAAAATTCATATCCTAATTCTTTTAGAAGAAACGATTTCTATGGATATTTTTTTGTTGTTCTAACTTTGACCATAATGATATTTATTGTAGGTAGAGGAGTAAAATATAAACCTCATATCAAATTTAGAGAAAATTAAATGGTCATTAACAAGACTGTGTTTCTCTTGAAAATAGGTTTTTCCCTCTAGAAGAAGAGATTCAATATGAAGAACCCATGTACATGGAAGAGAAATTTTCAAGGCCATCAATTTCTTACACTCAACACAATAACTCATGGAAGAAAAAGAAGAAAACTGAAAAAAATCCAATCTTGCAAAAGTATCCCTCAAGGATACAAAGAATAACAACACCTGGATTCTTGATAGCAGACGTTATTCCCATATGACAGGTAATGCAGACCTATTAACGAATATCAAGAAAAAGGTTGATGGAACAGTGTGGTTCGGTAACGATGGTGTGTTAAAGATAAAAGGTTGTGGAAGTACTGAGCTAGCTAATAGAGAGCTAAAGAAAACCGAAGTTCTTTATGTGGATGGTCTACGCCATAATATTCTAAGTGTGAGTCAAATCTTTGAATCAGTACTTATAATCACTTTCAATCAAAAGGGTTTCTCTATAAAGGGAAAGACAAGAAATTCACTTATGAGAGGATGTAGAACAGAAGGAAACCTGTATCAGGTTGATATTAAAGAATACATTTTTTACATGACTGTTGAAGAAGAAAATAACTTGTGGAATCAAAGACTAGGGAACATCAATCAACAAGACCTAGAGAAAATATCCAAACTGAATATTGTCATGGAAATTCCCAACCTGAAATGTGAACGTGAAGAGTCTTGTGATGCTTGAATTCATGGGAATATGGTCTGCAATTTATATCGGCCAAAGAAGAAAAGGGAATCTTATCTTCTTAATCTCATTCATACAGACGTATGTGGCCTGATAAATGTTGTCGGAACTCATGGATAAAGGTACTTTGTTCTTTTCATAAATGATTACAGTATAATGGAATATGTAATGGTTATACATAAGAAATGACAAATACTTGACTGCATGAAAACATATCGTCGAATTGTAGAGAATGAAACTGGATGAACATCAATGTGATGTGATCTGACAATTGAGGGGAATACACATCTATTTAATTAGAAAAATACCTAGAGAATCATGGGATAAAACATGAGGTATCTGTAGTGAGAACTATACAAAAAAATGGATTTGTTGAACACATGAATCAACAGGTGAAAAACATGGAAAGAACTATGCTGATTGAGAGTCGTATTCCACGACATTACTGGAAAGAGGCTGTTAAAGCTGCAGTGTATATTCAAAATCTAACAGGGCTTTATATGGGTGATACGAAGACACCATATGAATTGTGGTAGAAAAGGAAGACCTATTTGAAATACATTAACATTTTTGGAGGTAAATGCTTCATCAGAAAAAAAGAAGGAAATCAAGGGAAGTATGGTGAAAATGCAGATAAAGGAATTTTCTTTGGATACTCAATGAATAGAAAATCCTAAAAGTGTTTCAACAAGTGATTAGGAAGGATTTTGGAAAGAAATGATATTAATATCATTGAAGAGAAAACAAAAAATTCTTCAAGTATTTCATATAATGATGTGATAAAAAGTGAGGAAGAAAGTGAAAGTGGATTAAATAAAAATACAGAAATAGAGGAAGGTGTACAAAACACTCAGGAGTCACATCATGATGTTGACTTAGAAGAAGAATCTGTAGAGAAAACCTTGACTGGAGAGAATTTGACTGAACCTCATAAGAGAAATCAAAGAGCTGAGATTAACCCATCTAACATAATTGGGGACATGAGTGCACCCACACAAACATGGAGGATAAGGAATAACACACAATCTTCATTTCTTTCAGTTTTGGATCAATCCTCATTTAAAGAAGCTACAAATAATTACTCTTGGGTGAAAGCTATTACTTAAGAGTTAGATCAGATTGACAAGAATTAGACATGATATCTTGTCAAGAGACCCAAAGGTCACAATGTGATTAGTACAAAATGGATCTTCAAGAACAAGTTTAATGATCATATAAGTGTTACTAGAAACAAGGCACAACTGGTATGTAAAGGATATTCCCAGATTGAAGGTGTTGATGTTGAAGAAACCTTTGATCCAGTGGCTAGACTAGAGTCAATATGGCTTTTCTTTTCCATGGAACTCCAAATAGGATATAAATTATATCAAATGGATGTCAAGACAACATTATTGAATGGTTTACTCTAAGAAGAAGTCTATATTGAACAACCAATAGGTTTTCTTCTTGGTACTAATGAAACAAATGTTTGAAAACTAAATAAAGAACTCTATGCCTTGAAACAGGAACCATGGGTGTGGTACTCCCAACTGGATTCTTATCTCAAGAATTTGGAATTCAAAAGAGGAGGAGTAGATCACAATCTCTATGTGAAGAATTCTCCAAAATATTGGTTTATGGTTCTAGTTCAAATTTATGACATTATATTTGGTGTTAGTAGGTAGAAATCAGTTGATGAATTCACCAATAACGTGAAATAGAAATTTTAAATGTCTATGATTGGGGAGATCACATATTTCTTGGGACTGTAGGTGATTCCAAAGAAGGATTACATGTTCATTTCTGAAGAAAATTATGCAAGAGAGTTGCAGAAGAAATTTAATATGCATGACTCGAAAAAAATTTCAACTCCAATTGTGGTTGGAACCAAACCTGGAAAGCATGAGGATGAGACCTCTATATATCCCACAATGTACAGAAGGATAATTAGGAGCTTATTGTACCTGACAACAACACATATAGACATTGTCTTTGCAACATGATTAGTGGCCCACTTTCAGAGTAATCCAAAGGAGGAACATATGGTGGAAGTAAAACGAATCATGAGGTATATTAAAGGTACTCATAATTTTGGGTTATACTTTTCTGCAAGAAGAGAATGTGAATTATCAGCATTTTCTAATGCTAATTGGGATGGAGATATAGTGGATATAAATTCCACCAGTGGTGGAGCACTCTATATTTGTAAGAAATGTGTTGGATGGTTGAGCAAGAAACAAGAAATCACTTATCTTAGTACTGATGATGCTGAGTATATTTCTTCTATAAAGGCATGCACTCAACTAATATAGATAAAGCAACAACTGATAGAATATTTGTGATGAGGTGAAATAAACAATGGTGATTTACTGTGATAACAAGAGCACAATTGATCTTATGAAGAATCATGTTCAGCATTCTCATACAAAACATATTGAAATCAGATATAACTTTATCAAGGAAAAATTGAGAAAGGAGTGATTAGAATAGATCATGTGGGAACTGATAAGCAAGTGGTTTATATCCTTACTAAGAAACTGTCAGCGGTTGTGTTTGAGAAACATCGGTTGAACCTCGATGTTCATCCACCACCCAGTGCATAAGGAGGTTATGAAATACCCGTCTCCCCAGTTGTTTAAAATGTTTTAATCTGTTTTTTGGAAGTGGTTCAGGTTTATGGGGGAGATACGATCCAGGGGGAGTATGTTTTGAGCACTACAATGGATGATTATCCATCTTTGGGTTTATGGCTAAAGGGGGAGAAATGGGTAGAATTCATGTCTCTGGATGATATAAGAATTAGATAAGATAGAGATAATCATGGATGAAGATGGATAGAATAGTTAAGGGAGAAAACTTTCCAATGTTATGAGGATTGTGTGTGGCTGGTGCTCTATTGAATTTACCTGGTGATTTCCAAAAAACCCAAAGGGGGTTATTGTTGGAACCATGGTTGTTCATTGCTGGAAAAGAAGTTAAGTTTGTGTTTTTTGTCAATCTACTTTGGGTTGATCATTGTTTGGGTTTCTTATTGTCAACCCTTTTAGGGAAGATCAGGGAGATTACATGGAAATGGGTCATACAGTTTGATCTGAATGTAGTATTTAAGGTGGTGTCATTCCCCATTGTTTACCAAATTTTTGTGGCTAAATATCAGAAAATAGATAAATTTCTTTTTGGAAAAGCATGGTGAAAAAAAGATTTTAAGTGTGCGCAAATGATTGGTTTTTGCACGCAATATTGAATTTGTTTTTAGAACTTGTATGCAAGACTTGTTTCAGGTTCAGATCATCGAAAAATGTCAAAGTCATGGAGTGCATGGAAGATGATGGTGCATGAAAGGGTTTGTGTGACCAATGCGATGTCAAAAAGGGGTTTTGCGTGAACATGTAGAATCTTGCCCGCACTGACAAAAAAACGTCGAGATCTTGCATACAAGGTCATCAAGGGATTATAAATATGTGGCTACACCCATAGAAGAAATAAGAATTTCTCCATCAAAAATCTGGTAGCTCATCCACACAAAATATTTGCATGCGAATCATTTGAAGAGAGTAAATATTCCTTATAAGGTGTTCCTTTAGTCTAAAAAGACCAAGTGAACCCTTCAGCGCAGTTGTATAAAACATAAGGTTTGAGTGGAAAGTAAGTGTTCCATGAAAGTTATATTTTGCGACAATTCCCGAATCTTGCACAAAAGTTGGGGTATTGTGGGAAAGTGTGGTGTTATGCTCTTGACAGGTTTCTGATTATCTGGTTTAGTGATTCAATGCTTTAAAGTGCATCAATACAGGACTTCGATGCAAGAAGTGTCTCATGATGAACAGAGACAAAGAATTCAATGAAAATATATTGAAGATACCTTCAAGCTGATAAACTAAGTTTGACTTCTCTCAAAGCAGTGAGCTAGGGGGAGTTGATGGAATTGATCCAAGGGTTGTGGTGAGTGTTCCCTGAACCATTGTATAGGTAGTTTTCCTGGCACAGAGTGTCTGTGACTGAAACTTGTAATCCATAAACTAGTGAAAATTAGTGGATTTTGGTACGACCGACACATTGTCGGTGTATACTCCTTGGACATAGTACTTTGTGGTAAACCATGTAAAAGTGTTGTGTTAACTCCCTTCTTTCATTTGTTTGACAGATTTAACATGTTCCTACCAATGTGGGAACACGATCCACAACTTTTAAAAGAAAAAGTTGACACCCTGATTCACTCCTCCCCTATTTGGGTGTTTCAGGGTCCTTCAGGGTATGATTCTAGGATGATGGTAGGTATGTTTACAAGCTATTTGAGAATAATAGGGTCAATAAAAATTCCTTTGAGAGGTGTGATGGAGTGGGAGGATAGGACGTCTTTTTATAGTGGAGGATGAGTGGTACTCTTCTAATATTTTGGAAAAGGAATTCCATGCTCGTTTTTCATGTTGAAAGTGAATCAAATAATGGTTAAATTTCTATACAAGATTTTATAGTGTATAAATATTTCCAAAAAATTCGTATTGGACAAGTTTATAGGTCTTTTTTGTCCTTATGGTTGATGTTTTCCCCCTTAATAAGCTCAATTTAACCGTAATTGTTGTAAGTAATTTTAATCACATTCACTAATATTTTTGGTCAAAAAAGTATGTATTATTATAAATTATAAATTATTTTTATTCCAAATATGGAATCCATTTTTTCAAATTTCAATCATATAAGTGGAATAAATTTACTTAAATTTAATCTCACAGGCGGGACGACAAAGCGGGGTTTTTTTAGTAAAAACTTCTGAAAGTTTGTAATGTTTATATAATCAATTTCAAAGTGAAATTGATTAAAATGAGATAAATTTTATTAATTGATAAAAATATTTTCAAATTAAACATTAAAACCAATTAAAAATATAATTCAACTATATATTTAAATTAGATGAAAATAAATTTTTAAACAAAAATTCAGTATTTTTAACTATTCATTAAAAATGAAATGTTTCAGAAAAATATCAAAAATAACCATAAACTGATAATTATGTTTATATTTAAAATATGAAGTTTATTTTGACATATTAAATCAATTAAAGTTTCAAAATTTATATTTAAATTGGGTTCTTCATTAAAAGGCGGTAAAATTGTCTTTATAAAAATATAGGTTTTTATGTGTAAAATATAGTTTGTTCTTATCTTATGTATTTCAAACCTAATAGATGAATATAAAAAACATTTGATTGAATATATAATATATATATTAAATTAATATCACTAAAAATTTGTAATTAATTTAATCTATTATCATAAAACAACTTTTTGAGTATAAAATAGTTTTTTATAAAAATATTCACTTTATATTCAATTTCATTTTATATTCATTTATAATTAATTTTTAACCAATTAATTCATTATATATTTTTATAAACCATAATTTTAATAAGTTATTTATTACAATTTAAAACTACTAATTTAATAGCTACTTTGTATCTCATAATATTTTAATAATATATTATTGTTCGATAAAACTCGGTCTTGCGTTTAACACAAGCCATCATGGAAGGTCTCTCTTGCGTGTAAAAAATGATAACTAATTGTTGCATGCATTGAAATATATAGAATCTATTTTAAATAGTAAATATATTATAAATTATTTGGATATTATATTACCTTATGCGCTTGGAGTCACGTGTCATACACATTGTCGAATATAAGGTTCTTACTTTAGATTTTCGGGTCATCATGTTCTCCCCACCTTATTTAAATTTTTTCCTTACAATTTAAACTCGATACTAGTGATAAATTGTTTTATAATTTCTATGTTTGAAATCCCACTTCATGATAATGGTTCATAAGTCATCCCATATAAAAGAGATAATGGAAATTACAAAGGTAACATGGAATACCATGTAACTAGGTCTCTAAGTGGGAGAACATCAGTGGAAAGTAGAGATACATACTTGGAGGAAAAGAATAAATATTTATAGGGAGGAAATGAGGTCATCAATCACAATTAAGGGAATTATCAATATAATGTTAAGGGCCTCAAATCCATAAATATTTGATGATTTAGGAGACCATCAATTCAACAAAAATTAAGGTATTAGTAATTTTTTTTATTTCTATGTAATTTTCCTAATATTGGGTAATTCTTTTGATACCTAAGAATATAAGTAAATATTATTACTATATAAGTTTCAATTTAATATGAACAATAATAACTTTTGGTTGTACTTCCAAATTTTTTTAATTCATTCCTTTAATACTAGAAATTAATTACCAATAATTATTTTTTTATTCCTGAACCAATAAAATAATCATTTAAAGTACCATAAGGCCTATAAAAGAGTGAAAAGTCTAACTATTTATATTTAACTATCTTCCAAAAAAAATATGGTTCAAATATTAATCTCTATTCCTAGAAACTGATACTATGGGTTCATCATTAATATTTATTCATCAATTTGTTTAACAAAAAATAGTGAAAAATTAACCAGGACGTTGTGTAGGTTAGTGGTTGGCATGAGACCCTTATTGTTCTTCGGTCATGGGTTTAGGACCCACGACCTTAGCATATTTGATTGGTTTTCACGCACCTTACAGGTTGTCCTTTTATAAAAATAATTAATTTAATTTTAAAATTAAATCTAATATACATCCTTGAAATAAGATTAATTACTAAATAACCTTTTAAATAAAGTTTACAATACGACCCTAATACATAAATACTTCATATATTCTATTTTAAGATAGGTCATTCCTTGGTCTAATATTTATCCATAATATCATCTCTAGAATTTACAAATCATGGCACCTTATTTTTAATCTACAACACCTTAGGTTTAACCTAGGTTACATATTATGTATCCAAATCCTTTATAATGGTTTGTAAAGAAAATGTGAATTATCCTAAGCATATCCCCCCAGAGTTTCAAACCAGGTGCACAATAAGGCTCGTTTTCATGTACCAAGTTTCCATGAGTTAGGATTTGAACACCTTGTCAGAGTTATTACTCTTAGGTACATCTGGGCTAAAACTATGTCCACTTGTAGTATCTAGACAGAGATGTATTGCTAGTAATACCAAAAAAATCTCTACCTTACCAAAATTTTAGGTTGTTATTATATACTTATCCTCAAAGTCTATTATAGGGTTATGTTCTATAAACTATGTTTTCCTAAATATAGTTCCCGATATTTCTACTAAACATATTTGATACCAATTATAGTGACCTAACCCAAGAGTTCTCATAAAAAGTGTCTGATTCTGTTACATTGACATGATTACAAGGAAACAAATCCTGAAGGACCGAGAGTTTAGTAGTCTTAGAAAACTAGATACATACTTGATAAATGAATACACTAATTACAAAATATTTGTTTTCTTCTTTCTAAATAGATAACTTTGAGTATAACTTTATTATATCTTGTAAATTCCTATACATATTTCATAGTATGTGTCTTGGATTCCTGGGGAAGGAAACATAATAATGGTGAGCTCAATTTCTCAGTCATGGAAAAATATATTAGAATAAATAATTAAATAATGAGAATAGTAAGTATATAAAGGTAAATAACTGAAAACACATTCCATGTAATCAATAAACTCAATGGAAGTTAGTAAACAATATGGCAAGGTAATAAAGAGAAATAGATTCCATTAAAATAAATATATAAGGAAAAGTAAATATGGAAAGGTAAGAAACTAAAACACATGACATTTAATCAATGAACTGAAAAAGAAATGTATCCATAGATATATTGATGAAAGATATTAGGGATGAATAATAACTAGAAATAAGATGAGGGAAATTCTTTCTTAATTGACATCATTTCTATGTAACATTAAAACCAATATCATCAAGACCATTCACAAGATAGTTTATAACCACAGATATAAAACCATTTTATTTGTGAAACTAATTTTTTTAATTATATCCTATCGATGCATCAAGGATATATATAATGTGTGGGATCCACACTTCATTACCAGTCCAAATAATTCCTCATATCAAATAACCATAATAAATAAAATTCCTTATAAAAAATCCTTATTAAATAAAGAATATATAATTATTAACATTTCACCAAATAATAAAATAACTATAAAATTAGACACCATATATAAAATGGTATATGGTTTAGGAAATAGTAATATCCTTGATAAATTAAATGGATAATTAGGGGAAATTCAATGTTCAATGAGCATTAGAGATTGAATATTTCAAAGGGAAAAACAAATGATTCAAGGAAGTGAATGTGAATATTATACTTGTAAAAATCAATAATAAAAAATCCAGAGGAAGAATAAAGATGTTAACAATACAAAAAATCCCAAGTGGAGTACTAATAAAGGGTTACTATTGATGATGAAAAAAATACTATAAAAATATCTTTTAAAATAATTCTTGAGGAAAAACACCCTTTTGTTTTGTAAAAACATTTGAAAAAACTTTTCTTGAAAATAAAATTTGAAATAATTTTCTTAAAAAAATAACATTTTAGACATGAAAAGTAATCTTCAAAGAAATTACAGTGAGTAAATATGTACTTGTTGTATGAAGTATAGGAACATTCCTTTTTTGTGGTAAAAAAATTTAAAAAATGTATTTCTATTAAAGTGACAACAAGATTACAATGAAATAATTGGTAAAATAAAAAAATGATAAAAATATCTTTACCATTACATTTTAAAAACATTTTAATAAAACATGGTTTTTAGAAGAAAACAGGTTCTCTAACTAAAAAGAGAAACAAAGTCAGGTTTTATGAAAAAAATTTTTGAGCACCAAATATTAGGAAAATGGAACTAATACATGAAAATGTTAATGAATAAAAATAGAATAGAAAATTAAAGTTATTATTGAACAATTTCCATATAATTTCCTTGAATGGAAATACCATTGAAAGATCATTAAATTTATTATTGAGGATCTTCCAAAGTGTCCCATACCACTTTGAAACTTTTTAAATTATAATCATAATGAAGTAATAACATTAAATAAAAGTTTAAAATACCGTGAAGATAAAATAATTAATTATATAATATAATAAAATGGGAATTATATACACCACACAAAACATTTAACTGGTAGACATGACATTTATCTCATAGATTTAAAATATGAGATGATAATCCCTTACCTTGATCTTCTTTTTGGGTGAATGTATTTAAACTTCTTGTATAATAAAATTATGTTAATTTTATAGTTTCTTTAGAATTTTTTTTTGTGTTTATAATAATTTTTTTCACTTTTTACTATGTTTTATACAACTACTTAAACAAATATGTTTAAGTCCGGGTTTTGACTAAATTCAATATATGTGTAAAAAATGACTTTGGTAGGTTAACTATAGTCAAAGGGGTCATTATATAACATATCCAAAAAAAATAATGACATAATTATAATATTTATACATTAATTATTCTTTTAAAATCAATCATGAAATATTGTTATGAAAAATGAACCAATGTTAAATCATGGAGATGGTAGGTCATATGTACGCGTGAGTAACATTCCAATTTTTCAATGATCATTATGGAAAGAAGGTAAGTAACAATATATATTTCCCTAATGGTCATTATATCATAAATACCATATTATTTAAACATATATACTTGTATATAATTCTTATGATGTAAAAATAATCACATAGTGTCAAGGAGGCGGTAGTCCACACATCCACGAATGACGTTTTCACTTAATAAGTGTCTGAAAGGGTGATAATAAAAATGATAAAAATATATAGTGTATTTAAAGAAATGTAATTATGTAATTAATATTACATAGATTTATTATGTCACATATGTTTAATTAAAACCATCATTCATCATACAAAGAAATAATATGTTCGTTGCCCATTAGGTGGAATTGTGTGTAATTGTTAGATGAAAACTTATTATAAAAATATATTAGAATATTTAGTATAATGTTGTTTTTATAAAATAATGTAATAATAAGTTTTTAGGGGTTAAATAAGGGAAATAACACTAGAGATCTTGAGAGAAGACATTACCTCTTAATCGGGTAACTTCTTTTGGTTTGTACCAAAAGGATTTGTTGGATAAATTTCTTACCAAGGGTATGATTATAAGATGAGGGTAGGGATTTTTAGGATCTATATAGGAATATCATGGTTGATACAAATTGGATTGAGATGTTTTAGGAAGTTGGAGGTGAGGATTACATTTTATAGTGGAGAACGAGTGGCACTCGTGTAATATTTTGAAAAAAGAATATCATGCACATTTTTATATTTCTAGTGGATCCAATAATGGTCCTATTTTGACCTAATATATGATATGGTCTAATTATAGATATCTAATATGTCTTTTATAGTTTTATAGGTCGTTTTGGGCCTTTAGGTTATGGTTTTGTCCCTTCAAAATCTTAATTTAACTTTAATCGTTGTAATTAATTTTAATATAATTCACCAATATTTTTGGTTGAAAGAAAATTTGGTCTTATTAGAAATTATTAATTATGATTATTCCAAATATGTAATCAATTTTCCAAATTTAAGTCCTTAATGTGTAAGAAATTGGTTTAAATTTAATCCCCTAGGTGGGACGACAATGTGGTTTTTAAAATAAAAAACATCTAAAAGTTTACGATGTTTTTTTTAATAAATTTCAAATTGAAATTGATTAAAATGAATTAAATTGTATTAATTTATAAAAAATATTATTTAATTAAAATTTAAAACCAATTAAAAATATAATTTATCCTTGTAAATAATTTTGATGAAAAAGTAGTTTTGAACTAAAATTCAGTATTTTTAACTATTCATTAAAAAATGAAATGTATCATAAAAATATCTAAAATTCAAACAATTCTAATTAATATGTTTTTATTTAAAATAATATGTTTATTTTGATATATTAAATCAATTACTGTGACTAAATTCTGATTTAAAATGGGTTCTCTATTAAAAGGTGGTAAATTTTCTTTTATAAAATATATAGGTTTTTATGTGTAAAATAGAGTTTGTTCTTATATTATGTGTTTCAAACCTAATGGATGAATATAAAAAATATATTATTGAATAATATATATATATATATATTACATTAATATCACTCACTAATTGTAATTAATTTATTATATTAGTGTAAAATAACTTTTTGAGCATAAAGATATTTTTCTATAAAATTATTCACTTTATATTCAATTAGTTCTTATATTCATTTATAATTAATTTTTAACCAATTAATTCATTCAATATTTTTATAAAACATAATTTTCATAATCTAGTTATTACTATTCATAACTACAAATTTAATGACAATTTTATATATAATTATATTTTAATAGTATAACATTATTCAATAAAAATCAGTCTTACATGTAACGCAAGCTATCAAGGAAGGTCTCTCTTTCTTGTAATGTATGCTAACTCGGTGTTTCATGAATTGAAATATATATAATCCATTTTAAATAGTAAATATATTATAATGTATCCATATATTATATAACCTTACATGCTTGGTTTCGAGTGTCATATATGATATTGAATATAGGGTTCTTACATTAGATTTTTAGGGAATCACATAAAGTGTGTTTTCCTATATAATTTTCATTTGAAACCCCATATACTGGAACCTCTTCTGAGTCATATTAGAACTTGACCCTAGCTCGTCCTTATTGTGTGTAGTAGGTCATGTATCTTGATCCTTCTATGAATATTATTTATCACATAGAACTTGCTCCAGAAGTAGGCTGAGTGTTGTGACTTGTTATAGAAAGTTTGTGTACCTATCATATCCTTCCTTTATCACTTTTCACTACCAATTATAAATCATTCTGATGTGTGTTCTTGGAAATTATAGTGTGATTCTATAGAGACATACTCATTTCGTACATGAAGAAAGTGGTGACGATCATTCTACAGAGGCAGTAGGACCTGAGCCACCCATATTAACTCTTATAGGGACCCCAGAGGCACCACCTATTTATCTTCCATTGAGAATTGATTCTTAGTTCCATGAAAGTTTCTTCTGATTTCCTTATTCTATTTAGGGTGCTTCCCAACTTTCCCCTATTATAGAAGAGCTTACTTGGGATTTCCCGCAACAACATCCTCCCACCTTCTCAGGGGATATAGAACCTCAGGCTACTGAGTTGTGATTTGAACCCATGGTATCGATATTTGATCATATAGAGATGCCTCCAGAGTGGAGGGTAAATATATCTACCTACATGCTATGTGGCTCTAACAAGCATTGGTGGGACATCATCTCTCAAAAAGAGTATCATCGAGGTATGGTCTTGGCTGAATTCCAGACATCCTTATGTGATCACTTCATCACATAGACTCTGAGAGAATACCATCACAGGGATTTTATGTATCTTTAGTAGGGAACTATGATTGTTCTAGAGTATTTTGATCACTTCACTGGTATCTAGTGTTTCTCTCCAACTCTAATCGGTGAAGAGTTAATGACTGCTATGTGATTTGAGTAAGGGATTGTGTATGCTGTACAATCATAAGTAAATGGGTTTTAGTCAAATATCATTACATAGATAGTGAACCAAACCCTTATTACATAATGAAACCTAAAATAAGCTAGAAATGTGGTCTAGTGTCATTCAGTTTTTAGGTAGGGAAAGGATTCATCTGGTAGTAGGAAGCGTCTTTTCGAGGGTGCACGTGAGAGCTGTGGTGACATGCACCGACAACCATTTGGATTGTCACCAGTGTGGTATGTCATGTCATAAGAATCCTAAGTACATGAGGATCCCAATAGAGTTCCAAGCTTGTGACAGTATGGTTCACCTTTAGTGATTCTTCTAATCATTTTCTAAAGTGTCTAGAGAATATGGATCTTTAACAAAACCTCTTTTAGGTTCATGATCATGGACCCCATGTTAGGCTAGGAGTTAGTCTTCTACTAGCTGATCAAGCCATGGTGGTGGTTGTGGATGAGGCAATCAGGCCACAAAGGCTCTGCACCAGTAGAGTGGACCTACTCAGGTCTGTCATGTTTCATATTAGTGTCACAGTTCGGGACATATTTACATAGTAAATCCAACACCATAGAAGCAGAGTACATGGCCATCTATGGATAGAGGTACTATTTTTGTAGCCTCTGCATTATTTTCTACCCTCTTTGATATAATTTCATCCCACTCTTTCTTATTAGATAAAATTATAGAATGTTTGTTCATGGTATTAGGATTCTTTATTGGAATAATGACTATTAATATATTTCTAGGGGTCAAATCAGAGGGTATATTCTAGTTCAGGGAGTTCCCCCCTTGAGATATTCAGGTACTGTTTCCCATGGAATTTATTCATCCTCAAGATTACTGACTTCAACATCATTCTCAGTATAGAATGAAATCTTCTTTACCATAATCATGTATATTTATATCACTGATGACTATCATTTACATCACTTGAGGGTATAACATATATTCATAAGGGAGAATAGTATATCTTGAAATGTAGATTTGGAACCGAGCGCACTAGGCTGGGTAAGGTGGCAACCTAGATGAAGATTCTTTTTATGAATAATTAAAGAATGTAGTATGTGGAATTTTCTCATGTTGTGGATCATTTCAAGGATGTATTACCTAGAGATTTATGTTGGAAACATGAACATTAATTACAAGTATTGGAGTATGGTTTGTTTTTTGTTGTCAATCCTTATTGGAAGTTCAGAATGTTTGCCAATAAAGTGCTTATACAGTTTAAGCAGACAACAGTATTGAAGGTGGCGTCATTTCCCAGTGTTTGCCAAATTTTTGGGCCTAAAATTTATAAAATGGATACATGTGTTTTTGGACAAAGGAGATGTGCGCAAGAAGGAAGTGGTCTGCAAAATAAGTTGACTGTGCGTGAAAAATGGTGTGGTGTGTGAAAAACAATGTGGTGCATGAAATAGGTTGATCGTGCACGAAATATGGTTTGGTGCATGAAAAATATCATGGTGCGTGAAATAGTGGATCAAGGTTTTTCGCACAAGAAGTGTTTCAGAATCAAAATGTTGAAAAATAGAAAAGGCATGGGCTGCGTGGAAAATATGGAGATGTGCGCGGAAAATGGTTCCTGTGCAAAATGTATTGCGCGCCGAATGAGAGTTTTTTACGCCATGATGGGTTTTGTGCACGGGGGTCAGTGATGCCTATAAATAAGAGGTGACCCCCCCTCATTTTGTACTGCTAAAGACTTAGAGAAGATCCGAGTGCTGATGCGCGTAAAAGGTTCGCATCAAGTAAGTTTTGCAAAAAATTCCGAGTTGCGTGAAAAATCCCGAGTTGTGCGGAAAAATTTCGATTTGTGTGGAAAAAGTCCAAGTTGCACGAAAAGGGAGAGGTTGAGAAAAAAAGTGGATGTTGCGCGAAAAAGGTAGTGCTGCACATAAAAGTTGAGGCTGCGCATAAACGTTTCAGTTGCATGAAAAGGGTGCTATTGCATGGAATATTTTTCCGTGTGAAAAAAAATATTGCGCGCAAAAATGAGGTCTTACACGCAAAGGGTAGGTGTTACGTGCAATTGTTAGTGAAACCTGTTTTCACATTCTGATTATTCGGTTTAGTGGTTCAGTGTATTCAAGTGCATCAATTCTGGACTTCGATTCAAGCAGAGTCTCATGCTAAGTAGAGGAAAAGACTTCAATGCAAATCTATTGAATAGACCTTCACGTATATAAACTGATTGGGACTTCACCAATGGTAGTGAGCCAGGGGAAGTCCGTGGGAGTGACCCAAGGGACATAGTGAGCTATCCTTGAACTTTTGTAAAGGTAGTGATCCTGGCACAGAGTGACTGTGAAAAAAATTTTAATCCATAAACTAGTGAAGATTAGTGGATTTTGGTACGAAAGACATACAGTCGGCGTATGCTCCTTGGACGTAGCCCTTTGTGGTTAACCAAGTAAAAGTGTTGTGTTAACTTCCTACTTTCATTTGTTTGATAGATCTAACAAGTTCCTACCAACGTGGGAACAAGATACATAACTTTAAAAAGAAAAATTTGACACCCTGATTCACCCCTCCCCTCTCAGGGTGTTACGAGGTCCTTCAAGTGGTATCAGAGGGAGGTTCACTGGTGTTTGATCTGTCATATACCATTATGGAAAATTCATCCAATGTCAGGGGAGTCCCTCTCTTTGATAGAAGTAATTTCCAGATCTGGAAGAATAGAATGAGATCTCATCTAAGATCTCTTGTAATGGAAGTTATTTTTTCTACTGTTCAAGGAATACAAGTCACTAATCCAACAGGCCTAGCTATGACTGACGCGGATAAGAAAATTCTTGATGCAGATGCCAAAGCACAAAATGCATTCACTACATCTCTTTCTGATCAGATCTATCTAAAGGTGATGAGTTAAACCTCAGAAAAATCAATGTGGGATAAACTTGAAAATATTTTTGAAGGAGATAAAAAAGTGAAGGAGGCAAAACTACAAGTCCTACACAATAGGTTTTATGATATGAAGATGTATCCATAAGGGAATTCATACTCATTCTTCAATCGAATTACTGAAGAGGTTGGATCAATTCGGGGACTAGGTGAAGAAATCAAAGACATTAATATTGTAAAGAAAATATTAAGAATAATTCCACCCATGTACAATGCAAAGGTTTCATACCTTGAAAAAAGTGATCTTTCCAAACATTCTTTGGATGATCTACTGAGCAGTTTGGTAGCATATGAAATGAGAGTCAAACCAGAAGATGCTACAACTCGAGTGAGCAAGGAAATGACATTCAAGGACATGGATAAAATTAAAATTTCAAAAGATAGTAGTCTTGAAGATGATTAGGAAAAATAAATTCTTTCTCTCATTGAAAAGAAGTTCCAGAAGGGAAAAGGAAAATTCAAATGGAAGTTACCTCTTACTTTCTTTCATTGTGGAAAAGTTGGGAACATTTCCTCTCATTGTTTAAGAAAGATCAATGATGAAGATAGTGAAGATGAAAACATTGAGAAGCCTCAAAAAATGTTTCTAAAAAATACAGACTTAAAATATAGAAATAATGTGTTGAAGAAGAGTTTTCTCTGTGAAAAGGAAGCTGATGATAATGAATTCTGTGAAGAAGAAGAACCAACATTTAAAACTGAAAACCATGCTTCCATGATGGAAACAATTGAAAAATCATAACCATAAAAAGATAATGGTCATGACAATCAGTTGGTAACCAATGCCAATCATGAGTTGCAACTTAAAGATTCTGTTTGTAAGCTTAAGATCAAATGTAAGAGTTGCAATTAGTGGAAATCAATTATGGAAGAATCATCTAATTATGTTGATTAGCATAAAGATAAAATTGAATGACTGGAAGAATTTGTGAAAGTGCATTCTAAAATTCTTGAAATCACTGATGATGTAGTGGATATAAAGTTGAGAATTGAAGAGCAAGCAAAGTTAATAAATGACCTCACCACTATATAGGAAGAAAAGACAAATACTGATGAGAGTCTTGAAGAGGAAGTTGTTACTCTTAGAAGAAAACTTGAGAGTGAATCAATTTTAAAATAATCAAGGAAGAAAATATAGTTTGAAAGGTTCTCAGATGTTGAGTTGTTGGAGAGAGAAAAATGTGGTTCCAATGGAGTTGAAAAGATTTTGAATGATCAAAGACCTGCTTTCATGGGGAATAGTGGAATCGGTTGTGAGGCAGAGTCATAAAATGTTGCAAATAAAGGTGACCAAAATAAAGACAATCTAAAAGTGGGTGATGTGGAAAAGTCATCTGAAGTGATGAAATGAAAACCCCCAATTCAATCTAAAAGAGTAAAATAATATTATCCTTGATCTTCTTGGAAAAAGGATCCCTCAAACTATCATCCCACAAAATAAGGAATGAGAATAAAAAAAGTTTGAGACAAGTCAAATATCATCAACAAGATAGTGTTGCTTTTACAAACATGTTTTCTTCTCTTGAAGAAGATTTAGACTATGAAGAACTAATGTACATGGAAGAGAGAGTTGAAAATCCATCTGTGTTCTACACTCAATCCAATGTCTCATGGAATAAAAAGAAGAAAATTGAGAAATCCAACCTTTCAGAGGTGGCCCTCAAAGCTACAAAAATAAATAGTTCTTGGATTCTGGATAGTGGTTGTTCATCTCATATGATAGGTAATGCAGTCCTGTTAACGGATATCAAAAGGAGAGTTGATGGAATAGTACGGTTTGGTAATGATGGAGCTCTTAAAATCAAAGGCAGTGGAAGTACTGAATTAGCTAATGGTGAGTTAAAGAAAACTGAAGTCCTTTATGTAGATGGACTATATCATAATCTCCTCAGCGTGAGTCAACTCTGTGACTCGGGAATTATAGTTACTTTTAATAAGAAAGGCTGCACTATCAAGGGAAAGATAAGAAATTCACTTATGAAGAGATGCAGAACAAAAGTCAACCTATATTAGGTTGATAGTAAAGAAAACATTTGTTACATTACTATTGAAGAGGAAAACAATTTCTGGCATCAGAGACTGGGGCACATCAATCAACAAGACATGAAGAAAATATCAAAATTGAGGATTTTCATGGGCATTCCCAACCTAAAACATAAACTTGAAAAGTCTTATGATGCTTGCATTTGTGGGAAGATGGTATGCAGTTCATATCGGCCAAAGAAGAAAATGGCGTCACATCTTCTTGATCTCATTCATACAGATGTATGTGGCCCGATAAATATTACTGCAACTCGTGGAGAAAGGTACTTCGTTCTTTTCATAGATGATTATAGTAGAATGTCATGTGTAATGGTTATACATAGGAAATGAAAAGTTCTTGACTACATGAAAACATATCGTCGAATCGCTGAGAATGATACTAGATGAAAAATCAATGTGTTGCGATCAGACAATAGAGGGGAATACACATCCATTGAATTTTAAAACTACTTGGAGAAGCATGGGATACAACAAGAGGTAGCTGTCATGAGAACTCCACAACAAAATGGAGTTGTTGAGTGCAGAAATCGACAGGTGAACAACATGTCAAGAACTATACTGATTGAGAGTCATGTTCCATGACATTATTGGAAAGAGGTCATTCAATCTGCAGTGTATATTCAAAATCGAACATGACTTTATATGGGTGAGATAAAGATACCTTATGAATTGTGGCATGGAAGGAATCCATATTTTAAATAATTTCATGTTTTTGGAAGTAAGTGCTTCATCAGAAACAAAGAAGGAAATCAAGGGAAATATGGATAAAATGAATATGAAGGAATTTTCCTTGTATACTCAATGAACAACAAAGCCTACAAGTGTTACAACAAGCGATTAAGAAGGATTGTGGAAAGAAATGATGTTAATGTCATTAAAGAGAAAACCACAAATGCTTCAAGGACTTCATATGTGGATATGTTAGAAAGTGTGGAATAAAGTGAACATGGAGTAGGAGTCACATCATGATGTTGACTCAAAATAAGAATCTAAAGAGGAAACCTTTGTTGGAGAAAATGTGACTGAACCTCACATGAGAAATCAAAGAGTTGAGATTTATCTATCTAACATAATTGGGGATAGGAGTGCACCCACACAAACAAGGAGGATGAGTAATAACACACAATCTTCATTTTTGTTAGTTATGGAGCCATCCTCATTTGAGTAAGCTACAAATGATGAATCTTGGGTGAAAGCCATGAATGAAGAGTAAGATCAGATTGACAAGAACCAGGCATAGGATCTAGTCAAGAGACCCGAAGGTCACAATGTGATTGGTATAAAATGGATCTTTAAGAACAAGTTTTATGAGCATGGAAGTGTTATTAGAAACAAAGCATGATTGGTATGTAAAGGATATTTCCATATTGAAGGTGTTAATGTTGAAAAAACCTTTGCACTAGTGGTTAGACTGGAGTCAATCAGGATTTTCCTTGCCATGGAACTTCGAAGAGCATATAAAGTATATCAAATGGATTTCAAGACAACATTTTTAAATTTTATACTCAAAGAAGAAGTCTACATTGAACAACCAGTGGGTTTTCTTCTTGGTACCAATGAAATAAAGGTTTTCAAACTAAATAAAGCACTCTATGGCTTGAAACATGCACCACAGGTGTGGTACTCCCGGCTGGATTCGTACCTCAAGAAGATAGAATTCAAAAGGGGAGGAGTAGATTACAATCTCTATGTGAGGATTTATCCAAAAGATCAATTCATGTTTCTAGTTTATATTGATGACATTATATTTAGTGGTAGCAGGAAGAAATCAGTAGACAAATTCACAAATAACATGAAATAAGATTTTGAAATGTCTATGATTGGGGATATTATATATTTCTTAGGGCTGTAGGTGATTCAAAAGAAGGATTACACATTCATTTATTAGGAAAAGTATGCAAATTAAATGCTGAAGAAATTTAATATGCATGAATCGGAACCAATGTCAACACCAATAGAAATTGGAACCAAACCTGGAAAGCATGAGGATGAGACCTATGTAGATCCCACAATGTACAAAAGAATCATTGGGAGCTTATTGTATCTGACAGCAACACAGCCAGAAATTGTCTTTGCAACATGCTTAGAAGCCCGCTTTTAGAGTAATACGAAGGAACAACATATGGAAGTAGTAAACAGAATCATGAGGTATATTCAAGGTACTAACAATTGTGACTTATACTTTGATGCAGGAAGGGAAAATGAGTTATTAGGATTTTCTAATGCGTATTGGGCTGGATATGTGGTTTTAGAAAGTCCACAAGTGGTGGATCTTTTTATATTGGGCAGAAATGTGTTTGCTGGTTGATCAAGAAACAAGAAAGTACTTCTCTTAGTACTTATTAAGCTGAATATATCTCTGCTACAAAGGCATTCACTCAACTACTATGGATGAAGCAAAAACTGATAGATATTGGTGATGATGTGAAACAACCAATGGTGATTTATTGTGATAACAAAAGTGAAATTGATCTTATGAAGAATCCTATTCATCATTCTCATACAAAGCATACTGAAATCAGTTATCACTTTATCAAAGAAATTTTTTAGCAAGGCGTTATTATAATGGATCATGTGGAAACTAATGAGAAAATGGATGATATCCTGACTAAGCCACTGTTAGTGGCTGCGTTTGAGAAACATCGGTTGAACCTTGGTGTTCAGCCACCTCCTCGTGCATAAGGAGGTTACGAAATACCCCTCTCCCTAGTTATGTTAAATATTTTTAATCTGTTTGTGGATATGAGGCAGGTTTATATGTGAGAAACTATCCAGGGGGTGTATTGAGATGTTCAATGAACATATAAAGTCTTTGGGTTTATTTCCAATGGGGGAGAAGGAGTAAATTCAGGACATTTTTGGTATTACGATGAGAATTTGGTGTTTGAAGGTAAAGGAATACATTCAAGGCATGTAATTCTTCTTTGAAAAAGTCAGAGAATAGCTTGGGTGTCTTTGAGAATTCCAAAACATAGGATCCCAATTCATGTTTCCCCTCTTTTTTTCAACACCAAGCACTACTCACGTAGACTTAGAGTTTTGGCTGAGTTGATTCTTAAGTTTTAGGTTTACATGTGGCTGGTGCTCTATTGATTTTTTTTGATGATTGCCAACAAACCCAAAGGGGTAGATTGTTGGAACCATGATCGTTCTTTGAAAGTATTGGTGTATGGTTTGTGTTTGTTTTAAATCATTATAGGAAGTTCAGAATGTTTTCCAATAAATTTCTTATACAGTTTAAGCATACAACAATATTGAAGGTGGTGTTATTTTCTAGTGTTTGCCAAATTTTTGGGCCTGAAATTCAGAAAATGGAGACATGTGTTTTTGGACAAAGGAGATGCGTGAAAAAATGAAGTGATGTGAGAAATAAGTTGATCATGCACGAAAAATGGCATGGTGCACGAAAAACAACATGGTGCATATAATAGGTTGATCGTGCGCGAAATATGGCGTGGTGCATGAAAAATAGTGTGGTGCATGAAATAGTGGATCAAGGTTTTTCGCACAAGAAGTGTTTTGGAATCATAATGTCAAAAAATAGCAAAGGCATGGGATGTGTGAAAAGATGGAGATGTGCATGGAAAACGGTTCCTGTCTGAAATGTATTGCGCGCCGAATGAGAGTTTTTTAACCATGATGGGTTTTGCGCACGAGGGTCAACGACACCTATAAATAAGAGGTGACACCCCTCATTCAGTACCTTTAAATACTTAGAGAAGATCTGAGTGCTGATGTGCATAAAAGGTTCACGTAAAGAAAGTTGCATGAAAAATTCTGAGATGTGCGAAAAATAACGAGTTGCAAGAAAAAATTCTGAGTTGTGCGGAAAAAGTACGAGTTGCGAGAAAAAGTGGATGTTGTGAAAAAAAGGTAGTACTTCACGTAAAATTTGAGGCTACATGTAAAAGTTTCAGTTGCATGAAAAGGGTGTTGTTGCGCGAAATATTTTTCCATGTGAAAATAAAATATTGCGCGCAAAAGTGAGGTCTTTCACGCAAAGGGTAGGTGTTGCGCGCAATTATCTGTGAAACCTCTTTGTACGTTTTGATTATTTGGTTCAGTGGTTCAGTGTGTTCAAGTGCATCAATTCTGGACTTCGATGAAAGCATAGTCTTGTGCTAAGCAGAGGCAAAGGCTTCAATGTGAATCTATTGAAGATACCTTCATGTTTATAAACTGATTAGGACTTCATCAAAGGTAGTGATTCATGGGGAGTCAATGAGAGTGACCCAAGGGACACAATGAGCTATCCTTGAACTTTTGTAAAGGCAGTGATCCTGACATAGAGTGAATGTGACCAAAACTTGTAATCCATAAACTAGTGAAGATTAGTGGATTTTGGTACGATCGACACACTGTCAACATATGCTCCTTGGACGTAGCCCTATGTGGTGAACCAAGTAAAAGTGAAATGTAAACTTCCTGATTTCATTTGTTTTATAGATATAACAAGTTCTTACCAAGGTGGGAACAAGATCCACAAATTTAAAAAGAAAAAGTTGACACCCTTATTCACCCCTACCCTCTCAGGGTGTTCTGGGGTCCTTCAATTTCTCTGGATTACCTCCTAAGAGAGAGGCTGAGTTCACCATTGAGCTAGTTCTGAGGGTGATACTAGTGTAAATTACTCTTCATAGGATGGAACCTATAAGGATTAAATAACACAATAATCATCTTGAAGATATATACAAAAATTGTTTTATCCGACCCATCACTTCTCTCTGGGGTTCATAGGTCATTTTCACCAAAATGGTAAATGGTACCCTCATATTGTGCATGGATTATCACTCGTTGAACCAACTTATGTTGAAGAACCAGTATCCACTGCCTCTTATAGAAGACCTCTTCGACTAACTCCAAGAAGTGACTATTTTCTAAAGATTTATTTGAGGTCTAGATATAGTTAGGTGTTTTTTAATCCATCATACATACCTTGTACAACATTCCAAGTTAAGTATGGCTTGTATGAGTATCTAGTCATGTCGTTCGGCCTTTAAAATTCACTCGTATTTTTCAAGGATGTGATGAATTAGTTTTTCCACCAGTACCTAGATTCATTTTTGGTGGTTTTCATAGAAGACATATTATTTTATTATCCCACCATACATTTCCATTCCAACCATCTTGAGATAGTGATAAATTCACTGAGATAGAATCATCTTTATGCAAAGCTCATAAAATTTTACCTCTGGATTAGTAATCATCACTTCTTGGATCATATCATTTCATAGGTAGGACTATCAGTTGACCTAGAGAAGGTGAGTGCCTTGGTTTCCTAGGATCATCCCAATAATGTTTTTGAAATATTTAATTTTTTAGGAATAATTGGCTATTATAAGAGATTCATACAATACTTTTCAAAACTTGCGGTGCCTCTTACAAGATTTACTAAAAAGGGTTTCACGTTTCTCTTGTCTAAATCTTGTGAGATATATTTTTAGGAGCTAAAGATAATACTAACTTTAGTATTGATCCCGAATCTTCAAAATCTATAAAGAAGTGTAGAAATATGGTTTGCAGTAGTTCTGAAGAAAGTTGATTGGGTTGTAGTGTACGTTTCCTATCAATTGATACCTCATGAGCGGGACTAACCTAAGTATAACCTCAAGCTAGAAATTGTGGTTCATTATCTATACTTTTGGTGGAATTATCTATTGGTTGAGTGGTTAATTATTTAAATGGATCCTAAAATTATTAAATACATCTCCACATAGTGATATTTTAATTTAAGGCAGTGAAGGTGGGTATAATACCTACAATCATTCGACTTTGAGCATCCTTATACATCCAAAAAGGGTTATTTAGTTGATGATTCCTTGAGTTGGAAGACTTGGACATAGATCATCCAGCTGACCAGTAGTGAGGGGAAGTTGATGGCTCTATTTTATGATATGCACCTAGAGGTTTAGGAATATCATGAGCATTGTGTTTTAGTATCTCTATCAATGACACCATCCCTTCTAAAATGGGTGAGGATGAGACAACTATCAGATCTTGAGGGCCTCTTCTAAAGATATTGTGTTTATAGTGAGAACCCACATCTTGGTTGGGTTGTTTATGGGAATGATACTCTTCTCTTACATGGGTGTATATGGATGATTTGGATATACCAGAAGAGTGGGTGTGGGAATATCATACCTCTATTTGGGAAGTTCACCATGGGATTACCAATATTTACCCTAACATACATTTTCAGTATTGATGTCCATGTATGAAGAGTAAGATTTCAGGTTTTATCACTTAGTGATCCACATGTCAACAAGTGAAGGTAGGGAAATAATGAAATACTTGACTTAAAGCCTATATCCATTCTTGAGTGGATATGGAATGACGTTTCCAGGGATTTCATGATAGAAATATCGAGATCTCCTTGAGTCCATGATGTAGTATGATTGATCATTGAAAGATTGACCAAGGTTGCACAATTTTTACTGATTTGGGAGACCTTATCTATTGATGAGATAATAATGATTTATATCCAATAGATAGTGAGGCTAAATTTAGTTGCTTCTTTTATCTTGTCTGGACGAGATTCTAGGTTTACATTGCAGTTCTATTAGGGGTTGCAGAAGGCATTGTGTTTAAAGGTTCTCTTGAGTACAACATATAACCCTCAGAACGATGGGGAGTCTTAATGGATGATACATGTTTTAAGGGACATGATTTGGGTATATGTCCTTGATTTTGGAGGTTCTTGGGAAAATCACATGCCTCTTTTTGAGTTTCCTATAAAAACTATTTTTAGAAAATGATTCAGATGGATCCATATCAGGCACTTTATAGTGGGTTGTTTCATTCACTTCAATTTTGGTTATAGGTAGGGGAGGAAACACTACCGAGTCCTCATCTAATTCAGGAGACTTTATAGAAATTATAGCTAATTCAAAAATGTATGTCTATAGATCAGTATAGGAAGAATTCTTATACATATCGTCACTGTAGTCCTATAGATTTCAAGGTGGGACATAGAATCTTTTGGTGAGTTTCACCCATGTTGGGTCATAGACGAATTCAGAGATACAGTAAGCTATCACCCCGTTATGTCAGGTCTTTTGAGATAGTTGAGAAATTAGGGGTAGTAGTCTATCAGTTTTAGTTTTTTGAGATTTACCATTCCATGAATGATGTCCTCCACATATCATAGCTTCATCCATATCATAATGATCTATATCATTAATTTTACCCTAATGATCTTGAGATGGAGGTGGATGCATCTCTCAAGGAGCACCCAATATGTATCATTAATGAGAGCATGAAGGCTCTCTAAGGAAGGTTAGTTCCACTAGTCTGGGATAGACATGTGTGGGATGAGTACTGGGACCGGAAGGTCAATGTATGTCCACAGTGGTCGAAAAAATTTTAGATGATGTCTTACAACCCTTGGAAGATAAACTCATGGATGAGTTGTCTTAATAAGGTGAGTTTGTAACATCACATTTTTTCTCAAAATTATGGACCATTTTTAGTCTTTAAATTCCCAGGATAAACCTTTAAATGTTACTTAAGGGAATAAAGAAGGCCATGAGGGGGTATGGGGATTATTCAAAGTGAGGAGCCCCAAATATTGGAGAAGCAGATTGGGCTGCATAATTAGTAGAAACCATCCAGCCCAGCCTGTATGGTTTCCCTAACTATGAAGTGGTGGGGTAGAAAGGACAAGGGGGTCTCACAGTATCCTTACTACCATGAGATCCCAGGTACAAACCCGTGTGGGGTTTTAGGTCCTCTTGGATAGAGTCATATCACCCAACTAGCACATAGTTAGCCAAATCAGGTGTCTAGCCAGTGTGGGGCCCCTCTTTAAGTGGAATAGGGTGCATGGTTGGTGGACGGTTTGGAAAACTATACGACCAAACTGTTCGGACCAATAAATGAGAGGAAAATTACCTTTTTCCCTTAAAGGTTTTAAAACTCTTAAATCTTATTCTCCTCCCACGTTTTTTACTCTAGAAGTATTGTGATCTCCCTCTTTTCTCCTTTTAGGATTTCTCTATCTCCTCTATCTGAGATCCAAATACTTCACCATCAATTTCATTGGAAAGTTTGATGTAATCTATACACTCCTCTTCCTTTATTTTCAATTTGATCTTCTCCTTTTTTGTTCTATTTAGGTGAGACCTAATTTTTCCCATTTTCAGGGCTTTTGGAGATTTCCTCGATAAAATTTTTTCTATCACAATTAATGGAATAATAATGGATAAGTGGTATTATTCTAATCTATGGGAGGTGGTATTTTTTATTTTTCAATATTTCATTTCTTTTTATATGGTTAACCATTGTGCCACATGAAAAACCCATCCAGTGATGCCTCTAAGCTGTTAAATAAATTAAATTGAATACTTTTCCATGTCTGGTATGACCTTAGTGAGCGGAAAATCAAACTTTTGGTTAATGACCTTGACTTTATCCAACCCAATGGACGAGTGTTCCCCTTCAAGTATTCATTCACTATTACTCTAACTTTTTTAAGACCCCTAAAGGTCAGTTTAACATATAATAAATTCATTTAGGTAAATAATTTAATTAATAAGAATTATAGGCTATGAGTTAGGACCTTAGTCTTTGTTCCTTATGATTCATACTTTATTTCTTATGCTTATGATTTATCAATGTTCCTTATTTCCTTGTGATTATTTCCCAATTCCATGTTTATTTTCTTGAATAAAACGATTTTTCTTTCTTTATTATCATATTGTACATGAAATGCCTTATTTATTATATGTTATCGAGATACCCTTTCCTTTACTACTTAATGGGATGAGAGAATATATGACTATACTTAGGGGAAAAATGGATAGGCTCTCCATTATTAGTACTTGGATCTTTTGGACGCATTGGGAGCGATACTTGGCTTTCCTTTTATGGGATCTTCAGGTCATTTATTATTCCCTTGAGAAAGATCAGTTCCCATGGGGAGAAACCATGGGTGGGATCATTGGGAAGATGATTATACCAAGCCTCAGGTGATACTTGATACCCTATGCGAGATACATGGGATGGGCTCAGTAGTTATGCATACACCATGTTGAGAGTGACACAAGGGTAAACTTTCATGGGTCACATTAGACAGGATATACATTATTGGAATACTTCAGAGGATTCTATAGAGACCCTTGTGATTCTATTATAGATCTCCTTAGAGAGGCTCAGAATTCCCATGATGGATTTTACAGATTCCTTATTTGGATTACATGTGTTGGACTATTATCAATTTATGTTAATTCTTGATTAAAAACATAAGGATGCATTAACCAAGAAAAAACACAAGCTTGGAGAAGGTCCATACTTGATGCCTTCTTTATGATTACACATGCATGCACCTTATTATTTGTATAGGTTTTCTTGTTTCAAAAATATAGCTTATGTTGAAGCAGGTAGAATCAATTAGGTATCCATAGAAGAACCTGAACAGAAGTATTATTTATTTCTCTGAATTTACTCTTAATAGATCACTATTTATTTTATATTGCATTAACTGGATTGATCTAGACACCATTGGTGGTGGCCTACCAAGTTTATCTCACACCCTTCTTGGCCCATATCTGGTACATAATAAGACATCATGATTGCATGTATAGATAAATGGAAGCTTCCAGCCTCTGATGTTTGATTCTAATTCCAAATATGGAGTATGGGATCTAGGGACTAATCCTATGCTCTTGATGCTAGTAGTAGATAATTTTTAGCCTTTTGTATATTTTTATAGAATATGGTATATAAATATATCCCTTGTTTCCCTATGCACTCATTTTTTATAGATACATGATCGTCATCATCAATTTTGTATCGATTATTTATTGTTCAGATTCGTCTAGTTGTTTATTATCATGCATAGTTTATTATTATTCTTCCACTTTCTGTTTCATATTACAGCTTTCGCTATGATGGGTTATTGGTTCTATCATGATAGTGTCTACTTATGATATTTCATATATGTATTTTTTGTTGTGTTCCACTATGATCTATGAGGGAACAGTCTCCCAAAAGACACACCCTAGGAACTCACAGGTAGTTAGCCACTTCTAGCCTATGGGGAGGCATTCTTGAGGTCTTGTAGCCCACCATCTAAAGGCATAACTATGTGGATTCCTAGGTGGGATGCTATAGTGAAACCCTATATAGAGGATCACAATTAGGAAAACCATGTGAGGGAGGCTGCATGGATATTTGTTTTGGTGTAGGTCTATTATAGACGAGCCACACATGTTGTACATGATTTTAAAAACCATGTGTATACCCACATAGTTAGTTCCACATATGCTATTAGACCACATGATTTAGGTGTAAAATTTTGGAAACCATGTGGAAAAACCATGTGCCCTTAAAAAAGGTTCAAATAACCATTACTTGAAACCTTATTTAAGGTTTAATACCTTTTTTTCTTTCCTCTCTACGTACATCATCCTCTCTGTTTGAACCCCATTTTGGATTCCTTTCTTGGAATGGGGGAATCTCCTATGTTCAAACATAGAATCAAGAACCATCAATCACATTGAATCACCCTCAGTTAGTCTATGATTCCTATTCCTACTTATCTCATTTTCTCTTTTCATATTGGGTGTAATTTCCATGTGATCTCATATTACCTATTTCATGGAATTTGTCCATTATTTTGACTTCTCTCATTCTAGACCAAATCAAATCTAGATAATTGATGAGCGTGGATTACTAAGCAAGTGATAGGTGTTATATACCTTTTCCTATAAAGTATTGATATTTATAGGTCTCCCCATAGTTCCATTTTCTAGTCCCTCTATGCGTTTCTTATAAAATGAGAAACACATTAAATTTAATGTCGTAAAACATTTTTTGGATGTACTATTTTCCTTTGATATGGTTATAGGTCATTAAAATTAACTCAAACCACCCCTTGAGGTTATTTAATTTAAGTGCCTATGACCACCCCTTTGGGTGAGCTGGTCTTTCCTCCCATGATAGGAATCCATTTTAGAATTAAATGGTTATGTTAAAAGATATATAACTCTTATAACACCTTTTATGTTATAAAATAAAGGGAAAATTAAATGGTTTAATTTGAAATTGTAAATGAGATGGGTGATATCTCAATTTATTACTCTAATCTAAATGGTTAGTAAGGTGTCATGGACACTAACATGGCCTCTCCCTATATCAATTGTGAGTGAATTGATCAATGATTATAATGCGATGAATTAAATTATTAAAAAGGGTATGGACATTAAAATGGACCCTGCCTTTTATTACTTACAAGTGAAATGCAAAAAAAAAATGAATGTGATGAGTTAAATTAATAAAGGACATGGACATTAACATTCCCCCTTGGTCTCTTATATAAAATGGTCAATGATGGATATTTCATTATGGAACCAACATCATAGTATGAAACCAAAGATTTATTTATATTGAATGCCTTATATTATAACGTTGGATCCAAATTTCTTGGACTTCCTTTGATTTAATCATTAGACACCTCCCAAGTACATCCCATTTTTTCTATAGACAACCTCCATGGATTCAAAGAGGATTCCCTGGTCAAAGGTCTTGGTTCTTGGCCCATGTAGGTCTATATTATACCGAATTTTCTATGGATGAAGTATGTGGCTCAAAGAGGAATTCTTGGTCAATGGACTTAGGTCCTAATTATGATAGGTCTAATACTTGTTACACCTGACATATTTCGTAGCCTGTTCTTTTCTCTTGTATAATGTTTTTCATCATTTATAGATTTCTTCTTATAGCATGTACTTATATTTTGGATTTCATCATTTTATCACTATAGCATTATTCTTGTTATACCTACACAATGTTACAATTAATATGAATAGACTGTATTTGTTATAAACATCATTATTGTTGTACTACTGAGTGCATCTCATACCCTTTTGGGCCACTGATTGGTACCTAGATAAGAATCATGAATATAGGTAGGGACAAGGGAAATAATCCCTATATGGATGCCTAATTTTATATACTAGGATAGAGTACAAGAGAAGAGGACCAACCATAGGTTCATGATTCTATTAGAGATAGCTTTTGATCATTTAATATTTTTGTATAGCATGACATGATCATAATTTTGGTATATGATATTGGATATGATTCTCATTTTAGAATCCACTAGTTATTTATTTACCAGGATTTTTATTATATCTATTTATACTACTTATTATTTTATTACATCATTTTGTTGCACTCTAATCAGGAGGGTTTATTCATCCCACCATATCATCACTAACCCTCGCTACTAGTCAGCTTCCTATGGTGTACAGGGAGGCATGCTTGAGGCCAATTGGATACCAGGTTCAGTTACTGATTATTGAACAAGATCCAGAGTGATACACATGTTTTAAAATGTTATGTGAAATTAAAATATCTATCTATTTTTTCAAGAATACTAAAATATCTGGTCCTTTGGGATCTGATCACTTGTATCTAATTCTAGTGTAATGAAGTAAATGGTGACTTTGGGCTACTAGTTTTTGGATCTTTATAGCATTGGATATATTGTTTAGCATTCTATTTCATCATTTTAAAACTCCATTATATTATTGATTTTTTACCTCATGATTAATTCCAAGTTTCTTGAGGTTGTTTTATACCCCAATGGATATGAAATATATTCCATTTTTAAATTATAAAATTGTGATAGAGTATCTAGTCTCATTTTTTGAATTTCCTTTAATGACTCTTAATTCACTACATGACTTCTTTCTTTCTCTGTATTAATAGAATATAGATTATTCTACTATATTCATCAACAAAAAGGATGACATACCTCTCTCCTCATGTGTTGAGTCAATTGATTAAACAACATGTATCAATATAGACTATATCAAGTATATCATATTCCCTTCTCTTCATTTATCGGTTAGGATTTTGAGCACATGTATGCATAACATGTATTTTCATGTTCTCACTTCGGATTTGGAATGTATAACACAAATTCTATCTTAGATAATATTTCCATAATTTTTTTGGTGAATTTGTCTTATAATCTATTCCATAAGCTATTATCCTTTTCCAATATAAGGAATCATGTGTTTTTTACTATGCACATGGTATGTAATACCATTTCCCCTTATCCTTTCATAAGAGGGTTCCTTTTCTTGATTTTAATCAAGAATATATTTTGTTTAAATTTCACCTCAACTCTAGAGTTACAGAGCTTACTCACACTCATGATGTTGTTCTATAATCCATCCACATTGAGAACGTTCTTATTATTTAGCTCATCTCTTATTCGTAAATTATTTCCACTGCCATTTATCTTTAAAGATCTATTGTTATCAAATATAACCACTCCATAAACACTTCCCATCACATTTTTTAATAGGTTCATGTTCCTAGTTATGTGGGATGGACACCCACAATCAAGGATCTAGGGGATACTATTATTTTTTTCTTTCAGAGAGATTTTATCTAGGCGATCCTTCTAATTATTCTTCTTTTTTTCTTCCAAGAGATACCCTATCAGTTTGAGAAAAAATTTGGACTATCATTTATCTCTCCAACATAAGTGATGCAATTATAATTTTTGTCTTCTTTAAAAATGGAATGTCTATTTTTCATTGGAATCATGTTATGTTGTCTTAATTTCATCCATCATTGGATTCCATGTTAGTAATTTCTACATCTTCATTACCTAAAATCATGATCTTCATACCAAAAATTAAAATAATGAAAGAAACATAAATTTAAAGAATTTATTATTTAGGATTAAGGATATTTCCTCTTTCTCCTTTATAACAATCCAGGCGCTTCACCCTTCAAATAGTTCTCTGCCTCTTCATAATAGGATATGTTATGTCTAAGGTAGACAAAAAATTATCAATTAATTAGAGAAAATATCTTCTCAAATTCATCACTATACATTTCTCTATCTTTTAAATGGATCTTTTATAGTTGAGTAATACAAAAATATTGAATACTATCTCTAACCCTATACTTCACTTTGTTTTAAGTTGTCATTTCTTGTGATTTTGAAGTTTGGACATCAAATAAAATATCTATAACCTTCTACTTCACATTGTTATAAGTTCTTATTATTACTAATTTTGATGTCTCTATGTTAAAGCCAACTCCATTTTTTACATATATACTTGGTTCAATGATAATTCATTACTTTCTCAGCACATATTGATCCTCATTTGGACTATTTTAATAATTATCCTTCTAAGAACATTCCAAACTATAACTCCTCATTTAGATAACTTGATTTAATTTCATATTCATGATATTTTTAAAAGTAAGAATCTCTTATTTAAGGGATTAAATATTCATTTTTAAATCCATTAAATAAGAACTAAGTTCATTAATATCCTAAGTATGATCTCAATTATTCATCTATAAATCATTTATTTGTCCTAAGTTTACATAACTAGCCGATTTATCTTCTAAATCATTTTCTAGTTGACAAATATCAAATTTGTTCTAATCCATGTATTAAAAATATTATTTCAATAATATACCAATATTTTGATTTCTAATTCTTTTAATATCAAGCTTCTTAAGTTCCCATTCAAGTTCCATTTCATACTTTTCTTTTTTTAATAATAGCCATCATATATTCCCTTATATCTATCTAAAATTATATTTCTACTTTCTATAAATAGTCATGATCATCACATTCTTCTTTTTATCACCAATAATTATCACTGAAAATTCTTCCTTAATTAATTTCATAGTTTGAAGTCTCTTTTATGAATGAATTTCCCTCATGGAGTCTTCATAGTTTCAACTTCACCTACATCATCTTCAAATATCCTTAGAAACATTTCTATAATTTTCCTAACCTTACAAAATCAAAAACATTACAAAGGTAGATTTCCATTGAACCTACCCTTTACTATCATGATTTTCTTTTCCATGAGATATATTAATTCATCAGTTATATATTTTTCCTCATCTCCACATTTAATTATGTTAATATTCTCTATAGATATAAATTTTATCTTCTTATATGAGTTATTTTCTACTCATTCTCACTTTACATACATTTTATATGCAACCAAACTTCTTCATATATCATCTAATAATAATTCTTATAAATTACTCTCTTGAAGAGATGATTCCTTTAGATAATAAAGTGGTGGAAACATTCACAAGATCTTATTTATAATTTCAAAATATTTTATTTCCTCACTAATTCTCTAGATATCTTCAACAATTTCAGTGATTCCTTTAAATAATCCATCACCATTTTCATCAGGGTACATTTTACAATCATTAAAATTATCGTTCAACACTTGATGATTATTGTCCCTATCCATGGTGTCACTATAATATATATTTTATAATTTATCCCACATGGACTTGGAAATAATTAAAATCATCACTATAATGTAAATTTGGTTTTTTTATCCCTAGATAAGGAATTTTGAGATTTGTAATCAACTTATAGTAGCTTTATATCAACTTTGGTCATAGAAAATTATGAAACATCACTTATATTTATCAAATTTTTGTAAATAGGGAAAAATAAATTCTAAGAGAATATAAATATAATATCATTATATTCTTATAGGTATTGTAATTTCAACCATCAAATATGCATATTACTTTTTTATTCACCATGTTTTCCATAATGATAAAATATAAAAAATAGATTCTACTATTCAAATATATAGATTTGATAATGTTTGATGAAACCATGATGCCCAAACACACCATTATATTGGGGTGGATTAGGGTTTGAACTTGTTCCCAAGTCTCATTTTATCTTGTTTCCTCGTTTTTAGGAAAATTTTATACCTATAACAATTAATTTCACATACACTATAATTAAACATAATAAAACTAAAATATGGTACAAAAAAATTACTTGGTTCACTACTAAGGGATAATTCCAAGAATAAAACATCAATGATGTATTTATATGAAAAAATCCACTAATCTATACTAGAAAAATAGATACAATATTTTTATCATAGTCACATTGTTCTATGATCACTACCTTTTAAATTGATCTTAGGTAATGACACACTACCTACCTTTGGAAACTATCACTACCACCCCCCGTTTTCCCCTACTTATAATGGATGTATTCTCAATTTATCAACATGATGTTTTTTACCATATCAGTAAGAATGAACAAAAATATTTTCATTATGAAATCTAGAATATGGTTCTCTAAATTAATCCAAAATCTCAAAAAATAATTACCAACAGTAATCTAAAACTCTAGATGCACTTCTGTCAAATCATGATTTTTAATAATCCATTTATTATAGATTACTCACTATATATGTTCTATGTGGTTTATAGTTCACTCTATGTGTTCATAACAAAAATAAACCCCCATGTAATTTATTCAGAGTTCTGTCCTTTATGTAAGATCTTCATGGTTCATTTAGTCACACAACGTTTTTAGGGTTCTATATACTTTACTCAAATAAATTGATTAATTATAATTGTCACAAATGAAGATATAAATTATACTTTACAAAAAAAAATTCAGTCTAATAATCCTTTAATTATTTCCCTCTATCAAATGTGGTGCTTGGGGATATATTTATAGGCAAAAGACCCCAGAACACTTTCTCTACATAAGATCCTCCTTCCATAGTTCAAGTAAATATCTAATCACTTTCTTGTAAACAATACCAAATCCATGTAAATCTTTCATGGAATTTATTAATTTTCTATGGATTTTACCCTACATAAATCTTTCATTGATTTATGTAAAATTAAATTTTTGTGGTTCAAATTACTCTTTCAAATTCTCTTCACAAACAAACCTATATCCACATAATTATTTCAAAAAATCATTCTATCATGTAATTATTTTATGAAAATGTTTCCACATAATTATTCCACAAAAAACTTACTTTACACTATATTTTTCACAAAACATCACCATAAACTCAAAAATTTATCTAAACTTCATTTTTTACTTTGAATACACAAGTAGAATAAAAATATTGACTTCTGAAAAAAATTCCTCATTAAAATATATTTTTATGTAAGATTCAATCTCTTCTCATGATTAAAAGTTACTTAAAATCTCTAATCATAATTGATACTTTTTTAAAATATATCCCTTTGAATTAAAACTTCTTTTTCAACTAATAAGTGTGATAAAAAATATATATTAATAAAAAACGCAACAAACCCAATATCTTTATAAAACAAATAATTTAATCCTTTATATTCTAGCATTTTCCTGATCATGATTCAGATTCTATCGACCATCATCTTTGATACCCTTGGTTCTAGTAGTTTGGTTTGAAATTTGAACAGATGAATAATTTTAGATAATCATTTTTTCAAGAATAATGATATATTTGATGTTTAAATTCCGATTATGTTATTGTTGGCATAACTCGATGGCTTAAGTGAAACCAAAATTCAAGTTTTGGTTCTTCATTTTCACAAGAACATGATATAGTTTATAAAAACAGGTATTACAAACATCAATGAAAATCATGGAATACAAATATTCATTGGATGATTGCCAACATCATTAATAGCCTTTAATTTTGGTGTGGTGACCACCAAAATGTGGATCACTATTCTCTATCGAGCATTTCCAAGATGTTTTGATATTTTAGAGTCCAACTTGAAACAGATTCACTAAAAATGGCCATAAAATTTGAAATGGCATTCCAAAACACCTAGGTTTACTCTTAATGACTACCAATATGGTATTGGATTATGTAATTTCTAGGGTAACAAAATTTCTTGGTCCAAACCATGGCGCAATCCATTGTGAATTAAATTTTAATTTTTTTTAATTTTTTGTTAATATTATAAAAAATAATTCATTAGCACAGACTATTGGGGCCCACATAAATTTTTTGGGAGGTGGTATAAAGAGAAGAAAAAACATTTTGGTTGATGATATATTGGTTTAAAGTAGATTAACCTGGTTAATAATTTATAAAGTGGTTATAAACTATGAAATAATGTAAAATATAAATGTTTCTATATTAATTTATGAATAGTTCATAAATAAAATATAAAATGTTTATATTAAGACTTTATTTTGGAAATTTATTAAAGAAATTACCAAAGGATTTTTTGATATTGATACGATCAACAGTTTAAATAAAATAAATTTTGTGACATAATTAATTTTTTAAATTATTTACATTAAAATTGAAATTTTTATTATTAAATAATACATGTGTTAATAAAATATCTCAATTTATAAAATTTAGTTAATTTTATATTAAATCCATGAAAATGATAATATACAACACTCATATTGGGTAAAAGTAAATTATTAAATATTATATATGGGTAGATAATAAAGTGTTTATATTTTATTTATAAATTTTTCATATATTATTTATATATTTATTTAATATTTGAATTATTAATTCATTTTTTATTCCATGACTTATTCATAGATATAAAGCATTATGTTTTTATTTTTGAATAATGAATTTTGCTAAAGTGTTAAATTACTTCTAAATTTTCATACACGTGTCTAATATGTTACATATTTGGTATGATAAATGATTTAGTTTTATTTTACATTTATTTTATATTATATTAGGTTATTATATTGAATGTAATGGTTGATTATAGTTTATATATATTGGGTTTTAGAATTATGATGAGATTTAGATCGCTCTTACATAAAATATCCTTAGGTAGAGGGCCATTAAGTCAAACAAATCACTGATCTAGAGGCTTATTATTTGTTTAGAAAAGTGGGGATTTTCCATATGTCACTCCAAGAGTACATTAAGTGGATTTTTAATTTCATATGATTTCAATACTTTACAAGAAAAATATTTTTAGGAACATTGTGTATGTGATTAATTTTGATATTTAAAAATATAGTTGTATTTTAATTTAGGTTAGTAACACATGCAATGAGTTGTGTAAAGTGTCACACATTATATGGTTTTAACATATTGGTTTAGTGGAAATAATATGTTTCCATAATAAATTATTAGAACCATGAATACTTGTAAAGGTAATACATGAGAAAAAAATGTGAAATTAAATCACCTTTAAAAAACTATGTGTAATATTCCATCAAAATTGAACATTGTCAAGAGCTTGATCATCGAACCGAGTAGGTAATTCCAAACCTGGGTGACCCTAGATTTTTTTTATAAGTAAATAAAGTAATGGGTGACCATATAGGATTAGGTTACCATTTTTATAACTTTCTTTTGTCTACACTTAGATTGGAGACCCTAATAGATTTATATTATTATAGAAATGGTGTTGAGTTTATCTATATGATAGGTATGAGAAAGAGTTTTCCACTCGACCAACCAAGTGTCATATATATGATATTACTAGAATTATTCCTCAACTAAATAACAAATCAGTGATAAAATCACTAAAGAAGACTCATTTATTAGTTAAATACGGATCTTATCCCACTAATGTATATGATTGTTTTAAATTGGTCATTTTTTTAATATGATAAAAATTACTAGGGTCTTTATTAAATATATATTTAATATAATAATAATATGATAAATGACTCTATAGTATAAAAACTAGAAGCATCATCATCTAACGTAACTTTGAGACTAATCATCAGAAAACATGGAGCTTAATGTAAACAACTTATTAGAATGTTATAGAAACATAATTAATTATTCTTTAGAAAAAGAAATTCTAGGTGATAGAGTAACTCCTTCCTGAGAAACCAACTATGGAAATTATTCAACACTTTAATCTAGATACTTATGAGAAAAATATAATAATTAATATAATGTTTCAAATAAATTATATGAAAATGACCTAAAGAACTTAAGTGTCTACTGATTTACTCAATATGAAAGGGTATAACATATAGATACTATAGGTTTTCTTAAGGCTTGTTATGGATGTGAAATTCATTTTTTTGTATTTTAAAATGTTCTAACAAAGTAAATTAGTTTAATAAATTTTTACCCTATTTTATAGAAAAAATAGTCTAAATAAACTAAACATGAGATGTTTAGGTTTTTGTTCTTTCGAGATTGTAAAAGTGGGAAAATTTTCAAACAAATATAGGAAATTTTAGTTGGACAGTCCAAAAAAATTCATCAAAGGACTATACTAGGTCATAAACACCTATAGGTAATTTTAGTAAGTAAGGATGTTGTTTCTATATGATGGAATAATCTAGGATACCTAAATGGGTTTATATATACTCCTTGGAAATTCTATGTTAGGTATTTATGTTGTGGGAATATATTCTTTTCTTTTGATGGTTATATGATAAAAATTTATATGTTACAAAGGTTTTGAGTAAATTGGATTTTAAAATATAGGAAATAATTAATGGATCCTAAAGTTTGAATTTAAATGTTGAAGAAAAGTGTTTCTGATTAATGCTTTTGAATGTAAAGAAATATATCAATCTCAGATGGATCTAAATAAAGGATGTATATAATTATCACATTTATCTTATATCATAAGTGAGTAACTTTTTAAAAATTTATTATTATAAAATCCAATTTACTCAAAACCATTGTAACATATAAATTTTTATCAATCTCAGATGGATCTAAATAAAGGATGTATATAATTATCACATTTATCTTATATCATAAGTGAGTAACTTTTTAAAAATTTATTATTATGTAATAAATTAGATGATTTATTTAATACACAAGGTTTATGAACCATCAAATTCAATAACATGTTTGAGAAAAAGATAAGGGTAATATGGAGTTTTTTTTCTCGGATAATATTTTATATAAAATATCTTTTAAAATATGAAGTATAGGATTCTACCACCTTACAGTGATATATTATAAATAAAAATATTATTTATCTAAAAAAATAAAATTCTATATATTATATGGGTACAATATTTTATTTATTAAATATTACCACTAAAATAAATTAATGATATTTCCCCCCAAAAAAGGTTTTTTTGCATCTTAGAATGATATTATGAAAGGAATAAAATTTATAAGAGGTTATTTGGAATATATTTAGACTTTTATAAGTTAAAATTCAGAAAATAAAAGATTATTTCATTCTTAATTTAATGTTAATATCACTCAATATTCTAAAATAGTATTAGATGTATTGGAAAAGATATATAATATGAAGAGTTGTATTTGTTACCAAATAATCTCAAAGGAAACATTTGATGAAAAGGTTCCAATAATTATAATGATGATAAAATTATATAGAGTTTTAAATAGACTATATAACTTATTAATGTCGTTAAATTTGATGTTGTGAAGTAAAGGGGTTTGAATACCAAGTTTAAGAAGATGAACCTTAGAAATGTGATTCTTGAGTCTCAATGTTATTAAAATTGGATTTATTTATAAATTCCACTCACTAAAAAATTTTCATGAGGGGGTTTATTAATTGATCACATAGAGATGTGTTAGGAATTACATAGTTATGTAATGAGTTTAACAAAACCTAAAAATTACAACACACATAAGATAAATATAGCACTCCATCCTATGTGATATATTTAGACCGAATCTTATGAATGGTTTTATTAAGTACTATTAAAAGATTCTAAGATTATAAAATGTATGTTGATGTACTTAAGGAAATTCCACTTTATCATCCATTCAGGTTGGTTTCATATACTTAAAGAACTGAAATGATAATTAATCTCTCAAAAAATGAGTTATCCAAAACTAATATTCATCATGGAGTATTATAATTTATGATAAAAGTTTAAGGTTGGTATGATTATGATTTCATATTGAGATATATAATATTCTCATGAGGAAAAAAATGAGTTTTGTTCACTAGATGGACCATAAGTATATACCACATGTATTGGTATATATTATGTATCTAGTATACTAGGGGTGCGTGTTTCAATTTTTTATTTCCTGATACTTGAGGTTGGTTAGATACCTAACATTAGAACCTTAATAATTTGATAATTTTCATATGTTGACTATGAATATTAGCTAATCAGTGGGTGTTTGGGAATATTTATTATCATTTTGTTAGTTAGAGCTTAACCAAGATGGGATTCATCCTCTCATATGAAAATTATGACATGTGATCCCTCAATTTAGACAGAATGGGAAGTATATAGTCATACCTAGAGAGTATATATGATATGATTATATATTTGATTGAGAAGTATGTGATGAGAAAATATACTTAAGACAAATAAAATTAAATGTATTCATTTAATTTGTTATTCTATAGTCTCATAATTTAGAAAGTATGAGAAGGTATATGAGATTGAAATTCTTCATGTTTCATTTTCACTCGATGTATTATACAAAGGGATCATATGAAAATGTATACATATATATGATTTAATTGGGGTAAATATGTATAGAGATACATGTCACTAATAGAGGGAAAACTATATCCATTTGTATCTTAAGTATAATTAATTCATTTATAGAGGCCACTCTTTGATTACATTTATTGATTTGTAAATTTATATTTTTTTATCGATATAAAGTACCTTATGGTCACACTTTTTGGTCATTTGAATGAGGATAATGTTTATAAAACATCAAGAGCTACCCAAAAAGTGTTTTAGAGGTGGTCCTAAAGAAGTTATAGATAAATATACACATGGTATTGAATATGATGAGATACATGTTGAATTTAGTATAGTTTTATTAGAATATTTTTAGAAATATCTAAAAATATTTTTGGATATTTGTTATGAGTAGTTTCATATGATGTGACATAAGGTGAATGTGTAATATGTCTATGAGTCTTTAGTGTAATTGTGATATTGGTAGATTTTTGCAATAAATGAATCATCACAGCATGGTAGTTTAAAATATTTCATGGTTTGTCCTTGAGTACACCATGGAATAGTGTGAGACACTACGTCATGGTGATTGATGCACGAGATTATCTTGTTTTTCAATGTCACATGGGAAAAATATTGTGTCATATTAATATTTTATCATATTCAATTTATCATTATAGGATGATGATTCTGAGTAGTTTAAACACATAATGTTAATGTTTAAACATTAAGAATTCATTTTTGGGATTAAAAAAAATCAATGGAGTAGAAATGTTGGAATGTTTTTAAAACATTCATATTTATATTAGTTGAAATTTTGGAGTTCCATAATTCTAATATATGCTACGTTGATAATCATAAGATGTCTCTGATTCTATGGAGTTGAAAATACAATTACAACTATAATAAATCGTGATCATATTTAGAACTTGATTCTCTCCCACCTTTAACAAAGTTTCTAGAAGATTGTGGTGTTGAGAGAGGTACTTCTTGAACATCAAGTTATTCTTATGATCTATGGATACCTCCAAATGAATAATATTTTTTGAATATTATTAGTTATCTTGATCAAATTCTTATAAAAATGTTCAACATTCCCGATGGACAAGTTTAAGTAGGATTGTTCGTGTTCTTAATTTTTATTCCTTCCCAACATATAGATAGATTCTATAATTTTATAGTGTTTTAGAGTTATTCTTCTTCTGTGTTTTAAAAGTTATTCATCCCTCATTAATATTCAGTATCATCATAGATAAAAATTTTCTGATCACATACATGAGAATATTTTCATTTTTAATAGTTGTTTCATTCTAGATGTAATTTATCTCCTATCCGACATGAGTACAAATTTCTTTTATAAAATATGCCTCACCTTACACAAAATTTACCACATATCTACACGAGATCAATTTCATTTTATAAAATATAAATTATTCATTATATGTGAAATTAATCTTATCTCTTATGTGAAATAGATTATATTTTCTGAAGGATTTGTTAATATATATGAAATTTATCTCAAATTACATATTTTTTTCAAATGATAATTCATTTTAAATGAAATTTATCAAATGTCATAGAAGTTTTAAATTCCATTTTTAAAAGATATAACATAGTACATGAAATTAATCTCATGTATGTGATGATATAAGTTTCATTTTTAATAGATATATCATTCTAGGGGAAATTAATCACATATAATACATAAGATAAATATTATTTTTAAATAATGTTTCACTATAAGTGAAATTTATATCATCTTATACAGTAGAAAATTTTCATTTTAGAAATGATGGATCATTTTATACAAAAAAATATCTCATATCACACATATGATAAATTTCCTTTTTTAGAATATATAATTATACATTAAATTTATTTTACATAGTAAGTGAGATAAATTTACTTTTTTAGAAGATAAGATATTGTTTTTTTAAATTTATCACCGATCATATGTGAGATGAATTTCATTTTATTTAAAATTTACCATTGTATATAAAAATTATATACTCTCAAAGATGAAATAAAATTGTTTTACAATAAAATATAAAACTTTACAAATAATTATTCTCACCACACACATGAGATAAGTATCATTTCTATATTATATATCATTATAAATAAAACTCATGTAATCTCATAAATGAGATTATTTTTTTTATGAAATAAATATCATTGTTTGTAAAGTTATCTTATTTTGTACATGTAATAATTTTTTTAACTTCTGTTATAGATGATATTTAATGTCAACTTATCTATACCATATATATCAACTGATAAAAGATATATCATTGTAGATCGAATTCATAAAAATAATATACATGCTATAAATATCATTTTTTAAAATAGGTGTCATCGTACTTTAAACTTATTTGATCTTTCACTGTAATAAAAAAATTATCATTTTACAAGAAATTTATTTTATCATAAACATGACATAAATTAATATTTTTTAAAGATATAATATTGTACATGAAATTTATATTATCAATTAAAAAACATATATTTATATCATGTATTTTAAATTTTTTATAAAAACATTATTTAGTCTAGGTGAAGGTTATTTTAATAAAATGTAAACAAAAGTATATTAAATTTTACATTTAATAAATTATTTTTTTTTAAAAAATCTGAATATATATCATTTGACCATTTTACATTTCTTTTAAAATCATAATATTTTTTAGCTTATTATATTTTCATAATGATTTTTATAACATTTTTTAATTTAAAATTTAATTTTAAGACTATTTTTATATCTCATTTTTCACCCCAAAATAAAAATAAAATGAAACAAATAAAGTCAACAACGTGTATTGAAAGAAAATAAATATCACTAAAAATATAAAACATTATTATTATTACAATTTTATTTTTTTGGGATGTGTATAATAAATTTATATAATAAAATGTGGGTAAAAATAAAATTTTGATAGAAAAATGTTTATTTTTTTAAAAAATTAAATAAATTTATCTTTTGGAGTCAAATAAAAGTAATTTTTTTAAAATATAAACCATATTTAAAAAAATAGGGTGAAAAATATAATAAATATAAAAAAATAAGTTAAAAATCAATAGACATATGTACTAATAAATTAAAAAAAAAATAAAATTAGAAAAAAAAATGAATTTGACAAAATATAGCTTTATTTTAAAAAATAATAATAAAAGAGATGTTTAATTGGAAATATGGGCTTGGGGGGAGGTAGGGATGAGGTTGAGATAATGAGATTACATAAATTATGGGAGGAGATAGAAAATTGAGGGAGGGGAGGGATGGATGTTTTGTATTTTTTGATGAGGCGACATAGAGGTGTAAAAAATGGTGTCGATTTTGGGTGTTATAATGAAATTTTTATATAAAACCAATCCAAATTTTGGACATGATTAATCTATATAGACTATGTTATTATGAACAAATTTTTGACTTGGGTTTTTGGGTTGATAATATTTTTCATTTATTTAATTTAATTTTAAAAAATTTAAATTTTAAAATTAAATAAATATTGATAAATTTATAAAAAAATAATGGTTTGATCCAATGTGGGCTTGTGCTAATGGATTTATTTTGTATGAAATTAGTACCATAGGTCTAAATATTTTAGTTGTATATGCATGAGAAATTTTTATCTTAAACCAAGGTATTTGAGGTTAAATCTTGACCAGACTCAATACGTAGATTTAATATGTATAGATTGATTTTTATATAAATTTATTATTTAATATATGAATTTTACCCTACTAAATTTTCAAACTATTTGTATATTAATTTGATGATAATTTTTTAAATAAAAATTAATAAAAAGGTATTATGTTTTATTTTTAATGAATTCCATGATTTTTCTTAATGGTGTTCCTCACTTTATTGGTTTTTAACAAAATTAAATTCCTAATGGAATTTAATACAACATTCAACTAGATTATTAAATTTAATGTTAAAACTAGTTGATTATAATTGTATAAGCGTTGATAAATGGATATATCATGAATTTAAATTGATAACATTAACTCTAATTTAGTTTAATTTTATTATATATATATTTATATAATAAGTATAAATATTATTAATATTAATATCTTATTTTAATTATAACACTGTAACTATAATTTTAATATTCACACACAAAATTATAATAATATTATCAATATATTATTTTAATAAATAATTATACTAATAATTATCATTTATTTTTAATACTTTAACATAGAATTGAATGATTTTGAAGTGTTAATATTTTATTTAAGTGATTGTAATGAAATTGTATTAATATTATTTTTATAATAAATTTAAATTTAAATTTATAATTATTTTAATTTTTTTTAAATTTAACTTAAATTTCATAGGTAAAAGAATGATTTATCAATGGTTGTGATAGTTCATATCACAAGGAACATTTTTTATTAAAGATGAAACATGAGTAAAAATTGTTAAACTATATTTTGTGATACAAAGGGTAAAACATGATAAGTAATCGAAAAAACATTGGATATGATATGTTTGAAACACTCAAAAGTTAAGATAATTGGATTAATTAAAATTCATGATATCAGAAACAATGTTGTGGAGTTATTCAATGTGGTTTGATGAAGTCCTTTCATCTAGGAGAGATAAAAGAACAATGATTCATCATGATAATCAAAATGACTATGGTGGTAAATTGTAGCTTGTTATATATAGGAAAAATCATTTTTTTGATCATCACTTCAAGGATCATGGGTAGGAAAAGGACGACCAGTTCAAACATGATGTTGTGCATGTTGTTTGTGATCCTCTTTTGTTTTATATAATTTCTTGTGACTAGAATTGGGTGGTTGAATTAGGAGACACCTATTTTCTCATAATCAATTCTTAGTGAAGAAATATAAAATTATGAGGCATATATTTTTCAAGGAAATTCTAGGAAAATATACGAGTTATAGGTTGTGTATCTTAAGTGATCAAGAAAATTCTAAAAATATAAAGAATGTTATTCTCATTTTTCTAATACCGCCTTGTGGTTTTATTATCTATTTTGAAAAAAATGAATATAAGGTCTTAGATCAATATAATATCAGCTAGATGTTGAAGATAAAATATACATGGATTTTTTAATAATATTATATATGAATATTTACAAGATTAAATCATTATATAATTATATATACACACACAATATGATGTTTTTTTATATTTTTTATGTTCTTCTATGATTAGTGTAAATTTTCTCAATTTTTTATAAATAACCACCAAGCCATATATGGGTAATATTTTTTTTAATTATAATAAAAGGATAATTTATTTATTTAGTTATTTTATTTTAAATGATAATTGGTTTAAACAGATTGAATGATTATTTATTAGAGATATTTTTTTATGTTACTAAATAATAATTATTGATTGAATAATTGTAATTATATATGTAAAGTGAATTTTTTGAGTTCATTCATGATCATTCGATGAATCTATCTTATACATGTTTAAATATAGTTATGATTAACCTAATTATTAAGTTGGTTTTCATCTAATCAAGGGAAATTTAATTTTGATAATTAGTTGTATGGACTTAATTCCTATGATATTCAAGTATTCACTAAAATATTTGATATCTTCATTACTCATTATCCTTGAAATTATAATTTTAACATCATTTTTTCTTTAGAATATATTTTTGTTTATGTTCAATATTTTTTTATTTAGTTGAAATAAAATTAAAAACAAATCACTCAAAATTGAGCATCCAAAATTTTGAATCAAAATATTAATATATCATTTAGTCTTCTCCATGGGTTCGACACCAAACCATTCACTATAATATTCTCTTTTAGTTTATCATATAAGAATTATATTATAAAATTATAAATTTATATATCAATAAGGAATTAAAATGCCTATATTCATGTAACATTTTTTTATTTTTTCCAATGAAGAGTATAATTTTGAGGAAACTTATATTTGATATATTAGGATATGTCTTTTCTTACATGTTTTATTTTTTCCATTTTTATGCTTTTTTTATGCTTGAGTATTCATGATGTTAATTTCATGATGAAATTTTGTATGCATGAATCTTTAACTCATGATAAAATCACTGAATCTGGGAGAAAAAAACTTTTATTATGTTCTAATGAATGAGGGGATTTTTAAAAGAGGGGGTAAGGAATGAAACATGGAAAAAAATCTAGAAAAATAAAAATTTGAAAAAATTACCCAAATTAGATAAAGTGGAAATAAATATAAATAGAGTATAAATTTCCTGAAATCATGGGGGTGAGTCTAATCATATTATTACCGTAATTTTATATAAAAAAATTTGATATTAAATTAACAATTATATAAATGGTAACAAATTATGTTCAATTAACTATGTTTCCACATGAATATACTAATACACACGCATAAATTTTTATTGTGATTTCTAACACTTTCTAATTCAATGTATCTTAAAAGATGTGGTAAGGTTATGGTTGTTTAATTATTCACTGGTAGATAATTTGAAATAATTTATTCAAATAATTACACCATATGACATCATAAAATTGGATGATATGGTAATACATTTTTAAACATGTTTACCCCTTCCAAAATATGAATCTCTATTTTAATATTTTAAATTTAAATCAAGCTGACATGGATTGAATTTTTAAATAATGTTGGTAATTTAAATAGTTGTTAATAAATTTACCCCATCATGATTTAAATATATGGTTTCTAATTCAAAAATTCTATAAATTATTGTCTCAAAGTATTAGGGAAATCATCTATGTTCTCACTAAAGGATTATTAATGAAGAAATATTTGAAATAATCATATTAAATATCCAATAAAGTTCTCATCAGTAATTTAAATGGAAATTGAAAAGGTTCAATAAAATATATGGTCTCACAAGGTGGATTCCGTAGGATTGGTTATTTTTAAATTAGAATTTCAAATTACAATGGTTGATTCATTTATGTCAATGAACAAAATCAAGGTATGTCTGAGGAAGGTTAAACTATGTTGATAATAATAATCAAAATAATTTTCAAAGATGGAGGATGTGATAAAATCAAGGATTTAGTATACTATAATTTTAACAAACATGGATTGATATGGGTTTTTAATAACAACAAATACATAATTAAAAAATTTATGTTAGTTTATTTGAGGAAACCTTGCAGATTTTATCACATCCATAAAAGTTTCATTAACAAATCATACAACATAACTAACAAATATTGAACTTTATATAGTTAATCATGAAAATAAATTGAATAAAATCCCTAAATGATCATAACTATGTGATATTAAATTTAGATTAAGGGTTTAACTTAAGGTCATTACCTAACAAAATGGAAGAATCACTGAATAAGATACTGAAATAGTGGAAATAATATAAATAAGAAAAAATAAAAAATAAAATAAATATGAGGAAATGTGTAAGGAAAATAATAATATATGTATGAAAAAAGTTAATGAGTAATAACCATAACTATAAAAACCAAAGTTACCATTTTTGAGAGATTAAATAAAGTGAAAATTATTGTCCAAAAAGTAAATTTTAATAAATTTTAAAGACAATTTATATAAACATTCCCTTTTCATATGATTTAGTTAATAGCCACATTTATATAATTTTTATTAAATATATATTTACAAATAAGATAAATATAGAGGGTATGGGTACGATTTCTCTCATTGGAGTATATTAAACTGTGGTGTCAAGATGTTTACTAAAGAAACAAAAAAAATCATGGAATCTTTTCTATAGAAAATCACATCGGGTCTTTGGAATTTGTATAATCTTGGTGTGATTTAGGTGTTTATTTGTGAATATTATTCCATACTCAATATCTAAAATTATGGTTTTAAGTAATATTAAACCTATAATAGTATTTTAATTTCCCATACCTACTCACTCTGAATAGTATCCATCCTGATCTCCACATGACCATAGGCGCACCTCCTCATATACCAGTGGTTTCCGACTAACATCATGGGTATAGGGTGGTAATGTGAAGAGACTATACAACCCATATTAGAGTATACAATAAAATATTAAATATTCAACCATCATACACATATATAACCAAGAGAGATCATAGATAAATAAAACATCAAGATAATGATAAAATTAATATAGAACACACATACAATCATAAAAACTTGGTTTAACGCTGGGATGATAACATATATAGAAAAAACAAAATAAATAAATTTAAATTCATCAAATTTAACTATGATTTATACCTCTCCCAAATCTCCATGTATAATCCTAAGATATATTTCTTAATTAAACCCTAGGCCTTAGCTCAACATATGCCTCTAACCACATGATATCTAGATCTAGTACCCAAGTACAGTGAAAACCTAAGAAAGTTGTGAAAAAAAAATTCTATAGGGAACCATCAACATAGTCTTTCTCATATAGTAAATTATGTTATATGTGCATGTGACATTATATAAATATAATAAATGATTTTTGTAATAAATAAATCAAAAATAAACTAACATTGATCCTCAGGTTTGTGACCCTGATCGACCATACCTTCTTCATTTAGTTTTAGAGTATCTCTGGACACACTTTGTTGATTGTGCCAACAACATAATGACCCATGGGTATTTCACCTCGATATATATTGATCTTGAAATGGGGGCTACACTCACCCCAGTAAATAGATAATATCCTGGGGAAACCTCTATCCTAGTATCTAACCCTAGGGACAACTTTATCCTAGTATGAAATGGTTCCAACAGCTGATCACTAGCATACCAAATCATCAAACACACCCAATTTAGACCCCACAAGATCCTATAAGCTAACATGTGGTAGGAAATCCATCCTTTAAAAGGTTTAACCACACCCAGTGAAGACCTGTTAGCTCACACATGGCAGGAGCATCATCCTCTACCTGGGCCCAATGTAACCATGGATCCAAATTCATTTAAGCACCACCAGTAGTATCAAAAACCTCCCATAGAAGTATTGATAACATCTCCATAAGTTGTATCCGTGATCACCCATAAGGGTGTTTTGCATTTTTAATAAATCCCACATATTATTGTTTTCCATTTTACAATCCTAGAAAACTCAATAAAATAAAAATTATTGGAACCTAAAATAATCTGATACCTAGTAAACTAAAATAAAAATAAACACCTTCCTATAAGGTTCAACATGTTATTGGGAACCCACCAGGGTCACCCTAGGTCTCATCATGGGAAGGTCACCTCATAAAGGTCCCTCAATCCCAAACACACCTCTCAGGGTAACACATGTCACTCTAAGAGCTTAGTTCCCCTCAACATTATCAAGTTAATTCCAAGGACTCACTATACTCATATGATGATATCATGAGGAATATTTCCTCAAGACCATACCCATTTCTTATTCACTATAAGTTAGCCTGAACACCCAACCTATCCATCAGTCTCTTTTGGTCTACCCTCCTAGGTAATCACATATTAATGGGGGTGGAACACTCACCACACAATCATCCTTCTCTGCTCAAATCTCTAAGTAATATCATAAAAATAAAGGCCCAAAACATCAGTGTATGAGGAAAACCATCCACTTCCTAAGGCTCATTGGGGCCTTAGCACTTTATGCATCTTAATAGAGGTAATTTTTAGTTTAACAAGGAAATTCATTTTCTACTACACATCTTAATTTAAATTAATAAAAACAATCATCTTTTCTCTTAAGGTCAATGCCTCGATTTAAGGAATTCACATCCATGAATTATAAAAAAATACATAAAACCATAGGATGAGTACCAAGGACCACCTAACTCATTCCAATGTTTTCCCATTTAATTCTCTAAGACTATATATTTCCCTATCCCCACCAAGACTCATACAAGGTCTACCCAAGTCCATATCATCAACCGAGATCCTAACTCATGCCAAATAACCAAAAAATAATAATATAACATTTATAATTAATTATCTAAGTTTACTTAAAAATTAATATTTACCATAAACTAACTGGATGAGCTCATCACATCAACATCTCAACCACACACCCATGGGAGGTCCCTAACAGATCCTCAATATCAGATTGATTCCAATCACTTACATACTATATCAATCCAATCATTGATTTAATTTAAATGAATGTAAAAATCTCAGAAAAACAACCTTGGAAACAAACCTCACAAAATCATTGGGTGACTATGCACATATATAGAATCTCAGGATAGTATCTTCCTAGGAAATGTGGAAGACCCATCATATCAGGATGATTCTACTATGATATAGTAGAATATTCCATGAACCCCAATCTATAGACAACAAAAACTATATAATAAAGAAGGAGAAGAAAAAATGAGGAAAATATAGGAGAAAAATCACCTTAAATGATGAATAATAAACCTGAAATTAACATAATTGGATGGGAATAAAAAGAGGGAGGATGGGCTTGGTTAGCTGAGGTGTGAGAACCCAAAGGAGTGTGGAAGGGGATCCCCCCATTAAATTCTTGATAGAAACCCAATAAAAGGGGAATTTTAATGACCATTAGGGATTTTCCACATAGTTTTCGAAACCATGCACTAACAATGAGGTAGAAACTATCTATATAAACCCATCTCACATAGTTGAGTTACATGATTTTCCAAATCATGTTCCAATCATTTGAATTTTAACTACCTTAGTCTACAAAATTTCACATGGTTAGTCTACAATCATGCACCAACCGAATTCCATTCCCTATATCCAAGACACCACTGCAAGGTTTACCCTATAATACTCATGGTTTTCTCTAAACCATGTACTAACCATGCACACCAACTATGCACTATAAAAATTAAACTGAAAACCTCCTCACACTCATGGTGTTACATGGTTTTCTTTAAACCAAGCACACTACACTATACACCCTAGCCTGAAACCTCCAAAAATTCATAGAACTTAACCTAAATCTCCTGAGACTCACCTAAGAACCCAAGGAAGCTTCTACACCTCAAAACGTATCCAAAAACATCCTATTGGGATGATTAAAACATCAGATTATCGATCTAAAACCCGATTCTAAAAACAACCCATCCACCAAAATAGAAATTGTAATTCTTTTAGAGTTTCTCAAATCAAAAGGAACATAGTTTTACAACCTCACCACCATAACACTTCTCATCCTAAAGTTTTCAAGTCAACCTTATAATCAATAACCTTGAACTATATTGTTCATCAATTCACCCTCAACTCGTCATGCTCAAATTTTGAATATTGAATAAGATTTCATAGCAGACTCGCACATGAAACTCTACTCATCAAAATCTGAGCAACCAACTACTAGTATCATAAAACCACTAAGACAATTCATAAAATAACCATTCCACCCTGAGGAATCACAATATCACCAAATGATTCATTATTAGGTTTATGGTGCTCCCCACAATACAACCCAACTCATAATAATTGATTCTAATCCATGATGCTCCACACTATAGAAATCACAAATAAAAATGTACTCTCAATGGTCCAATGACTTGATCAATGAGATCTCTAACTCCCCACACCCATATGTACCTGATAACACCAATAAAATTCTATTATCCAAGCTTGTTCCTAGTTTCTAACTAAATTAGATGAGTTTCTATAATCCATGAAACAAATAAAAAATCATCATATTTTTATTTAAAATACTTATAAAAGCCATGAAATACACTTTTCATGTCCAAAATGGAATACCCAATGTGGTTTCCATCCTACCACATCCAATTCCATGTGAAACCATTGGTTAGACCTCATCTGGTAGACCTATCTCAAGGATGCTTTACTTGAGCTACCAATGTGCTTCCAAATTACCCAATCATGATAAATTTTCTCCTAAAAGTAATCCTTTGATCATACCAACATATACACCAAAGTCTATGCCCAAATATTGATGAGAATCCATGGTTGAACCATCAACCAGCCAAACCAATGTCATACTCCCACTCAAGTACTAATGCATCCCGGATACGAACACCTTCAAATCAGATCAAAATTTATCCCAATCCTAAATCCTAATTCTTGGACTTCACCCACTACCAAATCCAAAATCATACATGACATTCATCAAGAAACCCATCTAAATTTGGATCCATTTAATCATTATTATTTGAACTACAAAATGATCATCCAGTGGTCAATTCCATGCATCCTTGATCATTTTAATACCAGGGTCATATAATCATGATTGAAATCATGCTCCCCACCATATCAGTTTCCTTTTCATCACATCACTAGATCAAAACCCAATCTCTATAGCCCATATCTCATAAATCACTGAACACAATGTTCGTACCTGGACAAACCTACTCATAAATAAGTACTGTTACAAAACATAATTTTAACACGTTTTCCAAACCCAAAAAAAAATTCATCTATGAAATCCACTAAAATTAAATAAAAATATAGTTCACTACCCTCAACCATCCAATAATGTACTCCCCACCATATGGATTCACTTACTCCACTCCTAAATATACCCTAAACAAGTTTCATCATTAAGTAATTCATTCCAATCTACTCGATCCATTCTCATCCAATCCCAACCACTAACATTATTCCTTCCTGATGATAACCTTCAAGGACTATATATGGATTAGTAGTCCCATTGTATCTGATAAATTTCTGATGTCTCCTCTTCCATGAAGGGTAATTTATCATCATTATCAAACCTCGGGTACCCAATATCTCCAATATCACATCAAATTTAATTAGTCCTCAGATCACAAATGGGTGCTCATAGATTCACAAAACCACTCTCACAACATGCCTGTATTGTACACAACTATAGTCTCAATCAACATTGAAATGTACAATTCAATGAAACCAAACCACATAATCTGACTCACAACCATATGATTTGTATATGATCAACTAGGATCATGTGCCTACATCACCAACCATTCCACTCATGCATGTGAGTCTCACTAAACTAGAGAACCATTAGCTCTCCCATTCAAAACTGAACATTTAACCATGGAAAATTATACAAAAAGGAAACCCAATAACCCATGGTTTTCCCCATAAATAGAATCATCTATCTATTCCCTAATGTTGGGAGCATATCCAAATTAAATAAGGTTATGCACTCAACTGGTCTTGTCCTCAAAACCCATCCTCACCATTAACTCACTACTAATCATGGTGCTTATATATCCAAGATCCTATGAGGAATCACTATAACTATTCCATATACCCAATCACATCTCATGTTCACTGATCTCATACCTAAATCACCAACTTGTGATTCTTGTATCTAAAGAAAACACAGACCCAAGATAACTCATCTTCCTTAAGTTACCCTCATATATCTCACCAAAATGTGGTGTCATGTATAAAGGCCACTAGGTTCTATCACCTAGACCAAAATCTAGGTTCCACATAGGTCATGAACCATGGGATTCCAAACAAGCTCCAACCTCAACTACAAAATGGAATCTGAAGGTCCAAAACACCCACTCAAGGGTCCTCAAAAAACACATCTAACATCTCTTACCAAAAACCACCACCAAATATATGGGAATTAACTCAATATATATTAGGTACCACATGTCCATTATTAAGTCTACATGGTACTAATTATCAAAAGAATCAACATATATGACTTCCCTCTTGAGAAACACATGGGAATACTCAAACAACTAACACCCCCATGACAATACATATCTAGAACACCATAGTCAGATTGTTCAGTTAAATTGAATGGAATTACAAGATATATGGTAAAACAATATATAGGTTATATATGACACTTTAAATAACTTAACCTAACTAATAGATAGGGATTCCTTGTCAAGGTATCCAATGCATGTACCGACTTACTAGGGCCACTACACATCCCATTCACTGAGGGATTACACTTTCATCATCATGAAGAAGAATCATACTGTAGTTCTACATGACCTATCATTAGAAAAAAAATATAGACATATTGTTCTAGATAAGTATAATTCCAATGAGAACTTATATTTGAAACACTATATGTGTTTTTATTGACACTTTAAATAGTCAAAACCCCATCTTCAGTAATACCCCACACAACCAGACATATATATCATGTGAATCCAATATTCCAAGAATGATGCTTGTAGATTCCTCTTTCCATGATAATATAAGATCTAAAATAAAATAACTAGGATCTTTCTAATGGTCTAGGATCTTAAAACCCAATAAATCATAATCCTAAATCCCAAAAATCCCATGCATCGTGCTATTTAAAAATCACAAATAAACATAACATCACAAGACAATAATAGCATTACCATAGCCATAATTACATGTAATTCCACTAGAAAAGGTGTTTGAGATGCACAAATCTAGGTTCCATCACAAGATCTGACACATTAGAAAGTTTCTTTTCCATTATCTCACCAAAAATTAAAACAAAACAAAAATTTATTAAGTTCTACTTTGTAATGTCCCATCCCGGATCACATTAAACAATATCCAGTATGGTCTCCATGTGACATTAGGAAGGACTCATCATATACCAATGGTTTCTTACTATCAGTAGACATCTAGTTAAGTACAGTGAGAAGACTATACCCTCTATATTAGACTACACAATAAAATATAAAATAGCCAACCCTCATATAAAATCTATATAACCAATTGATAACATAGATAAATAAAACATATAATCATTAATAATATTAATGTGTAACGTACATACAATTATATAGACTCATCTAGACATTTGGTTGATCGTATATATATAAATAAAAAGAGAAATAAAATAAAAATGCTTCATAATAAATCTTATCCAAACCTCATTCCATGATACATCTAAATTCCCAAGATATCATGATCAATTAAACCCCACTCTTCTACCCATCCTATGCTTGAAACCATGTGAGACTCTTCTCGGGTACCCAAGTGTATTGGAATCCTGAGTTGGGTGTGAGTACTAAACAAAGTTGGTCACCACCAATGTGGTATCATAAATACTATCAATGTAGTGATAAGTGATATGACATGACCTAAATGAAATAAATAACTACTAGAAAAAACAAATAAAAAATAAACCACTATAGATCTTTGGGTACAAGACCATAATCGACCACACCTACTTTGGATGATTTTGTAGTGTCTCTGATCTCTTCATGGTGATCATTACAACATCATAACGACCTAGGGGTATTTCAACCTAGTACACAGTGATCAAAACATAGGTGATACACTCACCCTGATATACAAATAATGTCCTCAATGAAGTTCCATCCAAATATCTCAAGTTGTGGATTGATCCATGCCAATATGCAGTGGTCCTACAAACTAATCCCCAATAGTCCAAAGGCTCAACCAAACCCACTGAATTCCCCAAAATCCCCGAGTAGCTATCATGTGGTGGAAACTCTATCCTCTGGAAGGCTCGACCATGACCAAGGAAGACACCACAATCCCCTGATAACTCATATGTGGTAGGAGCCTCATTTTCTTCACAAAAAAAGTAATCTCATATCCATATTTACATAATAGCACAAATATGATCAACAAATTATTTATAGAGAGTATTCACAACAACCCATAATGTCATTTTCCATTTATAATAAATTCCACCCATTGGAATTTTCTATTTTATCATCAAAATAAAACAAAATGAAATAAAAAAACATTTGAATATAGGACAGAACACATCCCCAATCCACTAAAATAAAAAATCAAAACCCTCCTATAACATTTATCAAGTTATTTGGTACCCATCGGGGTCCCTCTAGGTCTCATCATTGTCAGGTCACCATATAAACGTCCCTAAATCCCAAACTTGACTCTTAATTCAACACCCATAACTCAAAGAGATGAGTGTCCCTCACAATCATAATGGTCTTGCTGATGCCCCACCACCATCCTAGGTAGATATCATGTGGAAGATGGCCTCAATACCATCACTCTTTCCAAGCCACTCTAGGTTGGATCGAACACCCAACCTATCCACCAGTCTCCTTGGGTCCACCCACATAAGTAATCACATCTCAGTGGAGATATAATTCTCAACCCATGTTCATCCCACATAACCCAAATATCCAAGGTATCTCATAATAATCAAGGACTTTTGCATCAATGGATGAGAAAAACCATCCAATACCCAAGTCTGATTAGGGCCTTGGAACTTTGTGTATCTTAACTGAGGGTGTTTTTTGTTTAAGAAGGAAATTTGTTTTTGACTAAACATATTAATTTAAATTATGAAAAAATCATCTTTTATCTTAAGGTCAATCCCTTGGTGGAAGTAATCTGCATTTAAGAATCATAAACGACCATGAATAATACTATAGGGTGAGTACCAAGGACCACCTACCTTGTTTCAAAACATTCCCATTTAATTATCCAAGCTATCATATTTTATTAGGAATTACAATACTCATCCAAGGTTATACCAGACCCATATCATCACCTGAGATCCTAACATAATCTAAAAAACCCAAAAAATTATAACAATCATAATTAATTAGCCAAATTAAATTAAAATTTGAATATTTTTTAGAAACTAACCATACAACCTCATCATGTCCTCATTATAACTATGTACCAATAAGAGGTTCCCTATGGATAATTGACATCAAATCAAGACTAATCCCTAACATATGACATCAATACAATCACTAGTTTAATTTAAATTAAGGAAAAAAATATTAGAAAAATCATTATGGTGACATGCCTTATCAAATAGTTGGGAAACTGTATATAGGTGGTGTCTCGATATGTCCTCTTCTTAGGTTTATCTGAAGCAACATTAGAACAAGATGATTCCACCATACTCCAATGGAATTTTCCATAAACCCCTTCCCAGAGACAACCAAAATTAAAGAAGAAGAAAGGAGGATAAGGAAGGAGAGAAACATAAGTGGAGACTCTCCTTAAATTCCAAATAACACACCCAAAATTGCCACAAATTAAGAGGAATTATATGAAGGAGGAGGGGCTCAACTGGAATGGGTGTGTATGCATAAAGGGGGAAGAAAAGGTTCTTCCTACTTAAATTATCTAAGGTCCAAAACTGTAAAAAGACACATTTATTGAGTCTCACAGTTCGGTCACATGTTTTACCAAACCATGTTCCAACTTTAAGGTAATAACTATCTATTCACAACCATCTCACATGGTTGATATTAACATTTTACAAAACCATGCACCCACTGTGTGAATTTTAACTACCTCGTTCTTCAATATTTCACATGTTTTCTTATGCAATAATTCTCCAATTTGGTTTCATTCCCTAGTCCAAGAAACCCCTATAAAATTTACCCTAGAATCTTCATGGTTTACCCTAAACCATGTGATAACCATGAACATTAACTATGTTCTATGAAAATTAAACTGAAACCTCCTTGCACTCAGGGTGTCACACAATTTATCCTAAATTATGGACCGTAAAATATGTACCTAGGCCAAAAAACTCCAAAAAATCCAAAAACATTAAAAAATATCTAAAGACTCATATAAGAACCCAAATAAACTTCTGATCATAAAAAATTATCTAAAAACTTCATCTCAAGGCACAAAAACCCTCTGATTATTGATTTGAAACCAAGTACACATAATGAAAAATATACTAAACTCATGATTTAAATTCACTTAGATTTTATCAACTCAAAAGGGAGGGAGTTTTACAAGTATCTCTATAAATAGAATATCAGATAGTGATATCTACACAATATTTTAATGAATAATTTTTATTGAAGGATAATAAGTGTTATTTTTTAGGTTTATTTTACTGTGCTTGATATATAAGAAGAGAAAACACCACTAATATTGAGAAAATGATTTTTAGTTATGATGAGGGACCTAATTGATCAAGTGGGTAGTTTTCATTAAAAGGATTTCAATATTAAGTGAATTTTATTATACATTAATAAATAAGTAATTTAGATGAAGGAGAGTAGGATTTGAATGAGTATAACAAACCATTTTTATTGAAATTTTTTCCATTAATGTAAGGAAAGAATTATATAATATTTAAATGATAAAAAAGAACAAGGGATTAATAGATATTATTAAATATTATCACCATGATGATTCTCATAAGAAAGTAAAAAAGGATTACTGGTAAGTTTGATTATTTCATGAATTAACTTTTTATTTTTCAAGTATTTATAAAATTTGGTGTATTTTTCTAACGGAAGTGGAAAAAATACTACCTTGAGTGAGACTAAAAAAATTATAAGTGATGGAAATGTGTACTAATGGAACCATCATAATTTGGTTATTTAATACCACATCATGGTCGATGTTAGGATACACTACAATATAGTGACTTCCACTAGATTACTCTATTGTGCATAGTATTTTTACATGTTTTATGATAATGTGTGGTATGTATTACTTATCCTATAATAAGAAATAATACTATGGTTATTCATTATATGATGATTATTAGATGAGTTTCAATATCCCTAATAAATTTATAATCATTAAAAATTTAAAACCAATGGATATAAATATTTGTAACTTATAACACATTTAATTAATATGAAAAAATATTTGAGTTCCAAAGAGCATATTTATATGGACATATAAATAGTTTCAATACTAGGGTGAAGAATTAGTAAAGACATTGTGAGAACTCCTCAAACTGAAGCATGATAAATCTCTAGTTTTATTCAAGCCTTTAAAATGAACATTTTATAAGTCTTTTTTCATGCATTAGGTTCCTAAAAAATATTTTTATATTCACATAGGCCGTGGATACTCTTAAATAAATGATTCTATTGAATTTTTCTCAATTATTTCTATCAAGATAATAGTGACGAACTTGTATTGATATAGATCATTGGAGAAAAATAATGATGTTCTTTATTTTAATTTTTTATTCCAAAAATTAGAGTGATCATACAGATTTAGGTTTTGGTTGATGTTTTCCACTGTGTTTGGAAAAGTGGTATCCCCTCTAAAACCCATCATTGATATGAGAGCCAATTATATCTCATTTGGATTCATTCTTTGAATGAATAAAGAAACTATAAAAAATAATACAACAAAACATGACATAGCCATGTTTAAAATAGGCATGGATCATAAAATTTTATAAAACATGGAATAAATGTTGTGATATATGGTCATGGTATTATAAATATTATCATACCACATCTTTATTTTAGAAAAATATTCATTGAAAAGTTACTTCAAAAATAGAGTATCATTTTTTAATATTTCCATATTGTGGTTATCAAAACATTACTCTGTGGTTATGGTCACCATAAAAATAGAACACATTATGGTGAATATTTACAATCCATGGTTATGGTATGACTAGAGAAGTTAAATGAATTGGATTTAACAAAAATGATTATTGTACATAGTGTGTCCATTGAATGAAAAGATATCGTCAAAATTGTTGGTACCGAAAAAAGAATTCTCAAAATGAATTAACCTCATAAAAAATAGTCATAATATCCCATGTAATGATTTTTCATCATGGGTTAGTATATTCTATAGTGAAAATTCTATAAATCCATGGTATTTGTAATTTTAAATAAATCTATATTTTTTAAAAATTATCAAGAACCATTTTGATGTGATCTCTTCAAAGTAAAATATGATACGAGTGACATATCCAATAATTTCATAAATTTTATTTAGTGTATTCTTGGTTTTAGTTCATTTATTCTATCATTTAGTGTTGAATTTTGACATGTTTCAATTATTGGATTATTTTTCACTTTAGTGAGAAAATATATTTTGTCTTGGTTTCTAATTATTTTCTTTATTGTTTTGAATTATTAGAATAAATTATATTCATAATCAATAATATTTTGACATATTTTTTGAGGTGGATTAGTTTTACGTAAATAAATAAATGTGGTTATATGAATTCTAAAATAATTTCAGATAATCAACCACAAAGAAAGTTTAATTGTGTGGTTGATCAATAGGAGTAGGTTTCCTCCACTAGTGCTCAAGGTAGATTCCCATGGTATTTTTTCAACCTACCACCATTAAAAGTGAATTTTTTCTTCTTCTCCTTATTTCACATTTTACACAATACCAGAAGGATAAAAATGAGTGACTATAAATTAACCTTCCTAACTAGAAATAATCTTACATGGAATTATCTTGTGTCTATATTTATAAAGAAAAAAATGGTCTCCATGATGAAAGTCCTTTTGTTGATTTAACTTTTAATGAGCCTCTATAACTCTTTCCTTTTAAATTTTTATTTCTCAATAGTTTCTATCCTAATTTATTTCATCACTTTCATCTATAGTTTTTAATCTTTTTAATCATTATATAGGTCCAGATTCAATTCTAAAAATAGCCCAATATGCCTTGTGTTCTAGTTATACTGGGATATGAAGATTTTTTCTATAATATAATCATTAGGAAATCATTCCTATGGTTTTCATGTAGACTACACTATATAACCACAAGGTATATTTTACCCTTTTTCTTAAGTCTTTTCGAATTTTCTTGATATTCTTCTCAAATATTCCTTTAATTTCTATGTTGGAAACTTTAGAATGACCATTTTTTTTGGATAGTAATGGGTGGTTGACTTGTATTTTACTCCACATTTTCTCACAAAATCATCTATAATACTATGGCAAAAGTGATTCCTTTGATCAAGGAATTCCAAATCTATGAAATTTGTAATTCCTAACAAAATAGCATGCAACTATAGTGTGATCAGTTATTATGGCCTTATATTCCACTCATTGTGAGACATAATCCACTTAAAAAATGATATATGAATAATCAAATGAAATTGGGAAATTTCATATGAAATCTATTCTCTGAACATTAAAAATTTCACAAAAGAAAATGGGTTTTTGATGAATTTCTTGTTTTTTGAAATATTCTATGAAAACTATCATTTATAAATAATTTTAAAAAATGCATTTGCATCTATAAACAATCTTGGACAATAAATTCTATATTATTAAACATTACCTACTTTACATTGAGGTAAAAAGTGGCCTCTGTAAGTTAGAGTTTGATAAATCTCAAAAATTGATATCAATTTCACTTTAAAGAAAACTTCTTCTTATTAATTGATCATTGAAAATTTTACAAATAAATAGATCTTAGGAAACATTAAATCTATATTTAGATTTTAGTTTATAGATTTTGGGGAGATTTAAGTGAGATGGGGATTGAAATGTTACTAAATAATTTTCCATTTATGTATACCATGACACTTTACCTTCAACCAAATAGAGTTTCTCCCCTAGAATGGGTTATGGTACTGGTTTGTGGGATGTAATCTCCAAATTAGGTGTGTTAGATATTCTACTGAAGTGATCAGCCACATTGTTCTTATATCCCTATTATATTTTATTTCCTCATTGAAATCTAGTTATAGTGGCATCCATCACACAAGTATGGTCTTGGATTCTATATTATTTATTGAATATCTATGGGTTACATGGTTAGAAAACAAAAACATAGCTTTAAGAAAATATGATTTTAATTTACCCAAAGAAAATGAAACTAAAAAAAATTATTGATTGTATAGTTTAATTGGGAAGTAACTAAATTTATATTGTCATAGGAAATGACTTGTGTTTTTTCTCAATTATTTAATAAAGGACTTATCCAAGTGCACAGTTAGAATCATTGAAAATTATCTCAACTTATTCATCCTAATCTAGTGGTTTCATCACTAGTGAGGTTATAAATATCATATTTAATTCATCAAATGAAACCCAACACTCGCAATTGAAATAAAAATTAGTATCTTTATAAAATAATCAACAGTGAGGGAGAGAAATCTTACTAAAATCTTAGATAAACCTTCAATAAAATTCTATATACCCAAAGAAAGGTCTAACAAGTTTAACCTAAGTTGGGAAAGGTATGGAATTTATCAATTCGGTTTGTGATTTATCCACTTCAATTCTTTTTTTGAAATGATATACCCAATGGAAATTCCTCTCTCTCCTATAAAATAAAACATTTTAAAATTCAAAACAATATTATTTTTAATGAATTTTTTAAATACTTTTTCCATATTTTTTAAACAATGGTTAAAATAATATTCAAAAAAATATGAAATAATCCAAGAGTACCTCTAGGAAATTCTAAATGTGATAAAAAAAGATACACACCATGCACCTAAAATGTATCTAGAGTATTAAATAATCCAAATGGAATCCTATGATAGGTAAAAGTTCTAAAGGGGCATGTAAAAGTGGTCTTCTTTTGGTTTTCCAGAGCAATGGGTACTTGTAAATAACTTAAAATCCCTAAAAGTAAAAATAATAAGTTCTTCATACCTATATATCTAACATTAGATCAGTGAAGTGGGTGGGGAAATAATCTTTCTGAGTGACCTGATTCAACTTTCTATAGTCTGTGAAAACTCTCCAACTAGTTTTAATTCTCATAAGGATTAATTCCTTATTTTCATTACTCATAATGGTTAAGCCAATTTTATTGGGAACTACATGTATGGTGCTAAATTATTGTGAATATAACATGGGATAGATGATACCTACTTTCAAATTCTTCTTTATATTTTTCTTTACCACATATATCATGGGATTCCACCTCCATTGGGGATTCTTATCAAGTTTCAAACCTTCCTAAAATAGTATTATATGTGAGATAATTGTTTAGACTTATTCCTATGATTTAAAATAAAATACATCCTATTTCTTGGAAATTATTACTAAAAAGTTAAATCACATTTTTTTAGTGTTTTTAGATGGATTATCAAAAATTGTAAATGGTAATTTTTCTTCTTCCATGAGGTGAACATATTTTAATTTATTTAGAAGTGATTTTAACTCCATATTTGGTTATTGTTCACAACATAAAAATAAAAAGTGGTTCCCCACTCAAAAATATATAAATTTTTACACATGATGTAACCTAACAACTTCTTATTCATGAAACAAACCATCATATTCACAAAAAAAATCAGAAGTTACCACTTCCTCCAATCTCAAAACTGAATTTATATAATTCTAGAAAACATCAACTTTTATATAACTTCTGATCGATAAATTTTTTTCTACAGATAAAAATTCATGCAACATAACTGAATATTTAAATGGTTTATTCACTTTGGTATTGTGTAAAAATTGAATGGTCATATGAAGGGTTCCTCATGGAGTCAAAAATATTAAAGTGCATAGTGTTGTCTCCAAACTATATAGAGAGTGTTTCTTCATGGATATTATTGATGGTCCTAAACATATTTAATAATGGGATTTCCAAAATGACGGGTGATTCATATAGTTTTCTATCCACCTACATGTTGATAACATAAAATTCATCTAGAAATATCAATCCTTGTACTATAACTATCATATATTTCAAAACTACTATTAGGGATATAGTGGGTCTGTTTGTGAGTTGTACCACCACTCTTATGGGATTAAAATCTTTTATCAATAAAGAAGTAAATAATGAGTGAGGAAATACATTAATAAAAATACATATATCACCACATTAATAGGAAAAAAGTTAAAAAAGAAATGGTTCATGGAATAGGAAAGGTCCCTCAACTAAAATTCGGTGGGTAATTGTGGTGTGATAAAGGTTTAGACACTTATTCCTAAGATAATCCTATCAGTCCCCCTGAACCCTCTTATTTTTGAAAATATCCTTGAGGAAATTAGAATACATTGTAATTTATTTAGGGATTTGATAAGGGGTTTGTTGGTCTCTACTTTTTGAACAATTTATAGAATTTATTTTTAAAGTGTTTCTTTATGAATCCTCTATGGTTGTACCATTATTAATAAGAATAGTGGGGGTAAGTATTTCTTGTTCCTTTTTTATATTTAGAGTGGTGCATGTTTTCTCTTTTCTTTGGTCCATTTTCTACCTCCTAGTTTTTTTCTTCTTATTAGGAATGTTTTTCCAGAATCTTCATTAAATTTTTATAATTCCCAACCTAATACTTCTATAATTAATGTTGACTTGATTTAGGTTCAGGTGTGGATAGTGGTGGTTTTTCTTTTACATTTATTATTATTATCATACTAACATTATATCTTGGGTTAGGAACTATTTTAATGGTATTTTTCCAAAAATTGTGGACATGATGTATATATAATTTTATTTCTTATTTGTAAAATAATATACTCTATTCACCATCTCTACAACATTGGATGCTTATTGTTTCTATATTAGTAATTTTAAAGAAGTTTAGGGGTTTTAAAAGGTATTAATTTATTATAAATAAGGTGGTTGGTAGGAAGGTTGGTTATAGAACTCCTTTTTATAATTTATGAAAGGGTAGTGGGTGTTATATTTTTTTTTGTTTTTTATGGTAAGGGGGCTGATTTAGGTACAAATTATTTGTAGGGGGGCCAAAATTGTTATAAATATTTACAATCCACACTATACTTGGTTAGGATCTCTTCATCCCTATTATTTTTTTTAATTTTATTGGTTGAAATATTTTTTCATAAATTTCAATTCACTACACTTCATCTCTCTGATCGATGAAATAGATAAATGATGAGCATAAACCACATACCTTAGTTTGTTATTGTTTTTTAATAATTTGTTTCGGTGTTATCTTCCTCACCAAAATATTTGGCACTTAAAATAATATTTTAACAATATATATGAATCATAAATTATCACCTTATGTATTTCGATTATACCAATACCTATTATATTGAATTATTGTGCGTTTTATGAAATATTACCAATTAGGAACTTAGATTCTGTTGGTTGCATATCAACCAATGATCCTCTAGATTATTTATCAAGCATATTTATATCATTATCAATAATACCATGATAAAAAAACACAAGGAAGTGGCCCTCTTATATATCTTTTTTTTGTATAGCTAGCACAAAGATTTTTTAATCTCCCCTAATACTCATAAAGAGTTTATCCCAATGATTTTTGGATGGCATAAATCACCATTCTTATTATAATACTCTTATAGGTGGGTAATAATATTTTCATTAAGCATAATTATAATTTTTACCATCAATTCACTTTACCTGGTTATAGACTATATAACATTTTCTTAGCCAATCCACTAAGTGAGAAGGAAAATTTTATCAACTTCACTTATTCCTAAACCATTCATCTAGGATTAAAAGTATACCAGGCATGTGTGAATGATTTTATCTTTCTATTAAGGTATTAAATTACAGGAAAATAAAACTTGTAAATAAATTATATTAGGACAATTTTAAATTCAAACCCATTTGTAAAATCATGAATAAATATATGATATTTTGGTTAAGAAATTGTGGTGCCCACAAATATCTTAGGGTTTGTTTAAGATTAAAAACTATGAATGCATGATGAAAGTGAAAACTGGTAGTTTCACTAGATCCTATAATGGGAATCTATTCAAAATTTGTTTCCAAATTTAAATTACCAAGTCTAGTTAGAAAATTATTTTTAATTTATTGATCAAAATTAATAAGTTATCTATAAGAATATCAGTTCATGAAAATTAAAGGTTGTATATTTTCCACTGCCTCCCTAGAAACAAGACAAGGTTTTCACATGATCCTATCATGGGCTGTGAAAAAAAGAAATTTTAATCCAATTATAAATGTAGTATTAGTGGTAACCTAGGGGTTTCCCCAAGATATGAGTCCTGAAAATAACAATTCCCACTTTTTAAATAGTGAAATGGTTTTCTTTTGGTTTTTGCTATTTGAAAACAAAGCAAATAATAAATTAAAAGATTTTAAATAGTATGATATAAAGGTAATCGGTTCAAGGTTTTCTTCCCAATTATAATGAAATCCTAGATATTAAATATTTTCTCTTATTATTATCTAATGGTAGATATGTTATGAAACGACATCACATCTTTCCCTTGATTGAATGGTAATGGTGAGAGTAAACTAACAAAAATATCTACTTCATCTAACCTCCTTCCTATTATAAGTGAATGTAAATTCATGGATGGTATGTACAATGAATTCATCCATATGATGAATGTACACTCAATATTCTTCAAACTACCACATCTTCTCACAAGATGTTTCATTATTTTTGAATGAAATAGTTGGTTTGGTATTGGAAGGAACATTCATTGAAGGATTTCAATGAGTGAACAACAATAGGTTATAATATTCAGGTTCCATGAGATACCACATGATAAATTATGAGATGGATAATGCTCTTAATTAAATTAATAGAATGGAGGGTGGTTATTTAAGAGGATGTGATCATTTTCTATTGGGTGTAAGGAACTTTTTCCAAAAATCTTTTCCTACCATAGGTTTTTTTTATCAATTTTAATGAAGGTATTAACACCCCTTTGGGCATATGAGAGTCCTTAAGCTAACAATAGGGATCTAATGGTTGATATACTTACATATATGAATGAATCATTTTTTCTACTTCAGGTATTTTTATATAGAAAACGATTCATACCTGAAAAAATATTAAAGTTGATACAACACCACATGAATACCGTGTACTATAAATACATTTATTTTTAAAATAATTTACATGTTTGATTTCTTGAAGATGGATATACATATTTTGGGTAATTTTCCATTGCCAATGATCATTAAATGATCAAACGAAATCAATTAGTGGTATCAAATATTATTTCTTCAAGATTTAAAATTTTTATATGTATATTTTTAAAAGATAGTGAGATTTAGTGTTTCATAAATCTATTATAGTGATTATGACTTTCATGTGACACGTGAAAAATAAATATGCGATTTACCTTTATGCGATAGGTTAAGATAAAAGTTGATTAAGACTTTCTTTATGTAAGATAATATGGTTATTACCCTTATGTGAAGTGTTCACATAAAGATAATTTAACGATAACCTTTATACAAAGATGTTTATATAAAGTTGAAACCATCACACAAATTTTCTATGTATATATAGTTGGATATTACCCTTTCATAGTTAGGTCTACATAAAGGTAACAATGATACACCTTTATATAGATGGGTTTGTGTAAGGGTGGTTTCCTCCTACCCCTATATGGATTTATGTTTCTTAAGGATCTTTTCAACTTGCCCCTATGTATAGTGTATATATAACATTAAATATTAGTTACCCATACATAGAGTTTATATATAAGGGTAAAGGGAGGTTACCCTTACATGAAATAATTATTATACAAAAGGGTAAAAAGAATCATTTTAAGTTTTTTTAATGATTTAATGATGTAAATGGTTTTTAAAAAATTTATAAATCATGTTAAAAATTATCATGGGAATAATTAATTTATAAGGAATATATAAATTAATTATTTAATTATAGAATGATTATAATTAATTATCTATTTTTATTTAAATATTTTATTCCCAAATATTAAATGTTAATATTTAAAATACCATTTTCAAATTATATGGAATGATTAATGATCTAGAAATAGAATGATTATTTAGAAATCATAAGGGGAAATTAATGAAGTGTTTATAAATTAAAAAATATATGATATTTAGATTATAAAAAAAATTATATAATAGAAATTGAATTTTAAAATGTTTATAATTCATTAAATATAACATTAATTCCATATAATAAAAAATATAAAATACTTCATATTGAAATGAATATAAAAAATTTGTATTCTTGAAAATTTATAAAATGTTTACAATAAAAATTTATTTATAAAATATTCACGAATGTTTATCTCATGTTTTGGAAAATAAATAAATAAAATTTATTTATTTACTAATTTCCTTTGATATTCATTTTTAGTAAATTTTTTATGAAATTTAAATATTGTTTATGATTTATTTTAATTGCTAAACTAAATTTAGGAGTTAGAACCCTACATTACATGTTTGGTAAAACTATATAAAATTTATTTTTCATCTTCATTAATCATTGTTTTTAATTCAAGTTATGTGCTTAATAATATGTTTTGAATATCTTTTTTTCATATTATGTGTTATAGATATCATGAATTTACTTCTCTCTTGAGTAAAGTATCCCTGTGTAGAGGGACTTGGGGTTAGACTACCTACCGACCTAGAGGCTATGGCTTGTTTATAAAGGTGAATGGGGTTTGATACCTATCAATTTGGGCTTACTCATGTATATTTTTTTAATATTACATAATTATATGTCTTCACATGAAGTTTTTATATACCTTATTCATATGATTAATGTGGATATGTGTGATTATTGGTTTCTTTTATCTTTGTTCTAGTAACATAAACTTGTGGGTAATGTAAAGGGTTACACATTAATTTGGATTGAACAAATTAATTTAGTGTTTGGGATAAGTATTTCCATACTAAAATGGTATTAGCATACATACACAAAAAAACATGTGAAGATAAATATTTCATAAGATGTAAATGTTATGAATTTAATATGCATATGATGTATATTAAATTAATGAGACTAGAAAACCAATTAAATACAAAGTGTGAGATTATTTATAGTGAGATAATTGTCAATACCTCTATCATTAAACTGTATATTGTCATGATTAGTGTGAGTACCACAAGATTATCTTGTGTGAGGGAACAAAGATATGAGTAATTATGGATTTTCTTATTTGGTATATTGATATCCTCATTGGTATCCCTTTATTGTCCTCTATTGGATTATTCTTGGAATTGTTTTCAGGTCATCCTTGATGGAAAACCCTGATGGTTAAGATAACAAAGGAATATAATTTAGTAAATTTATTATATTTCTTGGATAAAAATTTATCCAATAAAATATCCAAAAATCATAACTATTATAATTAGAATAATCCCATTCCTAAATAATAATGTCTTATTAACCTAAAAACTGGTGCATTTAATGATTAAATATGGACCATGGCTCACTAAATAGATATGATGATTGGTTTTATCATTTTTAGTGGGAGAACTTTTATTTAAATTAATTCATGAAAAAAATATAATGTATGATACTCACCTAGTGAAATGATTTTATTAAATATTATAGAATCCCTAATCACAATAATATTATGATCAGTAATAGGTATGATCTATAAAATCATTAATTTTTTGTTTCTATGGTGGAGAAGTGTTCTTAACAAGAAACATTTTGAGTATTTGAATGTGAATGTTATAGAGATTAATTTCTCAAAATATGGCTTGTGTTTATTAGATACTGGGTGTTCATTAGACATTTTTGATGAAAAACATAAACATGGAGATAGGATATAATTAATAAATGGTGAATTAGATATTTTTGTCGATAATGGAGAAAAGTTGGTTTCATTATAATTCAGTAGTTATGATTAAAGTCTACTTAGTGGGTTAGTGTTATAATTGAAAAAATTATTATTATGTTCTTTACATGAACATGAATTTTATTTATATATATATTTTTACATGATTATATTTTCATCCATTATTAGAATATAATTTTCATTATATAAGGATGAAATATTTTATGGAATTGGGAATAAAATGAATTTTTAATACATTATAGATATGGATCATCCTTTTTATAACATTAAAAATACGAAGTTTAGGGTTGATTCTAATCCAACCTAACATTGGAATTTTATCTTTCGACATATAAATGAGAAAGTTTTTTAAAGACTCTATAGAGATGTATTGTTGGAATCATTCAATTATGAATAATTTGATAGATGAAATTCTTGTTTTTTTCGAAAAAATGACCAACACACCTTTTGGGAGAAAGGGTGAAAGAGCTAGTGTATAGTTGGATCTTATACATAGTTATGTATGTGGACCAATGAGTACAAAAGAAAGTGGAGGTTTTAGGTACATAATAAATTTTTCCAATGAATTTAGTCGATATTGTAATTCATTTCTGATGAAATACAAGTAAGAAACTTTTGAAAAGTTTAAAGAGTTTAAAAATGAAGCATAAGATCAAATTGTAAAAACCATTAAGATTATAAAAATATATCAAGGTGGTGAATTTATGATTCAAGAATTCATAAATCATTAGAGATATAATGAAATTGTTTCACATATTTCTCATCCTGGGACACCATAATGAAATATTGTGTTTGGTAGGAGGAATCAGACCTTGTTCGATATGGTTCTATCAATGAAGAGCTTATGTAACCTTCATATTTCATTCTAGAGTTATGATATGAAGACTACTACATTCATAAAAACATGTGTTCAATCTAATGAAGTATTAAAGATACCATATAATATAAGGATTTGGAAGTATCTAAAAATGTAATTTATGAATATTTTAGGTTTTGAAGCATACATATGATGACTGGATTCAAAATAAATTGACTCCAAATGGTATAAATACTTATTTATTTGTTATTTAAAAAAAAATAGGGTTTATCACATTTATAACCCTACTGAACATAAAGTATTTTTGGCCTAATGTGGTGTTTCCCTTGAGAATGAGTCCATGACTAGTGGTTTCAGTGGGAGGAATGTTTAGTGTGGATATATTCAAGACTAATAAACATGAAGAGTTATTGAGATGGAAGTTGATTTGGTTCCATAAATAATTTTAGAAGAAGAACCAATAAAAATTACATAATAATGTTGAAGATGTATGATGATTCATTATGAACCTAATATATGTTTATTTCTTATAGATAATGTTGATGATGTTAATTTTATAATAGGTGACCCTATATCTTACCAATAAACCATTTAGAGTTATAATTTTGAGAAGTGGTAAAAATATATATAATTTAATATGGAATCCATGTAAACTAATCATGTTTGGAATATGGAGGATGCGGCTGAAGGGGTAAGACTCATAGAGTGAAAGTCAATTTTCAATAAGAAAACTGGCCCAGATTGTAGAGTGTCTACCTATAAAGAACACCTGGTGTAAAAGGTTTAAAACAAATCCTATTATTGTCTATAAATAAAACAGTTCACAAGTTGTGATGATAAAATATATTTTTTTCTTTCCATAATATATCATTCTGATAATAAGATATATAAAATGTATATCCAAACTAATTTCCTTAATGATAATTTATCATAGGATGTGTATACGATACATCATAAAAGTTGTTATCTTATAAATGAGTTTGTTAAGGTATACATGTTACAAAGGTCTGTTTATTTACTTGAATAAAGATTCTTATATTTGGAATATCCAGTTTTATGATACAATCAAATAGTTTGGGTTCATTAAAAACATGGATGATTCTTGTGAATATAAATAAGTAAGTGGTAGTATAGTAGTATTTTTTTTTATAATTATATATAGATGTCATACCAATTATCAAAAATGAAATATCAACACTTAATTATATGAAGTTCTAGCTAGGTAAATGTTTCTCAATGAATGACTTGGGTGAAGTAGCCTACGTATTAGGTATGAAGATCTATAGAGATAGATATAAGAGGTTTCTTAGACTGAGTTAAAACATAGATATTGGTATATATCTAAAGTGGTTTATCATGGATAACTCCAAAAATGAATCTTTATCGGTGTTTCATGAAACAAATATTATAAAGATTTAGGATCCTACTAAAGAGTTGGATAATATGGATATGATTCCTTATGAAATTACCGTAGGGTCTATCTTTTATTCCACATTACATACTTGACCTAATGTTTCTTATGATTTGAAAATAAATATTATTTACCAATATAATCATAGTGAGAGTTATTGGATTTATATGAAGAGTATTATTAATTACTTAGGAAGGAATAAGGATATGTTCTTGGTCTTTAGAGGAGAGAATGAACTTTGTGTAAAGGGTTTCACAGATGCCAGTTTCCAATCCAAAAATATGATTTTATATCTCAATATAGATTAAAGTTTTGTATAAATTGTGGATCTATTAGTTATAATTGTACCAATAAATCCACAATAGAAGACTAAAAAATATAGGGAGTGTATATCACTACTTCTGATGCTATAAAATAATATGTTTGGATCAATATGTTAATTATAGAACTTGGAGTGGTTTTTAAAATCAAGGGAGAGAAATATAGTGATAATAATGGGGTCTTCTCACATGAAAAGGAACCTAAGTCTCACTAAAGGACCAAACACATCCTTTGAAAATACCATATCATATAGGATGTCATTAATATGGGTGATGTAAATTTTAGCAAGGTGGATATAGTGAAGAATATAGTAGATCCATTGATGAAACCATTACCGTACCAATAACATGAGGTTCATGTAAAATATTTGGGTCTAATATGCATGAGTTAATGGTTTTAATGGTTGTAAATGTATCATGTTATTATAATAAATGTGATCACCATATTTCATTAATTCATACCAATAGTAATTAATTTTATATGAATGACTGAATAAAAATATCCCCTCAAAGTATTACTTTGAGATGTCCTTAATGGATGATTGTTACGGAGTATAAATGGTTATAATGATGTGATAATGTTATCATGAATAAAATATTTTTCTATTTACAAATAGTTGTATATGAGATATAAATAATATATTCATGAGGTAATAAGTAGATAATTATTACATGGTTTTTCCCGTCAAAATATATCTCATGGAATGTCATATAGTCAATGATTTACTTGGGGGTTTATACTTATTACGAATCCTTATTACCTATGGTTGGTGAAATACCTAGCATGGGAACCTTTATAATTTCATACCCTAATTACACAAGTTTGAAATAACTTATCTAATACGGGGGTTGGTTGGGTATGTTGTTGATCATGTCATCAGTATAAGCACAACCAAGATGGGTTTTGTCTACTTATATGACAAGAAAATACATTTGTCCTTTGATTGAATTATACTAATTAAATTGATGTCCATTCTTAGTTGATTTGGATATGTTTTTTAGCTATTTATATGAGAGAAATGAGATGGTCTCATCTATAAGATGAATTACATGTGTTGTATTCATTTACTTGGTTAGTCTTTTTTATTGAATCAAGAAAAATGAGTTTAATATACTATATTTAAATGTTCCATTTATATTGGCACTCATGGTCATGGAGAAAAATATATTATTTAGGTATACATATGATGTATATGATACATCTTTCAATGAAAATGTTCTTATTGAGATATGACTATGTTTTATGGATATCACACATGACTTCTTAGTATCTTGAATAAGACTAATTCTTTTCTAGATTCCAATATTTTCTAAAATATATTAAATAGAGATTTTATATCTGTTTTCAATGTTACTAAGGCCTACAGGGTCACACAATTAGTCCCTTGGATAAGGATAATGTTTTTGGATTTTTTTTATCCAAAATGAATATAAATTGATGAAACTATATCCAAAATAGTTTGTATCAGTTCACAAGGAGTTGTGAAGAATTCCACTCGGTCCTTATGGATTTAACATGCAAGTGGGGGATTTTTGGAAGTGTGCACAAAATCCATGAAAGAAATTCATGGGGAATGCATGCATATTATGTATTTACATTCAAGTGGCTTCACACTACCACATCATCTCATTATGTTTTTTTTTGAACCAATGAGTTGGTTAAATTTTTTCATGTGAATTCATTAAATGTGTTCAATGAATTAACACCAATAGGTGGTAACATTTAGGTTCCCTGTGATGAAAGCTAATGCATTATGATATGGATAACTATCTTCCTTTAACGAAGATAATCGATGGTGTTTATTTAATAGGTTGTGATCCTATCCTATTAGGTGTGAGAACTTTATGTCGAAACTCTAATCCTTTCCATATTATATTCATCAGTTTCAGTAAAGTAACTAATACCTCCTTAGGCATACGAGAGTCCTCTAGTTATGAAATGGGACCCAATAACTAGTTAACTCCCTCAATTTCAGAATATATTTGTTTAATACTTTAGTGAACTACATCAAACAAGATTCCTCAATAGAATAATATTGAAGTTTTGGAAGAAAAATGAAAATATCTGGTACTATTTTTACCTATGTTTTTTTTGGATAATTTACATGTTTTGTTTCTTTAATATAGATCTACCTTTTGGGGTTTTTTTACCAATTATCATTAGGTGATCAAATGAAACCCATCACTTCCTATGTATGAAATTGATATAAAAAATCACCCCTAGATTACTCAATAAATACCGAACTAGTTCTTGTTCTTCCCAAGTAATCTAATAATAATTATTATACCTTACACACATGCAAGTAACTGCCATTTTTATGAAATCCACCCTCCAAAGGTACCCATTCTAGGATCAAAATCAAGGTATAAAGATAATTACCCCTGAGTTCTTCTTCCATTAGGTCCTAGGTTGGTGACTAGAACCAAGGGTATAAAAATATCACAAATGGGAAGTATTACCCTCTATAATAATAAGATCAGGAGATAAGATAAATCAACCAAAATAATTTACATGAAATAATATTAAAAGGAAACCAAAAACCTTCCAAAATGAATGTATAAAAAACAAATATAGATAAAATTATCCAAATAAATATGCAAAAAAATGTACTAAGGCAATGAATCAACAAAAACTCTAACAGTTCGAGCTAGTAATGTCCAGCATTGTCCATGTAGTTTTCTTGGAAACTTGAAAATAAGTTTATATATGTGGGGTGAGCATACAAGTATACTTAGTAGGAACATAAAATCCTATTGTTTAAATGTGAATGAATCATAATAATTCACCAGTGAGAAAATAAAAGAAGCAACAACACCTAAACATGTCAACTAACCAATCTCAACCTCACCAAGGCATGCTCAAAAAATAATGCATCCAAGTATAATTACATAATAAAAAGCACATCGATAAGGGTAACCCACACTACTGTCCCACTGGTTTTCCTCTCTCGCACCCCAACATCATATGTCATAGTCCTCCATTATATTCTATACATCACTTAACATCACATCTCCTTCGAAGACACACAGGATATCATATCTTTTTTAAGACACCTGGGTCGTCACATCCCATGGAATCTAAACTGAAGACACTTGGGCCATCACATCACACCGAATCTCTCCTAAAGATACTTAGGCTATCACATCACACCAAATCTCACCTTAAGAAAACTAGTACATCACACCACATCATAGAAATAACCAAAATAACAGGGTATCATGAAGATGAAGGTCCTAAAACTTGTTCCCTTCTACCATACATGACCCCCACCATAATCCATCTCATTATCTCATCAAATAACCCCCACTATTACACTTTTGACTTATGGTCATCACATTCCATTCATATATAACTCACATAGAAGAGAGATCTGGGAAGATCAAGTATCCATCCATCTATCCATCCTCATTAATGGGATATTGGTAACCCCCACCACATTTGGTTGTTGCAATGAAGTGATAAACATGGGTGGCATGTATATAGAAATCACAGGAAAAAATAGGGTATATATATCCACATTAAACCCCAACCTATGGGTTCAAAATAAGATCACAAACCAACTCACAACATCCCCAACCAAAATTAGAAAACCATCACTTTCACTTCCACCCCTAAATGCACAGCGCCACATGAACAAGATACAAGCCACATGCCACATTTCATATGATTTCTAAAATTAATCCATTTTCAAAATTTTACATTACCAACAAATTTCATTAATTAAAGTCATTCATTATTAACCAATCAATTTCATACTACCCAAGAAACTAGCACAACACTTCACATCAATACAACCATCCTTCTCATTATAATAATTCCCACATGGCCACCATTTCATAACCACATCCACATCATCATCACATCCACCACAGACCATGCATCACAACCATGCATCACCACCACTAACCAACCAAATATCATCACATCACTACACCCACATCACAACCATGCATCACCACCACATAGCATCTCCTCCACCATGTATTATAACTACACAAATCTCAACACCTTTCATTCCATTCACATATTTTCAGATTTAGAAAAATGGTCTTTTCATCACTGTCATATCTTTATTTTAGGTGTATTCTCACACAATCCATAATTCCATGAACAACCATTTCATAAACTGAATATAAGTAGTTAGAAAATTTCTATTTTATGTGATAAAAAAACAAACAATAAGGTTTCTATAATCACAACAATCACAATGAAAGAAAATAACCCAACAACCATGATTTTTAGCAAGGAGTCAAGACCATTCAATCACGAAATTAATAATATCAAATCTATAAAACATGTATTTTCTTTCCCCCTACACATTAAATTTTTAAATTATAAATTCATTATCTTAATTATGAGTGATGTACTATCTTTAACAAGATAAAAAAGAGTCTAAACCCTCTTGTGTGATGCAAATAAACAAGAAATGAATGATTCCCTACTTCAAATGGAGATTTCTAATTCACTTCACAAGGATAGAACTGGAGGTAACAACTATCGGGAACCACAAAAAATAAGAAAACATTTATCACCATAAACACAATAACCATATAATTCTCCAATAAAAATAACACCCAAACCTAAGATTCCTCTTGAAAATAACCTCATTAAACAAGAAGGGGGGGATTGGGAAAAGTAAGAAAGGAACTTACCTAAACCACCACAGATTAATCCAATAATATTGAGGTCAAAAGCCACTAAAAAGGGTCTGAGAGATCTTATTGGGACACACAAGGGTCACCCAAGGAATAAGAAATGTTTTGGAAAAGAGATGGATTTTGAAGGTCTTTGGGAATTTATACCTAGTCTGTAAAATAGAAGACCATAACAGAGGTTATCTGACCATGCTGTAGAATTTGTGGAAAAAGAAGTGAGTAAGACACAGTGGGTAGGACTACGATGAAGACAGGACCGTCAAATCAAACATTGAGATTCATGACTATTAACCCACCATTGATCCTATTAAATAGGGGTGAACAATGTATATCCTAGACCACTATACTGCAGACCCCCATCAATCAGGAAGAGGCTACATCACATATCCATCTCCATGATGTAGCTACCTACAAAATTGAAGAACGACCCAAACACTCACCTTAGACTCCATGTAATTGTTGGAATCCCTACACCACATCCATCACCCACTGAAAACGGACCACATCATAGTCGACACATCCACACTACATCAATGCTGATTTTGGTAGTAGCTCTAGAATACATCCTTGGACTACCTACACTACTAAAAACTCCTTTACACCATAGTAGTTACCCATACGGTGCAACCTAGAGATCTATGTGGTAGAAATCCTCCATATGTATTTTCTATATACAACCTCCCCTCCTCTCTCTAACTCCTCGAGACTCCACCCCACAGACACCTCCACCACAAAAATTCATGTAAAGTAATGGGACAAGAGTTCTGGGCCATTACATCAGACGCCTATCATACTATTCTCACTCTCTAGAATTAATACCAACCCAAAAAGGAAGATGGAAAAGGAATAAAAAACCATACCTTGAGATACCTCTGAAGGATCCCATTACAATAAAAACATTTCATCCAACCAAACACACCAGACTTAACAAAAAACATTCACCAAATAGTTGAAACAACCACACCACCACACTAATTTTCCATCTGCACCACCAAGAACAACCCCAAACCATTTCATATTTGCCAAAAACCACCTCTCTTACACATGACCACTGGAAAAAACATCTTAACCTCCACACATACCAAACCAACGATCACCACAACCACCACACAACAGATCCCCAATCACACAAATCAAGATATTACATCTCCCATATTAATATATTATCCACTTTGTGTGGAACTGGCTCACCCTCTAAGTTTTAATCATGTTAAAGTATAACACATATTTATTGGGAATCAGGTATTCCCCTTTTTTTATGCTTGAATCTTTAAAACATAGTTCACATTAAAAATGAAGAAGAGAACCTCATAAATTATCAAGATTCAAACATCACATCATCAAGAAAAATAAAACCATGAAAATAAAGACTAGATTAAAACAACTCAGGGTACTGAGCACACATCTGCATCAATTTATCCTCTAGGACACCACAACACACAAACTAGTGGAATAGTCTATCCATAAAACACCTTCTCTCTATGATCCTATATCTCTAATGTTCACTCCACGTATATCATGTCATCCTTGATATCCAACTATCCCTAGTCAATGACATGAGATTCATGGTTAAGATAATGATGGAGCTAGGAGACGTGGAAGAAATCTTGAATTTGGTCCAACCATAGAGGAATTTCCAACCAATAATACACCTCAACAATGCATTTGAACACCTCAAGAGGCCCAAAAACCCTAGGTGAGAGCTTACCCCCCTACCAAACCTCTACTACACATGTCAAGGAGAGACTGTCAATAACACGTGGTCTCTAAAATAAAACTCCAAGGGCCTCCTCCTATGATTAGAATAAGACTTTTTTCAGTCTTGTTCTACTTGAATCATCTCATGAACAACCTAAAACTTCTTTATTGTACTCTATTCCACATCGGGACCGAGAACTAATGGGTCTCCAACCTCATCCCAACACAACAGTGAATGGCGCAGTCTCCCATAAAAAGCCTCAAATGGGTACATAATGATGGATGAGTGATGGATGGTATTATAAGAAAACTAAACCAAGGTAAAGTGTTGTTACCAATATCCACCGAAGGCCAAGGCTAATCTAGGTAAAATGTCCTCCAATGCTTTGATTGTCCACTCTGTCTTCCTATCTGTATGAGGTTGGAAAGCAGTTCGGAGGAATAAATGTGTTCCAAAAGAATGTTGTAATCCCCTCTAAACTCATGAGGTAAAACACATGTCTTGATCTAAGATAATAGACCTCATATCTCTATGAAACTGCATGACTTAATCCACATACCTCTTCTCCAAAACATCCATAGCGTCCGACTCCATTATTACTAGTATGTAAGAAAATTTTATCAAATATTATATGGTTACCAAGATAGTATCAAAACTTCCTAGATATAAAGGAAACATAGTGTTGAATTACATTGATATTTCATCCAATTTCTACTTAGGAATATGTAAGGGGTGCAACAAACCTCTAGGAACACGATGATTTGCCTTTATCTACTGAAAAAACAAACATTGAGACATAAAATTTTCCCCTCTCTTTTCATCATGGGTCACCAAAACTCAGTCCATAATCTATGGTAGATCATGGAAACCCCTAGTTTTATTTCCAAAGGTGAGTTATAAAACTCATGAAGGAATCCCTTTAACATCACCATAGGAACAAATATCCTCCTCTAAAATTACATCTTATTTTGAACATCCTATAACCATCCATCCAAAGAATCATCATGGCCAACATGATTGTACGCTACTATAGATTTGGGTTTATTAATCTTTTACTTTATTAGTGCCAGAAAAAAGTGATGATAAATGATACCTTTATTAGTGTTAAAAACACTAATAATGGGTATTGTTATCTTCACTTTTTTAGAATCAATAAAGGTTGTCTTTATCATCACTTGTTAAAGTGATGATAAAACAAAATCTATCACGTGTGAGTCCCACATCAAACATGTGGATGTTCATCCGCCTCTTTTTATATCACTTTGTCTCTAACAACACTAGAAGCATGTTGCAGGGATGGGCTCCTGCAAACCCTCTTCACACACATATATGGGCTCGTACCCACTAGAATGATCTTACGCGGGCCTTGGGCCACCCTATGCTCATTGTGGCATAGTATCCACTCAGTAAGCCTTCTCTGTTTAGCTACCTAAATAGTCAGCCCTTCTAGTTGATGGTTTTCTCAATTAATAAATTTATATAATTAAGATCTTATTTTATATATAAAAATATATATTGATATATATGAATATATTAAATATATATATATATATAATTGAATTTTTAGTTTTTATTTGTTTAATATTTTGTAAAATTTATTCATTTTTATTATTTATTTATATTTATTCTTTTTTTAGAATTGAATTCTTATTTTTCAAATAAAATATATATTGATATAAATACATATAAATATATTGATATATATTAATATAAGTATATATTAATATATATTTGCATATATTAATATAAATATATATTAATATATATTTGCATATATTAATAAATATTATCTTAATTATTTAATTATATGTATATAATTTATTAAAATTAATATATATGTATATAGTAATAAATAGTATATTAATTATTTAATTAAATATTAATAAATTTAAAATTATTATATATATATAGTTAAATAAGTTATACACTATTTATAATTAATAAAAATGAATAATTTTATTAAATAATTAATATTCTAAATAAATAATTAATATATTATATATTAATTTATATATATCTATCTTAAATTTATTCATTTTTATTAATAAAATCTTCATTAATATTTTTCTAACAATTTTTTAGAATCTAATATTTTCAATATAGTTTTAATTTAAATAATTAAAATATATTCATTTTTATAGGAACAAATATTCATGAGGGTTCATGAGCTTGGTCAGGTCAACATCAAATTTTTTTTAATTAAATTTATTAAATTAAATATATAAAGTAATAAACTCCATATTAATTATATATGTAATTAAATAATTAATATACTATTTATAATTAATAAAAATGAATAAAATTAATTAAGAGTAATTATTAATTGTAAACAATATATTAATTATTTATATATATATAATTAAATTTCACTTAGTTTTAACCTGAATTCATTTAATATGATTTATTAATTGATAATGTTAAGTGTGTGCTTAATTTTCTTATAATTTATAGATATTAAATATTTATTAATTTAATATTTTTTAATTAATTCATTTTTAATGTTTTTATACATAATTATTCATTAATATATTTAATATGTTTTAAAATTTCTTCATTTTCAATTTCTCATTGTTTAATATTTTTGTAATTTTATGCATTTACAAATATTTACTTATACATGTTCACTCATTAAAATTTAATGTTTTTAATACGGTTTTAGTTTATATAATTAATAAGTATTCATTTCCATTTTAACCTATTTAAATATTCAATTTTAATTTTTTAAAATTATCTATATAGTTAATAAGAATTATTCATTATTACTATTATTTATTTCATTAATTGACTCAATATATTATATTATTTCATTGTTCAATTTAACATATATCAAAGTTTTATATATATATATATACACACATTAATTTCACACAAACAAATATTTATGTAATTAATAAAATCTTACATGAAAACACATACACCAAATATTTATGTAATTTATTCAAATTTTAATATTCATTTTGTAATTTCATTTAGTAACATAATATGTTTAATTTATTATTCTTTTAATTTGTAAATTTTATTTATTTATTTTTAATATTATTCCATTTAGTATTATTTATTCATTTTTAGTTTTTTTAATTTTTAATTTTTTGTAATTTAATCATTTTATAATATTTATTTATATTCATTTATTTATTATTTTTTAATATTATTTATATGTATTCATCTTCATTTCAATATATATCCATATTTTTAAAATAATTTGTACAATTAATAAAACTTACCTATTTTTCAATATTTTTAAAGCCAATGTATTTTTAATTATTCTATTTCACTCATTTGTAACATTTAAACTTTTTAGATTATAAATTACTTAATAATATTAAAATATATTTTTAAATAAATATTTAAAAATAAATTTATTTATAAATTTATTTTTAATATATTTATAAAATTATTTATTTATAATTATAAATAAATAAATATAATTTTTTTGAAAATGTATTTTTATGATTATAAAAAAATAATTATATATTTAAATAATTGTAAAATTATAATAAATATATTTAAACAATGAATATTTTTACTATATATATTGATATTGATATTTATTTATTAAATAAATAAATAAATAAATATATATATATAATTATATAAATATATATAATTATATAAATATATATAATTATATAAACATATTCATAATTATATAAAAATATTTACAAAAATATTTTTTTATATTTATAATTATAAATATTTATCGATAATTATTTTTATAAATACATATTTGTAATTCTTTTAATATGTTTATAATTATAAAAATTTATATTTATTTATTTATTTATAATTATAGACATTTAAATTTTTTTATTTATATTAATTATATTATTAAAATTACTTTTATAGGTCTTTATCATCATTTTTTAGTGCTGATAAAGATATATCTTTATCAGTACTAAAAAATCACTAATAAAAGACATATTTATATGTGCTAAAGTTTTAGTGTTGATAATTATTCCTTTTATCATTGCTTGTTAAGCTCTAATAGAAATGGATTTATTAATGCCTATTTAGCACTAATAAAGATATATTTTTATAAGTGCTTATTATTTTAGCACTGATAAAATGCATCTTTATCGTTGCTTTTTTAGAAGCACTGATAAAACTGTCCCCATTATTTTAAATAAAACCCTAACCAAATTGAGTTCTCTTATGCTATTAAAATTCTTATAGAAGTTTAGCTCTTCCTTCTCTCCTCCTCAATATTCTCTTTGACAAATCAACTCTCAAATCTAAGGTATGTTATTTTTTTCTCCTCCTCTCTCATTTATGTGGCGTTAGTCACTTTTTTCAAAAAACTGTGTTATTATTTTACTTTATTTATTTCTTTTGGCCACTTGACCTCCCCACCATCATTGTCATCAACCCAAGCTGAGCACTCGCCATCGCAATGTAGCCCTCTAGTAGCCACCCTTTCCTATTCTTCCACTCCCTCAGCTAACCAACGCAGAAAACCTTCCCCCTCCCCCTTTATGACCACCTCTCCTGGGAAGGGTTTAATATATATTTCTTCATCCATATAAATTATGATTTTTTAATTTTTTTTTCATGTTGGTTTTATATATTTCTTTTCATATTTTATGTGAACACTAATTTTTAGATATTTCATTATTTTTATGCAATTTTACTATATTAATTAAAATATATTCATATTCTTCTTCAATTATATGATTTCCAATGAGAAATGAAATATTGTTTTTAACTTTTAAGTCTAATGAAAAATAAATATCTTGTTAATAACATTGATGTGATTCGATTAAAAATTATGTATGCGTTGTTGCATTATTTTTTATATAATAAATAATATTTGTATATAATTTCAATTTATTTTAAGTAATAATAACTTGTTGGATCTAAGATGTGTTTTTTAACCTAAATTACTCTTAATAAGTTGTAATAAATTATTATTCTAAATGTGAAATTTTCAAAAGAATTATAATGTGATAGAAGTATAATGTATTTATAAAAATTTTAATTGTAAAGAATAATGAGGAAGAATGAACATGTTTTTATAATCTCCCTTTATCCTATCACTTATTGTTTGAGTGTTGAATATCAGCTTCTGCACTATGCTTTAATTTTTATATGGAAAAATATTGAAGGATATTAATATGTTTACAATTAAAATGAATAATAAAATTAAATGGTGATAACTCATGTAATTTAATTTGGGTTGATTAATTCACCTTTGGAAATTATGGTTAGTGTTATCTTAGGAATATTTTTTGAGAGGATGTAGTATAAGGTTTTGTCATAGCATTAAGTGGTTTTGATTCATTCATGAGGTGATATTAAAATAAATAATTAATCAAATAATTTAGTTTTGATTAATCTATTAGCATTATATTAAAGTAAAATTTAGTAGTGATATCTTGTATGATGTTGTGATTTTTCTTAGATCGTGAATTGATAAGAATTATTTATCAATTTTTTCTTTATTTTTACATCCTATGACTCATTGTGGTCATTTAATTACTTTTATTATATGTTTTTTTGGATTGATTGATTGCATGTGTGATTTTTTTCTTGCTTGATGGACCTGTCAATTCCTAAGGAGGTTTCAAGGTGTTTTAGAGTGTTCTATTTTTTTTAGAACAGATCTCCTCAGATTGAAGGTGTTGTGAGTTTTCCTTGGTTAATATAGTTGTTGGGAAAATGAGTTTTTAGATTCATTTTCTTATCAAGATACCCTAAATACGATGGGTGGAAAAGGAAAAATTTATTCATGGTTTGAGGTGTGTGGGTATGTGTATGTTTCATCTTCTTATTTATAACACTATTTATTTTTATTAATCCTCGTATGAAATATTATTATTATTTTGATCTATTGTGTATCATTATGAATGGTTTGAGTGCCACCCATAAAAATTTCTAATTTAAAACACATTTATCTCTGATACATACAATATTTGAATATGATGGAATTATTTTATAAGGTTTGTTATAATATTCTATAACCATACATGTGCTCTAGAATAATCTATAGATAAGAAAGTAACATGAAATCTAACATCACTTATGATGTCAATAATTGTTTCATCCATTTGTTTCATGATATTCCAAGCTCCTTGACCCTGTTTTAAAATCTAGTGATTATAATACCTTTCATGTTTTTAGGAATGATATTTTTACACAAATTTAGAAATCTAGGTCACAATTAAATGAAAATTAATAACAAGAATTTCCAAGGGATTTTTATCTTCCAATAATAAATAAATTCCATTTGCAAAAATATTTATTACCACCTTTTTGTCCCACACAACATCAAATTGTGACCCTAGCCCAATATCCACATGTTTACCCTGGGTTATTTCTTTTCATGTCACCTTTATTGAAATGATAACTGGTTAAGAATCATAACCAATAACATTCAAATTTTAGATTCCCCCAATTATAATTATCTATAAATTTCTCTTTTTATTATAAATATCTTATATGATTTTTTTATTTATTGTAAAAAATGATTATTTTATGATCCAAATAAGATGAATATGAATTAGAAATGGATGCATGCTAATTGTATGACAAAATAGTATGAGGATGGAGTCAAATAGTTCATAATTTTTTCAATAGGGAATTTATATCACCCTTCTCAAATCTTTTATCCATGTTTACATTGTTTTTATTCAAGAAAAATTAGTCTAAAATAGTTGTAAGAATAGTTTATTTTTCATAGAATATATCAAAGATATAAATGTTTGACTAAACATAGGGAAAAACAAAACATGCTCACCGATTTGGATGATACTGTAGTTTATAGATTATTTGATATGAATACCAGTGTAAATGACGATGGAGAACATATAGAAGAAATGAAAATATAAATTTAATATGGCCTTCATAATTGTCCAATGTTGTTTGAGAATTTAAATAGTTGTTCTAAGAGACAATATTATACCGATTTTACTAAAAAAAAATTATGTTCAATGGGATTGATCTCTAAAAAATAAAATCTTGTCTAAATGATTTCATATTGTTACTTAATAACCATTAATCACTCATAAAATCACATAAGAGTGGAAGGAATTGATACAAGAGATGAATCAAGGCCTTCTAAACATGTATGGTAATTTCCTATCATTCTATAGTCTATAATACTTTGTGGATGTTAGGAAACTACAAGATAATAGACATGGCATGAAGATACAAGAATTAAATATGGGAAACTACATCACCCAACAACCTCTCCTTAGTGAAATAAAATTCATTATGAGAATCATAAATTTGGAAATGATCTGAGAAACTTTCATCTTACATTATATACAGATGGAATATATATTTCATATATAAATTAGTACTCACATTATAAGGAATGCATATTGGTAAATTATAAATTTCCACCATGGTTATGAATTAAGCACAAATACATTATGTTGTCTCTGCTTATATATTGACCCAAACAACTTAATAATGATATTGATGTATATTTGAATCTATTTCTCAAAGATTTGAAATTAATTTGGGATACGTGTGTTACAATTTATTTTTTCCATAGAAGTAAAGAAATCTCCCCGAGGGACTTGTTGTATGGGATGAAAAATGACTTTCCTTATTATGTAATTTTTTTGGCTATAGCATTAAATGAATGTTAGGGTGTCCCATTTATGAAGATTTCACACACTCAATTTGGTCGAAACATTACTCGAAGATTGTGTTTTTAGAACATCATAAATTTTTACCTTGATGACATAAATATCAATCCTGTATGACATGTCACGAACCAACCTGGGTCAACCCTAAATCAGTCACCTGATCTGGCTCACAATAAGGCCTGAGAGGCATCCCTAATCCTCTTAGGCTAGAAGCTAGGGTCATAAATTAGATAAAACATACTTGGTAATTATTTATCCCATAAAATATAGATAAATAAAAAAGGAAAAAAATAAAATAAAAAACTGACAATGGAAAAAAGAAATAAAAAAATCAAGCATAACTCCATGTGACCTCATGAGTCACCTTCATCCACTAGACCGATGTTACTCCATGGTGACTGAGACTGATCTAGAAGAAGCACTAGAAACTAAAAAAAAGATAGAGCTATAATCATGGGTATTAAAAATCAGTAGGAATTCCCAAATAAACTATTCCATATTCCCTACCTTTAAAATAAAATCCAAGACATGCTGGTTTGAAAATAATATATATAGAATTTAAAATTTTACATTATTTAAAAAATGATTATCAATCTTCCATTTTTAAGTAAACCAGTTTCCATTACCCTTTTTTAAATTCTTCCCAATACATTCTAAAACAAGTGTGTCAGTTTGGATGCATAATAGTAAAGAAAATAGACATGAATTTTATTTTTTAGAAAATGAATGGAACAAATAAAAATATCATTTTAAAATAGTACCATGAAAACATGAATAAACGAGTGAACGAACAATAGTAAATACCAAATTATCTAGGGTTAGTGGGGTCCTAGGATCATTATATATTGATGATAAATAAATACAAAACCCATAACATCCTCATACATGAGACACTATAGTGTAATCACATACCAAGGTCTAGTGGTATCCAATCGTCATCATCATTTGTTTAGTTAGTGTTGTAGCATCAATCCTACTAGGGGAACACGACCTCAACCTCTCCAATCTGCCTAACATACTAGACCTTGTCTGCCCCTAGGTACCCGAGTTCCTATGCCTTGATGCTAATCTCTACATCAATAGTAAACCATTTACATACAATCACAACAATGTATAATCCTCTACACTAGGAACATATCAAAAATAACACATTTAACACATACGTCAAATTTATAAATCAAGCGTGCATGCCACAAGAGGGGTTTTCCACTTCCATAAAACATTCTCAAAGTCCCAAACAAGCCCCATTATATTACAAGGAATAATTTTTCTTTTAAAAAAAGATTAATTTCCAAACCTTTTTAAATCCAAAACCAATGAGAATACTGATTGAACAATTAAGTCACTACAAATTAAGAAAAAGGCTTAAAAATGATTAAATAAAGGAAGTCCACATAGAAAGCTTAGGTAAAACATGGGAAGAGAGTAAAAATGCATTTCCAAGAATAAAAAGTTACTTTACATAGAATATAACTTCTATATAACAATGGAAACACGTTTTTAAAATAATAAAAAAATTATGGAATTCAAATTAAAGGGTTAGTCATTGGGAACCAACATCAAAACGTGTTTCTTTTGACAAAGACAACCCGAATCCACTATTTACACTCACATAAACATGAATTTATATGTGTATATATATATAAAAATACCCCTATATACATTATACATATTCCCCTCTCCCTAAAGGAATATATAAAAAGAGGGAATATATATATATATGCCTTACCCATGTATATGTCTGTGGGTCTCCCTTAAGAACGAAGGTCCAAAATCCACTAAATAAAAATACTTGAAACTAAAATATTTTAAAACCTACAATTAAAAATTGATCAATATTTAATAATGGAGGAAAATCTACTCAAAATTAATGGAAAACCAACTACCTTCAATAATCGAGGCTAGAACTAGTCTCAACGAAACATAATATCCATAAACTATAAGAACCAATAAACAAAATACCCAAAATGGGTTAGTTTTCGAATATTTCATACACTCCATGGGAAATAGAAATGGTTCAATGAAAATGGAAGGAAAATGAAGTATAGGAGGAAAAATGATTACTGGAAAAATATCATACCCAAGATCGGGAGGAGAATCATCCAATGATCAAGAGAGGATGGGAGTACATGGTGTATAAGGACTCAACCTTATTACATACATAATCTTGAATTTAGTCAAGAAAACGCTTCCTTTTACATTGAGGATATTTTCAAGTTTAGATATTTAGAGAATTGGGACATAATACATTCATAACATTACAAATTGTTACAGAGTGGATACCATAAAAACAGTTTCCATTTTTTTTCAAAATGTAAAACATTAAATCTTAAAACATGATTCCTTGAAAATTCATCAACATTTAACATGGCCTAATTATTTGCATCACTCATCCATTAACTTGTGAAAATCATTTAAAACTTGAGATGAGCACAAAAATCAGTAAGGGATATAAAAAGAAGGAAATAACACATTAGACAATGAATACTTGTAATGTATGAAATCATTTTCAAAAGACATACTTATCACCTATATAAATACACTTACTTTGTGAAACATGAGATTTCCACAATACATAAGAACATAAGTAGAACCATAAAGGTATCTTGGGGCATTACTTACATAATCTTGTAATGTAATGACCCAAAATTTTGAATAAATATTATTTCCTAATTTTGTGTGTTATTTTATTTCATACTCAACAAAACTTTTTCATTTAATAAAATGAGTATAATTAAAATGAGACTGTTGGGTTTTGACTATTATATGACTGCTAGTCAGTATGACCTTTGGAAACTAAATGTTGTGATTATTGTCTCTAAATACAAGTGATCTTGGTTAATTAATATAGAAAGAAGATTCGAAGGCCTCATCCAGTAGTCTCGGGCCAATCGAAGCCCATCTAACAGAACTTGGGAAGGAGGTAGCACCATTGGGATTTGATCTAGACCAAACCCAAGCCAAACTTCATTGTGTGAAGCTAGAATGGAATCGCCTTCGTGAGAAGTTCAAACTGATAGAAATTACTACTCGTGCGATGTTGGCTGAGCCACCCCCAGATTCTCTCACCTTAGCACACCTTACACTTAGGTCCTATACTGGGGTTTAAGGGGCTATGTAAGAAGACCGTAACTTCCTTGTGTAATCCTTTGATTTAAATAAAAATTTTGATTTCTTCTTATGATGAAGTTTTTAAATTTTAAAATGTTCTGATAAATATAGTATGCATATTTTTGATGAATTTTAGAAAAAGGATATTTGAAAATATTTATGTAAACCTTAAATAATTAATTATGTGTAATGATTTTGAAAAAATAGTCTTCTACAATTATGTTCAGTAAGAAATTTAGAGTCTAATAAGATAAACTTGATTTTTAATGAATAGTAAATTATGAATAGTGATTTTACGCTTAGGATTAGTAATGTGAACAAATGGATTTGTAATCTCACTTAAAGAAAGTATTCATATAATCTAGGCACCTTGATTAAGTAATGTGATTCAGTAAAATAGGTAAATAACTATTTTATAAATTATTAGTCAAGTATCAGTTTTTTCAGGTGAATAGTGTTTTTAATTAAAAATTAAATTAAAAATATTTATAAAAATATTTTTATAAAATGGAGTTCATTTTTGAACTCAGAGCATCGATATTATATTAAGGTAATTTTTGGGGATTTTTCTGAAAAAAATGAATTTTTAGTGAATATATTTATTTAAAAATTAAATTAAAAATATTTAGAAAATTAATTTTATAAAATGGAATTCATTTTTAAAATCAGAGCATCAATATTTGGTTAAGGTGAAATTTTGGGATTTTTCTGAGAAAGTTGAATTTTCGATGAATAGTGAAAATACAGTTTTTAAGTTACAAGTGTTTAATGACATCATTAAATGATGTATTAATTATGTAATAAATATGGTCAACATATGAATAGTAATATAAAGTATGATGTGTCTCAATTGGCCAATACCATGGGCAAATACAATGGGCAAGCCCATGGTTTTGCCAATACCACCAATGAGGTGTCCCTTGGCCATTAATGCCTTGTCCCCTCACTTTCCCTATAAATACCAAGCCATTCTCTCATCCTTTTGACCCCAAAATCATCCTTAATAAAGTTCTGATCTCCTTACCTCCCAAGGAGTCCTCCAAAGGTTCCCCCAATCCCTCAAGGTCCCAACCATTGTGTTTTAAGAGTTACGTTTTAAGGTAAGGGATCCTACCTCTCTCTTTCTTTCCAAGTACTCTCTTTTATGTCATTTCTTTTATGCTCCATGTTTTTATGTTGGGGATGTTCTTTTATATTCATACTACTTTCCTTTTCATTTTCTTATGATGAGAGACCCCCTCTTTCTCTCATCAATTCATTTTAAGAATGTTTAAGTGGCGCCATTAGGCTGCCGAATTTTTAAGGGATTCTTTTACCCTTCTCATTTTCAAGTTCTAATTTCATGTCAAGTCTTTCAAGTTCCTTTTTATTATGTTGGGGTATGATCTCTATATCTATCATACTAATATTTTATTATCATATTATGAGATACCCTATTTGATATCGACAATTCATTTTTTGAAGTTTTAAGTGACGTCGTTAGGCTGCCGAATTTTCATAAGAGAAATCTTATTTTTTTGTATTCCTTCCATGCTTTTCATTTCATATGGTATGTCTTCTAAATTTCATTAACATGTTCTTACATCCTTTATATTCTGTTTATATACTTTTCTATGGATCATTTATGAGTTGGTTACCCATTTCACCTCTCTTTTCAATATTTCTAAAACCCTGTAACATAGTCGTTATGCTGCAGAATTTTTCGTCTCAAAATGTCTGTCTCTTTTTCTCAAATTCTTTTATTTTATTAAGTGAATACTCAAAGATATTTCTTTTATAGAGGTATTAACATATATATCAAAATTTTCTATTTTAAATTCTGGGATTTACATACATGAGACTCGCTTTCCTTTTCTATGGGTTTAAAGTGACATAAAGATCATGTCTTAAAAGTATTTTTTAAAACATTATGATTATGAAATAAAACCCATTTATTTTATACTATATGGGTTATTTATAAATTTTTGATGATGATATATGTGTCTCACATGATTATAAAGACAAATTTAAAGGTGTGCCCTAATATCTCTCCAATGCATTGGGTAAAGAGTTAATCTCTAGAGATGACTATTTTTAACGATACCTTGGTGAATAACCTTGGTAATTTTTAATGACACCTTGGGGATGGACCTTGGTGAAACAAAAATGATTGTGTATGTTAAATGTTGTAGACACATCTTCAAGTTATTAAATACATTATTTTTATTATTATATGCCTCATGATTTCTTTGTCATGCCTTAAAGTTCTTTTTTCATGACTTTATTGGTGTATCTCATGTTCACATGTTAAATGTTTCCCCTTGTTTCCCTTACTAGGCCTTCTACTCACCCTTTATTTTGATGTATGTCCCTAGGTTATGAGATTCAGTAATGAACCTAGGATGAACATAAGGAGAAGCCTTTCAAGTGTTTAAGAATAATGTTTTATGTTCTCATGTTTTAAGTTCCTGGTTTCCAAGAAACTAAACCTCAAAGATCCTCGGTTTGGTAAAATATAACGAAAAGTTATGTTATAAAAAGGAGGGATGTTATAGTTGGTATCAAAGGATGGTTTAGTTATATATGGAAATTAGGATATGAAAATTTTAGGAATAATCCTATAGAAAATTTTAAATATAGGAAATCTTCCTGGTATTTTGGTGAGTATTGAGTAAGTGGTTTATCAAGCAAATACATCCCTGTCTGGATACGAGCAGGTAGAGGTGGCTCTGGCACAAATGTACATAGGGGTAAAACCTGAAAACACCGCTTTGAGCTAGAATCGAACAGGAACTGGTACACGACAACAGGCCTTGATGCACTCTTTGTTACGACACTCCCAGAGGATATGCTTTGCTAAATTCATAATCTTAGTATGAACCATTATTAAAGGAACCAAGATAAAATAAAATAAAAAATTCCCATAAGAATATATGATCATGGATAACCTAGATTGGAACCTAGGGGATCAAACGTTAGGATATACTTTTCTTCTAAAAGTTTACCCTTTTATGCATAAAGTTTCATTTTCATGATTATTGGCTAAGTATTTAAGCCCCCTAATTATACTTTCTTTTCTTAGTTAATGGTGGGAAATGGAAGAACATGTCCCAATAAACAATGTGATAGGAAATGTGACGATTTCCCTATTAATATGACTGAGATAACGAGAGATCAAGTTGAAAATATTTTTATTATACCAAAACTACTATCAAAAATCACAATTAATAATTTGTACCTAGTTGAATGCCCAAATTCATCAAGGAAGAAGAAGACGAAGTCTCAAGGATGTTCATTTGATAAAGTTGATAAGGGAAAGAAGACCCAATTTCATTTGTACAAAAAGTGTGGAAAGGGTCACCAAGGAGAATGTCACAAAATAACTGGGAGATGTTTTAAGTGTGGGGTGATAGGGCATAAAGTAGCCAATTTCTTTAAAAAAATGGATAAGGTGATGAATAGAGATAAGGTTCGATCTAATGTACCTTATACTTTTCAATGTCGTAAATGTGGAAAAGTTGGAAATTATCCAAGGAAATGCTCTCTTGTAAGGGATGAGAAGCATGATGAGCATCAACAATCTTCAAGGACAAGGGAAAAATGCAAGTCCAATGCTAAGATGGATCATGATGACTAAAGTACATACAACTTCTTCGCAATAATTGTCTATGTCATGTTGTATTTTAGTTCCTACTCTATGAGAATATCTTTAATGTTTTCTAAGAACATTGAGTCACTACCTAAGATGGTTTTATATCATTAAGGAAAACACCTATTGTTATGTACCACATGTTGATGTTGTGAAGCTGTTCTTCTTGAAAAAAAGAGATGATTAGGGGATTAAATAATGATTATTATTTTGGAAGATGTTCGCTATTTTGGGAACCCTATATGATTGAGGTAAATAGATTACTGTGGTATTTTATTTGAGGAGTAAAGGTTGACCTATATTTTGAAGAATCGACGAATTTAAGGTGAAATTATAGTAATTTAGGTTACTTATGGAAATGATTAACCTATCTTGGGGAAAATATGTTTAGGTTGGTTACTTTTTTTATAAGATGTTAGGAGTGGTTGATATTGTTTGGAGATGAACGATAAAGTTTATCTTGGAAGACTATGTTATCAAATCCTTCTTATATTTGGGTTTCAATAGTTTGGTTTATTTTGAGGAATATTACGGACAGTTATTTATGGAATGGTCTATGATAAACTTTGGGTAGTACCATGGAACTTTGAAGATTTAAATTAGTTTCTCTTCCTATGGGGTTCTTTCTTTTTGTAGAGTTGTTTTATCTTACTCTTTCGGTTTTTGGGATAAATCTTTAAAGATAGATAGTTATTCTTTTCTGGATTACGTGATTCTCTAGAAGATGATTCTTGTGCTTTGATGAGACTAAGTAGTTTTGAATGCTATTTATTTGGAGAAAAGATTTGTCTTGGTGGAAAATTATTAAGGGATGAAACTATACTTGAAGGTAAATATATTTCTCTGTGTTCTTATTCTATGTAGTAAATTAATTCCTCAAAATTATTAAAAGGAAAGAAAAAAAAACGTTGTTGGTTTAAGTTTCCTACTGGGTAATCAAAGACTGTTTACACACATCATAAGTTTGTGATTTCCTTGTGGTTAAATTTCTCCAAATCATGTTTTCTATCACTCTCCATCAGAACATGACCCTTTCTTTTCTCCTCCATATCCATATTTTCCTACATGGAATCCTAGTATGGGTTAACTCGGGTGACCTTTTTTACTTCCTTTTATTTATTTTAAATTAATAGTGTTATTGCCTATTTTTCCAATGTGGGACTTTCAATGAAATTTCCAAGCCCAATTTCAAAAATTGCGAGGACCCAATTTCTTAAGGGGGGAAGATTGTAACGACTCAAAATTTTGAATAAATATTGTTTCCTAATTTGGTGTGTTATTTTATTTCATACTCAACAAAAATTTTTCATTTAATAAAATGATTATAATTAAAATGAGACTATTGGGTTTTGACTATTATATGACCGTTAGTCAGTATGACCTTTGGAAACTAAATGTTTCGATTATTATCTCTAAATATAAGTGATATTGGTTAATTAATATAGAAAGAAGATTCGATGGCCTCATCCAATAGTCTTGGGCCAATCGAAGCCCATCTAACAGAACTTGGGAAGAAGGTAGCACCACTCGGCTTTGCTCTGGACCAAACCCAAGCCAAACATCATCATGTGAAGTTAGAACGGAATCACTTTTGTGAGAAGTTCAAAATGATAGAAATTACGACTCGTGTGATGTTGGACGAGACGCCCTCAGATTCTCTCACCTTAACACACCTTACACTTAGGTCCTATGCTGGGGTTATAAGGGGCTATGTAAGGAGACCGTAACTACCTTGTGTAATCCTTTGATTTAAATAAAAAAATTTATTTCCTCTTATGATGAAGTTTGTGAATTTTCAAATGTCCGGATAAATATAGTATGCATATTTTTGATGAATTCTAGAAAAAGGATATTTGAAAATATTTATGTAAACCTTAAATAATTAATTATGTGTAATGATTTTTAAAAAATGGTCTTCTACAATTATGTTCAGTAAGAAATTTAGAGTCTAATAATATCAACTTTATTTTTGATGAATAATAAATTATGAATAGTGATTTTACACTTAGGATTGGTAATGTGACCAAATGGATTCATAATCTCACTTAAAGAAAGTATTCATATAATCTAGGCACCTTGATTAAGTAATGTGATTCAATAAAATAGGTAACCAATTGTTTCAGAAATTATTAGTCAAGTATCAGTTTTTTCAGGTGAATAGTGTTTATTAATTAAAAATTAAATTAAAAATATTTAGAAAATTATTTTTATAAAATGGAGTTCATTTTTGAACTCATAGAATCAATATTAAGTTAAGGTAATTTTTGGGTATTTTTCTGAAAAAATGATTTTTTAGTGAATAGTGTATTTATTTAAAAATTAAATTAAAAATATTTAGAATTTTTTTATAAAATGGAGTTCATTTTTGAAATCAGAGCATCGATATTTGGTTAAGGTGAAATTTTGGTATTTTTCTGAGAAAGTTGAATTTTCGGTGAATAGTGAAAATACATGTTTCCAATGGAATTTGGGGATGACCTCATTGATTGAAGGTTCAAACATTCCAATCGGTTTCTAACAGGTTTGTTCGTAGAACCGAAAACTTCCAATGATTCCACATCCATTTGGACCTACTTTCTAAAGGTAGGTGCTCATTAGTTTGTGGACTGATGAGGCTTAAGAATTTGCATTGGTCGAGAGGATGGGAGGTCGGACTCATCACACCTTTTTGAGGGGAATTATTGTCTACTCCAGGACTCTCTTTATAGATTTAAGTTATGTTCATGAATCCTTATTACATTACCAAGTATAAAATGAGCTTTCCTTCAGATCTGACAATCAATGATTAAATATGTAGGAAATTTAGAGAATCTTTTATATGTATTCGAGGTTCTTCATCGATAAAGAATCATATGTATTTGTTAGAGATTCTTGGTCAATGGTATCTTTTGACACATTATATAGATTTCTCTTGGTCATTATGATGACCATGATGATTTTAAAGCCACTCAGTGGGGCACTTGAAGTTTATTGTCATTCAGAAGGACACAGATTATTTCAGAGTTGGGATCGAACCCGAAGATGGGCTACCTACGTATCCTTTGTTTAGAAAAGGAATCAGAACCCATGTAGTTCGAGTAAGGTATTATGATGTTTATGATTGATTACTCAAAGAAGGATGTCATAATTACTTTTACACTCTAAGCTCACGTGAGTCATGCTTGGTGTGAGAAACAAGAGGTATTGGTAAAAACCAGACAATTGTGCCATGAAAGATGCAATTATAAGAAATAATGTGGGGCTTATGTATGTATGACTGCCCAGATAAATGAAGATTAGGATTTACTTCAGGGAAGAAATCCAGGAACATCCTCCATAAAGGTATATGTGCTTCACGGAGATTTGAATACTCTAACTTGGGGATTACTCCTAAAAAGGAGGCCCAAATTAGGAGAGGACTTATGATTGGGTTTTACTCCTGAGAAAGAATCCCAGATCAAAGGTAAATTAGGACTGGTTAAGAGAAATTAAGACTGGGGATTACTCCTGAAAAGGAGGCCCAAGTTAAGGAATTTGGTTGGGGATTACTCCTGAGGAGGATGCCCAAATTAGGGGACTTGGGACTTACTCTTGAAAAGGAGGCCCAAATTAAGAGAACTTGAACTGGGGATTACTCCTAAAAAGGAGGCCCAAATTAAAGGGAATTATGACTGGGGCTTACTCCTGAAAAGAAGGCCCATTGTTTAAGGATTCTCTAATCTTAAAGGATGAGGTTGAATGAATTAAATCTCTAACTTTAGTGACATAAAGATATGTGAATCACTATGTTTTTAAGAGATGTTCCATAGAATTCCTTTCAGATAAGGAAGTCAATCAAGAAAACATGCCAAAATGGCTTTGAAGAGTGTCTTGAAGACTAAATCTTGAATAGGAGAGGTGGAATGGCATAAGAGGGGTTAAATGGGAAATAAGGGCACCCAAAAAGGCAGGGGTGCGCAAGTCCTGGCAGGCGCGCAGGTATTACGTGGGCACGCAAGTCCTGGTCGCACAGGTATACCTGCGCGACACATGGGTAGTTGCACGATTGTTAACCAGTAGGGTAACACTTGGGAGATCCTTGAAAAAATCCTTTAGAATTATCTTGAGGTACTTCCAGAAGAGAGGAGCGCAAGTTTTGGTGAAGAAGTAAGGTGGCACGCAAGTATGTTCATTTCCCTTAAGGGTAAAACACCTTAGGTGCGCAAGTGTTAGTGAATTATAACACTTAGACCTTAATCCTCTTGTTGAGGCCTTCCATTCTAGGTAAAGAATTACCTTAGAAGTGTTTGGAAGACCTGAAGAAGAGACTTGGGCATTCAGAGCTCTGTATCTGAATTCTTGAAAAATTACTCTCCAAATGGGGGGCCCACAGGGTCTATTTTTATGTTGGAGAAGACCCCGGGCGGTTATCCTTTAGGGTGCGCAAGTCACTTGCGCGACCATTATGTAGCGCGTAAGTATACTTCCGTGACAGTGATGGAACCTGCATGACCCTTGTGCCTTTGAAGCCTTGTTCATGCCTTTGTCAATTTTTGATATTTTCTTCAAAGGATAAATCAATTTTGTGCTAAGTCATTTCCCTTTCCATTCTTTTAGACAATGTGACGAAAAGGAGCTTCAATAAAAGTCCCCCCTCAGAGTTGGATCCAAAAGAATAAGGATGTGACTCTGAGGAAAAGAAAAAAAAACCAAAGGGAAAGAGGCGCGCAGGTGCGAGTCACGCATGTGTGAGGCGCGTAGGGATGGATTACTCTGGATGGAGCATGTTGGCTGTAGGTATGCAGGTGGGAAGTCTGGCCTATAAATATGCGGTCATTTGCCGCGCATAGCATCTGACTTCTGTATTTTCGATCTCTTGCCGCGCAAGTCCCCTTCACTACGCAAGTTGCTCGTTTTCCATTGTTTCTTCATTGTCGCACTGTTGTCAAGGTAATAGGACTTGCGCATAGATACTTGTGCGCCGAAAACTTGCGCGACACATTAACACTTGCGCGACACATCCATACTTGTGCGCCAGGTTTTAGACTTGCGCGCCTTAATGCCTTAGCCATTTTTCTGAATTTCCTTCACAAATTTTATAAAAAAAATCAACTTATTTAATAGTTAATTTATTAATCTTTTGTACAGAATCAATGTCTCTTAGAACCGGAATAGCTGATGAACTGGCTAGCAAGCGGATTGATGATATGATGAACATCATTAGCCATGATTATTATACCGTCAAAGATAGCACTCTTCTGGATTTGGCTAAGTATCTGAAGAAATATAATCGCGACTTCCCCCAAAGCACTTATCTGCCTTTGTATGGATATGATCATCTGCAAGAAGTCACTATTCCAGAAGCAAAGAACTATATTCCATTTTCATGGTTTCAGAATTACACCAACTTTGCTTCAGCAAATATCTCATTTGGAGGAGGATTTATAAATGCTGGAACAGTAGAGAAGGCCCACATGATGCATCATAGCCCTTGTACGCCAGATTTAAAACCTCATACGCCCGAGATGCAACCACATTGTCATCCTTTAGTCTTCCAAAATGATCAGATGGATCAATCCAAAGGATGGAAGAAAAGTTAGGACTTCCCTCCAGGTGGAGGTGTGAAGCCAACTTGGATGTGGGCATACTGGGTGCGACAAACCTGTTCAGAGTTTGTCGAGGATCTGAAAGGAGTGGTGATATACGAAGCTATTTGGGTTGGAAAAACATATGTTTATAGACATGATAACTTAATGCTGGAGATACTCGGCCATTGAAGCCTATAAAATAATTCTTTCGATCTGACTCATGGAGAAATAGTTATCAGTCTGTGGGATGTCCATAAGATCTCAGGGGCTCCAATTTTGGGTGACATGTATAATGAATTGATTCCACCCAAGGTGACTTGGAATGATTCAAAGAAGACTCCTGCTTTAGCTCGATAATTATTTAAGATCTTTCACAGGCTCAAGAGTTCGGAGACCTCATTAACTCATTCTCGAAAGGATATTCATCCCGAGGAGTGGATGAATATATTTGTTATTGAGAAGAATGAGAGGGAGCCAAAGGAGAAGGAGCCGAAAGAAAAAGGATCCAAGAAAAAGAAATCCAAGGATAAGAGGCCCACCCGTCCTACCACCTACCCAAAACCTGAGAAGATGGGTGCTCCTGGAACATTATGGCCAACTCTATAAGTAGGAGAGTTTGAGAAATGGGGATATGAGGTGAATCAAAGGATTCTAAAGAAGACTCATCTGGCGGGCTTCTTGGCTTTATGGCTCAGCTTTTATCTTTTCCCAGTCAGGGATTCGAAGGGAGGCGTCAGGCTAGGGACCTTCATCATTGCAGCAAAATTGGATGAGGGAAAAATGGTTGGGTTGGCTACCCCCATTTTAGCAAAGATTAACAGGAGTTTACTTCATGTCTTAATGGGTAAATCTCTTTAAAGAATAGTGGGACCATACCAAGTTTTATGGAGATGGATCACCACTCACTTCAGGACTTATAATGTACAGAATGGATTACAAATTCCTGGAAGTTCTTTCAGGCTGTCAGTGGAAGCATTCTCTGGAGTTTCTCCATTAGATCTTAATGCCTATGACATGAAAGTGAGGCTGAGCATGTTTAAGTAATTCAACTTCTTTCCCTATGGAAATCCTCCAACCGGGCGGTTTGTTGATGATGGAACAATCCACTTAGATTTGAGGGCATACATGCTCGCTTGCAGGGATGGTGTGCTAGTTTCCAGGATTGATAGAGAAATTATATGTGAGGCCTATGCTCCATATAGATTTGCACGTCAATTCAAATGTCTGCAATAAATTGCTGTATCTCCTCCAGTACATGTCAGGTTAGAGAAACATCTGATGGTTTCTCGACAACTATGGCTGATGACATCAAGGGAGAAGACTGGGGCGGTATTTGATCTACCAGTTAAAAAACGGCACATAATTTGACTACATATTATGCCGAACACTGGATAGCATCATAACCCAAAGGGGTGCTGAATCACCCAGTTTATCAGGTGGATAAAAGGAAGAGGACTGTAGAGAAAGAAACCCTTCCTCATGAAGGTGATTCTTCCCCACCTGAAGCTGATTCGCCAGATTCCTCCTCTAGAACTAATTTAATGGATTCCCATGATGGGGATAATGAGGTACAACCAGTGGAAAAGAGGTTTCGTGCCCGATATAATCCTCTGGTCAGAATTAAAATACCCACTCCATCAACTCCTGGTGAGTTACTTCATTGTGGCAATTTAATCACCACTACTTTATAAAGAAATAAGTCTTATTTTATTATTATCTATCTGTAGTTGTAGGAGATGGAAAGAAACTGAAATCAAAGATTGTAGGACCTTCCTCACAGCCTTCATATCTAAGACCAGAGGTTGTCCAAACATGGCAGTCTTTATACTGTGGTACTGAGACCGCCTGACTGGATTTGTGTGAGGGCCTACAACTTCTTGGAATAGGAAATATTTTGGATTATATAGATATCCAATACGAGGATAACCCCAATGAAGTGCAGGCTTACATCATAGATCCGTATATGCTCATATATGCCACTGATGAGTCCGTTCCTGTCACTAGGAGGGTGAAGGAAATGATTGATCATGGCGCCACTGAGGGGGATGGTGGTTATGGAGATGAGGAGTGGCATGAGTAAGTGGCTCCTGAAGATGTAAGTTTTCTTTCCTTATTTTCTTTGCAACTTGATTCCAGTCGAAGCTTTGTTACTTAAGGAAGTTATTTTCTTGATCTTGCATCTTTCAAAGAAAGGAACTACTGAGGTTCCTTCACCATAGTATAGCCCTGGTGGTACTTCCATCGGGGCTGCTGCTGATTCTCCTCATGAACTGGGCGAGATATCTCCAGGACAACAGGCCATGAATGAGGATTTGGAAATGGATTTCCATTTTCCAATCCAAGTGCCAATAAGGGAGACTTACAATACTCCCAAAAAACCAAAGAAGCAAAGGCAATGAAGTAGGAAGTCCACAGATAAATGCTTCATTAGCAGTGGTAAGTCCTTTGGGTAATCATGAGTCTATACCCATGAAAAGGTTACTCATATTTCTGGGGATTGTAGGGGCTTATTCAATTTCCCCCCTGAGGGAAAGGACTGATCCTCCTTCAAGGACCATAGAGGGTGCTGTGGAACAATCACAGATTCAAGCTGACTTGGATGCTCCTGGAGAAGAGCTAGCATCTGTTCCCAGTATCCCTCCTGCTGCTGTTGCAAGAAGAGAATAACATGTTTCAGGTAAGTTAACAATGCTTCATAAAAATGTTGAATGAAACAGAGACTGACTTTAATTCTATGATACTTCAGGTTTAACTCCTGCATTAGATCTTCTGGCGGCTATTGCAACTGATGCCATGATTTTATCCGAAGATGTTGTCCAGGGCCAGGGGCTGCAGGATGTAAGTCGTCAAGAATACACATCAAACACTCCCACTGGTGAGACTAACCAGGATTATGAAATATCATTGGATGAAATGATGAATCGTGGCATGTGTTTCAAAGAATTTTATGATCATGATAATTTTTCTTGTGATTTAGAAGACCTTGGGCATGAGTGTTATCCTTCGCCCAGTAAATTTTCTTATAATCTACACTTCTAATCAGGACTGAAAATAATATGCAGTTCTATCTATAGAATTTGCTGAACTGCCAATGCCTGAAGAGTGTGTGTACATGGATGTCAACCCTATCATTTTAGAAACATTAGATCAAGTAGAGATAAACCCAGTAAACCCTCCTGAGACCCATCTTGAAGATCCTGTTGAGACTGGGAAAGATGGGGAGGAGTCTTCTCAGGTTGTTGATCTACCATCGGGTAAGGGATAACAATATTTGTGATTATACTTAATTTTCAAGTTAATCAATTCTTTTGTTATTTTTTAAAACTAACAAAACTTTCAATTAATTATGTAGGGCCTTCAACTGTAGTGGCTAGATCTGGAGGTGAGGCCTCAGCCTCTTCCCCAATGGGAATTGAAAGCGAAGAAGCATAGGTCAGGGGGGAAGGAGTAGAATAGGGAACTTCTTTAAGTGAATTAATCACAGATTACATGCCCCCCCTGTGATGATGATATTGAATCAGACCCAGAGGTGCATAAAGCGTTCAGATTTTCACGACGCAGGGCATGGAACAACATATGGAAAATCATATCTCAGGTGCCTTTAGAAGATCTATCATCAAAGATCCTTTGATTGTCGTCCCAGTTTGTCATGCTAGGACTTGGCAGTTTTGGATACCAAGAGATCCATACCACAATGAAACAAGTCATCTTCAGGAGGGAGAAGGGGAAAAAGTGTCGCGAAGATCTGACCAGAGTGAAATTATCAGTCAAAATTGGTGAATTTGAGGCTACGATATCTCGAGATGAGGCTGACTATGCTGCCAAGATGAAAGAGCTGAAGCATAAGATCAAAGAAAAAGTCATCCAGCAGGTGAAACTCCAACAACAGTTAGATGCTGTTACTAGGGAACTTGACCAGCTCAATAATTCATTGGAGGGAGTTCAAATGAATGTTATGAAAGCCATTGCAGATGCCAAGAATCCACTCTATCAAGCTGAGAAGAGTGAATTTGGTCGAGTGCATGAGATTTAAGTAGCTGCTGATGAAGCTTGGGATGTTGTACATCAAGTGAAGACTTATGTTGATAGTCTTTTGTAATCTCCTGAAAAAGAGAAGAGGCTCCAATCTGTGGATGTCCCTCTAATTCTTGTGCATCAATGGAGAGTACTTTTATCTTCAATCATTTATTCTTGTATTTTTTTGCTACCTGTTTTAAATTTTACCTAAGCCAATGGGCCTAGTAAGAATTGTTTGATTTTTACTAGGATTATTATAAATAACCCTATAAACTTTGAATCTTTTAATTTCTCAATATTACCTAAACCATAAAAAATGTATGTCTAGTGAGCTGGAACTTGACTTTTATTCAGATTTCCCTTGTCTTTTGTGGGCAGTTTAAAGTCATTCACGTCGGACATAAAGAGGCTAATGTTTAAGGTCAAAATAGCTTTGACCGAAAATGGATTAAAATTGACTCAATTCCTTATCAATTTATCTGAAAACATATTACCATACTCAAGTATGAGGGAAAAAAATGTAAACTATGACTTAATAATATTTGAATCTAAGGAATGATATGAAAAAGAGCTAAAAGGCATTAGAAGAAGTAGTTCCCAAGAATTAAGTTACCATCATTTAACAAACCCATTAGGGGGTTGAATTATGCAGGGCCACCTAAGGGCATTGGCTGCATAGTCAAATAATAGTATCTTTTGGATGACAAGTCTTTTATGTGGACTGTTTATGAAAGGCTGCCTAAGGGCACGTGCTGCATAGTCAGGAAAAAGAACTCTCATAAATTTACCTTTCTACTGCTAAAAGCCAGTGAAAGTTTATAGAGATTAAAATTTTCCAAAGTATAGTGTTTGTTGTATGGAAAGAGGTACTTGAATATGGAGAAGATATTTCCAAACAAGATTATCGAAGAACTGGATGGATATCACTACTATGAAGGTATTACCCAAATGTAGGGAAGGAGAATATAAACCATAGACTTGAATACTTTCAGATCATGAAAAAGGATATGGGATAAGTATGTTAAGGATGTCTATTTTTTTTGCGGATCCCTACATATTGTCATTAAGGAAAATAAGGACAAAATAGGCTTTCTTTCCAAGAATGAAGTTACCAGTATCTGATAAACCCATTAGGGGGTTGAATTATGTAGGGCCACCTAAGGGCATTGGCTGCATAGTCAAATAATAGTATCTTTTGGCTGAAAAGTCTGTTATGTGGACTGTTTATGCAAGGCCACCTAAGGGCACTTGCTGCATGGTCAAGCAAAAGAATCCTCAGAATTTGTACATTTTTTGATTAGAAGTCAGGAAAAGTGTTATGAAGATCTGAAAATATTTAAGGTTAGGATTATGACACATAAAGATGGGTATTGTCCAATGTATGCAGAAATACACAGATCAATGCTAACCATAATCATGTTGTGTTTGGGTCCTGAATTGAAATACTGGACTTCACTACGTATCCCATAAGGATGGGAATCAATCCATACGTAGTTCTTGAACTACAGTTTAATGACGTATGGGACAAAAGGATTAGAGATCTTAGTTTAGGGTCATAGAGCTTGGACCATTGTAATACACAGTGTGTGTTTTCATGGGGACTTTTCAACCATGGGACTGAAAGAGGAATTTGGGGTTAGGCCCAAAAGACTTGGGGCTAGATTCGAGGGACACTCGAACGTTCCTACGTATCCCATAAGTATGGGAATCAAGCCCATGTAGTTTTAGAAATACCCTCTGTACAAATTTGGTTCATACAAGTGAAGGATGAAAGGAGACTTTAGTGCAATGATGGTTTGGACCAAAATAACAGGTTTGGGCATTGCCATGTATGCACGTAGTATTTGGAATGAAACATGATTGAAAAATCAATGTAAATAATGATTCCCTCTCAGGTGGGGATATAAAAGAATATTGCAGTTTATTGTCATACTGGACAAAAGTGTTGTATAGTTTAACATCTTATAACAAGGACAAAAGTGAACCAATGTAAAGATATTGATTCTAGGGGCGGTTTCACAAATCAACATCGTATGAGATAGAGGTGAACCGATGTGAAGAGATTGGTTTTGGGCTTGAACCTTGGGGGGTTTCCTACGTACCCAGCCTGGAAGGCAAGGATCAAAGTCCGTGTAGTTCAATTAAAGAATGAATTAATGATCAAGTTGTTCTTAGAGACAACGACCTAAAAAATGGTGTTGGAACTTACGCATGGTTAGAAGCCCAGAGAGTGTGTTATGGTTGAAGTTTTCTCTAAGCTCACGTGAGTCATACTCGGTGTGATAAACAAGAGGTAGCAACAACCCTAATGATGCATAGTTTAATGTCATGTAGGACATATGAAGGGACTATGCAGTTTAAAGTCTTGCAGTTAGGACTATTGGTGCTGCACAGTTTAATGTCATGTAGAAGGGGAAAAGCACCGTTTAATGTCATGTAGGACGTATTAAAGGACTTTCTGTATAGTTTAGTGTCATGTAGTTAGGACGATGGGGAAAATACAGTTTAATGTCATGTTGGACAGAAATAGGGACTGTGCAGTTTAATGTCATGCAGTGAGGACAAAAGAGTACACTATTTAATGTTATGTTGGACGTATTAGGGACCTTTTCACATTTTAGCTTCATGTTGGATGAAAGTGCGAATAGTTTAAGGTCATATGCATGGACCGTGGATGATGCAGTTTTATGTCGTGCTGGATGTAAGGGACTTGAAAATAGTTTAGGGTCATATGCATGGACCATGGGTGTATAGTTTAAGGTCATATGCATGGACCATTGAAACATATTTTGTGTTCATACAAAATATTTCTTCATAAATCTAGCATTGGTTGGAGTAGTGATGAGTTCTCCATCCATTGAGATTAAAGAATAAGCTCCATTGGAATAGATCTTATGTATTGAATAAGGTCCTTCCCATTTTGGCTCAAGTTTGGGAGGTTTCTTTCATGGTATCATTAGAGTTATGAGAACTAATACCAATTCTCCCTAAGTGAATGAACGAAGACGAACTTTTTTGTTGAAATCTCATGCTATTCGATTCTGATAGACTTCCAAGTGGTGCAATGTGCACAATCTTTTCTCATCTAACCATTCCAATTCATTCAATCACTTTTGAGATTTTTTATCTGTAGATGACTAATCACAAATGGCTACTCTAAGCGAGGGTAGTTGAACTTCAATGGGCAAGACAACTTCCGTTCCATACACCAGTGAATATGGAGTTGACCTCGTTGCAGTACGGGTGGTGGTACGATAAACCCATAAAGCACGAAAGAGTTTATCAGTCCATGAATTATTATCTTTATCCACCATCTTTTGCTGTATATTTGAAAGAGTCTTGTTTAAGGCTTCTATCTGGCCATTGGCCGCTGCATGATACTGAGATGAATGGTTGGATTTGATGTTGTATTCTTGATAAAACTTATTCACCTCGAATGAACAGAAGTTAGTGCCATTGTCCATCAATATGGTATGAGGGAAACCAAATCTCGTAATGATGTTAGACTTGATGAAGCTAACAATGCATTTAGAACTGACTTCCTTGAGAGGTATTGCCTCTGTCCATTTGGAAAAGAAGTCAGTAGCAGTAAGAATATACTTAAATTTCTTGGCCATAGCTGAAGGGTAAGGTCCCACCACATCCATTCCCCATGTGGCAAATGGCCACGAGTATTTAGCTTTATGAAGAAACTCTAGAGGTTGATGAATGAAGTTGGCATGTACTTGGCATGAATGCCACTTCTTTGTGAAATCAACACAATCTTGTATCATTGAAGGCCAAAAGTATCCAAGTCTTCGAATCTGATCAGACAGTCTATGTCCAGACTGGTGGGCATCACAGACTCCTGCATGCACTTCTTTCATGAAAACCATTGTCTCTTCACCATCAATTCATCTGAAGAGAACTCCATCTAAACCACGTTTGTAGAGAATTTTCTCTAGGTGATCTGGGCTATCATAAAGAGTGAAATTGACCACACGTCTCCGGACTTGTTCTTTCCCGGCTCTATCAGGTGGAAGTGTTCCATTTTGAAGGTATTCCCTGATAGGTGTCATACATCCTATAGTATGACCATATGGTTCAGGAATAGGACTAATTTCATTGATCTCTTTTGTTCTGATTCGAACATAAGGTGAAATTGCACGACGGTGGGCAGTACTGATGGTTTTCTCGTCCTGATTTGGATCTGCCAGAGCTGTGGCTATATTAGCCGGTGCATCATCTTGAGCATTTTGTGATCTTGGGACATAAGAAAATGTCGGTTCCGAAGGGAATTCCGCCATTAACTCCCTAACATAATCATACAAAGGGATTAGTTCTTCTTTTTTGATGGCATAATCCCCATTGACTTGTTTGATTACCAGGTCTGAATCACCTTTCACCTTTAAGTGATTCACTTGTGCTTGAAGCGCCAATTCCAAGCCTGCGATAAGAGATTGGTATTCTGCTTCATTATTGGTACCACCTTCCCATAATAATAAGGAATAATGTAACACTGCCTTTTCTGGAGAAATGAGCACAATTCCTAAGCCAACTTTGTTGAATTTAGGATTTTCTATTTTTCTCCCTGTTGGACTTATGGAAGAACCATCAAAATACATTTACCTTGCCTGAGGACTTTCTTGAATAGAGAAAACTTCCTCATAAAGGAGTTCAATATCTAAATATGTGTCTTCCACTGAAGGGTTTTCATCCAGGAAATCAGCCAGAGCTTGACCATTTATTGCCTTTTGAGACACATATTGAATGTTGAATTGCTGCAAAATAACTTCCCACCTTTCCAGACATCCTATAAGCTTTGGACGACTAAGGATGAATTTGAGCGGGTTATTATGAGATACCAATTGGACCTTGTGATGTTGCAGGTAGTGTCTCAACTTCTGAACTGCAAAGATTAATGCCAGGCAGCGCTTCTCAATACTTGAATATCGGGTTTCTGCTTCAAGCATTGTCCGAATGAGATAATAGAGGCTGTTTTCATTCCCATCATCATTATTCTGAGCAAGAAAGGCACCCAATGATCGCTCTAAATTCTTCACGTAGAGGATAAGTGGACTTCCTTCAACAGGTGGCATAAGTACCAGTGGACTCAAGAGATACTTCTTGAGAATATCGAATGCTTCTTGACATTCTTCAGTCCACTTGTAAGTAACTACCTTCTTCATAAATTTGGTGAAGGGTAAACTTTTTCCTGCAAAATTGGTGATGAAACGCTGAATATAGGCTAAGTGTCCTTGAAGTCCTCTCAATTATTTCAAATTTCGAGGAGGTGACATACCAAGGATTGACTTGGTCTTCTCAGGATCGACTTCAATACCATGATGGCGTACAACAAAGCCAAGAAATTTTCCTGAGGTTACCCCAAAAGAACCTTTTAAGGGATTCATCTTCAAATTATGTTGTCGAAGCTTGCATAATATGAATTCTAAATCATCCAAGTGATTAGAACGTTGTTTGTATTTGACCACCAAATCGTCCACATAGCATTCAACAAACTTTCGTAAAAAGGATTTGAAGATACGATGCATGGCACACTGATATGTTGCGCCTGCATTATTTAAGCAAAAGGGAATTACCCAGTAGCAAAACACACCCTGAGGGGCCCTGAAGGCTGTGGATTCTTCATCTTCTGGAGCCATTCGGATTTGATTATATCCGGAATATCCATCCATAAAGGAAAGTGCTTCATATCTAGCTGTTGCATCAATTAATAGTTCTGTAATCGGAACTGGAAAATCATCTTTGGGATAATGTCGATTAAGATCTCTGAAATCAATGAAAAATCTAATTTGTCCATTCTTCTTTTTCACTGGGACAATATTAGCCAACCATTTAGGATATTGAACTTCTCTAATGAAGTTATATTTTATGAGCTTATCCACTTCGACTTCAATTTTGGAAGCATAGGTTGAGTGTGTTCTTCTCGCGGCTTGCTTAAATCCTCGATGCTCTTTTGGTAAACCCAAATGATGAGTGGAAACATCAGGATCAAGCCCTAGCATCTCTGTATATTTCCAAGCAAATATGTCTCGATTTTCTTTAAAAAGGAAATATATATATCTTGTTCTTCAAGAGTCATGGCTGCACTGATTAAAGTGGGGAGTGGATCTTCTTTTGTACGCAGATTTATTTCTCTGAGTTCATCCACGGTGGTAGAGATACCCTCTTCAAATGCTAGAGGAGAATCCATGAGATCTTCCTCTTCTTTTTCAACATGTGTTATTTCTTCTATTTCTACTTTCATAGTGGATGATGAAGCAGAATTTCTATGATTAGAGGAGATGTCAAAACTTGAACATCTTGAAGAAGAGGCTTCCATTTCTGACCCAATTAATGATGAAGGGTCTTCCTTGGGTAATATAGAGGAGATGATGGATTGATAATCGACATCATCGTTCACCTATGACATTTTTATAACTTCTTCTAGCCTGATTGGTGAAGCATAGACTTGCTGGATTTCAGCGGATGAAATGAATACATCTCCATTTGAGCTTTAATTATTGCTTGGTGGGTTACCAATTTCTCCCATGTTGTCTGGCTCGATTGCCGTAATTGACATTATGGATCTTTCTATAAGAGTATTTTGATTTGGGTCTATCCTGTCATTTTGACTGATAGGAAACACATAATTTGTACTCACATGCGCAAATGAATTTACTGGAATCTTTTCCATACCATATGGAGCATTAACTTTGGTAATCTCCTTTGTTGTGGATTTCTCACTTCCCTTCATGTGATAGAATTCCACCTCAATGTATTGATACTCACATGTCTTGAACGGGGCCTTATCACCATACAATGTCCCAACTTGACCATAGAAACAAAATTTGAGACATTGATGGTATGATGAAGGGATAGCCACATGTTGATCTAGCTTGGGTCTTCCAAGAAGGATGTTGAAGGCTGAGTCTTGATCAACAACCATGAAATCTGAATTAGATACAAGATCTCCAAACTGAGTTCTGAGTGTACCTTCGCCCAGTGGTTCTTGTTCATTTTTATCATATCCTTGTAACATCATGGTAGAAGGAGATAAATCAGATTCCATGAGGCCCAATCGACGAAGTGTACAAATGGGAATGATGTTGAATCCTGAACCATTATCAATGAAAGCTCTTCAGACATCTATGCCATTGACCTTTCCAGATAAGTACAAAAGACTAATATGTCCATTTATGAAATCATCTTCATCTTCATCAGTAAAAGATATCACTACTTGGCATTCTGCAAGATTATTCTCTACATGGTAGACTTCAGCTGCAGCGATTTCAGTTTCAAACTCCTGAGGACTAGAAAAAGCCTCAATAAGTGCCTCCCAAAGATCCTTTGATAAATTCAAGGCATCCAAAATTGATAACTTGGCCGGTACTTGGGCCAGGTGTTTCAATATATACTACTTTTGATCCAAAGGTCCGCATTTCCCAACATGAAAATGTGGTTTAGCAGGTGCCTTGGAAGATGATGTTTTGGAAGTTGAGTCATCTTGTATTGGGATAGGAGTTCGTAATACTCCTGGACTTGGAAGATCAGACCGATTAGGTCTATTTACTTGCTGATAAGAAGAAAGTGGAATCTTCAACTGGTCTTCAAGAATAATTGTGCCAGGACTGAGTTTTCTATTGGTTGAAGAACTTGCTTGTTCTTTTTGAGCTCGCTGAAGGGCTCTACCACGAGTTTCTGCCGCATACACAGTTTTAGAAGGAGTAGAATTGGAGTAGTGGCCTCTGAAAGATTGACGTATTCCAATGTATCTCGAACCTCTGGAACTTCCTCTGATTCATCGGTTTGATACAGGGAACTCGGGCTCATCAAAATCAATACTGCGACTGGCATATGGATCTGTTAATTGAATCATATTAACAGAACCGAAGATTAACTCTTCATCTGATGAAGACTCTGCTTGATTATCCTGTTTAGGCTGTGCCGTTTGGTGGTGCGGTGCCTGTGGATTTGAACTAGATGGCATGAAGTCTTCCAGAGTCAAAGAAAACTTAGGCTTTGACACATACTCATCTTCTTATGATTTTTTTCTTTGTTTGAATCATTCCCTTTCTTTGAGGATTTTCCCTCTGATGAAGAGGGTTTTGCCGCAACATTCATGGAAGAAGACACAATCAGTTTATTTAATTGTGTTCGAAAAATAGAATGAGTTCGGTTGATTGTCTTTATAACCATCCAATCATCATATTTTTGTGAATTTTTTCTTTTGACTTCTTGCCATTCTCCTTCCTTCTCTAGAACTGTAGCAGTAACACAGGCTACCTGAGCTGAAGAACCATTCAGTTTGACTTGTCCTGAGTCGACCATCTTTTGCAGGAGGTCTTTGAAGACAAAACACTCCTGGATGGGATGCCCCAACATTTGATGAAAGGGGAAATAATTGGGATGGTCTTCATCTCCATCCTTGTTTGGCCTCTTAGGCCTTGGAAATTGAACCAGATTATTTTCCAGAGCCGAAATGAAGTAACTGAGAACTTGTTCATTTCAGAAAGAGTATGTTTTTCTCTTTAGATCCTCAAATTGTTTTTGTATTTGATCTCTTTGATCATATGGACGAAACAGCCTTTGTTGTTGGCACTCAGGAGGTGGAGCCCTTCGAGAAGATGAAGGTTTTGATGTAGAAACAGGTACAGGTGCTTGTTTAAGCACAAATGTAGCAGTCTCTACTTTACCCATTCTCCTTCCTAGAGCTGATGGAATTACATGAGATTTAGCCTTAGACTATATAAGGGAATCTTCAATCTGCTGAGTGATTAAAGTAAGGTATAGAAACCCTCCTGTGTATTTCACAGGGATCAACGACGTGCATAATTCGTCACACAGATTTTCCACATAGATTGGCAACAATTCCTCTTGAGGGAGTTCTAAGCTTAGGTAATATGTTAATCCCTTCCAGCAAGCAAGGAAATATGAGACCCTTTCATTTTCCCTTTTCTTACAGTTTTTAAGATAAAAAACTGTTGTGTTTGGAAAAGTTGAGCTGAACTGAAGAAGGAATTTTTGGCGAAGATCCTCTCATCCGGTAATTGACCGGGATTTCAAGCTTGTATACCAGACAAAGGCTGGTCCTTACAAGGTCCGCACGAAACATCTGAGTTTCACTGCTTCTTTCTATTCCATAGTTCCCATCATAAGATCACAACAAGACACATAATGCATCAAATGTTGTTCAGGATCGCCTGATCCATTGAAAATAGGGAATACAGGGTTTCCAAAACTAGATGGGGGAGAGATTGAATCTAACCATTCAGGGTAAAATATCTTTTCTGGTTGAACATGCGCACGCTTCCCTTCCATAGTCTCTAACTGAGCTATTAATGACTCAATGGTAGTTATTAACTTTTGAGAAACATCCAATTGAACTTGGACTTGGGCATGTGCAATGACTGGAGTTTGGATAGGTATGGCAGCTGGTACTACAACTGATGCCAGCATTGCCAATTGTTGTCACACTTGACCCGTAGGATTAGACCTGTGAGGGTGTACTGATAAAGGAGGATATTCTTGATCCATCTCATTAGATGCAAAAAATTCCCTTGGCTGACTTACTCCATCACGCTTAAGAAGAAGACTACCCTGAAGTAGTTCTGCATTCAACCTTTTCAATTCCTTCATTTCTTCCTCCTGTTGCGCAAATCTTTGCTCTAGTGAGAGAGATTGGACCTCTCCAGAGGAAGGATATGTATCCTGATTCTTTCCCTTCCCTTTGTTGGATCCTTTTCAGAGAGGGGGAAGTGGGTTACTTGAAGGATTACCTAAGTTCTGAGTAATCCTTTGATTTCGTGTACGCACACCTTCTTCATTTGTGTCTGTGCATACATCTTCTTGAGCAGGAATGTCTTCATCTGAATACCCTGAGTGAGCCTCATTTGGTGGATCAGAAACAATGACATTGATGAAATTGATTGATGCATAACGCATCACATCCCTTCTATCAGCATTTCTATGATATTGTCTTCTTCCATGTCTTTGATGAGACATTGCATTTTGTTGATTCGATCCCTCAGGAACTTCTTAACGAACCATAATTTGGAGGAAATCTCTTGATAATTTGGCCCTTTGTTCCTCCTGTGGCTTCTTCCCCAATCGAGAGAAGACCGAATTTTGTTGAGGAGGGGATTGATGATTTGAAAAAGTCCCCAGTCCGGTGGACTGGGGCTGTTCTTGCTGTCTTTGCTCAACTCCTCAAATCATATTTGTTGATTCTGAGGGTTGGTTTAAAATATTCCCCAGTATGGAAAGCTGGGGTGGATCTTGACATGCCATGTCTAAGACTTTCTTGAAATCTCTCCTGATCTTGCGGACCTTAGTCCTGAAATTAGTTGGATACATCAAACTGCATCCACTTTTATCACCTGGCTCAAAAGACCGTTGGATGATTTCTGACACTTCTGTCACTTGGTGATGTGCTTTCTTTATACGAGATGTCTGTTCAATATTCTCGTTCGATTGATGTAGGAGTAATTCAACAACTTGTTCTCTGTATGCTTTATTTTGAGAGGAACTAGTTGAAGCCTATTCTTGGGAAAACTTTTTATTACAAACAAAGCCCATTGACTTTGGCCAGCCATGGGCAATAACATTGCATGAGACCATTTTAAGAGGGATTTACTAATTGGAGAGCACAATGAAATGTAGTGCTCCATGAACACCCCATCCTCTGATATGAATACTAGATGGGGAATTGGCAATTAACTGGCGCAATTTTCTTAGTGCACCAAGGCATGAACGCTGAAGGGATTTCTGCTGCTTTTCAGCCTTCAGATATCGAGAGACTGATAGAGATGCCAAATCAATATGGCATTGTAACCCTTCTATTATCTTAACATGATTTTCATATTCATCATAAGATAATACTTTATTCTTCAACTGACAAAGAGTTTTCCATATGTTGAGATGAATATCATGAATTCCATCTTCCATCAACATCTTTGGAATGTCGTACTGAGAATCAGCCAGAGGCCAAAACATGACTAGTACTTCACCTTTTTCCAGTTGTTTCTCATGTTCAGAATTTCCTCTTTATCATTAAATGAAGATTCTTCTACCTGATTTGACCAGAGCTGGCTCTTCCTTGTTGCTTCATCGAATTCAACAAGATTGGTAGAGATATCACTGATTAAACTAGAATTTGCATGAATTAGGGGTGGTTCAGAGAATGACCTACACCCTGGGCTATATTCTGATTGAGAAAGTATTTTACCTACTAGCGATGAAGCATCAGACATGATTGGTTTCTCATTTTCAAGTGCCTCAAGATAAGAGGGCTTTCTCGGCACTACATTGTCCACTAGGTCATTTTCTGGGCAATGTGCATCACTACTACAAAGAGGACTTTCGTAGTGAAATTCATCATCATGTGGAGGATCACCATGGTGGGTTACAGCAAAAGATGAGATCTCTTTCTCCCTGGTCTTCTGACCACACAGAGGGTTCCTATGGCTCTCATCTGAAGATGAAACTTCAAGATCGACCAAATTGTCATGAAGCAGGCCTTCATGAGGAAGTGTCTGTTGAAAACCTTTGGAATTAATGTTCCCACTATTGGGGGATGAGGAAGAAGAATCTTGAGTTGCAACAGATAGTTTTATGAGTGCATAAAGAACTCCAACATAGAGTAAGGCCTTGTCACAGATTGGCTCTTGATCTCTTGAATATTCTGGGCAGGTATTTTTTAGACGCCTTCTTACTCAATTTAGTAGGTGTGTGTGCCTGCTTAGGAGAAATGATCAGGTTAGGTTGATTATCTCTGCTCAAACCAGGTGTATGTGCCTGACTTGGTTGTCTATATGATATGGGGGAGTACGACCCACAACCCTCTTGGACTGGAAAAAATGTGTGTGTCTATTACGGAGTGAACTATTGATGTGTCACTCCACTGGTAGGGATAGATTTTTATTTCTTTCCCTGTGATGCTGCTGAAGCTGTTATAATATCCTGGCAGGCATCCAGAATATGAGCAGGGATTTGCTTCTTCTCTTTCACCATTGATAGAATATGCTTGGTGACTTCAGCTGCTGGAATGGGGATATATGTCCATTCCGTGTTTGGAGTAGGTGTATGTGCCTGATCCTATCCTCCTTTTCCTATCAGTGAATCCTGACAGTACTCAAGTGTGGGGGTAGAGAGTTGAGTCTGCCTCCTATTTGTTGTCGTGGCTTTCCGACTGACTTTTCCAAATGCTACCAAACTAGACTATTGGTAGGATTGATCAATACTAGCAGGTGTATGTGCCTGCTGATTGCACTCCGCCAAACATGGTTGACGAAGTTCCTTCAACACTGACAGACGAGGCTGCTAGCAGGATTGATGAGTGTAAGCAGGTGTATGTGCCTATTTACCAGTAGTCAATACATTGGGTTGGAGGGATCCATCATATGTAGTCAGACGAGCCTGCTGACTGGATGATGATGTATAAACAGGTATATGTTCCTGTCTATAGTACTCCGCCGGAATTGCTTGGCTGGATTGGCGCGCTGCTTCCAGATGAGTCTGCTGGACAGCGGAATTAAAACGGGCTGGGGTGTGTGCCCGCTCGTTGCTTGCCACCAAGTTAGGTTGGTGGACTTCTCCAGAGATGGCAGAGATGAGAACCTGATCACTGTTAACTGGATTTGGCCTCTGGATATTCGTCTTGCCCACTCGGGTTTGAGGAACCTGAGCCGAACGCCTGGAGTCGGTACTCTCATCATGTTGATGGAACACTGCCGCATGAGTTTGGCGGCGATTGTTGATAGGATCCCTTGGGAAGAACTCCTGTCTCCTTGAATTAAGGCCCTGAGGGTCCTTCTCATTCACCTACTCAGAATATGGGAGTGAATGGTGATTGCGTTCTGGGGATAATGACCCGAAACGGTTGGAGACGGTGGTTAGCACCGCCTGCTTCTTGATAATTGGTCGTTATTTTCTAGACAACCGGTGTGAGTTGTTCACTTGGAGGGCTTGTCGGGCAGCCTCCAGAGTTGGGATGGTACCATGTTGACAGTACTCCTTAACCAGCGCATTTGATACCCAGCGTTGAAGACGCTGAGTAGGTGATACCATCCTCAGAGCGGACGATGATCCAGCAGGAGTAGCAGCAACGACATTCGCAGTAGCAGTATTCACAGGTGTGAACTTGAGAGAAACCATTTCTTAGAATGCAGAAAATCTTGGAAAAGAGTGCCTGTTTTATATAACAGACGTAATCAAGATAAATTAAGCCACTATATCTTTTGGATGATCACATATGTCAATGATTGTTTTTGTTGGCCCTCTCATTGAGTTTTAAATAGGGGCCTAACAAATAGGGAAAACATCATTTTAACTTGGTTAAGGATTCACATCGGGTTCACTATTTTTTGTTTCCCTTGGAATTTGGGTATGACCTCATTGATTGAAGGTTCAAACATTCCAATAGGTTTCTAATGTGTTTGTTCGTAGAACCGGAAACATCAAATGATTCCACATCCATTTGGACCTACTTTCCAAAGGTAGGCATTCATTAGTTTGTGGACTAATGAGGCTTAAGAATTTTCATTGGTCGAGAGGATGGGAGGTCGGACTCATCACACCTTTTTGAGGGGAATTATTGTCTACTCCGGGACTCTCTTTATAGATTTAAGTTATGTTCATGAATCCTTATTACATTACCAAGTATAAAATGAGCATTCCTTCAGATCTGACAATCAATGATTAAATATGTAGGAAATTTAGAGAATCTTTTATATGTATTTGAGGTTCTTCATCGATAGAGAATCATCTGTATTTTTTAGAGATTCTTGGTCAATGGTATCCTTTGACACATTATATAGAAGTCTCTTGGTCATTATGATGACCATGCTGGTTTTAAATCCACTCAGTGGGGCACTTTAAGTTTATTGTCATTCAGAAGGACATGGATTATTTCAGAGTTGGGATCGAACCCGCATATGGGCTACCTACATATCCTTTGTTTAGAAAAGGAATCAGAACCCATGTAGTTCGAGTAAGGGAGTATTATGTTTATGATTGATGGCTCAAAGAAGGATTTCATAATTACTTTTACACTCTAAGCTCACGTGAGTCATGATAGGTGTGAGAAACAAGAGGTATTGGTAAAAACCAGACAATTTTTCCATGAAAGATGCAATCATAAGAAATAATGTGGGGCTTATGTATGTATGACTGCCCAGATAAATGAAGATTAGGATTTACTTCAGGGAAGAAATCCAAGAACATGGTCCATAAAGGTATATGCGCTTCATGGAGATTTGAATACTCTAACTTGGGACTTACTCCTGAAAAGGAGGCCCAAATTAGGAGAGGAGTTATGATTGGGTTTTACTCCTGATAAGGAATCCCAGATCAAAGGTAAATTAGGACTGGTTAAGAGAAATTAAGACTGGGGATTACTCCTGAAAAGGATGCCCGGGTTAAGGAATTTTGTTGGGGCTTACTCCTGAGGAGGATTCCCAAATTAGGGGACTTAGGGCTTACTCCTGAAAAGGAGGCCCAAATTAAGAGAACTTGAACTGGGGCTTACTCCTAAAAAGGATGCCCAAATTAAGGGGAATTATGACTGGGGCTTACTCTTGAAAAGAAGGCCCATTGTTTAAGGATTCTCTCATCTTAAAGGATGAGGTTGAATGAATGAAATCTCTAACTTTAGTGACATAAAGATATGTGAATCACTAAGTTTTTAAGAGATGTTCCATATAATTCCTTTCAGATAAGGAAGTCAATCAAGAAAACATGCCAAAAATGGATTTGAAGAGTGTCTTGAAGACTAAATCTTGAATAGTAGAGGTGGAATGGAATAATAGGGGTTAAATGGGAAAGAAGGGCACCAAAAAAGGCAGGGGAACGCAAGTCCTGGAAGGCGCGCAGGTATACCTGCACGACTCATGGGTACTTTCACAATTGTTAACTAGTAGGGTAACACTTGGGAGATCCTTGATAAAATCCTTTAGAATTATCTTGAGGTACTTCCAGAAGAGAGGCACGTAAGTTTTGGTGAAGAAGTAAGGCGGCGCACAAGAATGTTCATTTCCCTTAAGGGTAAAACACCTTAGTCACGCAAGTGTTAGTGAATTTTAACACTTAGACCTTACTCCTCTTGTTGAGACCTTCCATTATAGGTAAATAATTACCTTATAAGTGTTTGGAAGACTTGAAGAATTGACTTGTGGTGCGCAAGTATACTTGTACGATAGTGATGGAACCTGCACAACCCTTGTGCCTTTGAAGCCTTGTTCATGCCTTTGTTGATTTTTGATGTTTTCTTCAAAGGATAAATCAATTTTGTGCTAAGTCATTTCCCTTTCCATTCTTTTAGACAATGTGACGAAAGTGAGCATCAACAATACATTTATTAAGTTACGGGTGTATAATGACATCATTAAATGATGTATTAAGTATGTAATCAATAAGGTCGACTTATGAATAGTAAGATAAGTTATTAGGTGTCCCAAGTGGCCAATACCATGGGCGAATACCATGGGCAATCCCATGGTTTTTCCAATACCACCAATGAGGTGTCCTTTGGCCATTAATGCCTTGTCCCCTCACTTTCCCTATAAATACCAAAACATTCTCTCATCCTTTCAACTCAAAAATCATCCTCAATGAAGTTATGGTCTCATTAATTTCCAATTAGTCCTCCCAAGGTGCCCCCAAGCCCTATATGTCCCAACCTTTGAGTTTTAAGAGTTACGTTTTAAGGTAAGGGGTCCTACCTCTCTCTTTCTTTCCAAGTACTCTCTTTTATGTCATTTCTTTTATGCTCCATGTTCTTATATTGGTGATGTTATTTTATATTCATCCTAATTTCCTTTTCATGTTCTTATAATGAGATACCCCCTATTTCTCTCATCAATTCATTTTAATAATGTTTAAGTGGCGCCGTTAGGCTGCCAAATTTTTAAGGGATTCTTTTACCCTTCTCATTTTCAAGTTCTAATTTCATGTCAAGTCTTTCAAGTTCCTTTTTATTATATTGGGGTATTATCTATATATATATCATACTGATATTTTATGTTCATATAATTAGAGACCCTATTTGATCTCAAAAATTCATTTTTTAAAGTTTTAAGTGACGCCGTTAGGCTGCTGAATTTTAATAAGAGAAATCTTATTTTTTTTGTCTTCCTTCCATGTTTTTCATTTCATATGGTATGTCTTTCAAATTTCATTACCATGTTCTTATATCCTTTATATTCTGTTCCTCTACTATTATATGGATCATTTATGAGTGGGTGACCCATGTCACCTCTCTTTTCAATATTTCTAAAACCTTGTAACATAGCCGTTATGCTGCAGAATTTTTCGTCTCAAAATGTCTCTCTCTTTTTCTCAAATTCTTTTATTTTATTAAGTGAATACTAAAAACTCTTTATTCTATAGGGTTATTCACATATATATCAAAATTTTATATTTTAAATTATGGGATTTACATGCATGAGACCCTCTTTCTTTTTCTGTGGGTTTAAAGTGACATAAAGATCAAGTCTTAAAAGTAGTTTTTAAAACGTTATGATTATGAAATGAAACCCATTTCTTTTATGCTATATGGGTTATTTATAAAATGTTTGATGATTATATATGTGTCTCACATGATTATAAAGACAAATTTAAGGGTTCTCCCTGATAGCGCTCCAATGCATTGGGTAAAGACTTAATCTCTAGAGATGACCATTTTTATCGATACCTTGGTGAATAACCTTGGTAATTTTTAATGACACTTTGGGGATAGAACTTGGTAAAACGGAAATGATTTTATAGGTTAAATGTTGTAGACATATACTCAAGTTATGAAATACATTATTTTTATTATGATATGCCTCATGATTTCTTTATCATGCCTTAAAGTTCTTTTTTCATTACTTTATTGTTGTATCTCAAGTTCACATGTTAAATGTTTCACCTTGTTTCCCTTACTGGGCCTTCTGCTCACCCTTTCTTTTGATGTATGTCCCCAGGTTATGAGATGCAGTAATGAACCTAGGATGAACATAAGGAGAAGCCTTTCAAGTGTTTAAGAAGAATATTTTATGTTTTCATGTTCTAATTTCCTGGTTTCCAAGACACTAAACCTTAAAGATCCTCGGTTTGGTAAAATGTAATGAAAATTTATGTTATAAAAAGGCGGGATGTTATATGTAACCCTCTCGGCTACCTTATAATTTTTAACCCTTATGACTACCTTAATATTTATGTAACCATCACAGTTACACCTGGAGTAACCATATAAACAACCTCCACCTTACACATACCCAATGCATTAGAGGGAGATATAGGTCCCACCCTTCATTATAAAAAATTCCCAAGAACTAGAATGTAATCATATAACATGCATAATATCATAAAAACATTTCTTTTTAATTTTGTAAAACATAATTTTAAAAGAGGGTTTTAAAAGAAAATCCCCTTATAAATATCATACAATTGAAGAGAGACTTAGTAGAGTGGATGGAATATGTATATATACTGTAATTAGACATAATTAAACATAATATAAGAAAAAACCACCACACAATCAATTTTAATACTACATAAATAATGAAGTAGAAGGTTAACCCAAAGAATGGAAATCAGGTTAAGTATTCCCTTACCTCAGGCTTGTCTTACTTTAAACTTGTTTAAACATACTATATAATGGTTACAAGAGTGTTATTAGTATTTTACAGAAACATGTTCATGTTCATAACATATTATATGATCATTTCATAACCTCATTTTACCCCTTAATTGTTAGTATTTTGTTCCTTGCACTGTTTTGGGTGAGTTCCTTACATGATTTCCATGATTAGTTCATGATGGATGTTCTTGTCGATTGGAAGTGAAACTACAGAATTAGAATGTAAAGGTATTTACATATTTCTAGTACCATAAATTATACCATTTATTATTTTTATGTTTTATATGTGGATGATTCATAAGTTAAAACATTAATTATGTTCTTTTAGATCATTTTAGCGGTTCTTTGATAATAACGACCTCATTTTGTCTTATAAATTAAAATCATGTGTAAAAAAATTACAGAACCATGAATGAGACACAATAAATATATTATAACTTGTTTGAACCATAAAAATGGTTTCATGACCAGACTTGAAAGAATTAAGGGAAATTGAAATCACATTGTCCACGATGTATCCAATTCAACACATCACGGACAATGCTTTTATCCCTTGAATAAGTGGGGGAGAAGAAGAATAATGATGATGAATTTTCCATAAAAATGATAAAATAAATAATATACAAGATTATGGAGCTTTCATGCCTCTTTTTTTATAGGAGGTGAGGAAAGAAGAAGAAAAGAAAGGAATCTTAAAATAAAATAAAACTTGATAAATTTCTCACGAAAATTCGGCAGCCTAACAACATCTCTTAAAATTTCATAAAAATAGTTTGAGGAGAATAAGGGGATATCTCCTCATTAATAAATAATATGGACAATATGTGGGATATTTAATGAAATATTCCAACATAAGCAAAAGGGAATGGAAGAGAATAACATAAAATGAAAGAAAAGAAATAAAATGAAAGAGGATGTTTACCTCTTGATCTCTTTTCCTTGAGATCTTTCTTAAGGGATTTAGTTTTTGTCTTTTGGTGAGACCAAAAGATCTAATACGTGGGTAAGATCCTTTGTAGGAGTATTGGGCATAACATAAGTATGTCTCAAGGCTTGAGAGGTGTGGGAAGAAGAGGGAAGTGAGGGTGGTATCTATAGTGGTGGAGAGGGGGTATTTTTCATTATTTTAATCATTATTATAATATTTTTGCCCATGATTAGAAATAGGCTTAGTTCATGTTAACTAAAATAGTAATAATGGCATGTGAGTACAATAAAATTGGACTTAAATCACTTATGATGTCAAAAATAGTGTATTTTACTGATAATTTGATTATATGGTATTTTATCGTATTTTACTATTCATTAGAAATTCAAGAATTTCAGAAAAATCCCAAAAATTCACCCTAAACATTTTTCAACGTGTAGAATTCAAAAATAAAGTCTATTTTTTGAAAATAATTTTCTAAATATTGTTAATTTAATTTTTAAATAAAAGCATACTTAATTGAAAAATTAACAATTCTAATTCTATAACTACTTCTATATCACAATGAAAAATTAAACAAGATGTTATTATCTTAAATACTTAAGAAAATAAAATAGTAATAAAATTTACTATTCATTAGAGTCATATTTCTATTCATAAGGGTATATTACTATTCATAAAAAACAAGTTGGTTTCATCAGACTCCAAATAACTTACTGAACATAATTATAGATGACAGTTTCTTGAAATTCAAAACATAGAAGTGGAAAAATTATGTTTAAAGGCTACTTATAAATATCTACTTTAAAAAAAATTTCAAGCATTTCAATTTATTTTTAGAAAACCTTAGGGTGTTACATTATCCCCACCTTCTGAAAATTGCATCCTCACAATTTTATTTACTTATTAAACAAGTGAGGGTACATTTCCCTGATATCATTTTCTAACTCCCATGTTCCTTCTTCAACCAAGTGGTTTCTATACAAAACTTTTACCTGGTGGATTACCTTATTCCGCAACACTTGTTCCCTTCGATCAAGAATCTGAACTGGTTTCTCTTCATAAGAAAGGTTCTATTCCAGCTGAACTGATTCTGGGCTCAAGACATGTGGTGAATCTGGCACATAATTTCTCAACATCAAAACACGAAAAACATTGTGTAACTGAGAAAAACTTGGAGGCAGAGCTACTCAGTATGACACTGGTCTAATTTTTTCCAAGATTTCAAAAGGACCGATGGATCATGGACTTAGATTTCCTTTATTACCAAAATGCATCACAATCTTCCAAGTAGAGATTTTAAGGAATATATGGTCACCTACCTCGAAAGACAAGTCTTTTCTTCTATCATCTACATAAATTCTCTACATGTTCTTAGCTGTCCTCATGTGATGCTAGATCATCTTCACTTTCCTATCCACTTATTCTACTAATTATGGCCCCATCAACATTCTTTCACCGACTTCATCCCAAAATGCCAGAGTCCGACACCGCTTCCCATACAAAGCCTCAAAGGTGTCATCTGAATACTGGAATGAAAACTATTATTATAAGAAAACTAAACTAAAGAAATATATTGATACCAACTTCCCTGGTAGTCTATTGAACAAGATTGAATCATATCCTCCAATGTCTAAATTGATCGTTTTGACTACCCATCTGATTGTGGAAGAAAAGATATACTAAAATTTAATTCTGTTCCCAACGACTTCTAAAGTCCCTTCCAAAAGTTAGAAGTGAACCTAGGATCTTAATCAGATACAATGGAAATAGGAACTCCATGTAACCTGACAATATTCTTGAGGTACAGTCAAGAAATTGGATCCAAAGACATTGTATCTCAAATAGAAAGAAAATGTGCAGATTTTGTCAGCCGATCAACAATAACTCAAATTGCATTATTACCTCAAGAAGTCTTTGGTAGTACCACCACAAATTCCATGGATACATTCTTCCATTTTTACTCTGGCACTGGAAAAGGCTGAAGCATCCCCTTCGATAACAATTTCTCTTCTTTAACCTGTTGATGTGTCAAACATTTCATGGTGAAATCACCAATATCTCTTTTCATTCCATCCCACCAATAATACTCTTGAAGGTCTCTGTACATCTTAGTACTACTAGGATGAATAGAAAATGGAGAACTATGATATTCACGCAATAATTCTTTCTTCAACTGGTAATCACAAGGAACACACAAACTTTTACCAAATCTTAAAACACAATCTTTATCAAGGTTAAATTCTAGCAACTTAACAACTTTAACCAATTATACCTTTTTTGTAGCTCATGGTCTTCCTTCTTGGCTTGCTTAATTCTGTCTGATAACGATGAATGAACTAAAACCTAAGACAAAACAGAGGTACTTACTGCACCAACAACTTATAAGCCAAAATTCATTAAATCATTATTCAAGGGATCATGTTCAAAACATAACATGATTAATGATGCATGATGTTTTAGACTCAAGGCATATGACACTTTTTTTTTCTTTTCTAGGATGGTAATTGATTGTGTAATCATGATACTTTATCATTTAAATCCATCTTCTCTCCCTCATGTTTAATTATTTTTAGTGAATATATACATCATACTATTATGTTTAATATATATTTGACATTTGGATCTGTATAAATGACGCATCCATATTTTCAAAGAAAAAACCACATATGCCAATTCCAAATCATGGGTGGGATAGTTTACCTCACGATGTTTTAGTTATCTTGAAGCATAAGCAATTACCTGATCATTATGCATCAAAACACGACAAAGTCCCTTCAACAAAGCATCACTGTAGATGATGAAATCACCATTTCGGGAAGGCAAGGCCAAAACTAGAGCATTTACCAATCTCTTCTTTAGTTCCTAAAAACAAACATCACATTCTTATGTACAAACAAATTTAGCCCCTTTCCATGTTAACTTAGTTATTAGGGTAGATAACCAAGAAAAGTTCTTAAAAAATCATCAGTAATAACCCTCTAATCCAAGAAAACTATGAATCTCTTTAACATTTGTGGGTCTTGGCCATTCATCAACCACTTTTGTTTTAGTAGGATCAAATGTTATTCCATCCTTATTAACAAAATTCCCAAGAAAATAAATCTATTGCAACTAAAAATCACACTTGATGAATTTTTCATAAAGTTTATTTTCTTTTAATTTTTGTAAAACAACCCTTAGATTTTTAATGATCCTCTTTATTTTTAGAAACTACTAGAATTTCATAAATAAACACAACCGAAAACTTATCCAAGAACTCATGAAATACTCTATTCATAATATTCATGAATATAGCAGGTTCATTAGTTAACCCAAAGGGAATAACAAAAAATTCATAATGCTCATATCTAGTTCGAAAGACTATTTTTGGGATGTCATCCTCCTTCACCTTCAGCTGATGGCATTCAGATCTCAATTAAATCTTGGAAAAGTACTGAGCTCCCTAGAGCTAATAAAATAGGTCATCTATATGAGGCAAAGGATACTTTTTTTTAACAGTGATGCTATTCAAATCTCTATAATCAATGAAAAGTCTAATGGATCCATGTTTCTTTTTAACGAACAAAACAGGGGCTCCCCATGGTGAAGTGCTAGGACAAATGAAGCCTTTATCAATAAAATCGTGCAATTGATATTTCAATTCAATAAGTTATATTTTATCCATATGATAAGTGGGTTTTTAAATTATCTTAGCATCATAAATTAAGTCAATTGTGAATTCTAATTCCTGATCAGGTATGACACAGGGTAACTCATTAGGAAAAACATCAAGGTATTCATTTACCATTGGCATATCATTAATCTGAACAGTTCCCTTGTTTTTAAAAATATTATCAAGATGAATTTCATTTCCATCTTTCAATAGTTTTTCATCTTCCTGATATGTTATCAATTTTATGGGTTCTTTCTAGTATACAAACTGAAAATCTTTCTAAAAAACAACTTGTTTAGCTCTATAGTAAATCTTTTCATGATAAACAAAAAGCCAATACATTCCTAGAATATCATCAAACTCGAATAAGGATAAAACAAAAAGGTTTGCAGGTAAAGACTTTCCAGATACCACAATAAAAATATTCTTATAATTCATCTTTTCTATAATATTTCCCCCTGGTGTTTTAACAAAAAGTTCTGATCTCATTTTTTGAGGTGATATTTCCAATTTACTCTAAAACTTCTTAGAGATGAAGGAATGTATAGACCTCGTATCAAACAAAACTTTAGCAAAATCTAAGTGAACAAAGTACCTGATACAACTTCATTGGATGGACCGACATCTACTGACATAGTCGCAAAAGATCTCACTACATCGTTTTGCTTATAGTATGGCTTCTTTGCATCATTCAAATCTCTCTTTGGGTAGGAATTTTCATAATGAATCATCTCACCACATTTAAAACACTTAACAGTTTTCTTATCAGGATTAGTCTTTGGATCATTTTCATTATAATATCGAGACATATATCCAAACTTACCACATTTAAAAAACTTTCCAGTTTTGCTAAGACATTCCTCAGGGTGTTTCTTGCCACACTTTTTACAAACTAGAAACTGGATTTTCTTACCATCAGATTTATTTGGTTGATTCTTACTCATCGCTTTCCACCTAGACCGCTTATTCTCCTTATTTCCAAAATGCACATGATCATTAGAAAACTCAATCTCTACCCTCTCAGCACATCAGATATGTTTCTCATAACTTTGGAATTCACGTGAGGCCAACAGCCTTCGATACATTGGCTTCAATCCTGAGTAAAAGTAGTTGATTTTTCTATCAAGATCCATAATAAGAGTTGGAGCATATCTCGCCAGCCGGGTTAAGTTCGCTTGATACACAACCATTGAATCTTTCTCCTTGTGCTTCAATTCAAGGAATTGCTTCTCCATCCTAAGTCGCACAACCTTTGAAAAATATTTTTAAAGGAAAATAATTTTAAATTCATCCCACTCTAAGGCATCAAAATCATCTCTACCCATGATATTCCTTACCATTGACCACCACTAATCAGCTTCACCTTCAAAATGATAAATGGAATGACTTGCCTTTTGATTGTTTAAACAACCCACTACATCGAATATCTTTCCAAGAGATTTGATCCATCCTTCAGCTACTATTGGTTCTGAAGATCCATTGAAAGTAGGAGGGTGTTATCTCATAAAATATTCAAATACTATCATGTTCCAATATGGTACCTATATTTTTTATCTTTCATGGTTTCCACCACCATTTATTTCCTGATTTAGTTGAGCCATCGCTATCACAAATAGTTCGGTTCCAATCGCCACCATTATAGGCTGTAGATTCGGAAGGATGTCATTCTGTCGGTGCCTCTCCTCTTCAGAATCCTTGTTCCTTCTGTAGAAAACCATTCTAAACAAACATCTCTTTGATGAAGAAACATGGTAATATTTAAATTCTATTACATTCCAAATTGATTATGGAGTAAAAAACATTTACAGTATTCTATTAACATCACCATAAACCCAAAAGTTATCTAAACCATTCTATGATACCAACTATAAGGACCTGAACTTATTACAGACATAATATTGAATTTAGTCAAGAAAACAGTTCCATTTAAATTAAGGATATTTTCAATTTTATAGATTTAGATAATTTGGACATAATACATTCATAACATTACACATTCTTATAGAGTGGATACCATAAAAATAGTTTCAGTTTTTTTTTCAAAATATAGAACATTAAATCATAAAACATGATTCCTTGAAAATTCTTCAACATTTAACTTGGCTTACTTATTTTTCTTTCTCATCAATTAACCTATGAAAATCATTTAAAACTTGGGATGAGCACTAAACACAATAAGGGATATAAAAAGAAGAAAAAAACAAATTATCCCATGAATACTTGTAATGTATGAAATCATTTTGAAAAGACATACCTATCACCTATATAAATACACTTAATTTTTGAAACATGAGATTTCCAAAACACATAAGAACATAAGTAGAACCATAAAGGTATATATGGGAATTACTTACATAATCTTGTAACCCTATCGGCTACTTTATAATTTGTAACCCTCAAGGATACCTTACTATTTGTGTAACCATCATAGTTACACTTTTAGTAACTATACATCCAACTACCATCTTACACATACCCAATGAATTGGAGGGAGATATAGGTCCCACTCTTCATTATAATCAATTCCCAAGAACCTGAACATAATCATACAACATGAATAATATCATAATAACATTGCCTTTGAATTTTATAAAACATCATCAGCTTTATTTTTATTATAAAATGAGAGTGATCAAACAACCACCCATAGAAACAACCTCATGGAGGACAGAAATAATGTAAACCAAGAGCGTCCCCTTGAACAAAAGAGTTACACCCCGTAGGAAGAGAACCAGTACTACAGTAAATAATAAGCTCCTCCTATGAACTCCCCCTTCGGGACAATGCATCAGCCGCAAAATTGGCCTCCCTCCAACAATGATGAACATTCCTCCCAAGATAAATTGCAAGAACATAGTTACAAATCACATAAGCCAGTTCCCATGGCGGGTCATGACTTCCTTACACCGCACGAATCAGAACTTCAGAATCAGATTCCACTTCATCCACCAGAAAACCAGCCCTCCGACACACCTAAATTCCTACCAGAAGATCTCTACCCTCAACATCCAAATAGATTCTTGGTCCAAAAAATGCACTGAAGGCTACCAACACCAAACCGCTTGAGTCCTTCAACAACCCTCGACCTCTCAAGATTCCACCGATCAGCGATCCATCCACATTCAACTTTTAACCTCGACGTGGAGGGCACCAACTGATCCAATGACCATCCAGCCTACCGAGCATGGGAGTATCATTACGGTTGAAGGAGCCAAGAAGGAGAGTGATCCCTTTCAAAAGAGAACCCATCTCGACCAATAATGACTTTAGCTAGACCCATAGATACTGAGAAGAAAGTCGGTCACCCATCCGAGATCGATTTCTTGCCTCTCAGATAATCCAGCAAATGGAGGAAAGTATAGCACACCTCTCCTTTCATTTCATGGGTTCCAATCCATGAAACCAAGTATCCAAGAAATCATGAAGCGTGATAAAACCGAAAAACAGTCTCGGGAGAGGGAGGAAGTTCAACCAGAGAGACTGAGCCCATTCACTCTGACAAAAAAGGTGCACCACAGTTTCACTCTGAGGATCAACACAACAGTAACACCTCGAGGCCAAGAGCACTCCCTTCCTCTGAATATTATCCTATATGGGAAAAGATCTGTTGATGATACGCAAAATCAAAAAATTCATCTTGATTGGAATCTCTTTACACCAGCACTTCGGCGCTCACGCATCATCCCTTAACTCGCCCTGGTGAAGATTCTTGTAATCCTGGGACAAGAACTTTCCCGAACTCAATCCCGTGAAATAGCATCTGTCCTACTCTATATTCAAGATAACGTCCCAAAAGAGTTTCATCTGTTCCTGGTTCAAAACCACTTGTATAAATGATGGGAAGGCACAATCTTCCCTAAAAGTAATCTCCGAAGTGGGACACCCAGGGAAGTACAACTTCTCACCCACCCAATTGTCTTTCCAGAAACAAATGTCGTCCTTCCCAATAATCCACCATGCCGAATCCTGTAATTCATCCAGGCACTCAAACATATGTCTGGCAAGCCCAGTAAGAGATGGCCTACGAAATGCCAACAACACCCCCTGGTCACCAAAACGGGCTATGAAGAAAGCATCCCAAAGCGAGTCACCCACGATAATATCCCATGAAAGTCTCGCTTGCATGCCTTTCCAGGTATCCTTGATGTCACTTAGACCAACTCCCCCTTCTTCAACCAGTTTTGCGAGCCGAGCCCAAGCACTCCAATGGTAATGGCCCATATGATTGGAATCCCAAAGAAAATTATTTAGAATCTTTTCCATTCTGTCAATGGATCCCTTCGGGGGACACATGACAAAGAATACATGCATTGGGATGGCCGAAATTACACTGTTGATCAAGGTAACCCACCCACCAAAAGATAGCAATTTGTTCTTCCAGTCAAAGATACGCCCCAACACCCGATTGATAGAACCCTTTAAGAATCATTTTCTGACACGCCCATAAGCAAGTGGAACCCCAAGGTAGTCCATAGGAAGAGATTTCTTGCAACACCCCAAGATATATTGGATAGTCATGGATCGACTAACCGAGCATTTGTTGGAAATAAAAACATGACTCTTACTGACATTGATACACTGGCCACTCAATCGCCCATACATATTAAAAATCTCCATGAGTACCCTCAATGATCTCTGTTGAACATTTGTAAATATCATAATGTCATCAGAAGACATCAAATGAGACACACCTTCCTTACTACCCCTGCTAATAAAATGAAACAACCTTCCCTCCTCCAAACCCTTCTATAAGTTTCTTGAGAGAGCCTCATGAGCCAAGATAAAAATATTCAGAGAGAGTGGATCACCCTATCTGACTCCACATACTAATTTGAAAAATCCAAATCTTTTCCCTTTGAGATAGATGGAGAGCCATGGGGAGGAATAACATCTGAATCAGAGATCACAAACCCACTCATGAAAGCCCAACTGCCTCATAACCTGAATAATAAAGCTCCATTCCACCTTATCATAGGCTTTGTCCATGTCCACATGAAAAATAAAATTGGACCCAATGGTTTTATTATTAAGGTAATAAACCATCTCGCTAACAATTTCCACTGCCCTTGGATATTCCGGCCTTTCACAAATCCGTGTTGCTCCCTGGACACTAACCTTGGAATATATCGGCTCAACCATCTGGTAATCAGACTTGCCAAAATTTTGTAGGAAACATTATATAGACACATTGGTTTATAATGATTAATGCTATGAGGCTCTTTGACTTTTGGGATCAACACCACCCTCAAATCCACAACCCCCTAGTTGAGGGCACCACCATGAAAGAAATCCTGGATGGCTAACACCACTTGAGGGCCCACAATACTCCAAGAATCCATATAGAAGGCATACGGGAAGCCGTCCGGGCCCAGAGCACTGTATTGGGGCATATCCAGAACCGTTCTCTTAACCTCTTCCTTACTATGGATAGTCATTAGGAACTCATTCTCCACATGCCCAACCAAGCGGGGGATGCACTTCCAGAAACTTGTAGCCTCGACAAACCCATCCATCACCCCCTGCCTAGCATGAACCCCTCCCACCATGAGCCCTTCGAAATGCTCGAGGGCCAGACCTCTGATCACATCCACGTCTAGGGAGAAGAACCCATTTCCCAGATCTATGTTAAGCTTAATATTTCTCTTTTACTTAAGGAATGCATGAAAAAAATCCGTTGTTACGATCCCCCTCCTTTAACCACCGTACCCAAGATCTCTGTTTATAATCACGCTCCACCTCCAAGAGTTTTTCAGCAAGGTACCTGCATTTTTCACATAAAATAGAAAACTGGTTGTCATCCCAGTTATACTATAGATCCTCCTCTATGTTCTCAACATCGGCTTGGATGGCGTTCAAACTGGTAAAGACATCTGGTCTAGAATCCCGCCACTCTTGAAGGTCTGACTTGAGCCTCTGTAATCTTGTAGAAAGACTGTGCCAAGCATCCCCAAACACCTCACGGTCCCAAGAATACCTCACCGTCTGAATAAATCACTCCCAATAGTTCCAATTTCTAGAGTAGAGGAAGGCCCATCTCCCCACACCATCGCATCTCACCTCCACCAGAAGTGGAGCATGGTCTGATAAGGAACATGTTAGGTGGGTGACTGTTTTTTTAGAAAAAGATTCAAGACCTTGGAGGTTAGAAAGGCATTGATCATTTCTACTCCAGATACGTTGTGATCCCATTCGGTTGTTACACCACATAAAATTCCTTCCTTGAAAACCATAGTCCAAAATCCTTGCTGCTGTAATAAACTCACGGAACTCCCGCATGGCTACCACCGAGGGCCACAAACCACCTCTTCTCAGTAGGGTCCAAAATCGTGTTAAAATATCCACCCACAAACCATGGTAGATTACCATATTGGAAGGACCCTAAGAAACCCCAAAGCTACATCCTCCACTAGAAATTAGTGATATCATACAAAAAAGAAAATAGAAATTCACCCCCAGCGCAGGCAACCTTGGTGTTAATACAATCCGAGGAGAGACTGGTCACCTCCACCTTCACACAAATCTTCCAAAAAACCCAGATATGTTGGTTAACCTGACCACCATGCATAAACAGTAGAAAACCCATCCGTCTTACCACATAGGTAAGCTTCTTCTGATCAACCTTCACCTCAAGAATAACCAAAACAGACGCATTGTGTTTGCGGAATTCAATGGCCATGAAGCCACATTTCGCCCGAGCACACAACCCATGGGAATTCCAAATAATAACCGAAGCCATTACAGATTTCCCCTCTTTCCCACCAGGACAGGAGCATCAGAAGAGGAAACTTAAAATGATATCCCTTCCACCCTCAATTTTGATCAGGTGATGGGACCAGCAATTTCGACTGACAACCTTCCATGGTGCGACCCAGGGGATGACTTTTTGAGAGAATAATCTGAAACCTCTAGAAGCGGAAGCCGGGATGTACACACTGGAGAAAACACCCCCTACTCATGGAGGAGGGAGACCAGTAGGCAAAGTTGGGGAGAGGATCTTGAAGAGAGAACCTGATTCACCATGCCAATAGGGTCAAGGCACCCTGAGGGGATTGAAAGGCCATCGAACTCATGCTGGGGATTTAGGAGCGCTTGATGAACTCTGGAGATAGCTGGGACGAGATCATAAAGTCCAAAGAAGGAGACAATAATGGCCGGAATGCATGTAAGAGAATATCCCACTAGTTCTAGGATACCTCCTTCGCGACCACTGGAGAAACAGCCTCCGAGAAATCCAGATCGACACAGGCTGACGACGACAACATAATCAGATCCATAGGGGCTGCAGGGGTATCTGAAGAAAAGGCATACTCCACATGCAAACCAACCTCAGGCTCATGGGGGTCACCTTAGGAATTCGAAAAATCCCCACCCACCCCAACGGTCGGATCCTTCCCTGGAGAGTCAGCTCCCTGCTCCGGGATGACAGAGGAGTTCCCCGGAACCCCGGAACCAGAGGTACTCGCCAAGGTCTTCTTTCTTCTGCAAAACTGCTCCGAGTGAACATGAATTCCACAGACCACACAATAACGCGAGGGTGTATGGAAAACCAGCCACTACCACCAGCTCATACCACCATCAGACTGCAGAATAACCCTCATCGGCAGCTGAGCCGAAAGGTCTAACTCCACACATATACGAGGGAAAGCCGCAGAAAGAAGATTCTCCATATCATCATCCGTGTGAAGGAAGGAACCCAAGGAATCTCCCACTAACCTTATAATTGATGGGTTTTTAAAGGGAAGGGGAAGGCCGGGTAGACCCACCCACACCACCTCCGAGGAGGCTTCTATACAAAAGGGAAGATCCCAAGACCATCGAAATAAAGAGAAGTCCCACGAGCCACATCTGTGATATTCTATGGACTAAGCCTGTGCGAAGTCCTCTTGTGAAGCTAGATGAATACAGAACACTGCCCTGGAAATATCAAAGATCGGCGTCGGGCTGGATAGGCCTCAAGAGCCAACAAACTCCCTGAAAAAAGAAATCAGGGGCTTGCTACGACTGAACCTCGCCACCAGAGTCAGGTAATGAAAGGCCGAGGCCAACCGCACCTCCTGATCCGAGATATCCACCAATGGGAAACCCTATTCCATAAAATCCGACCTGGAACCCACCGAAACCCTCGGAAAGGCAGAACTACACACCCCAGCAGGCAGCGACCCCACCCCAATCATACTGTCCGGAGCCACACTTCCATAAAGAGCTTCTTTGAAGGAACGCCCCTTTCCCCGACTAGAGGAATCCACACCACTCGTCAGAGCACCATGACCGTAGCCGACCCTATTAGGAGCGCCACACGGAGGGGAAGAGGAAGCAGATTCCATTTCTAGGATCACTTATCCTTTATTTCCCCCATTTTGTAAAACATAATTTTAAAAGAGGATTTTAAAAGAAAATCCCCTTATAAATATCATACAACTGGAGAGAGAGTTAGTAGAGTAGATGGAATATGTATATACATTGTAATTAGACATAATTCAATATAATATAAGGAAAACCCATCACACAATCAATTTTAATACTGCATAAATAACGAAGTAGATGGTTAACCCAAAGAATGGAAATCGGATTAAGAATTCCCTTACCTCAGGCTTGTCTTACTTCAAACTTGTTTAGACTTCCTGTATAATGGTTAAAATAGTGTTATTAGTATTTTACAGAAATATGTTTATGATTATAAAATCTTATATGATAAACCTCATTTTACCTCTTAATTGTTAGTATTTTGTTCCTTGCACTGTTTTGGGTAGTTACTTACACGATTTCCATGATTGGTTCATGATGAATGTTCTTTTCGATTGGAAGTGAAACTCTAGAATTGGAATGGAAAGGTATTTACATATTTTTAGTACCATAAATTATACCATTTATCATTTTGATGTTTTATGTGAGGATAATTCATAAGTTAAAACATTAATGATGTTTTTTAGATCATTTTAGTGGTTCTTTGCTAATAATGACCTCATTTTGTCTTATAAATTAAAACCAATAGTAAAAAGAATTACATAACCATAGAGGAGACATAATACATATATTATCACTTGGTTCAACCATAAAAATGTTTTCATGACTATACTTGAATGTATTAATGGAAATTGAAATCACATCGTCAACGGTGTCGGTAATTCGACACATCACGGACAATGTTTTTATTCCTTGAATAAGTGGGAGAGAAGAAGAATAATGATGATGAATTTTACATAAACATAAGAACTTATAGAATATACAAGATTTTGGAGCTTTTATGGCTCTTGGTTAAGATGATGTGAGGAAAGAAGAAGAAAAGAAAGGAATCTTAAAATAAAAGAAAACTTGATAAATTTCTCACGAAAATTCGGCAACCTAACGACGTCTCTTAAAATTTCATAAAAATAGATTGATGAGAGGAAAGGGATATATCATCATTAATAAATAATATGGATAGTAAGGGGGGGTATTTAATAAAATTACCCAACATAATTCAAAGGTAATGGAAGAGAATAACATAAAATGAAAGAAAAGAAAGAAAATAAAAGAGGATGTTTACCTCTTGATCTCTTCTCCTTGAGATCCTTCGTAAGGGGTTTGGTTTTGGTATTTTGGTGAAACCAGAATCTATAAGACGTGGGTAAGAGACTTGGTATGAGTATTAGGCATAACTTAGGTATGGATAAAGGCCTTAGAGGTGTGGGAAGAAGAGGGGAGTGAGGGTGGTATTTATAGTGGTGGAGAGGGGGTATTTTAATTATTTTAATCATTATTATAATATTTTTGCCAAAGATTATGAATATTCTTAGTTCATGTGACCTAAAATAGTAATAATGGCATGTGAGTTCGAAACAAGTGTCCTTACATCACTTATGAAGTCATGAATAATGTATTTTACAAATAATTTGATTATACAATATTTTATATTATTTCATTATTCATCGAAAATTCAAGAATTTCAAAAAAAATCCCTAAAATTTACCCTAACCATTTTTTGACGTGTAGAATTCAAAAATGAAGTCCTTTTTTTGAAAATAATTTTCTAAATATTATTAATTTAATTTTAAATAAAATCATACTTAATTCAAAAATTAACAACTCTAATTCTATAACTACTTCTATATAACAATTAAAAATTAACCCAGATGTTATTATCTTAAAGCCTTAAGAAAATAAAATAATAATAAAATTTACTATTCATTAGGGTCATATTACTATTCATATTACTATTCATAAGGGTATGTTTACATTCACAAAAAAACAAGTTGGTTTCATTAGACTCCAAATAACTTATTGAACACAATTGTAGATGACAGTTTCTTGAAATTCAAAACATAGAAGTGAAAAAATTATGTTCAAAGGCTACATATAAATATATACTTTAAACAAAAATTCAAGCATTTCAATTTATTTTTAGAAAAACTTGGGGTGTTACATGGTGCGTGGGAGAAGAATTTTTCATGGGGTATCACGCGACACAGAGAGGAAAGGGGGAGGGGGTCTCACTACCAAATAAATAAAGGTGTTGGCGAAGAGTATTAGATAATATTTATAGTAATCTAAATAATTATAATATTATTAATACTGAAAATAATAATAATAATAATATTATTTTTTATTATTATTTTTTATTTTATATTATTTTTTCTTTTTTTAACCCTGGGCAGACCACACGATTTTTCCTCAGAGTCATTCAGATTGTGAACCAACTATGTGATTTCCTCTGTCCCAAGGAGAAGGGACTACATTGGATCATATGGAGGGGTTCATGCTTGTGCACCTAGTCATGTTAATTAAATAGTTCCTTTGTATTGGTTTCATGGTTTACACTCGGCTGGCACACAGTTTCCCTTAACAATGCACCAACCGTGCAACTAGGAAAAAAACTCGAAAATTTAAATTTAAAAAACTAACTCTGCCTAAAACTCAAAAATAAGGATAAAAATAATTAAATGATTAAAAATAATTAGTATTTCAGGGTTGGGGTGTAAAAATTCTCCCCACTATGACACTTTATTCCCCTAGAATGTCTTAAAGATTTAGTTGGTCACAACATTAGATAAAACAACACCACTACACAAGATATGGTTCAAGAAACCCAACGTCTAGAAGATAGTACTCAACCTTACCATGAAATTATAATTCCAAAATGAGAATAGTGACATTATGTCCAAAGAAACAAACCCACATTAAAAGAGAGAACAACTGAGACCCAAGAACTCAAGCCCCCTGACAAAGATTCAATGAAGAAACTCAAACAACTAAACACAACCTCAACATGGTAACCATGACCCCTAACATAGAAACCATTAAGGCCTAGTCAGGATCTCCACAATCATTTGTGATAAAATCCACTATTCTGTCCAACCAATTACTAGGATCAAGTTCAGGTGGAGGAGAAACAAGTAATTTCCCCATCATGAACACCTTGAAGACCAAGTTCACCATAAGCTTGTGTGTTGGTGGCCTCCCAACCATTTTAGAAATCTGGTCAACACTAGTTTTCTCATTCTAGAACAAGCACCCAAATGAACTAAGAGACAGGAAATACTATCATCCATGACCACAAAACTCAAAATAACTTATCAAAATTTAATTCTATTGAAACTTAAATTTTTAAAAAATAGATAAAGGGAAAAATGTTATGAGTATAAACCCACAAGCCTAAATGAGGAACATAAGTGGAACTCTCCATATAGAAAAAACCTCTAACAAAACCCATAATTCAAGATATATGACATCCTTGGTGTGACATTTAGGTGTCCATAGACACACTCATCCAGCTCTAGGAAAAACAAGGAGAAGATACATAGTGGGTCTCTCCACCATTTAAGAACTAAATAGAACAATAGCCCAAACTAGATCAAAATTCATAATTCCCCAATATAGAGTGTCTCCAAGTAGGTGCCACGCAAAACCATAACCACTACAAAAAATTAATTCCATTCACGATTTCACATCCACAAGGAACAACCATAGAAATACCAATAAAAATAGGTCATGAATATCTCCCAATAATAAGTTTGAAAAATTAGATTCCACCACAAGGGGAAACATAAATAGTTCCACTCCAATGTTAGAGGAAACATATTGGTTTTACAACCACCACATCCATAATATCCTCTACTACATGGAAATATTCACTATTTGACTTATGTATGGAATCATGATGTCTTGAAGAATATTATACCCTATAGTAAGGATCTAGATATCTCTTACCAAAAATTCCTCTTTTGATAGCATCATTTATAGAACCCCCTTCAGGTGACCCAAGCAGCCACACTGAATGAAACATATTCTCATAAGATAACTATTAATGAAGTATTATTCTATTTTTCAACTAATTAAGGTTCTTAAAAACCAATAAGACTGGGTTTTGGTATAAATTTAATAAAGTATCTGGCTCCACCACTCAATTCATAGTCTGGGTATATTCCTCAATGAGGATACCCAGAGAAAACATTTTTCATAAATTCATCAAAGACTATAACCACCTCAAATTTTGACAAGATCATGCCACTAAATGATAACCAAAACTAATTTACCAAAACAACCTTCACATAGACTACCAGGGAAGGCACCTTAGAGACCAACCACCACCTCATCACCAGGTATTTTATAGGGTATACTCCAAACACAAGTAACATAAAACCCAATTGAAATGCATCACAATAAAAAACTCCATATTCCCATCACTATAAACAAATAAACTAAAAAAAACATAAAAAATAATTCCAACAAATCCAATCCAAGAAGTACAAAAAAAACTTTAAACAAAAAAAGGAATCACCACACACTCCCACCATTCAAAACATTAAATCCCCTTTTTTTAAACAATTTTCTGAAAATAAAAAAACATAAGAGGTTATGTACCCACCAGTAGTATTCCATGAAGCCTCACACACACATATATATATCACATGCTATCTTAATCACCAATCCATACATTCCCACAAGAATCCTCTTACAACATGTGTACATCCATACATGTGATCATCCATTGGAATACTAAGGGTCAAATGAAAAAATCACTTTTTAAACCTCTCTTTAAAATGTGCCCAAAAAACTTTAAAAACCACATTTTATCAATTCAAAACAAAACATTTCCAAATTTTCCATTTTTACAACAATTCTATTTCATATTTCACAAACCTTCCAAAAACCTCCAGAAAGTTTTTCCAAAATGATTTCATTTCCAAAACAATTCCCATTTCCAAAACAACTCATTTCATTTTCAAAAGTACTAAGATTTTAATTCTGAAGATCCAACTTCAATAAAAAAATTACCATTTTAAAATCCAAGGGAAAAAACCCAAAATAAACTCAAACCACTACAAATAAAAAAACATATGGAACTTAATACTCAATCAATAATCCCAAGACCTCATAGGATAAAATTCTACACACTTCTTGGTCACATGGTTTGGTCGGCCATGCACCAACTAGGTGAGAATAGAAGAGGTCATAAAATGCTATTTTATGGTCTGTAGATGGTTCTCCTGATTGTTCACAGAAACCATTCACCCCTTAAGTCCCTCAAAAATTCAATTCTATCAGTTTGAGTATTATGAAAACAACCCACAAAATCTTGAATTCAATTAAAACACTAAAAAAAGACCAAAAAAATAAAAAACATTAGATATAAAAGCTCAGAATTTAAGGTGAAACCATCCCATACCACCCTAGAAATTAAAGAATATTTTTGAATGGGTGGTGATTAAGAACATTCCTGTGACTGGCCTCTTGAATTATATTAATTCTATCTTGGTATTACCAGACATCGCCAAATAAAAATTGATAATTCCTTTGATACCATTTTGTCACGAACCAAACTGGGTCAACCCTGAACCAATCACCCAAGATGGCCTATAATAAGGCCTAAGAGGCATTCCTAATCCTCCCAGTATAGTAACTAGTGTTGAAAATATGATAAAACTCAACTTAGAATGATTTATCCCATAAAATATAGATAAATAAACAAGAATAAAATAAAATACCAAATTGGAAGTGGAATAAGAAATTAAAACAATCAATTGTGCCACCATGTGAAATCATGGGTGAACATCATCCAATGGACCAATATTGCTCCATGGTGGCTAAGATCGAGCTGGAAATAACACTAACAACTAAAAAAATAGATCTATAGGTGTGAGTATTAAAACTCAGTAGGTGTGTGTGAATAAAATATTTTCTATGCCTTACCTTTAAAAATAAATCCAATTAATTGTATTTTAAAAATAATATATATATATATATAATAAGGTTTTACATTATTTACAAAACAAGTATTAATATTCCATTTTGACGTAAACCAATTTTGATTACCCTATTTAAAATAGCTTCCAAAACATGATGAAACGTGTGTCAGTTTGGATGCATAGTAGTGGAAAAAATGGACATACATTTTGTTATTATAGAAAAGGAAAGGAAATAAGAAAAATATAATTTTAAAATAATACCATGAAAACTATAATAAAAGTGTGAAAGTGCCATGGGAAATCACTAAGTAACAAGGGTTAGTCGGATCCTGGGATCCTCGTACCTCGGTGATAAATACATAAAAACTCATAGAATCCTTGTGCCCGATCCACTAGAAGGGAATCACATACCAAGGTATAGTTGTCTCCAACAATCATCATTTTTTTCATTTTGTGTTATAGCATCAATCCTGCTAGGGGAACATGGCCTTGGACCCATCGATCCACCTAGCATACTAGCCCTTGTCTTCCCCCATATGTACCAGGGTTCCCATGTTCTCTATACCAATCTCAAAATCAAGAGTACACCATTTCCATACAATCAAAACAATGTATGAGCCTATTCATTTGGCACATACCCCAAATCACACATTTAACACATACATCAAATTTTTAAATCAAGGGGGAATGCCTAAAGAGGGGTTTTCCAATTCCATAAAACATTCTCAAATGAAAAAATGGAACTCATTATTTTAAAAAGAATACATTAAATTTAGAAAACACTAATTACCAAATATTTAGAGTTTCAAACCCAATGAAAACAAAAAAAATAAGAAATTAAGGAACCACACATTTAGATACAGGATTTAAAACATGCTTAAATAATGGAAGTCCATGTTGAAAGTTTAGGTAAAACAAGGGAAGTTAGTGAAAATGAATTTCCAAGAATAAAAAATTCACTTTAAATAGAATATAATGTCTATATAATAATGGAATCATATTTTTAAAACAATCAATAAATTATGGAATTAAAATTAAAGAGTTTAGTGTAGGGAGCATAGCTCAAAATGAGCCACTTTTGATGAAGGCAACCCGAATCCACTCTTTCTTCTTACATGTGCATGGATTTATATATATATATATATATATATATCCCTACCTAAAATGTACATATTCTCCTCTCCATGGGGGAATATATACGAAGATGTTACACACACACAGATATATATATATATATATATACACATATATATATATGCCTTACCTATGAATATGTGTAGGTTAGCCTTATGAATGGATATCCAAAACGCACTAAATAAAATACCAAAAACTGAAAAATTAAAAAATACCCAATTGAAAATTGAGAAATATTGAATAACGAAAGAAAAATTACCCTAAATTGATGGAAAATCAACTACCTTTGATTATTGAGGCTAGAACCAACCTTAATAGGACCTAAGATCCCCAAAAATCGAGAAATAACATAAAAAATACCTAAAAATAGTTTGGGGTTTGGATGGGTCGCATACACTACACATGAAATAGAAAAGGTGTAATGAAAATGGAAGGAAAAATGAATCAGAGTAGGATAAATTATTTCTAGAAAATATCGTACCCAATATCGAGAGAAGAATTGGACACCGATCAAAAGAGTAGGGGTGGTCATGGCATGTGGGAGATGGATTCATCCATGTATTGTCACATTACAGGGAGAACAAAAGGGGAAGGGGGTCATGAGACCTAAGGAGGAAAACGAGGGAGGGTATTAGATAATAATATTCTTAATAATAATAATAATAATATTATTATTATAAGAACATTTATTATTATTTTATTTTCACTTTATTTTATTATTATTTTTAAACCCTCACATGATCGCATATTTTGGTTTCACGGTCTTCCAGGCCATGTTCTAACTATGTAATTGCCTCTATCCCAAGGGGTAGGGACTGTATGGTCTCTTGGGGAGGGGTACACGCTCTTGCGCCTAACTGTTTTTTCTGAACAGTTCCACTTTCTAGGTTATATAGTTTTCACTAGGATTGCAACAGTTTCCCCTCATTGTCCACCAACCATGTTCCTAGGAATAAAATTCCATAATTCAAATTTTAAATACTAAATCGACCCAAAACTCAAAATCAAGGATTGATTAAATTAAAAAAAAATTAAAATAATTAACATGTCAGGGTTGGTGTGTGAAATGATAGTATTCTATGGGAATAATGAACAAGGTACAACACTATCTCCAGTAATGGGTGTTCAACTATTCAATAAATTCAAATATATTTTCAAAATTTTTGGAAAACCATTTTCAAACAACCATATAAAATTTGGTTGGAAAAAGAGAAAATTTTTATTTTTATTACCTTACAATAATTTTTTGTATGTTAGGAATTTTATTGATTTCATGCATGTAGAAAAAATTTTATTTGATAGTGCTATTGGAACATTACTAAATGATCATAGAAAAACAAAATATGTCATCAAGGCTAGGTTAGACAAGATTTACATGGGGAAAATGTAACGACCCAAGCATTTATTAATGAAAAATCCCCTTGATCTATTTAAATATCTTATAAAACTTATGTACTCCCTTGGTTTATGTTTTTATATTTTAAAATACTGTTAGGAATTCTAACTGTTTCTAATATATTCATTGAACAGTGATCAAATGATTAGTATAAATATAGGGCTTTAACAAATCCAATTTACTCAGACAAATGAAGTAATGGCCTCATTTAGAAGAGTTCCCTTGTATGAAGCCCATTTTTCAGATCTCAGAAAGGAGGTGACATCATTGGACTTCGCTCTTGACCAACACTAAGCTGAGATTCAACACATGAAACTTGAATGGAACCTTCTATGGGATAAGTGGAAGTTGATAGAGATTACCACCTGAGCGATATTATCCGAGCCACCCCAAGAGTCTGTCACCATCTCACACCTTACCCTTCGGTTGTATGTAGGTTTTATAAGGGTTTATGTAACAAGGCCTTAGTACTATGATTATGTACATTAGTTTTGAATATAATATATAATATAAATTCATTTTATTATTGTTACTTTGTAAATAGTTTTTAAAGCACAAATAGTATTTTTAGTTAATATTCAACTAGGAAATATATTTTGATAAATTAATGGATTTTTTAATTAAATAATATTTTAATAAAATATTATTATTATTATTAAATTACTTTTTATTAATTATACATGATCGTATAATTTTTATGAATACAATTGTAATTTTTATTTGAAAGTTGTTTTCGTCAAAACCAATGATTTTTTGATAAATGTCGGTTTTTATTTTAAAAGTAAAAATTCACATATTTAGAAAATTATTATGATAAAGTTAATATTATTTTTGGAATCAGGACGTTGAAATTATACAACGGTGAATTTTTCATAATTTTCTGAGACAATCAAATTGATTGGGTGAAAATTAAATACAGTTTAAATATATAATGTGTTTTATGACATCATAATGACCCAATAGTTATGTAATTAAATACTATAAACATTATTCTCGGACAATATATTATTTACCATTAAAATAATGTGATTTTAGGTTTTTTTGATTTATTTTACAAAGCTTTAGTGGACCCTTTAAGACTTATAAAACATTTTAGATTTTTAAATTGATTTCCTTGAGAGTGTGACACACCTCCACATAAGCAACCCTATTATTTTAAGAAGTTAGGACATTGGCCTTATAAAATATTGTTTTACACTCCCCTTTTTGGAAAACCATTGGAAAAAACAATGGTCTGGTTTGTGGTTTTGATTAGTTTAATGTGTGGTGTCCCGAACTTAAATAATAAAGAATCCCCTCTCCTTTCCTCTATAAACCCACCCAAGATCCCACTTCCTCTTCAATAAAATACTTTGGAGTTCATAATTTTTTTTACCTCCTCTCTATATAATCCTCCCAAGGCATCCCAAGTTCTCAAGAAGCCTCTCTCAATCCTCTCCCAAGCCTTTTGAAGCACACTTCCAAGTAAGGGTTTCCTTCGTTTCTCATTTTATCCAAGTTTCTTTATATTGTTATGACCTATTATCTTCAATTATAAATGTTGGGGTATGATTTCAAACCTCCCCCATACTACTCTCTTTATGTTTTGATGATGAGAGACCCATTTAAATCTCATTAATTCCTTCCATGTATACCTATTACCATGCAAAAATTCCGTAAGAGATTTCTCTCTTCATTTACATTCAAGAAATTTGTTTATATTATGCATCTAAATTCCATTCCATATGTAGGTATATTATGTCCCATGATCCCATTACTGTAAATTTAATGCATAAATTATTATATTCCTCTTTCACTCTCATCAAACCATTTTACAAATTACTTTTTGATGTTGTTATGCTGCCGAAATTACACAAAACTTTCCATTCCAAAATCATTGTATAGTAAATACCATACCCACTCCTCTATCAAGGGTATTCAACTTTACTCACATGTACTTATTTATTGATGACATAAATTATTTTATTTCATGTCTCTTATTCATGTAATGAATTATGATGTTAATGAACCCATGTAGTATGATCTATGTGGCACAATTATCCATGAAATGAAATGTTTTAAGAAGGGTGCACCCTGATAGATCTCTAATGCATTGGATAAAGTTTAGTATCATGATAATTCATGTTCAATTAGTGTTGAATCATGATAATTCAATTTCAACGAGGGTTTACTCATGCTTCATGTGAAATTAGGGTTTACTCATGCTCCATGTGCAATGAGCCTTGGCTCATGCTAATATCATGTTAAATGTTGTTGCCACATCTCCATGTTATGATTATCATGATTTATCAAGCCTTTATGTTCATGTTTCTCTTCTGCTCCATTGATATGCCTATTTTCTAACATGTATTGTATTCCTCATGTTATTACATGTTTATTCCCTAACTAGGCTTTATATCTCACCCTTTTCTTATGTATGTCCTCAGGTTATTCCATGCAGTGTTAAGTACGAAGGAATGTAGTGTTCATGTAAAGAAAGTTTTCAATAAAGATGTCATGTTTCATGTTTTAAGTCATTATGTAATGTTTCTAAGCCCCAAATAAATTATACCTATCTATCTTATATGTTGTATCAAGTGAATATTTTATGTAATAAATCATGTTTAAGTGTGTAATAAAAAGAAGGGTTATTATAGTTGGTATCAGAGGATAGGCTTCGTTATTTTTGGGATTAAGATTTGAAAACCCTAGTGAAATCCTTAGGGACAAAAATAAGTATTATAAAAACATCTCTAAGTCTTGTTGAGTATTTAATAAGTGTTTTTTCAAGAAAATATATCCCAGTATGGATACGAGCAGGTAGAGGTGGCTCTGGCACATATGCACCTATTAGTGAAAACTTCGAAAAGGAGTTTCGGGCTTGACCTGGGGTATCTTGGTACACAAAAATGGGCCTTGATGCACTCTTGGTTATGAAAATATCGGAGGATATGATTTAGTAAATTCATAATATTAGTATGAACCATTATTAAGGTAATAAAAAAAATTCCCCAAAGAATATATATTAGAGAGTAGATCATGGATAACATAGACTGAAGCCTATAGATTCATAAGTTAAGGAAATAAAGATATTTATAAGTCATATTTTTTGTCCATGTATTACCCTTTATGTGTTACCCCTAACTTTCCTTTTATTCCATCCAATGGCCGGTAATAGGAGGACTTGGGCTAAAAACTGATGTAAAGTCCAATGTGATGATTGTTCTAATGAGATGCCAAATCTGATGAGAGAAGGAATCACAAACTTTGTCACGATACTCTCTGAGTTAAATGAAAATTTGAATAAAAATATGGGTCAAAAGTAACATTCAACCCCCCTAAGAAAGAACAAGTCACTATCGAGATCTTCATGAGATAAAGGCTTCCTACTTTTAATGGATTACCTGATCACTCAATCACCGAACAATGGATCAACTCCATTGAAAAGATCTTTTCCATACTTCAATGTTCCGAACAGGAGAAGGTTCTTCTGGATGCTTATCGTATGGATGGTGAAGATGATCAATGGTGGACATTGATAAAAAATACGAAGCCTGAGGAGGAGATTAAGGCATTGTCATGGAGGGATTTCCGAAAAATGTTTTTCGATAAATATTTTCCTCGCACACTCTAACATAAGATGGAAATGGACTTCCTTTCCCTCAAGAAAAAATACGACTAATCCATTGGAGCATACAAGGAAAACTTCACAAGGCTTTCATAATACATCTTTGGATTTTTCATTACCCCCAAATTCAAGGTTGACCACTTCTTTGGTGGGCTCAATCCTAGCCTGCAGAAAGCCCTGACGATCTATGACTTCGACAACTATGAGGAAATTGTCCGATATGACCTCAAGGTCGAAATAGAGATCTGAGAATCTCAGGGGTATCATGGGGATAAGAAGTGTAAATTGAACTTCTATTCTGAAAGTTCGATGGATAAATCCAATGGTGCTAAGATAATATTACACCCCACTTGCCAAAGGTGTGGAAAGAAGCACCCTGTAAATTGCCGGAAGGGGATGAGGAAATTATTTAGGTGTGGAAGAGAAGGGAACCTAGCTATTAACTACCGACAAGAAAAACTTGTGGATGAAATATAGGAAAGTAATTATTCATTTGACTCTCAACATGTTGTTCATTACTTTAATTTCAAAGAACCAGGGAACCTTGCAAATCAGTTCCCTAATCCATGGGTTTTTAGAGGCAACCAACAACCTCCAAGACATCAAGAGCAATATTTTGCCATCACTACTTCCGAAGTGAGACCTAAAAACAAAGTGGTGACAGGTACACTTGTTATTCATTCAAAAATAGAGAATGTATGTTTTGATTCTAGTTTTATGCATTCTTTTGTATCCTAAAAGTTTAGTAGAACAATCACAACACCACTACAAATCATGGATGTAAAGATCTCAATGAGTACTAAAAATGGGGAAATATTTTCATCCCATGAATATAACTCCTCCCCTATCATAATTTATGGATTAAACTTCTCAGAGAACCTTTCCATACTCTCTCTGGTGTAATTTTATGAAATTATTGGCATGGATTGGATTTCCCTATATAGAGCCAACATAAATTGATGTGGGACAGAAATCAATCTCCATATGAAGAATCAAACCCCGATTCTATACAACTTCAAGGAGGAAGATGAATCTTCTTTAGAACCATAATCTCAAGCATGGATATTACTGCCCTATGAGCATGCATATCTGGATCAGATGATGGAGTCTAAGGAAGCAACCATCCTTGAAGACATGCCTATTGTGAGGGAATTCACTGAAGTGTTTCCTGAGGAAATGCATGGTCTTCCTTCTAGAAGAGATGTTGAATTATCAATTGATATTATACCTAGGGAATTTCCAATATTCAAGACTCCATATTGAATGGATTTTGTGGATATTGAAAAGATGAAGAAACAACTACAAAAGAATCTTGATAAAGGGTTTATACGCCCAAGTGCTTCACCATGGGGTGCACCAGTCCTCTTCAATAAGAAGAAGGATGGTTCAATGTGCCTTTGCATCGATTATCGTGATCTTAACAAAATCACAATAAAGAACAAGTATCATATGCCACGAATTGATGACCTGTTCGATCAACTATGTAGAGAAAAATACTTCTCCAAGGTGGATTTTCGGTTGGGATATTACCAAGTAAGGGTGAAGAAGGAATATATTCCCAAGACTGATTTTCGTACAAGATGCAGACACTATGAATTTATAGTAATGCCTTTCAGACTCACTGATGCTCTAAAAATATTCATGGACATAATGAATTGATTTGTTAGAGATTACCTCAAAAAATTTGTGGTAATATTTATAGATGATATTCAAATATACTCCAAAACTAAGGAGGATTATGAGGAGAATCTAAAAACTATACTAGAGACCTTGAGAAAGGAGAATCTCTATGAAAATTACATCATGTGTGAGTTCTGGTTGAAGGAAGTCTCATTCTTGGGCCATATCATCATAAGAAATGGGATATTTGTGGATCCCTCGAAGACAGCTACAATAGTGGGATGACCAAGGCCAAAATATGTAATGGATATTTGTAGCTTCTTTGGGTTAGTTGGATATTATCACCGATTTGTGGGAAATTTCTCATGATTTTCAAACCCTCTTACCAAGATAACTCAGAAGGGAGTCAATTTTTCTTGGATTTATGAATGCGGAGAAAGATTCATGGAGTTTAAAAGGAGGTTTATCACTAAGCCTGTGCTCACATTACTCACAATTGGTGAAATATTTGTGGTATTTAGTGATTCTTTGAATAAGGGACCAGGCTATGTGTTTATGGAAAATGAAAAAGTCATTGCCTATGCATCATAAAAATTGAAATTACGTGATCAGAACTATCCAACACATGATCTGGAGTTAGCTGCAGGGATCTTCGGTTTAAAAATTTGGCGGCATTATCTCTTTGGGGGGAAGTGTGAAATATATACGGATCACAAAAGCCTCAAGTATATATTCACACAGAATGAGTTGAACATACACCAATGAATATGGTTAGAGCTGATCAAATACTATGATTCCTCAATACATTAACACCTTGGGAAAGGGAACAAGGTGAGAGATGCTCTAAATAGAAAGGACCCAAAAATTATATCATTGATGAGAATTGAAAAGGATACAATATTTATATATTTGATGAAGATGGACATGGTAATAATAAATAAGGGAACATCATAAATCCATTCAAAAATGATTTCACAACCATCTCTTTTGAAAAAGTTAACGGATTACCAAAAGGATGATGTGGGAATTTATAAGAAATTTGAAGCTATCCGAAAATGGAAATCCTAGAAGTTCAATGTTAATGAAGAAAGAATTGTGATATTTGGGAAAAGATTATGTGTTCCATCATGTTCAGAGCTGAAGAATGAACTTTTGGTTGATGCGCATAGTTCGAATTTCTCTATTAACCCAAGAAACACAAAGATGTATCAAGATCTACAAGATCATTATTGGTGGGATAACATGAAGAAGGAGATCATTGAGTATACATCAAAGTGCCTTGTGTATCAGAAAGTGAATGATGAGAGGCAGGAGTCTAAGGGTATGATGCAACCATTACCCATACCATCATGAAAATAGAAGAACATCACCATGGACTTTGTCACCAGGATTCTGAAGACATCTAAAGGAAACAATGCTATCTGGGTTATTGGGGATCATCTTACAAAGGCTTCACACTTCATTGCTATTCGAAAGAATTTCTCATTGGATAAACTGGAAAAGATATATATTAGAGATGTTGCAAGGCTGCATGAAGTACCACTATCTATTGTATCTGATCAAGATCCAAGATTCACCTCTATGTTTTAGAAGAGTCTTCAACATGCTTTGGATACTGAGCTGAACTTTAGTACGTCTTATCATCCTCAAACTGATGTCCAATATGATAAGACTAACCAAACACTTGGGTACATATTCAGAGCATGCTCAATAGACTTCAAAGGGGGATGGGATTAACATCTTCCTCTTGTTGAGTTCTCATACAATAAAAATTTCCACTCAAACATCCAAATTGATCCTTATGAAGACATTTATGTGAAAAGGTGCATAACACCATTGTGTTGGGTTGAAGTCAGTGAGAATAAAATGCTAGGACCTAAAATGGTTGAAGAAATGGTGGAGAAGGTGAAAACCATTTATCAACATATCAAGGCAGCCAATAGTCGATAGAAGTGTTATACAGATAACTGTCGACGAGATCTTGAGTTCAAAGTTAGAGACAAGGTATTTCTACGTATATCTCTATGGAAGAAGTTCATGCGGTTTGGAAAAAATGGGAAGTTAAGACCTAGGTGTTGAAACCGTGGTCTTCTATGCATGAATTGGAGTATGTTTTGTGTTTTTTTTTCAATCCTCAGTGGAATTTCAGAATGTGCACCAACAAAGTGATCATACAGTTCAAGCAGACAACAGTATTGAAGGTGGCGCCATTTCCCAATGTTTGCCAAATTTTTGGGCCTGAAAATCAACAAATGGAGAAAAGTGTTTTTGGAAAAGAGACTTGTGCACCATGTACTTAAAAGAGAGGAAACCTGCGTGCCATATGATTTTCAATATCAGAACATGGAAAAATGGAAAAGGAAAGAGGGTCGCGCAAGTATTGGGTTGGTCGCACAAGTGACCTTCGCACCGTGAAGAGACTTGCACGTCAGTGCCTAGGAGGTTTGGAAACTTGCGCACTGGTTGTTCTTCATGATCAGAACTTCAAAATATGGAAAAGGAAAGTAGTTCGCGCAAGTATTGGTTGGGTCGTGCAAGTGAGTTGCGCGACAGAGGCTAGGGTGGTTGGAGCCACGTGTCGGGACTTGTGCGCTGTAAGAACACTTACGCACCGCCACACAGGGGGTCCTGTTTTCCTATAAATAGAGGACCACCCCACCTCATTTGAATTTTTTTTCAAGACTTAGAGATTTTTCGAGCTCTCGTCGTGTAAGTGGTTGAGTCGCGCAAGTGGTTGTTGTGTCGCGCAAGTAGAGGTTTCACACCAGTTGTTGGCTGTGCGACCAAGGTGGTTTGGGAGTTAAAGGCACAATATCACGCAAGTTTGGATTTGAAGGAGGCAGTGTCGCGCAAGTGCGTTGGTGTCACCTGCGCACCGATTTTGTATCACACAAGTGACTTGCGCACCGTTCTTGAAACTTGTGCGCCGGTCTTGGAGAAGCGCGCCAGGTGAGGTTGTTGTACGTCGGTCCTTTTGGAGCTGCAAAAAAGCTGGAAGATTTTCCGATATCTTCGGTGCAAAGTGAGATTACTCTACATGTGAAAGTTGGACTTTAATAGAGCATCTACACACAATAGAGGATGTATTCTTTTGAAATGATGAAAATACCTTCACATCTATAAACTGAGTGTGACTTCACCAAGGGCTGTGAGCTAGGGGGAGTCAACGGGAGTGACCCGAGGGACGCAGTGAGCTATCCCTGAACAATTGTAAAGGTAGTGAGCCTGGGATAGAGTGACTGTTCCCGAACCTTTGTAATCCACATTTAGTGAAGTTTAGTGGAATTAGGTACAATCGACAACCTGTCGGCGTATGCTCCTTGGACGTAGCCCTTAGTGGTGAACCAAGTAAAAAGTGTTGTGTCTTCTCTGTGCATGTGAATGTTTGATTTTTGATCATATTCATCATACAGGTTCAACAAGTTCCTACCAATATGGGAACAATATCCATCACTTTAAAGAAAAAGTTGTTACCCTGATTCACCCCTCCCCTCTCAAGGTGTCCCGGGGTCCTTCACTAGGTACATCGTTGTAACACCCTAAGATTTTATGAAAAATATTTTTTTTAATTTCATTAATGTATGGTGTTGTACTCTACACCAAAAGGATCTTGCACAACACGCATCTTTGACTTGCCTTGCATTACATGCAATCGCGACCTTCCTCGATAGCGTGTGTAGTACGCAATACTGAGTTTCACTAAACAACGATATGGTATTAAAATATTATTAAAACTGGCTGTTATGAATAGTAATAACCACCTTTTAAAATTTTAGAAATTTTATCTCTCAAAATGGACTTCATTTTTGGATTTGGAATATCGAAATTAGCTTAGGGTGAAATTTTGGTACTTTTCGGATAACTTTCATATTCTGATGAATAGTGAAAATTACTAAATTTTAATTAAAAACAACTTTTTTAATCAAAATAATTAATAGTGATAAATTATTAATTTGAGTGGTTTTAAATTATATTTAGAATATATTTTTACAATTTAATACAATGTCGGTCATTGGATGTAATTTCACATTTAAACCAGACATAAACAAGTGTCAATCTTTTGATAGTTATTATCTCTTAAAAACATGCTATTTGTTTTGACGACGAGAATTAATATTTAAATTAATTAATGTAACTGATATGTTTTGAATTTGGTAAAATATAAATCATTTTTTAATTCATAATATCAAATATAGCTTAGGCCTAATTTGTTGTATTTTTCTGGAAACTTTCATTTTTTGATGAATAGTGAAACCACTAAGTGGTAGTTAAAAAAACTGATTTTTTCATAAAACTTAATTTTACGGCTTCTGTGAGTGGAATTTCGAAACTCCGAGAGACACGATTAATATCAAGGACTAAAATGTGGTTCAATGAGATTAAAATAATTTTTGGTGAATAGTAAATTTTTACTTTTTTTTACCACGGTTAAAAGTAAATAGGGCAATTAAGGGTAAAAATGATATTATTATTACCCTAACAAATGTCCTAATTGGATAAGTGTAATTCGACCAAAAACAACCTTAGGAATAAAATATGACCATTTAAGCCCACTTTGATTAGATTAGGACATTTATTATTAATTTATTTAAAGAAGGGTTAAAATAGTTAAAATCAAAGTTTAATAAGTAAATCATTTTTAATATAGGGTTATACATAATATAAATTCGACTATAAATATTTATTAGAAAGATAAAAATACTTCCTACATAATGATATTTTATTTGTAATTTTTAGACATTAAATAAGTTAATTTATTTATGACAAAATGATGATGCAGTAATTATCTTATTAATGAAATATTGACATAATTGATGTTATAAATACCCAAATAAATGTAATTTGAGACTTTTTATGAATTCCATTAATTTTCTAGGTTAATATTACATGCTAGTATTGATTTAATTAACTTTTTTCTAACTAATAATTCTGTTATGATTTTCACAAAAATCAATTACTAAATAGTGTCAAAATTGACATAAAATAGTTTTTAAAAAAAATATTATATTATTAATTGTTATTTTATTCCTAAAAATATAAGGTTCGGCAGAATGACTTATATAAGGTTATATATATATTAATAATAAACAACTTGGGGTTCTTTTGGCTTGTTATAGTAAGTTTATTAACCTTATAGTGTAAGAACACAAGAAGACACGGTAAAAGTAAAATTATTTAACTTAATGTTAAATTTAAATGATAAGGTTAAAATAGGAACCTAAACTTGTCTAAATTATATTGTATGAAAGGATTTAGATCCATCCCCACCTTATCTTCGAAATAAATCAATTTTGAGCTATTTAAAACCGAATATGACTTTATAATAAAATAATATTTTTTGTTATTCCAAAGGTGCCCCTCTCCTCCCTTATAAAAGGGCACTTCCTCCCTCTCTTCCTCACACCACATTGAGCCTTAAAGCTCGGCAAACCCATGAAAATTTCTTATCTCCACTTCTCTAGAGAAATCCTAGAGGTCCTGGTCTTCTTCAAAGACCAATTTTAGTGCCCTAAGAGGAGGTATCAAAGAGGCGCTTCAAAGAAGAGGTAATGTCTGTTACCGATTCTTTCAACTTTATTTCTTATTCCACTTCTTCTTATTAGGTTGTTTAATTATGAAGCAATAACATCAGTATCATTCATATACTGATATGTTATTATAAGTATGAAACAACCCTATTTTACCATCTATCCATCCTACGAAAAACGAAATCACCGCAAGTGCGTACGTACGGAATACCGTCTCCACGCCGTGGTGAAATCTATTTTCCACCACCACCTTACTTGGATGGGTATAATGGTGTAAATAATAACTATATATGATTATTTTAAAGTGATATTGATTCTGAAATAGTATACATACACTCCAATACAGTCCCACGATCATGAGAACGATATCATCGCTCGTGCGTACGTACGGACTACCGTCTCCACGACGCGATGAGATTCATTCTCCACTTTAACCATTCATGAATGATTATAAAGTACATATAATAATTAATCATGAAATATATGACATAATAATGATACTATATTTATGTGTATATATATGTATGTCAACTACTTAATTCCATTCAACTCAATAAGGAAACGAAAACAACGTTCATGCGTACGTACGGCCTACCGTCTCCATGAACGGTGTATTTCTTTCCATTTACTAATTTATAATATATATGTATATTCTGAATATATATTATATATAAATCATGTTTTATATTCTGTAATTATGTAATCATGATCTAAGTAATCATATGAATAATTACAAGTCAAAACACGGTCGACAAATAAAACGATTTTACCCAAAATGCTCTTTAACATGGAATTTACAAAAGAACTGGTAATATAAAGTCATAAGTTAACCATATATAATATCATAACAATGATTATGATTCTGGAATAAGTCAATGACATTATTTAAATCATTATACAGGAGGTTTGGACACTTACGAAGCAAATCAGACCTAAGGTAAGGGAAATATCACAATCTCATTTTTATCCGAGATTGTTTTTACTTTAGTATTTACTGGGGTGTATTTTATCATCCACATCCATGTTTCCTCAATATTTAATATTATTTCCATCAACCTAAAATTGTTTAAATCCAATTTTACCCTTCGGTGAGTTTTTAGTAAAAGATATGAAAGGAATCTTTTGTCATTTTTCGTACGAGGTACTTTTTGACATTTCCGACAAAAGTACGAGAAGAATATTTTTTTAACTTATACGGAATGAATGGATTTTTAAAACATTATTTCCAAAAGGCTTCCCTTACAAGTTTTCAAGTTTATTTTTAATCAACTTCTTTTAGTTTAAAATTTTAATACATGCTAAGAAAGGAAAATGTTTTTGAAGTAGAAAGGATATTTTCCTCAAGAATGGAGTTCAAGTGTTTTATCAAAATTATTTTCAATCTAAGATAATATATGGTTCTGTTTCTATACCTATTATTATATTGATTTGATTATTTTGTGATGGAAATATTTTTATTAATTCATTTATCTTATATGAATTTTTTTATGAAGTCATGATGTTTAAGATTCCCATTTTTATCACATGGGTTATGATATGATGTATGGTTTATGATTTTGTGGCACACATAAGAATGGAATCATTATGAGATGGGTGGGACCTATATCTCCCTCCAATGCATTGGGTAAAGATTTTATATCTCATGATATAGACATGGCTGGAATGGTAGGTTATACCGGTTCAGTGAAACAGGACTGAAACGGGGAGTGAACTCGGTTCAGAAAGGGACTTTGTCCACTAAGATAGTCTTGGCAATGAGTCTTGACTAATAAGAAATGATTCTCTATGATTATGTGTGTATGGCACAAAGTTTTATGATTTAAGTTATGACTATTGGGATTACATTTCACTACTATGATTTATCCCATGTTATGAAATTATGATCTCTTTTGCAGGTTAAGATTTCCAAAAGATATGCTCTTATGAATATGACGTGATTGATATTTCTTTTGTTTACCCTTACTGAGTATTTTAGCTCACCCTTTTATGTTTTCTTTTCCCCAGGACATAAAGAAAGGATTTAGGTTTAAAAAAAAGAAGATCTTTATGGGAGATGTTGAAGATCTTTCACCACGATTAGAAGATTATATTCCGAGTTTCCAAAGACACTAAACTATTACGGTCCTTGTGTGTGTGTTTTTGTTATGTACTAAGTATTCTGAAAAAGTAATGTAATGTCTATGTACTTCATGCTCCGGGTCTCTACAGTTGGTATCAGAGGAAAGGTTTAGTCAACCTTTGGAAACTAGGATGCAAAAACGTTAGTGAGATCTCTAGAGATATTTCTAAGGAATGTCTAGGGATGCCCCTAAGGATAAGTATACGTATAGGATATAGTCCTAGAACTATGGTAACGATCTTATAATTTAACCTAAGATGTTAGATATTGAAGTTACTCCCCCTTTATTATGATTTTTTCCTCTAACACTATTCTTTTTGGGTTTTAGAAAATGGCTGGAAACAAGATGATTCACGATAATGGAGGATATTATGGACAATGGAATGATATTATTCATGAGAAACCAAATGAAATGGGATTTGGAAGTCCAACCATCATTATTATGCCGAATCAGAAATCTCATAATATGATCAATAAACTCAAATTTGGTAAGTTTCCTGACTCGGCTAATAAGAGAAAGATGGAGTTTCATGATGATCATAGAGGAAATAAAGTTCAATTTCTCCTATGTAAATCATGTGGGAAGAGGCATCAAGGAGAATGTTTCAAGGGAACTGGAAGATGCTTTGAGTGTGGAAAATAAGGACACAAAGCCAGTAAGTTCAAAGTAAAAGGTTTAGTTAATACTATGGATGAGGATAATGGTATTTCTATGAAATCAACAATGGTTAAATGTTTTAAATGTGGAATGTATGGGCATTATGCAAACCAATTCCCTAAGGGAAAGTCTCATGAAGAGAATAAGTATGGCAGTATGAGTATTATTTATGTTGATGATGATGAAGAGACTACAAATGATATGTGAGTTGAAAGAATTGTTGAAGCTCAGTCAATGGTTTAAGAAGGTAATGGAATGATTACATGTTTATCAAGTGTAATGTTGTATAAGTAATCTCATGGTACTATGGAATAAAGAGACATCTAAGGATTGTTACACTGTTGTCTTTACTTGAGTTTTGAAAGTGTATGATTAATGGTACCAGTATCCATTAATGTATATTCAGATATTTTTGGAATATAGATTATATGCACATAATGAAGGGATAAGGAGAAAATTAAATGTTTGATAGTATTCATGAGCTCATGACTGATATAAGGAGAAGGTTATGTAATGGACTGAGTATATAGAATTTTTGGATTTTGGTATGTGGAAAGAGTTAACTTTTGACAACATTCATGTTTTCACTAAGTTTTAATGGGTATTCATTTTTCAAGAGAATACATGATTAAGGTATTCACATGATTGGAATGTGACCAACAAGATATATGGGGGATAAATGATGGTATTCACATGCTTGGTTGATGACATTTCAAGTAATCATTTTCTTTATATTATGAGCTTGGACCGAAGTATTTCCTAAAGATTCGAATGGATTATGTTGGACATAAGTTAGTATTGTTTAAGGATATAACTTTTGATATTATTTATGTGATGTTATAGTAATGTAGTTTTAGAAAAAGGACAACCTGCAGGATGGGCGACAGACCATCGCGTCGGACAAGGCAGTGGAAATCGAACCCACAACCGAAGTACGACTGGCCTTTATCGCCTACCACTGGCCTACAGGAAGTCCCTGTTTAGTAGAAACTAGTTTTATTATATTAATCAGTATGATATATGAAGTATAAGTCCATTTTAGGAACCATATATGATTAATCTCACCATAGATGGACTTATGTATATTTGATAACTTTTTCTAACCTTTTGTTTGAAATAGATGGAATGACCCATCATTCTATCACATGATCTGTTAACACTTCACGAATAACAAATTCAACTTCATTTCTTTAAGAGACGAAGTTGAAATTGTTCAAAGCACGAACAACAGTGAGATTGTACCAAAATCAAGCTAGTATTTCTTCTAATTCAAAATTTTCAAATGATATTGAAAACCAAAAATGTTGTCCTAGTGCTCTTATATCTGATGAATCAGATGGTACCTTAGATCATCACAAATCAATAGCTTTGTGATTGTTGGATTTTTCATATCCATGTTCTCTACCACTCTCCATCAGAACTTGATGGTTAGATTTTTCTTCCATATCCATATTTTCACCTATGTTCTCCTATGTGGAAACCCAGTGATGAGTTAATTTGGGTAACCGTTACATTTCATACTTTAGTTTTTAAAGCCATGTTTTGGTATTCCTTTTTACGATGTGGGTTTCTATTAAAGAAACTTTCACGTAGTAAACCATTTATAACCCCGACGAATTTTGAGGGAAAAATTCATTTTAAGGGGGGTAGAATGTAACACCCCGAGATTTTATGAAAAATATTCTTTTTAATTTCATTAACGTCTTGTGTTGTACACTACACCAAAAGGATCTTGCACATCACACATCTTTGACTTGCCTTGCATTACATGCAATCGCGACCTTCCTCGATAGCGTGTGTAGTACGCAATACTGAGTTTCACTAAACAACGATATGATATTAAAATATTATTAAGACTAGCCGTTATGAATAGTAATAACCACCTTTTAAAATTTTATAAATTTTACCTCTCAAAATGGACTTCATTTTTGGATTCGAAATATCGAAATTAGCTTAGGGTGAAATTTTGGTACTTTTCGGATAACTTTCATATTCCGATGAATAGTGAAAATTACTAAATTTTAATTAAAAACAACTTTTTTAATCAAAATAATTAATAGTGATAAATTATTAATTTGAGTGGTTTTAAAGTATATTTAGAATATATTTTTACAATTTAATACAATTTTGGTCATTGGATGTAATTTCACATTTAAACCAGACATAAACAAGTGTCAATCTTTTGATAATTATTATCTCTTAAAAACACGCTATTTGTTTTGACGACGAGAATTAATATTTAAATTAATTAATGTAACTGATATGTTTTGAATTTGGTAAAATATACATCATTTTTGAATTCATAATATAAAATATATCTTAGGCCTAATTTTTTGTATTTTTTTGGAAACTTTCATTTTTTGATGAATAGTGAAACCACTAAGTGGTAGTTAAAAAATTGAATTTTTCATAAAACTTAATTTTACCACTTCTGTGAGTGGAATTTTGAAAATCCGAGAGACACGGTTAATATCAAGGACTAAAATGTGGTTCAATGAGATGAAAATAATTTTTGGTGAATAGTAGATTTTTACTTTTTTTTACCACGGTTAAAAGTAAATAGGGTAATTAAGGGTAAAAATGATATTATTATTACCCTAACACATGTAATAATTGGATAAGTGTAATTCGACCAAAAACAACCTTAGGAATAAAATATGACCATTTAAGCCCACTTGGATTAGATTAGGACATTTATTATTAATTTATTTAAAGAAGGGTTAAAATAGTTAAAATAAAAGTTTAATAAGTAAATCATTTTTAATATAGGGTTATACATAAGATAAACTCGACTATAAATGTTCATTAGAAATATAAAAATATTTCCTACATAATGATATTTTATTTGTAATTTTTAGATATTAAATAATTTAATTTATTTATGACACAACGATGATGCAGTAATTATCTTATTAATGAAATATTGACATAATTGATGTTATAAATACCCAAATAAATGTAATTTGAGACTTTTTATGAATTCCACTAATTTTCTAGGTTAATATGACATGTTATTACTGATTTAATTAACTTTTTTAGAATGAATCATTCTGTTATGAGTTTCACAAAAATCAATTACTAAATAGTGTCAAAATTGACATAAAATAGTTTTTAAAAAAATATTATATTATTAATTTTTATTTATTCCTAAAAATCTATGGTTCGGACAAATGACTTATATAAGGTTATATATATTAATTATAAACAACTTGGGGTTCGTTTGGTTTGTTATAGTAAGTTTATTAACCTTATAGTGTAAGAACACAAGAAGACACGGTAAAAGTAAAATTATTTAACTTAATGTTAAATCTAAATGATAAGGTTAAAATAGGAACCTAAACTTGTCTAAATTCTATTGTATGAGAGGATTTCGATCCATACCCACCTTAGATTCGAAATAAATAAATTTGGAGCTATTTAAAACCGAATATGACTTTATAATAAAATAACATTTTTAGTTATTCCAAAGGTGCCCCTCTCCTCCCTTATAAAAGGGCACTTCCTCCCTCTTTTCCTCACACCACATTGACCCTTCAATATCGGCCAACCCCTGCCAATTTCTTCTCTCCACTTCCCTAGAGACATCCTAGAGGTCCTGGTCTTATTAAAAGACCAATTTTAGTGCCCTAAGAGGAGGTATCAAAGAGGCGCTTCAAAGAAGAGGTAATGTCCGTTACCGATTCTTTCAACTTTATTTCTTCTTCCACTTCTTCTTCTTAGGTTGTTTCATTATGAAGTAATAACATAAGTATCACTAATATACTGATATGTTATTATAAGTATGAAACAACCCTATTTCACCATCTATCCATCCTATGGAAAACGAAAATCACCGCGCGTGCGTACGTACGGAATACCGTCTCCACGCCGTGGTGAAATCTATTTTCCACCACCACATTACTTGGATGGGTATAATGGTGTAAATAATAACTATATATGATTATTTTAAAGTGATATTGATTCTGAAATAGTATACATACACTCCAATATAGTCCCACGATCATGAGAACGATATCATCGCTCGTGCGTACGTACGGACTACCGTCTCCACGACGCGATGAGATTCATTCTCCACTTTAAACATTCATGAATGATTATAAAGTACATATAATAAGTAATAATGAAATATATGACATAATAATGATACTGGATTTATTTGTATATATATGTATGTCATCTACTTAATTCCATTCAACTCAATAAGGAAACGAAAACAGCGTTCATGCGTACGTACGGCCTACCGTCTCCATGAACGGTGTATTTCTTTCCATTTACTAATTTATTATATATATGTATATTATGAATATATATTATATATAAATCATGTTTTATATTCTGGAATTATGTAATCATGATCTAAGTAATCATATGAATAATTACAAGTCAAAACACGAACGACAAATGAAACGATTTTACCCAAAATGCTCTTTAACATGGAATTTACAAAAGAACGGGTAATATAAAGTCATAAGTGAACCATATATAATATCATAACAATGAGTATGATTCTGGAATAAGTCAATGACATTATTTAAATCATTATACAGGAGGTTCGGACACTTACGAAGCAAATCGGACCTAAGGTAAGGAAAATATCACAATCTCATTTTTATCCGAGATTGTTTTTACTTTAGTATTTACTAGGGTGTATTTTATCATCCACATACATGTTTCATCAATATGTAATATTATTTCCATCCACATACAATTTTTTAAATACAATTTTACCCTTCGTTGAGTTTTTAGTAAAAGATATGAAAGGAATCTTTTGTCGTTTTTCGTACGATGTACTTTTTGACTTTTCTAACAAAAGTACGAGAAGAATATTTTTTTTAACTTATACGGCATGAATGGTTTTTTAAAACATTATTTCCAAGAATATTCCCTTACAAGTTTTCAAGTTTATTTTTAATCAACTTCTTTTAGTTTAAAATTGTAAGACATGTTAAGAAAGGAAAATGTTTTTGAAGTAGAAAGGATATTTTTCTAAAGAATGGAGTTCAAGTGTTTTGTCAAAATTATTTTCCATCTAAGATAATATAGGGTTATGTTTCTATACATATTATTATATTGATTTGATTATTTTGTGATGGAAATATTTTTATGAATTCCTTTATCTTATATGAATTGTTTTATGAAGTCATGATGTTTAAGATTCCCATTTTTATCACATGGGTTATGCTATGATGTATGGTTTATGATTTTGTGGCACACATAAGAATGGTATCATTATGAGATGGGTGGGACCTATATCTCCCTCCAATGAATTGGGTAAAGATTTTATATCTCATGAGATAGACATGGCTGGAATGGTAGGTTATACCGGTTCAGTGAAACAGGACTGAAACGAGGAGTGAACTCGGTTCAGAAGGGGACTTTTTCCACTAAGATAGTCTTGGCAATGAGTCTTGACTAATAAGAAATTATTCTCTATGATTATGTGTGTATGCCACAAATTTTAATGTTTTAAGTTATGATTATTGGGATTACATTTCACTACTATGATTTATCCCATGTTATGAAATTATGATCTCTTTTGCAGGTTAAGATTTCCAAAAGATTTGCTCTTATGAATATGACGTGATTGATATTTCTTTTGTTTACCCTTACTGAGCATTTGAGATCACCCTTTTATGTTTTCTTTTCCCCAGGACACAAAGAAAGGATTTAGGTTTAAAAAAAAGAAGATCTTTATGGGATATGTTGAAGATCTTTCACCACGATTAGAAGATTATATTCCAAGTTTCCAAACACACTAAACTATTACGATCCTTGTGTGTGTGTTTTTGTTATATACTAAGTATTCCACAAAAGTAATGTAATGTCTATGTACGTCATGCTCCGGGTCTCTACAATCGTCCCCTTCTAGATTCTTAATCATGTCTGGGTTTTAGCCTATCGACTAGCACTTCCACCTACCATGGCCAAAGTACATGATGTCTTTCATGTATCCCTCTTAAGTAAGTAAATACCAGACCATTCACATGTACTCTCATCGGAGGTAGTATAGTTAGAGTATGATCCGTCATACAAGGAGTAACCAGTGAAGATCTTAGATCATAGAGAAAAAGTTCTACAAAATAAGACAATTTCTCTCATCAAGGTGTTGTGGTGAAACTACAAGTTTGAAGAAGTGATGTGGGAATCAGAGGAAGTGATGAAGTAGAGTTACCCATATCTATTTTAGTGTGGGAAAAGGAAATTTTGAGGGAAACTTTTATTAAGAGGGGAAGATTGTAAGGACCAAAGAATTCATTAATGAAAATTCCTCTTAATATAATTAAATATATTATGAAACATATGTACTCACTTGGTTTATGTTTTTGGATTTTAAAAAACTATTAGAAATTGTGACCATTTCTAATATAGGCATTGAACAATGATCACATGATTAGTATAAATATAGGTCTTTAACAAATCCAATTTACTCAGAAAAAGGAAGCGATGACCTCATCTTGTAGAATTTCCTCTTATGAAGCCCATTTTTCAGAGCTCGGAAAGGAGGTGACATCATTGGGATTTTCTCTTGACCAATCCCAAGCTGAGATTTAACATGTGAAGCTTGAACGGATCCGCCTATGGGATAAGTGGAAGTTGATAGAGATCACCAACCGAGCGATGTTATCCAAGCCACCCCAAGAGTCTTTCACCATCTCAAACCTTACCCTTCAGTCATATGCAAGTTTTATAAGGGGTTATATAACAAGACCTTAGTACTATTATTATGTTCATTATTTTTGTATGTAATAGAGAATATACCTTCATTTTATTATTGTTACTTTCTAAATAGTTTTTAAAGAAAAAATAGTATTTTTATTTAATATTCCACTAGGAAATATATTTTTATAAATTAATGAATTTTTTAATTAAATAATATTTTAATAAAATATTTTTATTATTAAATTACTTTTTATTAAGTATAAATTATCATATAATTTTTTTGAATACAATTGTAATTTTTATTTGAAAGCTCTTTTTGTCAAAACCTGTGAATTTTTGATAAATGCCAGTTTTTATTTTAAAAGGGAAAATTAACATATTTAGAAAATTATTTGGATAAAATTAATATTATTTTTTTAATCTGGATGTAGAAATTATCCAATGGTAAATTTTTAATAATTTTCTGAGACAGTCAAAATTTTTGGGTAAAAAATAAATACCGTTTAAATATATAATGTGTTTTATGACATAATAATGACACAATAGTGATGTAATAACATTCTATAAACATTATGATCAGATAATATATGATTTACCATTAAAATAATGTGATTTTAGGTTAGTTTGATTTATTTTACAAAGCTTTAGTGGACCCTCCAAGGCTTATAAAACATTTTAGCTTTTTAAAATGATTTCCTTGAGAGTGTGACTCACCTCCACATAAGAAACTCTATTATTTTGAGAATTTCGGCCATTGACCTTATAAAATATTCATTTACACTCTCCTTTGGCAAAAACCATGGTAAAAAACAATGGGATGGTTTATGGTTTTGATTTGTTTAATTTGTGGTGTCCCAAACCTAAATAATAAAGAATTGCCTCTCCTTTCCTATATAAACCCACCCAAGATCCCACTTCCTCTTCACTCAAAGCCCTTATAGTTCATACAACCTCTGACCTCATCTCTCTAGAATCTTCTCAAGAAATCCCAAGTTCCCAAGAATCCTCTCTCAAGCCTCTTTTAAGCCTTTGGAATCACACTTCCATGTAAGGGTTTCCTTCCTTTCTCATTTTATCCAAGATTCTTAATATTGTTATGCCCTTTTATTTTCAATTATAAATGTTGGGGTATGATTTTTAAACTCCTCCATACTTCCCTCATTATGGTTGGATGATGGGATACCCCTTTCTCTCTCATTAATCCCTTCCATGTATACCTGTTACCATGCCGAAATCCCATAAGAGATTTCTCTCTCCTCATTTACATTCCAGCAATTTTTTTTTGATTCATGGAGTTATTCCACAATACATTTTTTTATATTATTGAAAACCACTTTTAGGGTGAGTGGGAACCTATATAACTTTCTCCAACATTAAGAAACATCCTCACAAATACACATTACTGATTCCAAATTCAAAATAACATAGAACCATCCACCACGCCAAGACCGCCAATTGCACCCAAGAATCCTCACTACCATCGTGATATTGCCAACAAATCACTGACCCCACCAACACGACGTCACATAACCCTAATACTCTCATTACCTTCATTCACACTCTGATTTCCACTGCCTGAAAAAAACACCATCGACACCATTGGCACAGTCCAAACAACCGCATAAGCCAAATACATCTATGCAAATCGCCATCCTTAGTAACATCATCGACTGAACCAATCTAAGATATGACCAGACAACCATCCTATTTTCGCAAAACCTTTCCACCTCATCGACTGCCATTTTCCATCATCGAATCTCCATAAAAACCAGAATCTCCTCTCCTGAACCACAGGGAACCCACCCACACAAAGCACCACACACCCAAAACCTCATGTAGACCATCACACCCGACTGACCTGGGAGGGGGTAGTGGTCCTGGAGGCCAGAGAGGGGTGAGTAGATGGACTCCCACAGTAGGCCACTGAGTAAGAACTGGTGCGTCAAACCTTCAACCTAAATAGAAACTAGAAAACAAACAAAAAATCCCCAACAAAACCGAAAGGTAGGACCAAATCATCAAGATAAAAGGGGGACAAAACAGGATTGAAACCCTAAAAAAATTACTGAAAGAATATAAGGGTATGAAACCCTATAAATAACAAAGGGAAAGATGAAGTAGGGGTCGAAGCCCTAATGAAGGAGATTTTCACTGAGAAATCCACAACCAACTATCTGCTAAACCCAAAACCATAGAGTCTCCATCATTCCAGATCCGACCTGGATTGGAGCGGTGGAGATCAAGGTCAGAGTGCGGAGGAGATGGCTTGGAAGAAGTCCAAAGTGCCATAGAGAAGAGGGAAGTGAGGGGGATGGAACCCTGAGTAGAATGAGTGAGAATAAGTAAGAGCTCAAGTAGAGGAATGAGAAGGATAGAGGGGAGAATCAGAATGCAACAAAGTAGAGGCTCCATCATTTTCAAAGGAAGAGCGAAACCTTAGAAGGATGAGCGATCCGAGTGTCATGCACATCTAGGAGAGTGAGGTTCCATACTTGCCTCAAGAAATTATTTTATATTATGCATATAAATTCCATTCCATATGTTGGTATATTATGTCCCATGGTCCCATTATTGTCCATTTAATTTATAAATGATGAGAGACATCTTTCACTCTCATCAAACCATTTTAAAAATTTATTTTTGACGTTGTTATGCTGCCAACATTACAAAAATATTTTCATGCCAAAATCATTGTGTAGTGAATACCATACCCACTCCTCTATCAAGTGTATTCACCTTTACGCACATGTAATTGTTGATTTAAAACTTAAATTTATGTATTCCACATCTCTTATTCGTGGAATAAAATATGATGTTAATGAACCCATGTTGTATAATCTATGTGTAACGCTTATACATGACATGAATTGTTTTAAGAAGGGTTCGCCCTGATAGAGCTCCAATGCATTGGCTAAAGTGTATTATCATGATACATCATGTGCAATGAGTGTTGAATCATGCTAATTCAAGTGGAAAAAGGGTTTACTCATGATTCATGTGCAATGAGGGTTTACTCATACTCTATGTGCAATGAGCCTTGGCTCATGATAATACCATGCTAAATGTTCTTACCACATCTCAATGTTATGATTATCATGATTTATCATGCTTTTATGTTCATGTTTATTTTGTGCTCCATTGATATGCCTATTTTATAATATTTATTTTTTTTCCTCGTGTTATTCTATGTTTATTACCTTACTGGGCTTTATAGCTCACCCTTTTCTTATGTTTGTCCTCAGGTTATTCCATGCAATGTTATGTACGAAGGAATATAGTGGTCATGTAAAGTAATTTTTAAAAAAAGATGTTGTGTTTCATGTTTTAAGTCATTATGTAATTTTGTTAAGCCCCAAAGACACTAGACCTCTCGATCTTATACATTATATCAAGTGAGTATTTTATATAATAAATAATGTTTAAGTGTGTAATAAAAAGAAGGGTTGTTATAGAGAAGGTAAGATTTGGTATTGATGAAGGATAAAAGGTGGAATTTTATACCTCAAATATATTACACTCTATCCTGAAAAGAAAAATTATAATTTCTAATTTTTCTTAATGGTGTAATATTTCTAGAGGGGTATTCATAAAATATCAAGAATGTTCTGTCAATGACTAATTTGAAGTAATAGGGACTAAAATCACATAATTTTTATCTTTTGATTCAATATTTCATGCTCATAACTTTATTTTGAATTCATCCTAAAAATTTATGACATACATTAATCAAACACTGCTTATTTTTTAAATCCATATGTAATAAATTTATAGACCTTGTAAAGTTTCCAATCATTGATAATGAGGTTGCAGTCACATTATGTGAATTAGATATATTCTTTCCACCATCATTCTTTGATGTAATGGTCCACTTGATGGTTCACTTTGTTAGAGAGGTTCAACTATATGGTATTTTTCATTACATATGGATGTACCCCATCAAACAGTATTTTAATATTTTGAAATATTTCATCAAGAATCGATGAGGGACAAAAGTCTGTATTATAGAATGATATATTATTAAATAATATATTTATTTCTATAGTGATTACCTATCCGATGTTGATAACATCGGTCTCCCAAAGTCACATCACATCAGATCCCTTATGGGTGAAAGGATTTCCATTAGATTTGTTGTTAAAATTACCATCACAGAGTGAGATAAATATCACCTTTACATTTTACATAATAGTGAAGATGGTGATCCATATGTTGAAGCCCACAAGTTAATTCATAAACATTTGAATCCATCAATGGTTGAATGATGGAGATCAAATACACATAATAAATAGTTTATAGGATAGTTTCAAGATCATATTTATTATGAGTTATCTAAAAATATGAATTCAATTTTTGAAGGACTTTTATGGATTTTTAGGGGACCAAATGAAAATGTTATATCCTACTACAGTTTTGTAATTAATAGTGATACATTCTATAAAAAATTGCACGATAGTCATAGTAATATAAAAAATAATGGAGTTATGATTATGGTGGAAGTGATGTACATATATGGTTCCAAGGATAGAAATCCAATTTATGTGAATATGTCATATTTCAGTATCATTTAACAGATATACAAGTTGCATTATACAACATTTTAGCTGCTGATTTTCCATTGTAAATGGGTTAAAAAAAGAGTGGAGTGAAAGTTGATGAAATGGGATTCATGAAGGTGAATTTTATCATTGAAGTAAAAAAGGATAATCCATTCATAATGGAATCCCAAGTAGTGTATGTATTTTTTGTCTCAAATCTAGCTAATAATAATTGGTCAATTATTCTACTGGAGACTAAAAAAACTATAGGGTCAGAAGAAAATTCTATCATGGAACACCCTTTCATTGGTAGTTCACAATCATATCATTGTGGCCATAAAATGGACAATGTCTTGTGCGTTATTGGGAAAAACAAATAGGGTATTTGGATTCTCGATAGAGGATCCAAATCCCTTAAAACTATAATTAAAATAAAGAGAGTTCAATTAACATGTTAAAGTATTTTGTAGTATACTATGATTTGCCTCATTATATTATGTATTCTCTAATGTATTCAATAATTAAAATTAAATGTTTGACTACTCATGTAGATAATGACTTATACACATGATCATGTTACTAATCATGGGAAAAAATAGAGGGTTGATACTGAAAAATAAAAATTATTAGTTGATCATCAACATATTGATGAAAAAACAATAGCAATGTATCATCATTATGTTGAATAAACTTATCAAGGAACAAATCAGGGGTATCAAATTTGAGGTTGGATGGAATCAACATAGCTAACCTATTTAACCCAACATGTTAATGTTCCTTAGTTATGTTTAGGTCACAACAATTATGAATGTTCCAATTGATATAGATTTTTGGTACCACGTCCATCCTATAACGAAGGAAACCCTTTTGAGAAGATATTAAGGTAATTCTATGATATAATTTCTCTATTTTATAGAAAATTATATAATGAGAAATTGATTTAGTTTTCATTATCCCTTAGTGCGTTCCTTTAGTTTATATGATTTTTTAAGAAATATGTCTTAATTTCCACTTTAAAATACTATAGAGACTTCATGACACTTCTTACCAAGTTTTATCTTAGGAATGTAGAGTGAAAAGTAAAGCCCCACCCAACAGTTCGTTATGCACACATTATATAGAAGGAATGATGGAATTCTTTCATTTTTAATTACGATGGGAAATCATTTTAGGTGAATTTTAATCAATAATATATAATTTTACATTAATTATTTTATCCAATTTGATTCAAAATTGTTAATTTATGAAACATAAAAGGTGTGCTGAAAATAAACACTGTGAATCAAAACCAATGTACCCCTATTAGAAATCGTGGATGGGGTATGATTCACTAGGGAAACAATGGTATATATTTTAAATAAAAAATAAAATTTATATGTGATATGAAAAACCATATTTTTGTATCTTTATATATATATTGATGAATCAAAATCTAAATCCACTTCTATCCCACGTCATGTGCTATGGAAGGAGGCCTGCGTAAATAAATAGGGTAAACTAGTAGATGAAAACAAAAACACACTATGGGAAGAATGTGTAAATATTACATAATAGTAATTAATTATGATTTATAATATTATTATATAAAATTAATTATTTATGTTCATATGTTTTTTATACGGTTCATACATAAGGATCAATAACAATCATACATGAATAAAAACAACATTCAATAGCTTTGAAGAGGCCATAGTAATATTATCACGCTAAATGTGTATGTTTTATAGTTTCACCTCAAACATTTTTCAATAATAAAAAACAACAACAACATATATATATATATTATACGATGAAAGTATTTCAGGTGAAAATAGATTCTTTGTATGATATTATTGTCTGTTTTGGTTTTGAAGACAAATATATGTGAAAGAAGAAAAGATAATAGGTATTGGAACAAATATTAACACATGAATAAATAAATGATATTATAATATTTGAGGCTAGGATTTAGCATAAACTACATTCCATACCTAAGGTAATCAATTTTTCCATTACTATTTCTCCTAAATTTGAATCAAACAACTTCTGATAATGTTATATTACTAAAATTCAATGGGGTAAAGTTGTATATGATTTCAATATATTAACACCCATGTACTACCTTGTTGTGAGGGGTATGATGTATAATATCTTGGGAGACATACTACACACAAGAAAATAACTCCAAAAATATCAAATGAGAGTGGGGATTGAAGTAGATGAAGATTCAAGCACTAAGTTATCTCAACACATGAGGATTTGGATATTACAAAGCTTAATTATTCTATTAGAACTTTCATAACATGGTCATATAATATTATAAATATGAATGAGGTATGTTTTTAATAATTTTTTTTAATTAATCACCAATAAAATTTGATAGAAAAATTTCTAATGTAATGTTATGGAATTATAGATGGATAAAACTATAGGGAAAATAAATGTCAGATCAAGATAATCGATTGAATCGACTTAGAAAACAAAAGGACCTTTCGAGAGTACCTTCTCCCCAAAAATTCCACTAAAACATATATTAACATTACAATTTCATTTAGGCACCACAATCAAAGATGGGTAGATTTACTACATTCAATATTAATAAGAAATATTTGTAAATTTCATTGCAGACGTGGTTGGTATCGAGATAATAAATGAGATTTTTCAATTTTGAATAGCTAGGAGTCTCACTTATGAATACATAAATGAGTTACATTTTCATAATCCATCAATACAAAAAATGATCTATTGTGTTCATTAATGTTAATAACTATTCATATTTTCTACAGGAGTTTATATTACTAATATATTAAAGTAAACCATTGTGAAGAATGATTTAGATTCATTAATCCCTATATAATTTCTATGTTAGAAATTTATTTATAAGTGAAATAAATTGATAATAAAAATATGAACTAATCAAGGAGTTCGAGAAGAAAAATATATATGACAGACTATTTTTGATGCCAACAATATAGGGGTAAAACTCAATAATATAATCATATAAAATATATTTTTCTTTTATTCATTACATAATTGATTTTATTTTTTAGGAAGCGCTAGATGTTGATCATAATCAATTTGAATACCCCAAATATTTTTTTTATACAATACATGTATTTCCATTAAGAAAACCACACTTGTTATTTATTGTGTATTTTTAATGCACTTAAATTAGTATTTTATAGATAAACTTTGAATTATTTGTTCCATTTTGTGTTTTAACATGATTTTTTTTTGATAAGTCCATACATAAATATTGGCTAAATCTTTCTATGAGGTTGGTCACTAAACATAATAAGCCCATGGATTTATTAAAATATAAATATATTAAGGTATATGTAGAAATATTAACAATAAAATCATATTGTAAAACAATTTATGTATTTTTTTTCAATGTTTCTATAGTGTCCAAAGAAATATAATGACAATGATTATTGATATTACACTTTAAAATTTATGAAAGATATTATATAACATCAAAATACTATCATCCCCCAACAATTAATATCCAAAGGTAATTATAATTTCATTAAAAGTATTTCTTAATAATTTGTGTGTCTATATTTTCTTAGTAATTCCAAGATTTCATACAATCAATGTACTCAAAAGAAGATGTAAATTTGATTAGAGATGAGTGGGAAAAGTACATGGTGTTAGAATGTTTTCCAACATCAAATTTAAGTGATTACCTATCAGGTTTGTGATCTAGTATGGGATATGACTTTAGAAATATATTTGGTATGTGAAGCATTAGTATAAAAATGCCTATATATTATTTTTGAATTGTTTCTAAAGGATAATAATAATGAAGGAAATCAATTTGTTTGGGAACAAATGGGAAGAACACAAGGTTTCAAAATGTATACATACATCATGAAGACATGGATTCCTTATACTTATTTCATTAATTTTATCATCATTTTATCTAATTTTTTTACTTAATTTCTTTATCATTTTTTTCTAATACTTATTTTTTAAAATTTACACATTAGTTCAAAACACGCATCACATACTCAAAACCAATAAAAAAAATTCATATTTTTTTGATACTTTCCTAAAACAATCCCTAAGTCATTTTGGATGTGTAGGAATTTAACTCACATAAATATAACACAAGATGCATTCAGTATGACTCAAAGTGCACGTGTTCAATAAAAAAAATAAAAGTTTAGTTTAAAACACATATTACAGAGCCAAAACCTAGAAAATAAGCTCAATTGTTTAATTTTTTTTGGAAAATGATAAGTAATTCATTTGTGATGTGTAGGAATTGACCTTATATGAATCAGAGACCCAATGTGGTTGGTATGACTCTAAGTCCATATATTCAATATTAAAGTGTCATTTTAGATTAAAATGCAATTCATATAGCCAAAACTGAGAAAAAATAGCTCATATTATTTTCAAAATTTAGGGAAAAAATCTATAAGTCGTTTTTCATGTATAACAATTGGATTCATGTAAATATGACACTTATTGTAGTTGATGGGATTCAAATTTCATGTTTTCAATACAATGGTGTCATTTTAGTTTAAAACAAGCATAAAATAGCAAAAAACTAAGAAAACAAGCTCATATTGTTTTCAAAATTTATGAAATATGATTGATAATTAATTTATGACATGTAGAAATCAACCGTACATCAATTTTACATTTGATGTGGTTGGTATGACTCAAAGTGTGCGTTTTCAATATCAAATTATGATTTTAGATTAAAACGTGGGTCACATCACCAAAACCCGGAGAATGGTCTAAGATTATTTTCAAACATCAGTAAAATGATCCATAATTCATTTTTCACATGTATTAATTGAATGTATGCTAATATGAGACATGTTGTTTTTAGTATGACTCAAAGTACATGTTTTCAATATAAAAGTTTAATTTTTGTTCAAAACACATCACATATCCAAAACCAATAAAATTAACATGGATTGTATTCAAAAGTTATGAAAATGATTCATAATATATTTGTGACATGTAAAAATTATCCACACATCACTCTAACACCATATGTGGTCGGTATGACTAAAATTATGTGTATTCAATAAAAATGTATAATTTTAGATTAAAACACCCATCAAATATCCAAAATTGAGTTAATAAGCTCAGATTATTTTAAAACTTTAGTAAAATGATCAATATTTCATTTTTGATGTGTTGGAATCAACCTGACATCAATCTGATACACGATGTGGTTGTTACGACTCGAAGTGCCTGTTTTCAATATGAAAGTTTCATTTTAGTTTAAAACGCATGTAAAATATCAAAAAACCAAGAAAAAATATCATATTGTTTTCAAACATTAGGAAAATTATTGATAATTTTTTTTATGTGTAGGATTTGACTATACATCAATCTGACACCTGATGTGATCAGTATGACATGAAGTGCATGTTTTCAATACGAAAGTTCCAATTTAGTTTAAAACATGCATAAGTTAACCAAAAAAAATAAATCAAGATTGTCTTATTTTCAAAAATTAGTAAAATGATCAATAATTAATTTTTGATGTGTAGGAATCTAACACACATCAATATGATACCTGAGGTGGTCGTCATGACTCTAAGTGTTTGTTTTTGATATAAAAGTTCCATTTTAGTTTAAAACACATGTCACATAACCAAAACTGAGCAAACAAGCTTGTATTATTTTAAAAATTTATGAAAATGATCCATAATTCATTTTTATGTATAGTAATTGACTGCATTCCAATTTGACACATGATGTGGTCAGTACGACTCGAAGTACATGTTTTCAATATAAAAGTTTCATTTTAGTTTAAAACACATCACATGGAAAAAATTGAGAAAATGAGTTTAAATTATTTTCAAACTATAGGAAAATTATCCATAATTTAGATGTGACATGTATTAATTGACCACATGTCAATCTTACGACTAATGTGGTTGGTATGACTTGAAGTACATGTTTTAAATGCAAAAGTATCATTTTAGTTCAAAAAATGAATCAAATAGCCAAAACTATAAAAATGATCTTATAATGTTTTCCAGCTTTATAAAATTATTGATAATTCATTTTTGACATATAGGGATTGACCATACATCAATTTGGAACCTGATGCATTTGATATGACACGAAGTTTGTGTTTTCAATATAAAAGTGGAATTTTAGTTTAAAACGCTTGTCACATCACAAAAAATGAGAAACGATCTTATATTGTTTTCAAAATTTAGTAAAATTATTTATAATTTATTTTTAATGTGTTGAAATTGATCGTACATCAATATAACACCTAATTTTCTTGGTATGAATTGAAGTTCATGTTTTGAATACAAAAGTTTCATTTTAGTTTAAAAAACACATCAAATTGCCAAAAAATTGATCAAATCAGCTTGGATTCTTTTTATAATTTAAGAAAAATATCCATAATTCATTTTTGACATGTATGAATATACTTCACATAAATATTACACATAATGTGGTTGGTGTGACTCAAAGTACACATTTTCAATATAAAAGTGACATTTTTGTTTAAAACACGTGTCACATCATTAAAACAAAAAAATGAGCTCATATTGTTTTCAAAATTTAGGAAAACTATTCGTAATTCATTTTTCACATGTAGTAATTTAATCCATTCCAAACTGTCACATGATGTGGTCGGTATTACTCAAAGTATGTGTTTTTATTATAAAAGTGTCATTTTAGTTTAAAATGCACCACATAACTAAAAACAAGAAAATGACCTCAGATTGTTTTTAAAATTTATAAAAATTATCCATAATTCATTTTAAAAATTTATTAATTGAACATTCATCAATATGACACTCGATGCGGTCGGTATGACATGAAGTGTGTTTTTTCAACACAAAAGTGTCATTTTAGCTTAAAATGCACAACAAATATCCAAAATTGAGAAAAAAAGATCATATTATTTTTAAACATTAAAAAATAATATATAATTCATTTTTTATGTATAGGAATTGACTGCACATCAATATGACACTTGATGTTTTCAGTATGACTTGAAGTATGTGTTTTCAATAGAAAAATGTAATCTTAGTTTAAAAATGCAGTACATAGAAAAAATATGAGTAAAAAGACTGGATTGTTTTCAAACCATAATAAAATGATCCATAATTTTCTTCACATGTAGAAATTGAACTCATACAAATATGAAAAATTATGTGGTTGATATGACTCAAAGTACATGTTTTCAATATAAAAGTGTCATTTTAGTTTAAAACACACATCAAACAGACAAAATTGAAAAAATGAGATTGAAGTTTTTTAGAAATTTATAAAAAATAGTCCATAATTTTTCTGAGGCATGTAATAACTTACCACACATCAATCCAACACATTAAATGACTGATATGACTCTAATTTTGTGTTTTCAATATAAAGGTGTCAATTTAGTTTAAAACACACATCAAATATCCAAAACTGAGCCAACGAGCGCAAATTATTTTCAAACATAAATAAAATGATCCATAATTCATTTGTGAGGGGTAGAAATTGAATTCATTTCAATATGACACACAATTTTGTTAGTATGACTCAAAGTGTGTGTTTTTAATACAAAAGTATCATTTTAGTTTAAAATGCACGTCACATGGTCAAAACTAAGCATAAAATGATCATATTGTTTTATTATAATTTTATCTTCTATTACTTAATTAATTTACAAATCATTTTTATCTTATACTTATTTAGTTAATTTTCACAAAGATAATTCTTGAACACATACAAGAAATGGTGTTAAAAATAAAGGATTATTCTCAAAAAGCAAGGGCTTTTAAATTAGATCACATCCATTGTGAGTTTTTTACCACCACATATATGATCCAATTTAATATCACATACTATTTGAGAATAAAAAAATTGATTTGACCTTTAAGAATCAACTTTAACTCAATCTGATACACAGTGTACCTGGTATGACTTGTAGGACCCCGAGATACCCTGAGAGGGGAGGGGTGAATCAGGGTGACCACTTTTTCTTTTAAAGTGATGAATCTTGTTTCCATGTTGGTAGAAACTTGTTAAACCTGTATGATGAATATGATCAGAAATCAAACATTCACATGCAGAGAGATGACACAACACTTTTTACTTGGTTCAACACTAAGGGATACATCCAAGGAGCATACGCCAATAGGTAGTCGGTCATACCAAATTCCACTGAAATTCACTAGCTATGGATAACAAAGGTTTGGACGCAATAACTCTGTCCTAGGATCACTGCCTTTACAAAGGTTCAGGGATAGCTCATTGCATCCCTTAGGTCACTCCCGTTGAATCCCCCTGGCTCACTGCCTTAGGTGAAGTCCCACTCAGTTTATAGACGTGAAGGTCTCTTCATCATTGCAAAATAATGCATCCTCTATTATATTTAGATGCTCTGTTGAAGTCCAATTCTCACCTGTAGACTAATCTCACTTTTCACTGAAGGTATCGGGCAATCTTCCAGCTTTTGTGCAGCTCCAAAAAGACCGGTGAGCTTCAACTACACTTGGCTCGCTTCTCCAATCCTGGAGCACATGTTTCAAGATGGCGCGCAAGTCTCGGCGCGCAAGTCCAAACCGACGCACAAGTTCACCTCAACCACCTGCGCGATACTTACTTCTTAAACTTCAAACTTGCATGACACAACCCCTTTCTCTCCCAAACCACCTTGGATGCACAGCTAACAACTATCGTGAAACTTCAACTTGTGGGACCCACCACCACTTGCATGACCACTACACCTACGTGACAAGAGCTATGATTTTCTATAATTCTGAACTTCGTTCCAAATGAGGAGGGGTGGTCCTCTATTTATATGGAAATTTGACACCCTGCACAGTGGCGCTCAAGCCTCCTCTAGGCACGCATGTTCCGGCGCACAGCTCCAACCGCCCTTGCCTCTGTCACGCTACTCACTTGTGCGACCAAACCAATACTTGCATGACCCTCTTTATTTTGCCATATTTTAAAGTATTGATATTGAAAAACATATGGCGTGAAACTTTCCAATCCTCCTAGGCACTGGCGCACAAGTCCTTTATTGGCGCTCAAGTCACTTGCGCAACACATATCTGGCACGCAAGTACCTTTAAAAAAAAAAGCATTTTTTCCCCTTTTGTCCATTTTGAGGTCCAGAAATTTGGAAAACGCTGGAAAATGGTGCCACCTTCAATACTGTTATCTACTTGACCTATATGAGTAATTTTCTGGCACATATTCTGAACTTCCTATGAGGATTTACAACAAACACAAACCATTCTTTTTTTCATGCATAGATGACCATGGTTCCAACAATACCCCCCTTTGTGTTTGTTGGAAATCAGTAAATAAATTCAATAGATCACCATCCACATGCAAACCAAAAATGCAAGAATCAACTCAGCCATCACTCTAAGTCTACGTGAGCAATGCTCAGTGTATAAAACAAGAGAGAAAACATGAATTGGATTCCCATACAATAAATTCCTTCCCATATTATCATCGACTCTGAATTCTCAATGTGTCATAAAAGGATTACATGCCTGAATTTATTCCTTTCTCCCCCATTGATAATAAACCCAAAGCCCGGTAATTGTTCATCTCAAACCACACTTCCCCTGGATAGTATCTCCCCCACAAACCTACATCGTATCCATAAACAGATTAAAAACAAATAACATAACTAGGGAGAGGGGATTTGTGTAACCTCCTTATGCACTGGGAGGTGGATTAACATCAAGGTTAAACCGATGCTTCTCAAACATAGCCACTGACAGTGGCTTAGTCAAGATATCAGCCACTTTCTCATTAGTTCCCACATGATCCATTCTAATCACACCTTTCTCAACTTTTTCATTGATAAAGTGATACCTGATTTCAATATGTTTTGTACGAGAATGCTGAATAGGATTCTTCGTGAGATCAATTGCGCTCTTGTTATCACAGTAAATTACCATTGGTTTCTTCACCTCATCAACGATATCTATTATTTGTTGCTTCATCCATAGATGTTGAGTGCATTCCATTATGTTGGAGATATACTCAGCTTTAGCAGTACTAAGAGAAGTACTTTATTGTTTTTTTCTCAACCAGCCAACACATTTATTTCCAATATAGAATGCTCCACCACTGGTGGAATTTCAGTCAACTACATCTCCATCCCAGTCAGCATCAGAAAATGTTGATAATTCACTATTTCTTCCTGTAGCAAAGTATAAGACACAATTGTGAGTACCTTGAATATACCTCATGATTCTTTTTACTTCTTTCATATGTTCCTCCTTTGGATTACTCTGAAAGTGGTCCGCTAGACAGGTTGAAAAGATAATATCTAGTCATGTTGTTGTCATTTATAGTAGGCTACCAATTATCCTCCTGTATATAGTGGGGTCTACAGATGCCCCATCCTCATGCTTTCCAAGGTTAGTTCCAACTACAATCAGAGTTGATATTGGTTTGGAGTCTTTCATATTAAACTTCTTCAGTAGCTCTCTTGAATACTTTTCTTGAGAAATGAAAGTGTAATCCCGCCTTTTAATCACCTGAAACCCCAAGAAATATGTGAGATCCCTAATCATAGACATTTCAAATTCTGATTTCATGTGATTGGAAAATTCATCCACTGATTTCTATATGCTTCCACCAAATATAATGTCATCGACGTAGACTAGAACCATGAAATGATCTTTTGGATAATTCTTCACATATAGATTGTGGTCTACTCCTCCTCTTTTAAATTCCATCTTCTTGATATATGAGTCCATCCGTGAATACCATGATCGTGGTGCCTGCTTCAAACCATACAGAGCTTTCTTTAGTTTACAGACCTTTGTTTCATCAGTACTAAGAACAAAACCCACTGGTTGTTCAATATAGACTTCTTCTTCGAGTAAACCATTCAAGAATGCTCTCTTGACATCCATTTGATACACTTTATATCCTCTTTGGAGTTCCATGGAAAGGAACAGCCTCATTGACTCCAGTCTAGCCACTGGAGCAAAGGTTTTTTCAATATCAACACCTTCAATTTGGGAGTATCCTTTACAAACCAGTCGTGCCTTGTTTCTAATAACACTTCCATGCTCATCAAACTTCTTCTTGAAGATCCATTTTGTACCAATCACATTGTGACATTAGGGTCTCTGGAAAAGATACCATGTCTGATTCTTGTCAATCTAATCTAACTCTTCATTCATGTCTTTCACCCATGATTCATCCTTTGTAGCTTCTTCAAATGAGGATGGCTCCACAACTGATAGAAATGCAGATTGCGTGTTATTCCTCATCCTCCTTGTTTGTGTGGGTGGACTCCTATCCCCAATAATGTTAGATGGATCAATGTCACCTCTTTGATTTCTCCTTAGAGGTTCAGTTACATTCTCTCCAGCCATAGTTTCTTCTTCAGAATCTTCTTTTGAGTCAATATCATGATGTAACTGCTGAGTGTTTTGAATAACTTCCTCTATTTTTTGTATTTTTATTTTCTCCATGTTCACTTTCTTCCTCACTTTCTATCACATCGGTATATGATGTCCTTGAAGCATTTCTGGGTTTCTCTTCAATTATCTTAACATCACTGCTTTCCACAATCCTTCCTAACCACTTGTTGAAACACTTGTAGGATTTACTGTTCATTGGATACCCAAGAAAAATTACTTCATCAGCATTGTCACCAAACTTCCCTTGATTTCCTTCTTTACTCTGGATGAAACATTTGCTTCTGAAAACTCGAAAGTATTTCAACGAAGGTTTCCTTCCATTACACAATTCATATGGTGTCTTCATTTCTCCCATATAAATCCATGTTCGATTCTGAATGTGCACTGCAGCTTCAATAGCTTCCTTCCAGTAATGGTGAGAGATACCACTCTCAATCAGCATAGTCCAGACCATATTGTTGACCTATTGATTTCGGTGCTCAACAACTTCATTTTGCTGTGGAGTTCTCACAGTAGCTACCTCATGATATATTCCATGTTTTTCTAGGTAATTCTCAAACTCAATGGACATGTATTCCTTTCCATTGTCAGATCACAACACTTTGATTATTTGTCTAGTATCATTCTCGGTGACTTGCCGATATGTTTTCATATAGTCAAGCGCTTGTCATTTCCTGTGAATGACCATAACACATTCCATTCTACTGTAATCATCAATGAAAATGACAAAGTACCTTTCTCCATGAGTTCCGGAAACATTTATCGGCCCGCATACATCTGTATGAATTAGATCAAGAAGACGAGATGCTCTTTTCTTCTATGGCCGATATGAACTACAGACCAGCTTTCCACGAATGCAAGCATCACAAGACTTTCCACGCTCACTCTTTAGGTTGGGAATGTCCATGAAAATATTCAATTTTGATATTTTCTCTATTTCTTGTTGATTGATGTGTCCCAGTCTCCGATGACACAAATTGTTTTCTTATTCAATAGTCATATAACAAAAATTTTCTTTACTATCAACCTGATACTGGTTGCCTTCTATTCTACATCCCTTTATAAGTGAATTGCCTGTCTTTCCCTTGATAGTGAAACCTTTCTGATTAAAAGTAACTATAAGTCCCGAGTCACAGAGTTGACTCACACTGAGTAGATTATGACGTAGGCCATCTATATAAAGGACTTAAGTCTTATTTAGATCTCCATTAGCTAATTTAGTACTTCCACTGCCTTTGATTTTCATAGCTCTATCATTACCAAATTGTACTGTACCATCAACCTTCCTTTTGATATTCATTAACAGGCCGACATTACCTATCATATGATATGAACAACCACTATCCAGAATCCAGGTACTGTTGCTTTTTTTAGCTTTGAGGGCCACCTCTAGAAGGTTGGATTTCTCAATTTTCTTCCTTTCTTTCCATGAGACATTGGATTGAGTATAGAACACTGATGGCCTTTCAATTATCTCATCTATGTACATTGGTTCTTCATAGTCAAATTATTCTTTGAGAGGATAAAACCTATTTAAAAGAGAAACATTATCTTGTTGACGAGATTTGACTTGTCGTGAACTCTGGTATGAGGTGTCCATGTCCCTTCTCTGCATGAAATTAACATCCTTGTGAACAAAGTTAGAACCAAGAAAATAGTATCTATATAAACTATTTCTTCTATAAGATGGAGGATATGAAGTCAATATCCTTTGTTGACATCCCAGATCTTCCCCGTTCCAGTAGCTCCTTGCCTCTTCGCAATATGACATGGTATGGATCAGATAGCCATAGAACTGACACTACATTAGAGGAAATTTCTTCTCACTTGAATTTCTCCTCATACCTTCTTCCTTGGGAGAATAGTTGGACTGCCTGACATTTCTAAATGTTTGAGGATAATTTTCAGTTATCCTTTTAGTTTGGATTAAGGGTTTCTTTTTTAGCACTTTAGGAAACGTTTCAATATGGCCAATTTTCATCTTGTCATTCTTTTGGCTCTCTTTACTTCCAGAAGTTGATGTCTCAGCTTCATAGACAATTCCATTCTTTCCCATGCAAGTGGGTCTTTGATCACTCAAGATTTTTCCAACCCCATCTGAACCACACTTGGCTCTTGCCAGTAATTCTGCATTTGAGAATCTTCCAAACAGTATTTTCTTCCTTGATTATTTTGAAAATGATTCAATCTCAAGTTTACTCCTAAGAGTAACAACTTCCTCCTCAAGACCCTCAGCAGTCTTGTATTTTTCTTCCAGTCTCGATGTGAGGTCATTGATGACCTTTACCTTCTCTTCAATTCTCACTTTAGATCCACTACATCATCATTGCTTTCAAGTATTTTAGAGTGTAATTTCAACAATTCTTCAAATCATTCAATTTCAGCTTCAAGCTGATCAACATATTCAGTTGATTCTTCTATAATTTATTTCCACTTATTGTAACTCTTACATTTAATCTTAAGCTTACTAACAACATCCTTAAGTTGCAACTCAGAATCTTCACTAGTTATCGACTGATTTTATTCACCAGTATCTTCTGATTTTTCAACAATGGCCATCATGGAAGCATGGTTCCCAGTTCTAAATTCTAGTTCTTCTTCATCACAAAATTCATTATCATCTTCTTCCTCTTCATAGACAAAACTCTTCTTCAGAACTTTATTTCTAGATTTGATGTATCCTTTATTGAAAAACCTTATCTAAGGGTTCTCAATGTTTTCAGCATCGCTATCATCATCATCGATATTTATTAAGCACTGAGAGGCAATGTGCCCGACTTTGCCACAACGAAAGTAAGCTAGAGGTAATTTCCCTTTGAATTTCCCTTTTCCCTTCAGAAAATTTTTGGAAATAAGAGAAAGAATTTATTTTTACCCATCATCTTCACCACTAATATCTTTTAAAATTTTCAGTTTCTCCATGGATTTGAATGCCATTTCCTTGCTTACTCATGTAGTAGCATCTTCTGGGTTGACTCTCATTTCATATTCCACTAGGCTGCTCAACAGATCATCCAAAGAAAGTGTGTAAAGATATCTTTCCTCAAGGGATGAAACCTTTTCATTATACAGGGGTGGAAGTCTTCTTAATATTTTATTTATAATGTCAACATCTTTGATTTCTCCACCTAGACCCCGAAATTGTAGCACCCCCGGTTTGAGCTATGTAGCCTTTGTTTATGAATTTTTATGTATTTAAAGTGCATGGAATGAGTTGGGAAGAGGTTGGGAGAGTTTGGAACGGTTTTGGAAGAGTTTGGAGGCTTTTAAAGGGGTACACAGTTAGTGTAAATCGTGCGGATGTTCCAGGAACCGTGCAGGGGGAGGCAGTACGCTCTGCACGGCCTGTGCACGGTTTTCCAAACCGTGCGGGTAAACCATGCGGACCCTGGCTCTTGAGACAATGGAGTGCACACGGTTAGCGCACGGTCTGCTAAACCGTGCAGGCTAAACCATGCGGCCACTTAAAGTTAGGGTTATATGTTCCGGGCTCACTTGGGATTGCCTCATTTCACTCCAAATATTCTCCCACTCGAACCTCACTCGGGATTTTCGGTTCTCAAGGGTTGGAGGGGCTCTCCCACTCATTTTTGAAGCGATTCGAAGGGGTTTCAAGGTGGATTCAAGGTGGTTTCTCCCGGGTAAGTCTCTCCTCTTGCTTCTCTTGTGTTTTCCTCTAGATCTACATCCCTATCTTTATTGGTTTTCTAGATCTACAATTTTTGTGTGTAGATCTAGGCTTGGGGTTTCCTTGGATGTTAATATTAAGGCTTATTGATGTTAGGGGAAGTGATCTAGAGAGGTAACGGTGGTGCGTTCGCCGGTTTTTGGAGGTGCGATTTCTTGTGGATCGATTACTCAGGAACCCTAAAGGTAGGTGGCTTCTCTCTTGAATCCACTTGGTTAGAAATAGTGGTTACATGTTACAATTAATTTGTTGTGTTTGAAATTAATTGTATATCGACGTGCGAATTTGGTTGGAAATCCATTTAGGGGTTTTTGGGAAAAAGGGGCTTTGAAATGAAATGATATTGTTGTAAATTTTAAAATGGGGATTTTAAAATGGAATGCTATGGTTGATTTTTGAAACGATTTATGGGAAATGGTTTTCAATAAAAAGGGGTTTGTTTTATTGAAATGGAGTATTGGCATGGAAAAGGGTTTTCCATTAATGGGTGATTTATTGAAGTGAGTTGATATGAAATGGAAATTGGTTGATTGCATGTTGTTGTGACCTTGATGGGTTTTATTCTTGGTTGAAATGTTGTGTTGAAGTGGGTGGGAAGTCCCACTATAAACGGGTGATGAATAGTGGTCGGAAGAACCACTATGTGGGTAGTGGTCAGAAGTGCTGCTACTCATGAATGGGTGAACGAGTTGGGTGGAAGTCCCACCGTTTTGATTGCTTTGTTGTGAATGGGTGAACGAGTTGGGCGGAAGTCCCACCATTTTGATTGTTTGTTGTTCATTTCTTTACGAGTTGGAATTGTTGTGAAAGTGTGTAATGATGAAATGTCTTGGGGCATGTTTATTGGGTTTCCCTTGGTTACTTGGTTTTGGTGAGATGACCTGGTAAGGATGTGTTGGTATGGTAAGGTTTGAAATTGTGATTATTTTATATAAATTGTTTTATATAAATGTGCTAACGGTTTTATCCTAGTGGCATGTGTAGGGAAGCCATTTGGGGAAAACCTACTGAGTTTTAGTAATCATCCCCTACTTTGGCACGTCGGTGTCTTTGCAGATGTTGTGTATCGTGACATGGGAAAAGGTAAGGCATCATCCTCCTTTGGTGGAGCTTTGTGATTCCTTGTTGGAGCTTGGAGCTTGGAGCTTAGTGTGGAGCTGGGGTGGTGTCTTGACTTGTGGTGTTGGTTGTTAGTTTCCGCAGTGTACTCTGATGTTGTTTGGACGTGTTTAGTTGTATTGGCTTTGGGTTGTTTCATGGAACAACTTGGTTGTCTTTTGGAAATGAATGGTTGGATTTTGTTGACATGCATCATATAGTGGTTTGTTGGTTGATTTTTTCTTTAGGGAAAATAGTTCCCCATTTTTTCTTGGAGCCCTTGGCATTTATTTCCAGCCTTTGGTGCCTTGGGAATGTATCTTAAGGCTAAGTAACCCTCACCACCTCCTCAAGACAACGAGGTAGGGGTGGGGTGTTACAAGTGGTATCAGTTTGTTTGGTCCTTTGGAGTTGATTCTCAGATTTGGTGTTGACATTAGTTGTGGTACATTCCTTGTGGCGGGATGGTAGCAGGGCATAGGAATGTCAGAACTTGGAATGTATAGCATAAAAAGACGTAGCTAACCCTTTTATGCTGAAATTCAAGTTACCAGGGAGTTGGGTACATAAGTGTTTTAGAGACACTTATAGGCATTGGATATCTCATTGTCGTGGGTGTAGCCAATGTGATGATCATGACAGGCATGGTAAAAATGACTCCCCTCTAGGATGCATATTTCATTGTGGTATAATTATTTATGCTGTAATGCGAAATTGTAATGGGAATAAATTGGTATTTTGAAAATGGTTTGGTTTTCAAAATGGTGAAACATGGAACATGTGGAAAAATGTGAACTGGTGGAAAGCCTGGTTGTGATAATGTTGTGAAATGTGATTTGAAATGGGATTTCGTGATGTTTACGGAAGTGATACTCATGGTAGTTGTTTCCTGTTTATATAAATGGAACCGAGAAGACATCGTAGAGACCAATCAAAGGAAGCTACTGAAAATGTGGTACCACCTGAGCCCCAGGTGAACCAGTAGTTGGCCCAAAGCATTGTTTAGGCTTTTCAAATAGTTCAATCAGGACTGCAATTAGATACACCTATTGCGATATCTATCACGGTCGGAAATCTAGGTAATGGAAGCACGATTTTCCTCAAAAGAGGAGGTGTGAACCCCAACACTGAGAGAAAGAACAAGACATAAACTTTTTTCAATGACATAGAGTACATCAAAATAGGACCACTAGTTTGTTAAAACTTCCTTTGAGACCCAAGTGTAATCCAGGATGCTTTTAGTGTGGTTCTGTAGGCCACCTGAAACGGGATTTTAGGGAACAACCTCAAGAATTTCATAACTGCAAGCAGATGGGGCATCTTCAGCGGTATTGCTGTAATGGTCCAAGGTTGGGTGTTCATGACACTCCTCTGTAAGGGAAGTTTTATCTAGGTAATAAAGAGCAGAGCATGGAAAGTACATATCTAGTTGAAGATGAGCAAGTTATAATGGATGATCAAGCAGGGCCATCCATGGTGCGAGGTACGGTTCTTTTAAATTCTACATTGATGCAAGTGATGTTTGACATGTGTTATTAACACTCTTTTATTGTTGCACGTGTGGTTGATTTGTTGGGTTTAAGGGTAGAAATGATGCCCTCGGTTTTAAAACTTCAAACTCCTCAGGGTCGAAGAGAGTTTCGAGCCTTCTCGTGTAGAGAATGTTGTATCATTGTGGGTGAGGTTGAGATAGTATGGAATTTATCAATGCTTGAAATGGATGGGTATGATGTAATCCTGGGAATGGATTGACTGGTGGATTTTAAGGCCCACATCGACTATGATGCACAGATAGAGGATTTTACGACACACGATGGTGTTAGACATCTCTTTAGAGGATAGAATCATGAAAGGAAGGGTGCAACGGGGTTGTTGGAACCAGTAGTGGGTACATTATCATATCAGTTGGTGGTGTTGTCGTTGGAATCGGTAGAGGGTGTTGAGAAGAGTGTTCCTCAGGCAGTGGTGGATCAGTTCATGGATGTTTTTCCCGAATAATTCTCTGGGTTACCTCCCGTAAGAGAAGTGGAGTTATGATTAATATCCTTACAGGGACCAGTCCTATCTCACTTCTGTCTTATCGGATGGCACCATCTGAATTGCGGTAATTGAAAATCCAGTTGGAAGAGTTAGAAAACAAAGGGTTTATCTAGCCTAACACATCTTCATGGGAAGCTCCAGTGTTGTTTGTGAAAAAGGCAAATGGAACCTTGAGGATATGTGTTGATTATCATAGATTTAACCAACTTACGATAAAGAATAGATATCCACTTCCATGAATTGATGACCTATTCGACCAGTTGAGGGGATCCCAGTGGTTCTCCAAGAATGACTTGAGGTCAGGATATCATCAATTGTAGGTGGGGAAGGAGGATATTCCTAAAACAGCTTTCAGAAGCAGATATGGCCATTATGAATACGTGGTTATGCCCTTTGGTCTAATGAATGTGCCAGTGGTGTTTATGACATTGATGAATCGGATATTTATTAGATATCTGGATTCATTCATGGTGGTGTTTGTGGATGATATTCTGCTGTATTCAAAGACAAGGGTAGAGCATGAGCAGCACTTGGCGACAATGTTAGGGATCTTGAGGGATCATCGTTTGTGTGGAAAATTGTCAAAGTGTGACTTTTGGATACATGAAGTTTGTTTTCTTGGCCATGTGATTTCTGAAAGGGGTTTTTCAGTGGATCCAGAAAAGATAGAGGTTGTTATCTCGTGGAAACCTCCAAATAATGTGTTTGAGATACGCAGTTTTCTTGGTCTAGTTGGGTATTATCAGCGTTTTGTTTGTGATTTCTCACGTTTGGCTTCGCTAATGACAGATTTGACAAGGAAAAATGTTCCATTCCAATGGAATGAATAGTTCCAGCAGTGTTTTGAAGAGTTAAAGGGTCGCCTTACATCATCACCAATATTGGTTTTTTCAGAACCAGGAAGAGGGTCCGTGGTGTATTGTGATGCATCGGGATCAGGGTTGGGGTGTGTTCTCATACAAGGGGATCATGTGGTAGCGTATGGCTCACGATAGTTGAGGGTGCATGAGAAGAACTACCCAACTCATGATTTGGAGTTGGCAGCAGTAGTGCATGCTTTGAAAGTGTGGCGCCATTATCTCTTCGGTGAGAAGTTCACGGTATATACGGATCATAAGAGCTTGAAGCATATTTTCTCACAAAGGGATTTGAACTTTAGGCAAAGGAGATGGATGGAATATTTCCATATATTTGATTTTGACTTAATGTACACACCAGGTAAGGTAAATATAGTGGTGAATGCATTAAGTAGAAAATCATATGCTCAGATGGTGAAACAGACATCAGACCAGTGGTAGTTGATGTCGGTTATAGCTGATATGTGGTTGGAATGTGAGGACCAGGGTGATCGAGCGGTCTTCTTTATGGTTAGGTTGATTCCTGACTTGGTTGGCCTAGTTAGAGAGGCACAGATATCCGATTCTTAGTGTGTGACCATGGGGTCGAGACTCAATGGTGGGGAGACCATTGAGGGTTAGAAACTGAATGGAGATTCAGTTTTGTGTTTTCAGAATCAGATGGTTGTACCAGTTGCTTGTCAGGAGGATTTTCTCTGGGCTTACCATCATTCCAGGTGGGTTGTTCACCCTGGAATTCAGAATATGTATAAAGCTTTGAAAGCACAGTTCTGGTGGGCTGGTATGAATAGAAGTGTGGCTGAGTTTGTTTCGATATGCTTGACTTGTCAGTAGGTCAAGGCAGAGCATCAGAGGCTAGCTGGAATGTTGCAGTCTTTACCAATCCCTGTTTGGAAGTGGGAGCAGATAGCGATGGATTTTGTCACAGGTCTCCCAAGAATGATCAAGAAGCATGATACCATTTGGGTGATAGTGGATCGACTAACAAAGCCGTCCCATTTTATCCCAATTCGTGAATCTCATATGGTAGAGGATCTATCCAAAATCTATATCCAGGAGGTGGTAAAGAGGCATGGTGTTCCAATTTCGATTGTATCAGATAGAGATCTGAGATTTATGTCTCGTTTCTGGAAATCCTTACAGTAAGACCTTGGAACGTAGTTGATGATGAACACGGAGTATCACCCTCAGACGGATGGCCAATCCGAGAGGACGATACAAACCTTGGAGGATATGTTGTGGGATTGTGTTATGGATTTTGGAGGCTCATGGGAGGAGCATTGGTCATTTTTTGAGTTCTTGTATAATAACAGTTATCAGGCATCGATACAGATGGCTCTGTTTGAAGCGTTCTATGGATGGCCATGTCGTTCTCCACTATGTTGGGTGGAAACGGGTGAGTCTTCCATGGTTGTACCGAGTCTTATCCAAGAGACTACAGAAAATATCAAGCTGATCAGGAAAAGAATGGAGACAGCTTAGAGTCATCAAAAATCGTATGCGGATCATCATCGATGGCCATTTTCGTTCGAGGTGAGTGATCATGTGTTCTTGAGGATCTCTCCTAGGTTGGGACATCGTCGGTTTGGGAAGCAGGGAAAGTTATCTCCAAGGTATATAGGACATTTTGAGGTTCTTGAGCGGGTTGGTGAGGTGGATTATCATTTGGATTTTCCACCACAGTTTAGTGTGGTGCACAATGTGTTTCATGTTTCGTAGTTGAAAAAGTATCAGCCGGATCATGACCATGTGATTCATTGGGATCATGTTGATCTAGAACCAGATGCTTTATTGGTGCACGTACCAGTGTGGGTTGTGGATAGGCAAGAGAAAGTCTTGCATAGTAAGAGCATCGGTTTAGTTCATGTTTTGTGGAAACATGGTCAGATTCAAGAGGAGACTTGGGAGCGAGAGAAAGATATGGTCGAGTAGTGGCCCGAGCTCTTTCGGCAAAGGGCGGGTTCACTACTTTCTGAGGACGGAAAGTCCAATGGCGGGGAGAATTTATCACCCCTAGTTTGAGTTATGTAGCATTTTTTTATGCATTTTTATGTATTTAAAGTGAATGTAATGAGTTGGGAAGAGGTTGGGAGAGTTTGGAACGGTTTTTGAAGAGTTTGGAGGCTTTTAAAGGGGTGCACGGTTTGAGCACGGTTAGTGTAAACTGTGTGGATGTTTGAGGAACCGTGCAGGGGGTGACAGTATGCTCTGCATGGACTGTGAATGGTTTTCCAAACCATGCGGGTAAACCATGCAGACCCTGGATCTTGAGGCAGTGGAGTGTGCACGGTTAGCGCATGGTTTGCTAAACCGTGCGGGCTAAACCGTGCGGCCACTTAAAGTTAGGGTTATAAGTTCGGGGCTCACTCAGGATTGCCTCATTTCACTCCAAATCTTCTCCCACTCAAGCCTCACTCAGGATTTTCAGTTCTCAAGGGTTGGAGGGTATCTCCCACACATTTTGGAAGTGATTCGAAGGGGTTTCAAGGTGGATTCAAGGTGGTTTCTCCCGGGTAAGTCTCTCCTCTTGCTTCTCTTGTGTTTTCCTCTAGATCTACATCACTCTCTTTCTTGGTTTTCTAGATCTACACTTGTTGTGTATATATCTAGGCTTGGGGTTGCCTTGGATTTTAATATTAAGGCTTATTGATGTTAGGGGAAGTGATCTTGAGAGGTAACGGTGGTGCGTTCGCCAGTTTTTGGAGGTGTGATTGCTTGTGGATTGATTTCTCGGGAACCCTAAAGGTAGGTGGCTTCTCTCTCGACTCCACTTGGTTAGAAATAGTGGTTACATGTTACAATTAATTTGTTTTGTTTGAAATTAATTGTATATCGATTTGTGAATTTGGTTGGAAATCCATTTGTGGGTTTTTGAGAAAAAAGGGTCTTCGAAATGAAATGTTATTGTTGTAAATTTTAAAATGGGGATTTTAAATTGGAATGCTATGGTTGATTTGTGAAACAATTGATGGGAAATGGTTTTCAATAAAAAAGGGTTTTTTTTATTGAAATGGGGTTTTGGCATGGAAAAGGGTTTTCCATAAATGGGTGATTTATTAAAGTGAGTTGATATGCAATGGAAATTGGTTGATTTCATGTTGTTTTGACCTTGATGGGTTTTATTCTTGGTTGAAATGCTGTGTTGAAATGTTGTGTTGAAGTGGGTGGGGAGTCCCACTATAAACGGGTGATGAATAGTGGTCGGAAGAACCACTATGTGGGTAGTGTTCAGAAGTGCTGCTACTCATGAATGGGTGAACGAGTTGGGCAGAAGTCCCACCGTTTTTATTGCTTTGTTGTGAATTGGTGAATGAGTTGGGCGGAAGTCCCACCATTTTGATTGTTTGTTGTGAATTTCTTTATGAGTTGGAATTGTTGTGCAAGTGTGTAATGATGAAATGGCTTGGGTCATGTTTGTTGGGTTTCCCTTGGTTACTTGGTTTGGGTGAGATGACTTGGTAAGGATGTGTTGGTATGATAATGTTTGAAATTGTGATTATTTTATATAAATTGTTTTATATAAATGTACTAATGGTTTTATCCTAGTGGAATGTGTAGGGAAGTCATTTGGGGAAAACCTACTAAGTTTTAGTACTCACCCCCTGCTTTGGAACATTGGTGTCTTTGCAGATGTCATGTATCGTGATGTGGGCAAAGGTATGGCATCATCCTCCTTTGGCAGAGCTTTGTGATTCCTTGTTAGAGCTTGGATCTTAGAGCTTGGTGTGGAGCTGGGGTGGTGTCTTGTCTTGTGGTGTTGGTTGTTAGTTTCCGCAGTGTGATTTGATGTTTTGTGGATGTGTTTGTTTGTATTGGCTTTGGGTTGTTTCATGGAACAACTTGGTTGTCTTTTGGAAACGAATGGTTGGATTTTTTTGACATGCATCATATAGTGGTTTTTTGGTTGATTTTGTCTTTAGGGAAAATTGTTCCCCATTTGTTCTTGGAGACCTCGTCATTTATTTCCAGCCATTGGCACCTTGGGAACGTCGTTTAAGGCCAAGTAACCCTCAGCACCTCCTTAAGCCAATGAGGTAGGGGCGGGGTGTTACAGAATTGCTCCAACCACTTCAGTAATTCGATTAAAGAAGGAGTCTGCATTCTCATCAGGATGCATCTTTAGACCATCAAATCTATTGTGCAGGACTTGTAGTTTTTCCTCCTTCACTTTGATATCTCCTTCATAAATATTTTCAAGTTTATACCACATGGAATTTGCTGAGGTGCAACTCATTAGCTTTAGATAGATCTGATTAGAAATGGCTATGGTGAGAGCATTCTGCGCTTTAGCATCAGCATCAAGAATTTTCTTATCGGCATCCTTCATAGACAGCCCTGTTGGATCAGTAACATGATTACCTTGCATAGTGGAAAATAGAACATACATTACAAGAGATCTTATATGAGATCTCATTCTATTCTTCCAGATTTGGAAATTACTTCCATCGAAGAGAGGGACTCCCTTGACATTGACTGCATTCTCCCTGACGACAATAGAATGATTCAGCACCAGCAACCTTTACCCTCTGATACCACTTGTAGGACCCCGGGACACCCTTAGAGGGGAAGGGTGAATCATGGTGACCAATTTTTCTTTTAAATTTATGGATCTTATTCCCACATTGGTAGAAACTTGTTAAACCTGTATGATGAATATGATCAGAAAGCAAACATTCACATGCATAGAGATGACACAACACTTTTTACTTGGTTCACCACTAAGGGCTACATCCAAGGAGCATACTCCGACAGGTTTTCAGTCATACCAAATTCCACTAAACTTCACTAGATTTGGATTACAAAGGTTTGGGAATAGTCACTCTGTCCCAGGCTCACTGTCTTTACAAAGGATCAGGGATAGCTCACTACGTCCCTCAGGTCACTCCCATTGACTCCCCTTGGCTCACTGCCTTTGGTGAAGTCCCACTCAGTTTATAGACGTGAAGGTCTCCTTATCATTGAAAAATAATGCATCCTCTATTGTATGTAGATGCTCTGTTGAATTCCAATTCTCACTCGTAGACTAATCTCACTTTGCACCGAATGTATCAGGAAATCTTCCAGCTTTCATGCAGCTCCAAAAAGACCGGAGAGCTTCAAATACACCTGGCGCGCTTCTCCAAGCTTGGCACACAAGTTTTAAGATGGCACGTAAGTCTCGGTGCGCAAGTCCAAACTGACACACAATTTCACCTCAACCACTTGCACGACACTTACTTATTCAACTTCAAACTTGCACGACACAACCCCTTTCTCGCCCAAACCACCTTGGACGTGCAGCTAACAACTGTCGTGAAACTTCAACTTGAGCGAACCACCACCACTTGCACGACCAATACACCTGTGCGATGAGAGCTCTGATTTTATCTAAGTTTGAACTTCATTCTGAATGAGGAGGGGTGGTCCTCTATTTATATGGAAATTGGACACCCTGCGCGGTGGCACACAAGCCTCCTCTTGGCACGCAAGTTCCAGCGCGCAGCTCCAACTGCCCTAGCCTCTGTCACACTACTCACTTGCACGACCACATTAATACTTATGCGAACCTCTTTCGTTTTCCATATTTTGAAGTTCTGATCTTGAAAAACATATGGCGCGCAACTTTCTGATCCTCCTAGGCACTGGCGTGCAAGTCCTTTCTCAGCGCACAATTCACTTGCATGACACATATCCAGTGTACAAGTCCCATTCCAAAAAAAACATTGTTTTCCCCTTTTTTAAATTTTGAGGTCCATAAATTTGGAAAACAGTGGAAAATGGTGCCACCTTTAATACTGTTATCTTCTTGACCTGTATGAGTACTTTGATGGCACACATTCTGAACTTCCTCTAAGGATTGACAATAAACACAAACCATTCTCCAATTCATGCATAGATGACCATGGTTCTAACATGACTCAAAGTATATGTTTTGATTTTAAAATTGAAACTTTAGGTTTAATTTATTTCTTTATAGTATTAGTAACATAAGATACCTTTTCTTATATTGGTTAATTATTTTTCTCAAGTGGGGATGGTTTGTTCAAAAACTAATAGAATTACTAGTGGTAAGGGGCCAATGACAATGGAACATTGATGTATTTAAATGTTTGTGATAATATGTACTTACTCATTTAATTGTACAAACCACTGTCTAAATTGTCTATAATATAGTGTTCTTTCTTTTATTTATGTTTTAAATTTTATTTCAAGTAAATTATATGTTTTTTCCTTTATTTTCTTCTATATTTGGGGTTTTTATACTATAGTGTGCTATAATTTTAACAACACACAATAGCAGCATCCACCTTTATCTGCGCTAGTAATAACACCGATAAATGGACCCTTTATTAGTGCTAAAAAAGCAATAAATAAATAGATCCTTTATCAAGTATAATAAAAGTGATGATAAATGTATCAATTATCTACATTATGAAAATAACTAATAAAGGTGTCCTTTATTAGTGAAAATCTAGCACCGATAAAGAAATACCTTTATCAACACTATTTTTAGCACTGATAAATGATCCATTTACCAACACTAAATAATAGAGTTCGTCAAGGGTTCATTTTTTAGACCATAAATAATTGATGATAAAATTTTCCTTTATCAATGTTTTTTTAGCATTGATAAATTATCCCTTTATTCGCGCTTTTCTAGCACTGATAAAATCCAAGTAATTTTAATCGCTCCCTGATTATTAGTTCCTTTTTGAACTGAAAATGGCATATTATAGTACCATTAAAGGTATTATGTGTATTAGTGACACATCACCTCTACCTATGAGTCTCCCAACTGAAAATCCTCCACGGACTAAATTAGAAAATACAACACTATTATATGAAACAAGAAACATCCAATATCAATAACCCTTGTATCCAGGTTTATGGTTTCTAGCTCCTCTATCAACCTCCAAGAATCTCTAAGTTCCTGAATCACATCATTATGAAACATCATACTCAATGAATAATCCATGAAATTTCTTTTTCCTAAGGTGTTGAGGATCTCAAAGTCATAATCTTGAAGAAACTCCATCCACCTCCATTATCACAAATTTAGATCACATTGATAAAATATATGCTTCAATTTATTGTGATCCATGACAACCACAAATTTCTCCCCAATTAGGTAATGTCTCCACAAAGTATATGAAAAAAATTATTTCTATCTCTAGGTTATGGGTGGAATAGTTACATTCATGGGGGAGTAACTGTCTCAACTCATAAGATATAATTATATTTTTTTAAAATCAAGATGCATCACTAGCCCATATAGGAAGTATCCAAAAAATCAAAAATATCACCCCTTTCTCTGGAAACAGAAGAACTGGAGGACTGATCAATCCCCCCTTCTGGTAGTCAAATTATACTTAACATTTATTAGTCTAGATAAAATCCCGGTCTTTTATAGTTATAGTTTTCAATGGGACAACAACCCATGAGAAACTGCATACGAAGCTCTGATAATAGAATGTAGGATCATGGAAGCTATAAACTGATTCCACATTCTTGGGTGCTTTAAAATAATCAATTGTCTTGACCTTTAATGGATCCTTTATCAGACTCTTTTGGGAAACCACATTCATTGGGAAAATCATCTCTCATGTCCAAAACTTACACTTGGAAAACATTCCATGGATATGATGGAATAAAATAACATGTATAAGAGCTCTAAAATGATTGGAATCCTCCTAGTATGACTTTGATTAGTTTAATATGTTGTTGATGAACCCAACAACAAAATGGTCTTGGAATTCATGTAACATGGTGTTCATGAGGCCCATGAACACAACTGCTGCATTTATGACACTGAATGGTATTGCCATGAACATGAAGCACCCATACCTTTATCTGAAGACAGTCTTTGAGATACCATCCCCCTTCACCCTCAACTGGTGATTCCTAGAGCATAGATTGATCTTATAAAACTAAATCTCCCATATGAATGGATTGAATATATCATTTATCCTTGGAATAGGGAAATTATTCTTGATCGTCATCTAATTCAACAATCATTAGTCTATAGACAATCTTATATTTCCATCAACCTTCTTGTAAAATAATAGTGGTCTTTGATTTTGTGGCTAAGAACCAACTACTTTGTACTTTGGATTACATATATATATATATTCAATTAAGTGGATATTAATACAATTATATTATCACATGTTGATTATTCTTCTTCATAAATTTTAAAGGATAATGTCCTAGAGTATTTTCTTCATTTATAAGGTCATTGAAGTTTCCTACTATGATGAAAACCTTGTGATGCTATGAAGATATATATCAAATACAGTTCTATGTTTGGAAAACATTATATGATGGGACAAATTGAATGTGACATTTTAGTGTGAGTACTCATAAGAATATAAGGCTTCTTATTATAAAGTTCTCAATTGGTGATATCTAAGAGGGGAGATTATGAGAACATACCCACCAATAGAAATTTTTCATGTTTTGGTGTCATCAGATATTATTATTTTCAAGTGTCTGTAATGGTCCTTAGACTTTAATATTATCATTAATTCATGTCATGAATTGTGCACTTAGATTTACTAACAAAAATTGCCATGCCATATTTTGGAAGGAAGCTGTGTATATTGGGTGTGTTACGAATGGATTGTTGTTAATGGATAATTTGAGAAAGGGTTTTCCCCTTAAATCCTTATAGATATTGATATCTCAACCCTTTGATTGAAATATAACTGTCATATTAAATTCCATTTCTATGGTGTAATGGTGTCGATTTCAGATAGTTAAAGAATGACATATCAAGAACATAGGTTGATGACACTGATTTAGAACCTTATTGATGAGATATTGAGACAAATAGATTATATTAAATATTGGGCATTCATATATGGTTTTTGACATTTTGAAATTATGTTATTCCTCTTGGATTTCTTGATCCATTTCTAGATAGTATTTTTTTGACTTTTGGCATACCTGCCTAATTCTAAGGAGACACAATCAAAGAGTGTCACACATTAATTATTTCTGTAGGTCTAGATTAAATTATATTTGAATTTAATTAATGGAATAAATATTATTCTTGATACTGAGGAATAATTTTATTTATCTTTTATTGATTTTATAAATTAAATAAGTATTTATTCATCAGATTAAGAATAAAATTTATTTATTTGTTTTATTTAATATTTAATAAATATTTATTTTTATTTTATGTATAAAAATATTTATTTCTAAATAAAATATTTATTCAAGTGTTAAATAAATGTTGAGGAGTTTTAACAAACCATGACTACGTCTTGTGATAAATATTAATTTACAATTCAGTAAAATAATATTTTTTATTACATAAGTTAGCACGCTCACTATAAAATAAAATTATTATTATTATTATTATGTGGCATGAGGTTTAATAAATATTATAATATTATTTAATTGTTGGTATGAAATTAAATAATATTTTATCCCAAATCCTAGATCTATAAATATATGGTTATGTCTATTGTGTAAGGTTAATCAAAAATTGAGAAAATAGAATTGTTTCAATAAAAAAACTTATCTATCTCTATCTCTCCCTTGAATTAAACCACTTACACTATCAATAATGAGATGAAATCCATCAATCCCAAAGGATCATGGATCAATCCAAACGAACAATGAAAGAAAATTTATTCTCCATTATAGAACCTAAAAATAAATTGGCTTTACTCAAAGATTAGAGGAGCACATATGGATCACTGCTAGAGGGATTCTACACATGAATACTTATAGCACAAAAAAGATATTATGAAATAGTTTTTGAAAGATCAACAAAATCTTCATAGAAAAGATCCAAATACGTGGTAACAATTTACATCAAAAATAAATAAATAAATTATAAATTTAATGTGCTAAATCATCTATTGTGGTTTTAGGAAACTCTAAATTAGATGAAATTTTAATTTAACGCCCACCAAATGTGCTTCTTGGGTACCTAGAAACTTCAAGTGGTATTATAAAAATCACATTTTAAATTTATTATTATTTATTTTATTGTTATAAATATTCACGATCTTGGTTAAATTTATTATTTAATATTATTTGTTCTTTAATCCATTTTGAAATAACATGTTTTTAAAATTTTAATTTATTTGTTCAAGATTCGCAATTTATTAAGCCCAAGAACATATATATAATAATAAGAGACTCCATTGGAAAGTGTTGAGGAATCTAGAGGGAAAGCTGGGATTACATGGTGTGTAGTTAGAGTACACATAGTGTACCCAACACTACTACACCTGGCCATGTTGTGGAAATCATGATGCGCCGAGTAGTAATTACACACGATTCATTTATTTCACCCCATGTATATAATATGAAAACCAATAATAAGGCATGTATAATTACACAGTGTGTACCATACATCCACAACGTAGAGTCTATATGGGTTAGCGGTGAAATTCACACAATCCTTTGGGTCATTATACATCGTCAAACTGAGTAAGACTGACATCTTGGAGAATTAATTCAATAAGCAATTTGTATACAGTGTACATGTCATGTAATTAATCATTTCTCACATCCAAAATATGTTTCAATCCATTTGGTGAGTTATACGAACACATGACATGAGAGATACATGACATTTAGCTAGTATGTACACATCATGTAGTCACGACTGATGAACACACCGAGTTCTTATTCGGGTTGTGTAGAAACCCAAAAATAGTGATACACATAATGTATCTCGCTTATACATTCTATTGTGTTCAGTCGAGGTACAAGACAGAAGCTTCAGGTAGGTAACCTCGATACAAGGAAACCAAGGTAAATGGAATGTAACTTGTAAGTACACTCCATGTAGTCTCCCAATAATGGAAATAATTAAATTATATTAAATTAGAAAGTGTAGAATTAAAACCTTATTTTATTTTTTGTTATACCAGTTCTATTTAAAAATTTAATAATTGATTTAAATAATTTTCAATTCTTGATTAATTTATTCAACAAAATTTGGGATTATTAGGTTCTATCATTTATTTTCTCTAAATTTCATTTATGATGGGTATCTCGAAATGAATTTGAATGGTTGTTAAAATAAAAGGGAATTAATTAATTAATTACATAATTAATGAAAGAATTTTTATTTTTATAATAAAGAAAAAAAATAATTTAATGTTAACCATTTTCACTTTTGAGTATTCTTTTCACATGCATGACAAATTCATGACCTTAACCAAGACTTGTGTATGAGTTTTATTTTTTTAATTTAACTTATTTCAAGTGTTTAAAATTAATAAATATTAAATTAAATATCATGTAATATGTTTCATCCATCCCTCTATTATTCTATACAACCAATGTGTCCAAGTTTATTTATGTAATCCCTATAAATTAATCCTTTTCTTTCCCTCATATTTGTGTGTGTTATAAATACATGTAATTAATAGAGTATACCAAGGTGTGTGGAGGTGGTTCAAGAAGGAGCCCTAATGATGTCAAAATAATTGATACATATATTGACAAGTGGAATGTCACAACTCATTCCAAGACCGACACAAGGAGTTATTCCCATGGGTCATAAGTTGATTTATTTTTTACTCAATAAATAAATTGTTAGATAATATCAAGAACTAGTAATTTATTTATTTATTTATGATTAATTATTTATTTTATGGATACAAGATTATGACCACATAAATAAATTAATTAATGTGAAAAGATGGAATATAAATAAATGGTTTATGTATAAATGTTTTATCAAAAACTATTTAATTAATTATGTAAAATCTATTTAATATTAACAAGTCATGTAATGGATAAAACAAGATAAAATTTATTCATAATAAATTAAAATCTCTCAAATATCTATTAAGTTAGACATGTCCTTCTATTACTTGATTAGGAATACAAACAACCGAACTACCTTTTTAACAAACCCTCGTTGAGACACTTACATTTATAAGGGGGTTTTATGAAGGTTTTTTGTTGACATTATCATTTTACATCAATAGGAGAAGCACTTGTTAGGCTTGGTGTAATTTGGAGTCAATTGTTGAGGAAATCCAAGTCGGGATTTCTAGATTGGGGAATCCACTCAACATATCAAGGAGATACAATATCACAATTGGTAGATACTTTCCCACATTAATACCTTCAAATAGCATGCCAAACCATTGTTGGGGTTATATGAAAGGGAATATGGATTCTTTCCACTATAATTTAAAAAAACTAGACATTCTGAGTTCAATGGCGAGGTCTTTTGGGGCATGATAAAATAGTGAGAGATTTAATAAAATTTATTTATTTATTATTTCTCACATAATTTGTAATCAATTAATGTTCTATTCATCTATCTTAATTATTATAGAAAATAGAATGAGAATCCAAAAAAAAACAATGTAATCATTCTTTAACTCAGGGTATGTCCTTATAATTATAAATTTTTAGATTTCGTTAAATCATTAATGTGATTCACTATAATCTAAAAGATTTTATTATGTATTGGAATCCCCTATCACTATCATTCCACCCCAACAAGTGATCGAAGGTGAAAACGTATCCTACCAAAGATATGTTGTGGATGCTTCCTATGTACATTGTATTATATTATCAAAAATGTCTTGAGAGTTAATGATACAACATAAATACATGGATTATTACAACATAATATCTTATCTCTAAACTCTTGATAAAGATAAATAATGTCTTGAAATAAATGATATTTTCAATTCACCATATCAGTGTAAACTAAGATGGAAATCTAGCTACTTATCATGATTTCAAAATGTTGGGGTTTATTAATCAGTTTGTGAAATTAGGATTCCAATTGGATAGTAAATAGTCCTTTAATATTATATTATATTACTTAAAACCAATATTACCCTTATTTTCCAAAACCTAGATAAACAAAATTTATAAGTCACTTACAAAACTTTTGTCTATACTTCATGAAGATAATAAGGACTAGCTGAAACCTATTTCTCCAGCCATTATCATGAAAAGTTTTAAATACAAGGTTGAATATCCCATGAATAATCTAAATACCAAAAATTATTTACATAATCCTTCAAAGAGACAAAAGATTCAAAGGTATAAGAATGAATAATAGGTTATTTTCTTCTAATGATGAAATAATGAACACTATAGAATAAATTGAAATGAATTTAAGAAGCAAGTAGTTGCATCCACTTCTGGTATATTCATCATTTTTTTCACCAATTTTATATTAAATACAATATACTTACAACATATATATATTTGAACAAAATAAAAGATAAATAACAAAAAATTTATATAGTGAACTCAAAAGAAGATGATAAAGGGTGATTCATATGTCATCCAATGGAAAATCATTTTTTCTAATGATTTAATAACTCTTGAATCACAAATATCCATTTCAATGAATGATGAATATAAAAATATAAGACTCTTACTTGGTTTTAAAAAGATAATTTTTTTTCATATAAAACCAAAATTACTTAACCTTTTAATACCCATAAAATTGTTTTAGTCTTAATTGAGCTAATATTATGAATATACAAACAAACTACTTATCATGTTTTAGATAAATAAACCTTTATAAATAATGGTATGTCACAAAATGTTTAGATTTTGTTCAACATGGACTTGTGAATTATTCTAAATCTAATATTCACTTTTATATAATTCATGTGATTTCATTAAGAAATTTAAGAAGCACTCAGTGAAGTAAATGAGTGCACTTAATATATATTAAGAATCCTATGATATGGCTTTTCATAGAACATATTATCCATGTATTCATGGATCATATATTTTGAGTAATATTAATCCCAAAATCAAATTTCCTTGCACACATAATTGGCATGATGGTATTAAAAGAAAGATCTATTTTGAGTCTTATATGTATTAAAAATATTCCATTATTTCTTCCAAGACATATTTTTCAAATAGAAGTTAAAACACAAAACCATATTCCAACTAAATTGTATAATGGATGTCATATCAATTGAGTTATGATAAGGATCTATTGAGAAACTACCATAAGTGTTTGGTGAAAAATGTTTGTTAAAATATTTCCTTATTTATAAATTAACTTCAAAACACTATGGTGTGTCTATATTAATGATCATATAGACACTAAGAATATTACCTCCTAGTCAATATTGAATATATTCTCATAAAGGAAGAATATATTTTTTAAGAAAGTAGTGAAAGACTTAACTTCTATGATTTAAGAATCTTGATGCACATGAGTTGTCATAGGAATATTGGACTATACACATATTAGTTAGAGGATTAGTTCCATAAACACATACTGCATAGGAATTTAAAACTAAGGAGGTGGTTTATTTTTACCACTGTGAGTGATACGTGTATTATTATTTCATAATAATGATTCAAACAATGTAGCAATAATTTTTATTATGATAAGGATGAAAAGTATATATAAATCTATGTGAGTGAATACAAATATTAGGTTTTAGGGACTCTTTATTTTGAATGTTTATAATACATGATAATATTGGTGATTATTCAAGAGAAACTAGACATTGGTGGTACAAGATGGTACCAATAAAGCATAATTGATTTCTAAAAGGTCTAGTATATAAAAAACCCTATAGAACAATCATCATGAATAAAATCCTTCTTGAATTATACTTTGTCAAATAAAATTTATATGATCATCAAATTGGGATACTAATTGTCAAGGTTGTCTCACTTAGATGAAACTTTATAGTAGTTGTCTATATGATGTGACCAAAAGGATACCCTATGGTATATTTATACTAGGTATAACATAAAAGATTCTGTGACATTAATAAATTCCCATAAGATATAAATATTAAATAAATTCATTTAAGAATAAATCATTCATAATGATCATAAAATATTCATTTGGAAATGAATGAGTGACATGTGTCTCTATCTGGTTAGTGGGAGAACTATAAGTTTTCAAGATAGTTATATTGATAAAATATGGAAATCAAATGTTGTGTCTTATCAGGTTATTAAGACTATGGAATGAAATTTCTCAAAGTATGAATTAAATCAGCAATCGTGTTCTAGAGATCATGATCTACAAGATAGATCCATGAGTTTTCTCAATTTAGTCATAGTAATTATCTTATCTAAGTATTGAAAAATACAAGTTCAAATAATTAAAGACTGAATTTGTTTTGTCATATAATCCTTCCAGTAGAACATTGATGGTCATAATAAGATTTTATAGATATTAAAATAATTTTACAAGATTAAGTGATAGAAATTAATCTCATGTACCATGATATGCATTGAAGTTTGATATTAATGATGCACAAATCATAATAGAAGAATATGAAAAAATCCAACATAATTGAATATAATTTCAGTTCGAGCTATTCCAAAGTACTTGGAAAATTAAAAATGGATAAGTTCATAGTGTTTGGAGAAGTGATAATACTATTCAAAAAGGGGATTGAACACTTGTATTCATTTAGTTCAATTTGATCTAGGGTCATTGAAAAAAATATAGTAATAATAAATTAATACATATTATGTCTAGTTGTTATCATATCTGAAAGATATCATTATGTTACATCTTATGATGCTTCTTAAGAAGTGGTTTAACAATGTCCTATTCTGATTTTGGGTTATACCAAAATAAAGAGATTTATCATTTTATGATAATATTTGACTATGGATCTTGTTAGGATGTCAGGATTATAACATGGGAACAAGAGGTGGATACTCGATTATATCACTACTTAATGGATTTTCTCAAGATACTAATGTTTCAATAAACATATTTTCTGCATAGACATGTGACATTACCCACCCCATACATGGAAACATGGTAGGACTAGTAGCTATAACCATACTCAGTAGAATCTTGTTTTACTTGTTCTAAATAACTGATCATTATCAGTTGGCTCTAGTTCAATTGGGAGTTTTTTGGATTTTGTTCCCAAGAACCAATTACTTTGTACATTCAATTACATGTATATTCAAATGTGTAGATATTAATATAAATATATAATCACATATTGATTGTTCTTAGGAATAACATTGATGTGATAATTTCCTATAGTATTTTTCCCATTGAAATGGTCATATCATTTCCCTTATATGATGAGAACATTGTAATTCTATAATGATATATCTTAAACACAGTTTTACACTTGGATAAAATCTTATAATGGGACACATGTAATGTGACTATTAGTATGAGTAATCATAATCATATGAGGCTTATTATCAAGAAGTTTTCACTGGGTAATCTCCAAGATGGGAGACTATGAGAACAGGCCTGCCGGTAGAAATTCTGCATGTTTTTGTGTTATCAGATATTCCTATCCACCTGGATGTGTAATGTTCCTTATATATTAATATTATCATTTTTTCATTTCATTAATCAGTAACTTATATTTAACGACAAAAACCATCATGTCATATGTTGGCAGTAAGTAGGGTATAATGGTTGTACATTGAATGACATGTTATTAATGGATATGTCGATGAGGGATTTGTCCCTTCCATCTTTATGAAAGTTGATATCTTATCCCTTTGATTGAAATATAATGCTTGCATTAAATTCTATGTCTTTGTTGTAATAATGTTTATTTTATATAGTTAAAGAAATATGTATCAAGCAACTTGGTTGATGACATAAATGTGTAACCTTCTAGATGAGATATTGAGAAAAAGTGATTATATTACACAGAGATCATTCATATATGATTTTCATAATTATGACCTTAAGTAGTTTCTTTTGGATTCTTTTACCTGTTCCTAGGAAGTAATCTTGGACTTTAGTCATACTCTCCTAATTCTAATGAGATAGAATCCTATAGGTTCACACACTATGTGATTTTGTTGATCTCGATTAAATTATATTTGAATTTAATTAAAGGAATAAATATTATATTCATGAATAAGAAATAATTTTAGTGTAACATCCCAGATAAATAAATAATAAGAAACTTTTCATATTTATTAATATTTTTTAATTAAATATTAATTTTAATTTAAATGGGACGCTATGTTCGATGGCGTACCCGATACGCAACAACGAGTTTCTTCGAAATCTTATGTTGCACACTAATAATATACTATTATTATTTTAAATAGTAGTTAACACTTAGATTTTTTATTGGCGAGAATTAATATAACTAACTTAAATATGATAATACATGTTTTTTAAATGTGTTTACATTCATCCAATAAAATCCAGAGGCTTAAAATGTAAATGAATCTAATTTTAAGCATAATTTACTTTAAAAGGATGATTTATCGCCTTTTGATGGAGAATCCTCTTTAAATCTAGTTTTGGTCATTTTTATATGTTATATTTGACAAAATAAAATTCTTCTTTATATTTGGGACATAAAAATTTACTTTGGGTAAATTTTTGGTATTTTTCTGATAAAGTTCATTTTTTAATGAATAATGAAAAATACTATATTTTAATACAAAAGTACTTTTTAATCTAATTTATTTATATGGTTATATTATCTTTTTAATTGGTTATAAAGTGTAATTATAATAGATTTTTAACATTTAATCCAATGTTGGACATTGGAATTAATTTCAATTTGAAAATGAACATAAACTCGTGTCAATCTTTTGATAGTTTTTATTTATTAAAAACACGCTTTTTGTTTTGAAGGTGGGAATTAATTTTAAATTTATTTAAGTCACTTTTGTGTTTTTAATTTAGAAAAATAGATTCCATATTTGTAATCAGTAGGTCCAAATTGTGTAAATAGTTAAATTTTATTTTTATACATTTTAAATATTTACTTCAGTAAATATTTTATTTACCATGATTAAAGGGTAAATATAGTAAATAAGGGTAAAATATAATATTATAATAATATTAAATTACCCTAACATGTGTCGTAATACTATTTTATGATACATATCTGACCATGAGTATCCTTGAGTAGAATTTGGGACCCCATGGAGCCACATTGGAGTAATAACGACACTTTATATTAATTAATTTACAGTAAAGACAAAAATGACATAAACAAATATCTTTTAATAAATAAATTTTTACATGGGATAATATAAGTTATATTTTAAAATATAAATATTATTTGGAAACATAGAAATATTTCCTACATCATGGTATTTTTTTTATAATTTTTGGACATCAAATAAATTAAATTATTTATGACACAATAATGATGCAATATTTACCTCATTAATAAATGATTTAAATAAATAAGATTATAAATATTAAAACAATATCCAAAACCTATCCAATTTATATTGGATTATTTTATTTTGAACATGAGTCATATTAACATTGTTTTTAATGAATAGTTTACCTTTTGAAACTGAAGATGAGGTTATAATAAAATAATTGTTTCAAACATTCCTAAAGAGCCCCTCCTCTCCCTTATTAAAAGCTCTCACTTATAACTCATTCCTTACACTTCTCAAGCCTTTTTCTCGTGAAACCTCTACTCAAATAATCTCCTAAGATCACTCTATTAATCATAGAAGACCTAACTTATGCATAAAACACTTCAAGTAACCCTTTTGGTTTAAACCAATGGGAGTTACACGATTCAAAGGTAACGTCTTCTCTTAAGTTCTTTTGTTTTATTTTACTTCTCCAACCCCCTAAAAACTTTTTTATTATTTTATTTTATAACAACACCAGTATCATAAATATAATATTTTGTTTTTATGAGAAGTATTATGACTACACTTACACACACCTCCATCTAATGGGTAAAGAACATAATGTTTCTGTGGATGGAAAACTAACGCCTCATGAAACGATGATTGTTCAATTAACTCCTACCGCCTCTCATGGTGTCCATTATGATGGAACTGTATTTATATATGATATATATTATGTTTTTGATTTCTTTATGCTTCTGTATTTTTCATTTATAGCATACCTTTATGGTTTCCATAATGGGTAAACGCGATAATTTCATTTTAGGAAGTGCGGACTATCGCCCCTTCAAAGTGATATGACTCATTAATGCATTATGTGGGATTTATAAAGGATGGAGTTAATGATATTATATATGATACTATACTTTAATTATAATATACCTATGTATCATTAAGTTTTTATTCCATTAAATATTAAATAGAAATGAAAGTAGCGTTTATGCGTACGTACGACTTACCGTCTCCATGAACGGTGCATTTCATTTCTTATCTCCAAATGTTATGTAATAATATAAATACATGTATATACTAGATATATTTGATATATATGATATCCAAATCATTAATATCATTCTGTAGATAATGTAGTATTGACCACATGGACAAATTGTAATTATAACAAGGTCATTTTAACTCAAATTCTTAACATCGACAAAATGTATGATATGATCTCAAATAATTAACTAACTATTATTTCAAGGTAATAAGTGATATAAAAGTAATAATAAAAATTAAAAAGGTTATTAAGTAAGTAGAAATTAAATTAAGTTTATTATTTATGAAGAACAAGGAACATATGATTCAACTTGGACACGATGTAAGGGATTTCTTATCTCACTTTTAATTACGTGAGATTTCCATTGTTCACCACTCATTTATTGCATGTGGTGTATTGTGTACTGAAATTTGATATATATTATCATGATTATATTTATATTCATGATATTCTGTGATTAATTTTGTGGTTATTAACTTTTTCTCATATGACTTGATTGATTACAACGAAGTAAGGATTTTTCATATCACTTTTTATTCCCGTGAGATTCATGCTATATTGGACACTATTTCCTTTTGTGTGGAATATGTACTGTCAATGATTTTATTCATTGTGTAATATAATATTATTTTTGGGTATTCACATCTTCATTGAATGATACTTATTTCATGTGGTGTATCTTTCATATGTTACCCAATCTGTAAGGGAACCTTTCACCCTCCTCTTTTTAAAAGACTTCTTTTTGTTATGTCTTTTTATTTACATCTTATTTTGTTGGGATATGTTCTTATATATCCTTATTGATATAAATTTTATGTCCAAGTTATTAGAAACCATTTTTATCTCATCAACTCATTTTCTGAATTTTAATGTGACATCGTTAGGATGTCGAATTTTTGCAAGGGAACTTCTTAACCCAATTTCAATCCTTTGGGTTAAACTTGTACTTCTTGAATATGTCATCCTATGAATATGTGTGAATGAAATTTGATTGTTTTAAACTTAATATAAACTTATATTGGATGTATTTATATTTGTCACACACAATTATTTAATTTATTTATCCTTAATTTAATGATAACATCTTTATAAGGGATTTCATCTCAATTTACATTTCCATTGAGTCTCCATTGTTGTTATGAACCAATTCACTCTTATATGGTGTATATACTGTTATTTTCCATATAATATCATGAATCCATTTATTCTCATGATATTATAAAGTTCTGATTTAATTTTATTCCTCAATTATTTTTATTCAAGAGTCTCTCATTTTGTTAAAAACTCTTTAACTAAAATATCATTTTAAATGTTTCAAAGATTTATTATTCTAAATATTTATCGTTAATTTAAATTTTTTAAAAATGGATTTGATTATGTATTTATATGGACATTAATGTTTTAAAATTATTAAAAGCTTCAAATTGGTATGAGACACATTGATTCAAAAATCTCTTTATTAAATATTTTAAATGGTTTTGAAAATGGTTTGATAAAGCCTTGATTGTGTCAATATCTTGAAATGATATATTATGATTTCAATGAGGAAATGTTATCTTTAATTTATGCTTGGTTTATGTTTTATGAATATGTTATGGCCATTGAACATTGTTTACATATATGGGTGGTTCCGTGATAAACCTAGGGTGGGTGAGCCCGAGATAGCTCTCCAATGCCTTGGGTAATGTGATGGAGGTAAACGTTAATGTTTCTCCTAAGAGATTTAGGGAATATACTGTGATGTGTATTCCAAATGTGACTCCCTATATAGCTGTGATAGCTACAATGTAAGTATGTTATGAATGCCATAAGTTACCTTTATGATTTATGATTTCTGTGTGTTATTCATAAATCTTATGATTTTGTAAGGTATGTTATGATTAAAAAGTATTGGTTTCATTGATTTGTATTTATTGATGGGTTAATGTTTCCTTTCCTTATTTTATAACCCTTTCTAAGCTTTTTATGCTCATCCCAAGTTTTTGAAATGTTTTTCACAGGACTTAAAGATGAATAAGGGTTAAGGATGGGATCAAGGAAAAGTCACACTGTCTAAAACATGGAACTAGACATGACTCTTTTTTTCAAGAGTTTTTATTTTATAAAAAAATAGATACTGAGTAGTAGTGTCTACAAGTAATTTTCAAGTTGATATGTAATAGTTATGTCCGAATTCTCTAAAACTCTAAACCTAAAAAGATCCTTAATGTGAATTATTCATTTAAATCAATATTATGTAATGGGGTATGGTTTTTCACCTCCCCCATACTTCCCTCTTTATGATTGAATGATGGGAGACCCCTTCCTCTATCATTAAATTCCTCCCATGTACACCCGTTACTATGTCGAAATTCCATGAGGTATTTCTCTCTCTTCTTTTACACCCAAGTAAAACTTTTTGTATTACACATCTAAATCCCATTAAAATTGTTGGGACTTGTATCTATATGACCCTATTACTGTCCATGTCATGTAAATATTATGAGACACCCCTTTCTCTCTTATCAACCATTTTTATGAGTTCTTATGTCACGCTGTTATGTTGCCGAAATTGCACCACACTTTTCCAAGCGAAAGTCATTATGTAGTGAATACCATTCCTATTTCTCTATCAAGGGTATGCACTTTTATGCACATTTACATGTTGTTTAAAGAGTTTCATGTATTTATTCCACATTCGTTTATCGTGGAATAAATGATTATGTTGAATGATTCAAGGTTTTATGATCCATGTGTCACACTTATGCATGAAATGAAATGTTTATGAAGGGTGAGCCCTTATAGTGCTCCAATGAATTAGGTACAGTATAATATCATGATACTTCATGTACAATGGGTGTTGACTCATGCTAATTCAAGTGCAACTAGGTTTTACTCGTGCTTCATGTGCAATAATGATTTACTCATATTCCATGTGCAATGAGCCTTGGATCATGCTAATTCCATGTTAAGTGTTGTTGCCACATTTCCATTTTATGATTATCATGCTTTATCATGACTTTATGTTTATGATTCTCTTATGATATATTTGATATGACTATTTTCTAAAATGTATTTTATTCCTCATGTTATTCCATGATTATTCCCTTACTTGCCTTTATAGCTCACCCTTTTTTTTATGTGTGCCCTCAGGTTATTCCATGCAATGCTATGTACAAGGGAATGTAATGTTCATGTAAAGTAATTTTTCAATAAAGATATTGTATCTCATGGTTTAAGTTGTTATGTAATTATCCTAAGACCCAAAGACACTAGACCTCACAATATTCTATGTTATATCAAGTGATGTTTATGTAATAAATTATGTTTAATTGTGTAATAAAAAGAAGGGTTGTCATATTTGGTATCAGAGGTCGGTTTAGACAACTTTTGGGATTAGGAGTTTTTGTTAAACACATTGTTAGTCCCTATGTCGATTATTTCAGTTAAATACTTGTTTTATAACTTTTTGAAGATCAAGGAAAGTTAGTTACAGATGGAAGGAGGAGGATCTCAAATGACATTCTTATCTATTCCGGATGTCTTTCTTGTAATAATTATTTAAAAATCATGTTTGAATGATTGTAAAACTTTCTCTAGAATACAACTCACTTGTAAGAAGTTGTTTGAGATATCAAACACCTACACTATACCTCGTTATCATCATGGATCGTGGGTTGTATTTAAACAAATCCTATTTTCACAATATTATCATATTTTTAAGAATGTTAAATATTATCAAGGAATTTACAAATATTTTACCTTATCACAAGATTTTGAAGCATATTATGATTTTGAAAAAGGTGCTGAAGAAGGAGACCCTTGCATAACCTATTTATATTTGATTTTATGATATAGTCTCTCAGCACATACTTATGGTATTTCAAAAAGAATGTTAATTGAAAGTTTCCACTCAAATTTGGTCTGACTATTTTATAGAAATCATGTTTTATCAGATGTTTTGATATTATACGTCATGCATGATTATTTTCCAAAATTGTTTTTTTGTGAACACCCATATGACCCATATTGTACAATGTGTATTTGGATGAAGGAAGAAAATGATTTTGAAGGATATCTAATTTTTTTTGCAATGCATGGACCTTATACCTACATGAACTGGATGACGATGAAACCAAATGTACACCATGATCATGGTATGATGTTCTTCATTTTGGGGATCATTTTTTATCATATGGTGGTGAAATAAGACTTCAAGAATTAAGATGTTGAGATAATAATGAATTTGGATGAAAATGAGAGGTATAAGGAAACCATTGAGGTTAAAACATGTTAGGGTTATTTTTGAGTTTTATGAAAAGGACAACACGCAGACCATGTGACAGCCCATCGCATCAGACAAAGCTATGGGAATCAAATCCACAACCAAAGTGTGATTGGGATTTATCACCTAACACTAGACTATATGAAGTCATTGGTTAGTATGACTTATTATTTTAGTTAAATGATTTTATAGAACAAGAATAAGTTGATTTCTGGAACTTATGTTTTATCAAATGGATATACTTAGTATAGGAAAATGATTTAGTGATTAAGTGATAAAGGTTGTTGTGGAAGATGTTATCTCTTTTGAGGAAAAATTATATGCCTAAGCAAGATAGAATACTATGGGATTTGAATTGTGGAATAATGGTTAAAATTTTTGTTTGGAAGAATCTAAGTTTTTATTGTGGACATATGATGATTATATTTATTTATGAAAATGATTAACCTATCATGGGGAATATGTGATTAGTTTAATTACTTTTCAATATGAGACTTTATGAGTAACTGGTGTTTTTTGGAGATAAATTTTAAGATGTATCTTGGAAGTCTATGTAATTAAATCCTTATAAGATTTGGGTTACAATATTAGTTTGTATTACTTTTGAATAATTTTTGGGACAATTGTTTATTGAATGGTTTTTGTTGATCATTGGGTTTTGTTTGACAAATTTTGGAGATTAAGAGTTGTTTTTCTTCTTGTAAAAGATTGTCCTTTTTTGGTATTATCTGATCTCCCACTAACAGTTTTGGTGTTAGTTGATGTCTAAAGAAAAGGTAAATATATTGTTCTTCTTTTGTGGATTATGTGATTCTATAGAAGATGATTCTTGTGCTTTTTATGTGACCAAGTCTTTTTGAATGCTCATTGCTTGGAGAGAGGATTAGCTTTTTGGTAGAAACTTATTGAATGATGAAACTCTAATCGAAGGTAAGAATATTTCCTTATGTTCTTATTCTATGTAGTAAATGAATTACTAAAAATTATGAAAAGGAACATAAAACAAAAAAAATTTGGTTTAAGTTTCCAACTAGGTAATCAAAGACCGTTTAACACATCATAAGTTTGTGATTTTTTGGTGGTTAACTTTCTCCTAATCATGTTTTCTATCACTCTCCGCCAGAACTTAACCGTTTGTTATCTCTTCCATATCCATGTTTTCCTATATGGAATCCTAGTATGGTTTATCTCAGGTGAACTTTTTACTTCTCTTTATTTCTTTTAAAGTGATAGTTTTACAAACTCTTTTCCGATGTGGGACTTTTAATGAAGTTTCCAAGCCCAGTTTTAAAATTGCAAGGGCGCAATTCCCAAATGGGGGGAAGGATGTAACATCACAGATAAATAAGGAATAATAAACTTTTCATATTTATTAATATTTGTTAATTAAATATTAATTTTAATTTAAAGGTTATTCTATGTTCGATGGCGTACCCGATACGCAACAACAAGTTTCTTTGAAATCTTTCGTTGCACACAAATAATATACTATTATTATTTTAAATGGTAGTTAAAACCTAGCCGTTTTATTGGCAAGAATTAATATAACTAACTTAAATATGATAATATATGTTTTTTAAATGTTTTTACATTCATCCAATAAAAGTAAAAGGCTTAAAATGTAAATGAATCTAATTTTAAGCATAATTTACTTTAAAAGGACGATTTGCCACCTTTTGATGGAGAACCCTCTTTAAATCTTATTTTGGTCATTTTTATATGTTATATTTGAAAAAAATAAAATTCTTCTTTAGATTCTGGACATCGAAATTTACTTTGGGTAAATTTTTGGTATTTTCTGATAAAGTTCATTTTTAATGAATAATGACAAATACTCTATTTTAATTCAAAAGTTCCTTTTAATATAATTTATTTATATGGTTAGATTATCTTTTTAATTGGTTATAATTTTTAATTAGAATATATTTTTACCCATTAATCCAATTTTGTACATTGAAATTAATTTCACTTTGAAAATGGACGTAAACAAGTGTCAATCTTTTGATAGTTTTTATTTCTTAAAAACACGCTTTTCGTTTTGACAGCGGGAATTAATTTTAAATTAATTTCTGCCACTTATATGTTTTGAATTTAGAAAAATGGATTCCATATTTTGAATTAGTAGGTCCAAATTGTGTAAATATGTATCTTTTATTTTTAGAAATTTTAAATATTTACTTCAGTAAATATTTTATTTACCATGATTAAAGGGTAAATATAGTAAATAAGGGTAAAATATAATATTATAATAATATTAAATTAACCTAACATGTGTTATAATCCTACTTTCTGATACATATCCAACCATGGGAATCATTTGGTTAAATTTGGTACCCCATGGAGCCACATGGGAGCAATAATGACACTTTATATTAATTAATTTAAAGTAAAGACAAAAATGACATAAACAAATATCTTTTAGTAAATCAGTTTTTACATGGGGTTATATAAGTTATATTTTCAACTATAAATATTGTTTATATCTAAAAAGATTTAATACATCATGGTTTTTTTTATAATTTTTGGACCTCAAATAAATTAAATTATTTAGGACACAATAATGATGCAATATTTACCTCATTAATAAATGATTTAAATAAATAAGATTATAAATATTAAAAAAATATCCAAAACCTGTCCAGTTTATATTGTATTATTTTATTTAGACCTTTAGTCATCTTAACTTTGTTTTTAACAAATATTTTACCTTTTTAAACCAAAGATGAGGTTATAATAAAATAATTGTTTCAAACATTCCTAAAGAGCCCCTCCTCTCCCTTATTAAAAGCTCTCACTTATAACTCATTACTCACACTTATCAATCCTTTGGATACTGAAAAATATAATATAATAAGCTTCCAAGATCCCTATATTCATCATATAAGACTTACCTTAGGTATAAAACACTTCAAGGAACCCTTTTGGTTCAAACTAATGGGAGTTACCCGATTTAAATGTAAGGTCTTATCTTAAGTTATTTTGTTTTATTTTACTTCTCCAACCCACTAAAATCTTTTTATTATTTTCTTTTATAAAAAAACATTATCTTAAATATACTAGTATGTTGTTATGAGATGGATTCAAACTACACTTATACACACCTCCATCTAATGGGTAAAGAACATAATGTTTCTGTGGATGGAAAACTAGTTCCTCACAAAACGATGATTGTTCAATTAACTCCTACCGCCTCTCATGGTGGAAATTATGATGGAAATGTATTTATATATGATATATATTATGTGTATTTTTTCTTTATGCTTATTTATTTTTCATTTATAGCATACCTTTATGGTTTCCATAATGGGTAAATGTGATAATTTCATTTTAGGAAGAGCGGACTACCGCCCCCTCAAAGTTATATGACTCGTTAATGCCTTATGTGGGATGTATAAAGGATGGAGTTAATGATATTATATGTGATATTATACTTTAATTATAATATAACCATGTATCATTAATTTTTTATTCCATTAAATATTAAATAGAAATGAAAGTAGCGTTCATGCGTATGTACGGCTAACAGTCTCCATTAACGGTGCATTTCATTTCTTATCTCCAAATGTTATGTACTAATATAAATACATGTATATACTAGATATATATGATATCTAAATAATTAATATCATTATGGAGATAATGGATTATTGACCACATGGACAAATTTTAATTATAACAAGTCCATTTTAACTCAAATTTTGAACATCGACAAAATGTCCGATATGATCTCAAATAATTAACTAACTATTATTTCAAGGTAATAAGTGATATAAAAGTAATAATAAACATTAAAAAGTTTATTAATCAAGTATAAATTAACTTTTATGATGAACAAGGAACATACGAGTCAAGTTGGACACGAGGTAAGAGATTTCTTATCTCACTTTTAATTACATGAGATTTCCATTGTTCACCACTCATTTATTGCATGTGGTGTATTGTGTACTGAAATTTGATATATATTATCATTATTCTATTTATATTCATGGTATTATGTGATTCATTTGGTGGTTATTAACTTTTTCTCATACGACTCGATTGATTACAACGTAGTGAGGGTTTTTCTTCCTTTCTTATTTTTTTCCAATATTCTTTAAGTTGTCATGACCTTTTATTTTCAATTTTAAATGTTTGGGTATGGTTTTGAACCTCCCCCATACTACCCTATTTATGATTTAATGATGGGATACCCCTTCCTATCTCATTAAATGCCTCCCATGTACACCTGTTACTATGTCAAAATTCCGTGAGGGATTCTCTCTCTTCTTTTACATCCAAGTAATCCTTTTGTATTACACATCTAAATACCATTAAAATTGTTGGGACATGTATATATATGACCCCCTTACTTTCCATGTCATGTAAATATGATGGGACACCCCTTTCTCTCTCATCAACCATTTTTATGAGTTCTTATGTCACGCTGTTATGCTGCCGAAATTGCACTGTGTTTTTCCAAGCCAATGTCATTGTGTAGTGAATACCATGACCATTTCTCTATCAAGGTTATTCACCTTTATGCACATTTAAATGTTGCTTAAAGTGTTTCATGTATGTATTCAACATTTTTTATCAGGTAATAAATGATTATGTTGAATTATTTGATGTTTTATGATTCATGTGGCACACTTATGCATGAAATGAAATGTTTAAGAAGGGTGCGCCCTTATAGAGCTCCAAGGCATTGGGTAAAGTATAGTATCATGATAAGTCATGTGAAATGGGTGTTAACTAATTCTAATTCAACTGCAATGAGGTTTTACTCATGCTTTATGTGCAATTAGGATTTACTTATGCTCCATGTGCAATGATCTTTGGATCATGCTAATTCCATGTTAAGTGTTGTTGCCACATTTGCATATTATGATTATCATGATTTATCATGACTTTATGTTTATTCTATTATTGTGGTCTATTTGATATTCCTATTGACTAAAATTTATTGTATTCCTCATGTTTTTCCATGATTATTCCCTTACTGGGTTTTATAGCTCACCCTTTTTTATGCATGTCCTCTAGTTATTCCATGAAATGCTAAGTACGAGGGAATGTAGTGTTCATGTAAAGGAAATTTTCAATAAATATGTTGTATCTCATGTTTTAAGTTGTTATGTAATGATCCTAAGCCCCAAATACACTATACCCATCGATCTTCCATGTTGTATCAAGTGATGTTTATATAATAAATTATGTTTAATTATGTACTAAAAAGATGAGTTGTCATAGTTAGTCATGTTTTATTGATTGCATAAATTAAATAAATATTTAATCATTAGATTTTTTATAAAGTATATTTATTTTTTTATTTATTATTTAATAAATATTTATTCGATTGTTTATGGATAAAAATATTTATTTATGAATAAAATTTTTATTCTGGTATTCAATACATGTTGAGGAGTTCGAATAGACAAAGACCACAGCGTTGATAAATATTAATTTAAGAGTTAGTAAAAAAATATTTTTTATTACGTAAGTTAGCGTGTGTACCATAAAATAAAAATATTATTATTATTATGTGGAATGAGGTTTAATAAATATTATAATATTATTTAAGGTCCAATGCATAATTAAATAATATTTCAACCTAAAATCTAGGTCTATAAATAGATGTTTATGTCTATTGTGAAGGGTTAATCTAAAATTTAGAATGGATAATAATTGAACAAAATGGACTTATCTCTCTATCTCTAATGAATTACTCCTCTCTTCCTCTCAAGAACAAGAATAACTCATTCAAGCCCATAGGATCTTGGAGTGATCAAGACGAACAATGAAAGACAATTAATTCTTCATGATGGAACCTAGAAATAAATTGGCATTACTTGGAGATCAAGGGATCATGTGTGGATCACCACTATAGTGATTCTACACATGAATCCTTATAGCACAACAAAGGTAATTCTAAAAAGTTGTAAAATATAAAAAAATCATCGAAGAAAGGATCCCAAGCTGACGTAACAATTTGAATTGAAAATAAATTAATTAATTATAAATTTGAAGGACCACATGTTGATATTCATTGTCTTATGCTACATCAAGAACCATAAGAAAGGATCAGATGTCATTTAAAATAAGAAACCTCAACCATAAACCACCATTGTATCCAAGTGGAGGGTTTCAAACTCCTCCAACACCCCCAATCATCTCTCAATTCCAAAACAACATCCTTACATGACTACCTACTCAAATAATCAACCTTGACATTTCCTTTTCCTAAGGTGTTGGAGATCTCAAAGTCATAATCTTGAAGAAACCCCACCCACCTAAATTGTCACAGATTCATATCACGCTGAGAAAATATATACTTCAAGCTCTTGTGATCCATAAGGAACACAAATCACTCCCCATTGAGGCAGTGTCACCATATCATCAGCCCAAACATAACCATGTCTAGCTCTAGGTCATGCGAGGCATAGTTAAAATTTTTGGACTCCTCGTGTATTAGTCATGTTTTAATGATCACAAATACCATTCAGTCTATAATCCTTTTTAACTCTATGTAATCTATCTCACATCAAATGCACATTTGTTTAGTAAAATCTATCCAAAGATCTTAAGTTCTATACACTCAGTTTAGTTACTATATACTATTTGTTGATATACTTTATAATGACTTCTCTGAAAAATGATTGAGTTTAATCCATTCCATAAATATCACTTCTTATGTCTGAATATAGATATTTTCCTAAGTATGAGACACCGTGAACAACCAGACACCGTGACAATAAGACACCATGAACAAGAAGACACCATGACATCCAGACACTATGAACAAGTAGACACCATGATATAGAGACACCGTGAACAAGCAAACACCGTGACATCCAGACACCATGAAAAAGAAGACACCGTGACATTGAGACACCATGAACAAGCAGACACCATGACATTGAGACACCATGAACAAGAAGACACCATTACATCCAAACATTGTGACCATGAGACACCGTGAACAAGCAGACATCGTGACCACAAGACACTGTGACCAATCCAGACACCATGTGAAGGAGACACCATTTCCATGACATACTGTGACACCATTTCTTAATCTATTTTTCATCTTTCAATTTAATCTCTAACAGTCATATTTGAAGATTTTAAATGCATTGACATAATTAATGTTTTTTGTAGACATGTCATCTAACAGTTTAAGGTACGAGGTGTAGAATACATGCAACTTGTCTGCTCAAACACATGCACTCCAAGATAAAAGAGTAGTGCGGGCCAGAAACAAAAATATACTGAAAAGTGAAACAAGAGGGTGGGTGTGAGAATGAAAACGAATAATACACATAGATAATTCTTAAAGAAATAACTGTCTCATGCAACTAGACACTGATGAAGAACACACGAAGCCTACTTGAATCCCATAATTGAGAACATCTTTACACTGTCAAACATCACAAAGAACACAAGTATGATCTTTCTGACTTGAGACACTCTGTTTTCAATACGAGGACTTTTTTCTTCATCTGCTTCATCTTATAATTATAGAGCTACAAAATCTAGCACTCAGAGCATTTCTAAACCTATATAAATATTTCTACTCTATTGTGTATCATTATACTAGCTTTCGAGCAATGTGTGTATCTATATATAAACACACTCTATCTCCTGCATTAAACTGAAGGATACAAGATATCCTTACTCAAACATCTTTTTACACTTGTGTATACCCACATATAAGTGTGGAAGAGGTCCCTATGTGGACTGGTTGTTTGTACCCACGAAGAACTATGGAAGAGGTCCCCGTGTGACATAGACAGTCCTGTGTAATGTTGTTAACCCCGATCTAGGGTGTGGATCAAGATTATTTATATAAACTACTTGGTGGCAGGTGATCACCAAGTGGAGTGGATTAGGTCTCAGCTTGAGACTAAACCACTTGTTTCATATCCGCTTTGCTACTTAATTTAGTCTTATCTGTTTTACTAATTTACTGCATAATTCAGTAATCACTAAATTCACTTTGATAGTTAATCTTGTAAAGAAGTTATAATTGTCTTTTCTTAGTATAATAGCTTAAAAATTAATATTAATAACTGATTTTAAGATTACTGAGAAGTAATCAATCTTCTAGGAAGTTATTTAAATAGTCAAAATCATATAATAGTATAACCTTGATTAACTGGGCTGTATTTAACCTTTTGGGGAAACATTTTAAGAATAATTTTTAACCAGAAATTTTTATAGATACTCAATTCACCCCACTCTTGAATAATCTACCTCAACCAACATTTGGTATCAGAGGTTGTTTATTAAGACTCTGTTTAACCTACTTCAATTGTGATTGTAGTTGTACATTGAAGATCTGTAAATTTCTGCTAATTCTAAATTTCTAGCTCTTTTAAAGTATTTCTCTATTAATTATAATAGATTGGAAGGTGATGCAACTAGTAGACCACTATTATTTAATGAAACCAATTGTGGTCAATTGAAAATTAAAATGAAAATGCATTTAGAAAGTATGGGTTTTGAAATTTGGTCTTCCATTATAGATGAATATAATATTCTTTCTACTAATAGAATCACATGGGATGAATCTATCAAAACTGTCTACAATAAAAATTGCAAAGAAATTAATACTTTATACTTCTCCTTAGGAGATGAGGAATTCATTAAAATTTCTACTTGTAAAACTTCCCATGAAATTTGGGATAGCCTGTCCGTCTCACATGAAGGAACATCTAGAGTAAAATAAATGATACTTAATACTTATACTATTAAATATGATAATTTTAGAATGAAACATGATGAGCCTATCTCTAACATGTTTCTTAGGTTCAATGGTATTATCAACACAATGATTTCTCTTGGAAGAGAAGTCACTGCCAAGGAATTGATCATGAGAATTCTTAGATGTCTTCCTGACAGATGGAGAGGAACTTCTGTATCTGTTATAGAATCATACGACATCAGCAAGATACCTATAAAAGAACTTATTGGGAAACTGATGATGTGTGAAGAAGAGCTGAAAGTCAACAAGGAAGAGGAGGATGAACCAAAAAGGAAATCTGTTGCATTCAAAACCACCACCTCTAAACACAAAGACAAAGGGAAATTGAAAGCTTTTATAGAAAGTTCCAGTAGTGAACAATCATCACCTGATAGTGATGAGGGGATGGCATAATTATCCATAAGATTCAAGAGATTTTACAAGAATAATAACTTTTTCCAAAATCCTAACTTCAATGGAAAATATGACCAAAAAGGAAGTTTTAATAAGGATTGGAAAAGAAGTGACAAGACTGATGAGATTTTCTTCAATGAATGTAAGTTCAAAGGACATATCAAGGCTGACTGTACAAAGATCAAGTACTAAAAGAGATATGAGGATAAGGACAAGAAGCATAAAAAGGCCATGAAGGAAACTTGGAGTGCTTCTAAGGATAGTTCAAGAAACTCAGAAACATCATATGATGAACAGTCAATCAAATCCAATATATATTTTATGACAAACACATCTGAGGTAACACTAGAATCTACTATACATAATTCTATTATTCTGAAGATAAGAGTGACTCTGAAAATATGAATAATGAATAAATGTTTGAATATTGTAACATGATTGAAGAAATATGCAATGAACTAAAAGAAAAATATAAATCATTGAAGAAACAATACACTCTTACTGTGACTGTTAAATCTGAACTCACAACTGAAAAAGAGAAAAATGATCAACTGCTAAAAGAGAACAACGAATTAAAAATGACAAATGAGAAATTGAAGAATGAACTAGAAAAGTTTACCAATGGTAAAAATACCCTTACTCAAATGCTAGGTAAAAAAATTACCCCTAAATACAACATCGACATTGGTTATGAACTTGGAAAAAGAAACCTTGGTAGAACAATTTTTTTTCTAAATCTTGGACATATATTTTTACTCCTAGTTCTGGACACAAATCAACTAATTAAATTTATGATACACTTTCTACTATTTCTAGTTTTTCTAGACCAAATAGAGTTTATTTTTCATATACTTTACATAATGCATATAGGAAACCTATGAGATAGATATGGGTTTATAAAGCACTTATTACTAATTTTACTGGACCCAAACATGTATGGGTACCAAAATCTGTTTTTTCTTAATCGTTTTGTAGGAAAGATGCTTAAAGAGTTCCTATAAAAGTTTATGGTACTTGGACAGTGGATGTTCAAGACACATGATAGGAGACTACTCATGCTTCAAGAACCTAATAAAAATAGATGGAGGACATATCACATTTGGTGAAAATTCCAAAGGAAAGATTATTTTCCTCGGCCAAATCGATAAATATAACTCAGTTTTAATTTCTAAAGTACTATTTTTTAATGGATTAAAATATAATCTAATTATTATCTCAAAATTTTGTGATGATGGATTTCATGTTAGATTTGAAAATTATGTTTACAATGTCTTTAATTCTAAATAAGAATTAGTGTTTTCTGTATTAAGAAATGAAAATGTTTACTCTGTTAACATAGATTCCTTAGCTTCTCAAAATGCTTCATGCTTAAGTGTATTTCATAAAGAATCTTTTCTCTGGAATAGGAGATTAGGACACTGTAATATTTAATCCCTTAGAAAGCTAACTAGAAAAATAATAGTTAAAGACTTACCCAAACTTGAGTTTCCAAATGAAAAAGTGTGTAATCTCTATCAAAAAGGAAAAAAACACAAAATTTCCTTTAAACCAAAGAAATAAGTGTCAACTTCTCAACCCCTCCAACTAGTTCACAAGGATTTGTTTGGACCATCTAGAGTTTCTAGTTTAAATGGGAAGCACTATGTTTATGTTCTTGTAGATTACTTTTCTAGATATACTTGGAACTTCTTTCTGGATCAGAAAAGTGAAGCCTTCTCATATTTTACTAAATATTTCAAGTCTGTAGAAAATCTTAGTGGACTTAGAATTAAATACTTAAGAAGTGATCATGGCCGTGAGTTTGAAAATTAAGAGTTTGAATCCTTTTTCTCAAAAAATGGTTATAGTTACAATTTCTCTACCCCTAGAACACCTCAACAAAACTGAGTTGTAGAAAGAAGAAATAAAACCCTGCAAGAGATTTCTAGAATAATGCTTAGTGAATATGACCTACCTATTTATTTTTGGGCTGAAGCTGTCAGTACAACATTATAAATAATCAACAGAGTGTTGATTAGACTTATTATTAAAAGGAATCCTTATGAGTTATGGAAAAATCGAAAACCCAAGGTTAACTACTTCAATGTTTTTGGTTGAAAAGTCTATATCATTAATACTAAGGACAATCTTGACAAATTTACATCCAAGAGTGATGAAGGAATCTTTTTTAGGATATTCCATGTCCAGTAAAACCTATATATTGTTCAATAAAAGACCTAAATGTGTGGAAGAATCTGTCTATGTTAAATTTGATGAAACAGATCCACATGAGCCTAAAACCATTCTAGAGAACCTGGAGAATGATGTATCAAATCTGAACATTAGTCCAAAATACTCAAACCTTTCTATGAAAGAAGCTGTGAAAACTTCCAGTTTTGGAAATTCCTTAGACTCAAGTCACAATGAACCTAAACCTGTTGATGAACCTGAAATCACTAGTCCATCCTTTTCTAGAGCTGTTAGAACTCTTAAGAACTATCCTTTAGATGTTGTTGTAGGAGACCTAGACAAAGGAACTCAAACTAGAGATTCTCCTAGAAATTAGGTATAACATCAAGTCATCTTCTCCCAACTTGAACCTTAAAACATTAATAGTTCTATCAATGATGAATTTTGGGTGATATCTCTGTAAGAAGAACTTAATCGGTTTGAAAGTAACAAAGTTTGGAAACTTATTGAAAGACCTAAGGAAACATTCACCATAGGCACTAAATGGGTGTTTAGAAATAAGGTTGATGAAGCTGGTAACATAGTTATAAACAAGGATAGATTGGTTACACAAGGATGTACTCAATAACAAGGAATTGACTATGAGGATACCTTTTCCCCAATAGCTAGATTTTAAGCCATCATAATCTTTCTTGATTATGTTGAACATATAGATTTCAAACTATATCAAATGTATGTTAAGAGTGCATTATTAAATGGGTATATAGCTGAGGATGTCCTTGTTGAACAACCCCCTGGTTTTAAAAACCCCCATTTTCAACATCATATTTTTAAATTATCAAAAGTTTTATATGGTTTAAAACAAGCTCCAATAGCTTGGTATGATAGATTGAGTACTTTTATTATTTCCAAAGGTTTTACAAAAGTAATAGATGATCCTACCCTTTTTATAAAACAAATTTCTAATGATGTTTTAGTTGTTCAAATCTATGTAGATGACATTATCTTTGGATCTTCAAGAAATTCTTTATGTGTCAATTTTTCTAAAATTATACAAAATGAATTTGAAATGAGTTTAAGGGGTGAACTAAAATTATTTCTCGAATTTCAAATCTTTCAAAATAATTATGGTATTATCTTAACTCAAAGTAAATATACTAGATATCTTCTAAATATTTTCTTATTGGATAGCACTAAAAGTAGTGACACTCCCATGAGTATAACCTATAAGTTAGATCTCGATGAAGATGGAAAGTTTGTTGATCAAACCACTTATAGAATAATGATTGGAAGTTTACACTACTTAACTGCTATTCGACCTGACATTATGTTTAGTGTGAGTATATGTGCTCATTTTCAAGCAAATCCTATGAAATCTCATTTAAATTTTGTAAAGAGAATTTCAAATACCTGAAGAATACACCCAATATAGGACTGTTCTATCCTAGAGGACATTCATTTGAATTAGTTAGTTATTCTGATGATGACTTCGATGGTTGTAAGTTAGTTAAAAAAATCAACTCTGGAACATGTCACTTTTTAGGTAAGTCACTAGTATCATGGTGTAGTAAGAAACAAAATTTTGCTGCATTATCTACTACAAGAGCTAAATACATAGTTTCTAGAAGTTGTTGTGCACAAATCTTGTGGATAAAACACACATTACTAGATTATGGATATCAATTCAGGCATGTTCCTATAAATTTTGACAACACAAGTGCTATTAAAATCTCGAAAAATTCTATTTAACATTCTAGTACAAAGCATATTGATGTAAGACATCACTTTTTGAGAGATTATTATCAAAAATGTGATATCACATTGGAATTCATTGGTACTGAATATCATCTTGCTAATATATTCACCAAACCACTACATTCTGAAAGAATAGACTACATCATATATGAACTAGGCATGATAAACCTTAAGTAAATGTATTGCTATTTTATATCTTACTGTTTCATGTTTACAGTCTCATAGTTAGTATTTAATGATTACTTTCTGACAGTCTCTGTCTAACCGTAAACTTTAGTCACTGTCTTACTGTAAAGTTCAGTCACTGCCTCACTGTAAAGACCTAGTATGGTCTCACCGTAATGATTTTTATTTAAAAATTAAAAACTGTATCACGGTAATTATTCATTCCACATTTTTATTTTCCCACGATTTTATTTTTTTCAATGTTTGGTGTTACTAAATGATAAAATAAAGGAAGTTTCACTTTCCCTTCACTCGAGATTTCTTCTATTCACTCAATTTGTAAACCTTCTTCACCCCTTAAAACCTTCTCTCTCTCGAACCTTCAGTTAATTCCCAGGATGAAATGCCATTAGTCGTCGACTCCTGAGAAACATAGCTCAAAGAAGAAGAAGATCGCACCCAATCTTGCACCCAAAGGTCCTCTAAATCCAAATCTGGTGAACCAAGTAGTAGTACCTAAGAAATAGACATGCCTTAAGTGGATTCTGTTGAGTAAGTCTCTAGTTTTTAAAGTTTTAAAAGATAAAGGATTGTTATAATGGTGTTCGAATGAAGATAGACCTATCTACCCTAAGTTAGTGGCTCAATTTTATCAGTATGTTCAGTTCTCCTTTGATTCTGAAGATGGTTATGCTGTGAGAAGCTGGATAAATAGCCAGAAATGCACATTCTCTTCGAGGTTATGGGATGAATTCCTTGGGATACCTCATGAAGGAATCTGTGAGGACTATCAGAGAGGACCTCCACCTTCTAGTGAATTCTTTTTTTCGAAGAAGCTTTGAAAAGCTTAACCGGAAATGGCACCAAGAGTAGAGCCATCGCTGCTGAACTAGATGAAGAATCTATACTTCTGTTTAAGTTTATTCAGAACTTGATTAACCCCAGAAAAGGTTATTTTTCTGTACTAAAATATTAGGATGTGTTTTTGATTCCTCTTATGAAAAATGGGCACACGATCAACCATTGTAAGTATGTCATACACTATATGTGTGAGCTGATCAAAACCAAATCCAAGTAAACCTCCTGCTTTTATTCTCGGTCTATTTTAGCTATGCTTCATGCCAAAGGTATGGTTGGACCTAATGAAGAAGTTATCAAGGATTGTGAGTTATGAATTTTGAAATTCATTATCAAGAGGATGATAATCAATTGGAATCCTTGGAAAAAGGCAAGGGTGGATGATAATGATAGGATCTATGAAAATTTCAATCCAGTGGAACATCCCTCAAGACCAAAAGATGTTTCTGATCCTAGTTTGGAACTAGATGAATTTGTTGAGTATTTTGAAGAAGAAGAAGAAGAAGAGGTTGTTTTTCCTCCTAGGGAAACTATTTCTGATAAATAAAATAATACTCCTATACCTCATGTAGTAAGTGAAAAAGATGTCCCTACTTCTAAAGATGTTGTTAATATAGAAGCTCAACTCAAAGTTGAAACAGAATCTGTTGCCAAAGAAACCAAAAAGAATGTTATGGAAGATCTTATAGAAGAATTACCTACTGTTCAAAAAGCTTACCTTGAGGAACTCCCAGTGGAACAATCTATTTTTGAAGTAATTCCTTCGGCTGAGGAAATGCTAGAGCTATATTTTCAGTTGGATAGACAAGAAATGGGTGAGGAACTAAGAGATGAATTCATGGAAATAGATCAAGACCCTAAGCCTCTCAGTCATGAGAATGATAAAACTATTGAGGGGGAGCACCCCCTAAATTTGGAATCTATTGAAGTACCAAACCCGATTGATCCAAGCCCTGTAGACACTCGGTATAAGTTCCCTAGTTTTTATGATGTGAATGACTCTTAGGAAGTCTCAGTAAAAGGCCTTGACCTTTCTACTAGGTACCAATTGAAATCTGTCTTTAATATTTCCTCTCTTATTCAACCTCATTTAGCTTCCTTAGCTGAAGAGGTCACTGAATGAAACAAATAGATTGTAAAAGAGATGTGATAGATTGTTGTTAATCTACAAAATCTCACTAATGAGTATACGGGGTGCCATCAAAAAGTGATAAATCAACTGAAATTTATTACCTCAGCTATCACTACTTCTAAAGCATCTGTAAAACCATCTCAACCTTACTTAGACAGTGACATGATCATAATAATGGTCAAAGAAGAAATTCAGACTATGCTTAGTGGTTTCAATAAAGATTCTCTATCTGAAATTAACAAGAAAAGTGACAGAGTTCTTGATCTGGTTCAAATCCATTCAAAAATTGCTAATGATTCTCAACAAGAAATTTCCAAGAAAGTGGATTTCTACTTCAACCAAATATTCTCAAAGACTAACATGACCAATAATTTCAAATATATTGTATAAAATCTGAGGATTCCTCCTGTTACTCAAGAATTCAAGACTCAAGTCCAAAATCTCACAGAGTTCACTCGTTTGTTGGATAAGTTTATGGAAAAAAAAGGATGACTTTGAGAAAACTATGCAATATGGTGGAGAGATCATTGCTAATTTTATCAAGCTTCTGAAGCCCTATCTTCATGTATAGAGTACAACCATTGTTGTACCTGTGGATGCACCTCTGAGACATAGTTTTCCTACATTCACCCCTACCCTAGCCTCCACTTCTATTTCTGTCAGTCAGGCACTGAGTCAGATCAGGCCTGTGATCCTTGATCAACAACTACCCCAGTCTTCTACTACACCTACTCTGGCTCCCTCTATCTTTGAAGGTCTTCCTTTACCTTCTCTATCAACCATCTCACTCCCTTATTTTACCTCAACCTATGCTCCAATGGCTTCCTCCACTACTACTGCTGCTAAGGGAAAAGAGAAGACTAGCCAGTGAAGAAGGATAGTGATTACTCTCTTTTGATAGGAATCTTGTTACATTTGTTTTAATTTTTGTAATTCCCCAATTTTTATCTAATACATTATGCACTTTTCTTGTATCTTTTGTCTTTATTTTTCTTGCTACTTTTTGATAATCCCAAAAGGGGGAGAAATCCCTATAGAAGAACACTCACTCTATATATGTTTTATGCATATTTGAACTATATTGTTAGACCAAATATTAAATCTAAATATACATGATTTGTGATCATCAAAAATGGGGATATTGTTGGAATCCTCATGTATTAATCAGGTTTTAATGATCACAAATACTATTAAATCTATAAACCTCGTTAACTTTATGTAATCTATCTCACATAAAATGAACAGTTGTTTAGTAAAAGCTATACAAAACTATTAAGTGATATACACTCAGTTTGGTTACTATATAATATTTGTTGATCTACTTTATAATGACTTCTTTGACAAATGATTGAGTTTAATCTATTCCATAAATATCACTGGTTAAGTCTGAATACAGATATTTTCCTAAGTCTAAGACACCATGAACAACCAGACACTGTGACATTGAGACACCGTGAAAAAGAAGACACTGTGATATCCAAATACCATGAACAAGCAGACACCGTGACATCTAGACACTGTGAACAAGAAGACACCGTGACATCGAGACACCATGAAAAAGCAGACATCATGACATCCGGACACTATGAACAAGCAAACACCATGACATAGACACACCGTGAACAAGCAGACACCGTGACATCGAGACACCGTGAACAAGTAGACAACGCGACATCCAGACACCAGGACCATGAGATACCGTGAACAAGCATACACCATGACCACAAGACACCATGACCAATATAGACACCGTGTGAAGAAGACACTGTTTCCATGACATACCATGACACTGTTTCTTAATATCTTTGTAGTCTTTGAATTTAATCTCTAACATACATATATGAATATTTTAAATGCATTGAAATAATTAATGATTCTTTGTAGACATGTCATCTGACAGTACGAGGTACGAGGTGCAGAATACATGCAACCTATTGGTTCAAACACATGCACTCCAAGATAATAGAGTAGTGAGGCCCAGAAACAAAAATATACTAAAAAGAGAAACAAGAGGGTAGGAATGAGCACAACAACATAGAATACACTTAGAGAATTTTTAAAGAAATAATTTTCGCATGAAACTCAGTGCTGCTGAAGAAAACACGAAGCATACTTGAATCCTAGAATCAAGAACATATTCACACTATCAAACATCATAAAGAACACATGTCGTATCTGTCTAACTAGCGACACTTTGTTTTCCATACGAGGACTTGATTTCTTTGTATGCTTCATCTCAGAACTCCAGAGCTACAAAGACTAATACTCAGAGAATTTCTAAACCTATCTCAATATTTCTGCTTTATTGTGTATCATTTTACTAGCTTTTGAGCAGTGTGTGTATCTGTATAACAACACACTTTTTATCCTGCATTAAAAGGATGCAAGATATCCTTACTCAAAAATATTTTTAAACTTGTGTATACCCATGAATAAGTGTGGAATAGGTCCCTGTGTGTCCTGGTAGTTTGTACCCATGAAGAAACGTGGAAGAGGTCCCTGTGTGACCTGGACAGTCCTGTGTACTGTTGTTAACCCCGATCTAGGGTGTGGATCAATTTTATTTATATAAACTACTTGGTGGTAGGTGATCACCAAGTGGAGTGGATTAAGTGTCAGCTTGAGACCGAACCACATGTTTCATACCATTGTGCTACTTAATTTAGTCTTCTCTGTTTTACTACTTTACTATATAACTCAGCAATCACTAAATTCACTTTGATAGTCAATCTTGGAAAGAAGTAATAATTGTCTTTTCATAGTATAATATCTTCAAATGTAATATTTATAACTGATATTAAGATTACTGATAACTAATCAATCTTATAAGAAGTTATTTAAACAATCAACCTCTTATAATAGTATAAACGTGATTAACTGGGTTGTATTTTACCTTTTGGGGAAACCGTTTAAGAATAATTTTTAACCAGATATTTTTATAAATACTAAATTCACCCCCCTCTTGAGTAATATACTCTGACCAACAACAATCATGGGGGTGTAACTTCCTTGACCCATAATATATCACTACCTTCTGCTATACCAATATGTATCCCATAAGAGAATGGAAAGAATTAAAAAAAACATATAAAATATCACCCCTTCCTCTAAAAACTAAATCATTGGAGCACTGATCAATCTCTACTTTAGTTAGTCAAATTCTATCTGATACTGATGAGTATAAATAAAATCATGTTATTTCTTGGTAAAATCTACAAATAGGGAATCAATCGATGATAAATTAGATACAAACCTCAAGTAAGAACCTGAAACACCAAGGGAACTATGAACATCTGCCACATTTTTGGTAAATGGCCAAGAAAAAAATACCTCGACCTTTGATGGGTCAATGAACACACTATATTGGTAAACCAAATACCTAGGTAAATTCACATATAACATCCAAAACATACACTTGTAAAAATTTCTATAGTGCTGGTGGCGTTGAAGAACCTCCAAGACAACTATGGGATGATCAGAATGCTCCTCCTATCACTTTGAGTGGGTCAATATTTTATTGATGAACCTGACTAAAAAAAGGACTAATAATTCATAGAACACGGAGTTCATGAGCCCCATAAACACAGCTAGTGCGGTCATGTCACTAAATGGTATGACTACGAACTTCAAGTTCCCATACCTACATCTAAAGGCATTCTTTAGGATATCATCCTCATTCACCCTCAACAGGTGATGCCCAGACCGTATACTAATCTTTGAAACCCAACTAACCCCTCTCAACTGATGGAAAATTTCATTTATCTTTAGAAGAGGATGAAATTTTTTTAACATCACCTGATTCAACTTCTATTATTCTATACACATCCTTATATTATCGTCCAAATATTTAGAAAATAACACTAGAGTACCCCAAGGAGACACACTAGGATGAATAAAACCTTTTTGCATCAGATCATCTATCTAAATCCTTAACTCCTACAACTAATATGGTTTCATATGATATTAAACCATTGAAATTGGAGAATCTATATGATACAAGTCTATCTAAAAATTAACATCATGTTTAGAGGGTATCACCATAAACTCCTTAGGGAAATTTTTCAAAAACTCCTGGAAAACTCAAGGAGCCTACACCACCCCAGTGCCTGCTAATTCCACAAAAAACTCATCCATAAATGATAGTAGTGGCTTCACACAACTACAACCCACCTAAAAACTCCACTCTCCAATCAAAACTGCACATTGGTTATTCATATCTGAAAACACTACTCTCATTTGGAATCAATAAATAACATTATTCATGTAATATAAATTTTTGATGCTTAGAATAAAATTATATGACTATATATATAGAAATAAAAGATCCCCACATTATTGATATGTCCCTAGTAGGTTCCAGACACAGCGGAATCATGTGGATGGTTATACCAAACTTTAATTTTATAGTTAACAATGATTAATCGGAGACACCTCATGATGATAAAATGCTAGATATTCGGAATAGAATGAAGAACAAAAAAGTAAAGAGGGAAGTCCCAGAACCATATATTGGATCATCATATATTGGTTATAATTAATTTATTTAAAAAACAATAATTACCTTGATGGAATTCTTTCTTCGTTGATTTTTCTGGTCATGATCCAATGTGATTTGTCATTGTGTTACATAATCCATGTGTAGGATTCCTCTAGTGGTGATCCACACATGCTCCACATATCTTTAGACATCGCTGAAGGGATCTCTGGGTTCTATCATGGAAGAGCCTTCACTTGTGATGTCCGCCTTTGATTTCCTTGAGAGCTGCTTCCAAAGCGCTCTACTTGATCCGGTGGAGTATGATCTCTCTCGTAACTTGAGATCATTCTTGTAGGAAAGGAATTATCTCCTGATAGATTTATCTAGATCTATTGTGTACAACCACAAAGAATGGTTAGTCTTAATGAGAATAATGTAATTAGGATTTATAATACTTAGAATAATAAAATGAATTAATTACCAAAAGGAATTTACTCGTTTAATTTAATTATTAGTAAGACCCAATTTCTCATAATAACATTTTATTATTATTATCACTTGACATGCACCCAGTGAATTACACCTAATATTATTTAATTAAATAAATAATATTATTTCTCACAAATCCCAGGAAAAACTACCCGGCGTGTATATTAATATACACAATGTGTACTTTTGTTTTTATATTTTCTTTATTTCCTCCATCACATTTATTAGACCTTGAATAATGATGATTTATTTATTAAATAAATTTCACTACATTAATTTCTAAAAAATATATTATTTTTCCACAATATATTCTCTCAAATGGCGCGTGTTGAAATAAATGTGATTAGGAATCCTTGAAAAATTATTAAACCACAATTGAGAATAAACTTTTTTCAACTTGTTAAATGAATATTTAACTATGATACTTGGATACACTTAGTGTGTGACCCTATAGGCCTCTTTCTTAATGGAATTTGGTAGAGGCTACCTAATGTACAAGGTTAGAAACTAGAAACACACCAAGGAACCCATAGAGAAAGAATTTAACACCGAAATGATGTGTCACCTCCAACGAATGCTTACCGTGTAATATAATCCATTTGTCTCAATATCTTGAATCAAGCCAGTTTTATTCTAGCGTCATCAACCCATGTGCTCAATTACACATTCATTGACTTCCCGGAATTGAACTTGACCATTTCTCACCATAGACATGGATGTATTTAGGATATATCAATTACATAAAAGGCTCTGAGATATCATCTTCTGTTATGAAATAGAATGGGAAAATCCTTTCTCGCATTATCTATTAATGTGATATTACTCCTAATGCAGCCAATATATAATACCTCACTGTGAACAATGTTTCATCCAAGTTTTCATCAATACATCTAAGTGCATGATTTTTAATACCCATTAAAAATAATCTTAAAGTCTAAGGACCAATAAAAACTTCCGCAGATAGGAACATCCATTGACAAGATGAAATGTGGATTTCCTACTGGCAGGTCTCGTTCTCATTATATCCTCCTAGATATTAAAAAGGGTGAACACCATGAGAATGTGACTCAAAGATTTATGATTCCTCACCCCTAATGGCATATATTATTTGTGTCCATCAAATAAAATCATCTGTCAATAGAACATATATTCAAGAATTCTTTTATGGAATTTCATAGTTCTCATCATATTAGGGATCCGCGATGTCCCTTTAGTGAAACAAATATCCTTAGGACATTATCACATGAATTTTCATGTATAAGAACAATCACGATGTCATAAGGTATTTACTAATATTAAAATCCATGAATGTAAAATTGGGTACAACCGCGAAAGCGGCACACAACACAAAGAAGAAAACTACATTAAATTGCAAGCCCGGGGACTTGACCCCACGACCTGCCCCTCACCCCCCAAACCCTTACCACCCCACCACCAACGGTGGGGCAAATCAAATCCATGAATATAAGTTGACAATAAAGTACAAAGTAGTTGGTTCTAGGCCATCAACTCCAATAGACTCCTACTTTAACTGGATCCAACTGCTAAAAACATTTAACTCACTAGGTCTTACATGATATTCATGATTCTGTTGAGATAGGCCTTTAGTCATGGGTTATTCCGCATTATCTTCCATGGACACTCTGCTTACTACCACTTTAACCGTTTGATAGAAATACCTCCAGAGGTGATACTTCTGGAGAATGTGTTTTGTTTGTTAATGTGACTTGGGTTATTTTGCAAGAGTCACTACTGTAGTATTATCACAATATAATGTCATAGTTCCTCTACTACTAGGCACCACATTAGGCTCCTAGACAAAGTTCCAAATACAGATGGCTTCCTTGGATATATTAGAAGCCGCTATATATTCAGAATCCATCGTAGAATCGCCGACAACTGGTTTCTTTGAACTCTTATAGCTTACAGATCCTCTATTGATTCAGAAAACATATCCTAATTGAAATTTCAATTCATTTTGATCTATTATAAAGCTATAATCAGCATACCATCTGATGAAAAGCTCTTCTCCTCTACACATCGGGAACATATCCTTAGTTCTTCTCAGATACTTATAGATAGTCTTAACAGTAGTCCAATGTTGTTCTCCGGGATCTGCTTGATATCTTCCTACCATGCTCAGTGCATAGGCAACATCAATCTTGGTACATAACATGGCATACATGATGGATCCTATAGTTGAAGCGTATGGGATCTTACTCATCCTATCTTTCTCCTATTGTGTTTGAGGACACATTCTCTTAGAAAGATATAGGTCATGTGACACTGGAATCAATCCCTTCTTGGATTGTTCCATACTAAATATCTTTAGTATCTGGCCAATATATGTACCCCAACTTAGTCCAAGAAGCCTCTTGGATCTATCGTGAATGATCTTGATCCCTAGAATGTAGGCTGTTTCAACTAAGTCATTCATGGAGAAACACTTGTTCAACCAATCCATAAATGAATGTAAGATTGGTACATCATTTCAAATAAGTAATATGTTTTCAAAATATACTACTAGGATAACGATCTCATTAGCATTATACCACTTATAAACACATGGATCACATTCATTCTTAATGAAACCAAATATTTGAATGGCTCCATCAAATTGAATATTCCATGACATAGATTATTTCTTTAATCCATAAATGAATTTTTGAAACTTTAAAACCCATTTGGATTCACCTAGTGTCACAAAACCTATGGTTGTTTCATATGGACATCTTCCTAAAGATTCATGTTAAGGAATAATATTTTGACATCCATTTTCCAAATCTCGTAGTTATGGTAAGCTGATATGGAAAGTATGATTATTATAAATTTGAACATGGAAACTAGCGAGAAGGTTTCACTATAGTCAATTCCTTGAAAACTTATGAATCCTTTAGCCACTATCCTTACTTTATAGGTGCTAACATGACCTTCCATGTCCATATTTCTCTTGAATTCACATTTCCAGCCAACATGCTTTATATCAACTAGATCATCGACCAGAACCCAGACTTGGTTCTGATACATGGAATCCATCTCATAATTCATATCTTCTATCCATTTTACAATTTTTGATCTTTCTACTACTTACTGGTAGTAGATAGGTTCATCATTGTCCAAAAAAAATGATTCACCATCCTCGATGATTAAGAAACCAAATCTCTTTGGTTCCCTTACCTCTCTTGAGATCCAATGCAGTAGTTGTGTTTTTGGAACCTCTTCCATGGGGACCTGTGGAACTTGTTCTTGTACCAACTCTTGTGTATCTTGATAATCAACTTCTTCAAATTCAATCTTTCTCTCACTATCCTTTTTGAGGATTTACTCCCTCTCAAGAAATAAATATTGTCTGGTGGCAATCACTTTGTGGCCCTTTAACCCTGTCCACCAAAAGGATTCATGGCCATTTTTTCTTATAAAAATGTGTGAAATCTATCAAGTGGTTTTATCTCATTAGAGTCTAAGTAACCATCTTGGTAGATATTTTTCAAGCGCTTCCCATTTACATGATCGAGATGGTGATGCCACAACTAGGTGTTGTATGATTCATGTGAGTTTTTTTTATTATCGATTTCCAACGCTTGTTTTTTGTAATGTAATACGTACAACCCGTTATTAAAAAGTTTCATACCATAACATATGTTGTTCTTATAAAAAACCCTTAATTTAAAACTTCAAAATAAATCCATCCATATCCAAACACGATACAAAAATTGTGTTCTTGGTAACACTAGGTACATAATAACAGTTATGTAAAACCAAAAGCATTCTATTTGAAAATAAGAGGTGGTAATCACTAATGGCCAATGCCACCATCCACTCACCATTGACATATCTAAGATCTATCTCTCCTCTATAAATATTTCTAAGTCTCCTTGGTTCCTACATTTTAATACAGATGTTATCCCCACATGCTATATCTAATACCCAATGTGTATAAATGGAAAGATTACACTTGATAAAAAAATCTCCTTTAGAATCCCCATGATTTTGGGTGAATTTCCTCTTCCAATGGCCTGGATTTACACATGTATAACATACTACCTCCTATTAATTTCCCTGCATCTAGATCTTCCCCTTCTTAGAGGGATGGTGCTCTGGGGCTTCAGACCGTTTATAAATACTTGTCCCCTTTGCCTTGTCCTTCCTCTTCTTATTCACCATAAGGACTGGGGGTTTGTCATGCCCCTTGTCCTTATCTCCCTATCGAATCAAGGTTATAAGTTTCAATAGACTCTTATCATTGTTTCTCATGTTTTAGTTGACAATAAAGATAGAGAATTTCTTGGGAAGTGATGATAGGATGAAATCTGTACTCAACTCATCCAGGAACTTAATACCTAAGATTTCTAGCCATTCAATGTAGCCAATAAGATTGAGTACATGAGGCATATCTGGGGATGAATCTCCAAGAATAGTTGTGAACAAAGCGCTGGAGATCTCATATCTCTCTTACCTCGCCTTCTCTTGATAGAGATCCTTAAGGTGAGACATCATTCTATATGCGACCATGTTTTCATGTTGATTCAAGATCTCATTAGACATGGCGGATAGCATGAAACATTGGACATTTTTTGTATCATACAAATGTTTCATATAGATATATATTTCTATATCATTGTATTTTTTTCCAAGTGCAACTAGAACAGGCTCCTCCAGCACATACAATTTTCTCTGGTGGCGTAGGATGACGCATAAACGCCTCTGCCACTCCTGAAAATTGGTGCATGTGAGAATGTTTTACGTCTTGATTATGGTTCGAAATTATATTTTTGAATTCATTTTTCTTTTGGATTCTAAAAAGTAATATGGGAAAATATTTAGTACTTTATCATGACAAAACTGAGAAAAATAAATAAATTAATACTTATTATTCTCCCATTATTTTATTGAAATACAATAGCCCTAACTATTGACTTCGGAATATTCTATTTCCTAAATATTCTAGTGGAAAGGATCCATATTTCAATTCTAATTACCCCAACCTGGGTTGGTCAATAAACATGAAGGGCTTTAGGTATACATTCTAAATACCAACTGCATTAACTCACAGCTCCTTGATCCACTGAGTGGACTCCCCAATCCTAAAATCCTTTTATTTTTGTATTTCCTCAACCTTTGCCTCTTGGTCACACCAAGTCCTACTATGGTATTCAACCCTTGATGTGAACCAAGTCAAGTCAACCCAAAACCTAGAATTATAATTCTACACTAATTGAAATCAACCCAACTAGGGTTGGCCAAGCACTTTGAACTATGGTTCGATTCTAATCAAGATTATGGAATGTTATACCGATGAAATATTTACTTGGGGAATTTTATCCTTATACATAAATTTCCATTATATTATATTTCTTTCATGCTTTTTAATATTAATTGGGGTATACTTAAGTGTTTAACCATGTCTAAGATTATATTTATTCATAAGCTGGTCTTATTTTAGTTCTATATTTCATGCTTGTTTAATTAATTAATTGTGTGAACATGAAAACACACCCAAAATAAATAAACCATGCAACTGATAGAAATAAAATAAATCACATGATCATGATATTTTTCTATTGGTTAGTTTATCTAGTAGTTGATAACCAAACCCAATACCTAGGAGAGAAAACATCTTGAACCTTTTCGGTTTGTCTTTACAGCTTTCCACTTATCCACCTTTGTATCTACTTGGATTAGTTTCACCTTAGCTTCTAACTTGAGCCGTCTCCACTAGATTGGGATCTCCATCCATTACATATGATTTTATCTCACATACAGGTGAGGGTTAAAATGGGGTTTTACATAAAAAAACCTTGGGCATGTAGGCCCTACATATTAATGAGGTGAAGGCTCATAGGCCAAAAAATCTTAATTTAAATAAATTAATTAAAATAAACTATCCACATAAAAAGGTCTTGGTCTAGATCATGGTCATCCATACCTGCAATGATATTTATGCCTAAATAAAACTAGAATTCAATTCTTTAATTGTCCTTGTTTAAGATAAATCATGCTCAAATAAATTAAATATAATCTTTAATTAATCAATCCTTTTATCTTAAACCCTTTTCTGAATTTCCTTGAGATTATCATCCATCATAATTATAAAAAAACAAATTCATTTAAAATTATCTTTGTACATAACTTGTACCTTATAGGAAATCTAGTGAATTTCTTTTCATAACTACCCAATTAGAAGAAATGAAAATTATGCAGATGTTAAATTAAACACATATATATATAACACCTATCATGTGTTCTTCCATAGCTTTACGCATGCACCATGGAACATTTCTCAATTTTTTGTATAATATAATTATAAATTTGAATAAATCTACACAATTTGGATGAGTAAACGACATGTAGTTCCTACTAAACTCTGTGTAGTTCTTACTACATGGTGTGTAGTTCCAACTACACGGTGTGTAGTTCCAACTACACGGTGTGTAGTTCCAACTACACGGTGTGTACTATAATTCACCATCCATCCAAAGTACATGCCTGGGAATATGACATAAATTTGTACTTTATAAATCTTCAGAGTACACGGCGTGTCCAGTGGGCCCCATGCCACGTAGTATCGGCATTACATGGTCTCCATTCGGGAAAGCCGTGTACAGAGTACATGGTCTAACCCTAAACCAAAGAGACTATAATCCGTATCTAGTGGGGTACACAATGTGAAATCTAGAAACCATGTGCCACCTATTCCTGGTCAACACACAGAGTTATTAAGACATAGAACAAATCTAATCACATGGCTTGGTTTGGCGGACCAATACTGATGTATTTTACCTTGACTACACGTGATGTACTGCCAAATACACACTGTGTGTTCTACTGTTTTATGGACATGAACCTTTTTCACCTCCGTATGAGATCCTCTGTTTCATTTTAATCAAAATTAAAATAAAATATCATTTCTGTTAGGTGAATAAGAAATTAAATGGGAGGAACATATCTCGAGATTTATATTTTTAGAATGATTAACTTGAATTAAAGAAATTAAATTATTGAATGTGTAAATCATCAACAAAAAAATAAATAATTATAATCAATGATATGACTGATCAAATACCACTTGTAGGTTCTGAGTGTAGTAGAAGCGTGTGGATGGGTGTACCCAACTTTAATTTTACCATTAACAATGATCAATCTGAGATCCTTCATGATGATAAAATATTAGATCTTCGAATTAGAACAAAGAACGAAAAAAGAAAGAGGGAAGTCCTAAAACCATAGGGAGGATAATCATATGTTGGTAATAATTATTTTAGTTAAAATACAAGAATTACCTTGATGGAATTCTCTCTTCATTGATGTTTCCGTTCGCGATCCAATGTGATCCATCATTGTGTCCTAGAATCAAAGTGTAGGCTTCCTCTAGTAGTGATCCACATGTGTTCCATGTATCACTGGACATCATCAAAGGGATCTCCAAGTTCTAGCATTGAATAACCATCGCTTGTAATGTCTGCCTTCAATCACCTGAAGAGCCTCTTCCAAAGTTCTCTCCTTGATCCTGTCGAGGAGGATCTCTCTCATAACTTGATAGCATTCTTGGAAGAAAGGAATTCTCTCTTGATATCTTTATCAAAGATCCGTTGTGCACAACCACAGAGAATGAATAGTCTTAATGAGAATAATGTAATGAGGATTTATAATACTTATAATAATAAAATGAATTAATTACCCAAAGTCATTTATTCATTTCATTTAATTCTTAGTAAGACCCCATGTCTAATAATAAAATTTGACTATTATTATCACTTGAAATGCGCCCAGCGAATTAAACCTAATATTATTTAATTAAATAAATAATATTATTTCTCACAAATCCCCTAAAAACTGCACATCGTGTACTTTTGTTTTTCCATTTTCTTTATTTCTTCCACCACATTTATTAGACCTTTAATAATGACTATTTATTTATTAAATAAATATCACTACATTACTCACTAATAAATATATTATTTTTCCCAAAATATATTCTCTTGAATAACCAATGTGGAAATAAATGTGATCAGGAATCCTTGAATAATTAGTAAACCATAACCGGGAATAATCTTTATTCAACTTGTTAAATTAATATTTAACTGAGATACTTGGATACATTTAGTGTGTGACCCTCTAGGCCTCTTTATCAATGGAATTAGCTGGAACCTAACTAAAGTCTAAGGTTAGAAACTAGAAACATGTCAAGGCACTAATAGAGAAAGAATGTAATGCCTCAATGACATGTCACCTCCTATGAACGCTTACCGTGTAATGTAATCCTTTTTTCTAGATATCTTAAGTCAAGGAAGTTGCATGCTAGCATCATCAACACATGTGCTTGATTACTCATTCTTTGACTTCCCAGAATCAAACTTGTCCAATCCTCACCATGTACATATATTTATTTAGGATATATCAATTACATCAAAGGGCCTAAGATATCAACTTCTACTAGGGAACAGAAGGGAAAAATCCTTTCTCGCATTATCTATTAATATGATAATACTCGTGACGCACCCAACATATCCTACCTCACTAAAAATAGTGTCTCATCATAGTTTTTAACAATACATATAATTGTGCGAGTTTTAATAATCATTAATAATAATCTTAAAGTCTAAGGACCAATACACATGACTGTGGATAGGAATATTCAATGACACTAAGAAATGTGGATTTCCTACTAGCAAGTCGCATTCTCATAATATCCTCCTAGATATTACCAAGGGAACACACCATGAGAAGGTGCCTCAATGTTTTATGAGTCCTCATCCATAATGGACTATATTATTTTTGTCCCTCAAATAACATCATCCATCCATAGAACATATATTAAAGAATAGTGTTATGGCACTTCCAAGTTCTCATCATAGCAGGGATCCTCTATGACCCTTTAGTGCAATAGGTATCCATGACATTATCAAATGCATTTTCACACAAAAGAAAAATCAAGATGTGATAAGGTGTTTATTAAAATTCAAATCCATGGATACAAGTTTACAATAATGTATAAAGTAGTTGGTTCTGGTCCATCAACTCCAATAACCCCATCATCAGTCTACACCTTGGGAACTCATCAAACATGTTTTTTAGCTATCCACTATCATAGTTAAAACTGGTGGTACAGAAATCCTATCTAAGTCTAGTCCTAGAGAATAGAATTACGGGGGTGAAACAAAGGAGTGTAAGTCTACTGAATCAAACAATGTAAAAATAAGGGTAGATGACAAGATGATCATACCTCTAATGATCTATGGCCCCTATTGTGCTTCTACATTCATTGCATGATAATTCCAAAACCATGCCCCTCTATCCCTTTGTTGATAACCACCTCCATAGACATGATGAGGTCAAGGTCCATGAAAATGAGGAACATCCTAAGGTCAGCCATTTCCTGTTCCAACTCATCTTAGTAGAGAATATGACTACTATGCTTACTGCAAAAATGGTCTCATTGTTAGAAAATATTTTTGATGATGATAAAATTGTGCACCCCCAAAAAAATGATCCCAAAGAACCACTGGTCACTAACCCTAGTGATGAACACAACCCCCAAAAGCAAAACACACTATCCCAAGTGTGACATCCAGCCCCTCCTCATTGGCTTGAGGAGTGATAGGGGAGATACTATGCCTTAAGTGACATCCCCAAGACACTAAAGGATTTTAATAAATTCCAAGTCCCTTGAAACATCTAGTGGATCATTTTACCTTTTAAATATAAAACAACCAAACCACATAAAAACAACCAAACAGATCTATATATGATGCAAGAGTAAAAAATACAACCCAAATCAAACCAAATAAACAAATATATTAGAGTATATATAGAAACCAAAATATATACTCAAGAGGAACAAATTACACTAAACTAAAAACTCCCAAGTAAAAAAAACAAACAACACCCCCACCCACTCCAAGATCCAACTACACATTTTAGGCCATGGTATCAAGAAGAATCACTAAAGAACTGATATAACTTGCCTTTACCTATGTCTTAATAGATGGTATATGTAGATTCACAACAGTTCCCAAAATGGGGGTGACTCTAAAATCACTAGTATTTCCCCAATGACTTCTCAACTTACACCACTAGGACAAAACTTGTTATCACATTATATAAAATTGTTTTAAGTAGTAAAAATGGTTCATATAAAGTCGTAGACTAGTTTCCAAGGAAAGAATAAAAAAATACTTTAAAAAATTTCTCATTTTATTTTTAATATTATTTTCAATGTCCACATTCACACACACACACAATCTTGGATTCACAATTTATGGTGGAAAATCACATCCATATTCTATCCCTTAATAGTGGAACTTCACAAACATTATCTATTTCATTCAACTCACACCAAACTATTTAAGCCAAAATCATGTTAATTTATTTAAATAAAAACAATTATTTCATTTAAAATAATTTCAAAAAATAATTTACATGCATTAAACTAAACCATAATCTTAAAATAATAATTTTAAAATTATAAATAATGGGGTTTTCCAAAAACCAATCAACTTTATACAATTTTCAAGCCTATACCAAAACAGGATTTCCATGAAGAATCACACAAATATTTCAAAATAATTTTAGGAAAATTATTCAATTAAAACTAATACTTGAAGTATAAATCAATTGGAGTCAATATAGAATCCACCTACCACTCAAATGTTGGAAAAAATAAAGAACAACCCAAAAAAACCCCATGATCTAATCAAAATGCATGTTCCCTTTCTTATATCAAATAATATTTCATCATAAACCATTCATAACACATAGATATATCCATAATAGACTATATATATTATTTCAAGATATATAGAAAGAAAATCCTTGTATCTAATAAGAAAGAAGAATAATGAAAACTTACCAATGAATTCATTCCTCCAAAGCACTTTCATTCGCCTAAGGATTGCTCCTGGATCAAGCAGAATCATCTCTCACACCTTGGGAGAAAAAGTAATTCGAGTTATGGGTGAATCAGGTAAAAATTATGTATTAAGGGGTTAATTATGATTAGATATATATTTTATGTAGGGAGAACTATACCCCACATGGTTAGGTTGCGCGGTTTAGAAAACATTGTACCAATCATGCAGTGTTACGAGCTTAAGGCCATACCTCTCATGATTGGCTCACACAGTTAGAAAAAATGTGTGCCAATAATGTTCTTACCTATATTTCATGATTCTTGGTTTCTATTAGTCATTCATGTGCATAACTTCTTAGGTTTTGGATTGGGTCAAAAACATCTCATGTTTTGAACTTTTTAATTTGCAGGTATGCTAATTTCATTTTCATTGATCAGAACCAAATTCAAAGAGTTCTATCAGCCTTAAATCATCTTTTTGGATAGGTTTAGTGTTTTATTCAAATCCATAGGGTTTCATAAAGGTTTCAAGATTTCAGGGGCCCAAAGTCCTATTTTGGGAGTTGATGGTATAGGTGCACGGTTTATGGTAAACGGTGAAACCTATTCTAGCTAACTATGTGCCCTTTTTTTGTACTTACACGTAGTTTGGATTAAAAAATGCAGGGGAGGTGCATGACCATGTGAACCTATCTGTAGTTTTTATAGAGGCTTCTACACTATTTGTGCATGGTTAGAGAAAACCATGTGCCAAGCCACACGGGTAGTTCCACTTAGGTAGTGCCCAAGCACTATAGCCTGCATGGTTTGTGCATGGTTTACCAAAATGTGAAACCCAATTAAAGGTAAGAAATAACTTTTTTTACTCCCTTATATTTTCTATTTTCTTCTTATTTTATCTCCTTCTTGTCCCATGGTTTGTGCACAACTGTTAATGAAAACCCTCCATTTCTTTATGCTCTTCTAGTTACTCCAAATTCTTTGTCGATGCTCTATTTTTAGATCTATCTAGTGTGCTAGAACCATAGAAGTCATTCAAATAAATCATTAATTTCTTCCAAAACACTTGGAGATATATTATAATACCATACATTTCTATTTATATGATTCTGAAGTAGGTGGTGCATACCTTTATTTATTTTTTTGTAGACTTTTAGGGGGTGCATCTTGTATCACTCTTATGGGTAGTTGAGTGAGACCCTATTTTTTTATGTTAAATTGACCGTGTGACCTTATGGGATGTCATTGGGCATTCCCTAACCTTTTCTACATGAGAAAGGTCGAGTTAGAGGCTATCACTCCTTGGGTGGTTTGTTCAGGGCATTGATTATATTAAATGGAATTATTTATTTGGTTTTTATTAGTTCAATTCAATTTCAATGAATTTTTATGGTGATTTAAATTGTGAAATTCAATCATATAAAATTTAATTGATTTTATAAAGTGAATTGATTTGAATAAAATATATATGAAATTCTTGAGTTTCATGTGATGTGATCCATGGAATTATGGTGGGCTCGGCCTAGGATATTGGGATGGCATGTTCATTAGGATCGAGATGAAATGGTCATCTGGTTGGGAATCATGAAAATTATTTTGAGGTTGTGAGTCCATTAGGTTGAGGGTGTGGCCCATGATATTGGATATAAAGTCCATCAGTTGAGAAACATGGTTGTAAGGGAACAAGGTGTTAGTTGGATGTTTATTAGGTACTAAATTTGTGATTTTCACTCACCAGTGATGGAAAAAGCCCTGATTAGAGTTGTGTGTACACTAGTTGACTCAGGGATGAGGTGGTTTTGACCACTAATGTGTGTATAGGCCCCCCATAGTGTGGAATAGGAAATTGTGTTGGGGGTGTTTTCTATAAAAATCCACTGGAAAGTGATAATCCTTTGGGTGATAGTGTTGAGGCTATCAGTTTGGGGATGAGGCTCTTCATGAATGAGGCCATTGGGTATGGACTATTTTTAGTGTAATAAGATCATCATTACTTGAGATTTAATTCTATGATCTAATGGTGGATTTTATTTGAAGACAAGAATTTTTGTTCCTTTTGACGTCAGGATTAGAGCCGAAGAGTGATTTTGAGAAAGGGTCTAAGGGGCCAGTTATTTTTAAAGGGCCATTCTTTTGGGACGTCGATGATTTGGTTGAGACATGAGGTGTCAGGAGGCATGAGGATATGAGTTACTATTTTTGAGGTGGAACCTGAGGGTTCACCCGGGAATTTAACATCAGGGTATACCTTGGTCCATGGTCCAAGGATGCTCTCCTCTAAAGATATTATAGCATGGGATGAGGAAGGTAAAATCTTCCTTGTGGCTGTTGAGAACCTAGGAATATTTTTTTAATTGAATTTATTTGAGCCTCTTTATTTTTTTATATTAAGCACCTAATTAAACAATTATGCTAGGTATTCATACTTAGGTGGTATCCTACTGAGACTCATTCTCACACCCAACACTGGCCCTTTGGGACTTGTGTAGAATTTATGATGCTTCATTCAGGTAAGGGATCAGCTTCTAGATCTAGACCTTAGTTTCTATTTGGAATGGGATATTGGTAACGGACCTTGAGTTTCTTTCCTCTACAGCAGTTAATTTTTAGTTCTCTTTTTTAGTTTTCTTTTTTTCAGCATTCTACTTTGTATATGTATATACTATTATCAACCATTGATGACCTATTTTTGGATATTATTCTGTATGAATTTTATTGAATTCATGCTCTATTTTAGTTTCTATAAGAGGTATGTTTGGAATTTTCTTTTCTTTTTGTTTCTTTATTCAATTATGCGTCTACTATTGATTATTGTTGATTGTGCTTCTTCCATTGGTGGGTCTGGTTTGAGTTAGTTGTGTCTTTCCTTTCAATGCTTTGTTATATATATATATATATATATATATATATATATATATATATATATATATATCTGTGTGTGTGTGTGTACTTAGAAATTTATTATGTCACTCATTAAGGGTATAGACTCCCCACTTATCCCTCCTTATACCCTCACTGCTAGTTAGACGCCTTTAGAATTTGGGGAGTTGTGCCTAAGGCCAGTGGCACCCAACCCGATAGTATTATTCAGGTGGCTAATCAGGTCAAGGATGCTACAACACGGTATGGAATAACCAAGTTCCTACCCAGTGTCCACTGTCTCCCCATGAATAGTTTCCCAGAGATGTTTCATGGTTTTTACTAATTGTTCATAATCTATAGACCTTCATAAAATCCTTCAAAACATTCCATAAACTCTCAAAACGTCCCAAAATGTAACTCAAACATTGTATAGAATCAAAATACTTGAATTAATGGTCATTGATCTAAAACTTGGGGGTGATAAATTCTACCCACCATTGTACTTTCCATCCCTACAAAGTAGAAAACTCATGTTGTCTAGGAAGAGTCTGGGACATTGCTCCACCATTTCCATTTCATGCTCCCATGTTTCATACTAAAATTGACCATGTTTCCATAAAATCTACACTAGACTGATTCTTTTCCCCTGAAAGATATTTTCTTTCTTATATGCAACCCATACTGACACATAAATTAATATATTATATTGATCTTGGTCTACACGATCCCATATAATCACATGGACATGATCAAGTTGGTACTTCTTCAAGTGAGATACATGAAACAAAATGTCAACTAAACTAAACCTTAGTGGAAAATCCAACTGATGTGAAACCTCACAAACTCATTCAAGTAACTAAAAAGGGCCTTTGTATTGAGGATATAACATTCATTTCATACCAAAATGAAGATTCCCAATACTTGGAGAGATTATCAAGAACACGTGATCACTCACCTAAAACAACAATTTTCTTCAAAGATGACCCACATACAATTTAGGATGACTCTGAGTGATCAATGGAATCTTCTATGTTATCTACTTTGTAATTATGCATCTAATTTGTGAAGTCTCACTTATTTCCACCCATCCATGTAGAGAAGGAAAAGGATTCCCATACAATTCTTCAAAAGAATCCATCTATAACAAGGACCGATAACCATTATTATTTGAGAACTCCACTAACAGTAAAGACTCCTCCCATCAGGCACAAAAATCCATTATAGATTCCCCATGCATGTACTCCAAAATTTAGTTTTTCTTTGATATTTTCCATCCATTTAGGGATGATAATTCCTACTCATAGTCAACTATGTTCCAAGGGATTGCTTTAAAGATTTCCAAAAATGAGATCTACACATGGGGTCTCTATCCGATACAATTGATACTAGAATTTAATGTATCTTTACAATCTACCAAATGTAAATTTTTTATTGGTCTTCCACAAAATTAGTTTCATGAATCGGTATAAAGTGAGATAGATTTGTGAGCTAATATGTTATCGCCCATATAGTATCATGTGTCCAAACCATCATTGGTAGACATGTCAAAAAACCCTTGGGTATCTGATCCCATTTCTATATGGGAATTGTTAATACTGAAACATACCTATTGGTTTTTGATGCTCCACCTTTACTTGTTGAAAGGTGAGGCATCGTGAGACATATATTGGTTGTAGCTATTTCATTCTAACCCACTAGAACAATGAATTTATTTCTTTATACATATTTTAAATCCAAGGGTTAAAAACCAATCTTGAATGGTGGTAGGAACTAATAAGTTGTTCCTAACAATCCAAATTTATGAATATCTGATCTCTAAAATGTAATATTAAATTCCCTTATAGATTCCATCACTCAATGGTATCCCCTCTATTGATTTTTGACCTCATATTCACTTGATCATGAATGGATTTTTGAGTAACACTAACATGCTCAGCCAAATTAAGAACAAATTAAACTTTAAAGAAAAATGGTTCCTCACCTTGGTTTGAGAAATCTAGATGAATATCCACTATAAATAACAATAATTTAAATTTTTTTGAAGAATATTTATCTGGCTGAGAATTGGACTTCGGACTCAATGAATCCACCACAGATTACCCTTTACCCAATTTATAGATCAAATTTGAGTCAAACATCTAGATATATTACATCCATCCATGCTTCCTTAAATTCAAATATATTTGTTATAAAATGTGTTTAAAACTCTTATACTCTGTAAAAAAAATGAATTCATCACCAAAGAGGTAATGATTCCAAGTATTTAAATCATGGACCACATAAGATAATTTCATGTCATATGTTAGGAAGTTCTTCTGATGAAACTATAACTTGGCATCTCTTCATGAGAACACATCCCAACCTAGATCTTGATACATCACAGTAGACTACATATCCCTAACCAGAATCTTGAAACATGAGGATAAGTGTTGATGTAAGTATAACCATATGTTCCTGAAAGGATTTTTAACATCTGTAGTTCCTTTTTATAGAAACTTATTTCTATATCAAAGATGTCATCAGTTATTCCAAACATGAAAAATATTGTACAAAATTTCTATATTATCCAGCCAAGACAAGAAAACTATGTTGCTAAAATAAATTCTTTGGTGGGTAATAGATAACATATTCTATCTTTTCAGGATCCGCATAGATTAATTTTTTATAAACTACATGGACAAGGAAACATACTACATGTATCTAGAAATTACACTTTGATAACTTGGAATACAGATGATACTCCTACAAGATACCCAACACTATTTTCAAGTGTTTCTCATTATCCTCCTTTTTCCTAGAATAAACCTATATATCATCAATAAAAATCCCAACAAAGGAATCAAGATACCTCTAAAATATTCAATTCATCAATTCTCTAAAGATATTTGGTGCATTCATAAGAACAAAATTCATAACCACATAGTTGTAATGTCTATATATACTTTTGAAAGATATCTTTTGGAATAACCTCCTTTTAAACTTGTAATTGGTGATATCCTAAATTTAAGTAAATTTTTGATAACCAATGAGATCCCCTAAATTGATCAAAAAAATCATTAATTAATGGAATAGGATACCAATTATTTATCATAACTTGGTTAAGCTTGAAATAATCCACATAAATAATAAGAGTTTTATCTTCCTTCTTCACAAATAGAAGTGGTGCTGCCCATGGATACATTCTTGGTTGAATAAAAACTTTTTTTTACAACTCTTACAATTGAAATTTTAATTCCCTCAATTTGGTTTGTTCCATCCTATAATATGGAGTTGAGATAATATTGGTCCTCGGTAGGAGATCAATCATAAAATCCACTTCTATTTTGGGTGGAAAATATAAGAAATTATCAGAGAAAACATCAGGAAACTGATCAACTATAGTTGGAAAATTTCCATTCCAAAAATCATCCATAGATGCCAATTTAAGAGATGATAAATGATAAGATATGGTTCCAACTACTAGTTCCAAAAGTACATCTTTTCTATCCTTTACACAAAAATCTACTCTAAATAGATAATCATTTCTATCTAGAGATGTGAAAATATCCATTGATATATAAGAGTTGGTGTGATCTTTAAATGATGTCAATTAATCCATCCCCAAAATCAATTCATAGACATCTATATCAAGAAAACAGAAATTATAAAGTAACTCAGACCCATCGATAGTTATAGAACCAGATCTACACATAATGGCTCAACATTCTCTTTGACTAAGAGAAATTTTTAGTTTTAAAAAAGAAGGAATCATCTAAAAAAACACACCCATATTATCAATGAAATGAGAATGAATAAATGAGTGGGACATACCCATATACAAAAAATATTTCATAAGGGTATAATTAAAAATAATCATACCTCTCACCATCAAAGGACCATATTGATAATATTTCTCTTTATTACCTTTTTGAGAAGGCATTGGTTATGGAGTCATGGTGTTCCTAGATTCACCTTGGCCCTCTCTATTTTGATGATGAGAATTATTCTACTACACTTATCCAATTTAAGCATAAGATGCCCGAGAAACATGATATGTGTCTCTAGCACCCGACCATAGAGCACTGTGACAATAGTGTTGAAGATGTCCCATATTATTGCAATTGTTACATGATATAGGTGGTGCATTAACACTATTTACCTTGAAAAAATGGTTCTTCATTACAATCTCTCTTGATGTGATCCATTGAACCACACTAAATACATACCTACTTATTTTCGGGATAAGGATGAAGATTTACTGATCCCATGGTCTGATTTTGAGGTGTCCCACCACTTTGTATATAGGGGTTACTCTTCCTATAATTCTCATCATTAGTATTCCCACCTGTTCTGATAGAAATAAACATGCTCCCCGAAACTATATTTCCTAAGATATCCATTTCTAAAACCATATATCTATTGAACATTTTTATATAATCCATAATACAAAGAACAAAAATCTTTGAAAAAATATCCAACCTCAACCCATATTAAAGAATTTGTACCTTCAAGGGTTAACATTCAATAAATTTTAGGTTAAAATAGACTACATGCATAAACTTAACCACACACTATGTCACTGAGAAATTATATTACTCCAAACTAAAAAATTCTATTATTCAAGAAATCTAGAAGGTGTAGGGATATAATTGATTGTTAAATGATTATTCAAATCTCTTGTTATTCCTTGGTCCAATTTATCCTGAACTACTAATTCCCACCATTGGAATGCCAAATACTCTATCATATACATTTCTAAATTTACCCTTAACACTACTGGTGTCTCAATGAAATTGAAGATTCAATTAATCCAATTCAACCAGACTTCTTCTTTTTCCAGCTCAGAATTCCCCCAAAAGAGGGATGGATTCTTCTTTAAGAAAGGAATAAAATAGTATGATTTTCAAGGTTCATAATTCTTATTACCCTTATCCATGTTCTAGAAATCCTGTACAATTCTCTAAACCAGATGTTGGTTTTCTTGTTGCTCAGGTGCAACCACATTTTCAAAAGTCTCTTTTGGTTGGTTTCTATGATACCTAACTAGTTCCATTCATAATAATCAAAACAAAACTCTATTTTGTCTCACTCATTGCAAAATAAAGTATTCCTAATTGAAATTTACAATATCAACACATATCACAACATATATTTCTATAATTCAATCATCAACAATATTTTAACCACTTTTGGAAATACTCCAACCATGCCTTTCAAAACAACCATTTTCACTATTTTCAAAAATCAACACTTTTTTCCATTTCATAAACCATTAAATTAGAATGAAACATGTAGTATTATTAGAGAATATTATCATCAATGTGTGTCCTTAAAAATGCATTGTCTAAGCCCATGACGATGAAGTGGCAACTCACCTATAAGTATCTTAATGACTTATGTACCCAAACACCCTGGTAAACTGAAGTTCAACATAAAGAGGTTGCCTACACCTTTTTATGCTCTATATTTCAAGTTCAAAAAATAAAACTCCTTAATACCATACTATGAAAAAGTATGAAACTATTTATATATCTAAGACCAAGCAAAATTGACACCATTTCCTATATAAAAAACCAAACAATGGTGATACCCTTTGTCTCAAAAAGATATTTGGACTGACCAAGACCGATACCATTTATAGCATCCCACCCATACTCATTGGATTAATGAGTGATAGGGGAGTTACTAGGACTTAGGTGACATATCCAATAAACCAAATTCTAGAAATAAATTCCAAGGTCCTCAAAATATTAGGGGTATGATTTTACCATTGATAGATAAAATAACTAAAATGCATAAACAATAACCAAAAGATTTCTATATGACTCATTAGTACAAAATAAAACCCAAATAAAACCACACCAAAAATTATATCATAGTATAAGTAGAAACAAAAATACATAATCAAGAGTACCAAATTCAACTAAACTCAAAACTCCAAGGTGACGACATCAATGACACCCCACCCCCTCCAAGATCCAACTCCACATTCCAAGCCATGTTATCAAGAAGCATCAGTAAATAACTAATATACCTTACCTTTAACTATATATTGATAGATGATATCTACAAATTAACAATAGTTCCCAAGAAAGGGGTGATTCCAACATCAGTAGGTTTCCCCCAATGACTTTCCAGTACATTCCACAATGAAAAAACTTATGATCACATTATATAGAACAGTTTAATGTAATAAAAATAGTTATAATAAAATACATAAACTAATTTTCCATATAAATAATCAAGAAAGATATTAAACCATTTCCCATTTAATTTTTTATAATTGTTTTCAAGTCCAAACACACACACACTCAAGATTGGTGTAACCATTGATGATCGAACTTCATGTCCATACTCCATCCCATTGATGGTGGTACTTCACGACCATTATATATCCCATTAAACCCACACCCAACAAATTTATGCCAACATCAAGACAAGTCATTTCAATCAAAACATTTATTTCTTTTTAAATAATTTACTTAAATAATTTACATGTATTAAACCACACCACAATTTTAAAATCATAATTTCAAAATTATAAAAAATGGGGTATTTCGAAAACCAATCGACTTTATACAATTTTCATGCTAATAGTAAAAAATTATTTTCTTCTAGAATTACAAAAATATTTCAAAATATTTTCAAGAAAATAATTCAATTAAAAGTATGCCTTCAAGTCTAAATCGAGTGGAGACAAGATAGAATCCATATACCTCTTAAACTTTGGAGAAAATGAAGAACGACACCAGAAAACTTCTAGATCTGATCACAACTCATGTTTCCGTAAATAGATCCTACAATATTTCATCATAAAACAATTCATAACACACATATATATACCTAATAGACTATATATATGGTTTTGAGATAGATAATAACCTTGGATCTAATAATAATGAAGAATAATGGGCACTTACCAACAAATCTAGGCCTCCAATTCACATTAATTCACTGATGGATCACTCCCAAATCAAAGGGAATCATTTCTCATGCCTTGGGAGAAAAATTAATTCAAGTTGTGGGAGGATTAGGGGGAAAATGAGGTATTAAGGGTATATTTCATTTTAGATCCACATTTTAAGGAGGTTCAACTATATTCCACATTGTTAGGCCTCATGGTTTGGAAAACGGTGTGCTAAAAAGGTGGTTCTACTATATTAATGCCATACCTCACATGATTGGCTCACATGGTTAGAAAAACCATGCCCCAACCATGTTTTCCCATCATTTTAATGATGTAAGGTTTATAATAGGAATTTATACGGTTTGGAAAAACCATGTTCCTTTCCAATGTACACTTTATTCTCTAAGATTGTTTCTTGGAGATGCTACAGTGTTTCTATTAATCATGCACAAACTATTCACCTCCAGAAAAGCCTTTAAAACATACCAAAACCCATCTAATAAACTGTAAAATTAACTTGAACATCATATAGAATCAAAATACCTGAATAAAGGGTTTTGTACTTGAAACTAGGGGTGATACACTAAGGCCCCTAGGAAGGGAAAGAAACCCGTTGTCCTTAGATGGTTAGAAAGAAAATTGCTAAGTTCAACTCCAAACTAGTTGAAACCTTAAAGGAACTAGAATCTAAGACCTGACACTAACAAATATACTCCTCAAAACCCCCTTTTTGTTCCCCAATCATAGTAAAACTCTTCATGAGGGAATATAATTGATCACATATTCCTTATTATAAACCTATAGATACATCGAAAATGTAAAAGGAGTAATTACATACTATATAGAAGAACAGAGTTCCTTCTCAAGATGTCTCACTTGAGAATACTAATTCAGAAAACGGTTTGGGAAAAAATGAAAATTTTCCTTGAATTTGATACTAAGAACCCGTATTGATAAAATTTCATATTAAAGAGAGACAATCTCTTGTGTATTCACTAAAACCATGGTCGATGAGAGGAACTTCACTAAAAATTCATTCTGAAAGTTGACCCACAAAACATATTCCTCCTTCTGATCACCAAGATATAGTGTCTACCACTGATTTTCATCTCTCAATATATGTCTAACTTCCAACATGACCCAATACTCTATCGAGGATCATATCAAACTAAAGGTAATATCAGGATCCTCCAATAATCTCTTTATCTCTAGATCAGAAACACTACCTTCACACATACCCAAAGAATGTTACTTAAAATCATACAATTTTTTCTACAACCGATAATCCTTTCCAATAAGATTATCCCTCTGGCGATCAACCAAGTCATCCTATTTAAACTACACTAACCAAACAAAACAAATAAAATGACCAGGATACATGGATGAAAGAAAAACAAATATTTCATAATCTTAGTAGTATGTAATTTTATTAATATTCATTTAAATCATTTTAACTTTTTTCAAAATTCCTAGAATCACCAAATTCAAACAAGGACAAAAGTCAAACATGATGCATGAACCTATATAAGGTCTCTACCCTAAAAGTGTAACCACCTAACTTGGTCATTCAGTAGGCTTAGATTCCTTGCATTAGATCACATAGGGTCCAAAAATCTATTATCTTAAGCAATCTTCCCTATCCTATGTCACACACCAAAAACAACTGATGTGGTTTTCCTACCAACCCATGAAATCCTAATTATGAATAACTCTGAACATTATCCTATATCTCAATCATCACCTTTGATACGAGTCTTTCATGTCCCCTCCCCCAAAGGTACCCCTCCTAGGCCAACAATGAAGGAAGAGAGATAATGACCCCTGATTCAAACCTCTGGGAGGCCTTGGGTTGGAGACTATCACTGAAGGTATAAAAAATCACAAATAGGAGGAATTACCCTCTATAATAATATGATCAGAAGACTGGATAAATAAAATGAAATAAAATCCATGACATAATAAATAAAGGAAACCAAAATCATCCCACAATTTATGTGTAAGTAAAACAAATATAAATAAAGTCTCCATATAAATACCAAAAATGAAATTACTAAGGTAAAAACTCAACAAAAACTCCAAATGTAGAAGATATTAATATATAGTATGATCTAAATATTCTTATTGGAAACCAGAAATTTAGTTATATACATGGGGTGAGCATATAAGTATAATCATTAGAAACTTTAAAGTCTCTCGAGAACAAGTGAAATAATCATATTAATGCACCAGTGAGTAAACAGAAGAACGAACAACAGCTAAACTTGTAAACTAACCAATAACATCCTTACCAAGGAACACTCACCAAATAATGCATCCATTTATAATAACATAAAAATATTCGTATCAATGGTGTACCTCGCACCACTTTTTGACTAGGTTTACTCTCTTACACCCCAACTTTGAAGGTCATGGTGCTCCCATATATTCTATACATAACATCACATCACATATCACTCAATGCATCATGGTCCATCATGTCACATCACATCTCACCTGAAGACACTTGGGCTATCACATCACATAAAATCTCACCAGAAGACACTTGGGCCATCACATCACACCGCATCTCGCCTGAAGATTAAAAGGCCATCACATCACACTACATCTCAGCCAAAGATAGATAGGCCATCACATCAAATCACATATATCATGAGGACACCCGGTCTATCACATCACATCATATAAATAACTGGTATATTAGGGTATCAGGATCCTGAAGGACATCAACCTTTCTCCCTCCTCCTACCATGCACAACACCCACCATAATCCATCTCATTATCTCACCAACAATCAACACTAATGAACTTTTGACTTTTAGACATCATATCCCATGAATATCTAACTTTTATATAAGAGAGAGTGGGGAAGATCAGGTATTCATCCATCCATCATCACCACCTCGATATTGGATGAAATACCCCCAAAATATTTACTTTTCTGTATAATGTCCTTGACATGGGTGGGTTTCATATAAAAATCAAATGTAACATACAAGGTATATATATATATATATAAAGACACACATAATCCCAGTATATGGGTTAAAAAAAAGAACACCAACCATGTCACAACTTCACCACCCAACATCACAATTCCACCACTTTTAATGACACTACTAAATGAAAAAAATCACAAGAATAAGCCACAAGACACAACCCATATTTTATCCTCTTTATAAAATTAAATAATTTTCTAGATCTCAGATTACCAACCAATTTCATTCATTAAACTTGTTCATTATTAACCAAGGAATTTTGATACTACCCAAGAAACTATCATAATGCATCACATAATTATAAATATCATATTCATTCCAACTATCCTCACACTTCCACCATTTCATTTCAACAATCACCTCCTCATCACATCCACCACAAACAAACCACATCTCATCACATCCAACACATACCAACTACATGTCATCACCTCACCACCCCACATCAAAAAAAAAACATAACCACCACATACCATTGAATACACCATGTATTATAACCACACACATCAAAACACCTTTCACACCATTAGCAGATTTTTTATATTTAACAAAATTGGATTTTCATCACATTCACTTCTTTATTTTAGGGACATTCTAACACAATCCAAAATTTTAGGGGAAACCATTTCATTAACTGAATATTAGTGGTTATCCAATTACCATTTCAGGTAATAACAAATAACACACAACATGGTTTCCAAAATCACAACAATCATAATGTATGAAAATCCACAAAGGGACATAATTTTCATTAAGGTGTCAAGACCGTTCAATCAGAACACCAATAATATCAAAGTTGTAAAATGTGAGATTTAATTCCCCTTTCCTTCAAAATTATAAGATTACCAATTAATTATATTCATTATGTTCGGTGTAATATATTCTAAATGATAAAAAATAGCACAACCCCTCCTGTATAATGATAATAAATGAGAAATGAATGATTCCCTACCTCAAATAGAGATTATTTATTCACTTCACAAGGTTGGAACAAGAGGAAACAATCACTAGGAATGATAATGAATAAGAACACCTTGATCACCCTAAACAAAAAAACAATATATGTATCCTATATAAACAATACTAAAACCTAATATTTATCTTGATAGTAACCTACCAAGACAAGAAAATAGGGGAAAATGAGAAAAGGAAGATAGAAACTTGACTAAACCACCATGGATCGATACTCCAAGGATGAGGTCTAAATCCACCAAAAGGGAGCTGGAAGATATTCTTAGGATTCACTTCGGACACCAAAGGAATAAGAGGCAAGTTTGAAAAGATATTGGGTTTGAATAGATCTTGGAATTTATACCTAGTCTGGAAAACAAAAGACCATGACATAACCTATGTGACCACACCGCGTAACTGCTAGAAAAACAAGGGACAATGGCCACACCACAACAAGGATATTCAAATAATTATCTTAGAATAATTTTTATTCAAATGATGTAGATCCTATTAAATAGGGGTGACCAAGGTGTAGCCTAGACAACTATTATGCAAAACCCTAGAAACCAGGAAGAGGTTGTGATGTAGCCCTAGCTCCATAGTGTAACTACCCCCAAAATAATAGAACCACCCAAACACTCACCCCAAACTAAAATCCATAGCCAACATATTATATTTTATCCCTTGTCCACCAACATGGTACTATACCACATCAAACACCTCTACACTGTAGTTATGGTTATTTTGGTAGTACCTCCAAAACAGCTACTTGGGATCTCTATGTCATTGTCGACTTATCCACGCCACAACAACTACCCCTATAGTGTAGCCTAATTTTACATTATATAGGAAAACTCTAGTTGGATTGTCCAGATAAAACCTCTCATCCACTCTCAAACTCCTCAACCCCCCATGACACCCACAACACTATAATTCTGGTAAAGTAACTGGTCGGGAGGTTTTGGCCGTTATAGATAGGAACCTCACCACTCAACTCAGAATATTATACTATATATAGTACAAAATTGGGTATATGGCAATGTTAATCATTAAAAAATGAAATATGAGACAAATAAAAATAACAAAATACAATTATATTCAAAATTAAAACTCATCCTGAATACTAAAATTAATTTAAAAAATATTGATTTTTATTCATTAAAGTTTGTACACACAAACTTTAAAAAAGGTATGCATTACCTTTCCAAGTCAATCAAGAATACCCTTACTTTAAAAGTGAAACAGAGAATAATGGTGAAGAATTATTCATTATTAAAATTAATGTAAATATAAAATCATAATGAATCATTGGTAAAAGATCCTCCAATGTGAATTCATAATCTAAGCCTTGATGATCCTCATAAATAGTACCCTCCTATTTATTTTATAAAAACATGGGTTCCTTATGTCTCATGTTGTTAAAAACTTCCCCAATCACTCAATAATACCCTTACATTTAAATTTCAATAGAGAATAATGGGTAAGGATCAGTAATTATAAAAATAAAAGTAAATATAATATAATAATGAAGCATTAGTAATAGATCCTCCAAAAAAATTCATAATCCAAGCCCTGATGATCATCATCAGTAGTGGACTCATATTTCTTTTATAGACACATTGGTTCCTTATATTTCATCTTGTTCAATCCTCATAAAAACTTCTTCATTTAAAATCTTCATATTATTTCCTTTTTTTTTCTAATCATCATATCTACACCATGACTACGTCTTCCATAAAATCAACAGCTTTCAATATTTTATGTTTAATGAAATATATTTCATGTTAAGATCCATTTTTAAAACTACATTTGATTTAATTTATACTAACATGGAACCCAAGAATTTTTCTTGATGTTTGGATGAGTCTCACAAAGCCTGAATGTTACCTTCTCCTGGTCTTCATAAGTTAATCTTTGGAAAAGTGTGAGATAAACCGTGAGGTTTTGGATCAATGGATAGACCATGAGATTCAGGTAAATTTATCATATAATAGTGACTATATAGTTAGAAATTTACCATTTGGTAAACTCATCACGTGGTATATTGTAATGAACTTGTTTTCACATTAGGACTTTGTGGAATTTTCAGTAACAGTCGATGGATCTCTTATTGTAGTTGATGGATTGACTGTATGAATAAAAAGTGACCACATGATGGAATCAAAATGAAAGAAATATAAATAATCCTTTAGGTAAATTTATATACTCAATTTAAAACAAAAAACACATGTAAGTTTCCATCATGTGGTTAATTGATATGAATGTGTAGTAAGTTGAGCTGCATAATTAATTATTTAGTTCTTTTGTGGTAGGTTATAGGCTTTGTAAAATTATAGTAATGGTAAAATTTCTATAAAACTTATAGAATTAAAAAAATAAAAAATCATATACCAAAACATTCATGATTTATTGTATTCATTATTATAATAGCTTCATGTATTAAATAAAACAATTAAAAACCAAGGTAAAAGTCATTTTCTCGCTAGAGCTAAAAATATTCCTATAATTCAAACATGTTAAAATTACCTAGTAAATGATAAAATGGTGGGATTAAAACCATAAAAATAATAAATTAAATATATTAATGTATTAGATATTCTAATTCCCCAACAATTAAACCTTATAAGTCAAACAAGTGAATTTTAGATAGATTACCAAAGTAAAATTTAAAATATCTACCCAATGTGTGTTCCTTGTTCAACACCATAATTCATATTCTTATCATGAAATGTCACATACATAGATTATTTTAAATGTATTTTTATTTTAATTTCCATTAATGCTTTGTTTTGGGGGGCTTCCAAAGTTTTTATGGAGAATAGGTGAGTTTTCATGAATTGGGCCAAACCGTGAGCCCAATTTCAGATTTAAAAATAATTTTTTTTTATTTTATAAATTATTAATTTTTTAATATTTTTCACTCATTACTACTCCTAAATGTCCTCCCCTGATATATTAACACCACAATTAAAATTTGGAGCCTTTTGAAATCCATAACCAAGGTGTATATGGGTTTTTATTTAAGGGATTGGGCCTGCCCGGAAGCCCAATTCCAGTTTTAAAAATAAAATTTGATTAATTAATAAATTATTCATTTTTAAGGTGTTTTCGGTGATTCCAAGCCCCAAACACTCCACTTGAACCCATCCGAGTGTCCAATGTCATCACACACTCTTTTCAGCTCATTTTCATCGTGGTTTAGGTCAAAACTTCTGAAGAACTCAAATTTAGGGCAGATTTATAAAGGTAATTTGTTTCTTTCATAACTCCTTTGATTCTTACTCTTTTTACCCATTAAAATTCCTAAATGATCTACCTATCCTTGTTCGAACCTCCCTTGAAAGTTTGAGTATTTTTAAAATCATATATTGGTATTTTTGAGGGCGATTTCTACAAGATATTTTAAGTAAGTTGTTCTCCTCCTTTCTTCTTTCAATTTGTTTAAAGTTACATACAATTTTCTTAGGGTTTCTTCCTTTATCATTGAGGTTACTAATGTCCAGGAAGTAGGGTTTAAAAATTAGCATTTTATCTTGTTTTTCATGGTCTGAAATTCTGGTTTTAGGTCTGGTTTACCTTCCTTGAGGTGCGGCGGTGGTGCGTTTGAGTTTTCGCACAAAGGATTCAAGGGTTTCTTTGGTTTTGGTAGGTGATTCCATTGTGTATGAAATATTTGTGAATTGGATACTATTTTTATGGTATTTTCATGCTTATTCAATTTTATTATTTCTGAAAAATATAGTTTTAGTGGTGTTTGTATTTAAAATGAATCCTAAAGGCCAATTTCATGTGAAATTGGGGGTTTTTCATAGAAATGTTTTATTAGTTTAATTGGGGCTACCCTATAAGTAACTACTTGATTTTATTGAACTATAATAGGGATAAAAATAATGTTTTTAATTATTGTCACTTGTGTTTGTTTCTGAAAAATCTGGTTTTAATGGTGTTTGTGAACCACATGAAATTCTAAGAGTTGTGTTGGGTAAAATAGAGACTTTGCAATGATGTCGTTTCTTGAACCATATAGGGTTGCCCTAAAAATGATTTCGTGTTTTCACTGAAATGTAGAAGGATTACCTTTATGTTTTGGAAACTTAAATATGTGCACATAGTATGCAAGTGAGATATATAATGAGTTTTGTGTCCGAAACACTACGAGATTTTGAGGAATTGTTTTATGAAAAATCTAAGTGTTTTGTTGCGTGTTTTAAGTGGTATAAAATTTGATAGCTACTATATTGGTTGTGTTTGACCATTAATAGTGTTTTATATGAATATTAATTTATGTTTCATGCTGAAATTTATTGATCACAAAAGGGGAAACCCGGGTACCTAGGTGGGGCGGATTTATACTAGTACGACTAGTGGACCAGATGAGTTTTGTCCCTGTTTCAATTAGCATTTAGATAACGAAAACTCTAACTAAACTATGTGGATGATTATTGGGGACCACTAGGTAATGGGTATGTTCCCTACTATTGGCTCGTGCATGAGAAAGGATTTTTCTATGGTTAATTTACACCGAGGTACGAGGTACATAGGGCCCAAGACCACCTAGTGCCTAGGGGTGTTCCCAATGTTGTTGCTCATTGGATTTGTAGTATTTACCCATGTCTTAGGGTGTGTTTGTAATTAAATTACAGTATCTAACATTTCTATTTTAATGTGTTAATATTCTGAAAATTTTGGATTGAAAACTATTTTCAATTAGAGGTTTCATTTCTTGAAATTTTAACACTACTTTTCCTTGCGTTTGAAAACTGCTTTCTTTTTTCACATTGTATTTCTTACTCTTTGGAATAATTGGGTGGTATCCTAATGGGATTAGGCTCACACCCTACTTACACCCCTTTGGTGTAAGTAGACTTGGTTATGTTTGATTCAGGTAAATGAAAGGCTAAGGGTGATGGCGGTTCATGGTGTTAGTTCCCATCCTTGGTGCGAAGTTGTGGAGATAGCTTGGGGGCGATGACCCCTAGTCGTGTGGAGACCTTGGGGCTGTCTTGATGATATAATTATTTTTATTTGGACCACTTGTATTATCTTTAAACCAATGTACTTAGTTATGGTTTTTACATAAGTCTTGTTTGGCTCAAAAATTTCAGATTTATATTATGGATTGTTTTTAATGTTTTATGCTTTCATACTTGGGTAAATCGTTCCCAAACCTAAATTAATGATAACCGGGCACTTGTGTCAGCCCGTGGGTATAGGGAACGCCCTTCGGGTCATGTCATGGGCTGGGTTTGGTGCCAGTTTTGGCGGTGACCATATTCGGTTCGTGACAAAATGGTATCAGAGCTGGTTCGCTCCTTGAGTCATGTTTTTTGGGGAAGAGTCAGCATAGTCTGGAGCTAGGATTTTGGGACTTGAAATTTCAGTCATGGGCAGTGTGCCTGGCCAGCACACCTCATGATGGGATTCAAGTCACCATGGGAAGTATGGATTTATCTATGTATTTTGGTTTTCTTGGTCTGATGATGATTAAGGGAAATGAAAAGAGAGTTGGGTTAATGGTCTCAGTAAGCTCGCAGGGCCTAGCAAGCCATGTGGAGCTGGGGATATTCCCTAGAACACTCTCTATGAAAGTGAAGTGATTGGAATATGGCCGCCAACCATATGTCCAAGTTACCCACTGAAACTAGTTTCCTCTCACATTGTCTTGTGTTCTTTAGTTTTGAAATCTTGGAACTTTGGTTTTAAACTGACTTGGTTTTAAGAAGTGTAAAGTTTTTGTGAAATGATTTTCAAATAAATATGGAATTTTTTGATTTATGAAATGGTGGAACTGAATTTTTAGAATTGTTTTGAAATGGAAAATAGTATGCTTACACCTCTTTTGAAATCCGGAACCATATTGAAGTTTGTTTTCAAAAGTGTTTTTATTGAATTATGGATTCTTTTCTAAATGGTTGTGTCCTTATGAAATGTTTTGTAAGATGTGAATTGGGATTTTGATCTCATTGTTAGCAGTTTTGAGAAAAAGGTTGTGTTAGTTGACTGTTTTGGTTTTGAAAAGTGGAACGAATTTTTGTTTTAACCTTTGGTATTTTCTTGAGCAACCACATGCATGGGGTTATATGGGATGATGGATGTTTGATGGAATGACTGGATGAGTGCTAGGATGGATATGAGGAGGGTGACCGGTGTGGCACCAAAACATGCATGTGTGAGGCCCATAGGGTACCATTGGTGGATACGCTTTCTGCTAAACCATTTGTTTTCAAAGAATTGGTTTTAAATAAAAACATGATGTCTTGATGAATAGTTTGGTATGGTTTGTATTATGGGTTTTTGAAAATGTTGATGTTGTGAGATGTTTTGAGTTCAATAACCCCTTCTATTTGAACTGTGTTTTGGGTTTGTGTTTGGTCGGTAAGCTGTGTTGTAGGGACGGTTAGTGGTCTCTTTTGAAAAAAAATTGTGATGCCTTTATGGTGGTTCCCTTCATGTGTTTAGATCTGGTTTGTGGCATGTTTTGACCAATGGACCATCTTGGTTGGGTCCTTGGGTTATCTCATTGGATAAGGTACTCCCTCATTAAGGGTTAATGCACAACTGAAGTGCAACCCGTTTTGTTTCGCCATTGGAAAATCCTACAGTTGATCAATATAAATAATATTTTATCAAACATTTTTTTTATTGAGTCTACACCCATTCATTTATCTGATTTGTGGATCCTCTTGTAGTGGGATAGTGCTTGTGGAAGGTTGAAAGAGACCTTAGTTTCTTAAGTTTCCTGATTCATTAAAGGTGGGAGTGTTCTTTCATTGTTAGTATGGATGAGTGTCTTAATGGTGTCTAAGAGGGCCTTTGGGTTCTTTATAGTCTCTTTGAAAAAGAGTTATTATTAAACCACCAATTTTGAGATTTCGGTCATGATAGGATATTGTGTCCACTTTTTGGACTTATCTGTTGTTTAGGGACTTTGAATATGGTCTCGTTCCATGTATTCTTTCTATCAATCGCAAGGGTCATGTTCGGTGACGCATTGTGATGTTGTGTGCTCTTTTGACCATAAAGGTGAAGTTTACATAATCCTCTAAGGTTCTATGTTATGTTGGGATTATGTCACCCTTGTAAGAAAACATAAAATCATCTATCTTAGAGGAAGGTGTTTATACGTGTCTTTCCCTTCTGTTGTTTCTCACCCAAAGAAACAAGGTGTGATGTGTGTGCATCTTCTGATCCCTTGTTTCAATGAAATGTCTGGTTTTGGTAAAGTGGGTTATAGAGTGTGTTATGTCTTGATAAACCCATCGGGGTATGTGGTGTAGTTGTTTGTGGCACCGAAAGAAGAAGTTCCACATATGGGTTTCAACAGCCTAACTGCGTGGCTGAAGATGCTTCAATATTTTGAGCTCCAGCCATGGGTCCTGGAGAGAAGCTGGCGCATAGTCATGGGAAACACCAGTGTTGTTTAAAAACTTGTACAAAGTCCTATCCTCAGTATGAAAGATAGGAACAGTTTAAACCTATGGTGTCATCATATTTCTTCTATTGTTCCCATTCGGTGGAAATAGGTGGATGGTCTTGTACCCATGTCATCACACAATGTTATTCCCTCCCCCTTTGGTTTCCATTGAGTCTTTGGAGAATGGTTGGAATTTTGGCTAGACAAGTTAAGCACATGGTTTTCACATGGTTAGTTCTAACCATGAACAAAAAAATAACCATGCAGATATAAGGATCCACATAGTATCGCACAGTTTTCCAAACTGTGCAGACTAACCATGCGACCGTCCCACCTTCTTAATTTTGGGGTCTTTTCGTGTCGGCCCATGCCGGTCGGTTAAGATGGTTGGTTCTTGTGGTAGGAATACCCACTGTGGGTATCATGTATATTATTTTGTAAATTTCTAATTTATGTATACCCCTTGTACTAGGGAGTCTATTTGGGCCTCCCACTATTAGTGTCTTGATTCTGTCTCGAAAAAAAAATTAAGTTGTCTCTTACGGTGGGGAGCCCATTTGTGTCTCTTCATATGAGTAACTCAAATTTTTCATTGGTTTTGTATGGGAAGTAGGTATTATCATTTGGAGATATCTAACTACTTACATCTTACTTTGGTAAACATTTATATTGGAGAGTGACCAATGGTTTAGTTATAGTAGGGAAAGTGTAACCTTGTTCGATGTTGATTTTTATTTGGGTAAATTGATTGAGTGTTGTTCAGATTGTGTTTAAGGAGTTTTCATTTGGGATAAAGCCTGAATGTTCTTGATTCTTTCAGTAAATTGGTTTATGTCAGGTTTGTGAGAGTATTCCTTCCTTCAATGATCACTAGAGGTGTTATGGCCTTTGGGGGAGAAACCTGGAAAGAGAGTACCTCTTGGTTTCTCAGTTGGGTTTGGTTGTTGCTTTGACCTTACTGTGACTTTCCGGGGCGGAAAGTTTTCATGGTGGGGAGAATTGTCACATACATAGCTTATTTTAAATGTATTTTTATTTTAATTTCCATTAATGCTTTGTTTTGGGGGGTTTCCAAAGTTTTTATGGAGAATAGGTGAGTTTTCATGAATTGGGCCAAACCGTGAGCCCAATTCCAGATTTAAAAATATATTTTTTTCTTTTATAAATTATTAATTATTTAATATTTTTCACTCATTCCAACTCCTAAATATCCTCCCCTGATATATTAACACCACAATTAAAATTTGGAGCCTTTTGAAATCCATAACCAAGGTGTATATGGGTTTTTATTTAAGGGATTGGGCCTGCCCGAAAGCCCAATTCCAGTTTTGAAAATAAAATTTGATTAATTAATAACATATTAATTTTTAAGGGTTTTTCGGTGATTCCAAGCCCCAAACACGCCCCCTGAACCCAGTCGCGCGTCCACTATCCTCCCACACTCTTTTCAGATCATTTTCATTGCGGTTTAGGTCGAAACGTCTAAAGAACGCAAATTTAGGGAAGATTTATAAAGGTAATTTGTTTCCTTCACAACTCCTTTGATTCTAAATCTTTTTCCCCCATTCAAATTCCTAAATGATCTACCTATCCTTGTTCTAACCTCCCTTGAAGGTCTGAGTATTTTTAAAATCATCTACTGGTATGTTTGGGGGTGATTTATACAAGATATTTTAAGTAAGTTGTTCTCCTCCTTTCTTCTTTCAATTAGTTTAGGGTTACATCCAATTTGCTTAGGGTTTCTTCCTTTATCATTGAGGTTACTAATGTCCAGTAAGTAGGGTTTAAAAATTAGCATTTTATCTTCTGTTTCATGGTCTGAAATTCTGGTTTTAGGTCTGTTTTACCTTCCTTGAGGTGCGGCGGTGGTGTGTTTGAGTTTTTGCACAAAGGATTCCAGGGTTTCCTTGGTTTTGGTAGGTGATTCTATTGTGTATGAAATCTTTGTGAATTGGATACTGTTTTTATGGTATTTTCATGCTTATCCAATATTATTATTTCTGAAAAATATTGTTTTAGTGGTGTTTGTATTTAAAATGAATCCTAAAGGCCAATTTCATGTGAAATTGGGGGTTTTTTCATAGAAATGTTTTATTAGTTTAATTGGGGATACCCTATAAGTAACTAGTTGATTTTATTGAACTATAATAGGGATAAAAATACTATTTTAATTATTTTCACTTGTGTTTGTTGCTGAAAAATCTGGTTTTAATGGTGTTTGTGAACCACATGAAATTCTAAGAGTTGTGTTGTGTAAAAATGGAGACTTTGCAATGATGTCGTTTCTTGAACCATATGGGGTTGCCCTAAAAATGATTTCGTGTTTTCACTGAAATGTAGTAGGATTACCTTTATGTTTTGGAAACTTAGATATGTGCACATAGTATGCAAGTGAGGTCTATAAGGAGTTTTGTGTCCGAAACACTACGAGATTTTGAGGAATTGTTTTATGAAAAATCTAAGTGTTTTGTTGCGTGTTTTAAGTGGTATAAAATTTGATAGCTACTGTATTGGTTGTGTTTGACCAGTAATGGTGTTTTATATAAAAATTTATTTATGTTGAATGCTGAAATTGATTGAGCACAAAAGGGGAAGCCCGGGTACCTAGGTGGGGCGGATTTGTACTAGTACGACTAGTGGACCAGATGAGTTTTGTCCCTGTTTCACTTAGCATTTAGATAAAAAAAACTCTAACTAAACTATGTGGATGATTATTGGGGACCACTAAGTTATGGGTATGTTACCTACTATTGGCTCGTGCACGAGAAAGGATTTTGCTATGGTTACTTTACACCGAGGTACGGGGTACATAGGGCCCAAGACAACCTAGTGCCTAGGGGTGTTCCCAATGTTGTTGCTCATTGGATTTGTAGTATTTACCCATGTCTTAGGGTGTGTTTGGAAGTAAATTACAGTATATAACATTTCTATTTTAATGTGTTAATATTCTGAAAATTTTGGATTGAAAACTTTTTTCAATTAGAGGTTTCATTTTTTGAAATTTTAACACTACTTTTCCTTACGTTTGAAAACTGCTTGCTTTTTCACATTGTATTTCTTACTCTTTGGAATAATTGGGTGGTATCCTACTGGGATTAGGCTCACACCCTACTTATACCCCTTGGGTGTAAGTAGACTTGGTTATGTTTGATTCAGGTAAGGGAAAGGCTAAGGGTGATGGTGGTTCATGGTATTAGTTCCCATCCTTGGTGCGGAGTTGTGGAGATAGCTTGGGGGCAATGACCCCTAGTCGTGTGGAGTCCTTGGGGCTGTCTTGATGCTATAATTATTTTTCTTTGGACCACTTGTATTATCTTTAAACAAATTTACTCAGTTATGGTTTTTAAATAAGTCTTGTTTGGCTAAAAAATTTCAGATTTATATTATGGATTGTTTTTAATGTTTTATGCTTTCATACTCGGGTAAATCGTTCCCAAACCTAAATTAATCATACCCAAGCACTTGTGCCAGACCGTGGGGATAGGGAACGCCCTTCGGGTCATGTCACGGGCTGGGTTTGGTGCCGGTTTTGGCAGTGAGCAGATTCGGTTCGTGACATGAAAAATTAAGGATATTGATTTCATTTTCATTTTTAATTATCTTATATTGATTCTATATGCTTTCATCCCCTCATACACACTTATACTTACCTTCCTAGAATATTTTACTCAACACTCAAGTATGATTTTCATGCAAGGTTTTCCTGTTCCAATTTCATATTAGTCTCATTATAGGATTAATGAATTTATTTATATCTACCCAATTATTAAAGTATTTATTCATATCATGATGTATTAATCAGGTTTATTCTATGTATTAAGGATTTTTTGGATTTGAATGTTAAATTCTTGAGGCTGAATGAGGTGGATTGGATCTAAGATGAAACACAATGCATGATTTTTTGTTTCCACTAAGAATTATTCTCCCTAAAATTCATATTTAACAAATAAAACTTCACTTATTTTAATTATATAGGTTTATCCCGTTGTTCTTATAAATTAAATAGTATAATTATCCCCTTTCATTGTTCCCTTTAGTAGGTTTCACAATTCTTTTTTACTTCTGTTCTGCTCTTGATCGCAGAGAGGGACTCTAATTTTTTCTTCTTGGTGGTGTGAGATATTATTAGAATTAGATTATTATATATTCTCCCTTAATCATGATATATTCTAAGACCTCCCTTCCACTTCTTAAAAAAACTATACTCAATAATATTTTATTTTATAGCACTTTTATATCAGATTATGTAAACTATTTTAGCTTCCAATCAACATCATTTGTTATCATAACTCCTCTCTTACATCATGGGTGGTATATCCCCATTAAATTAAAACATTATTGATTGTATTTATTCCATATTTACCCCTCTGTGGAATTTGTTTATCATATATTCATATATTTGTTTCTCTTTGGAATCATATTTATGAAGGAAAGAGAGAGAATTTTTCACTTCAAGAGTGTGGGGTAACGTCATTGTTAGCCTTGGATTACAGAAATAAAATTTTCTCATTCATACCATTGTGATATTTCTCCAAAAAATAAGTACAGAATTATAGAAAATTATTCTTTAAATTCAAATATATTCTACCACATTCATGTGGATCAACCGTACGATGGAACCTGCCATGTGGTCAATTATTTGCAGCACTTCCAGAATTCACAAAACTACTTTGATTTATTTATATCAAAATCATCTACATAAAAAATACATTAAAAAATCTATATTAATTGTAATATTTAATAAAATAATACCTAATATGAAATAATATAATTAAAAACCATGTTAAAATACATTTTCTTTCTAAAGGCCAAAATAATCTTATAATCTAAACATGTCACAATTATCTAGTAATTGATAAAATGGTATGATTAAAACCATGAAAATAATCAATGTAATATATGAAATTATTGGCTCTATCCAAGGTATTTAAAATGGTCCAAAAATAATTTGGTAAATATGATCATTGTTTAAAGTGGATTTAGATGGTGAATAATTTATAGTGTTTATAAATTATAAAATTTTCTAAGATAAATATGTTTATATTTATTTATGAATAGTTTATAAATGATAATATAAAATATTATATTAAATTTCTTATTTGAAATTTATTTAACCCATTACAAAAGTAGATTTTAATTATTTGATTAAAGGTTTAAATAAAATGAATTGTGTGATAGTTATATTATGTGATGTGTATATATATATAATATGAAATGTTTATATTATTATAAAAGTTTCCATAAATATCATATATTTTGAATATTAAGTACTTTATATTAAATTAAATGTAAATTAATAATATTAAAAATATTAATAAAATAATAAATATGAAATGGTCGTGTTTACTGATGTTAGAAAATTTCTATAAGTCCAAGACTAAATTATAAAAAATCAATAATTTCTTTTTATATAAGTTGTTCATAAATGTTTATCTCATTTCAAAATTTATGAATTATTCATTTTTTAATTATCCCTTACTTTATTCAAATATATAAATTTTTTTATTATGAATTTGTGTATGATTTTTTTAAACGTGTTTAAACCACTTATTTAAATTATCATACAATAATTTAAGGAGATACATGATTTGTATGATAATTAGATTATTTTTATTCTAACTTTATTTTTTATTTTATTATGTTATGAACAAAAAGTAAGAAGTTAATTATAGTTTATACTTATTAGGTTTTATAATTATTATGAAATTTAAGTCTCTCTTGAGTAAAGAACCATGGGTAAAGGGACTTTTGGTTAAACTTCTCACTAGATTTGGAGCTTAATCTTTTTTCTGGAAATTCAAGGGTATTCTAGATATCACTCTATACTTACTCTTGTGGGATTTTTAATTTCATATGATTTTAATAATTTACAAGAAAGTGTATCATGTAACTTATGCATAGGATGAATTTTAGTATATATAAATATAGTTGGATTTTAATTAGGGTTAGTAACACAAGATATGAGTTTTATAAAGAGGTACACTTATAAATGGAATACATTAGATAGGAAGGTGAGATTTAAATCCCACTAAAAATAATAAGGGTTATATTCCTTCCAAAGTGACATTTTTCAAGACCATGATCATCCAACTAGGAAGGTTCTTTCTAAAGATAGGTATCCATGGAATATCATAGGTAAGTAAATTAAGTTATGGGTGACCCTAAGAGTTATATTCTTGTATATAGTGTTTTCTTTATGTTACCCTAAGATGAGAAACATTTTGAGATAAGATTATAGATTAATTGAGTTGGGTATATCCATATTATGGATTTGGGAAAAGGGTTTTCAACTCAAATTTATAAGTGTCATATATGATATGATTAACATAATGGACTACCTAAATAGATAATAAATAATAGGAAAAATAAAATTGAATAATTATTTAGTACAATATGGATCTTGACCTACAAATGGTTATGATGCATTTAAAAGGTTTCATAATTTTTGTTGGAAAACATTTAATAATATTACTTATTAAATAAATGTAAAAAATGATATTAATTTTATAAAATAATTTGTTGTATATAAATAAAATAATTATCATTATTCAACATGACATTGCAATCAATATTAGAGAAATAAAAACTTAATCGAATAAGCTTTATAGACTATTACAGGAACTTTAAAATAGTTCTCAAGCACGAAGGAATGTTTTATGTATTACAGCAAGTCCTTCCTAAGAAACCAAATATTAAATATGTGCAATAATATTGTCTAGATTCTCATGATAATACTAAAAGGATTCACTTTAGGTTTTAAATTCATTAGATAAAATATGGATAAAGATACTTTAGACTCTATTCATATATTCATTATAATGGGGTTTTTTATAACTTATAAAGACTATATGTTTCCTTTAAATCTTGTTCTATCTATGAACATAAATCTTAAAATATCATTGAAAATTTTATAATAATATGATTGAATTAAATATTTGTTTACTTAATTTATTCAATGTGTTGAGGAAAATTGTCCAATAAATTGGTTGTTTAAACTCTAATGTTATGTTGAAAGTACAAATGGATAAAATTTTAAGGTGGAGGGAAAATATTGGATGGTCCATTGGACAAATATGGTCATTGAAAGAAAATAAAGGTGTCGTGAAGGAGGATAAATGTTTCTATATGAGATGGAATTGTACAAAATTCTTAAAGGGGTTTTTGAAACTCTATAGATATTATATATTTATTTTTATGTTATAGAAATCAATTAATTTATTTAAAAGGTTATATGATACAAAATTTATATTCCATAAATGTTTTAAATGTACATGAGTTCAAAATTCGAGGAATGATTTATATAACTTATAATTTTTAATCAAATGATAAATTAATGTTTTTTATATCAAAGAATTGAATATAAAGGATTATTTTAATTATTTGATGAATTCATAAAAATTTTGTGTAATTTAATTTAATTCTATTATATTATAAAATATTTTTTTTAAATAAATATTTATTGTGAATATGATTACTTTAAAACACATATTTTATGATTCATAAGATTCTATAACATGTTGGAAAATTTAATAAGGATAGAAATTCTTTATAACTGATAAAATGGTTCATCAAAAACATTTGTAAAATATGAAGTAAAGGGTACCAACCAATTTTAGTGGTATATTTTAAAGAATAAAATATTATTTTTATATTTTTTCTCTAATCATATAGAATAACATATATGATATGGATACAATAGTTTATTTGTTAAATATTACCACTAAATAAAATAAGTGTTATTTACTAAACATAAAAATAGGTTGTGTATTAACCTGACATTCTACATAGAATATAGCTTATAAGAGGATGTTGAGAGTATATTTGTACTTATAAAATTTTAAAGTGTAAAAAATAAAATATCAAAGTAGTAAAATTCAATGTGAATGTCACTTTATATCCTAAAAGATTTTAGAATGTGTTGGTAATGAAATATAATTTAAATAGTATCATTTAGTTACTAAAATGAACACAATGAAATTTTTAAATGTAAAGATTATACTAATGTTGATGATTATGGACTTAGAAATAGTTCTATGTAGATAATAGAAGTTATTAACATCATAATATGTGATTTTTTATGTAAATAAGTTTGAATCATATATTCAAAGAGTTTAATGATATGAATATGATTCCACTATCTCATAGTTATAAAAAAACACTCTTAATAAATGTTTTCTATGAAAAGATCTTAATGGCATATTTTAGTAGATTGTAACATAAGTATGTGGATGGAATTACATAAATATTTAATGAGTTTAACAAAACCCTAAATGTGTAAAAATAATAATGCACTCTGGTGGTCTGTCATAAGGTATATGATTGTATGAATACTTATATATGGGTTTTTAGTATTACTAAATGATTTTAAGAATATAAATTTTTTCATGTTATACAAATAAAAGCCTCTGATTTATCATTATTTCAAGTTAGTTGTATATATATTATAAATTAAAATGATAATTGACCTATAAAAAGTAGAACTTTGATTTATACCTAACTTATATTTTTCATGGAGTATTATAGGTCATGAAAAAATGTTGAGGTCAGTATGAATAGGGATTATTTTTTAGATACATAATATACTCATGAAGAAAAAAATATTTTTTGTTTATTAAATGACCCATAATGTATACCACATGAAGTTTCATGTACTATGATTTTCATATGATTAGGATGAATGTTTTATATTGAATACTAATACCAGAGGTTATAAATATTCCTATTAATAGATCCTTTATAATTTTCTACCTTTTGCTTTCCATCCTTGAGGATGAGCTAATCAAGGGTTGGTTGGGTATATTACAAATCATGTATTCAGTTGATGATTGGACAATATAATGTTTTTCCTCTTGTATAGTGAGTATGAAAAATGATCCCTTAATTGAGATAGACTAATCAAGTGTATGTATATGTAAAGATAAGGTATGTATGATTTTTTATCTATTTTGATGAGGGAATTTGATATGCTAATCCACATGGGTGAATGACATGTGAAATGTTTATATTTCTAGTAAATCTATTTTCAATGAATCAAGAACATGTCAGTAGGATATATGGGATAGAAATTATAGATGTCTTAAGGTAACTCGATTTCTTTTACAAAGTTATTCTATGATTATTCATACTTTTATATGATATAACTAGTGGAAATATGTATAAAGATACATGGGTTTGATATATACATTGATAGCTTGACTGGTATTTTCACTTTTCTGGGGACAACTTTTTAATTACAATTATGGGATGAGGAATTCATAATTTTTTTAACACTATAAAGGATCATGGGGTCAGAATTTGTGGTTGTGATAATGGGGATTAAGTTTTTCTATAAATTGTTTGTATAAAACATTATGAGATACCTAAAAAGTGTTTTGAATGATATCTAATAGAATTATATATATGATATAACATGTGATGTAAATGAATGGTTTTTTTTTCAAATAGAAATTTGGAAGATATAAAAAATGATATTTGGGTATAATTTTCACAATTTTGTAAATATATATATATATATATTATAACATAATGTGAAATTGATCCAAGTATGTAAGGATTTTAGTGAAAGTGGGAGATTGATGGAAATATGCACTTAAGGGACCCCCATGACATAGTATTTTAAGATGCTGACATGATCTGTGTTGGGATACACCCCAACATGTAGGGTTTGACCATATCATAGATTTATGCATTAAATTATTTTATGTTATATGATAATACAGGTTTTGGATACCTTCTCCAATCCTAGGATATCATACTTGGTTTATTCATCGTATAAATACTATTAGAGGAGTTTGAACATTCCAAAAAAGTGTTTAAACATTAAGAATTTATGAATATATGTTTATAACATTTTTAACCTATAAAATGTTTATGAAATGTTTATTTAATATGATAAAATATTTGAGTTCCAAAATGGTTATTTGTATGGATATGTAAACAAGTTAAATCTCTGGGTTAAGGAGTAGTTATGATAATGTGAGAACTCCTTAAACCTAATCACACAGAAGCTCTCATTTTTAAGCCTTTAAACTGATGGTTCTAATAGACCATTTTTTGAAGGAGGTTCTTCCCAAAATTATTGTAGATTCTCACAACCATTGGATACGCATAATAGTAAAGGTGTTGTTAAAATGAATATTTATAATGAGTCTTATAAGAATTGAAAATTCTCTATTATTCCATTCAAGATAAACAATAAAAATAAAGGCACTAAAACTTAACCATATTCCAACCATAATAATTAATAGTTATCATGTAAAATATAATATTAAATTATCCCATTATGTCACAAACTCGTTTTTTGTTTTCTAAAATGATTTTATTAAAGATTATTTTAGAAACAATCTTTCATAAAAAAAATACAATGTGTGTCTTAGATAGTTATCCTAAGTCACTAAGGATATTACAATACCTAAGATAGAAAAGTGATTGTCACATGAAATACTATTTCTCTATTATAGGGGACTTATCACTATTTCAGATAGTGGGAAAAGATTAAATTGAATGAATTCAAGGTTCAAGATGCACCTGAATTATCATAGGAATATAAACTTCACAAGACTTAGTGGGAAGAGTTTTTTCTAGAGACACATACTACATAGGAAAGATAAAACCAAAGAGAGATGGTTTTATATTCATTAAGTTAGGTTATATAGTATTCATTGAGAATAATAAATACATATCATTGAATGAATTAGAAAATGAAAATAAGATAATGTTATAAAATTGATGTAAACATAGGAATTGAATCCATGTACCAAAATCAGGATTTTGAATTTTGGTAATATCTCTATTAGATGTAAAACCTATAGTGTTTAAATGGATATTCCACTAATAGCTATACATGTATATTAAAGTAACTACCTACAAATAAATATTTATTATTGAAGGATTTATATTAGGTAAGGTGTTGACTATGTTGAAACCCATTGACCAATAAAGATGTTGAAATCTATTTGAATTTGAGTTTACATGGAAATTAACATGACTGTTATATAAATGATGCATGGATTAATTTATGGATTAAAGTAGACATTAAATCATAGGATTATTATTTTTTCATGTGTATATATAAGGTTAGTGGTATTTATATTCTTTTATAAGTGAAATATATTTTTAAAATATGGAAAATAGATATTATTATTACAGTTAGTTCATATTAAGTTAAAAATTTAGTTCTCCGATGAATGAATTTAAATAGTGACCCAAGTTCTAGTGAAACATATCTACTATGATTGACCAATGGGGATCCTTATACTTATTCATAGTAGATATATCAAAAAGGTATTGAAAAAAACAAGATAAAAAAATTCAAGAGTGAATTTTTTTCCTATGTCACATGGCATAAGTCTCACCAAGATGATGTGTTAAGGCATAATAGGATATTATGATGGTGATTAGAAATTGATATTATTTATAAATAGAATATTACATGTATTTCATGGTATTTATTGAGTTTTAATCTTTTATATGTATAAATAATGATATAAAACAATAAATAAATATATCCAATTGTTCTTGATAATGTAAAGGGATAAGTTATTGATACTTGGAAAATAAGTAAAACTTTTTATTAAGGGGACACAAAACTAGTCCTTCTGTATATAATTTTGATATGGTATCACATTTAGGATAAGAAAATGAGTAAGATAAGCTCATTAAAGTCATTGGTTTCTATATATATAAATACTGAGTAGGTTGTAGTTTCTAATATGACTAAATAAGCTATACAAATTTAAAAAAATGTTATAGTTATTGGAATTTTACTTAACAAGTGAAATATTATCAAAATATATATTGGAATAATATTTTAGCAATGGTACTGAACAATATGTTCATTTTATGAAAAATAAAAAAACATGAATATAATCAAGGATATCATAAATTGAGATATTTTACTCAAATAAGTGAATTCATAGTGAGTAGAGTATCCATAGAGTAAAATGTGTTAACCCCATTCACTAAATCCATATCTCAATAGAAGCATGAATACTATATGAGAGATAATGGATTAAAATTTATTAGAAGTTGATCTAGTTTAAGTGAGAGTCTGTTAGATTTGGTTCCCAATAACCAAATAATTTTTTTATTTTTATTACTATTATATAAATAAGTTATCCCATATTGATTATTCATTTTAATAACATTAATGTGACAGTGTCCTTGGAATATTTTTCATTTCAAAGGGATATAAATATTCTATGACTTAATTATAACCTATAAATTATATATCAATATTATTAAATAAATATGTCTTATGGTTTATATACATCATTATGAAAAGATACAGATGATGTATGGATATCATATGTTGGGGGATCATAAGCATTGAGACTTCAACTCTTGAAGCTTATACTTTGTAATCTACAAGAAGGGGGTCATGAGGTAAAACCCACTAATAGAAATTACATAAGTTTTATGTGTTATTGTATATTACTATATAAGAATATGTTTATTGGTCCTTAGACTTGAGTTCAGTATTAATGCATATCATATCATGCACTTTGATGTATAAAGAATAACTATGATGATATATACTCATGGAGAGGTAACATGCATTGGGTAAATCATAAGTGATATGGAATTAATTTAGTGGTTAATAAAGGATTTGTGCCTTCCATATTAATAGAATAATATATCTATGGCCCTTTGGTTAAGATGGAATTATCTGAAAAAATCTGTAGACATTATAGTTTATAGACACATCCATTTCAGAGAGTCAAAGAAAGATAAATCGAGCATATAGGGTGACAGAACTACTATGTATCCTTATTTATTAGATATTAGTATAAAAGTGTATTATATTACATAGTAGTGTTTGTAGGATTTTTTTTTAGTTTCTACTCTGACTTATTTCTCTATCGATGTCTTGATGTGTTTCTAAATGCTATTCTTGAATAGGGAAGGTCTACTTATTTTCATTGAGAAAGGGGCCTAAAAGGTCACATAATAAGTGTACCTAAAATATAATTAAATTATATTAATTTTATGTTTAAGAATAAATTTATCCTTAATTAGGAATAATATTTATTTAAAATAAAATTAGATCATTTAAATTCAGTCACAATATATTTTAGTTTAGAATATGTGAGATGAATTTATCTCTGATTAATTATTCACAAGATAATGAATGTAATATTTATTTTTTCACTAGTTTAGTGAATGTTGTAAAATAAATATCTTATTAATGTTATGTGAATGTTAAAATAATTATTTATTCTTATATTTAGTGAATATAATATTTATTTTATTTTTTTGAATAAATATATTTTATTTTTTATGGTACAATAAATTTTATGGGATAATATTAATTATTTTTTTTATCCAATGCAAATAATATATTTAATTAATATCATTAAATAAGTATAAATTTCTTTATTTATGAATTAATATTAGATAAAAACTCATGACAAGGGAATAATACTATTAATATTATTATGTGACATGGGGTATGACTTTGTTTCAATAAAATAATGGGGACTTTTAAAAAAAAGTTATTTATTTAAACCTAAGTATAGGTCCTAAAAATATATAATATTTTTATAAACGATATGCTAAAAATATTTGGAAAGATATATCAAGGCATAAAGAAAATTCTATTATTCTTATCTCCCATGATCTAAGAGAGAAAACAATATATCATCATTGAGATCAATGGATAATGATTCAAATCAGTTGATTCTTTCATCCTAGCACCCAGGACATCAAGAACATCATTCAAAGATTTTGGTAGCACATGTGGTTTTGTCTAGAGGGATCCTTGTTTGGATTTTGCATTGCAATGAAAACGCAATAAGAACGAAGATAAGAAGTTGATCAAAAATAATAATATAGTAAAGGTAATTCTATATTTAAATTAATTATAAATCAAATGTGTATAGTCCTATATATTAAATTCAGGGGTGTGTTTGTATAGTTATTGAGATTTATTCCACTACACCCTAAAATCTATAACAACCTCATATAAACTTCCACAGAAGTAATCAATTACATAAATTTTCACAACCTTATCCCAATTTGTAACATCCAAATACTAATTTGGAAATACCCCTCATGATTATTTGGTAACACCCTATCATGGAATTTTGGTAAGTCTTGAGAATATTCTGCAAAAACTTTATAAAATAAGATATGGTCCCATATCAATTTGGAACAACCTTATATCAAAAGTCATAAAAACATTATTCTCATCACTATAGGAAAAATTACAAACTTATTAATACTATATTCACACAATCTTCAATTAAACTTAAAAATGTTCATATATCACCACCAAATCCATCAAAACAACATATCACCCTAATTTCTCTTCTTGGTACCTTCACAATCCACTACTATAATAACTAATTAAACTTTAATATTCAACCCCAATTGAATAAAAAAAAATTTCCATAATCAAAAAATATTTTATCATTAATTCTCACAATTTTATATCATAATTTCCATTTTTCCTCCTTTAATCTATTGTATCATGGTTCATAAATAATTAAATGAATCACATTAAAACAATTCTATCATATTCATATTTTTAATTTATTAAAAAAATATTTATCTAGAAATATCTTGACTTATACACCCATATATGAAAATAATAACATGATAAATCTGCATGGATTAATGAAAGATGATAATTTTTGAGTCACTATCCTCAATTCCATGATGATTGTTTGTCCTCAATCACCATTGTTCATTTATTCTCATTCTCAATCAACATTTCCCCAATTCATTAGAACACGCTGATTCTAATGGATTCTCTAGATAAAATAGATAGATATATGTATTTATTTTAATAATATAACAAATCATTCAAAACCTATTCCCATAAAAAACTTGAAATAATCACCCATTCAATTTTCCATAATTTATATTGATTTTCCTATTTTAAAACCCCCTTGAAAATATGCTAGTTAGACCTTTAGTCCTAATATTATCTTAGTATAATATCAAACCATTTATTCCTTTAATAATATATTAAAATAACAACTCCATATCCTAAATAATTTATTAAAAAAATTAAAAAAATGAAATATTTAAATAAATTTATCAATCGACCAATTCTACCAAATTATTATATTTATCAAATATACCACCCACCACAAAAAAGTCCAAAACTTTTATCAAAGAATAATAATCATGTCAAAAATTCAATAACATGATCAAAATTTCATTCTACGACCTGTAAATTTATCTTTTTTACTCATCATAGTCAAAAAGACCAAAATAATCTCAATAATTCCATAAACTCTCTGAAATTGAATTTTTAAGTTTCTATAAAAAGTTACAATTTTATATAATACATGCATCAAAACATATATACATTATAAATACATTAACATAATCATCCCACAATTAAATGATTTATAACAAGGGATTCACCTTATTTAATTTCTGAGATCTGTTCAATTTATATTTTTAGAGAATTACGTAAAATAATTTCATAATAAAGTTGAACCTTTGAAATAATATTTTTTTAATAAAAATAGAGCCTTACGTTTATACCCTTGTTTAATTCAGAACACTTTTTATTAATTTAATATGATTAACCAATACAAAAATATTAACATTTCTAAAATTTATGCTCATCTTTAGATCATATAAAAACATTTGAAAAATGGGATGAGAAAAATAAAGATCTATAAGGGATATATAAATAAAAAATCCCATTATCCAAGTGAAAAACATGAAAACCCATGATGACACATACCTTTTTCAAAATTAAACATTTAATACATAAATAAAACATTTCCACAAGAGAAAAAAAATCTTTCCCTAAATAAAACCTCTGAAAAACATTTTAAAACATAGTATAAAACCATAAATTCATCCTGAGGCATGTAGAAACTCATGAAAATTTTTTTTGATATAAAAAATTCATCTTTAAACATTATTTACCTCATAAAAACAATATATTTACATAAAATTCATTTTTTCAAACATAATATAGGTCATAGGAGTAACAAACCCTTTTATCTCCCTCATTTTTTCCTTTGAATACTATATTATTAGCCAATTCATTGGGGAGCTATATCAGGCTCCCCCATAATCATGATCTATATCAGGCTCAATCATCATCATATATGATTCTCAAGTACCATATAAAAATCATTTTTTTTAATACTTCACTATTTAATTATAAATCCCTTAAAAACTCATTTGAACCAAAAATAAAAACACATTCTATTTTCTCATAATCATAAGGGGAAATATCATTTTTCTTTGAAAACTCAAAAAAACCACAGCATTGGTAATATGATTATTTTTAAACATGTTGACTTTTAGATTAATAATTTCAATTAATAGTGAATATCATGTTAGGAAAAGGTATTAATGTCTTATTCCTTAAAAATCATCTTTTTCACTTTTGTATAAAGTTAAAAAATCCAAATGAAAAAAAATTGGAATGATTAATTTCTTAAGCTTTGTAGAGAAATTCATATATAGTTAAAAATAAAATTTAGAAATATTATAAGCATAAATTATAAAATTCATGATACATTAAAAAACAAGTATATGGAGGAGAAATATTTTTAAATATTTAAAACAATATTTTTATGGAAAATCACTTACCTCGATTCTCGACTCATTTCATTCATAGGTCTACCCTCTTGAGTAATAAAATTATATTATTGTTATAATTTATTAAGAACCTTTTAATTTTCATTAAATTATAATTATTCCGTTTATTTCATTTGTTACCATGTTTTATTTAGTTACTAAAAATGTTATGTTCATATTGGACTATTTGAGAACGTTTGGTTTATAACCTCAAAATAACATCAGTGTGTTGATCGTGGTCAAAGGGGTTACAATTAAATTAACTAAAAAACTTAAAAATGTAATAATTATGATATTTATACATTATATAAACTTTAAAAACCGAAAATATAAGGCATACATTAAATATAAATTGTTTCGTTTCATGGAGACAATAGTTTATACCTACACATGAATGACATTTTTATTTTCATAATAAGTGGAGTAGAAAAAAAGTTGATAATATTTTAATTTTAAATATTCATAAATATTTTATAAATTAAATATTTATTCATTAATTATATTCTTATGGTGAACCTTTTTAGGTGTATGTGATAAATTAATCACATTTCTTCGTAGAGGTGGTAGTCCACATATACGCACGAGCGACGTTATCGTTTTATAACATATGATAGGGTAATAATTTTAGTGATATATTATAATAAAATGATAATAATTATATCATAAATGTCATATATATATTTTTTTCTTCATTTTAACTCTACATATGATCCAGTAATGAGAAACAAAACACATTTCTCCATGGAGGTAGTAGTTCACATGTGCGCATAATCGATTTTTTCATTTACTATATAATGGAAACTGAGAAGAAAAAAGTTTTTACATTAATAATAATAAAATTTATGTATATTTAATTTAATTATTTTATTATTTATGAATTTTTAAGGAATATTTGAAGTATGTAAAATAAGAAATAAACATGAAAACACTCTTTTAAGAGTTATACATATTCTTTGGGAAACCTCCTTTTCCTTTCACATTAATCCTTCTAGGTTTGGACATTTGGTGATACCAAAACATATAGGACATAGGGAGGTATGTCGGGGAGATATTAGGGTAATGATTTTCTGAACTAGAGAACTCAAAATGTTTGATTAAGAGATGATAGGAGGTGACCAATTATAAGTGAAGGGAGTGGACCAATTTTACTTTTTCTAAACTTTTAAATATTGTAAATGTGTTACTCATAATAAAGTGGCTGAGGAACTATAAAATTTAGAATATAAGGTGATAAGGGTGTAAATACCAACACAAAAATAATAATTAAGATAATATTTTTTGGAATGATTTTTTAGTTTTTTACCTTAATATACCCAATTTACCATTTATTATGGTGACGATTTTTATCATAGTTACTATTCATAATGAAAAAAATGAAGTTGAACTCATTAATAAATTTAAAACAATTAATTAAAAATATGGATTCCATTTTTAGAGACACAATTTTTCTAATTTTTAAAAATTACAGTTAATATATGTTTAAAAAATTCAATGAAAAATAATCTCCAAAAATTGTGTTTTTAAACATAAAAATTAACTTATAAAAAAATAAAATTTAAATTTGATTATTATGGAATTATTTATATTATGTTACTTTAAAACAAAATCCAAAAAAATAATGATACTTTTAAATTTATTTATTTAAAGAAAAGAAATGATTGTTTTTCAAAAATGACATTTTTCACCATTTACTCAAAAATCAATCATTTTAGAAAGAATACAGAATTTTACCCTAAGACATATTTGTTGAATTAATTCAAAAACTAAATTATTTTTATAAAATTAAATTAAAATATTATGAAATATAACTTTTAAATAAAATAATTTATCACATGGGAAAAATTAGTTAAATAAAAATATTCTTTTTTCAATTGAAAATTTATATAGTCATTTATGAAGATATGATGAATTTGAGTCCATCAAATGAATACTCACAAAACATAATATTTCTTTATTTCTAGGAATAATTAGGTTTCCAAATACATAGATGAATTCATACATACACATTTACACATACATAAATACATATAAATATATATATACATGCATACACACACACATACATACATATAAAGAGTGAAAGTGAGGGAGAGTGAATAATTTTTATATGAAAATAATACAAACACATATAAACAAAATTATATATATATTTATAGTATGAAACATATGTTTTTGTGCATTTCTGAAATAAATTATTATATAGATAATATATATACACTATAAAAATTTATTACATTGTGGTGGTTTATAAAATTGCCACTAAATGTTTTCTCAAAAAAATATAGTGGATGTTTTATAAAAGGTTTCCAATATTTTTTAAAAAAGATAAATATTACGTGTTATTTTCTATAATACTTTCATTTTATGTTTTAAAAAACACTCAAACCCTACTCCCGACATCCCACTCCCCACATCCCCACAGTCCCTATAATCTCTCCCTATTTCCCTACAATCTCTCCCTCCACACTAACACTAACTATCATCCTGATCATCACCCCATGAGATCTCCCTTTGTGATAATGATGGATGTAATCCTTCTCCCATCCACCCACCACCCCTTAAACTCCCCCTATAATAATAATGGTCCACCTCCCTCTCGGTTATTTTTTATCTATCTCTCCAGGCACTAACACTAAACATCTGTCATTATCGATCCATGTATGTTGATTATCATGAGTCATGTCATTAGTGAATTTTCATAGGTATTTTAGTGAATTATGAGAAATTATTAATTAGTTCGATTATATAATTTGGTATATTGTGTGGATTAGGTTCATGTGTGTTTTGAGAGTGGACCACACCCCACCATTCATAATTTCAGCATCATTATCTCGCTCGATGATTTTATTATTAATGTGTGATTTTTTTTCAATGACCTAGGCCCTTGGTGGATCGTTTACGGTTAAAAAAATATTTTATTATTTTTATGTCAATCCGATCAATGTTGGTGGAATTTACATTATTTATTATCTTACTCATTTAGTGATTTTATGTTCATGTGTTTTCATTGTGGATATTTCTAGCTTTTTCATGATATTGTGTGATATTGCTCCCATAAAAAGGAATGAGATCATGTCATCTTAATAGTCAAAAATGATATCGTCAATATAATACTTATTTAGTTAATTTTCTATTAATTAATTACTATTACCAAAATTTTGTATGTTTTACTTATTGACAATACATATAATGGTTAAGTGAATTGTAGGATACATATATGGTTGAAGTGGTTCTTAGTCATCTATTAATAGGAAAATAAAATTTGGGAGTTGGAAAAAGATATATTATGGTGATAAGGGTTTCGAATTTAGTTTTAATTATATGTATTGATATTGAAAATATTACATGAGTGTTAAAGGAATTCATTAAATCTTAGAAGTTTTATATGCTGGTTTCAAAGGAAGTGTTTTCATTTGAGGTAAGTATTAATATTTTGGAAATAATTTTTGTAAGTCTTTCGAATCATTTTTTGAGTAGAGATGTGAAAAAAATGGCAATGGAAAAAATTGAAGACTTATGTGAAGACATGACTAGGAAAATTTATAAAATTCATTAACTATGTAAGAGTCCTAGAATAGAAGGTCCCTTGACTGCATATGAGTCCCTCAATACAAGTTCCTTTACCTATATATGAGTCCCTCTATACATAGAATATATCAAATAATTTTGATTTTGTAAATTCTTCAATCATTTCTGAATAAAATTAAAACAAATTGGAGCTGGACCAAGTTTGACATAGGAGAAGCTCAATAAACATAGGGTAGAAACCAAAATAAACCATGGTTATCCTGAGGGACTATGATAGAGTATAGAGCTAGTCTATATTAGTGAAATCATGAATGTTTTTCAGGTGATTTTAGGGCAGGGACACCATATGGGGTGCCACAATATAGTATTGGTTGTGGTATGAGGTGGTACCACATACCATAGTGTGTAAATATTTTCTTTAAGTTTTATGGTGATAGAAGACACACCATGTAGACTTGTGTTATGTCATGAAGATGGTTCAAGTGAAAATCAATGACTCTATGAAGTTTGTAAAGATTAATTTTGAATTCATAAGGATCATTTTATGGATTTTTAAGGATAATATGGAGTCTCAAATATGTCCAAATTGTGAGTGACATGGTTGTGTCATAAGGATGACTTATTGGATTCATAAGGATCATCCAGGAACGTATAAAAAAATATAGTCTATGAAAAGATGATTCTAGGTTTTCATGAGAAGAAAACTAGATCTTTGTAAAGATAAATTATTATCTTCATAAAAATGATTTATGGTTTCTATAAGGATCATTACATATGTTTTTAAGAAAAACTAAATGGTTTAGGTAGAATTTTATAAAAAAAATCAACTTGTGTTTGTTGGTGATCATGTAGTGCTATTTATTTTGAAATATAAAGATATTAATTTTTTTTAATATCTTTGACTAGTTGTATTTTAATGGAGATTTCTGGACATTATATAAAATCAAATTATGAATAGTTCATAGGTTTTCTATATTCTAAAATATGGAGAACATAGAATCGTCTAGTAATAACCATAGAATTTAATTGGGTTATATTAAAATATTTAACCATTTGAAAATGAGCGGGATACTTGATGATATCTTGGAGCTTAGGAAAACATGGTATGATCTACACCATTGATGTTATTGTATGGAGTAATAAATGTTTATAAATACTAAAATAATCAATTTTAAAATAGTTGTAGAGAGAAAGTAGTCATGGAAAAAAAATATAAGGAGACTGAGATGAGAGATAGAGGGGATTGAAGATAACATCATTCCCTACAAATCTATAAATTGAAAATAAATAGAAATAAGAACATACCATCACATCTGGTTTGAGGTAATTAGAGGGGAGGGAGATGGTGTTATCCATATAAAATATATGGTTTCTATGTGAGAAGAATAAAAAAAGATACTTGTGTAACTTCCAATGATCATATCTATTTGATATTGAAAAAATGATGATTAAGAAATAAAGAGGGGGGTTTCCACTATAATACACAATCATATTATAAGGAGTGTTTTAATAGTATAGTTAAACTTTTAAAATTTTCACCATCTAGAGAACACATGGTACTATAGTTTGAGGGAATATACAGAATGAACCCTATCTTATAAGGAGTTATTTTCATACATATTAAAGAAGAATAGAAGTGGTAAATTGGAGATCATAATAAATATTTCTAGAGATAAAGGTGAAAATAGTTTGTTCTTACCATGTTAACCATGAATTGAACCTCAATCAAATAAACTAACCTTATCTATAATATAATAAGTGAGTATATTGAAGAAGATAGGGTGAAATTGGATCATCAGTGCACACTTTTTAATCTTGTAATACATTTTTGTGATTCATATTAATTCCTTAGAAATTGACACATTATCAGTGTGTTCTACTTGGAGTATACCATTTGGGTTAACTAAGTAAAATCTTGGTGTCCTTGTGTAATTTATTTGTTATTCATGTACATGATGTGTCATTTGGATGCGTTTAAAAAAGAAAACTAGTTGAATGATTATTCCTTCTAATAAGGGGTCATGATCTTAAAAAAATAGTGGAAGATAGATATGATTAATCTAGTTACACCGAAATTAACCCCCCCATCAAGGTGTGTAGAGTTCTAATAAGTGTTATCCAAGATAATAGTTTCAATCATTATTCAACATAAGATGTTTATTTTATAAATACTATAAAAGATATGGAATGAATAGTTAAGGCTACTATTTTTAATGGAAATGATTTCTCAAAAAATGGAAGAATTTATTTATTTAATATTTTGAAATAAATGTTGGTATCCCTTGATATGTATTATTAGATGGAATTATTTTAAAAATCATGCATGGAATAGTATTTCAGATAAATCAAAGGTTTTAAGATTGATATTTGAACTAATAATACTGTAAGAGAACCTATAGAATATGGTTTCTTCAAAATGATTGATCATTGTAATTTTTAAAAAGTTATTTTTATTGAATAAGAATATTTTTATGGAAAAATATATATCTTGAATAAAAAGAAATAATTTTCTTCTAGAGATGTGAATAAATTAGTTGATAATATAGATTTTGATTTTATTAAAGAGGGATGTCATTTTTCTTAAAGTAAGAGAAATAAGATTAAGAAGAAGGAATCCAAGTCTTTAAGTATTCCCATGGCATCAAAAAAAATAAACACCTATATATATGAATCTACCATTGTATCAAATACTTATTTTAAATCAATTGGTGTAGGTCTCACATAACATAAATGGTTGGAGAATGAATCAACCACGTTATGTGGTAAATTTTTAGATTTTTAGTGAAACCAACAAGAGGAGGTTCATGACTTGAAAATTGAATTATAATTATCAAAGTATGGATATGGATGAATCAATTCTCTTATAAAATATTTGGATGAAACCATTTCAATAATGAATAACAAAATGAATGAATAAAGTGACATAATTGAAGATCATGTTCAAGATATGAATGTATTATCTTGGAAAAAGGAGAAATACCATAAAGAATCCATGATTGTAATTAGGGAGAAACATGAATAGTAGTTAGATATTACACATAATGAAAATAATTCTCACAATATGAATTTAAAATAAAATTAAATGTGAAGGGATTGAAAATTATGAAGCTTGAGGAAGAGAATCATATTGTAAAGTATAGGTAAAATACTAAGGAGTCTCATGGGGGGAATTTAGCTAATAATAAAAAGTTCACCAATTTGGATTCAAGAAAAAGTAAAAAAATATACTAGATATGATGTGAGTGATTATCAAATAATTATGTTAGTACAATTCTTTTTTTGGTAGATTTGTATACACTATTAGTGTCTATGTGTGTGTGTGGAATCTATAAGGTTCAATAAAAAAGTAATATTTGCTAAAATCACATCCCAACTGATCAACACTATACATGGTATAGTTTTATTAGATTATGTTTTATATTTTCTATCCTTGGACATATGGTAAGGTATTGTATAATTAGATGCAAATTGGATGCTAAGATTAAATTCTATACCCATATGATATGGAGACAAAAATGGAATAATGAGAAAATCCTTTTATCAAAAAAATAATAGAGAATGATTTTATTAAGGTAAGGAAGAAAAGTAGGACTCCTAAAGAGTCACTAATGGCTTATTCTTAGTAACTATCATGGAAACAAAAGAATATTATTATGGTTAAGGAAATAATAACATATAATATAATAAAAAATATGTTTCATTGGAGAACTTGATAATAGTATTAGAAGAATATACTAAAATGGGGAAAAAAGAGTATCAAGAACTAAAAATTTGGATACCCTTAACAACCATCCTATAAAGAGAATTATTGGGTATAAAAATATAGGAGTAAGGAATAAATTTCTATCATGAAATTCATGGGGGATAACAGGAGGCATTCTTGAGTGGTCTTATCCACACCAATATAAGAAATAATAAGAAGAAAGGCGAATTTAACCTTAAATAGATAAATAGATACGCTATAGAAGGATTCACAAATGATGTACAAATAAAGGAATTTTATATTAGTGTATGAATCTCACTATAGAATAGAATACCAATATAAAGGTGGTGATGAACACTAAAGAAAGAATCATAAGAAAAGGTTATACCAATGATGATAAAAGGAGAACGACTATCAGGTATTAGAAGGAAATTAGGAAGGTTTGTTATAAAATGACCAAGAAATCTTATCAACTTAAGTAGAATAGAGGTACTCGTCTCCCTAGGTACATAAATGTTACTAATTTCTATTGGAGGTGATACAGACATAAGAGGGAGATATGATCCATGGGGTTTATTCATTTAAATGAGATGGATGCATGGTGTAATTATGAAAAAAATACATGTATGTGTGATGTTGGAAGATATTATTCATAAATATTGAAACATATTCCTCATTTATGAAATACAATTATTGTCTATTCCTAACAAGTCCAACAATAATTTTTAAGTAGTCATCCTAAAGAACCATTGTTGAATCTATCTATGCATTCTAAAATGATGAGTTATAGTTGATACCACGCTTGATATTGTGATAAATAAGTTTCAAAAGTAGGATTGAGTTTTATAAATGACATCAATCCATTTTTGCAAGTCTATTAATGATATAAAGCCTGGTCAAGTTATGGTATCCCTAAATAATTAAATAGATAGCCTAATGGAGAAGCAACCTCAATCATGAAGGAATATTTGTCTTATTTTTAATGAAATTAAAATATAGTTCCATATAATTGTTTTTTATAATACATGGAGGATTTTTAAAAGAAAGTATTCCACATAAATAAGAAATAAAATTTCTCAAGAGGTTTTCAAAAGATGATAACTCTAGACCTCTTGAGGGACTGTGTGAAATGAGAAAGCATGATGGAAATATTTTCAAGATTTATTTTAACATGTTTCCAACTCAAGAAAAGATAATAAAGGAGATATGAAAATCACTAGGTGATGATGGATACTAAATTTTTCTTTAGTCTATTTTAAAATTTAATAAGGCCAATGATAATAGAGAAAAATAACACTATTTTATAAATCTAGTTCACCATAAATATGTGGTATCAATTATTCCTACAAACAGTATGTCACACACTGTTGTACTTTACTTATTATTCACTAATAGTTATTTGTTAATATAGATATCCTTGAGGTTTTTAGAATAAACTATTGTTTCCTACACCATGATTCATTACATTATTCTTAGATTATTTGTTAATAATTCAAATTTTAACTTCTATTAATTGATAGATTTTTTATAAATAGTAGTTGAACATGGAAGGAGTTTTTTTTGTAAGAAACATTAATGAAAATAAAGAATCCATTTGATTCAAAAAGTTGTTAGAAATAACCTAGAATATAGAATTGGTTGATGGAGCAAGAAGTTTGTACAACTCTACCTAATTTTAATGAATTATAGAAGCTGAATTTCAAATGGGATATAAAGAAATTTTATATTAAAGGGTGAGTAAAAACGTTGGAGTTACCCCTATGGAATTTATAAATTTATGATATAGGACTTAAATATAATTCTAATAGTGATAAGATCCTTTGTATTTTATTGAAAAAGTGTTTGAAAATAATAGATTTTACACTTAAAATCAATACTTTGTTATGAAAGATCTTGGATTTATTATGAGAATATAGTTTTTATGGAATATGTTCAACCAAATAAAAAGGCGGTAATTTTGAAACCATAATTTTTTAGGCTGAATTTATTATAAATATTTGAAATTATTGACTGAACTATAGGATACATATATAGTTGAAGTGGTTCTCAGTCATCATGAAGTTATAAGATAGAATTTGGGTGTTGGAAAAAGATAGATGAAGGTGAAAGGACTTAAAAAGTTAAGTATAATTGTATGTGTTGATTTTTTAAATATTTATATAGTCAAAGGACCAATTAGAAACCATTGAGATTGGGTATGAACTAGTAGTAAACCAATATTATGAATTTTTTTTCCTTTAAAATTCAACTACTTAAACTATTTAAAGTTCTCAATCCACTAAATAGTATATATCTATGTCACCTCATGTGTAGTTAAAATCTAATAAAAATTTTTCCACAATGTTTACAAGGTTTGGTATAAAGTCCTACTTCTAGACATGTTGGTTCGGAACCCAAACATGGATTCTCCACTATCTCCATAAGTGGATACAACTATATAGACACCGCGGTTACAATATCTTCATAATTGGATAGACACCCCAAATTCCCCTCTTCTCTGATTGGTTATATGCATCAATAATAAGCCTCTATTATCTAGTTAGACACCATATATCTAATATTCTTATTTAATTACAATCCAAATATAGAAAGATCTTCTTCTTCAGATAGTCTTCCTCCATATCAAATATGGATTCCCTTACTTGTGTATGATTCTTTAAGGTCATCAATAGTTGTCTTAAATAATCTTTTTGGCCTCTAAACTCTTTTCAAATCATTAGTGACATGAATTATCTCAATTAAATCATTGGGTACATGTGATCACCTTCTTCAAGAATTTTCCAACTTTGACTCTCTTTCTTTGATACAAAGATGTATTGAGATCTTAAAAATATTCTTTCACCATAGATGAAAGATATATTAATTTTTTCTTACTAAATATTAATCACTTTCATACACACATTTATAAATAAAAATAATATTGTGTATGTGATCTCATTTATTACATGAATTAAATGTGCTTATAAATAATCCATTTATTTTCTTTCTGAATTTAAATATAAATACCCACTAGATGTCAAGTATTCATTTCCTCACTCATAATACTCAATGATTTCTATGGGTATTATATTTCTTTATACAGCTCATGTATCAATATAGATTCAAAATTTTAAATACCCTAAAGAAGTAAAGTATTTATTTTTTCACACAAAAATTCAAAATCCCATGTCTTACCTACATCTGATTTATTCTATAAATAAAGTGTAAAAAACCACTTTTTATCCCCATTAAAATTCCTAAAATTCTTGGGTTCTATTTCTTCATTACATGGAATATTCATTTCATAATACCCATGTATTATCATCTCATAATGAGGTCTCATTATCAATCACAAAATTCATGACCTAGGTCCATTAAAATCACATGCATGAATATCACATGTACTAGATTCTTAGATACACCCTGTATGTGGATTCCACGGAATATGAAGGGATTTGGATAAACCTACATATCACTACCTTTAATTTTTACATTTTATATAAATTTATTAAAGTGTAAATACATGAATTTTAAATTATATCAGATGAACCTCATGTATTTATAAAAAATTTTCTATATCCATAGGCTTAGATTTATCAGGTGGTATCAGAGCTTGGGGATTTTTTACATTCATGTCAAATACATAAATATTAATTATAACATTAATTTAGACTCACATGGATCTTATGAAATTTAAATAGCCTTATTTAATGTGGAAGAGGCTTTAGTTAGATTTTGAGGATGTGAACAACAAAAATCCGTCTGCTAAACTAGTTAAGGAAAACTAATGAAGATGATGATTATTACCCGATTGAGCGAATCTCATGCATTGGATTGAATGATGATGATATAAAAATGTCATATTTAGTTGATAAATAGTTTCTACATGTCCCACATCCCACATCAAATATATATTCTACTAATATCTCCCATATATTTCTCCATATTCCTTTAGAGCTTTGAAAAAGCATTGGGGTTTGGCCCCCAAAACACTTTACACACACCTCAGCATCATGGTTTGTGCCTAACCTATGCTATCCCACATTACCATTGTACTATAACACTCACCTTTACACATTCATGTGGGCCCTATTCAGTCTATTATGCTTGAAATTCCTTCTATGAACTCATTGTGATCACCACCCCACCTCCCACCACCATGCCTAGATTAGTGAGATGGATCTCCTGTATGATCGAAGTCATACTCCCATAGTGCAGTTGATTAAGATTTCTCCTAGCTTAATGGTTAGTGAAATTTTTTTAACACTTAGAAAAATATCTATGTGCAAATTCCATCATATAAAAAAAATTCCAAACCATAATCTCAAAATTCGACTTCACAATCAATTCCTCTTCTTCAATTTCATGCAATATCCTTGGGAAATAATATTTATATTACATGGACATATATAATCACCTAATTTATATTATTGTATATATTTTACACTTATTTGAATTCCATTTTAACATGTCTTAAAAATTATGTAATAGTTCATCCATCATCCCATTTTCAAGGAGAATTTTCCTATCATAAAATCTTATTCCATTAGATAAATCCATAATAATTCAAAACATATTGACTCATTGATAAAAAACTGAGACACGTTGGCATAGTAATCTCCCCATTATATTTGTTTGTCAATATCCATTCACATAATAAAATTCATTATATGTCTTAAAATATTTATCCCCTTATTGAAAATCAAATTCAAATGATATGTGGGGTCTTATAATCTCATTTTTATTTTCAAAACATGTTCACATCTATTTAAAAAATAGTTTCTTGAAAAATTATGAGAGAGGTGTGATATCATATGATTCTCATAGAAAAGTGACATTAGTTAGTCAATTCTCTGTCTACATGGGATAACATGGTGTTAAAAAAGAGATATACAACCAAGGTTATCTAAGATATCCATAAATTACCATACATGTGAAATCATGATCAGAACATAACAATTCTCATTTAAGTTGTTGGAAAATATCATATTTGTCTATGAAATGAAAAATCCTGCACAGACTTCAACAATCACATCATAATGTTTAGGCATATAAGAATAATCCCCCCTTTGTCTCGTCTTTTCATCAACTAAGAACTACCCATTAATAAATATTATTATTAATTAGGGATGAGAGAGTGATTGGAATGCCTAATTTCTTATATCATCTCCCCCTTAAGGGATACACTCATTCAACATCATGAAAATTTATAATCTCCATAATGAATAACACTTCACCTTTGATTCCTTACATGTTAGTGTATAACACATAAACTAATATGGAATAAGGATGAACCTCTCGTTCTTTAGAAAATGAATTCAAGGTGAGAGTTTCCTCCCATACATTCTTTCTTCTTCTTTCTAAACTCGGTATGGGATGTTATTCCATTCTTTTTTACAAGATACATATATTATGTACATATTTTCTTACAAAAAATTCATTCATTTTGTGGAATTCCTTTTTCTTCCTCCTTCACAACTAGAAAAAACAGTAATTTTTAGCTTCAAAATTTTCCTTATTTACCTTTAAGAGAGTTATTGTGAGTGATCGTATTTTGGTGCTTGATACACCATTTATCGAGGCATATTTTTATCTTCTGAAAAATTAAACCTATTTTCCATATTAATATGAATTTTCCAAGATAATAAATATTCTTATAAGTCATAGGATTGGAGTGTCTCTATATAGATTCTTGACATCAAATATTTATTTATCCATTTTTCAGGTTGAGATGAGAGTAAATATTCTTAACACCCCAGAATACATGTGACTTCTTGACACAACAATTTCATTTTAGAATACATGTGGCTTCTCATATCATCATGTGGTCTAATTATCACTCACAGAATTAAGTACCTGATATCATTAAAATAACATGCATAAATATTACATGCACTAGATTCTCAGGTACACCCTATAAGTGGATTTTATGGAATATGAAGGTCTTGAAATAAACCTGTATATCATTGACTTCCATTTTCTTATTTGATCCGGATGCATGCAACTATAAATACATTAATGGTCAAATATCTCGAATGAACCTCATGCATTTATCAAGATTTTACTATTTCCAAATAACAATCTTCATAAATTTATATCTTGGGTTGGGTATTTTTGTTCATGCATGGAAGATACATAAATATAAAATGAAATGTATACTTCGATCTTACCCAGATATCAGGAGGATGACACTTCCTTTTTTAATGTGAAATAGGATTCAATTTTATCTGATGAATGCGAACAAAAAAATCTTATTTTCTGAAATAGTTAAGGATGAGTGAGGAATGTGACAATCATTACTTTATCAAATTGGTATTGGGTATTATATTGAATGGTGATGATATGAACATATACTGTTTAGTGGAGCTATAGTGTCTGTTTGTCCTACATCAGATATGAAATATTTGTTCAGTCGATCTCTCCCATATATTTCTATGAATTCCTTCATTGCTTGGAGCTAGCGTCAGGCTTCAACACCTGGATAACTCTACACATATATAGTATTCATAGGCCTCACCTCACCTACACTAGCCCACCTAACCTCTCTGTATGCACACTCAACTGTGGATGTTCATGTGGGCCTTATGCAGACCATTTTGCTTGTAATTCCTTCTGTACACTCTCTATGGGTACCATTCCACTCCCACCACCATGAATAATGACGTGAGTTGGATTTTTAGCATGGTTGAGATCCTCTTCCCATAGTGAATTCAAATGAGTTGGCTCCTAGATCAATATTTGTCCAATTTTTCTTTAACACTTAAAAAATAACTAAGTTTAAATGCTATCATATAAAAAAATTTCAAACCATAATCTCAAAATTAACCTTCACAATTAATTCTTATTCATCATCTTCTTGCAATCCCCTCATGAAATAATATTTATATTTCAGGGACTTCTTTAAGCCTCTTCTTCATCTTGTTGTAATCATTAGGTACTTATTCAAATTTCATTTGCACATGTCTTAAGAAATAAATAATGATTTAATAATCATCAAATTTAAAAAGATAATTTTTCAATCATGACATCCAATTACATTAAATGAATCCATAAGAATTCAACACATATTTACTAATTGAAAAAAATGAAATTCCTCAGAACAAAAATATTAAATGAGTATTAATAGAGTTATTTAATGCTTGGATGTGTTGTAATATGATTTTAATGGAAGAGTTTTTATTTGAGTTAAGTCTAAAAATTCCATAAGTAATTTTTGTAAGTCTTTGAAATATATATTTTTGAGTAAATATATAAAAAATGAAAAATAAAATGTTTTTACCGACTTATATGAAGACTCATCTTGGTAAACTTGGAAAATTTATTACTTATGTATGATTTCATAAAAACAACAATCCTTACCTAAGTATGAGTCCATATATTCTTAGTATGTATGGGAGTCTTTAAATTTGGAAAATTCTTAGATCACACCTAAACACAATTTAAAAAAATTGATTCCAACCCGAATTGGTCTCAAGAGAATCTCTTCCAATGTGATATGGTGGCTAAACACAACCATGGCCAGCCCAAGTGGCTATGAATGTGTGTAGATCCACCATGGTTCTTCGTAGGAATGAAGTGTGGGGAAATTTCTAGGGAAGGTACACAATGTGGGGTGGCATGAAAGAATAATGGTCATGGTAGCAGTACCATGGGAGGCATCAAACGGATGAGGTGTTCTATAAATTATAAGTAAGAACTATCTTCAGTGAGTTTTATATGGAAAAATATGGACATGGATATTATTAATATTATAAAATTCATGAAAATAAAATAGAACAATATATTCAAATGTGTCATCCTCTTACTCACTTGTGACCATGTGAATGAAATACTCATGAAAACATGGCTACACCGTAGAGGAAGAATGTGGTGTGTAATGATTAGTTTAAAGTGTTAAAATGATGGAATTAGGGTTTTTAAGATATGTGAGGTTTTGTATAGATGGTTCAAGTGAAACTCAATGAATCTGTGAAGTTTATAAGGATGAATTTGAAATTTTAAGGATCATTATATATCTTCATTAGGATAAAATAAAAAATTAATTATGTCTATTTAATGAGTGTAATGGTTCACCAAAATAGATTATGAAGTTGAATCATTTTAAGAAAAGTGGAAAACTAAGGTTCATAATTATGAGTGATTGGTTTCATAAGGATCATCCATAAATGTATGGATAAAATATGGTATCTTTTAAGATGATTATATGTTTGTTTGAAGATAATATTTATTCTTTATAAGGATCATTTTTCATCTTCTAAGGTATGATTTTTCGTTTCCCTGAAGACCATTATATATATCCATAATAATAACTCCACAATTGTGTTGGAAGTTTGTAAGAAAATACGATTGTGTTTTATAGTGATCATGTAGTGATATTTCATTAATTTTGAAATATGAATATTTGGATTTTTTGGAATAGAATTAACTTCACGTGTTTTAAAGGAGACCATGGATATTATAAAGAATCAAAATATGAATATTTCTTGGATTATATATATTATGATATTTATAGAAGTGAGGATCATGGATCAATGACCAGATAATTTTTTTGAGTTATAGAAAAGTATTTGATCACTCATAATTAAGTGGGATATTGGGTGAGATCATATAGCTTAGTAAAACATGGTATGATTCACACCATTGATATAATTTAATGGATTCAAACTTTCCTATACATAATACATGAAGTGGTTCTAAAATAGATAAATATAGGATGAAATTTTAGAATGAAAATATAAGGAGAAAGATATAGGAGAGAGGGGATTGATGAAAACATTATTCGATTAAAATTTGTACATCGAGAAGAAATAGACAGTGAAATTACCATCATACCTTGTTCCAATGTATGAGGAGGAGGAGGAAGAGTAATAGGATCTTGTCCATATAAAATATCTATTTTCTATTTAAGAAAAATAATAAGGGATACATGAGTAATTTATAGTGATCATATCCAAGTAATATTGAAGGTATAAGGATCAAGTGAGTGAGAGGTAGACTTACCACTATTATACTACATCATAGAAGGAGTGATTTAAGAGGATAGTTATAGTCTTAAAATTATCATCACCTATAGAATACATGATATTGTTATTTAACGAGAGATGTAGAATTAACCCTCTCTTATAAGAATTTATTTTCATCTAGATTGAAGAAGAAGATACTTAGAAATTTAGAGTTCACAATGCATCTGTTTGGAGTTTACGGTGTAAAAAAATTAGAAATACCATATTAATCATAAAGAGAACCTCAAGTATATAAAATAAACTTATCTTTTGTAGAATTTATGACTATAGTGAAATAGTATTGAAAGTATATCAAATTTTCACCCTTCCAAACCATGTAATACATACATCTATCAATGTATGCTCCTTAGAGTAACTCATTTCGATGAACTAAGTAAAATCAGGGTGTTCTTATTTTCCTTATTTTTTATTCATATCCATGATGTGTGATATGGATTAATTCAAATAATAAATTAGTTTAAATGAGTTTTTATTATAATAAAGGAACATGATCCTATAGAAGTGAAAAAAATAAATTGTCTAAATCATGTTACACCTAGATTCACACCCCTCCCCCCAATCAGGGTGTCATAGGTTCCAACATTGACTTTCATTGTTGGTTGAATCTATTTTAGTCTATTTTATTAAAATATTGTTTGATTACCTAGATTTTTTATTGCATTATATAATTAAAAGAATAATTTTGATTGAGAAAGGTTACACTAATCATGTTGGTATCATATTTTCAATAACTAACTGGTATATTTAATCAACTATAACCACCACACCAAGAAACTTATGTTCATTTTTATATGAAAATATCTATTTTAAATATTAATTATCATCGTCATTGATCATTACTATAACAAAGAGACATATTTATACATAAATGAACTCATGTTTCTTGGTGTGATGGTTACAGTTTATAAAAATTGTCAGTTAGTTATTAACAATATCATACTAGCATGATTGGTTTGAAAAATATATTGTACATTTATATATGAGGTATGTTAAAAAATTATTCATTTTTATTATTAAAAATATATTTTTCACTAGTTTTTTATTTTGGTTTTACATATTCAAGATTTGAGTTTCCAGTTTAAAAGTGACGTTTTAGTTTGAAACATTCATCACATAGTAAAAATAGAGAAAACACAATCAAATTGACATGATTGATTTGTAAAATGATTTTTTATTTATTTTCTGACATAATAATTAAGTCCACATTAATCTGAAACATAGTTCCGTTAATATTAATGCAAGTATATGTTTTCAATTAAACAATAAAATATATTTTAATTTAAAACATGTATTACATATTCAAAACTAATAAAAAGTTCTTGTATTATCATGATACTTTACAAAACTAATCATTTGTTCATTTGTGACATATAGGAACTAACTATAATTTAATCTAACACATGATTGTATGTTTTTACATAAATATTACATCTCAATTTAAAAGTTACATTTTAATTCAAAATATGAATTACATAGTCAAAATAAAAAAAACACTCAGATTGTTGTGATACTTTTGTAAAATGACTGATGATTCATTTGTGACGATTAAAAATTAACCACAAATAAATATGATATATAATATGGTTGGTATGATTAAAAATGTATGTTTTAAATTTAAAAATGATATATATTTATATTAAAAACATTCTTCACATAGTCAAAACTAAGAAAATTCACTAGGATGTTCATGATAGATTAAAAAATAAACAATGCATTATTTTTTATATGTATTAAGTAATTATCCATTAATTTGACATGAAATGTGGTGAGTTTGACTAAAAATGCATGTTTTCAATTAAAAAGTGATATTTTAATCCAAAACATGGGTTGTATAATAAAAACTGGGAACCTTTTCATAGATTATCATAATAATTTAGGAAAAGGGTTGATGATTTATTTATGAAATGTAGGTATTAAATTCCCATAAATCTAACACATGGTATGCTTGGTATAACTAAAAGTGCATGTTTTCAATTTAAAAGTTAAATTTTTGTTGAAAACATACATCACATACTCAAAAATGAACAAACACACTCATATTATCATTATACCATTAGGATAAGGATCAATAATCCATTTTTGATGTGTAGGAATTAACCACGCATCATTATGGATTGCGATTTGACAAGAATGACTGAAAGTGCATGTTTTATATTAAAAACTGATATTTTAGTTAAAAATGTATTTCAATTAGTCAAAATATAGATAACACGCTCATATTTTCTTGATACTTTAGTAAAATTATTTGTTATTCATTTGGGACATGTATAAATTTACTACACATTATCTCAATACACTGTGTGGATGGTATGAATAAGAGTGTGTAATTTTATATTAATATATATATATATATATGTTAAAAATGTGTGTAACATAGTTAAAATAAATTAATCACACTCATATTTTCATGATACTTTAGGGAAATGATCAATGATTCATTTTTTATATGTAGAAATTAATCACACATCAATCTGATATGAAAAGTGGTTTATATGACTGAAAGTGCATGTTTTCAATTTGAAAGTGATATTTTAGTTCAAAAAATGTGCCACATACTCAAAACCAAGAAAACATGCTTGAATTATCATGATACTTTAGGAAAATTTTCTATGATTCCTTTTGTTCCATATTGGAATTAACCGAATTTTATTTTGGTACACGGTGTGGCTGGTAAAGAAAAAGTTTTTCTGTTTAGTTTAAATGTTACATTTTAGTTCTTAACAATCATCACATTCTCAAAACTGATCAAATGTGTTTGGATTGTGGTATTAATTTGTAATATTTTTTATTTATGTATTATGGAATCCTTTTTCTTTATATATTATGTTTTATCATTTATGTTATTCTTTTTATTTGTGTTTTATTTATGCATTAGTGTATCATATTTAAGTTTTATTTGTTACATTATATAATATTACTAAAATAATAATTGTTTTTATTACATGTAAATGCTTCTTTAAGGGGTTGGATTAATCCATGAAAAAGGTCGCATATGAGTTGGTGTAACGTCATTGACCTGGGAGCCACTAAAGTAGTGCCCCGGGCCATGTCACCACATGACCTCAAGTGTAGCTTCCCATCTTCCAGGGGTTGCCAACCCACAAAGAGGTTCTAATATATCAAGTGGAGAGACTATACCCTATTTATTAGAGTAAGACACCATATATAACATATGACATAAAGGAATAAATCAAAAATAGATCTAAAATATGCATTACCCAACGTTTCCAAATAGGGTACAATCGCAACTAAAAAGTAAATATGTTAGGTCATGCTAATAGTACCAAAAGTGAAGGAATCCAAAAATAAATAGAAATAGATAAATCCAAAAAATGGTTCCTGAATCCATGTCTAGATCCTTCTCTAATAACATCAAAAACCTAACTCAACTCCCTAGCATAGAGCCTTTTCTCTTGTCCTGACCAGAAACCATGAAATCTACTCAGGTACCCAACAGTGGACCAAGAAGGGTGTGAGTAGAACTCAGTAGGCCACCACCCACGGTGTCTACAAAATATCCAGTCTAAACATATTTTTTCATCAAATAAGTAATTAGATGAAAAGGTAAACATAATACAACTCAGAATCTACTAGATAAGACTATTCACTTAGTCCACTTCCCATTACTATTTTCATTCCAATCAATTATTTCCTCATCACAACTATGTTCATTTTCAATACATGTTCTATAAACTAGGCATTTACTTCATTTACATAACAGTCTAAGCCGAAAAATCACAATTCATAAGGGGATAAGTTGAATTCCCTCTCACTAGGGAAAAACATATGATAAAAAAATAAATCACACTTACATTTAAGCCTCATACCAAGTAGTTTCATCCAATATAATCATTAGGAGAATAGATCCTCAGTCTAACTCTCTAACTAGGACATTCTAGGGGTGGGGTTTAGAGCCTTAGTCTAACCTAACCCATGGTTGTAGAACCTCAAGTTAGTACCCCACAAACCACCAATCCATGTACATATTCTTATTTATCCATTTACCACACATACAATATAAAAAACAAAAAAATAATCCATAACACATAAAAAACACATTTCATATTTCATTTAACACATAAAACACCTTTATGCCTTAACCCAATAACACCACTACTTTACATAGCATATCCCATCAAACCCATTCCCTTTTCATGAATTAGCCCATTTATGATATTCCATTACAACTCATATTACATTTGACACACTTTTCAATTCACTAGCATTTACCGAGTCAATGTGTTCACCATTTCATATGCATTAACCCTCTTAGAAATTTTAAGTACATTTCATAAATTAGTTATAACACCTTCCTTTATTACAACTAACTCAATTCATGTTAATCCAAACAAACCCTTATGCCATTACCAAAATCTAGACACAACTATTCATTTTTCCTTTTTAATTCAATCTAATGTACCAATATATTCTTCATGAGATCTTCCTTGTCACAAATTATTTCCAATATTAGCATGATTATATTAATTGTTTGGAGTAATTAGCACACCATATGGGTGGACATAAATTAGTCTAGTCAAACTCAACACACCCCATTAGAGGTTTTCTTGGTTCAAATACTCATTTAAATGACCACATTTACCAAATATTTTTATAACATTAAACACAAAATATTTGGAAAGAAAACACACTAACATGCAAGAACCAATCAATATAAAGACTATGGGATATAACTTATAGACCACCTGCCTCAAATATGAATACAAATTCACACTTATCCTTAGTATTAGATTTTGATTCAAGTTCCCCTTGAATAAAAAACCTGAGATCCACCAGAAAAAGAGGGTTTAAAGTTTTCGAAGAATAATAACAATCCTACAATCCCTAATCTGGAAAAGAGAAGGAAGAGGAAGATTAGACTCACCTAGAGATTTGATTTGAAACCAAAAATTCTCTAAATGGCCCAGAATCGAAGGAGAATGATCCCTTGGAATCATTGGATAGTTTGGTTCATCACTATGATTGAGAGGAGGATAAATGGGGAAGAAATCGAGTAATGAACTTAAAATCCTGAAGGGGATGTTTCATAATTTTTCACTTTTTAATGGGACACACGGTTTTCCAAACCATGTGCCAACAGTGAGACAGCCTCTGCCTAAGAGGGTTTGAGCCACACAGTTATCTAGGAAGTCCTGTACAGTTTGACAAACCATTCACCAAATATGAAATAATCCTCTATCCAATATTTCATGGTTTATCTTCACCAGTCACACGTTTTTCATGAATCGTGTGCAAACAGTGAAACATGCATAAAATGTCTTGGTTTACCATTTCTTTCATGTCTCGAGCCCCCGAAACACCATTGAACCTCCTCATACACCCATTAAACATTTATTTAACCAAATTTAAGGTATTAAAAACAAAATTTAAACATGGACATACCTTCGAAATTTTTTGGATCATACAGCCTCCCCATCTTATAATGGATTATCCTCGAGTCTCACTTACAATCATCATCGAGCTTCTGAAACAAGATATCAGGCTGCTAAGCCTGCATATTTGAATCTCTCCCTCATGTTTAATCTCGAACTTTATCATGCTACCATAGAACTCAAGCCAATGGAATAGTCTTTCCTTGCAAAACTTTCTCACTATAATCCAAAATATGAACCGGATTCTCCTCAAAGGATGCATCGTCCTTAGGCTCCACATCCCCAACATCAATTATATGAGATGGGTATAGGTGACATTTCCAAAGTTAGGACACATTAAAAACATTGAGCATACAACTATACCACTGTAGGATAGCCAATTGGTATGCCAATATTCTGATCCTCTCTAGGATCTCAAACAACCCCACATTCTTGGGCGCCAACTTGCTCTGCTTCCGAATTCGATGGTGACCCAATATTGAAAACACCTGAAGAAACACATGATCACCCACCATAGACCCAGGGGTTCCATAGAAATGATCTGTGTATGAATTATGTCTACTCTAACCAATTTCCAGGAATTTCAAAATAAATTGAATCTATTATGACATCTCTAGGACGAGACTTGGTCCTAAAAACTCTGATTTCCCAGCCTCCATCCAACACAATGGGGAACCACATGGTCTACTATAGAGTTTCTCAAATAATTCTATTTGAATCGTAAAAGAGTAACTGTTATTGTAAGAAAACTCAACAAGTACCAATTTTTTTTCCACGATCAACCAAAATCCAGGACACGAACCCTCAACATGTCCTCTAACACCTAAATAGTATGATTTGACTTCCCTTCCATTTGCAGATGAACATTCATAATCAAAAACACATGCGTTCCAATTTCTCTCTAAAATCCATGGCATAAGTGTGATGTAAATTGAGAGTCTTGAACTGTAACTATCATTCACAACACCCCATGCAACCAAATTATTTCCTGAACATATAACTCACCCAGCTGATCCACGGTACTTACAGATGAATCTCAAAGAATAGTTTCATTATCCTCCACTCAGAATTTGATTCCTAAACTATTTGATTTTAAGTATCTTGATTCAAAGAATCTAAAACATTTTTTCCCTTTCCCTATTGTGTAACCCATCTTAAAAATGAAGGACTGCATGTACTCAACCCATCTAAAATACCGAATATTCAAATATCATTGGGAGAATATGTACATATGTATCTTATTATCAGTATACATAGTGAACCATTCTCCCAAAAATTATTTCCACCAACACTTTAAGTCATACACCACCATGGTCAATTCAAGATCATTAATAGGGTATTTTTTTTACGATGCATCATCTATCGTGAACCATACACAACCACATGGCCATCATGCATTAACAATTTTCTAAGACCAACACTAGATGAATTACAAAACAAGGTATACTCTTTAACTATCTTGGGTAAGACTAGAAAGGGTGTGGTAGTAAACTGCTTCTTCAACTCTTATAAATAATTATCACATGCCCTAGAACATTCAAACATAATGATATTATTTTAGAATCCAATAAGTGGTGCTTCCAAATGAGGAAAATATTTTATAAGCCTTCTATAGTAGCTATCCAAACCCAGAAAAATTAAAAAATAAGAAACATTATTGGGTTTCTCCCAAGACACAACTGCCTCAACTTTCTCCGAGTCCACAGACACACCTTCCTCAGAGATAATGTGTCCTAATAAATTCACCTTTTTATTACAGAAATTAAATATCGATATCTTGGTGTATATCCTATGATATATTAGTGTACTCCAGACGATGTCAAGATGATTGTAATGATCTTCATGAGTTTTAGAGTACTCTAATATTTCATCAAAAAATGATCATGAATTGATCCAAGTATGGGTGAAAGATTCAGTTCGTTAAGGCCATAAACATTGACAATGCATTGGTCAACCCGAATGACATAACGATAAACTCATACAACACATACCTACTCCTAAAGGTGGTATATGGTATATTAGAAGGTCTCTCCCTCATCTGGTGGTACCCAAACCGGAAATCAACATTGGAAAACACAGAAGCACCTCTCAGTTGGTAAAAGAGATCATCAATGTGAGGAAGGGGTGTTGATTCTTAACCTTCATCTGATTAATCTTCCAATAATCAAAACATAGTTGTAAAGATCCCTTAGATTTCTTAAAAAACAACAATGAATATCCCCAAGGTGGCATACTATGATGGATAAACCCTTTATTTTACAATTCCTCCAACTGGGTTTTAATCTCCTAGAGTTCTGATGGTGCCATTCCATACGGCAGAAAGGAAACTGATTCTTATCCTGATAGAAAATCTATCGTGAACTCAACATTTCTCTTGGGTGAAATCCATAATAAATACTTAGTAAATAAATACTAAAACTAATCCACCACTAAAGTAAAGATGGACAGCTTCACTTCCCCAACATAAATTACAAGACAAGACACTTGGTTAGAAAGCTCACCCAATTTCTAAAAAAATGGACCTACATGGCTTGCCTGAATATCCAATTATCCATGATGGAAATACGTGTCTCCCTCAAGATATGTGATAGTTAAACTATGATAATAAAATTAAATGTGGGATTGATATGTTGCTAAATAGTCCATCCCTAAAATGAGACGAAAACCTAACATCTCAAGCACATATAAATCCCAAAGGAAATGGTACCCACCAATTTCAAGAGCACACTCCTTACACTACTTAATATTTTTTTCTTTCACCCCAAGTGGTACATCAATCAATATGATCCCACACAATCTATCCACTAATTGGACCAAAAAAACCATAAATAGAGCAAAAATAAAATAATGTGAGGTACATGTATCTAATATAGAACTAGTAAGTGTAGAGGCCACAAGAATCATACCTCAAATAATTGATGGTACAGCCTCACCACCTCTATGTGTAGAATAAGTTTCATGAATATTACCCATTATTCTACTTGGGACTCCTATTTGAGTTCCTTATGCTGAATTTCCCTACTGGTATGGATTACCTCACCTCAGAGTATCATACATGCCACCTCTACCATTATAGATAGTCAAAATACAACTGGCTACTTGATAAGGGGTAATTGATCCCCTGCCTGTAGTCATTATTGTACTTGGTCCTCCATTTCTACCCACATATCAAGAGTTTCTACAGAACCTCTACACATTCACCAACCTTCCTCACACCTGACACTCAGCTAGTGGTCATGGAAATTGACCATGCATATGTCCCAGCATGCCACACTGATAGAAGAAAACTTAATCACTACATTAAAAGACATATTCCCTATTCTGGATAAACTATCCTCCACTACCATGATGAAATCTCTTAAAGTGGAACTTCCTACCATCAGAAGCTAGACAACTGGATCACCTAATTGAGACTCCAAAACCACTACTAGGGGCCTTATTGATATTTACTTCTGAAATAAGGGCCTAATATACCACTTCATAAAACCTCTTTAAATATAAAATATTCACTTGGGACATAATCTCATATCTAAGTATATCTTGGAAGTGCCTCATAGTTTCTAACTCATCCTCTACCAAAGCTGGAACAAAATGTTTCAAGTCGGTGAAAATTCTAGCATAATCCATCAATATCATATTCCCCTTAGTAAAATACATAAACTTTGCAGCCTTCTACTGTCTCAAGGTCTCTAGATTGAAGTGTTATAGAAACTTTTATTGGAATCCCTTCCATAAAATACCCCCTACTTTCTCAGTATAAACCAATATGTACCACAAGTGTTTTTATTTCCCTTGAAATATATAAGTCTCTAACTTGACACTCTTCATAGGATGAATCTCTTGATGGTCAAGGATTGTCAAGATGTACTTTATCCTAAACTCAGCTACCTCAGGCCCACCCTCCGTAGAAAAAGTTATAGGGCGCTATAGTTGAAATTCCCTAGTTAGCTCAAACATTATTTGCACAACCCGCCCTAGGTCCCATTACATAATTTTTATAGAATATAAAAATTTATCATGAAACTACTCTTCTCCCATATTACCCCGATTCACCAGGTTACATTGCACCATCTTTGGAGGATCATTATCAGCAACATCCCCATGTCACCCAACCAACATGATTCGATGTGGTGGAATCTTCCTACAGTTCCAACCATGAGTCCTAGAACATATAACATAAAGTTTCTGCAATTATCATAAAATAAGTCTTTCCACTAGCCCCAAACAATTCATCCCTCACACACTATCCCAATGAACATCATCACATATAAAACACTACCCTCGACGAAACCCACCATGGGTCATGGATAACATGATATAAAACAAGATACATAGTCTTAATTCTTTCATTAGACTCTCTTCTAAACCATTTTCACATTTACAACACAAATATTTCTTTTTAGACACATTTTCCAATTCATAATTTTTTTAAAACCAATATTTTAACTCATTTATAAACCTTCATTACGTACAAGTATTTAACCCTTATTTATCATTCTTTCCATTTCACCCATTTATAAAATTTTAATTAGACCCCATTTTCTTTAAATTTTCAAGAATGTAAAATTCATCCTACCCTTCATGTCCCACATAGAAATCCCATGTGTGCCTATCATGATTCATATCACTTATATCCCTAGGTGCCTACAATGATATATGGATTCACAACCTCATTTCATCCAGACCATTATCAAAATATAATAAAATATTCATATCACACAAAAAGTGCATCAACCAATGGTGAAATATCATTCAATTATAACAATAAACAACAAAAATGACAATACGACTTTGGGTGACATGGGTTTTCCCTCATAAATAAGTTTTCTAATCCCAAGAATGAGATCATTACCAAGGCCTGACACATCATAATCCCCCATCTAAAATCCCCAATAATAAGGCCAATTAAAAGAACCCCTCTAATACAACTTTTTAACATCCCCAACCTGAGAGACACTAAACTAGTTGCGCATTTGGGGTCACCACATGACCTCAAGTGTGTTTCCCTACAAGCCAGAGGTTATTAAATAACAGTTAGGGTCTAATATTTTAAGTGGGGATGTCATATCTTCTTTATCATGGTAATCCATAGTATATAACATATGAGATAAAGTAGGAAATAAAAAATAGATCAGAAACATGAATTACCAATTATTTCTAAATAGGGTACAATCACAACTAAAAAGCAAATATGTCATGTCATGCTTATAGTGCCAAAAGTGAAGGAAACCCAAAATAAATAGAAACTGTTAAATCATCCAAATGGATCTTGGCTCCAAATCTGGATCCTATTATATGAATATACCAAGCCAAAATCAACTCCTTGGTAAGAGGACTTTTCCCTTATCCTGAACATCAACCATGAAATCTTATCGGGTACCTAATGGTGTCTTGATTAGGGTGTGAGTACAACTTAGTAGGCCACCACAAATGGTGTCTATAAAATATCTAGTCTAATATGATAGTTCATGAAAGAAGTAAATAGATGGAAAGGTAAACAAAAAACAACTTGAAATACATTAGGTAAGAATATTCACTTAGTATATTTCCCTTAAATACTTCCATTTCCATCAGTTAGGTCCTCTTCATTACTATGTTTATTTTCAGTACATATTCTATGGACTAGAAATTTACTTCACTTACATAACAGCCTATGCAGAAAAATAACTATGCATAAGTTGACAAGTATTATTCCCTCTCTCACTAGGGAAAAACAAATGATAAAAAAATATATCACACTTACCTTGGAGCCTCAGTCTAGGTAGTTTCACCCAATGTAACTATTCGGGGCATAGATCCTCAGTCTGACTCCCTAACCCATGAATTCTAGGGGCGGGGTTTAGAGCCTCAGTCTAACCAAACCAATGGGCATAGAACCTCAAGTAAATACCCCATATACCACCAATCCATGTGCATATACTTATTTATCCATTTAAAATATATGCCATGTCACAAACCAAACACAATCTATAACACATAACAATCACATTTCACATTTAATTTATCGCAAAAAACACCCTTATGACTTAACCCATTAACACCATTACCTTTCATAGATCCTAGACCATTTAACCCATTCCATTTTCACGCATTAACCCATTTATGAGATTCCATTACAACTCATACCACATTTGACAAACTATTA